>CM042984.1:21179621-23579621 GCA_023678885.1 Pogostemon cablin | reverse complement strand
TTTTTCGGTGATGTCAATGTTTTTCGGCGAAAATGGAACGTTTTGGTCCTATTTCTTAACCGTTGAGACTAAATTAACCATGAGTAAAGATATGAGACTAAAATGATTTTTATCTCATTAAATCTCAAGGTGAAACAATAATTTAGTGTCGAACACATTAAGAGGATGATCACAACCAAGTGCAGGAAATCATAGAGGGTGATTATTAAAAAAATGTTAAGAAACTAGAAAGACGATGAAAACTTTTTTATTTAGGCATTCAAATTTATCGAAATTTGGTGCACAATCTTAACTTCTAAACAATTAGAGTAATCAACGAAGAAATTATTTTATGATCAATCAATGAAGCAAATAATTTTCTTATTTATGGATGAAAAGAGTATTTTTTTTTAAATTACTGTGCATATAAAAAATATTAGTTTATTTAGTGATAAATACATAATTTATTTTAACATTCAAATTGGTTATGATTAAATTAAATAAAAATTAAATCTTATTTAGAAACATTAAAAATTTAAAATTAATTCCCCCACCTACATATAAGACTTTTAATAAATGGCAAAACTCCTGTACACCCGGGCGCACGGATCACATTTCGTGCGCCTTTAGAATTTTGTGTTAAATTGTATATCCTTTAGTATATAGATGTGTACCCCTTATTTTTTAAAGAAAATTATTATGTGTATCTGGGCATATGGACAACACTCCGTACGCCTTTAGAATTTTGTGTTAAATTATATACCCTTTAGTATAAAGATGTGTACCCTTTATTTTTTAAAGAAAAAAATATTAATAAAAAGTGTATACTCTTTAGAACAAAATGGTGTACCTTTTATTAATTAAAGTGTATACCCTTTAGACAAAGTAATGTACCTTTACCCATAATACTAAACTTCTAAAGGCGCACGAAATGTGTTCACGTGCGTCCGGGCGCACGCATGCCTCACTCTTAATAAATTATTAATTAACACTAAAATTTAGTGACAAATATAATAACTAGAAATCAAATTTTAGTGATAAATGGTACATAAATTTAGTTTAAGATTCAATTATGGATATGATTAGCCCAAATAAAAATAAAATCTTATTCATAAATAAACTTCCCAACTCTAAGTAAAACTCTTCAGTGTGTGTGTGTATATATATATATATATATATATATATATATATATATATATATATATATATATGTATATCTTAACTATACGAAACTTTTTTGTCTGCGTGTCGACTCCAGAACGCTCCGTTATGACGTGTAATTTTCTCATTTTTTTGAATTTTAAAATTATTTCATTATATTTTCCTTATTTATTTATAATTAATGTTCTTACTTTGTATTTATTTTTTAAAATAATGTTTTTCCTTTTCTATTTATAAATCTAAATTAAGTAATAAATTAATATATTTTTAAAATATATTTATTTGATTTATATAAACTATTAATTAAAAAAATAAATCTATTATTATTATCTTAGTTATACTATAGCAGAAATTTTTCTGCATGCGTGTCTTCTCTAGAGCGCTCCATTATGACGTGTAATTTTCTCTTTTTTTTTTTGAATTTTTAAATAATTATTTTTATATTTTCTTTATTTACTTATAATTAATTTCTTTATTTTATATTTATTTTTTAAAATAATGCGTTTTCTTTTCTATTTATTAATCTAAATTACGTAAAAAATTAAGAAAATATATTTTAAAAATATATTTATTTGATTTTTAGAAATAATTAATTAAAAATAAATCTATCACGGCAAAAGCTCCTGCGTCTCCGTGGACACAGAGGGATACTCCGTGTTCCCATGTGAATACAATCCTCCCCCTCTATAATCTATTTAAACCTATGTATTGTTAGGGGTTTAAATTACAAAATGGGCACGGAAATTGCAAAGGGGCACGGTGTCCCCGGGGCACAAGAGCCTCACTCATTATCTTAAGGGTAGGTCTTGCGTGAGACCGTCTCACATGAGACCATTCTCAAGTAGAAATTCGATCTACCTTTAAAAATGTATTCAAGTGTTCTTCAAGAGGAAGATAACCGATTCAAGTATTATTAAATCGATTTACCTCTTAAGAATCGATTCTTCAAGAGGAAGATGATCGATTTTCTTAAATCTATTTACATCTTAATAAATTCTTCATGAGAAATATGAAAGATTCAAGTTTTCTTAAATCAATTTACATCTTAAAATTGATTCTTCAAAAGAAAGATGATATACTCAAGTTTTCTTGAATCGATTTATATATTAAAAATCGATTCTTCAAAAGAAAAAAAAATAGATTCATGTAGTACCTCTTAAGAAGTGATTCAAATATTCTTTAAGACATACCTTTAAAGTATTGATTCAAGTATTTTTCAAGTGAAAGATGATCGATTCAAGTATTCTTCAATCGATTTACCTCTAGAGAATAAAAGATTGAAAAATTAATTCATGTAGAGAATCAAAAGTTTAAATTTTTTGAGTTAAATCATTATTTCATATCAAATAACATTAAAATCAAGTTTGTTATTTTTTTAATTTAGTACATTAATATTTTTATTTATTTACAGATATGTTAATTATTCAATTATGACATGTGAATTATAGAATTCATTTTTTAATTGTTTATATAATTGAAACTAATAAAATTAAGTTAAAAATAAATAATTTTATTTTGATTAATTATAGAATGTTTGACTTTATTTTTCATAAATAATCTATATTTATATGCGCTTATGACTTATTTACTTTAGTATCGTTAATTGAAATTAATAAATAAATCTTTCGATATAAATAAATTAATTAGTATCAAATCAAATCATGTATAGAGAAAAAAGGAATAAATTGAGATTTTTTTATAATTGACATTTATTTTAAATCTTTCGATATAAATAAATTAATTAGTATCAAATCAAATCATGTATAGAGAAAAAAGGAATAAATTGAGATTTTTTTATAATTGACATTTATTTTAGAGACGGCCTGATATAAAATTTACCCCAAAATTTATTATTAGGAGTTACGTATTTTTGATCATAATTGCACTTAAATAGAATGAGAAAAATGAATCATTATCAATTACATAAATATACAGCAAAGAGATAAAATTACCCATATATGGTTACACATTTGCCCCTATATGGTTGCACATTCTTTTAGAGTGACGGAATTTTTTCAAACTGTATTATATTATAAGGTAACATTTTAAAAAAATACAAGTCAATATTCTTTCAAATAATTAAAAGATATATAAATATATATTTTTACTTTTTACATGATTTAGTTATATATCACATTATCAAAAGTCAAATGTTATAATTTGTTGCAAATTCTTTACATTAATGAAAGAAATTGTCTCGCTATAAAAAAAATAAATAAAAATTTTCCTAATTAATGTTGAATCGTTATATAATACAGATTATTCAATTATAAAAAATAAAAATAAAAGTTAAAAGATCAAGCGGGTTTCATACTAGTATATATATAAATAATAATTAAAAGATAACGTAGGTTTCATACTAGTATATATATATACTAGTATGGATCCCATGTATTACACGAGATTTAAAGTTATAATTTTAAAAAGTATAATCCAAATTTAATATAACTATTTATTTAATAATTTTAAAAATATAATTCAAGTTTAATATAACTATCTATTCAATTATAATCTAATATAATTTAAATTAAAAAATAAAATTCAATTTATATACTCTCAAATATGAATTTGCTTTCATCTGTAAAAGTTTAATTTCGTTGTTAAATTGATTTACTAAAAAATTAAAAAATTTTCAAATTAAGATTTGAATTGATCACTTACTCCTTTATCTTTTTTAAAATATTTTTCATATTTTGAAAGAATACATTTTTTAATTTAAAATTTTCTTTAGAAAAATAAATAAATTAAAGAATTCAAAATAAAACATATATAAAAATATTATTTTATTAAAATTAAATATTAATATTAATCGATACATAACAGAAAGATTCTCTACTTATTTTTAAATAAGTATGAAATATAAATATTAATCTATTAAAATAAGATAAAAAAGTAATATTATTTTTTTAAAGATAAATATCAAATATATTAAAAATTTATCTTTTATAAAAGATTTTAAGTTCTTAAATATAAGATAAATGATAAAATTAAAATAATATATAATTTAATGATAAGCCTTTTTTTCTCTAAAGAGAATTCTAAATTCTACTGCTAACAGCTAGCGTTGGTAAAGACAATAATAAATTAGGGGACGTGACATAATGTGATAAGAAAGGAATAAACAAAATTATATGGAACTGTTAAAAGTTTGGGTAATACATAGGTTATGCCCTAAAAATTAATAATAATAATAATTCGAATTTTTAAAAAAAGTAAATAGAAAAAATAATTTAACGAAAAGTCATAAATAATTTAATTAAAAAAATAAAACTAACCAAGAAAAATAATTATCAACGTAATAAAAAGAAATCATACCAAAATTAATTAAATAAATTTGTAAAAGCATGAAAAGTGAAATTAATAAAGTAAAAAATTAAAAAATACATACTAATAATAATAAAAAAAACAGAATTAATACTAAAAAAACAATTAAATAAAAAAAATATAATCAGTATTTCATACTAACAATTAAAGAAATAAATAAATAAAAACAAAAATGGAGAATATAAAAAATATAAAAGAAATAATAAGTAAAATATAATCAAAAGTGAAATCATAAAAAAATTAATTATAAAAATTATAAAAATAACCATAAAAATTTAAGTTAATTACGTAAAAAAAATCAAAAGATTATAAAATTACATGTTAATAATTTAAGAAAAAAAAGAAATAAAACCAAAAATAAATAAATAAATAATTTAAAAAATATAAAAGAAAAAAGTAAATAGATACCTTTCTTTGAAGAAAGCTTTTGTGAGTCTGTGATGAACAAATTATTATGTGTAGAATAAATGAATAAAAAGTCTTATTTATAGGTGGAGATTGTATAAATTTTCTAAATCTTATAGTAAATATATGTATTTATCTATATTATTTTTTAATTAATAGTTATTTGATAATATCATATCAAATCTTAAAATAATATATGTATTCATCTATATGTATATATATATACACACACATGAGTACATATTCCCGCATAATATACGGATGCATTATATTTTATAAGGAAATTAATTAAATAATCCAATAGCATATTGTAATTTAATAATGAGGATATAATCAAATTTTTTGAAGATATATTTTTATTAATTGATTTACTTATCTAATTTTAAAGTTTACTTTTTAATTCTAAATATAACGATATACATTATTAATATAAAAAAAATTATATGTGATATTAAAATAAAAATAAATATTCCTAACCAATCAAAAAATATGATTAAAGCTGGTGTTTAATTTGAAGATATACATGAATAATAATAAAAATAATAAGTTGGATATATTTTTATTGATTGGTTTAATTATCTATTTCTAATCAATTAAAAAAATAATTAAAGGTGATATTTAATTTATAGATATGCATGAATAATAATATAATAATAAATAAATAAATAAAAGTAGAAAGACTATATATATGAAATTAAAATAAAAAATACAACAAATAATCACGTCGCGACACCTCATACTTTTAAAAAGTTATTTATAGCCGCATATTCGCAATTGGAATCAATCAAAAAATATGATTAAAGCTAGTGTTTAATTTGAAGATATACATGAATAATAATAAAAATAAAAAGTTGGATATATTTTTATTGATTGGTTTAATTATCTATTTCTAACAAAATAAAAAAATAATTAAAAGTGATATTTAATTTATAGATATACATGAATAATAATAATATAATAATAAAAAAAAATAAAGTTAGAAAGATTATATATATAAAATAAAAATAAAAATATAACAATTAACCACGTCACGATACTTCATACTTTTATAAAGTTATTTATAGCAACGTATTCGCAATTAGTATATATATATTTATTTATTTATTTATTCGCACCCCCAATTACTATACGTACCCCATTAAAATTAAGAAATTTACTTAAATTACTAAATATACCCCCATTTTAGAACATTTTATCCTTTCAAGGAAAAAAATCATTTATCTTTTTAATTAAATAAAAACACTGTCATACATATTATTCACTCCCTTTCTAATCTCCATACGCGAACAGAAAACATCTATCGGATTCAACTCATTCCCTTCACAAATGGTTAATGAATAAAAATGGTTGATGAATGACATTACGTTGAACTCAATTCAGAAAGAGAAAATGATTTAAGATAGGAGATACAATTGGAATTGCAGATATATAATTTAACTTGAGGGTTTATTCATAAATAATTTGCTGCATTAAATTTTTTGTACTTTAGACTGAATTTGGTTCAAATTAGGGAAAGAAAAAAGAATGGATCTTGTTTAAAGTCCCATACGTGGAGAAGGAGGGAGACAGTGAATACACCGATTTGGAGAAGGTGAATTGATAATATTAATTAATTAATATTATTTTGGCTTAATGAAACAACAATTCAGACGGCAGGAATTAAAATGGCAGATAGTTTAATTCTGTTAGATCACAGTAACCGAACAATTTAATCTGTTCATTTGCTGCTTTTAAACATGTTGAATTTTTACAGTTTAAAAGCAAAAATCACGTTGGGGGTATATAAAGAATTTTGGATAAGATTAAAGGAGAAATATTAATTAATTATTTATGTAAGAGTATTTATGTCTTTACAAATAAAGATATTTTGGTCATATATAGTAATTTCGTCTAGTAAAATTGGGGGTGCAAATAGTATATATATCACGAAAATTAACTCCTAATCGACTTTTCGTGGACTTCAAAAATTACAAACGCTAATTTCTGTCGTTTTTCCGCCCTAATTCTTCCCATCGTCTCTTCACTGACCGCCTTCGCACATGTACGTATATTTAAGTTTGTTCTTATTCTATTGTCCAATACAATCTTCTTTTTTCTTTTTTTTTTTTTTCTTTTGAAGTAAGTTTGTGATGATTTTTTTTTTGCTTTTAATTACGACTTCTGAGATGGTGAAATATGTTTTTGGGACGCAAGGTGTAAACTGTTTTATGTGATTTCTGGAGAGATATTGAGTGATCAGTTGCTAATGTTATGCCTAGGATTATTGTTTAAGTTATTTCCTTTACTGGAATTGAATTTTGTTTTTTAAAGCATATATGCTCTGTGTTATCCAATTTAATTTACAGTCATATTTACACAGAGAAAGGATTATTTTTCTTGATGCAAGCAAGACTGACAGGTTGATGAATTGTATGCTCATTGATTTCATATTGTTTGCCTTTTATTATACCTCAACATATTTGGGATTTAAAAAATAACAATCAGTAACAAATCCCATGTAAACAGTAGTGTTGTAAAGATGTTAAAAAAAGGTCATATCCATCTTGCTGGTCTCTCTTGTTGAAAAATTCTCATTCTTGATTTGTTTCTCAGATTTACGGCAGGAATTAATCAATCAACAATGGGATGTATAGTGTTCCAAGATTAGAATACCACCATACGATATGTTGGTGGTGAATGACTGATGTTGCAGGCAAAGCTGATAAGAAAGGAGAAGTTGGTGTAAAAAAGAAAGGAGGGTTAATTGGAAGGTGTCACACCCCAAATTTTATAAAGAGAAAATCTCACATTGTTTAGAAACAAATAATAAATAAGGCATGACTAAAAGTTTACATCTACAAATTAAAAGTATTTTCGCACTTAGGAGAGTATAGAAATGAGTCTAGTCCTACAAGTTTTAGAAATCTTTAGCGCCATTCACTCCAAATAAAAGAAATTAAATGAAAGGGGGCAAGTCTTGTAAATTTAACCGAATTCTGCAGAATTTTTTTTTAAGAGGACAGTAAGTTTACTTCTACACATCACCATATGAGCATGCGGTGCATCCCATTCCGTTCTATTGAAATAAATAATATAAGGTGAAGGACAACCCCAAACAGAACAACACTATAATACAATAACCCCACTATACCCTATAACTTTTATTTGTATAACAGGTGGCATGCAAACTTGAGTTGTATATATAAGTACTCCTCAATTATCAAAGCATGTCATATGTTAATATATAGCAGGATGGAAGGCAATTCAAGAAAAACAACCCAACTAAAATTCTTACATGCATGCCACGAATCCACCACATCTGTACCAAACAACCTGCTAATCAATGCTAATAAAACACAAAAAGATATGATAATAATTTATTTCCACAAGTGCACTTGTACCGCTAGGTACAAGTCATCACCAACTAAATCACAAACCTAAGCATACAGCTGACCACCTCACAATTTCTTTACTCTATTATCGATGACAGACACAACACACCATCATGCATGCTAACCGACAACACACATAAGTAGTGGATTTGATTTGCTAACTGATTTCATCACCTATGTCATTAATAATCAACAACATGCATCCTACTAAATAAACACACCAACCTTGTGAAAACTTGCGAAACACTTCCGACGGCTCATTAACACATGGCATCAATTACTAACAATTTCAACAGAACATCGAACGAAATAAATTTCAATTCACTAACCAGAACAAAAACCTTACGCAAATGTGAAGAATCAGTTCCAACATAAGTATTCAATTAAATAGATAAAGATATAGGAAGCTTGCAGCACAAATATACGCTGCATAAAATTGAAGTTTTATTATTAAGTCTCATCGCCCACAATCCCCGATAAGAATATTTATCGGGGTGAGCAACCACACGCTCAGTGAAGATCTAAACATGCTTACATACATCAAACAATCCATATGCGAGAATTTAATTCACTTACAATACAATCTTATCATGTCAAAATAAGACACCCTTCGGCCCTTATCCATGTAACTTTACGATATCGCGATTCGTAAGTAAGACACTCCTTCACAGCCCTTACCCATGCTATAGTATGACACCATTACAGCCCATACCCATGCTATAGTATGGCACCATTATAACCCATACCCATGTAATATATGATCCCATAACATTCAAGTATGATCATCAACTCATAAGGTGACAACAATTTCAAGTTTATTTCAATTACCATATACGAAATCATCTAAACACATATAAGAATGAAAGAATCCCCACCTTAATAACTTGCGAAGACTTAAACTTGTGTATTAACGTCACGATCGGTGCCTCCTTCGAAACCTTCCTCTGGTTGCAGCCGAGCGAACGTGAATTTAGTGTATAGGGAGTGGGAAAGAAACAATAGAATGTGACTTATATACGTACAGCTGGACCGCTTCCAAGAAAATATCCTCTGCAGAGTTTAACAAACTTCCCGCAAATAGAGGAGATGATAAGAGGAAATATATCTTCTTTAATGAAGATTTAAGATCACGATTTGATTTTTCTTGGGAAATAAGAAATCTAAATTTTACTTCTTATGTTTTAGTAGAGAAAAAAATATATATATAAGTGGGCTGAGTTGAACATTATGGGCTGTAAGTGTTTTTAAAGTAGTAGGCTTTAGGGATCGGGCCATGACAAAAAAAAAATTGCAGTGTGAACTTACGGGGTGTTACAGAAGGAAAGCTCTTAAAGGAAAAGTTGGTGAAGGGAAAGCATTGAGTGCTGAGGAATTTGATCTGAAAGCTAAACGATTTGCTTCCTCCAAGGAGGCCATCCGTAAGGAAATTATAGCTAAGTTTGGGCCAAATGCTTGGAGGAAGCCATTAGAGTTGGGTAAAAGTCTGGAAAGAGAGGGTGCGATTTCTGATAGATGGGAGGAGACGGGAAATGAGTTTGCTAATCCAGAGACTGATGATGATGAAGTGGATGATGAAGTGATAGAGAAACATAGCTGGAGGGAGTGGGAGTGGGGAAATGAGTTTGCTTATCCAGAGAGTGATGATGATGAAGTGATAGATGAACATAGCTGGGAGGAGATGGAGAAGAAGAAGATGATGAAGACACTTAACCTTTAACACCACATTTGAGACCATCTTCATTCAATACTCCAATCTTTTAATTTCATCATCCATGTATATAATCTACTGTCCAACTTAATCTTAATTTTTTAAATCTATCAACACTACAATCCTACCTAATTTTATTATAATTATTATGAAATTATATATTATAATGCTCGGAAATAGAGACATGATTGAAATTTGTTTTTGCAAAAATTGAAATCTTCGATGATATTGAGAATAGACAAAAACTTGTATGAGATCATTTTTGGTAAGTCCTCACATGAGATGAGATGAATAAAAAATAATAAGATTATTATCACTTTTACTATAAAATGTTGTCATTTTTGCTATAAAATATTATCACTTTTATTTATAATATAAGTTGTTTATGAAATGATTCACTACACAATTATCACTTTTCATCTATTGATGAGTATCACTTTTCGATCACTTTCTATCCATCGTACATAAGCTCTTACACAAGACGGTCTCACACAAGACCTCCACTCTCCAAAATTAATAAAATTCTCAAACTTTGAAATTTTTTTGTAATTTGGATAGTATTTTTTTGGGAATTCGGATAGTATCTTAGTTTGTTTGGATTCATAAAAAATGTTAAAAATAATAGAAGAAACTAAAATCTAAAATATAGTGTTATATTTTTAATTCACGAAAAAAAAAATGACCACCAAGATTACCTTTGTAGTGGACGGATGGAGTTTCTAAAGGAATATTTTTTTAAAAAATCTGAACACGAAAGTGTTCGATGAAATTGATAAGTGGGTTCGTGCATCCTTTGATTCAATTGGTGCCTCCCGGACTCTTGATTTAAGTAGTGCACCACTTATGTACCCCATTCTAGATATTGCGTCAATTGTCACCAAAGGTGTTTCTACACAAATTTTCACCGCATTTCTTTTCACAAGTAAGTTGCTTCTTGGAAGATTGTTTATGTCTCTTCATAAATTATTCATCTTTGTTCGTTGCACCAATGACCCAATTTTCGTGGCTGAGTGCTGACAAGTTATTTCTTACTATTTCTAGGAGGTGATAGCTTTGTGTGCTCGAATTTGCAGAGAACGTGGAATTTGTTGATGACATATCCACATTTGCGAGCCTTGGTGAACACTTGAGAACCCATGGATGTTATGTAGCTAACCTTACATCCTTGGACTTCACTAGCAAGAACGGAGTAGGTGGCTGTCTCAAAGTTTTACTAAGACAGTTTCTGACGGTCGGCATTGACGTATGAATGCACTATGTATATGCCTCTGTTTAATCAAGAGAATTATTACTTTCCATGTTGTGCAATATGGCCTCTATGATTGACATTTTTTCTCTGTTTCTTGTTTATTATCCATAGTCTCCCGACATGTCCATTTTAGCATCGTGGTACACTGAACAAGAGAAATTTGAGAAACCACTAGTTGTCATAGTTGATGATGTTGAAAGATGTTGTGGTCCGATTCTGAATGATTTCATAGTTATTTTGAGGTATACCATCTATTTTAATTTTTTAAAAACTTACATTTCAGCCTTGACTTGGTTCTTAGTTCTTTGGATCTTTCTTTCACTTTGTACTTTTAAGGGTCAACTTTCTTGGCTTAGCATGGAATTTCATCTGGCATTTATGGTTGGTTATAGCATGCTTGGAAATTGTTGTATTAAATGACCAAGGCATAGTTCATGGCGATCTTCCATGGTCAATATTCCAATGAACATCTAACATGATAACATGTAGATGTGGTGGATTCTATAGGTACCATCATGCCCAAAAGATTTAATTTTTAGGATGATGATATACAGCTGTTCTTTTCGAACCTGCTTCAAGTTGCCTTGATTAGGAGAATTTTGTGTGTGACTGCACATGTCAAACCCCTTGCACAATAAACAAGTTCAGTGGATGGTTCAAATATAACAAATCCCATCTTAAGCATTTTTACCATAAACAGTATTCTCGTGCTCTGAGCACTAAGTGACAATTTGCAACTAAAGTCATCTTTATAAGCTGTATCATTTTCGCCAAGACCTTGTTCCCCTTGAGCTTGACAATTTGCACCAACCAGGAGTACGCTGGATTAAAGAAGTTACTTAGGTGTAGATTCAGATGGGATTGATTTCATGTTTGGTAGTATTGTTGTTCATTCTTTACATAAAAGTTCTAGACACGTTTACAGATAGTTTATCAAAAGTCAAAAGTGAACCCTCTATCATTTTTCCATCCGTACATACAGATTCTGTGATTTAAGCTGAATCCGCTATTTGAAAGTGATCATGAAGCAACTAAGAAAAGTGTTGATAAACCTTTGGGTGGATTGGGGGGAGAATTTGCTATAGGACAGGTAGGAGAGTTAGGGAAGCTTTAATTTTGCTGCTGAGGAGAATTATGTTAGTCAGCGTTATTAGCATCAGATTATGAAGTAAAGACAATTCACTTTCCTTTTGAGGATTTATGTAATAAAATCTAAAATTGATTTATAATTTTTCATTATTAAACAACTCTCATATATGAACCAGAAAGTCTAGTTGCTAAGTACATGTCTATATTCACTGTTGTTACTTGAGTATGCTTATGTGAATCACCTTTTAAGGTCCTCTGCCATACATATAGTAACTGTGTTACCTTCTTGTCAGGGAAGGGTTGTAAAAATTCCAATGTTATTAGTACTGGGTGTTGCAACGACCGTTGATGCTCTAAGAAACATTCTAAGCTCAAATACGTGCTTGTATCTATCTGCGTGTGAATTTTATTTGGGAACCCCAGCCGAAAGGATGGATGCTGTCATTGAGGCTATTCTTCTCAAAAGTTGCCAAAGCTTCAGCATAGGAAAACATGTGTATACTTTCCTGAGAAATTACTTTTTAAGACATGATGGAACACTGACCTTATTTGTTAAAGCTCTAAAGGTTAGTATAATGGCTACCTACTTTTTGCTGTATGATTGTGTGAGGTGACAACTTTCTTATATACCTAATAACCTCCCTTAATTGTCAAAATTGCGAGTGCTTTTCAGATTGCTGTGGCCAAACAAGTATATGCAGAAGCTTTAAGTTTCATTCTCTGCAAATTAGTTAATGAAGGAGCCGAGGTAAGATTATCTATTTTTCTCTATGAAGTTTCGCTCCTCTGTTTCACACTCTCTCTCTCTCTCTCTAAAAATAAGAAATAAAAATAATAATTATTTGACTTATTGTTTATGTGCAATTAAGCTCATTAATTTACTGAGCATCTATGTTCTTCTTGATATTTGAAATATAGTTAGAGTAAACCGAATTAGTGTGATTAGAGCAGAATTGTTCTAAATCTGACATTTATGTCATTGTTTTCATAATTCATTGGAAGTTGTTAGGAATTAGTATTATAAAATACATCTTCATAAATTGCTATTATGTTTGCATGAACTACTTTAACTAGAACATTATCATCTGGTATATAAATCCTAAAATTCTTTATGTAGATATATATATTTACGTTTTTATAACTTCCGTAGTATATAAGTTTTATAGTTGTGGGAAAGCTGTAATCAGCATATGGATTTTTCAGTTTTCAGGGCTTTATTGGGGACAGTAGATTACAAAGAGAAAGCCTTGAACCTGAGCCACACAACTCTGTTGCTTCAGATCATAAACAGTTAGCAGAAAATGGTTTAGTCTCGATACATAATACTCATTCCCTAGGGTCCGTGAGGGTTATGTTTGTTCATTTAGATTTGTAATAAATACATTGGAGTTGTTCATCTTATTATGGATACATGATATACAGTTATTGACATGTTACAGTTTTTAAGATGTAATGATTACAAGTGTAACAGATTTTAAAATCTGACAATTGACCTGGATAGAAAATATTCATATTTTCTATGATTGCTGAAACCTAGAGTATCCAAAGTGAAGATCTTAGTAGGACTGGTATCATAGGGTTACCATGGGAAAATCGATATTCACCTAGCAGTCTCAATTAAATCCTTACACCAGTTCTAAATCCAAATGCTATGCAGCTGTAAAGTTTGATTCATGGAGTTGGTTGACTTCATCATGTTGGTCGGTGTAGCTACTCCCTAGCTCAAGAGCACGGTGATCTCATCAATCTCCACCAATGGTTTCCGTCATTCAAAGCACTCCCTCCTTCCCAGGCGAAGAAGAGGCAGGCCAAGAAACGAAAAGATTCCAAGGAAGCTGACAAAATATTTACTTTTAAGCTATGATTCATCCTCTTCTTCAATGTGTTGTGTTCCTCAATTTCAGTATACAGTTTAACTAGTTAATAACTGAAATTACAAAATAATCTTCAGAGTTTACTCTCTGTATTCCAATCTACAGGAGTTGAATGTAATCAACACGTTATTCTTTCTTTTTCGTACTAAATATTTTCCACCTAATATAAATTATTAATTAAAAAGATTGCAAAAAAGTGATACTACTATAGTGAATTATTCGAGTATCAATTTATAATAATAATAATATATATATTTAAAAATGATAACATCTTTATTAAAAGTTTTTATTGATTAAAAAATGATAAACTTATTATGATTCCCTTTATTAAATCATTGCAGGCGCAGGGTGAGTTTGAGGTGAACTCAATTCATAATAAACCCTATTTTGGCCAATTTTGCTCAATTAGAATATAAAAAGTTACTTTAATATATAAGAGTTTGAAGTGTAATAATTTTTATTGTAAAGAATAATATTTTATCAATTTATTAAAAATATGAGAATTTAAAGTTTGAAGTAATATATATATTTTTTAGGGTTAATTGTTAGAAAAATTCTCACATTTACTTTAGTTACGAATTAATCTAAATATTTAAAATTTAGAAAAAAAAAAAAAGCCTTTTTCCAATTGCAACTTACAAATCAAACCATCACCCATTAATACAACACCAACAATACTAGATCCAAATTCAAATCATTACTTTAATAAGTGACTGAACGTGGAATATAAAATATTTTCCATAAAACTATATCACCACGTAGGACACACTCATGTAACCACTTCAGATTTATGTTTTCCAGTAGAAAATGAAAGATATATAATTCATTATTTTCCAAAAAAGAAGTCAAAGTTCAGCACTCCGACTCACTGCCGGCCATAAGTTCCGGGATTAGTCTTCGCCGCTGCCTAGCAGACCTGCAACTTTCCGGTCCCACCGCTCCTGTTCACAGTTCTCCCGGCGGCTTCAAACAGGTGAGGGAGGCTGTAAAAGAGCTGCTAATTAACCCGCAATCACTAATTGTTTGCTCTAGATGTACATAGAGTGCTCTCATTTGGACTGTGCTAGCCAACTGTTCAACAGAATGTCTGAGCGGAACCTGGATCGCAATGTTTTTGGGCATTTAATTAGTGATGAAATGGGTTTAGGGTTTTTTGGGGAGTGATTATTGATGAGAGCGTTTAGAATGACGAGCTCCCGAGGGGATTAAAGTTTTTTAATGAAATGCAAACAAAAAGTTATCTGTGGAAAGCCAATATGTTTATGCTTGTGCTTTTAGGTTTTGTGCTGATTTGATTGGGTCTTATGCTTCGCTTTGGAGTGATAAATTCAAATTTGGGAGTCAAAAGTCAACGTAATTTTTTAAAAACTATTCACTCCATAGCCGGATGAAACCTTATAGAGGATGAAATTTCAAAACAGGTTTATATGCTACTGACATTCGTTGCTTACTTGGCCATAGCCGGATCCATTTTACCGGGAAGAAGTGTTCCCGGAGTGGTTTTATCGGATGGCACCCGTCTGCATTACCGTTGCAATGGTATGAATTATGAAACTCGACTTCTCACTTTTATACTAATCAAATGTATTGTTGTGAATTTTCAGTTTTGGTTTTTTGTTTTTCTTTCTTTTGATTCCAGGTCTGCTATTGCTTGTTTTGTTGATTATTCTGCTTGGAATTGGCGGTTGGATGGATCTTGTATCACCCACTGTGAGAATTAACATTGGCTTTTACTTGTTTAATGCTCATCTTGCTCTAAAGTAGAAAATTTGAATCTAATACATAGCTGAATTATGCACATTATATCTGTTGAATGTGTATGCTTGAAATACTAAATCAACTTAGGTTGTTGCATGGTTGATGAGTTGTACAACAGGTATATAGGAGTGATGACATGAAGAGTGGATGCATGAAGCTTGACTAAAAGCAATTACAACAGGCTGCAACAGTTTGGAAAGATAAAAGAGATGCATGAGCCATCATTTTGGAGCAGTTTCTAATGTGTGGTGGAGATCATTTGTGGTGGTTAATAACCAACTGCACTTGTTTACACATCAGTTAATAGGGTAGGAGTCAATACGGTTATCAAGAAAGGTTTTGGCAGCTAACTAGTCTATATAAACAACACTAGTAGATCAGTTTTGAAGGCCAAGCATTCTGCATCCTTCCAAGATCAATTCACCATTAGAGTAGTTAGTTTCTTTCCATTGTAAAAGCTTGGTTAATAAAAGAGCTCTTGTTTCTCCCCGTGGATGTAGGTTCCTTCTGGAATCGAACCACGTAAACATCATCTTCTTTTCATTGTTTTACACACATACAATCACACACACTAATCAATCCTAGAGAGAGTTGAGCGTTTCTTGTGAGGTTTGATCGGTTCAGAAAGCTTATTTTCTGACAATATCACTGTTTGAATTTAAACTAACCTTATCAATTGCAAGACTTGTATTCTTGGTAATGCATCAATGGGGATCTATTGTCGTCGTCTTAAGTGATTAAACACTAAATTACATTCTTTAGTATTTTTACTTGTTCCTCATAGTAATGCTCCTCTTGGTATACCATCAAAATTTTCTTTGAATCTTAGTATGTAGTTGAATTATGGGTGGTTCAAAGTTTGAAACTTATGCTAACAGCTAATTGGTTTCAACTTGTATTATTGTTAGCTTCAGTGGGGATCAGCTGTTGATTTTGGGAGTGATTTTATTGTGTGATGTACCCTTTTCTTCAATTTGTTGCAGGCAATTGCAGATAGAGGTCTCGAGCTTTTATCCACAACACTGATATTCAGTGTTTAAGTAAGTTTCAGGCTTAACTGCTAATTTCTTTTTCTTTGTCTGACCGTGTAAACATGGGAAACTTTTTACTAGTTTGTACGTTTAGTTTTGATAACATATAAATAACACATTTGAAGCATTTTGCATTCTACAACATCTTTCTCCAATGACTTGCACTATAATATGAACTGGTGGTTGCCTCATCTCTGCATTAGCATCTGACAATGAAGTGAGACTATTTCTTTGTGCATCAAATATTCATACAAATGCTACTAAATGTTTTGTGTGGATGGATGATTTGAAGATTCTGAAAAAGTTCATGACACTATGCACTGATATTACGACTTCTGTAGATTGAGTTTTAATTGTTTTCTTGCCTGATTCATAACCGCTAACAGCTACTTGTAAGCACCAAGTTATGGCTATGGAGTTCTCTTTACATTTGAAGTATCCTTTCCAGGTGACCTTTCTTCTTTACGTGGCTGGTTGTAGATCCCGTCATCAAAGCTCTTCCTTAAAACCTCACATCACTGGAGACCTGATTCATGACTGGTATTAGTGTAGCATTTGATAAGTGATAAACTGAGATTGTTTTCCTTATGGTGCATATGCTTTGTGGTGCCAATTCTGAATTGTACAGCCATTATTATTTCTTCAAGCTGTCTTGTCCTTCTTGATGCATAAGCTTCAGATGATTAATGATGTTGAATTGTGGTCAATCTTTACATTCCTGCATGATAAAGAAAAGTATATATATTTTTTTAAAATAAAAATACTACTAAGAGATAAAATATGTAAATCAGCTTTGGCAGATATTATATTCATTCTTAGATCAAGTTCCGGTTCCAAAATTTTAAGATCATGGCTTGAAAGTTCTAATGCTGATGTTGCTCATGTCATGTGACAGGTGGCTTGGGATACAGTTGAATCCTCAGTTCATGGGAATCGACCTCAAGTACGTTTCCTAAATAAGATTTCTTAATTTGTGACCATCTTACACATCACTCATAGCTGCTGTCCTCATTTATCTTGTTGCATTATATGCCAAATCTGGGTCTTATACTTAAATTTCAGACCTCTGTTTGATCAGATGAGCACTCTTACGCTAAAATTTATGGATATTCCAGGAAACTCTCTCATGGCTGAAATGCATGGTATTTTAATCTGGTAAATTTGCTTATTGAATTATGCTACACTTTTCCTTATTGTTAGAATGTTCTCTCTTCTGTAGGTTCTATTTTGTTAGAGCTGGTATGATGGCATGGCTTCTTATAAATCTTTCTGTTCTTGTGAAGTGCAATCAAGAGACCAACTTAAGCCAGTCAATGATTCTTTACCAGATATTTTGTGTTGTAAGTTGATGCTACTGAGACGATTCTCTCTGAATGTATCCCCCCACCCCCTTTTTCTTTTTAAATTGAGAATTTCTTTGCTACTTTTAACATGCAGTTATACATTCTGGACTACTTTCTCTATGAAGAGTACATGACCTCCACGTAAGTGAAACACTTTGTCCATGCTAAGGACTTTTATTACAATTGATCTGTAAAATCATATGCTTGTGTTGATTTTATTATTCATACATTATCTAGTAACCCTTGAAAAATTGCTTGCATTCCCTAGTACTCTATTAGTCTATTAGAAATAAAGCAGTCCGTCTTTAATAAAACTTTCCTACAGCCCTGTTATTAAATTTACCTGAATTTAGTTTGAGTTGTTAGCATATCATCCTTGTTGAGTTTGTCACACTAACCTCAATTGACTATCATCTTCTTAGATGGGACATAATTGCTGAAAGGTTGGGGTTCATGCTGGTGTTCGGCGATCTAGTCTGGATTCCATTCACATTCAGTATTCAGGTATACAGAGTCTTTTAGCAAACAACGTATGAAAGGAATTGCTACGTCCTTGAAATTGTTTAAATTGTGTCATCAAACTTTTTAATTCAACTTTTGTTTTTAATTTTAATAAGAAACTGTAAACAGCTCATAACTCATGTGGCAGTCTGGCAGACTTATATCAATAATAATTCAATATACAAAGACAAATTTCTGTTTGTCAAACAAATATTATTTCAGTTCATCATTGAAATGGTTAGGACTAATACTTTTCCAGATTCTAATTCTATGCCTGGATGACATGTAACCTTCATATAGTAATTTAAATTTAAAGACTTCTAAATTTTCATGGGTACAGTTCAATTTCCACAAATCCCACTATTAGCAGATATCTCTCTGATAAAGTTGAGCCATATCATTGAGCATATTTCCATGCTAATCTGAACTTTTAGTCTTTAAAATTATGGTTGGATGATCACTAGATCCTTGTTTTCAACAATTTGATCCAGTTCTCTTATGAGTGTGTGTATTTAAGCATTCTATTGTGTTCTGACTTGATCGGGTGCACTCTTTTGAAGACGACTATCCAATTTTTCTAGTTTTTCCAACTTTCTGAGAAGTGAGAACTATGATAGCATTATCTGGTGTGGTACAGTCGTTATTAGTAATATTTCTTGTGACTCTTATGCTATTCACTTGACATGGCCAAGATATTCTACTGAAAATTATGTTCTTCTGTTTCAATTATTGGGTTTATTTATATCTTTCCCCATGATTGAAAGGGATGGTGGCTTCTGAAGAATGAAGTAGAGCTAACAACTGCTGCTGTAATTGCAAACTGTCTTGTCTTTTTGATTGGGTACAGTTTCTGACTTCAGATGTTATGATAACAATTGTGCTAAGATTATTACTTTCTTTTGTCCAACATACACAAGTTCGCTCATGTTACCTGTTTTGTGATTGGGAAGCTATATGGTCTTTAGAGGGGCTAACAAGCAGAAGCATGTATTCAAAAAGAATCCAAAAGCACTTATTTGGGGGAGACCACCAAAGGTCATTGGTGGGAAGCTGCTTGCATCTGGTTATTGGTATGTTCTTATCTTGTATTTTATAACTTAACCGTACTTCGCGGATCATAAAAAAAGCATATGAAATGAGTGATGTCTCAAGTCATTTTCTCCGTCGATATCTTTTCACACCAATATTATTAAATGGCTTGCCCTCCTGTCTATGGAGATCCAATGGCTTGCCCTCCTGTCTATGGAGATCCATTTAGTTCTAATTAGCTCTTTGCCCCTCTCTCTCTCTGACAATCATTTCTTACTGGTAACGTCTGTTACATCTATAGTAGTGTTAGTCCTTCAAATAAAGCACATTCCAAATTGTAGTTGATCATATAACTCAGTCATACTCAATTCTTTTACTGTTTGCAGGGGCATTGCGAGGCATAGCAACTATCTTGGAGATTTATTGTTAGCCCTTTCCTTCAGTTTACCTTGTGGGATAAGGTAAAATGCTCGTTGTATCATGCTTCAAGCTCCGTTTGAATCATTTCCATGACTTTGTTATAACTTGTAATGCTTGTGTAATGTGTTTATACAGTTCTCCAGTGCCTTATTTCTACCCTATATACCTTTTCATTTTACTGATATGGAGAGAAAGGAGAGATGAAGTTCGGTGTGCACAAAAGTACAAGGAATCTGGGCAGAGTACCGGAAACTGGTTCCGTGGAGAATCTTTCCGTACATATATTGACCTTATCATCCAAAATTTATTTTTGCCTTGTGCATCAGTGCTTGAGTTGATGGATACTTGCACACATATCTCTCAGAAAAATGCAATCAGGTATGAGCTGATGTCTTGAATTAGTGATGCATTATCGTTTTTTTCTCCCGAGTCGAATGTAACATGCAATAGATGAGCGACACATCATACAAGAGGCTAATGGTTTCGTTTCACTGTATTGGGCATACTGTGTTTCCAGAATACGGTTAACCAACTTATTAACTGATCGATTACGATAAACTGCATTCATGTTTCTGAATGGTTGGTTAATTTGACCATCAAGGTGAAATTTTCTGAGAATATATAGCTCATCAATATATATATATATATATAGGCTTTACTCATGTTTATGGATTTGTCTGTTATTGTCCACTAATTTGTTTGGTCATAAGTTAATTGAAAAACCACTATGCAACACCTTTTAGAATCGGAAATCAATTCTATGAGTAATCATATTTTCCTTAGTGCTTAAATTCCAATAAATGAAAATTATTACGAGAGATCATGTACAAATTAGTAATAGAAATATTTCAGTTACTCTTCTCTATAACAATGACTTACTTTTCTTTATAATTGTGAACGGAGTATTATTTTTGTATATATAATAGATTATGATTATTTCAACAAGGGCAAAAATGTGATTAACTTAAATTTAGTCGGAGGTCATCCTCACTCCTATAAAATTGTAAGAGGTCGTTAGCTTGTGGGTATGAGATAAAAAAGGATTGTATATAATGAGATTTGTTTGAGTATTGTTGTTTGGTATGATGAAAAAATGAGATTATTGATAACTAGGTATTAGTTATTTTATGTTTGTTACTGAGTATTAACAAATGTGATAATAAGTAAAATGAGATATTTACACTTATTGTTTTTATTGTTATTATTATTTTTATTAATATAATATTATTGGATAAAGATATAATGGTAAAATTACATTTAATACCTAAGTATTAAATGGTGGTATTGTGCATCCCACCTATCAAAGAAATGATATTATTAATATTGGAAGATTTTAATACCTTTGACTAAGTATTATTAATACATCGAGACAAACATGGTATTACGGGGTATTGTACATCAATCCCACTTTAATACCTCCAAGCAAACGAGCACTCAGAAAATTGTAAAATTGCGTAAAAATTTTGAGAAGAGTTAAATATGATACAAAGCTACGAAAAAAAACCCTTTGTAGTTTATTAGTACTTGCTATTGGAGTAATAAGTATTTTAGATAATAATAATAATAATTAAATGATAAAGTAAATTAAATGATACTCTATTAATTTTTTTAAGTATAAACATAACTATAATAAATTTTAAAAAAAAAACTATCTTTTTTTTTCTTAGTAAAATATTTTTTCGCTCTACAAAATGTTGAAATTAAATATAATTATTAAAGAATATGAATCATATATACACCATATAATTAATTAATTAGTTATATTTCAATTTAAAGTGGAAAAAAAAATACTCCTAATTCTAAGAATATAGTAATTGATGGTGTCTCTCGTGCACACACTACACAGATTTAAGGGTGTATACTGGGTGCAACTAGTTTCATGTTTTTTAATGGTAATTTATAGTGTGCATGTGGGTGCATTTAAAGATAGGGTGCATCCATATAAAAATATAAACAAAAATATATACAATTAAGAATAAAAATATATACAATTTAATTGTTAATTTTTTAATGAAAAATTGTATATAATATTCAATAAAAAAATTATACACATATGAATGTTAGTTTTTTTTAATGAAAACTTAATGTGAAAAAAGTTTACAATTATTACAAAAACACGTATACAAAATAAAATAATATGTACTCCCTCCGTCCCATAACAAGATACGCGTTTGTTGTTTTCAGGTGGACGGTTCTAGGGTCTTTATTTGCTTTTTGAACGTAAATTATGGAGTATTATTATTATAGATAAGATGGGTAATTGTATTAGAGGAAAGTGGTGAGTCATATTGTGCACTTTCTTTATTAAATAGAGGAAATTGATGCATTTTAAGCGGATGTCAGGAATAGTGAAACACGTACCTTGTTATGGGACGGAGGGAGTATATAAAATAGAATAAAAGACATACACATATGAGTGCATCCTTGCACCTGGGTGCACCCAATATACACTCTTTTTTAATTGTGCACTGGGTCAACCCATTCTTAAATGGGTCATATAAAACCCTAAATTTAAGCCCAAAAAATTCATTCAGGTCAACAACATTCCCCCAATTCTCTCCCACCACGCAAATTATCTCCCACACGGAAATTCCTTTCCACTACGGTGATTCTCTCCCACGGCAATCCACCGCCGATTTTCCCTTTAGGTTTCGATGATTCGCCGCCGTCATCTGACAATTTCACCACACCACACCGATTTTGCCACCAGGTTTCAACGATTCGCCACCGTCATCTGACGATTTCACCGCACCACGTCGATTTTACTGCTAGGTTTTGGCTATCCGCCGCCGTCATCTGACGATTACACCGCCACCAATTTTGCAGTTGTCTAACAATACCGTCTAACATGACTGAGAAGCAGGAGGCACAAAACTAGTGAATTTATTCAAAAATTAGGTGAAATTAATCTTATCTTTAATTGTAGTTTATGATTTTAAATAATATTGTTAGAATTTTTCTTCTAATCTATGATTCATTCTTCTCAAATGTATATATTTTTGCTTTAGTTTATTGTAGTCTCATTGTCAATACAATTTGTTGTTTAATTGTATATGTTTTATTGTTAATTGTATAAAGGTATGTTATGAATTTTACATGGTTATGTATGGTCAGTATTGTGTAGCCACTTATGAGTTGTGTATATGTATAGTATGTATTGTACATGGTTATGATTTGTATGTTGGATTAGTTTAATTGCATATGTTATCTCTGTTAATTATATATATGTATGGTATGAGTTGCATGTTATATCTATTTCTTCATTAACTGTATATAGGTATATTCTGAATTGTACATAGGTATGGTCTGAATTGTACATTTGCATGATTTGTATGTTGGATTATTTTAACTGCATATATTTTCTCTGTTAATTGTGTATAGGTATATTCCGAATTATATGTGGTCATGATAGGCATCTTTTAGCATTGTACATTCGATGTGATGAATTTCTCTTTACAGTATATGTTTTCTCTATTAATTGTACATATGTATGGTGTGAATTGTACATAGGCATGATTTGTATGGTGAATTATTTTAACTATATATGTTTTCTCCGTTAACTGTATATAGATATGTTCTGAATTGTATGTGGTCATGATAGACATCTTGGTAGCATTATGCATTCGATGTGATGGATCTTTCTTTACTGCATACATTTTTTCTCTTAATTGTACATAACTATGGTCTGAATTGTACATGTGCATAATTTGTATGTTGGATTATTTTAACTGTATATGTTTTCTCCGTTAACTGTATATATGTATGTTCTGAATTATATGTGGTCATGATAGACATCTTTGTAGCATTGTGCATCTGAAGAAGCACCGCTATGCTCATCTCGAATCGCTAACATGAGAGACACATCTGAGTCGCCGACTATAGATTCCTTCCAGATTTTCTAAAATTCGGTACACCAGGAAAGTAAAATCACCTTCACACACGTTGGAAGAGCTGCAAAAACATGTTGTTATGCCCTAAAATTTTATTTGTATGAACTTGAGGCTGATACTATTCACAATTGAATTGATTTTTTTAATTGCTTTTTTATTGAATTAATTTGAGTGATCTTTATTACATCACATTTTGAGATCTCAAATTTTGTATTTTTTGCTTATCTTTCTCGCTTTAAATTTAGCAATGGAATTCTGCATTTTTTGTGACCCTTCTTATAGTATACAACTTGTATGATGGTAAATAATGTTCAAATATTTACTAATATATTACATTCTTAAAGAAAGTAAATACAAAATGAGTTTAAAATGTGTACACTTAATTATTAAAATGTATACAGTTACTTATACTTAAAAAAATTAAAAAAACAAAACGAGTTTAAATTGTAAAGACTTGTGATTATTAAAACTTACACTTGGTTATTTAAATAATTATAAAACGGGTTTAAATTATATACACTTGATTATTAAAACTTATACAACTTATTATTTAAAACAATACAAAACGGGTTCAAATTGTATACAATAGATTATTAAAACATATATACTTGGTTACATTTTTTTAAAAGCACTTGGTTACATTTTAACAATACAAAACAAGTATAAATTATACACTTAATGACTAAAACTTATACACTTGATTAGTCTTTAAAAACTACACTCTAATATAAAATTATACACTTGATGAATACATTATTGGTTTAAAACCTATATATTTATTGTTAAAACAAATACTTATTTTATAACAAAAAAATTATTTTTAAAGAAGTATCATAATACTAAAATACACACAATTAAAATTATCTACCATCATCGCCAAAAATCAAGTTAGAAGTAAGTGATATGCATCAAAATCTTTACTATGCATTTAAATCAATACAGAATGAGTTTAAATTTTATACATTTTATCACTAAAACTCATACACTTGAATTTATATACATAATTTAAATTACTTCATCTTTAATTCAAATATTCATTTTCAGTGTAATAAATCTGCTCTTCATCTTCATTCTTCAGTTTAATCATCATTCTTCCTTTTCAAATATAAATCTGCATTAAAAAAATATAATAAATTTTGCATAAATCTGAACAAAAATCATTAAAGATCAATACCTAACTAAATCAAATCAATGGCTGAAATAAACAAATAAATAAATCAAACAAAAGGAGAAATATAAAAATGGAGAAATTGCACACAAAAAAATATACAAATCAAAAGGTGAAGGAAAGTAGATGGAACGATAGAGTAAATTGGTGGACGTCCTCGGAGAAGACCACCGATAACTGATTTCACGTTGATTACGTCAAATAAAAAATATCAAAAATTTGATCGACTAAATAATGCTTTCACTTACCGTGAAGAAGGGTGGCCGGCGGTAAAATCGGAATGAAGAGAAATGAGGCGATAGAATCGTAATGAGAGAGAAAAGAGGGCGACGACGACCGCAGAATCGGAAAGAAGAGAGAGTAACGAACAGAACCTATAGCTGAATTGGAATAGAGAAAGAAAAGAGGCCGGCGATAGAACCAGAAAAGAGAAAGAGAAGAGAAGATAGCACGTAGGGCAGAAAAGAAAGAAAAAATAAAATAAAGAGACGGGTAAGAAAATAGTTTTATACCATGGGTTAAAGAAAAGGGTCGGATATTTGCCCATATTTAATTCAATTTTATACTATTAAAAATTTTCACTTTTACTTTTTTTTTTCAAATATTAATATTTTTAATATTTCAACTGATATTTTTCAATGAAAATAATAGCTCTAGTGAGGTTCTTGTGCCCGGAGCACACCGTGTGCCTTTAGAATTTAGTATTATGGGTAATGGTATATTATTTTGTTTTAAATGGTATACAGTTTAATTAATAAGGGTACACTATTTTGTTGTAAAATGTATATACACTTTTCATTAATTTTTTTATTATTTTTTTAGAAAATATAGGATACACATCTTTGTACTAAAGGGTATACAATTTAACACAAAATTTTAGAGGCTCACGGAGTGTGATCCGTGCACCCGGATGCACGTAAGTTTTTGGTCTTGCGTGCCCCCGGGACACACCGTGTGCCTTTAGAACTTAGTATTATGAGTAAGGGTATATTAGTTTGTTCAAAAGTATATACACTTTAATTAATAAGGGTACACCATTTTTTTTAAAGAGTATACACTTTTCATTAATATTTTTTATTTTTCTTCAAAAAATAAAGGGTACACATCTTTATAATAAAAGAGTTTACAATTTAACACAAAATTTTAAAGGCGCTCAGGCACAATATACAATTTAACACAAAATTTTAAAGGCGCCCGAACGCCCGAGTACACAGAAATTTTTTGTCTTAAATTTTGACATATTATATCTTAATTAATTTAAGTATATATCCTTTAAAACAAAATATTATACCTTAAATCACCTTATAGCTATGTACTAGAATGCACCAAAGATATATTCTAATTTAAAAATAAATCTAGTTAGTCATGTTCACCTTCCGTCTCGTTCTAATAGTTAATCTTTGTAAATTAGAAATGAATCGTAACCATTAACGCAACGAGCGAGTATTTATAATTAAAAAAATGATAGGTATTGCGCAACATCATAATATATTTAAGGGTCAATAAATATTAGGTACAAAACGTATTTAGATATTACTAATTCATACATTCACTATAGAAAATTACGCACGGATACAAAATATAATTTATTTTTTCCCATATTACCCATACTTACTGAACATCAGTATGCATCGCGTGAAGCAAATTAAAAAAACACGATTAAGTATTTATATGTATATACATCACTATGCACTCATTTGAGATAAATCATTTTTGGGGAGAAAAAAATTAATAAACTATTTATATGAATATACATCAGTATATATTTAGGTGAGATAAATAATTGTCGAAGATAGAGTCATTGAATACAACCTTAATTTTCATACATGTGTGCACAATGTACTTAATCAGTTTGAACTTTGATTAATTAATCGAAAAATTTTCACAAAATGAAGAATAAGTCACAATTAGAAAAACGAAGACAAATATGTACATTGGCGTGCATTTAGATAGAGAAATAATAGAAAGTGATCGCAGAGAGAATTAGTAAAATATATTTTTCCTAAATTATTTCTTTCAAAATCTGTACATCAACGTGCATTTAGAAAGAGAGGAATAAAGAAAGAGACCCAGATATAATTAGGAAAATGATTTTTCTTAAATTATTTCTTTCAAAATTAGTACATCAGCGTGCATTTAGAGAGAGGAATAAGTACATCAGTGTGCATTTAGAGAGAGCAATAAAAGAAAGTAACCGCAGAGAGAATTATGAAAACGATTTTTTCCTAAATTCCCTCTCCTAAAATATCGAGTGATAAGTATAATAATAATGTACATCGGTGTACATTGACAAAAGAAAGGTTAAATTGTACAAACATTGAATATTAAACGTTGAATATTAGTGTATATTAGTGTACACTAATATTAAACGTTGAATATTAATTTTGATGTAGTGTACATTAGTGTTCAACGAAGTTATTGTTCTGTATAAATATTGTGAACAAGGGTAATATTGAAAGAAAAAAAAATTATGTATCCCGCAGTAATTATATTAGATTTACCACCGCCTTTTCCCTCTCCCTCCCACACTCTCTTCTCTCTCCCAGTTCTGCTCCTCTCTTCTTTTCTATCTATGTCTCCATCATCACTCCACCACCAAAGAGACCTATATCGCCTTTGAAATTGCCGCCACTCTTCTCTCTCCACCGCCACCTTTTGCCGCCACACTTCTTTCCACCATTATTGCTGAGATTCTCTTCGCCTTTCTACCCATGATTCTATTTTCTTATTAGTTTTCTCTAATTTTTTAAATCGTGTGCTCTTCGTCATTTGCTATTTTGAATTAAATTCTGATAATTATTACTTTTAATTAAAAAAAATCTTTTATCATTTGATTATTGTGTGTTTTGTTGATGTTGCAGTATTTTCAATATTTTGTTGGTAGAAGTATCAAATCCGAGGTGAAAGTTTCAAATCGAGTTTCAAAGAGTATCAGGTCTGAGTTTTGAAGATTTCACCATTATTATTTTGACGTGTCTAGTTGGTAAAAATTTTAAATATTCAAATGATTGTGAGCTGAGGAACCTTGGTAAATGGGGATGAAGAACCTTGACAAATATTGTGTGATAAAGCACTTGCCAGCGAACATGATCGAGTTCCAAATTTGTTGAAGAACTGTATACATTTTAATTACTAAGTGTGTAAGATTTGTTGAAGAACTGTATACATTTTAAGTTCCAGATTTGTTGAAAAACTGTATAAGTGTATATGTTATATTAAATAACTGTAATACTTTTTATTCGCAATTGTATTATTATTTTGAATAATATTAACTTCCAGATTCATTGATCAATTTTATACACTTTTAATACTAAGTGTATACGTTTTTATTAAAAATGTATATATTTTTAAACTTTGAGTACATGTTTTAAGTATAATACTTTTTTAAAACGAAGTGTATACATTTTATTAAGAAAGTGTATATAGTTTTGTTAATAAGTGTATAGTTCATAGATAAAGTTTTATATCTCCTTGAATCTGGAATTTTATAATGAAAATTACTTCATTCATTGATGCATTCCCAACTAACTCGAAATCAGAATCCCCTTTCACTCCTATCAATCGAATCAAAATTTAATCACAAGACAAATATGTAATTTAAATATAAAAAGCAATACATTTACTCATAAAAATACATACATAGATCAATTACAATCAATACAACGTACTTCTAACCTTTCAACTAATTACATATCCAACCTACCTAACCTCCAATTACATATGATCTCTATTATTTTACTCAATTCTTCTCACTGAATCGTCTTTCTCATCAACTTCCATTGTAACCTCCAATCCTACCTCCATTGATTTATCCCAATCCCTAAACCTCTAAGTCAGTCTCTAATTTCACCCAATTCAACTTCTACTAGCACCTCTAATTCGATCTCAATTTCACTCAATTCAACTTCTACTGCCACTGTTTTATTCCCCCCCAACCTGCAACTTTCAATTTCATCTCCAATTTTGTCCGATTCAACTTCTATTACCACAAATTTATAAGGTTGTAATTAGATTAGAAGAATTAAATTAGAAGATAGGAGGTGGAGTAAATCCTAGAGAAAAATGAGTGAAAAAGGAGAAGAAAACAAGTCATGAGACAGAGGCGGAGGCGGAAGAGGAATGGTGGAACGCAAACTGAGATAGAGTGGCGGAGCGAGTCATGCGTGAGTGTGGAGGTATATTGGCGGAGGTGTGGCGGTGTAGATATAAGGCGGAGTGAGGGAGGAGACGGTGATAGAGCGAGGGAGGGAGGCAATGGAGTGAGGGGGTGAGAAACCTGCGATCTGATAGGAGGTGGAGCACTGTGAGTGTGAAGATGGAGTGGAGTGTTGGAGGAAAAGTGGACGGAGGTGGAGACGACGGATGGGAAAAAGGAGAAGAATATGAGAGCAGATCAAAGATGGTATGTGCGTGAGATTGAAATGACCTAATTGGATTTTTTAGGGTTTTATACCTAACCCATTTCTAAATATGGGCTTGTTTTTAGTGTACAATTGTGGTACCGTAAATCAAATCATCTTTTATTTTGTATTATTTTTGTTATTATATTTTATTTTCTCTTTTTCTTATTTTTTTCATTCCACAGTATATTTCTTTCTTTTATTTTGTTTCATTATTTTTGTTATTATACTTTCTTTTCTCTTTTTTCTTATTTCTTATTTTTTTCATTCCATTTATATTTCTTTTTTCTTATTTCTTTCAATCAATGTATATTTCTTCCAATATAGATCAAAATTTACAATATTCATTGAACATGGTTTCAATTTTGATTAAATTGATTTAGAGCAAGTGTACTCTATCGTGTGTAACACGTAAGCGACCAAGTATATAATTTATATAATATCGAACCCAAAGGCGAAAGTGGGTAGACGTGTTTTAGAAGTACTTCACTCAAGTAGGACGAATCAATAAGGATGATTGATTATACTACAAACTAACAACTAGAAAAGTAATTAAAGATAGAACATGTACAAATGAGATGGATGATGGGTGAAGGTGAACAATCTAAGAAATATGTAAGACAAACAACATTCATGGTAAGGTATATATAGACTCACACACACACATGCATTGATGATTTTCATATTATGATATTAAGGGCAATCACGTTTGTACCTCTAATCACTATGGCTAAGGCAATTAGGTTCTCAACTCTTTTACAAGTTTAAATCTCCTAGAATTGTCTTACTCTAAATATCCATTAAGGTACTATGATCATAAGTTGGTTCCCCTCACTAGTTCATCACTAATGTTCTATCATGAGGTTCTAAGCACTTAAAAAGTATGACTTACCTCTCCTCATACTAACTAAATCATCTCATTCAATCAATGATTCAATTAAACCACTAAGCATAATATTGGAATGGTCATCCTAACACAAATCATACATTAAATGAGAATGAGCATTCATGATAGAAAATATTCATAATAATCATTTAATCAAACATGTGGTGTGCAAAATCTACATAATCCCTAATCAATCACATTTCTAGCCCCACATGAGGACTAGCACTACATGTCATGATAAAATCAATACAATCCATAGCATGCTCTAAGTTAGCTAAATAATGAAGAAAATCACAAATTAAAGGTAAGTTGGCTTCCCTTGCAAAATAGGCTTTCTCCTCCTTCAACATGCTCAAATCTTCACTCATTCATGAATTCCTTTTCTTAGATTGGTGGATTGATAAATTTATGGATGGATTTGAGAAGATCAAGTGGATTGGATGGATGAAGTGAAGGGTGGAAGAGATGGAGATGAATGTGTGTGATTTTAGTGTTTAGTGTGTGTGGAAACTGATATCAAATGATTCCTCCCGGATTTTGTGGTCAAAACATGTATTTATACTCCCATGGAAGCTTCTAGAACATGTGGATCTCATAAAACTGCCTTTTGCACCTACACGAGGCGTGTAGGGTGATCGTGTGCAGCGCAGTCTCACCGTATCGCGCATAACTTTCACATCCGATCTCCGATTCGAATGATTCTTGTGCTCACGCGATTTTCTCTTCCGTGGTTTTCCAACAATATATCACAAGTCTAGTTTTGAGCTCCACAAGAATATAGAAAAATTACACAAGTTGGACTTGCATTTTTCAACATTTTGCTTTGACTCGTTCTTTTTCATTTCAACTCCAAATTGAGCTCCGTTTATTTCCACATATTCTTTATCGTGTCTAGAATCCATTTTTACCTAAAAACCAAACAAATTACATCAATTTACCAATTTTATAAATATTCACAAATATAGCACAATTTAAGACATTTAATCATGAAAATCACATATTTATCATTTCAAAGCACACATCTCTATATCTTCATATAACACCACTAAATGATATGCAAAATGAATAAAAACACATAAAAATACATAATAATAACACTAAAATTTAGGTGAAAACGACACCGATCATTCATGTCTACATTTTTAAAACGTAATTAATTCTACATAAATTTAAAAGAGGGGTAATTTCTGGTAAATTACGCAGCAGTTTCTTGTCTTGTCTATACAATCTACTTCTTTTGAATTCATATTTTTCAAATTTGTTAATAAATCTATTTGCTTTGAATTCAATTTTAAAAGGAAATTTTTATTTAATTTCTTTCCATTTCCTCCCCTATAATCTTGTAAATTGATTGCCTTCTTCTTCTCTTCCTTCTACTCTTCGTTATTTAGGCTAATAATCCCACCGAACTATTCAAAAGAACTTGTGTACTGATGACTTTGATTTTTATAGATATGACCCGATTTTTGGAGAACTTGGAAACTATACCTGTCATGTTAGATTGAAAAAGAATTTTTTGAACGGCAGTATTTGGCTGTCATTGATGGACATGCTTGAGGAATGCTGTCGCCGTTGATGAATTCCTGCACCATGCTCGGTAGTCTTGTTTGGTCGAACAACTGGATCACCGGAAAATCAATCAGAAATTTTAGGAATTTTGTAATTCTCTTTGAAGAAATAATAAATTAAATTTTAATTTCTTTTCATCTTCCTTAGCTGCACAAGTTTGATTATAAATAACCTGTAAATGTTTCAAACTTTCAGGAGAAGACTTGTTTCAAACTTTCTGAATAAGATTTCTACATATCCTAAATAAATAAATAAAGATAAGACAGCTTTACTCTACTACTATAAATTTACAATTTAAAATTATTATAGTTAAATAAAAATATGGATTACTGTTATACTTTTTTGTTATAAACAATTGAAATAAATTCTACTCATATAGGCAAACTTTGTGTGGGAAAGTTTTATGATGATACAATTTCATTTTTTTAATTATAATGTATATTTATTTATTTATCGAGTAAATAAAATTTATTAATAAAGTTTATGTTTATTTGGCAAAAACTACCCCTTCAGTTATATCGAATCGGCTCCTCCTCCTTCCTTTTTATATTCCATTTATAATAAAAATATGATGTATATGAAATATGAATTAATATTTTATACCCCTTCTTTTTTTATTATGATTTTTATACTTATTTTATTTTAGGAGTTAGGACATTAATATTTATTTTAGAATTTAGTTTTATTTTTTGGTATTTGTGATTTATTTATTTAATTTTTTTTAGTTCACGTCATATTTTAAGATTATGATTTATATTACTTAATTAATTTATTCTTAGAAAATAATTTAATTACATCTTTATAGTTTATGGAGTATTTTAGTTGTAATATTTATATTTAATTTAATTAATTTTTAAAGTATAATTTATAATTATAATTTCACCCTTCATAATTAGCATGGAAAAATAAAAATTACGATCATCGGTTGCAACCGATTTCACCTAACTCAATTTTCATATATATAATACAAATTATTCATAAAAATTATTTAAGTATTGTAATATAATGACTGGTGTCATTGCAATCATTTTACGCAAATATGTTCGTAAAATAAGGGATTTAAATTGCGAATGTTATTTTTAAATTACTTTATCCTAATAGTAGATGTAAATAATTTAAATAAATCATCCATACTCTAAATATAAGATATTTTAATTAAATATTTTTTATTTTAAATTTATGCAACATATTAAATTAAAGATCTTAAAAAGATAATTAATTTAATATATTTTTAATAAAATTTTGAAATAAAAAATTTATAGACATTTAAAATTTTGATTGCAAGAGAGGGTTAGTGAAAATTTTTGATTTGTTCATAATTATTTATTTTTACAGCATTAAATTTTCAATGCATTTACTCTCTTTTTCATGTACATTCACTTTCTTTCCTCACACGTGAATTGCACTTAGAGAGCGGCTATTTGCACCCCCACAATTACTGAACGTACTCCAAAAATATTTAAATTGACATAATTACCTTTGTAAAATTTATATATGTTCGATTGTTGCAACTGAACAGTCATTTAACAAACTGTTCGATTGCAACAACCAAACAGAACAAAGAATTCATCTATTATCTGTTCGTTGCAGCAATCGAACAGAACAAAAAATTCATTCATCTTATTTATTCGGTTGCAGTAATCGAACAAAACAAGATTTGTATTTTTTTTAATTCATATCAAATTACTGAATAGATAAGATAACAGATAAGCTTCATGACATTGATCTTTAAAAAAATGGTGATTTCTCTTTCAGTGAAAGTAAGTAAGTTTCTGATGATTCTTTCAACGGAAGTAGTAGTAGAACCAGCGGTTTGATAGAATCTAGAATCAACAGAAACTTGTTTACTTTAACTTGTAGAGGAATCACCATCTTTGTTTAAAGATCGATAATATCTATAAAACTTATTTGTTATGTTATCTATTGAGTAATGTAGATACGGTAAATTTTTAAAAAAATCATAAATTTTGTTCTGTTCGATTGTTGCAACCGAACATATAAGATAAATGAATTATTTATTCTGTTCGGTTGCTGCAACCGAACAAATAAGATATATTAATTCTTTATTATGTTCGATTGCTGCAACCGAACAGATAAGATGGATAACTGTTCGATTGTTAAAACTGAATAGATATAAATTTTATAAGGATAATTATGTCAATTTAAATATTTTTGAGGTAAGTTTAATAATTTCGAGGTGTAAATAGCTTGCCCCTTGCACTTATGTCTAATGGGGGTGACATGTGTTAATTATTTTTATTTTATATTTATTTTTCACACTTTCTATTTATGAAAATATGTTTTTGGCGGGAATTTTCCTTATTTAAGACAATTATGTTATTATATATATATATATATATATATATATATATATATATATATATATATATATATATATATATATATATATATATATATATATATACACTAGTAAGAAACCCGCGTATAACGCGGGATCATTAAATTATTATTCTTATCTTTTATAATTAAATAATTTGTGTTATATAACGTAACAACATTACTTAAGCATTTTTATTTCTTTATAGCTAGACAATTTCTTTTATTAATGTAAATAATTTGCAACAAATTATAACATTTGACTTTTGATAATGTAACGTATAATTAAATCATGTAAAAAGTTAATATATATGTACATACTTTCTAATTATTTGAAAGAATCTTGATTTATATTTTTTTAAATGTCACTTTATAATAATAAAATACAATTAAAAACTATTTATTACTCCCTCAGTCTCTCTAAAATAATGTGCAACCACATATGGGCAATATGTCTTTTTGTGTATATTTATATAGTTATTAGTATTTCATTTCTTTCATAGTATTTAATTGCAATTATGATCAAATTATGTAACTCTTAGTAATATAAATCTTTAATTTTATTGTTTGTCTAAAATAAATATCAATTATATATATATATATATATATAATTTTAATTATTTTTTCCTATACATGATTTGATTTGATACAAATTAATTTATTTATATCTAAAGATTTATTTATTAATTAAAATTAATGATACTAAAATAAATATGTCATAATAATTGTATAGGAAAAATAAATAAATAAATAGTAAGATTATACGTGAATAACACGTTAGCGAAAAAGGACTTTGCTATATATATATATATATATATATATATATATATATATATATATATATATATATATATATATATATTGATTATTTATGAAAAATAAGGTCAAACATCTTATAATTAATTAAAACTAAATTATTATAATATTTTAAATAGTTGCTATATATATATTTTTTAAATATACATAATATTATAATTAATATTTAAGTGGAGTATTAATTTTTACCCATGAATATGGTTTAGTATTTCTTAATTAACTATATAATAATAATTCTATTTCTAAAAAAATTATTTTTAAGAAATAATGTGATATATATATATAATAGATATATATAATGTATATAATATAAATAAAATTAATTTATATACAATATAATATTATTTTAAATATTCATAAAATTGTAATGAATTTATTAATTTTATTTTTTATTTAAATTTTATTAGTTTCAAATTATATAAACAACTAAAGAAAATAAATTTTATAATTCATATCGATTCTATATATGAATTAGGTAAATCAATTCAAGAGTACTTGAATAATCGATCATCTTTTACTTGAAGAATACTTGAATCAATACTTTATGGTAGATCTTAAGAATACTTGAATCGATTCTTAAGTGGTAATACTTGAATTGATTTTTTTTCTTCTTGAGGAATCGATTCTTAATATATAAATCGATTAAAGTTTTTTTCCCTCTTGAAGAATCGATTTTTAAGATGTAAATCGATTCAAAGAATACTTGAAAAATCAAATTTTAAGACGTAAATTATTCAAGAATACTTGAATCGATACTCTTCCTCTAGAAAAATTTCTTGAATCAAAACGATTCAAGAATACTTGAATCAGTAATTCTCTTCCTCTTGAAGAATACTTGAATCGAATTTTTTAAGTAGATCGAATCTCTACTTGATTCGCTCTATCAAAATAAATTTTTATACTTTCATAAATAAATTCTCTAGAGGAACTTGAAGGAAGCTACTATTCCTCTTGAAGAATCGAATGTGAGTATTTAGATTGAATAACAAAATAGTCTTATTTATAGGTAGTGTGAGAGAGAATATGTATGGAATATTCTTTATTTATATATATATATATATATATATATATATATATATATATATATATATATATATATATATATATATATGATTTAATTTGATATTAATTAATTTATTGCATTAAAAATTTTAGTAATTAATTAATGATACCCAAATAAATAAATAAAATATTAAAATTTTAATCATTATTAAAAATAAGAAACACATTATTTAAAAAATAAAATATTAAATAAGGAAGTTAATTAAAAGTAAATAAGGAAAATATAAAAAAATTATTTAAAAATTCAAAAAAATGAGAAAATTATACGTCATAACGGAGCTCCCTGAAAACGACACGCAGGCAGAAAAGTTTCTGCTATAGTATACTTAAGATATATATATATATATATATATATATATATATATATATATATATATATATATATATATATATATATATATATATATATTATGTGATGAAGCTACATCAAAAATTAATAAAATAAATAAAATAATTAAATACAAAATATTATGATGTATGATTAGTGTGAACATAATCCTTCGTATCTTCTTCAATCTCTTAGTCGTCTTCAATCTCACATTATCCATTCCAGATTTTCGATGCCATATTAAGAATACACTTGTAAAAGTACGCCGGAGAGGATTCCCGACGTAGACCCTCCGACACTCAAGTCAGTCCTCGTCCCAATAATGTAATAGAAATATCATAAATATTAAAGATACCTCTCTTGTCTTTTTATCCTCACTCTTTGAGGAAGTTGCTAGGATTCATTCTGCAGGCACATTTTCCATCCTGAGATAACCGTTTAGGCATTTTAATCAGTGTTTTTAAAATCAGACCGGACCGGCTATTTCAACAGGTTGAATCGGGAACCAGAGTCGAAACTGGTTCGGAACAAGCTTAAAACCATTTTCGCAATTAAATCGCTTTGAACCGCTTTGAACCGGTCATAACCGGAAAACCGCTCGAATTGAAGAAGCCGAAAATCACCGGTTAATTTTTTTAAACACATACTATTGTGGACGATGAACCTCAAAATTTCTTCATGTCGGAAACCAGAATCAGAAGAGTAATTGAAAGGAAAAAAATCCCTCTCTTCATTGGAGGAAGACGTCAAGTCCCGATGCCTCCACAAACCCTTATGTCCAGCAAACTTTTCACTAATTTCCAGTTACATTTTGGGAGAGAACGCTGTTTGAAGAGGAGAGTGCGAGAGTAAGGGGAGAACTATTCAGTTGTTTGGAGGGAGAGAGAGAGTGAGAGAGAAAGGGGGAGATATGTTCGATTACAATTAGGGAGAGAGCTCGGGTGTGGCTCTTGAGACAGAAAGTATTTGTGTGAGAGAAGGGGAGAACGACGCTGAACACGGAATGAAGTCATGAAACCCTATTAATCTTCCCTTCTAAATTTTATATTGGATTTTAATTTTAATAATTGGGTGCTAGTGGGCCTATACATGGAAATGGGCCTAATTAAGAATAAGTGTTCGACATCCATGTTTTTTTTTTTAATTATAAAGTATTTATTATATTATTTCTTTTAATATTTATTTTAAAATATAATTAAAAATAAGTATATTTCGTTTTTCCAGTTGAACCGTCGGTTTGACCAGTTCGACCTCGAACAGTTGGGGACACCGATTTGATCTTCGATCCGATTATAAAAACACTGATTTTAATCAATAAATAAATATAATTAATATATTTGTCCATATAATTATGTATAATAAATTTTAATTTTACCGTAAAACTCATAAAATAAAAGTCCACGTTTTAGTCTAAATATGATCAAGTTATGCGATTATTTCTACAAAATCAAAATGTCATTTCTCATATAAAGAATAAGTGCATGCACGAGTGTGAGGGCATAAAATTCAACCACGAGTCTCAATCCATTGCACCGCTAAACAATTTTAATAATTAGATTAAAATTTAATTATATTTCTACATTAAATATAATAAAATAATTAACAATTTAAATAATAACTACCTACTACATTTAGATTTAACCCATTATTCTTAGGGTTTACCACTGCACCCTACAGTCACCCATAATTTAGATATATTTGAAAAAAATAATGTATCCATCTATTAGATGGATATATATCAAAGATGAAAAACTTATTGGAATAGTGGAACAGTAAATCCCATCTCGAATTTTAATTAACTTGGCAAGTGTACGGAAACATGCCAATTAAAATTGTACTCCACTTTGTAAAAAAAATTCTATCTCAGATTTATTAAGAATGAATACAATAAAATCTCTATAAATTAATATACTTCGGACAAAAGAATTTTATTAATTTAGAGATATATTAAATAATCGATAAATTAATAATTTATTAATTTAAAGAGATTATATATAAAAAAGATATAATTTTCATAATTTATTTATATATATTAAGAATATATTAATTAGAACATATGATGATACTTTAAGGGATTTACAATTATATATTAGTTGTAAATCAAATTAATTATACTTATGAATTATATAATCATATAATATTATCTTTATTTTATAGGAGTAAATTAATATAAAATATTAATCTATTTTATTTGTTTTTAACTTGGGTGCAATTGAAAGATTTAAAGATGAGATTAATGCAGACTTAAGTTTATATTCATATTTTTCTAAATTATCTTAAAATGTTGAAGTTTATATATATATATATATATATATATGAATTTTTTTAATAATTACTCCCTCCGTTCAATCCTAATAGTTACATATTTCATTTTTGGGCGTCTCATCTTAGTGGTTATATTTCCCGTTTTAGCATATGAGACCCACGTAAATTAATTATTTTTCCCTCCATGGACCCACACATCACACTAATACACATACACACTTTACGTTAAAATATTATTTCTCTCAAATACTATATTCCTTAATTCACGTGCAAAAAACAAATGTAACCATAAGGACGAGATGAAGAGAGTATTAATTTATAGTTTTATCGAGACCTTAAGTATTTTTTAAAATTTCCCTAAAAAATGATTATTTTATTTTGTTTTATTATTTAATTGATTGATATCTAAATTTAAACTGGTCCCAAGTTGGGACCGGACAAATTATTAGTTTTATCAAAATTATTAATTTATGGAGTATTAATTTATAGAGGTTTTATTGTATAAGAATATAAATTTGAATTGCTCTCATTTGTCCACGTAAATTTAATTGGAAATTTTCTGCACACTCTATTGTCTACACTTTTCTCCTTCACACTTTTATTATCTTCTGACGAGGCAAATAATATATTTTTACACACAAAAAAAATAAAAATACAAGAATAAATTAGTTATAAAATTTTCAAAACGTATAAAGAATATTTAAGTATTAATAACTGAATAAATATTTATTAGAAATATTCAATTAAATGTGACATAGATGGTTTCCAACTTCCAAGTAAAAAGCACGAGTGTATATCATTTGACAACTACATTTTTATATTTGCACTAAGCATTAAGATTCGGCTGATTTGCGTGCTAGAATTTTGTTTCATGCTATTTTCATGAAACTAATTTATAACTAATTAGTTGTTGTGCAAACGTAATGAAATATCAAAATTTTTCCTATAGGTGTAATTCAAATTCAGTTCTTAATTTTGCTAAATTTACAAATTTTGATCTTTTAGTCTCTGATTTTAATATTTTTTGTTCACATTTAAATGATCAAAATCGTATACTAGAAAATTAAAATGATGAATTTAACATACTTGATGACTGAATTTAAATTATATCAAACATAACATAAATGACTAATTTTGCTATTTCCCTTACAAACATTCATCAGCGGTTATATATATATTCCTAACCAATCAAAATATAATTAAAAATGATATTTAATTTGAAGATATACATGAATAGCTCTAAGTAGTTAGTATGCATGATTTAATCAATATTTTCTTTATTTATATAGTTTTTTTTCTTAGAAATGCTTTTATTGTTTTAATTATCTTCTAACCAAGTAATAATAATAATAATAATAATAATAAATAAATTATATTAGTATGCGTGATTTTATGCGATGTTGAGGATACATTGTCGGTTTAAAAATTTTATAAGATAATTAGTTGAATATATTTTTATTGATTGACTTAATTATCTATTTTTAACTAGTTAAAAAATATAATTAAAGGTGATATTTAATTTGAAGATGTATAATAATAATAATAACAATAATGAGTTGGATATATTTTATTGATTATCTATTCCTAATTAGTCAAAAAATATGATTAAAGGGGTTCTTTAATTTATAGATACATAATTTAATAATAATAATAATAAAATAAATAAAAGGTATTTCTAACCCATCAAAAAATATGATTAAAGGTGGTATTTAATTTGAAAATATACATGAAGAAGAAGAATACTACTACCAATAATAATAATAATAATAATAATAATAATAATAATAATAATAATAATAAGAATATGGATATATTTTATTGATTAGCTATTTTTAATCAATAGAAAAATATGATTAAATGTGGTATTTAATTTATAAATATAAGATTTAAAGATGTATACATAAATAATAATAATAAATAAATAAATAAAGTAGAAAGCTTATACAACATGTGATATTAAAATAAAAAATATACGACAATTAATCACGTCGCGACACTTGGTACTTTTTAAAAGTTATTTATAGCAGCATATTTTTCCATCCCCTTCAGTACAATATATTTTTTCTATTTTGAAAGTCCCAATCAAAAAGTCCTCTTTATAATTAAATAATTTATTTTATATAACGTAACAACATTAATTAAAGAGTTTTTTTTGTTGTAGCTAAACAATTTTTTTTATCAATATAAAGAACTTGCAACAAATTATAATACTCCCTTCATCCCGGGTACTTTTACCCATTTATACGGACACGGAGATTAAGACGTGTTATTTTTTTAATATATAATGTAAGAAAAATAGAGATAAATTAGTAATTTAAAAGAAAAAGTAAATAAAGTTATTGGGAATGGTGAACAAAGTATAAAAGAGTAATTAAAGTTGTTGGGATTGTAAAAGTAAGTATAAAATATTATGTATTCTTATCAAAAATTAAATGAGTAAAATACGTGGGACGACCCAAAATGGAAAGTGAGTAAAAATACGTGGGACGGATGAAGTATTTGACTTTTGATATTGTACGTATAACTAAATCATGTAAAAAATTAATATATATGTACATATATTCTAATTATTTGTAAGAATTTTGACTTGTATATTTTATTTAATGTTACTTTATAATATAATACAATTGAAAACAATTTATTACTTCCCTTGTCTCTTTAAAAAAAAAGTGCAATCATATAGGGGCAATTTTGTCTTTTTGCTATATTTATTTAGTTGTTAGTATTTCATTTTTTTCATTGTACTTGAGCGCAATTATGATCAAAGTATGTCACTCTTAGTAATAAATCCTTAATTTTACTGTCTAAATAAATATCAATTATATAAAAAAAATCTCAATTTATTATTTTTCTATACATAATTTGATTTGATACTAATTAATTTATTTATATCGAATGATTTATGTATTAATTGTAATAGATTATTTATGAAAAATAAGGTCAAAAATTTTAGAATTAATTAAAAAATTATTAAAATATTTTAAATAGTTGCTATATTTTTTTAAATATATGTAATATTATAAATAATATTTAAATAGAATATTACTTTTTACTCATGATAATGGTTTAATATTTTTTAATTAACTACTATATAATAATAATTCTATTTCCATTAATTATTATTTTTAAGAAATTAATCTAATATATATATATAATATTCTTTTAAATATTCATAAAAATTTTAATGAATTTATTAATTTTATTTTTTATTTATTTATATTAGTTTCAAATATTATAAACAACTAAAGAAAATTATTTTTATAATTTACATGTCATAATTGAATAATTTAATACATATGAATAATTAAATAAAATTAAGACAAAGTCTCTTGTGAGACGAGTTATTTGTGAGACAGGTCGACTCATCACTAAAGTATGCTTATTATATAGTTAAAATATGTTAAATGGTTGTTAAAGTATGTTTTCTAAATTATGTTGAATTATGCATTAAATTAAAGTATGATTTTAATGTGTTATAATTGATTTGATATTAACATGTTTTAACTACAAATAAGCACACTTTAACCATACAATGAACATATTTTAGTGATAAGTCGACCCGTCTCACATCTCTCTCACAAATAACGCGTCTCACAAAAGAGTCTCTCTAAATTTAATATGTTAAAATTAATAAATCAACAATTATTTAAAAACTCGATTCCAATATCATTTGCCAGCATCGAGTAATATAATAAAAAATATAATATAAAATAATAATTAAACTTAAACAACCTGAAGAAAGATTTCGATTATTTACATTAATCAGTCTTTTAATCTCTTATTCATCTTAAAGAATATTCATCTTAAAAAATACTTGAATCGATTATCTACTTGAAGAGTTAAATTTATTCTAAAAATACTTGAATGATCTACATGTATCAGTTTTTTAACCTCTTATTCCTCTTAAAGAATACATCTTAACAAATACTTTAATAGATTAACTTGAAAAGGTAAATTGATTCTAAAAAATACTTGAATGATATAAATGAATCAGTTTTTAACCTCTTATTCATCTTAAAGAATATATAATTAAATCGATTATCTACTTGAAAGGATAAATCGATTTAAAGAAAATACTTGAATCGATCATCTTATTCCTCTTCTTAAAGAATACTACTTGATATTATATACGTGAAGAGGTAAATCGATTCCAAAAATACTTGAATGATTCAAAAATAATTGAATCGATTCTCTTATTCGTCTTGATGAAAGAATACTTGAGATTATATACTTGAAGAGATAAATCGATTCTAAAAATACTTGAATGATTCAAGAATACTTGAATCGATCGATTATCTTATTCCTCTTGAAGAATACTTGATCCCTTATTCATCTTGAAGAATACTTGAATTGATTCTTTTCATCTTGAAGAATACTTGAATTGGTTCGGCATTCAATTATTTAGAAGTGAATAGAATATCGCTCCATCAAAAGAAATTTTTATACTTTTTATAATTCAATTATCCAAAGGAAGTTGAAGAAATCTTCTATTCCTCTTGAAAAATCGAATATGTGTGTTTGGAATGATTAACCAAAAAGACTTATTTATAGGTTGGGAGTGAGAGAATATTATATGAAATATTCGTTATTCTATTTATATATAATTTAAATTTATAATTATTAATTTATTACAATAAAAGATTTAGTAATTAAATAATGATATCAAAATAAATACATAATGATATTTAAAATTTAATTAGTCATCAATCAAAATAAAAAAATAAAAAAAGGAATTTATTTTATGATAAATTAATGAGGTGCACATATAAGAAAAGATAAATATATTTTTAATTTATATTTTGAAATATATTTTTAATTTGAATTTTTTTCTTTAATTATGTATATGTTTATATTTATTTATTATTATCTCAAATAAACATAATTTTTATTTTTAATTAATATTTTGTTCTTAATTTCTATAAATAATTTTTTTAATTTTTTAAGATTAATTAATAAAATAAGAAAATACATTATTTTAAAAAAATATATTAAATAAGGAATTTAATGATAAGTAAATAAAAAAATATTAAAAAATTATTTAAAAATTCAAAATAATAAGAAAATTATACGTCATAACGGAATGCTTTGGGGATGACATGCAGGCAGAAAAGTTTTTGCTAAAGTATACTTATAAACATAATTTTTATTTTTAATTAATATTTTGTTCTTAATTTCTATAAATATTTTTTAATTTATTACCTATTTAAGATTAATTAATAAAATAAGAAAATGTATTATTTTAAAAAGAAAAGATTAAATAAGGAATTTAATGATAAGTAAATAAGAAAAATATTAAAAAAATATTTAAAATTTCAAAAAAATGAGAAAATTACACGTCATAACGGAACGCTTTGGAGATGACATGCAGACAGAAAAGTTTCTGCAATAGTATATATATATTATTGCTAAAACTTATGTGTCATGGGGATATTGTGCACCTAGATACTCTTTAATAATATTATACTATTATACACCTTATACCAATGAGACACAAGAGATCAACTATATATAATTTTATTTTTAACAGTGTTAAAATACATACTAAATAAAGTATCATTGTCCTAATAAAATTTCACCTTTTCAATTTAAAAAAAATACTCCTAATTTTTAATCCTAATCCATTTTAACTTTGTCGGACATTTCCACATTGTTGGGGAGTTTTGATTAATTGTGATAAAATATTCATAATACTAACTAAAGAAACCTTTGATGATTCTCGAAACAAAAAAAGACAAATATATAGTATTTAATTTTTTTCTTTAAAAGAACCAAATAATGTCATATAAAAGGAAGATTACGACACTTCCATTTTTAAATGAAATATGAGATGCTTGTCCAGGAAATTAATGTGTTTTATGTATTGAAAAGTTTATCTGATTAAGGCATAATTTCTTATATAAAGAGGTACATTCCCTATTATCTTGAGATAGCGATGGACCACACTCAAGTCCAAACTCCAAACCCATTCCATTTTCTACCGTTTCTTTATTTATTTATAAATTATAAATTAATAATAATATATTGTTTTAGAAAAACTGTTATTTAGATTATTTGTGAAACTTGCTAAAGTATAATTACTAAATAAATAAAATATAATCCATCCGTCTCACCACAATTTTCACACTTCTTTTTATAAATTACATATGAGATGTAAAGACTGAGATGGAACATAGGGAGGGGATACTTTTTTGTATTTTGTTTTGATTAAAGTAGATTTAAAGTATAAAAATAAATTATCAATAGAATATGCTTTTTAAGGTATTATAATATGATTAATTATAATAATTTTTAACTACTAATAATTATACTTAATTTATATAATAATTAATAATGGATTGATCCGTTTCAAGGAGAGTGCTCCATTGTTTTAATATCTTTATCTTTATATATATAAAAGTAGAGAGAGCATCATTTATTGCACCCCTATTTAATTTCCCGCCCATTTTCCCACCTCTATTTTACCATTTTTATTTTCCATCACAACCATTCATTTTTAATGATTAAATCTTAACCCTCAATAAAGATAATCATTAATCATGGAAGTTTTAGACTAAATTTGGAATTTTTTACATCATTCACCACATTTAGTTTAATTTTATTTATTTATTATATTCTTTATCACCACGTTGAAAATTTTTACATCAATTTTCACCTATAAATTATAGTAATGGTGAGAAAAATATTAAATCGTTCGACTGTTCCAACCGTACACATCACGTATTATCCAGGTACTTCAATCGAATACACAATGACCATACACATCACTTATTGTTCGGATATTCCAATTGAATATACAATGTATTCTCTCAAACCAAAGGCAATATGAAATTTTAATTGTAAGGGTATTTATGTTTTATTAATTATGAATATTTAAAATTAATTATATTTGAATACTTTAACAAATTGAGAGCATAATTAGTGGGCGACATTAAATTACGTATTTGTGCTGAGTTTAGTATATGTAATACGAAAAATAGAATTAAATGTTAGAATTAGAATATTATTATTATTTATTATTATTATTATTATTATTATTATATGGAAACTGCAATAGTTGTTATAAGTTAGTGCAATGGATGATTAGTTTCCTACTATGACATCCACACCCACAATTTTTATAATTTTTAACAATAACATTGTAAAAATGAATTCCCATGCCATGCACGAGTAAGTATTTGGTTTTATGGTTTAGGTTTTAAGGTTTAAGATTTGTTTTAGGGTGGGGTTTAGGGCTTAGGGTTTTAGGGTTTTAATATTTATGATATAGGGTTTTATATGATCAACTTATTTATTGTCATTTTATTCTTTTGGAAAAAATGTACGAGGAGTTATTAAAATTCTCATTATAGTGTTTTTAACTAATGAATATAGTTCAACGTTCTTTTTAATGTGAATATATTTTTTATAATCTGAAATTTTTTCCTCATATGTTCTCATTAAAGATTATCATTTAATAGGTGATCATTTAATTTGAAAGCCTTTGGTGCATGCAATATTAGGATCATTTTTTTCCCACCTCTATTTTACCATTTTTGTTTTCCATCACAACCATTCATTTTTAATGATTAAATCTTAACCCTCAATATAGATAATCATTAATCTTGAAAGTTTTAGCCTAAATTTGAAATTTTTTACATCATTCACCACCTTTAGTTTAATTTTATTTATTTATCATATTCTTTATCACCACGTTGAAAATTTTTACATCAAATTTCACCTATAAATTATAGTAATGGTGAGAAAAATGTTAAATCATCCGACTGTTCTAACCGTACACATCACTTATTGTTCGAATATTCCAATCGAACATACAATGTATTCTCTCAAACCGAATGCAATATGAATTTTTTTTAATTGTAAGGGTATTTATGTTTTATTAATTATTTATATTTAAAATTAATTGTTTTTGGATACTTTAACAAATTGAGAGCATAATTAGTAGGCGCCATTAAATTGGGTATTTGTGCTGAGTTTAGTATATGTAATACGAAAATTAAAATTAAATGTTAGAATTAGAATATTATTATTTATTTATTATTATTATTATTATTATTATTATTATTATTATTATTATTATTATTATTATTATTATTATCTGGAAATTGCAATAGTTGTTATAAGTTAGTGCAATAGATGATTAGTTTCCTACTATGACATCCACACCCACAATTTTTATAATTTTAAATTAAATAACAATAACATTGTAAAAATGAATTTCCGTACCATGCACGAGTAAGTTTTTAAGATTTTAAGGTTTAAAGTTTGTTTTAGGGTGGGTTTAGGGCTTAGGGTTTTAGGGTTTAGGATTTTAAGATTTATGGAGTTTTATATGATCACTTATTTATTGTCATTTTATTCTTTTGGAGAAAATGTACGAGGAGTTAATAAAATTCTCATTACAGTGTTCTTAACTAATGAATATATTTCTCTTTTTAATGTGAATATTTTTTTATATTCTGAATTTTTTCCTCATATATTCTCACTAAAGGTTATCATTTAATAGGTGATCATTTAATTTGAAAGCCTTTGTGCATGCAATATTAGGATTTAGGATTTTAGAGATTAAGATTTTATATGATACACTTATTTATCATCATTTTACTCTTTTGGAGGTCATGTATGATTAGTTATTAAAATTCTCATTATAGTATTCTTGACTAATGAATGTATTTTAGTGGTCTTTTTAGATTTTGATTTTTTTAAAATAATCTGAATTTTTTTCCTTATATGTTCTCAGTAATGCTGATCATTCTGTGCATGCAATTAATCATAAAACTTCAATATTTAAAAAAAATTAAAATATAATCACAAATGATTTAATATATATATATATATATATATATATATATAAATATATATATTAAACATAAAATGATAAGATTCATAAACGATTACAAAAAAAATTATTTAATTCATGAACGGTTACATAAAAAATAATAAGATTAAAAAAATATAGCATTCATATAAATTTTAAATATTATGGTTTAAGAAAACAAAAAAGTTTCTATTAACTATAATTCTAAATATTTATATTAAAAAAATATTATATTAAAGAATTTATGGTTTTAAATTAAATAACAATAAAATTGACGAAACTAATTCTCGTGCAACGCACGGGTAAATTAGCTAGTAGTATAAAATACTCTCTTCGTTCTATAATATGTTTCACATTTTCCTCATTTGTTTGTCACACAAAAAGTTTTTCACTTAAAAAAAAGAAATAAAATCTTATCTAATAACCTCAAAAGTTATTTTAATTTCAAATTTGCCTATTCTTTTATATATTCATAACATTATTTTACATTTTATTTATTATCTAAAAATATTAAAATAACTTTATAATCAATAAAATTGATAAAAAAAAAATCTTAAACAACGTTGAAAAATAATTATGAAACTTAATTCTATTTGATCAAATTTAAAGAATATGATTATAACATTATAAATGATATTGAATACTCATGGAAGTAATAAATATAAACTAATAAAATAGGAATAAAGTAGAGGCAAATAATTAATTATTCACGTCAAAACTCAAACGCAATACTCAGGATTCTTTTGTATTAATTAAAATATTAAATCTTAATGTGGAGTGAGGTAAGTGAATATTAGAATGCACAAAAAGTCGAGTCATCCTATCCTAGTATTTGCCATATTTTTGTGCACAACATTATCATCAATGAATCCCAATCAAAATAATGAAACAACTTATTCCAGAAATCGTGGACGTTTACCAACAACCCACCCGTTATCATTTTTTTTTTCTCCTCTCCTGCCTCTCTGTATATAGTAATAGACTGCAATCCACGTTTTATAATCCAACTTGTTTGGCCAGCTGTGACATGCCGTAAACCGGCATTATGATTCAAGAAATTAAACATTAGGTTTACACATCACACTTCAGTTGATTCTTTAGACCAATGTGGTTGATTTATTCAAAGCATACGCAGGAAATAAATGGAATTATTGTCTTAATAATTCTGATTGGAGTATAAATGCTCTCTTCATATACCAGCACTAGTACTGCATCTACATGTGTGTGTGAAAGAGAGTAGTAGGGTGGAGATAGATTGATTTATTAACTTTATGCAGATAATAATTGGGGTGGTAATTAGTTGAATGATTAACTTCATGATGCTAATCATAATATCAATGCTTTGTCAAAAAACTAGCACAATTAGAACTGTGTGAGAGAGAGGTGGTGTCTATAAATCTGTTTGAAAAATTCAAATACTACACCAATACGAAAATTCGAATACTAATTTATTTGATTATTCGCTTTAACTTAATGGCTAGGATGTACTTGTTGGGCTTTTGTTGGATTCGAGTAAGTTTGAGTATTACATACTCCTATTGAAGATGATTTTAAGCTCCACTCAAATGTCTAATAAGTTTATAATAATGTTTAATCTTAATTTAAAATTTTAACTCGACTCGTTTAGCGTACTCAAGCTTAAAAATTAGCTGCTTCCGATTTAAGATTATGTGCACTCTTTTTTTTCTTTTTTTTTTCCGCCCACAATAATATGTGAAAAAAAAACATTCTTAACTCAATAATTTCAAGCTATATTTTAATTTGACAAAGACTTCCCTAGGCCTGTTTTTTTGTTTTAAAATGATACAACCGGATCCATTAAGCCCATTTTTATATTTCGCGGATCCGGTCCAGCCCACCATCACATATTACCCTTTTTTATTTTAAAACAAAAAGAAAAAAACGTGAGAGTGGTTCATTTCTGCTGATTGTTCTCGGTGTGCGCGCTTCTCCCAACGTCGGTTCCGGAATCCCTTCTCGTCTTCTCCGTTTCTGCTCATCGTCGTTTCGGTGAGAGCAGTTCCTGTTCCAACGTCGATTTTCGTGTTTCTGCTGATCATCGTTTCGGTGAGAGCAGTTTCTGTTTTCTTTTTTTAAATCGTTGAAGGAGTTCCCATCTTTGTTAATGTATTTTCTTCTGTTTTTTGTTTCTATTTTAAAATTATTTTACATTTTCCCATTCTTAATTTTTAGAATCGGTGCTTCAAATTGTTAATTTCAGTTTGGAATTTTGACAGTAATTGTATTTTTTTGTTAGCATTTTCTATGTTGTTGTGTTTTATATGTACTGGAATTTTGTTTTTATTGTGTTCATATTTTTTTGTTCAAATAATATCAGTTATCATTGTTTTTAGCATTTGGAAAATAGTCAGCAATTTGCACTAGGTTAAGAAGATTGAACTCTTGTATGAAATTGTCTTTTATTAATTGCATGCACAATTTTTTGTATATTAATTATTTTGGGTTTTCGTTGTAGGTTTTGTTGAGTTAATTTTATAATGGGTAGGAAACAGTGTGTTCTTCCTGGGCAAGGTCCTATGTTTCGTAGAAAACATAGACATATAATTCAAACTCATTCTAAAACTTCTAAAATTTTACAAGAGAAGTTGGTGGAGAATAATAAAAACAGAGTGGGTGATAAAAGGAAACAACAAGGAACAGATCATGGCTGTAATTCTATTGTACTGTATGATGATAAACTTGCACAAAAATCAATGGATTTTGGTGCTGAAACAACACCAAAATTTTATGCAAGAAGAATGAAGAGACAAAGAAGTCCTGTTAGAGTAAATGAGGACAGGTACATATGTGTTCATTAAATTAGATACATTATTATTTATTTTGTTGGATATTTTCAAAAGTGGTAGGACATGTACATTTGTGTCTTGTTGAAATTGTAGTGAAATTGGACCCACTGAAGCTGTAATGCCCAATACTGAAACTGTAATACCTATTATTCATGAGAGGAGGTCAAAATTAAGGAATGATAGACAAAAGTTTGATTCATTGGACTGTTTTTTCTTTAGATGTATTTTTGTTGCTGAGCTCTTATTTGTTCATTTTGAAATTGTAGCAATATATCAAAAAACAAGCCTTCTGGAATGGCAGAGAATATAAAAAAAAAAAAAAACTCCTAATCTTAGAGATGTGAGGTATTATTTTTGTGTTTCTAGTTTCGAATGTAACTCCTTTCTATATATGGGGTTACTCTGTTAAATATTTTAGGTTTCTCTGTTTATTTTGATTCATTTTTATGATATCTAATTTGCTTGCAGTGTTGTTGATGATGAGATCCCTATAAGGTATGTAGATTTTGAATACATTGTAGGGTTTTTTTATATATAGCTAATTTGTTTGATATCTTATTATGTTTAGTTATTTCTATATTTCAGTGAAATTCCTATTATAAGATCAAAACCATCCAAGTCTGTTACTAGGGGATCTAAAATATCCAAACCTGATGGGAGGCCTGAGAAAAGCAAAAAATCAACTCATAATATCAGAAATAGAAGGTAATATTTCTAAGGTCCTGGTTTTGAAGGTCACTCTTTCCTATATATGAGGCTGTTCTATTCAATTATTTAGGTTACTAAGTATGTTTTTCATTCATTTTCTGATGTGAAATTCCTTTGTTTAAATTATTATGTATTATTTATTGCAGTCTTGTTGATGATGATGACGATTTTGTTTCAGATGAGGTGCCCTTGAGGTATTTAAATTTCAATACATTGTATTCAATTTTCATTTTCTGTATTATTCTTTTTTTTATGTTTAGTTATATTTATATTGCAGTGAAATTCCTATTAGAAGAGCATCAGAGCCTGTTATTAGGGGATCTAAAATATCCAAGCCTGATGGGAGGCCTGAGAAAAACAAAAAATCAACTCATAATATCAGAAATAAGAGGTAATATTTCTAAGGTCCTGGTTTCGAAGGTCACTCTTTCCTATATATGAGGCTGTTTTATTCAATGATTTAGGTTACTAAGTATGTTATTCATTCATTTTCTGATGTGAAAGTCCTTTGTTTAAATTATTTTGTATTATTTATTGCAGTCTTGCTGATGATGATGATGATATTGTTTCAGATGAGGTGCCCTTGAGGTATTTAAATTTCAATACGTTGTATTCTTTTTTTCTTTTTCAGTAATATTCTTTTTTGTTTGGTTTTTTATTTTTATTTCTATTTTTATTGTAGAAAAATTCTTATAAGAAAATCTAAACCAACAAAGCCTGATACTAAGAGATCTAAAAAGGGAGTATCGACTTCTACAGCCAACAATAAGAGGTATAATGTTTATGTGTATATTTGACTATTTATATTAATCACAATGATTACTTTTAATCATTATTGTTATATTTTTGCAGTGATAAGAAGAAATCAAAACGAGTTGACTACAGACTCAGGGAAAAGTAATTATACTTTTTTTATTTTGTTTTCTTTACTTCTGTGTGTTGTCAATTGATATATTATGCTTATAATTTTTTATTCTTTTGTCCAGTGGGTTATTTAGCCATTGCAGGCCTAATGGCCTTAACACTGTTGTGCGGAAATTCAATGATAAGCAAAGGTCTGATGTCAAGGAAATTGGGTTTGGTACATTATTGGAGTTAAAAGTTGATAAATGTGTTAATGTAGATCTCATGTCATTTATGGTTGCTAACTTCAATAGTGGTAGTAGAATGTTAACTGCGGATAATTATCAGAGCTTTTGTGTTACCCCTGATGATGTCTATGATGTTTTTATGCTGCCGAGGAATGATGGTATGGATGTCACAATGTTTACAAATCTTGAAGGGTCAGAATTTCTTGATTTCATTAAAGAAGAATATGATATAGAGGTTAAAAAGCATTGTGGTTGTTTGGCTGATGTTCTTTCGAAGAAATTTAAGGATGAAGGTGTGAATTTTAAAAGAATATTTGTGTTGTATGCTGTAAGTTCTTTTCTTGCACCTGCTGTCAATGGGTCTGTTAAGAGCCGGCTTGCTAAATCATTGGAAGATGTTAGTATGATCCCCAAACTTGATTGGTGCAAGTTTGTTTTGGACGAGTTGTGCTCTTCTATTTATAATTTTAAGCTAAGATCTAGTACGCGCATTGGGGGATGCATTCTTTTGTTGCAAATCATCTATTTTCATCGTATGATTTGGAGGGGAATACCAGAACCTGTGTCCGTTCCTCTTATACTGCATTGGACTGATGTTAAACTGAGTTCAAGGAAGAAAGAAGAAATGGAAGCTGACAAATTTGGTCTGGGAAAATTGAGTGATAGATATCCTCTATCTGCAAATGGAGTTGTTAAAACTGTTGACCTTACTAGTTCAGATCCTATTATAGATGATGCACAGAGCAAGGTATTATATAATACATTTCTTTAAATTTAAAATTAACTTTATGGGAATATAGAATTAATCTGTTGGTTTTGGTTTTCTATTCAGGAAATAGGTAGTTTGTTGAATAGCCTTATGCGTGATGCAGATAGTTTCTTGAAAAAATATCAATCAAAGCTTGCTAAAGTTTATGAACTTGCTCAAAAGTTTAAGGATAATCAGAGTTCCAGTCCTGAGGAATTTGATTCTCAGAAATTCTTTTGTGATGAAAAAGTGTTGAAATATATTGATGATATTATCAAGCACTTCAAAGCAACCAAAAAGCTAGCTGCAGAAATGCCTAGTTATAAGTTTACCCCTTCTCCACCCATCCCTTCTGATCAAGAGGAAGATTATTTTGAGGCTGGACAGCAGTATTTTAATTCTGAAGATGTTGAATTGGATGAAGATGATGATATTGAGGATGTGTCTCCTCAAGAATTAAGTGAAGCAAGAGAGTCAGTTCAGAGAACAAGACCTCAGAGATCTTCCATTGATAATCTGGACAACATGGTTGGAGATGCTGGGTATGTTTCAAAATTCATTACCCAACACAAAAATATTTTTGAAGGCATGAAGAAGGAGTTTAAGGAGGTTTTGGACTATATTTTCCATGACGTTGAAGTTTCAAATGATCCGTAAGTGCATTTTTTCTTTATAAATATTTTTTCTAAATATAATTTTGTCTATTTGTAAACATTTTTTTATGTTTTATAATTCAATCAGGAAACTTTATTATCGAAGGGGGTTGTTCCATTTTATCCAACAAGATGATATTCTTTCCATGAAACACAATTGCCAAATATATGATACGATCTTTTCTGCTTGGATTATCAAGGTGAATGCTGATTCAGGGCATGATAAGCACAGAAAGAGATTTGTTTTTAACATTGATCATAGTGTAAGTATTTCTTTCTTTCTTTTATTTAATTGTTTAAACTTTTTAAATAAAACTAATTCATTTTATTTATATATTCTTACTTTTTTTATTCAGTATTTGCTTCAAGAAAAAATTGAATCGGATGTTCCTACATCCAATTACGAGAATTTTAAAACATGTTGGGATTTATGGCTGGAGTCCTTTAAAGATATGTTGTTAAGTGCTAAATTGGTATGTTATATTCTTAATTTTAAATATCTGATATTCTTTTTGGCTGTTATGGTTACTCTTTAAGTACTTATGTGGTTACTCTTCAGAGTTAATTGTGGTCACTCCAATAGAAATTTTGGTTTGCTATTATTAATGGGATTATTTTGAGTATTTGTTCAACTTTTACAATCTCTATTTAATGAAATTGGTTAAGATTTTTCAATGTTACTTTTTGTATAGATTTTTTGCCAATGTGTTTGGAGCAACACTTCAATGTTGTAGTCATAAATCTGGTGGACTCCAAGATCCAATACTTGGACAATAAGAAGTGGCGTGACCCTGAAAAACAATACTATTATCAGGCAGCACGTTTTCTGGTAACATAAAATTGATATATTTTTATTTTTCTAAATTTAAATTTTTAAAGTTTTAATCTAATGTAGTTTATTTTTTTAGGTCGAAATGATGATTCAGTACTTGACTGATATAAATCATCCAAAAGCTGCTGAAATGGTTAATAACGTGGATGAGCCAATCAATTTTAAATGGACTACATCAAGGTTGATAATGATTGTGGTATTTATGACATGCATCATATCAAGCACTTTGACGGATATCCTTATACAGACACGAATTTGAACAAGGTATATTTATTCAGTATATAGTTTCCTTCATTATTTATATCATTTGTTCATCAGAAAATGCTCATCCACATAGTTTAGGTTAGTCTTTCTACGTTTAATTGGATTAGTCCTTCTGACAATCTAGGTCACTCTTTAATAATATGCCACTCTTTATGGTTTTCATGACGTTGTCCTATTTTCATTAGACAAAGATGTGGACATTTTTGTGACTTATACATATCATTGGCCTTGATAATTGTATATTCCATTTTTTATTATTACATTTTTGATAATTACATGTTAAGTGTATCACTTGTACTTCGATAATTGCATCTCAGGTGATTAGTCGTTTTGATTATTCCATACTATATTTTGTAGGCTGTCATAAGGTTGAGCTTGCGTGGTGAAATTTGTGTAAGTATAGTATTATCAACCTTTAATGAATTGAAGGATTTTGTCATTATTGAAACAAAGAAACTCTACAAGAGAAAGCCAGATTTGATCAAGAACATCTCTGAACGCAAGAAGGAAAATGTAATGCAAAAGAAATTGGAGAAAAAATGTTGGCTGGCGAAAAGTTGAAGAGTTTAAATGAGCATGCATTAGGAAAAAGAAAAAGGATTCCTAGAAAACTTTCTATGTAATAGTTAATTGGATTTTATTCAGATTAAGAAAGTCATATTTGTGTTATATAGACTGTTTGAACAGCACTAGAAGTAATCTCATTTTGTATTCACTGATTTGTGAATTGTAGGAATATTGTTTGATATTTGAATTTATAAAATTAGACTGTGTATTTTGAAGTTCTTTGTTGATTTCTCTGAAATTAAATTGTTTAGTCAATTGGATTATTATAATTGTTGTAGGTATTGATAACTTGTTTGATAACAGGTGTTGTTATGACATATGACACAATTAATTTCAATTTATTAAACCACCAGATTTACATTTATATTGTAATCTTGGTTACTCTTTTGAATTAATTCGATTACTCTTATAAATTAACTAGGATACTCCGTTCCCAATGACAGAGAACATGATTGTTAATTTCAATTTATTAAATCACCAGAATTAGATTTATATTGTAATCTGGATTACTCCTTTGAATTAATTCGATTACTCTTTTAAATTAACTAGGATACTCCGTTCCCAATGACAGAGAACATGATTGTTATTTACAATTTATTAAATCACCTGATTTACATTTATATTGTAATCTGGGTTACTCATCTGAATTAATTCGATTACTTTTTTAAATTAACTAGAATACTCCGTTCCCAATGATATAGAATATGATTGTTAATATGTATAAACATCATAGAAATTATATAAAACTTCAATACCCAAGTCAAATTCTTATAATCAAATATGTGAAATATAGATCAAGTGTTTATTTTTATTTTGAACATTACAAAAGAATACTAAATCAAATGTTTATTTCCTGGTTTCATTCCACTTGTGCTACTCTTCTTTTGTGCTTTTGAACTTTGTAGACCACTCTTTATTCGCTTGCTTCTCCCATTTGTCTTTGCACGTGCAGGATCTAAAACAACTGTGGATGATGTGTATTGTGTTGTATCTGCACATTCTTCATCAATACTTACTATTGTTTTCATTTTCTTCAAATCTCTTATGTAAGATTCTTCAAGTGTCTCCCTTACTTGTTGATTATCTTCACATAATAATACCAAAGTATAGTACTTCCGGGTCATTTGATGCCTCCATGGGATAGTTTTATCTTTGTCCATTGTTGGAATTCCCTTTTTAATTCTATCCCACACATCTGATTTTGCAAGTTTTGTCCATCTTTTCAGTATATAAGACTCAAAAATCTGCTTCACTGAATTTATTAGTAGAACATTTAAACTATGGTGGCACAAGAGGACCATTTCTTCATACTTCCTGCATGTGCACTGTATTAAATTCATATGAGTATCAAAGACAACTCTCATAAGCTTACCATCCTCAGGCTCACCAACATCGTATGCTACACAGCAGTCTTCAAATGCAAACACTTTACTCGTAACATTTACACATTTTAAGAACTCCTTTTCAAACTCTCTGAAAACTGACTGTGTGTAAATTTCTGCAGCATGTTTTATCAAGCCTTTTTTCTCCAAGAAAGTATAAGGTTCTGTTCTTGTTCCATTAAATTCATCCAACACTTCATTATTCCTCCAATTCTTAACTACGCCATTGAAGATTCTGTAAAATTCTGTCAAGTTTGTGTCTTTTCTTGTATTGAACCCTATTGCATTATTTGTACTCTCACTTCGTTGTGATGACAACATACCAGCAGAGAAGTAGTTTTTATTTAATGTTGTGCACCACTTTTCCTTCACACCATACATTTTCATTAACCATGTGTGAGTTTGTAAATTATATTTTTTGATCATGCTATCCCAACATAAGTCAAAGTCTTCCTCATCAACACATCCTGACAAACATCTATTAAGTTCATCCAACACTTCATTATTGGGTCTCTCCAAAAAAGTGCAAGCCAATCTTGATTGTTCATCTAGCACGAAATTATAATAGAACTCTTGATTTTGAGAAATTTCTTCTTTCAATTTGTTGAGAAATGTTTGTGCATCTCCTCCTTCAATATTCTTTCTCTTCAGACCATCAACAAAATTTTTGTGGTCTTTCATAGTGTGACCTATTTTTTCATGACCACCTGCTTCATTGACCATGTATCGATAAGATCTTGCTACTCCCATTCCTGAATCTAAAATATGCTCAATCACTTCTGCAATTTCAGTAGTTATTTTTCTTTCTGAACGGTGTAGGTGGCCCCATTCTTTTCTTGTTAGCTCATGATTGTGCTCTGTGATATGTTTAGTAACTACACAACCTCCAAATTCATTTATTTTTACTGTCATTAATGCCTTGCAATCTGTTCTTGTAACACTAACTTTATTTTTTTTTTTTGCAGTTTCCTTTTGTCGTCTTATTTCCTCACATGAACACATATAGTTCTTTGCTATTGGATGTCCTTTGGTTGAACGTCTTGTTGTCCCTTTACATGCACTAAATCCAACTAATCTAGCATGCTGACAATACAAATCATATATCTCATCCACTGTATCTCTAGTCATACCTAGTAGACTTCCACTTATTTCATCATGTTCTGCATTTAATGTTTAACAAAGAGTAAGAATTCATTAATTTTTTCATACTCAGTGAATGCTAGTGGAATAAGTAATTTCAGAGATAAAGAAGAATTAATATAGATAGGCTTACAACTTATATGTACCAACTGTTTATCAAATAATAGCAGTGTTTAATTGTATGCAATCTGTAAGTAAAATTTGGTTACTCTTTACAAGTAATTGGATCACTCTAGTCTTTTAACTAGGTTACTCCTATATTTTAAATTATTGAAATGCAGTTCTGTATTTATATAATATGTGCAATAAGAAATCTGAAAACTTTAAAGCAGGATACCATCATAACAGATTATCATCATATTAACATATAAATAAGAAATTTCTAAATCGGAACACAACCATGCTTAGCAACATAACAAATTCAACATAATAATCATTAAATGGAATTCTATATAATCACATAGTACATGATACCATATTTTTTAGAATTTTCTGACGTCCACGACCTGTTGTTGACTACAATTGTTTATTCTTCAATTATTTCAATGAATTTAAGAAGTTGATGAAGAAATTGACTAAATTTCACATTTAATCTCATCGAAATTGAAGGTAAAAATATACAAACCTAAATTGAATTCATTGAAATCTTTGAAATTTTCTTCGTAACTGCTGTCCTCAACACCTGATCTCTGTTCGTCGTATAGTTGTTGCACGTTATGAATGTCCTCAACTTCGTCGTCTAGGTACTCCACGTTATTGATGCTCGGCATTAGTGAATTTTCCTCCTGTCTGACATCTTCCTGTAGGTTCTCCATGTCTCTAATTTAGGGCTCGAAATATATATGTAGAGATTCAGAGAAGGAGAAGCATATAACTCTTGTTCCTGAAGATCGAATCCGCGCGAATATAAACAACGAAATTTAGCGAAATTTATTTCTGTTTGCACCCGAAGAAGAAGGCTGAGGATCCGCGAAATTCAATCTCTATTGCTGCAGGATCCGGTTGTACCAGAAATGGTAGGACCGGTTGTAGGCTAGTCTTTCTCTTTTAATTTAAATAATGTCACTTACAACAAATACACATAACATACTTGACAAATATTTATGTGAATTGGGTTTACATAGTTATTTATGTGAACTTGCTAATTTATGTTCTATTGTATCATTAGAGTTCGATATTTATTTTTAGGATTTAGAATATATAATTATATTTATAATTTTTAAATAACAAAGAGAGTTTAGATATAAAATAGTGTTCACACTAAACTCACACTTTAATACTTTATTTTATTATAACTATATGGCTCCTTAAAAATCAATAAAATCAGTAAAATGAATAACTTTCATAAACTTCATGTTTACCGAAACAATGACATTGTTCTAGAATGAAGGGAATAATATGTATTTATTTTTTTTTCCTATTATAGTATTATTTATTATGATTAATTATTATTTTTATTAATATATTTATGATAATTATTTAGTATATATATTTATAATAATAACTTATAGTTCATTAGGATAAAATCTTTATAAATTAATATTTTTGGGACTTAGAGAATTTTATTAAGAGAAAGTTTCTCATTGAAAAATGTTTATGTGAGATGATATGTGAAACGTGTTAAAATATGATTATTATATGATCAGAGTATATGTATTTATAGTTAAAACATGTTTTTCTAAAGTATAATTTTAAGGTGTTATAATATGTAACATTACAAATATATCAATAAAAATATTTTAATATATATAATAAGCTTCCTTTAATAATTTTCGAATCACAACAATCACACAATTAAATACCACAACAAAACCCACAACAATCACACAATTAAATATTTTAATGTATAATAACCATATTTTAGGTATGAATCATTAAACATCATCCAAATTGTAAATTTTAAATAATTAAAAAGACTGTTATAGCAAAACCTACAACAATCACACAATTTAACACCACAGTAATTAGGCTCTAGAATTTGATGGTCTCTCTGTGTGACTGGGCCTAAATAAAGAGGCCCAAGTAGCTGATAAAAAGATAAATAAATAAAGTAACCCAAAACTGAAAAGATATATTCAAGTCCAAGTAAAACGCGAGTCCCTTGCTCAGTTGCTTGTATTCATCGCCTATTCTTTTTACTCTGTATATATTTTTCACCAGTTGAGAATTCTCAAAGATTCTATCACCCTCTACCAACGCCCCGACTTAGTTCGGTGACTGAGGAAGGGTGCATAGTGGCCACTCAGATCCACCAGTGAATCAGTTCTATAACTCCAGAACCAGCTAAGCTACGTTTAAAGTAATTTTTATTCAACATTGTTTTTGTTGGGATTATTGCTCTCATTCTATTATTTTTGTTGAAATTATATTGTGGGGTTTGTAAAAGTATGGTGTCTTGTGTCTTTAGTGTCGCTATCCATTGGGAGAATGGTCGTGTGCTCAAATCTAAGTCGAGCCTCCGTTTAAGATGATTCTTACATTAGGTTTATACTCTCTAGATCATTTTGTTGGGATTACTGTTTCTTTTTATTGGAATAATGAACAGGGATTAAATCTATATTCCTTTCATGCATGTTTAATGTGAATTTCCTTATGTATTTGTATCATGTTGATTTGTTGTCTTGATGTTCATTCTAGGCATAGCTATCTTTAATGATTTTTTTATTGTTTGATCTTTAATGCTATTTGGGTTGATTATACATGGTTTAGTTCTCTATAGTGTTTTCCTAGTGTCATGGTTTAGTGCATATTTGTTGCAGTTTTGAGGCATTACTGGATAAGTTTATATTTTTAGTGTGATCATGGTTGATTTGCTTTTAATCTGCTCTCATCAAGCATTACTCTAGTTTATTCTCGGATCTGTTGTCTAGACTTGTTGGTAATATTGGTGTAGTGATGCTTATTTTTTTGCAGCTATAAGTTAAATATAAGTTATAATGAAATCTAGAAAATCTCACTTAACTTAGCTTTAAGCTGCTTTATGATGAGTATGTAATGAAAGATTAATTCAACACTTCTTGCTGTGGAGTAGTTCATGAAAACTATACCAAGATGTGGAAAGAATGGAACCATGAATGATTGCAGAAAAATCAACCATAGTTGTTAAAGGCGCGCCTTGGGCGCGCCTAAGACGCTCAGGCTCAGGGTCTGCGCCTAGATTGTTGATTTTTTGCTATTCCAGGCTCATGTATCAAAGGCGCGCGCCTAGGTGCGCCTCTTCAACATCTTGTTTTTTTCTTTTTTTTTTTTAAGTTTTTTGAAATTGCTACTCAATTTAATAGGGTTTACACATTTTTAAGGTAAAAATGGACTGCCCACTTATAAAATGATATAAATAGAGAATTAGGGTTAGGGTTTTAGTACTTGAACTTTCAAAACAAAGACAAAAAGGTGGGCTGCCTTCACCTCCACCGCCTACCTCCACCATCTGCCGCCTACTTGAACTTTATTTGTGTGTATGTTTTATGTGTTATAATGCTATTATTAGTTATTATGTATCATTATGTGATGTTATGTGATTTTTATCTTAGTTTAGATAAGTAATATGATTGTAAGTAGGATATATTTGTGTATATACATTGTAAATTCAGTTTTGGGCAAAATGTAGCTCAGGCGCGCGCCTCTAAGGCGCGCCTAGGGGTCCGTGCGCCTAGGTGCGCCTCTCGCTTTTAACAACTATGGAATCAACACACGTTACTTATTTATTTATTTTTGGCTATTTTAGTGAATTAAATTTGATTGAAGAATTCCATGAAATGAGTAGTAGTTATGGCTAAAGCTCTGCTAAACCTATTAATTTCTATGGTTAATGTGAAACCCTATGTTATGTGGAGCTGTGAATTTTTTCATAACCCTGAAGAATTTTTTGCTGTTAGATTGTTAAAGCATGATTGGTATGGAGTAAGATTAACTCAATGGATGAAGGAAGAACGCAGATTGAAGAGTTCTGTTGGTGACAATGGTTAAATATTTTACTTTACTCCATGGATCCATGAATTTCCTGTTGTTGCTGCGTTACTCGAAATGCCACTCACCCTTCAGTTATTATTATTGTGCTCTCTGGGTCAATTTGTATTATAGTTTGCTTATCAGCATATTTCTCTCATGCTTTACTGCTATTACTATTATAATTCGATACAGTTTTATTGTTCTATCTCTGGATTGGATGGCCTCAATTTCAAGGCCAAAATGCGAGTATGTGTTTCCATGTGCGATTGTGAATGTCATTAACTATATGTTAGTTTGGTATGCTTCTCTTGAAGTGTCAAGTGATTCCTTCTTCACTGTGAAAAAGTTAGCGATGTTTGGCATCCTTCCACATGAAAAAGACTCATGTTTTTCACTACATTTTCGATTGCTCATGCTTTTCAATTGTGAAATATTGTGGGAGAATTACTGGCAATATAAGTTGTTAGTGTTAGTAGATGTGCACAAAAACTGTTGGGAGATGGTGAGAGGCTGCTTGAGCCTTTAACCAAAAGCTATTTTTAAAGCTGTTCTGAGTAGTTGTTATTGTTTGCGTATACATACTCTTTTCTAGCTATAAGCATAAGCAACAGCAAATTTTTTTTCATAAAATACCCTTGGTCAACACTCCCAAAAAACCTAGCTAATCACTTGGTTAAATATCTCTTGGATTCTGATATGATATTAGCGTTCGACTTAATATCGTAGACTACTGCTTGTATCATAACATTCTTGTTACTTTTGCATTTATGGGTTTCAACTAGGTACGAAATGGGAAGACAAGGTTCTGCATTGCGCATCAATCCAAAGAAATTTGGAAATCTTCAAAAACCATGCATGAGAGAGATGATTTCATTCCTTAGTTGTTTGTCTATAGCTCAAGGCAATGATGGAAGTTATAGTCGACAAAAGTCTCTCTTGAGTACCTGCATGGAGGCTCAGGTAAGTAGAGAGTTCAGTGAGATTCTTTTCAAATAATGCCGCCTTCGATATACACTGCTGAAACTAGCTACAGCATGGATGTTACCTTTACTTACTTTTTGATACATAACCTGAAATTATGAAATGGAGGTCTTCCTTCTTGTTATCATTCTTACTCAATTTTTATTTTATTTTTTTTGTTTCTACAGAGTAGCAATAAAAGAAAGCCATGGGGTAGCATTAACCATCACCTTCAGAGACTTAGCAGGGCAAAAAAATGACCTGGACTATTACCCAGATTATAATCTAAGAATTTTGGTGGTTTTGCTCCAAACCATATTAGAAGCTTCTTTGAATTCTTGCTTTTGGGTATTGATGTTTTTTCAATGTGAAATTTAGGTGTTTAAAATTATACTATAAAAGTTCTCTGGATTATTATCCTTGCTTTTAGATCATGCGACCCATTGAACTGAAATAGCCTATCTTTTACTTTGGGACTATCACGTGTGATATCGTCCCATTGTAAAATCATTTTATACAATTTTTTTTTAATTAGTTACGCACCGCACTTACAATTAGCACACCTGTATAAAATCACACTATATATATAAAATGAAATGTCAATTAATAATTTGATTACTGAAAGTTTATTATACAAACCTATATGTATGAATGGTGTCATATGGACACATCAGATTTGGACACTTTAGCCATGAGACCATGTTTCATATGAAGTACAACCGAGTTACGCGGCCATATTGGGTGAGTCCGCTCCACATGAATTCGAAAACGAGTAATGACGGCCACTGCCACGATTTTCATCTGAACAAACGACATCTCCTTCCCCAAACAGCTCCTGGGCCCGGCGTTAAATGCTGTAAACTTGAATGACGGTTCCACCCTGACCCGCCCCACATCTGATATCCATCTCCCGGGTTTGAATTCAAGACAATCCTCCCCCCAAACCGATTCGATCCTACCCATCGAGTAGAATGACAGCACCGTTTTCGTATTCGGACTTATATGGTGCCCACTAGGGAGGACATCATGCTGCATTGGAGCTTTGTGCTGGAACGGGACGGGGGGATAGAGACGCAGGGACTCACATAGAGCCCCATGCAGATAGACAAGCTTTTTCAGCTCGTCTATGCTGTCGTATCTCCATCTCCCCTGTTCGTCCACGTCTAGATTCGACAGGATTTCCTGTCGGATCTTTTCTTCTTCGATGGGATTGGTTGACAAGAGCCAGAAGAACCATGTTAGAGCTGCACTGATGGTGTCTTTACCTGCGAAGATCAGATTCAACATTGTATCTCTCCAAATCTCTTCCGAAACATGCTCTGTTTCGCCCTTCTCTGCTACTGATCTCATGTAGCATGAGAGAATGTCGGAATCAGATTCGTTGATCTCCAACTTCTGTCGTTTTAGAGAGATGCAATGGCTTAGGAACTCATCCACAACCTCTTTAGCTTTGGTCATTTTCCTCTCTGTCCCAATGTGTAATCTGTTTAGAATCTTCCATGAGAATTCAGGCAGGATGTGTCTGTACAAGATTGCTTCCTCAGCATCTTCGAAAGCTTTCTCGTAGGGCAAATGAGGTAGGTCATGGCACAGCGACCCCGGATCATACCCTAACACCTCCATGCAAGAACAGTCAAACGCAAAGCGTTTGAACATGTCTTGCATGTCTAGGTCTGTTCCTCGTTCCGAACCAAGGTTCAGAATGGGGAACAGACCAGTTTCCACCTTGTTCCACGTCGTGTTGGCGACGAACTCTTGGAACCCCGGTTGGTTCATGAGTGACTTGGCAGTTCTTCTCTGATTTTCCCACGACTCGGCTTCCGCATTGAATATGCCGTCGCCAAGAACTTCAAACATCTTCTTGAAAGCAGGGCCTTTGGGGAAATTAAGGAAGTGCTTAGTGAGGATGTAATGAATGTTTGCAGGATCACAAGTGATCAGCATCTCCATGTTGGTGAACCAAGAACCTTTGAACAATAATGTTCCGCCAGTCTCCCGGAGGAACTCTGTCACGAAGTCGTGGACGCGGCCCATATTGACGACCAGGGCCGGCATCATGCCCAAGACCGGCCAGTCGGTCGGGGCTAACCCTTTTTTCTTGCTTTTGAATGTCATGCAGAGTAGGGCAGTTAGGGAAAGAATTATGAACAAGATTGATACTATTGTAAGCATGGTTTTTCTTACTGATATGAGTATTATTATGGATGTGATCTTTGTGTATGTATTGATGATGTGGGTTTATGAGGTGTAAAAATGTGGTTTGAGATCAAGAAATGCTCTAGTTGGTGTCACTTGTGTTTTGCAGATATAACACATAATTCTTAGTTTTTGTAAGAAAGGTTTATCATAACAAATGTTAATAGCAACTTTGAGTGAAGTAAAAAAAAAACAAAGTAAACAACAGTGTTTATTGCATTGGGGCATGATTTAGGCTGAAATTTGGGAAGTGCAATTTTAATGAATGTTTTGTCGTGTAAAATTATGTATTTCAAAATCAAATGATATCCACTCTCTTTCTCGTAAACTCATGTTCAATACCTAAATTATCTTACAAGAATATTGGTTAATTACAATATAATATTTTAAGAGAAAAAAAGTTATGTAATACAAAATCGAAAATTAACATTTTACAATTGGAGATTCGTATTGTTTTAGAATTCATGTTTCATTAATACTATATTTATTATATTAAACGATCACCTCATCTAAAAACTTAAGTTTGTAGAGAGTTTAATAGTTTAATATCTAATCAGGTTACACTTTAATACGTCCCCTCACATGTAGGTGACAATTTTTGCCTCAAAGTCTTGCATGTGAAATTTTCTCATAAGTGAGTGGTGGTGAGGTTTGAACACCCTGGACCTTTCTTAACTATGAGCTCTGATACCATATTAAACGACAAGCTCATCTACAAGCTTAAGTTAATAGACAGTTCTAACATTCTACAAATAACATTTGATTCCTCAAGACACACATATATTCACTTAAAAAAGGTGAAATATAAAATGAAATACATGAAATAGGTGATTTCGTACATGAAAAGACATAATCTGTTCTTAGCTGTACATGACGCTTTTCAATTTCTTTTATATTTTGTTAGTGATAAGGCAATTTTTTTTTTGTGTTTTATAAGTTATAACACTTGTAATAGAACTTTGTAGTTTATACGTGCACTTGGGTCATTTGGGTGGACAGAGTATTTCTCATTACAATTTTGCTTAGAATTTTTTGTATAGTGATAACACATAAAATAGATTAATTTAATACTTTATAAATATATACTCCCTCGATCTCTCGCACCAAGGATCTCTTTCTTCTATTTTTGTCGTCCCACTCAAAGTGTCCTCTTTCATTTTTTATACATATGAGTCTCATACTCACCCACTAATACAATTAAAATATGGGGCCCACACTCCCACTAATACAACTACACGCTACACATTAAATAATAATTCTCCTTAATTCACATGCAAAAAAACAAAATGCACCCTTGGTGAGGGAGGGAGTATAATATTAGTAATGGAATAATTTAGAATTTTTTTCATATTCAATACTATCTCCGTCCCGTGTATTTTTACCCATTTATATGGGCACAGAGATTAAGACGTGATATTTTTAATATAAAATATAAGAAAAAGTAGAGATAAATTAGTAATTTAAAAAAAAAGTAAATAAAGTTGTTGGGAATGATGAATAAAGTGTAAAAATGTAATCAAAGTTGTTGAGATTGTAAAAAATAAGTAATAAAATATTATGTAATTTTACTATTTTTGGAATGAGTAAAAATACGTGGGATAACCCGAAATAAAAAATAAGTAAAAATACATGAGACGTGAAATATTTTTTATCAATCACTTCAATTTTATTTCACAAAATTTTGTACAGTGATATACTAAATTTATAAATATACTGCTTTATCCCATAGAACATTTTACACTTTTATTCTTTTATTTTTTATTTCACAAAACCATTCACACAAAATAAAAAGTAACTGATAATCTCAAAAGTTATTTTAATTTCAAATTTGACATTCCTTACTCACACTCTTACCATTAACACTCTATTTATTACCTAAAATATTAAAATACTCCTAAAAATCAATAAAGTACGTAAAAAAATAAATTTTCATAAACAATGGAATAATAGATGTGAAGGGGATGTAGAGAGTATACTCCCTCTCTTCCGCGTTAAAGGTTTATGTTTTTCATTTTAGGTTGTTCCAAGTTAAGATTTATATTTTCTTTTTTGTAATGCTGGACCCACACAAAACAATTAATTATTTTATGTAGGACTCACACAACACTAATACAACTATCAATTTTACATTAAATATTATTTTTCTCACCATAATACACATTAATATATTATATCTCTTAATCTCGGTGCAAAAAATAAACATCAATATTAACGTTAACTTGGAACAGGGGGAGTATATTTCTAAATTTATTCTATATCAAAAGGAGAATATTCTAACGACCCATTTGTATCCAGTTCAAATCCACCGCCTCTTAGGGCATTCCTTTCTATTTCTATCCATTGATTGACGTTGCCACCGTTGGCTTGATTGCTTCGGCCTCTTGTTGCCTTCCCCGTACGTACGGAAACAACAGCCCCCAATTCTCCGACACGGCTACCACAAATTCAACAAAGGTACGCCCACCTTCGCTACTCTATTTTCTTTTGGAGAACTCCTGCCCTGCCACGCCTGCCAAGGTGTTCGATGAATTGCTTCAAAGAAAACCATAACTGATGCGCTCTCGATTCTTTATATTTCCATTACTGTCAGTGTTTGCTTTCATAATTTAACGATTACGGACCTAAATGTTTTGTTTTTCTACTTTAATTAAGCAGTATTTTTGCACTCCCTTAAAATTCACACCTAATCTGGAGTAGAGGGGCTTTAATGTTTTGGTTGCAACTTTAGTTTTAGTATGAAACATGATCATTTTGTTGGTTTAAAGTGAGAGCATGTAATGCCAAAACTACTTTGAAAGCCCTCCAACCTATTGCTGTGAAATTGCTCAAAAATGTTGACTAAATTGCAAGGAAAAAAAAACTAAACACTTATACTATTGGAAAATAATTTTCCCTTTCTTCATGTAGGAGTTGACACTAAAAGGTAATGTATGCTAAAGCTGCCATGACCATGAAAAGCTCCAAGTTTGCGATTCTTGATCCCGGTAAGTTTATATCAATTCTTCTTATTGCATTTTAGACGATACACATAAAGGTATTCTATGCGAAATGACTTAGTCATACTTAATTCTAGGTCGACCAACATATATGATCTATCACTAGTTTGCTGCATTAATAATAAAATTTATGCTACCTTTTGCAATACCTGGTTTCTTTATCTTATTCTGGTTTCTTTAATCATCAATATGTAGAATCAGAACAAGTGATTGCCGAGATTCACTTGTTTTACTAAAACTTTTTATTCATCATTTTTCCTTCTAATTTTTTTCCCCTTCACATCTGTCAATTACTTAAATTTATGTTCTTTAGTAGATGGGAAAGCAAAACTGGTGTATGATTTGATTGAAATGGAGTGCCATTTTGCTTTGAGTTAATTATTATCTCTTGGAACATGATTTTTGCTTTGATCACTGTAATTATCAAAAAAATATTAAGTAATACTTACTACCTACATTATTTAATTTGTACTAAATTGAAGACGTGTGCGCTAGGCTCCTGACAATTTCTCGTATATATATAAAGTGCCATTATTGCAAAATGGGCCAATTTACCATTGGTTTCCAATTGCCTAATCCATGTAGCGCCCTTCATTCCACTGTTCTTGTTTACTGAACGTGCATTGCCTTTCCAGCCACATCCCAGCCATTGGCATCTCATGCCCCCACACTTAATGCGATATAAGTTTTGCCCAACAAAGATTTTAAGCTTAACTTAGGTTATTCTTTTAATGGTTTGTTCATATTCTGGACTATGTTGTTTTGTAGGTATTTCTTATGTTAAGTAGCTGTTACTCTGCAGCGTTAGTGGAGACAAATTCAAGAAAGTCAAACAGGTTTGTTTTTTAAATTTCTGCTTACTTTTTCCTGTTTTGTTGTTGACCATTTAGATAAGTATGATGTTCAAAAGTGATTCTCTAATGCAATTCTATGAAATTAGCGACTTATGTTTTGGTAATGTCGAACAAGAAAGTACCACTCAAGTTCTTAAATGAAATTAAGGCTATGATCATTAGAGTTCTTGCTTCAAATTGGTAGTTTTCTTGTGTGGTCGAGATCCATGAAGAAACAAAAGGAGCTAAGTCTGCCTTAGATCCCAAAGCTGTTAAAACTATTATTATTAATTACTTTTACTTGGTTGGATAAAATTACAACATTTTAGAAGAGCTCAAAAACTTTTTGCTTCTAAGTTCTTCCAAGAACAATTTCCTTATGATGAATAATTGAAGTAATCACTTGAGTTACTTGGGGAATTAATAGATTCACCTTATTGAATTGACACATGCTTCAAAGTCATATTGCATTATTTCAACATGAAACTGAGGTTTTCATGTCTCGATTGCTTGTTTCCATTGAAAATTGTGTTCACTTGTAAACATGCTTTATTATAGGAAATTCTTTATTCCTAATCTACTGTTGATGTACTGAAGAAATATAAGTATAAAATTCAGTACTGAAGTTGCTCAAGAAGTTTTGTTTGATGAGGTAAAACCTTGCTTTGTACCATTTTGATAACTACAATTCTTGCTTTTGTGTGGCTCTTTCTTGTTGATGAAAGTTTCAATGCATGACAAACAAAATAAACAATTAACTAAATGAATCCTAGAAGAAAATCTAGGATAAGAACTGTTGGCATGGAAAATATGAAGATCATTTTTATGCATTAAGGCTGTTTAGCTCTAATGGAAATTATATTCAGCAAATAAATTGAGGTATTTACCCATAATTACTTGGATTTTGGTTTTGATTCTGGTCGTGGGGTTGGGATGGATATGAATGTGCTTATCCTTACTTTAGCCAGCACAGCATATTTATGTTGATGACCAAATTCTTGTGCGGCATAAATACTTCTTATATGATAGTCTGTAAGAACCTAGACAATAATGTGAAAATACAAATTATATTAAATTTGTTAATGGAGTTCAAATATACTGTTACATAGTTGAATGTAACATAAAGATGAAATTTAAATTCTAAAATAATAAATAATAAGTTTTTAAGACAAAGGTTTAAATTTCACATTTCTACCATATGTCCTTGGAATTAATGGATGAAATAAGGAAATAGGCCAACTTTTCATACCCTCGATAATGAAACATACTCCAAAAATATTTAGATTAAAATATTTTTTTTATTAGTATATTACTTAAATACCCTTATGAAAAATATTGCTAAATATATTTCTAAGCATACTCCACTCATTAAAACCTTAACATAAAACTCTCTCCCTGTAGCCTGTTGAGCATCTCCTGTTCTTCAAAATTTATAATGTTGTTCTGCTTTCTCCCCTTCACTTCTCTTTTATTCTGTAAACTATTCATTTGATATTAGAATATTAAAATTAGAATGAATTCGTGGTAGCGAGACAAGATCAACCTTTGGTTTAGTAGAATTTGCGGAAGAGGCTTCTTTGCATTTCCTCTTCTTATCCATGGGGTGATGAGTGGTAGTGGTAAGTTGTGAGTTACTTGCTCACTGCTGCTGTAATGAAAAGTCAAACTTTTCAGTATGTATTGAAGTGGAATCCATATGGTTCTTCATTCTTGTTAGGGAGCTGACTTAAAATTAGGTAGAATTTGTTAGGACTTTGCTAATTTAGGATCTGTTATTGTGGACCAGTTGCTTTAGTTGTTACTATACTGGGGAATTAATGACTTCAAACGTCATGTTCGGGTTAGAGGATTTACCCTGGTTTTAATTCGGGTTGGCCAACATTTAGTTCCCGCCCAACTTCTTTACCTCTTTGATTGGAAATTGTCTCAAGGGGTGATTTGTGGACACGATTGAAACGGAAGCACTTACAGTCTGGAGAAAGAGTCCACTGCTTTTCATTTGGTAGTCTAAAGAATATTGAAACGGAAGCACTCAGTAGTCTGGAGAAAGAATCCACTGCTTGCTTTTCATTTGGTAGTCTGGGTAAAGAATCCAGTCCTTTTCATTTGGTTAAATGCTTGGGGTATATTTAGCAATTTTAGGATCTGTTTAGTAACATATTTATCGCAAGGATTTTAAGTAATATGAATTAATTATATATTAATCTAAATACTTTTGGGGTTACATTTAGCAAAATCCCATATGCGTGACCCAAGTTCCATATATACGTATGTGACAATTCAACTACATCATGGGCCATACCGTACCATCATATGCACATGCTTCATGGATTACAGGATCACCCATTTTCTATTCTATTCTATTCTATATTCTAATCATTCCAAATTGGAGTCCTCCGTGTATTTGACCATGACCAGCACATGCATGCATCATCCATGTCAGAGTAAAATGCGAAATTGTGGATCCTTTTTTCTAATTTAAGAAATTAATTGTTTACCAATTTTATTTATTTAGTTTTTTATTTAGTACTAATTGTTTACCAATTAGTTCTACGCACTAACTTCCTGATTTTTATTTCACTTTTACGACTACAAAAATGAATTAGGGTTTTTACCCACCCATCATGCAATATGTGGGTAATAATTGTTTCTCTCTCTTCTAGTTGTATCTAAAAAAAAAATTTCAAAATTTCGAAAAATTAAAATAAAAATAAAATATATAACGATATTTTTTTATGTTAATTAAATATTAAATGGAAATTCTTCACAATTTCTTATAAAAATGTGTATATTTATATGTACTAGTATATTAGTCACCCAATTAAAACATTTTGTATTTATTAGAATTTTTGTCTTATCCTATATTCGTATATCCAGGTGTTTTATTTATTTATAATATATATATATATATAATTTAATTATTTGATTTACTCAATTTACTCTTAGAATTTAAGCTTTACCCTTAGGTTTTAGTATTAATCTCAGTTTTATCATATTTTCGTATTTATATTTTTCAAATAATTTTGTATGTATGTGTACATCAACTATACCCAGACTAACTCATGTTTTTGATATATGTATGTTTTTGTTATATGTGTATATTTCTAACTTGTGTTCTTGTTATATGTGTATATTTCAATATCTAAATTTGTGTCTGTGCAGTGGCTTGGGCCTACCAGACGCGGCACCAGAAGTTGAAGCATGGACAACAAAGAACAAGATGACGAAGAGGAGGCGACAGCAGTAGCGGATTTCATACGGAAAGAATTGGATGACTGGGACGATGAAGCTAAGAGTCGAGCGAGATTCAAGGCATTCAGCGGCCAGAGGCCCGATTGGGAGCCACTCTACTCTTTCTGGAGGGATTTAATCCTCAAGACCTGTCGCCACCTTCGTATCTTCTTCATTCACCCTTCTCGCCTCCGCAGACTGTGGTTCCATCGAAATGGTTTGTCCCCTTTGTGCCTTGATCGCGTCCTTGTCGAAATGCACCGCGCTGGGGACCTATTGTCGCCTCACCCTACCCCACATTTCTCTCGCTTTCTGCGCAGAGCACTCGACTTTTTGGGGTCAAGTAATGACGCTCATTCTGCTCTTGCTGGAGATTACTACATTCTTGCACCGCTCTTAGAGGAGCGAGCCGCTGAAGTAGTCAGCCAATTGTCGGAGCATTACTGGACTCCTTCCTGTGTCGTCACCATGAAAAAATTTCAGAATATTTGCACGGGTTCAAAAGAAGCATCTGCAATTTTGAACTACTTGTCAGCTCAGAGCAAGGCGAGGCTCCTCGTCATCAGCAGAGCCGACCCAATTGAGGGAGTGAAAGTGTGTCTTGATGGAGCAGCTTGTGCTACCACCTCAACTACAGATCTCAGTGTACTACACTTAACCTGGACGGTAGAAAAGCTCGAGCAACAACTTGATTTAATCGGCCAACGTTATCAGAAAAGCAGAAACTCTGCGCTGGCTTCTCTGAAATCTGGAAGCAAGGGAGTTGCCCTGAGATATGCTAAAGAACTCAAACTGGCATCGCAGAGTAGAGAACGGTGCACAAATCTAATGGAACGAGTGGAACAAGTTCTCCAGGCTATGGCAGATGCTGAGTCCTCCAAAAAGGTTTCGGAGGCCTTAAAAAGCAGCTCGATTGCTATGAAGGAAAATCAAATCAGTATTGAAGAAGTTGAGTTGTGCCTGCAAGAGGTTGATGGAAACATCAATGCACTGAAACAACTTGATAATGTTTTAGAAGCAACTATGGAATCTGCGGAGATGAATGATGAAGATGTAGAAGAAGAATTCGAACAACTGCAGTTGGAAATTAATAGTGCAAACAAACAAGTCGCGACCGATGTGCCGGAGAAAATGAATGATCTGAGTGATGCTTTCTCGAAACTTGATGTTAAGGATGAGAGAGCTATGGACTCAGTATCACCAAGTTGTATAGAGCCAGAAGACAATCTAAGAACCTCCAAAGAAGATGGGCGTCTTGAAGCTGCTTAACCATATAGTTTTGATGATCTGTTCTAATAGTATTTGTTGTTCCTTACATAGGACTCTGGTTTTAGTTGATTTGATATGGAGTATACTTCGCTTGATGACATTTTTTTTAAGGGCTAATTCCTTAAAAATTGACAGGTTTTCAAGTCTACAATGATCTTATATCTTTTTCAATTTAATTCATGATTTATTTAAACCTTTTATTTTTTTTTTCATCTATCTAATATTTTCAATTTTATGACAATTTTATAAACTATCAATTCGGATCTAAATTATTTTTTTTATCAATTCGAGGCCTGAAATATGTGTAACTATTAAGTTAGGGCCTGAATTTTTCAAATACTATCTTTTTTTTTTATGAATTTAGGCCCCGAATTTATAATTACACATATTTTAGGTTCCGGATTGATTAAAAAAAATCAGACCACAAATTGATAATTTACCAATTTTTTAGGCTGGATTAAATAAAAATTTATATAAATGTGAATGCATGTGTTGTGAACTGGATATCAACTCCTTTCTCCTTATTACTCCCTCCGTCCATCCTCAATGTATTCATATGCTTTTTGTATGTGGATTAAACAATATTATTATTTTATGTGTAATAGGTAGTTGTATTAGTTGAGGGGGTGAGCCCTATATTTTATTTGTTTTAGTGGAGGGTGTTAGTCCTATAATTCAAAAGAGAAAATGGATAAATTAAGAATGTACGACCAAAATGATAAAATTGATAAATTGACATTGGACGGAGAGAGGGAGTATTATTATGTAAGTAGAAAAATAATCGTAAAATTTAAGATCGGAACGTCGTGTAATACGCGATATCAACACTAATTAACATCTAAACAGAGTGGATTTAAAGAATGCAATGGTCAACAACAGTAAAAATATTGAATATTGGCAACTAACAGCTAAAACAAAGAGTGATTTAAAGATTGCAACGGTCTACCACTGTAAAAAAAAATGGCAGAAACAGAAACAGCGGCAGCAGTGCCCACGTTCTCTCCTCATCACCTCCACAATAAGTCCTACCTCATCACTGTCCCCTCTCTCTCTCTCTTTCACATCTCCCAATTTTCTCATCCCATGTCCTTTCTGCCCTTTGTGTTAATTCTATGTAACACTCTCCATGATCATCAAATCCATGAAACTTTCTCTCAATTTCTTTTCTGGTCCTTCTCCCTTTCTCTCTTTCTACAACATTACGCTTTTTATTCTCTTCATTTTTCCCGATTCCGCATATGGGTTCGGATCCATGGGCTCTATTTCAGCATCCTTTGGAGATTTTGGTCTCTTCTGTGCCATTGATGCTAGTGGGAAGCAAGCTGTGATTTGTTGGAACACTAATAATAGTTCTTCTACGTCATCTCATTACTCCGCCGTCTTGCCGCCAATGGCGGCACTCTCCGGCGGGGATGGCTTTCTTTGTGGCATTTCGGCAGACACTTCGCAGGCATTATGTTGGGATTCGATGGGATTTGCTAAAAGCTCTGATCTTGTTCCACAGATGTTTCAATCAAATGCTTATTCTCACGTTGCTGCGGGTAAGAGTCATGTTTGTGTAATAAGGGGATCATATTATTCAGAAAATGATTCTGGTACTGTTGATTGTTGGGATATTGTCAGAGTGTCTAATAACAGTTTAAGCTCAAAACAGAGTAGTCAATTTTATGATCAAAATACTAGTGTACTTGTGTTTAGAAAGCTTGTTTCTGGTGATGGCTATAGTTGTGGTGTTATCAGGGATGGAGGTCTTGTATGTTGGGGTCCCAACTCCAGTGATCTTGGTGTTTTCAATGAATCAGAGAACTTTGTGTCATTAGCTTCAGGTGTGGACTCTATTTGTGGTGTTTCACAGATCTCTGGTGAACTTAAATGTTGGGGTAATAACAAATCATATAGTAATCCTCCAGTTGGGATTAGATTTGTTTCACTCTCAGCAGGTGCTCAACATTATTGTGGGATTAGAGAGGATAGTCATGGAATAGAGTGTTGGGGGAACTTCAATGCTTCCATGATCCCCAGGGGAGCTGGATTTCTTGCCATTGCTTCATCAAACTTGCTCACTTGTGGTATTAGAGAAGGTGATCTAGTTCTTGATTGTTGGTTTTCTAATGTGTTGTCTAGAGTAGATTATGATCCTCCATTGCAGTTGTGTAGTCCAGGGTTATGTACAGCTGGTTCTTGTGGGGAAGGGATGTTTGCCTTCAATGCAAGCCTTTTGAGCGAGCCCGATTTAACGAGTTTGTGTGTGAGGAAAGATTTGAAAATTTGTTCCGCTTGTGGATTAAACTGTTCTGAAGGTTTCTTCCCTTCTAGTGTATGTACATCTGATGCTGATAGGGTTTGCACACAATGCTCTCTCTGCCAGAACAGTTCTTGTGAGGATGTTTGCAAGCTTCAATCTTCACCGGAGATGAAGGAGAAGCATTGGGATCAATTACGACAGCTGCTTCTCATAGTCGGGTCATCTGTTTCTGGATTCTTGCTCATCTTGTTTGCTTGGTGTGTTTTGCCCCGTGTGATGATCAACAACAATGAGGAAGGGAAGACGAAACAGTATTGTCTATCCTCCTGCATGGGGAAAACAGACCTAGAAGCAGACGAAAATGTTGATCATCATCCTCCGGCATCTGTGGCCCCATGCCCTGGAGTAGCTCAAGTTTTCCGTCTTTCAGAGCTGAAAGACGCGACCAACGGGTTTAAGGAGTTCAACGAGCTTGGGAGGGGGAGCTATGGCTTCGTCTACAAAGCTGTCCTCCCTGATGGGAGGCAGGTAGCAGTGAAGAGGGCGAATGCAGCAACTATTATTCACACAAATAGCAGGGACTTTGAAATGGAGCTGGAGATCCTCTGCAATGTTAGGCACATGAATGTAGTCAACTTGTTAGGTTACTGTGCTGAGATGGGGGAAAGACTTCTGGTTTACGAGTTCATGCCACATGGGACGCTCCACGATCACCTCCACGGGGGTCTATCTACGTTGAACTGGAGCCTCAGGTTGAAGATTGCAATGCAGGCTGCTAAGGGACTCGAGTACCTGCATAAGGAGGTCGTGCCTCCCATCGTTCATCGTGATGTTAAGAGCTCAAAAATCCTTCTGGATGCAGATTGGGGAGCTAGAATTTCAGATTTCAGACCTCTCACACCGAACGAGAGCGATCTTAGTACGGATATGAAAAATGATGTTTACGGATTTGGAGTTGTGCTTATTGAGATTCTAAGTGGAAGAAAAGCGTATGACGAGGAATGCACACCTCCAAACATAGTCCATTGGGCGTTGCCTCAGATTAGGCACGGCAAGGCTGCTGCTATAATTGATCGGTACGTGGCTCTACCAAGAAACGTCGAGCCTCTGCTGAAACTTGCAGACATAGCAGAGGTTGCTTTGAAAGAAGATCCCAATGAAAGGGCTTCTATGTCAAATATGGCACTTTTACTGGACCAGTTAGTAAAGGATGGATTGATTTTGTAGTTGTTGAAATTCTCTGCAGTTTTTGAGTGTCATTTTGATTCCTTTCATTCAAATGTGAAAAAATAAGTTAGCATTTGTTTGTGAGTAAAAACTCTCCTTCAATTGTACATTTTCTTATCATGGGTTTTTGTTAAATCATGTTGTTTAATAAGTTATCTTTTGTTGGTGTAACATTAGTCATCTTCATGCTGTTTCTTACATTTGATTTTGTTGCTTAAGTTAGACCTTGATAAAGATTCACACTTGATAGTTTCTTTCTTCTAACATTCATCATGTGGTTAGCTGAGATTTGGTAATATCAAGAAAGAGTGTAATGAATCCTCTGTTCAAGAATTTTCTTACAAAGTAAAATCTTATGTACATCTGCTTCCTATACTCTAATTACAATGTGTTCAATTCCAACATGTTAAGAAACTCAGTCTATCCTGAAATGCTCCCTACTCACAAACTAAACTCTATTCTTCTCTATCAACCTCAATGGAGGCATTTCTAGTGTTATCGTCCTTGGACGCTAGTGGTACTGCTAGAAGCCGCGGAAGATGTAAAGTTCGACGACTGCTTCCTCCGTATCTTGACTTCCATCAAGTCAGCAACAAGCCCAGGGTGAGATATCTCAACATCTTCTATATCAACCTCATTGTTTAACATACTTAATGCCTTGGACATTGCAGGTCGGAGTCTGGTAATCTCTTGCACGCAGAGCAGACCGATTTTCAAGAACCGGACAGCTTCTTCCGACGAGAACTCTCCCTTAAGTTCAGAATCCACCAGTTCCAAAAGTTTCTTGTCATTGTAAAGTTCCCATGCCTAAAAACAGCTTCATTAATTAAAAAACACATTTTGTTTTAACTCAAAATTGTGGCATTGATGTGAAGTTTGCTACCTTCTCGACGAGATACTGCTCTCCGTACTGCAGATGGTAGTCAACCACCGGACGTCCGCTGACAATCTCAAGAAGAAGAACTCCAAAGCTGTAGACATCTGATTTTCGGGTAAGATGGCCAGTGTAAGCATATTCAGGAGACAGATAGCCTCTGTGTCGAAAATTTTTGCATGAGAAACAGAGTATATTAGCCTAACTTGTGGTGTGTGTGAATAAAGCAAAGCAATGCTTGTGTTTCTCTTACAGTGTTCCTGCAACACGAGTACTAATGTACGAGGTATTGTCTCTGAACAGCCTAGCTAAGCCAAAATCTGCAAGTTTGGGGGTGAAGTCGCGATTGAGAAGAATATTGCTCGCCTTGATATCACGATGCACAATGTGTGGATTGACTTCTTCATGAAGGTAACAAAGCCCTCTTGCAATGCCTAATGACACATGTTTTCTCAACATCCATGTGAACTTTGCACGATTATGCTCATTCCCTATTACGTGTCAATTATATAATAAGTGATACATACGAAGAAAGGTCTAAAGAAACACACATATTGTAGGCCTAACTATGTTGTAGCTTAATACCAAGAAAGGTATGATTAAGGCTGTTGTTTTCCATGTAATCATAAACCAGAAGCCTGTTAGATCCATGTATACAACAGCCTCTGAGATTAACAAGATTGTGATGCTTCATGTCTGATAATGCTGCAATCTCAGATATGAACTCTCTTTCTCCTCTCATTGTCTCAACCTCAACTGAAACAACCTTAACAGCAATGGGATCATCATCTCCTCTTAGCTGCCCCTATAACTCAGTTGACCAATTATTACATGATCATGAACACAAAATATAGTTTTTGAATATAAGACCAAAAGATGAAGAAGAATTAACCACCTTGTAAACACTACCAAATCCTCCCTCACCAATCTTGTTCTTGAACCCCTGGGTGGAAGCTTTCAGCTCATCATAGGAGAAAACACGAAAATCCGTATTACAAATTGGGATCCGAATTGTTTCACCTTCTGTCCTAAGATTCAGTTGATGAATTCATTACATTATCTTAAGAATAATATGTTGGATTAATTGGATGGTGTATGCTTACCTTGTTGATGTTCATCCTCATCTGCATAGAGTTCAGATGGGTGGAAACATCTGAACATGGAAGAAGCAAATTTCATGGCTGTGTTGAGTTGTTTCTGCAAACAATAATTTGCTGAATTATTGGAGTGTATGAATTAGATGAGTTTATTTGGAGGCTGTAAGAACAGAGAAGCAGGTTGAAGAGAGAGAAAGGTGGAATGGATACGTGTTGACTTTTTAATAATTTTTAAATGTGTATTTATAGCCAAAATCCATTGAGTTTGACCAAAATTTACTGAGCTAAAATAAAATAAAATATTGTTGCATTAATAAAACTTAATTACCGCTGTAAAATGTGTTTTTATGAATTATTGTCTAGAAATACTCTCTCCAATTGCTTTTGTTTTTTTTCAAATATTATATTTTAATGTATACACGTGAGTTAAGAAATACAGTAAATAATATTAATGTATAGTGAACCGTTATATTAATTTTTTTTATAATCGTATGAAGATATAGGAGTATTAATTATTTGAATAAAAAATTATTTACCCTAAATGGTTTATCAAAAAAATTTAATGCGTTATGTTTAATAAAAAATGTTTAAATGACAATATTCTATTTAAAAATTACAACTAAATCATGTTTATAATATAATTACAATGGAGTCATGAAAAATGTATAATTAAGTCATAAATGTGTAGTGCTATCTAATTATATGTATGTACAATCAAATAATAAATATGTATAATTAAAGCATTTTATTTTAATTGAATTATAAATCAAGTCAATGGCTTTATGTAAATTTGGGCATTTTAAAACATTACTTTAAAATTAGGATTAAAAAAAGAGTTGATCTCTTGTATCACCAAATGTACAAAGTGGGTAAGAGTACAATATTTTGTTCTAAATAGTAGTATATACTTTATTTAATAAAGGTATACAGTTTTGTTTTAAAGTACAAAATGTGTAATGATACAACATTTTGTTCTAAAGGGTATACACTTTAATTAATAAGGATATACAGTTTTGTTCTAAAAGATATACACTTTTATTTAATTATTTTTATTTTCTTCAAGAAATAAATGGTACAAGTCATTGTACTAAATGGTATACCATTTAATATTAAAAATAGTTGGGCACACAGTGTCACAAACACAAGTTTTTGCCTTAAAAAAATGAATCATAGTATATGCATAAGGGCACTATCGTCCGATAGATCCAAATTCTCTCCCGTACAAGAGGAAATTGACCTCTTACTGTAGGTGAAATCAGTATAGCGTGGTAGGTGAGAGGAAATTGAGGTAAATTAGGAATTCCTACAATTGTTTTCGTTACCAAATAGGGAATGAAGTGGGAAACTCAAAAGCGATAGTTTAATGGGTAATTGTTGGGATGGGAGGTTGAGTAGTTGGTCTAAATTCAGGTGCGTTATGGTCATAATAATCTGGTGTTCACGTGTGGATTTCATCTCTCTCTTAATGTGTGAATTCCAACTACGCAGGCCCCACCTCTGTGTAAGTGCAACTACGACCACCTCAATTTTTTTTAGAGAGACAAATTCAAATTTCTCATTTCAATTTCACCATCATCATGTTTTAATAAGCTAAACATTTCATTTAATAATTCATGCGTCCCGTCCTAAGGTTGATGATTCTTTTTTACGAGGATGAAGGAATATGTTAGTATTTTATATGTGGTGAAATTTGGGATATAATATTTTAATGTAAATTGAATAATTTTATATTAACATTGTATGGATCTTATAGAAATGCATTTAATTATATTGTGTAAGTCTTATTTATTAGTATAAAAAAAAATATATCACTCCCTCCACTTCTAAGGTATCCATTTAATTATTTCTGGCGTCCGCTTCAAATGTATCAATTTCCTCTATTTAGTAAAAAAAGTATACAATATGACCCACCACTTCCCTCTAATACAATTACTCACTTTATCTATAATAATACTCCTTAATCGACGCGCAAAAAATAAATAAAGATCTTAGAACTGTCCACATGCAAAAAAACAAATGAATACCTTAGAACGAATAAATGGAGTAAATTTTATAATGAAACGCTCAAAATTAAAATATGTAAACATTATGATAGAACTGATGTAGTATAATATAAGGACATATATTTAATTATAAATATATAAATATTATATTTATTAAATAAAATTTTATATATGCATTACATGTGTATTATATACTCCTACTATTGTTACATCTAACAATAATTAAATTCTTATACGCCATTTTAGATATTTGTGTCAAAGAGTTTTATTTTACTTTATTGTATACACGCACACATGATACAATTAAAATTCTACTTCTAAAGTATCCATTTCACTATTCATGACGTCCGCTTCAAAGATATCAATTTCCTCTATTTAGTAAAAAAATACACAATATGACTCACCATTTCCCTCTAATACAACTACTCACTTTATCTATAATAATAATACTCCTTAATTCACGTACAAAAAACAAATAAAGACCTTAGAACTGTTCATGTGCAAAAAGCAAATGGTTATCTTAGAAGCGGACGGAGGGAGTATAAGGCTCATATCAATATTTATAATACAACTATCCAATACATAATAAATGATAGTAATATTCATTAATTCAAGTGAAGGTGAAAAAGTAGGTAAGAAAAATATTTTTTTACATTAGTTTATTTTACTTAAAAGACTTGTTTCGCTTAAATAAATATTTGTTACACAAGAAAAATGAACATTTAATTAAATTAATAGTATCAAATCTTAATATATATATATATATATATATATATATATATAAATAGAATAAATTCAATTATGATCATTTATTTCTAAAACAAATCGTAGTCATCCATTAAAAATAATTAAATAATTGTAATTATGACATTTTTAAATTAGGATATAAGATATTATTTACATCTATTTCTAAAACAAACCTCAGCCACCTATTAAATAATTAAATAATTATAATTATAACCTTTTCAAATAGGAAATAAGATATTTCTAACGTTTATTTCTAAAATAAGTCTTAGCCGCCCATTAAAATAATTAAATAATTATAATTATAACATTTTCAAATAGAAAATAAGATATTATTTATTAAAATTTTAATAATATTAAATATATTATTTGAAGTATATAAAAACAGAATAAATTCAATCATGACTATCTATTTCGAAAACAAGTCTCAGTCATCCATTAAAATAATTAAATAATTATAATTATGACATTTCAAATTAGGAAATAAGATATTATTTATAAAAATTTTAATAATATTAAATATATTGTTTGAATATGTTCAAAATTTTCAAATAAATCTAAGTCACCCATTAAAATAATTAAATTATTATAATTATTACTTTTTCAACATTTTCAAATCAGAAAATAAGATAATATTTATTAAAATTTGAATAATATTAAATATATTTGTAAGAAAATAAAGTTCACAGTTCAATTAAATGGCAACATGCAGATTTTTATCATTAAAATATCAATTTTAATTTATTATATTATATTTTTAATTTAAATGAGGCTTAGAAACATGCAGAATAGAGGTCAAATCAAATGATTACCAATCAAATTGCAAGAAAGAAAAGGCCAAAGTCCGCAGAATTAGGTCAAATCAACCATTGACTAATCAAATTGCAAGCTATATATGGGGCTTCCTCACCCTTCACCTATATAAGGAGCCCTCCTCCGTTTATTCTAGACACACCGAGGGTGATTCTCTACAAAGATCAAAGACTTCAAAGTTGTCTGAATAATTCTTCGATTCTTCAATGAGAATCAACTCAAGAACGGAATACATTTGTGATTCATGTTCTAAACCACCCGCATTAAGCATTCTACAGTCAAATTCTTCGGTGAACGGCCTATAATCTGGAATTCAGGTGCTAAACGATCCGCATTTAAGCGTTCTTAAGTAAAGTTCTTCAATGAACGACCTATAATGTGAGATTCAGATAATCTGAGACTCAGGTGCTAAATCGCTCGAATTTAAGCTTGCTTAAGTCAAAGTTCTTCAAAGAACGACTTATAATTTAGGATTCAGGTGGTAATCTTAGTCACCCATTAAAATAATTAAATAGTGATAATTATGATATTTTCAAATTAGGAAATAATTTAGTCAAAATTCTAACCATTTATTTCTCAATCAAATCCCAGCTACCCATTAAAATAATTAAATAATTATAATTATGACCTTTTCAAATTTGGAAATAAGATATTATTTATTAAAACTTTAATAATATTAAATAAATTATTTGAATATATTCAAAATTTTCAAATAAATCTAAGCCACCCATTAAAATAATTAATTAATTATAATTATTACTTTTTCAAATTAAGAAATAAGATATTATTAAAGCATAATAAATTCAATCATGACCATCTATTTCTTAAACAAATCTCAGCCACCAATTAAAATAATTAAATAATTATAATTATGAATTTAGGGTTTAGGATTTAGAGTTTTAAGGTTTAAAGTTTTAGGGTTTAGGATTTTCTGTAATTATTTTCGTGCAAAACACATATGAAATAGTTAAAAAATATAAACAAAGAAATAATATTACAACAATAAAATTCAAATCACACCAAAACCGGAAGAGAGAAGCTCAAACAAATCTCAGTCACCCATTAAAATAATTAAATAATTATAATTATGAATTTAGTGTTTAGGGTTTTAGGGTTTTAGGTTTTAGGGTTTTATGTAATTATTTCTATGCAAAACACATATGAGATAATTAAAAAATAAATAAAGAAATAATACGATAACAAAATTTAAACCACACCAAAATTGGATGAGAGAAGCTCAAACAAATATCATCCACCCATTAAAATAATTAAATAATTATAATTATAACTTTTTCAAATTAGAAAATAAGATACTCCCTCCATCCGCTTCTAAGGTGTCTATTTTACTATTTCTGGCATCCGCTTCAAAGGTATCTATTTCCCTTATTTAGTAAAAAAGTACATTATATGGCCCACCACTTCCCTCTAACACAACTACACACTTTACATATAATAATAATATTTTTTAATCCACGTGCAAAAAGTAAATTGACATCTTAGAACCAGGCAGATTGAGTATTATTAAAGCAGAATAATTGATCATTTATTTCTTAAATAAATCTCAGCGACCCATTAAAATAATTAAATAATTATAATTATAACTTTAGGGCCACCCATTATTAAAATAATTAAATAATTATAATTATGACTTTTTCAAATTAGAAAATAAGATATTATTAAGCTGAATAAATTCAATGCTAATTATCTATTTCTTAAATAAATTTTAGACACTCATTAAAATAATTAAATAATTATAATTATGATTTAAGGGTTTAGAGTTTTAGAGTTTTCTGTAATTTTTTTTGTACAAAACACATATGAGATAATTAAAAAAACATAAATAAAGAAATAATACGACAACAAAATTCAAACCATACCAAAACCTAATGAGAAAAGTTCAAACAAATTTCAGTCATCCATTAAAATAATTAAATAATTATAATTATGAATTTAGAGCATAATAATTCCAATTCTGACCATCTATTTCTTAAACAAATCTCAGTTATCCATTAAAATAATCAAATAATTATAATTATGAATTTAGGATTTAGGGTTTTAGGGTCTTACGGTTAGATTGATATGATGGAATGGAATTATAATGTAATGGTATGATCTAATGAATGGAATAGAGATTGGAATGAAATGATTAAAAATAATAATTATTATGATTGGCACTGTATGAGAATAACTAACGTAATAGAAAATATATTCGTTGATTGCTTCTAATCTCATCATAATATTTTATAGTATTAAATTCAAATCTTATATTATATAAATATATTTAATTAATTAAAATCTCAATAAAAAATTAAATATTTTAAAAAATAATTAAAAATATTAATGAAGATTTTATATATTTTAATAATCATATAAATTTGAAAATGTTAAATTAAAAATAAAATAAAATCTTAATATTATTAAAATATAAATAAAAAATTACATATAATAAAAAATATTAAATTATATATAAAAAATTAATTATATATTCAATATTATATATAATTTAATTATATACATATATATATTACTTTATATATATAATTTACTTATTTTATTTAGGTATTAAATTAATTATATATTTTTAGAAAAATATTAAAGAATTAAATTTAACATAATATCTACCGGGTGTATAAAAATGTATGAGTTCTTTTTTTTATTTTAAATAATTAAATATTTTATTTTTTTTATTAAATAATTCAATAATAAAAATTTTAATTAATATTACATGCTAAACATAACAATATTAATTTATTTATTAATATAATTATATATGGAGTATAAATTAAAAACATATTTTTATAGGATGTATTATGGTAACTAAATAAAAAAAATTGTTGATTCCTTCTCGTATGGAATGGGGAATACCATGGGGGTGGGATGAATCACCATTCCTTGTTTTGAGGAATGGTGATTCCAAAAGGAATGACGATTTCGATTCTTTTTTGGTACCAATCATGATGACGAGAATAAAATAAGGAATGATGATTTCATTCCTACTTTATTACCATTTATCAATTATGCCATTAGAGTTTTAGGTTTTAGGATTTTCTGTAATTATTTTTGTGCAAAACACATATGAGATAATTAAAAAAATATTACTCCTTCGACAATAAAATTTACACCACACTGATGAGAGTGAAAATAAACGTGTTATATTGTCCAATTTAACACCTTCTTAATTGGAATTATTGTTATATATTAGCACAAATGTCTTATATGTAATATATGTGAGATAAAGATATACTTGAGGTGTTTTATTGTGTTTTAGGTGGAAAACTGATCAAAAGAGCCAAGTTTGAGAAAAGATGCAATTTGTGCAAAAATGCTGATAAATGCACGTTCAACTTGTGTAATTATTCTGTGTTGATGTGGAGCTCTGAATTGGATGTGTGATATATGATTGGAAAGCTACAGAAGAGAGGGTCGTTTTGGCATAAAGAACACCCCAATCAGATTCCAAACGAGAGAGTTATGATCAAAGTGGTGACGTCGCACAAGCTGTTCCTGTTCAGAACGACTGTCCACTTTGCATGACTTGTTGCACATTCAAATCTTAGATTTTTTATAAGTTCTTTATATGGATAGAAATTCAAGGAAGAGAGGATCGCGTGAGCATAAGAATCACTCAAATTGGAGTACGGATGTGTAAGTTATACACGAAATGGTGAGATTGTGCAAGTCAATTCGACCTGATGTGCTGGTCGAATTGAGGTCGAATCGGACGACAAAAGAGTTAATTCAACCACCACACCTCGATTCGACCTGCTGTGCTGGTCGAATCCAGTACCTGAAGCTCGAATCCCATGTCTGGAGTGTGGAAAAATCGTCGATTTCGATTCGACCAGGATTCGACCAAGCCCTAGGTCGAATTCCAAGCCTGGGACGCGTCCGGATCCATTTTGTACACCCCAAGTGCATATTTTTGCGTATTTTTCAAGAAAAGTCCATCCAAGGTCCATAAGGAGAGCTTACAAGTATAAAAGGGGATGTAGATCACACCAAGAGAGAAGAAGAGAGGCCACAACCATACTACACCCCACAAGGGGGATCACCCCCAACCATCATCCACTTCATTTCCTCCATCCATCCATCACTTTGAAGATTCGTCTGTGGAATCAAGAGGATAACCAAGAGGAGAATTCAAGACTGAGAAGGACGTGACCATGCTCACATCTAGGGTTTTATTTGTTTTCTAATTTATCTTGTATTTTCCAGACATCCAGGTAAGATATATTCAACCCCCATGATTGTTTTTCTTAACATAATGGGCTAGAGCCTTTTTTTGTAGAATTAGAGTTGTGAAGGTTTTATCTAGTTAATTGAACTTCCATGTGTACACTCCGTACAACACTACTTGTGGATTTATTTTATATATGATCGTACTTTCTTAATTCATACTCACAGTCGTTTTGTGCATCATTAACTGTTATGTAGAGTCTGAATACATATCTTGGTTATTGATTGAGTGCGTTCACTGTTGAGCAGGATTCCATTATGATTCTAATTGAGGGGACTCCAAAGCTTTATTAGAATTATCATATATGAATGTTTATTAATTGAATTGAATTCGGGTTAGTAAGCAGGATAAAGTGGATAATTTTATAGTACCTAATAATGAAGATCATATCGGTTTAGATTCTAGATGTGGAAAATAATTGATACTGATAGTACCTAGAAAGGGGGTAAAATTATATCTCTTGCTCCGAGATTATTTACACGTGTTACACGCATATATACTTGTGTCTATAAAGTAGATTTGCATGGCTTAGTGATGCGTCCATATTCCACAAGGCAGAGTCGGACAACAACACATGGAAGGAAAATTAATTAGTGAAACTGGATTATCCTAGGGCTACCTATTCTCCTACTTGATCCCACTTTCGTACTCTTCGAGTGATATTTTATTTTATTTATTATTTTATTTAATTATTTATTAGTTATTAGATTTAGAATCCCAACCTTTATTGCTTTCATCTTAATTAATTTAGATAATAATTAAATTGATAATACGCCGTCCTTTGGGTTCGATATTTAACTTGGTTGCTTATTTAAGCTACAATTGATATCCTTAATACTTGGGGAATAATTTTGCGTGCAATAAAAATGCGCATCTAGCGCCGCTGCCGGGGACGACTGTTATTATTAGTTTATTATTTCTAGTTTGATTAAGATTTTTTTCTTTTATTTGTGATTATTTATTTCTATCTAACCTTAAATTTTTCTGAGGTACTTGTGCACTAGGAAAAAGAAATGAAGGAAAGGAAGAAATAACACACAATGCTAAACATGGCCGGAGCAAGGCAGAATTCGGATAATGTTGTCATACGTGAAATTTTCTCAAACTATGGGATTTACAACATGGGGTTGATAGGAGTAAGGGGGGAAGATGATGATTTTGAAATACATCTCGTTCTTATTAACATGGTAGAAAGGAATCCCTTTTCTGGAGGTTGCTTTGAAGATCCATATCAATATCTCCGAAGATTTCTTAGTTATGCAAACACTCAAAAGGGAGTTGGAGCTAATGATCATGCTAGATGGATCACCCTATTCAAGTTTTCTTTGATTGATAAGGCAGAAGCTTGGTATGAGACTCTTGATGCCACAGATTGCACTACATAGGACCAACTGCAGTAGAAATTTTTAGAGAGATACATGTCACCTTCAAGGATCTTAAGAATGAAGCAAGAGATCACTCAATTTGATATGAATCAGGGTGAGAAATTTTATGAGGCGTGGGATAGGTTTAATGACATGCTCAGGCGGTGCCCTCAACATGGAATGTCAAAGCCTGAATACATAAGTATTTTCTACTATAGATTGGATTATGAGTCACGTATTTTTATTGATGCATCATCAGAAGGGGCGCTGTTATCTAAGACATCACTTGAAGCGGAAAAGTTATTTAAAGACATCTCAATGAATTCACGTGACTGGCCAGTAAAGAGAGATAGAAGATCATATGTACTTGGCAAGGTGGCGCAGGTTGAATATCAAGTGGTGAAGCCGAATATGAATGATGAGATCGTCTCTAGTCTAGCTAACATCAACAAGCTATTAGAATCCCAGCAAAGGCAGATCACAGAGTTGACACAAAGGGGACCTAGTATGAAGCAACAAGAAGTGAAAAGTGTTGAAGATACTTTCAATCGATACATGGCTGAGAACGATGCAAGGGTTGACCACATCGAAGCTAGAATGAATGTTGATCATGCAAACCATGAGGATTTATCAAAGCAAGTGAAGGACCTTACATTGTTGATGGGGGAGATGCAGGAAGTATTAACAAGCTCTCTCAAACTATTGAGAAAGATAAGCTCCCGTCTGACAGTATTGAGAATCTAAAGTCCTGCAACACCATTATATTAAGGTCTGGAACACAGTACGAGGGACCGATGAGGATGAAATCGAAATTGGAGGCGTTGAGAGCTCAATTTGACCTCGATTCGACCTAACCACAGGTCGAATCTAATAGGGAAGGTCGAATTGGCCTACTGGACGTGATTTGGAAGCATCAGAGCCTCGATTCAACCAACTGAAAGTTGATTCGACCTATGGGCCAGGTCGAATCTAGGTCAAATCCACCTGTTCGAAGCACTTTGTTTTGTCAGAAGCCCGATTCAACCGATACCATGTCGATTTGACCAGACCTTCAGGCCAAATCGAGGTCGAATCGAAGGGCAGAAATCTTACAGAGAGTCGATTCGACCTGGGGGACTTCGATTCGACCAGATCTTCAGGTCGAATCCAGGTCAAATCGGAGATACAGAGGAAGAATCATGTTCCAGAAGATCAATTCGACTACTATGCGCCCGATTCGACCAGATCTTCAGGTCGAATTGCCCCGTACTGCACCTGTTTCTTTACTAAACATTCCTCATGATGTGAACATTACTCCATTGGTTCCGAATGAACAACATATTGAGATTACAATGGAGAAGAAGTAGGAAAGAGCAAACAAGTTGAGAGCCGAGAAGCTTAGACTGCAGAAGGATAATGAAGATGTGGTTTTCTCTCTTGATCATCCAATAAAGATGCCCATGGAGACTCAATCATGCAAGAGCATTGATGTGGTTTCTAACTTGTTTAATCTTGATTTTTCTAAGGCAGATTCTGAATTTAAGTGGAAAATTGACAAGGAGGTGTCTAGACAGCCATGGGAGGAAGAAAATTCCAATGATCATATTTTTGTGACCAAGAAAGGTGAGGTGTTGAGTGTAGACAAAAAGAGGGAAAGAAAGTATTTGAAGGTGAGGATGCGAGAAGACCGTCCTCCGATCAAGTAGCCTACAAAGGTTACATCCGTCGCGACTCTCCGACGTTAAATTTGAGCGCCTGTTGGGGGGCTTTTCCTTCTATTTTATTACTTTATTTCTTTCGTGTGAGTAAGAAATTTTTATATTTAAGGTGCTTACTAATCGGCAATTACAGCTTTTTGCAAACTTAGTTTCAACTTATGTTTTTACTAAGTTTGGGGGTGTGATGTTCTTACCTCATTGAAGCACCAAGAGTATAATCTTTTCTTTGTAATGTTTGCTAGGAGAGTTAATTTTTTGCGGTATGTTGAAATTTTAATCGGTTTGATGTGTCGATTTTTTGTAATTTGCCTAGTGTTCAGTTGTGTTTCTAGTGTGTGGAGTCGATTAGATAGTCAATTAATTCTTTCTTATAGTTCTCCCATTTTATTGATGAATCATGTGATGATGGGTGTGTTTGAGCTTTGATGATAGAAACAGGTAACTGAGGCTTTGACCTAACCGAGTTGAACAACTCGAGGAGCTCGTGCATACGTTGAAGAAAAATCAGGTGCCCTCGTTTTCTTTTTCTAATTTTTATATGTTCTTTTAATTCATGGAGTGAATGGTTGAGTTTATGGTGGTGATCCATGTAAGCTTATATTTTTTGAAGTGTGCTAAAATTCATATGCTCTTGAAATTGATGAAGGAAGTGTACTTGAGTTATATTATGATACGAAGTTCTATGTGTACTTGTGGGATATTGCTTACCATGAAAAGTGCTCTGTTACTTGTTAAAAATCCATGTGAGATTTTGAGTCTCGTTGATCATGTAATCACATGATATTTCTTTCTAGTGAGTATCGTTCTTGTGTGTATATTCTAGAACTTGCCTCTTATCTTACTTGAGACTACATGTGTGTTAGATGATGGGAGATGATTTTAGGTCATTCTTGAATTTATGAGTCACTTAGCCAAATAATTCCACATTAAATAATTATATATTCGTAATTAGCCCCGTTGAGCCTAAAAGTCTTATTTCTTTGGCAACCTACGAAGATAGCCACTTTGATATCTATTTGAGCCTTTAAATTTCTATATTTACTGGAGAATTAAATGTTGTCAAAGTGTGTGAAGTTGATTTTGATGGAGTTTGGAAGGAATAAAATATTTGGAGCTGTACAAGTGATTATCAGCTTAAAAATAAATTGATGAGGAGTAGTGCCCAAAACTGATACCCCGAGATGTAAGAGGTAGTGTGCCTGAAACTGGTACCTCAAGAAAGGAAAAAGGGAAAGAAGAAAAAAATGTTGAGCTTGAAAAAAATGAGAGAAAAGAAAATTAGAAAAGCATGAAGTTGGATTGCCTTGAAGTGTAAAAAAAATTTGCAATACAAAAGATCTCCGGTTTTAATTCTCTACTAATTGAGCCACTTTATCCATATATTTCTTACCCTTACCAAAGAGTCAACATTACATTCAAAAGAAAAATTCTTTTTGAGTGGTGGAGAGTTTGAGATATTTGGCAAGCTTATGGTTACACATGCACTTGAATTGAATCTGAGCATAAACACTTTAACTCATAAGTGTACATTTTTACAATTGAGTGTGAGTGATATATACTTCCCGTGAGAGCATGTCAATGAAGCATTTGAATTGGTTGTGATTGTCTTAACTTGTATGATATGAATTGATTATTACATGTAATGAGAGTTGCATGACCTAAGTTGATGACAATTGTATTTTGAATGGGGTATTTGTCATAGTCCTTGTTTTTTTGCTGATTTTCTTACTCTCTTTCTCTTTATTTTTAATTTGTTGCCTCGGGACGAGCAACAGGTAAGTTTGAGTGATTGATGAGAGTGAAAATAAGCTTGTTTTATTGTTCAATTTAACACTTTCTTGATTGAAATTATTGTTATATATTAGTACAAATGTCTTATATGTAATATATGTGAGATAAATGTGCACTTCAGGTGCTTTATTGTGTTTTAGGTGGAAAAAAGATCAAAAGAGCCAAGTTTCAGAAAAGATGCAATTTAAGAAAGAATGCTGATAAACATACGTCCAACTAGTGTAATTATTCTGTATTGATGTGGAGCTCTGAATTGGATGTGTGATATATGGTTGGAAAGCTATAGAAGAGAGGGTCGTTTTGGAGTAAAGAACACCGCAATCAGATTCCAAACGAGAGAATTATGATCAAAGTAGTGATGTCGCGCAAGCTGTTCCTGTTCAGAACAACTGTCCACTTTGCATGACTTGTTTCACATTCAAATCTTGGAGTTTTTGTATGTTCTTTATATGGATAGAAGTCTAAGGAAGAGAGGATCGCGTTAGCATAACAATCACTCAAATTGAAGCACGGATGTGGAAGTTATACACGAAATGGTGAGACTGTGCAAGTCAATTCGAGCTGATATGCTGGTCTAATTGAGGTCGAATCGGACGGCAAAAGAGTCAATTCTACCGCGACATCTCGATTCGACCTGCTGCGCTGGTCGAATCCAGCACCTGAAGCTCGAATCCCATGCCTGGAGTGTGGAAAAATTGTCGATTTTAATTCGACCAGGATTCGACCAAGCCCTAGGTCGAATTCCATGCCTGGGACGCGTTCGGATCCGATTTGTACACCCCAAGTGCATGTTTTTGTGTACTTTTCAAGAAAAAGCCCATCCAAGGTCCATAAGGAGAGCTTACAAGTATAAAAGGGAATGTAGATCACACCAAGAGAATACAACACAATACAATAAAAGAGAAGAGAGGCCACAACCATACTACACCCTACAAGGGGGGATCACCCCCAACCATCATCCACTTCCTTTCCTCCATCCATCCATCACTTTGAAGATTCGCCTGTGGAATCAAGAGGAGAACCAAGAGGAGAATTAAAGACAGAGAAGGACGCAGCGATACCCACATCTAGGGTTTTATTCATTTTCTAATTTATCTTGTATTTTCCGGATATCTGAGTACGATATATCCAACCCCCATGATTGTTCTTCTTAACATCATGGGGTAGAGCCTCTTTTGGTAGAACTAGGGTTATGAAGGTTTTATCTAGTTAATTGAACTTCCATATGTACACTCCGTACAACACTACTTGTGGATTTATTTTATATATGATCGTGCTTTCTTAATTCATACTCACAACCATTTTGTACATCATTAACTGTTATGTAGAGTTTGAATACATATCTTGGTTATTGATTGAGTGAGTACACTGCTGAGCAGGATTCCATGTTATGATTCTAAGTGAGGGGACTCCGAAGCTTCATTAGAACTATCATATATAAATGTTTATTAATTGAATTGAATTCGAATTAGTAATCAGGATAAAGAGGGTAATTTTATAATACATATAAGGAGAGATCATATCATGTTAGATTCTAGTCATGGAAAATAATTGATACTGATAGTACCTAGAAAAGGAGGGGTAAAATTACGTCTCTTGCTCCGAGATTATTCACACGTGTTACACGCATATGTACTTGTGTCTATAGAATAGATTTGCATGGATTAGTGATGCGTCTATATTCCACAAGGCAGAGTTGGACACCAACATATGGAAGGGAAATTAATTAGTGAAACTGGATTATCCTAGGGCTACCTATTCTCCTACTTGATCCCACTTTCGTACTCTTCGAGTGATATTTTATTTTATTTATCATTTTATTTAATTGTTTATTAGTTATTTGATTAGAAACCCCAACCTTTATTGCTTTTCATCTTAATTAATTTAGATAATAATTAAATTGATAATATGCTATCCTTTGGGTTCTATATTTAACTTGGTCGCTTATTTAAGCTACAATTGATATCCTTAATACTTGGGGATTAATTTTGCATGCAAAAAAAACGCGCATCACACACCAAAATCGGATGAGAGAAGATCAAACAAATCTAAGTTACCCATTAAAATAATTAAATAATTATAATTATAACTTTTTTTAAATTAGTAAATAAGAGATTATTAAAGCAGAATAACTGACCATCGATTTCTTAAGCAAATCTCAGCCACCCATTAAAATAATTAAATAATTATAATTATGACTTTTTCAAATTAGGAAATAAGATATTATTAAAGCAGAATAAATTCAATCATGATAATTTATTTCTTAAACAAATCTCAGCCACCCATTAAAATAATTAAATAATTATAATTATGAATTTAAGATTTAGGGTTTTAGGATTTCCTGTAATTATTTCCGTGCAAAACACATATGAGATAATTAAAAAATATAAATAAAGAAATAATACGACAACAATATTCAAATCACACCAAAACCGGATGAGAGAAGCTCAAACAAATCTCAGTCATCCATTAAATAATTATACTTATTAATTTAGGGCAGAATAAATCTAATCCTGATCATTTATTACTTAAACAAATCTCAGTCACCCATTAAAATAATTAAATAATTATAATTATGAATTTAGGGTTTTAGGGTTTAGGGTTTATGGGATATGATCGTCGCTATTTTCACCTAGATTTCAGTGTCTTTTTGTATGTCTTTTCGTATTATTTTGTCCGTATTTTATGTATTATTTTGTTGTGTTATATGTTTTCATGGAAATGTGTGTGCATGAGCCTAAATATGTTGAAAATAGGTGAAAAATGAAACGAGAGCTGAAACGAGCATGAAACGGGACTGCTGGGACCCAACTCGAGTTGCAAGGTGCAACACGAGTTGAAGCCAACTCGATTTGGGTCCAAAAATGGCCAAAATCATCCAGTAGCTCAACACGACTTGAGAGACTCAACTCGAGTTGCCAACTCGAGTCGAGTTGGGATCCAGAAATCATCCAGAGAGCTAACTCGAGTTGCAAGGTCCAACTCGACTTGCAACTCGAGTAGAGTAAGGAGCAGGGCAGCATCCAGAAAGTGTACAGTGTGCTTACTCGAGTTGTCAAGTCATTACTCGACTTGCTAGCTCGAGTCGAGCTACTTCCCAAAGGATTTTCAATTTTAAAGACTCGCAACAAAACCGAACAGGTGGATGCACGAGTAGGCAACATGAGTCGAGCTATGTTAGCTCGAGTTACATTACAAGCAACTCGACTCGTGTTGCTAACTCGAGTTGGGAAGGCCAACTCGAGTAAGGTCATTTTGGGCCAAAAATCCAGATTTTCACCTGCCAATGTATGTAAGTGTGTGTAAGAAGCCCATTTGATATTAAATTCGTGGCCCAACTTGGAGAGGGTATAAATAGCCTCAAGTTCAACATTTGAAGAGAGATTGGACATTCCACACAGGGGTTTCACTCCTACACCTAGATCACACACCATTTCTTCCATTTCAGACCATCAACTTCATCCATTTTCATCCATTCTTCATACCTTCCATTTGAGTGTTAAAGTTCTCAAGAATTCAAGAGTTAGAGGTGGAGATCAAGAAGATTAGAAGATTCTCTTCAAGTAATTGATAGGGAAGAATTTATTCATCTTGTATTTCTTTTGGATTTGAAACTATGGGTATATGTAATGAATCATTCATGTGTTTTGTTACCTTTATCATGTTAGGCTAATCCCTCTAGTGAGATTTGGGACATGAAGAGCACATTAGGTTTATATTATCATGTGGATTAAATTGGTTTTTGACTTAATTGATGCTGATTTCTATTCATGCGTTTTAATTGTTTGATGTTGTGATGACATGGTTTGTTATTCATGAATGATTATTAGTTTAATGGATTATTGATCAATGGATGATTTAAGATAATTAAGTGCTATTATAATGTTCATGTGTATATTGCTTGGAGTGAGATGAAAACGACCCTTTTAAGTATTAGAAATGCATTAATAGACATCGAGTTTGGATTTGACCGAGAGGATATTTGAACTTGATAAGGGGAACCAATCCATTCGTTAGCCTTAGCACACAAAAAGGGAGAATTAATTCTAATTAGTACCTTATAAGGGAGAATTGTGAGTTAATTAGTACCTAGATAGAAGAGGTTAATGTTGGGCTTGATCTTAAATGCTTTTGGGAGTTTTTAGTGGATCAACAACCTTTGTAACCCGAAAGGGAGCTTAGGATATAATCTTGATCACCCTTAATCTACATCAATTGAGTTGAATTCCTTTTACATGATAATATGAATTGAGTGTGCTTGGATGTTTCTAATCCCATGTTTTTCCATACTTGAATTTTAGCACCTATTCTCTTTTATTTTCATTCATCTTTACTTGTCATTTCTCATATTTGCTATTTCATTTACTTGTTAATTTGGTTTAGTTGTTAATTTCAAAATTATTCTAAAACCCCTATCATCCTCACAAAAGTGACTTAAACATGATCTCACGTATTTTACTAGTCCAAACCCAACTCCTTTGTGGTTCGATAATTTTATTTCTTGGGATATACTTCTACAACGATCGAGTATTCTTGCTCGTGAATATTTAAAAATAGTCAAACATGATAATATTTGCAGAGAGTCAAATCCTTACTATCTATTTCTTAAACAAATCTCAACCACCCATTAAAATAATTAAATAATTATAATTATGAACTTTTTCAATAATTAAATAATTATTAACCCATAAAAGCAGAATAAATCTAGTCACCCATTAAAACAATTAAATAATTATAATTATAACTTTTTCAAATTAGGAAATACCACTCTGTCCCACCCAAATGGTGGTGTTTGTTTTTTCCATGTGGATTAAGAAGTACTCCCTCCGTGCCATAGAAGTTGACACACTTTCATTTTTGGTTTCTCCCACTAAAGTTGTCACATTTTCTTCTTAATACATGAGACCCACACCAAAATAATTAATTTATTCTCATAGAGCCCACATACTATCTCTAATACAACTACCCACTAGAAATTAAATATTATTTCTCTCACCTCACTTTACTTCACTTTACATTAAATTATTATACTCCTTAATCCGTGCCCAAAAAAAATTATACCGAATTCTCCGGGACGGATGAAATATTATTATTTAATGTGTTGTGGGTAATTGTATTGGTGGGAGTGTAGGCCCCATATTTTAATTGTATTAGTGGATATGTGTGGGTTCCATATGTGTAAAAAAGAAAAGAGATTTCTTTGGGTGAGACGCCTAAAATGGAAAAAATGGACCCTTTGAGTGGGATGGAGGGACTAAGATATTATTAAACCAAAATAAATCTAATCTTGACCATTTTTTTCTTAAACAAATCTCAGTCACCCATTTAAATAATTAATGGTTTAAAGTATTAGGGTTTAGGGTTTTAGGGTTTAAGGTTTTATGGTTTATGACATAATATTTGCAAAGAGTCAAATCCTGACCATCTATTTTTTAAACAAATCTCAATCACCCATTAAAATAATTAAATAATTATAATTATGACTTTTCAATAATTAAATAATTATTAACACAACAAAACTTTCATTGCAAATAATGATTAATAATCTCATAAAAATAAAAAAATAAATATATCCCTATTTTAAACTCCAAAAAAATAATAATAAATATATTACAACTTTATTGTCTATAAATAAATAAATATTATTTTCGTGATATAACATTAAATTGAGATATTTAATTTTAAACTTTAATAATCTCATTAAACATTTTACTAATATAGCAACAATAAATAAAAAAAATCAAAAAATTAATATATACCAATTTTTTAATAATTTTATATGGCAAGAATATATACATACTTATTATTTTTGTGTTCGTTTGATTAATTCTCCATCAACTAACAAAACACATTGTCGTCAAACTCAGATGCATTAGATTGTTTGAGTCTTCTAATTATCAAATTCATGATTCAATCAATCTAAAATGTGTTTATCATGATGATGAGGTTTGTTAATATTTGTTACTTTGTTATTATTTATTTTTTAATCATTCTGATGCATAATATTATGATTTGAAACTCGAGTATATGTTATATGAGTATTTATTTATTTTTATTATTTTATATATTTTTTAAAAAAATATTATTTGATTTAAACATCATAAAATCAAATGAAATTATTACCTAAAACTAACCGTACAACTTAGCTAGTAGTTTATTTTCAAATTTACAACTTTATTGCACGTCTAATAGTTTAACGGAAAATTAATTCTACTAAGATTATGTGGTAATGATTTTATATAGTGACGTGGCATTGAATATTTCAAATCTGAATTTAATTTGATTTTTAAAAGCAACATTAGACCGACGCAGCCGTATGATATTAACAAGTCAAATCTGGGAACAGCTACGGCCGCCACTCTTAACTTACATCGATTTTTACTTCTACCCAATAAATAATTTTCATAATTATACACATTTCCAACGTTACATCCCCCTAAAATTATCCTTAAAACGTATCATGAGGATTTAATAAATTAGTAAATATTATTATTCTATATATATCTTTTGAATTTTATTTTTTTTCAAGTAAAATATTAATTGAGGTAAGAAAAAAGATGAAAAATAATATATAAATAAAAAAATTATTGAGAAAAAATAATATACCGTATGATTATGGTAAGGAATAAGTATTATTTTTTTTTAATAATGTCTTCTCGATTAAGACCTGAAAAATGGGTAAACTATCAATTCAAAGCTTGATTTTTTTTTTATCAATTAAAGGTATGAATTATACAAAATTATCAATTCAAGATATGAATTTAGGACCTAAATCGATAAACCAGGAGATTTTTGATACTTTTTATATTCATTCCATTACCCAATTTTCCCTTTTTTTTTTTAAGAAAAACTAAATTCACACATATAATCTATAATAAAACAATTAATAAAACTACCTTAAATTTAATTTAAGTAGAAAAAAAATAAATGATAACCTTGAGTCATTAACAATCCCGTTGCAGTAATAGTGGGGCGCCGCCTAATAGTATCATAATTAAAAATTGCCACTCCAAAATTCTTCTCCTAGTTGAAGAATCTCATTTAATAAAATTATTTGAACCCTAAAGTCAAACAATACTTTCTTTGATTTAACACAATATTATTAGAGTTTCTAAATATCTTTCAATCTTGAAAGATATATCTAATAATTAGGAATTTTTTATAAGGATTTTCCCCCTTCGTTTTAAAAACTTAAAAAATTAATATAAAACTCTTGAGCATGATTAAACCCACTCTTATTTAATTCGTGGTTCTTCTCAATTAAAACTTTTTATATATAATTTTTTTTGGCGATTCTACATAATTAAAGAGTAACATCGAATGTAAGATCATGAATATTTTATCTATCATTATAATTCCATTAATTCAATGAATAAATATATAAACCTAATTAAATTAACAAATACCAATGTGAGGCAGTCTCCAGGAAATTTCATGAGATAGTGATAAAATTTTTTAAAAGTGATACTATTAAATTAATTCACAGTATTACTGTGAATTAATTTAAAAACCGTTGTTTAAAAAAATAATATTTTTAATAAAAAATAATAATATTTTCGATGAAAATGAATAACTAATAAAGAAATATAAAAATGGTATTATATGACGATATCACGCAACTGTTGCAATTTAAATTTTGGTATTTATTAATTAACAATTTAATTTTATGTTTTTAACTTTTGTTGTACTATAGTATATTTTATTAAAAGCAAATATACATTCTCTTTTTATTTATTTATAATATTATTTTCATTTTATCCGTATTTTACATTAATAATTATATATACTCAAGTCAAACAAATATTTTCAATAATTTACTGTTTTCTTCAAAGAACTTAGATCATCTATTCAACTAGATTTAATATAATTTTTATTTATTTATTACAAGTGGATTTTTTTTTTAATAAAAGGTGTTTTTCAAGGTTGAGAGATACAAGTCATGAAATCGACTATTGGTCTCCTTGACTTTATTATCTTTTAAGATCATAGAAAGATTAAAAGTTATTTATACTCTTAAGTTCACTTTTAACAGTTACCCGTTATTTAAAATTTATTTTTTTTATTATCAATTTTAGTGATTTTCTAGAGTCTTTTAACATTTTTAAATAATAGATAAAATATAAAATAATGTTGTATGTATTAGGTAGGAAAGCCAAATTTAAAATTAAAATAAATTTTGAGGATATTGAAAAAAGATGTTTTGTTTTTTAAAATGTAAAAGTTATTGTAGGATGAGAAAAACTTAAAATAAAGGTCGAGTTGATGTATGACTAATTCATCGATTTCAAACCCTTCAATTATTTTTACAATTTTTATTTATTAATATTCTTTGAAATTTAGCTTTGAAAATAGTAAAGTTAGTATTATAATTGTAATTTATTGTTGAGTAAAAAAAATAGTAATTTATTTATTTTTAAATTTGATTAACTGTTTTGTTACAAAATTAGTCTTATACATATAATTTTTAATTTCCCTCAATTTTGATCCTTAATTGGGATTAATCAATCAAGGTTTAAAATTGCTATGAGAAAATTATATGACAAACTTTGAATAAATAAATGATTAAAATTGATTTTTTTTTCTTTTTTTTAAAAAAAGCAAATAAAACTACTTTTAAGTGTAAATTTCTCCAATGTAGAGCTAAAAGAATTAAAGCAAATTATCCTGGCATCTGGTGCATGGTGCATCAACTTTCAAAATGTGTATACACCTCCCCCCTCATTTAAAAATGGTATTTTTTTTCATTTTTGAGAGTCATACCCAAAGGATTTCCTTTTATTTTCTACAAACATGGAACCACACACTCCCATTAATACAATTAAAATATAGGGTCCATTACTAATACAACTATATATTACATATTAAATAATAATACTCTTTAGGCAGGACATAGGGAGTACTAATAAATAAATAAAAATATAGCATGCACTAATAAATAAAAAACTTATACATTTTGTTAATGAATTTTTCATTAATCTTTTATATTGAAAAAAAGGAATATAAAATAATATAATTATTAAGAAAAATATATTCCTACATTGTTGAATAAAAATTAATACATATACTGTTGATGTGAAGTGTTGAGACCAGTGTCATCACATCTGGAATCACACCTGTCCTCCACCAGTTGTTTTATTAACCACTAACGTTGTTTTGTTATTTCGACTGGTGTTGTGCTTAATGTTGCTTTCAGGATTGTTGTGGTTGAAGTGTTGAACGTGTTGGATGCAAAGACCAAGTCAAACACAAATCTTTGAAGACCCTGGAGCAAACTGAAAGATCCGGAAACTCTAGAAGGATCTAGAAGGTGAAAACAACTACCTCTCTTAGTGGGCAGTTATTTGAGTCTGCATGGGTGGATTCTACATCTCCTACGTGGGCTACTCATCATTTGGAGTCTGCAGTCATCTATAAATGGAAGCTGCTAGTTGCAAGTCAAGTGATTGATAAGGCAATCCCACTATACAGTGTAAAAGATCCTAGATAGGTTTTTGTCAAAGTGTTTGTACTAGTGTAGTAACACTTGGTTCAACATCAGCTGTCTACTGTTATTCCCATTAGTTTTGTGTGCGTTGTTCACAGGCAGTGGAAGCCCACATGTGAAGTAGGCTTAGATTCTAACAAGTCTAGGTTCTGCCATTTGGGAACGTATTTGTATTTTAAATCCGATTTTGTATTCAAAGGGTGGAAGAATTGTTTCCATACCTAAGAGTCTGTTTTTTTAATCATATTTTCCAATAGTGATATTTTTGTCATGAGGCCGCCACAAACTTGCAAAAGTTTGTTGAAAGATTGAGTAATCTGTGTGTCAAGTCTTCCGCTGATTTACAACTTGTTCTATATTTAGTCAAGTTACATTCTGATACATACAGTGTTGTTCAAAGTGTCACCACACTTAGGACAATATCGTACTGAAAACACACTTTGCACCATTGGGCACCCGACAAGTGGCATCAGAGCCAACACTTGACGATACTAAGTGTTGATTCCTGGTGTTAAGTGTTGAGTTACTATGGATTACTCTGCTTCCGTCACCCATCCTCCCATTCTTGATGAAATAAATTATGCCTTGTGAAAAAGCCGGATGAGGTCATACATCCAAGCATGTGACGATAAAGCTTGGAAGATCATTCTATCTGGATGGATGCCTCCCACTGAAGAAGATAAAGATGGAGATCAGATTCTCAAAGATAAACTCAATTGGACTACCGAGAAGAGCAATCTATCTGCACACAATTGCAAAGCTCTCAATGCAATCAGCTCTTTGGTTGATCCAGTGATGTTCGACTTGATTCAGAACTACATATCTGCTAAAGATGCATGGGAAAGACTACAAGAACACTGTGAAGGTTCTGGTAGTGTCAAAAGAGCAAAGGCAAGGCTGTTGAGAACGAATTTTGAAAGCTTGAGGATGAGAGAAGATGAGACCATCAACTCTTACAATGAAAGACTGTATGAAGTCGTGAACGAGCTGCAATCACTTGGTGACCCAATTTCTAATTCCAGGTTAGTAAACAAAACACTTCGTACACTTCCTAGGAGATTTAATAGTAAAGTTTGTGCTATAGAAGAAGCTAGGAATACTGATACGATGAGTCATAATGAGCTTATGAGCATTTTGAAAACTTATGAAATGGATATGTCTCAACAAGATTCTGCATATGATAGAAAATGTGTTATTATTTTTAAAAGTGATGCTCCTTCATGTTCTGGAAGGACATTAACTATTACTGAAATTTCACAAGTTGATGAATATGTTGATGACATTTCAAATGACACTGATAATATTGCTTTACTTGCTAAAAAATTTGAAGCCTATTTGAGAAATAAGAAAAATAAGTCTAAAGCAAATACTCAGTCTAGAATAGAACATTCTCCTCATACTCCTCAAACTCATACTCCTCATTCCATTACTCGAAGACCCACTCAGAGAAAACTTAAGTATGATCCTGAATTTAGAAAGACCCTCATTTGTAGTGAATGTACTAGCTTTGGTCATTATGCAAATGAATGTGCCAACACACTTTTGAAGAGAAGGATAAACTTAAATGTTTCCTTGAGTGATGACGAATCTAAAGGTGATGAAGAGACAAAGGATTAAGAGCTGGCATTTCTGTCAAAATGTGTAAGTGAAGGACTTTCTGGAAGTGACACAAATATTGAGTTGAATGAGACAACATCTACTTCGACATCAAGCAAGGTTCAGTCGATTTCTGATTCTGCTGTGAAATGTACTAATGCTTTTTATACTAGAGCAGGTACATCTGAAGAGCAATTGGAAAGCAAAATTGCTGAACTTTTGAAAAAACTTCAAAAGGTCAACCAAGAGAATGATGGTTTGATTGAAACTATCACAAGACTTGAGGTGTGTCTTACTAGAAAGGATGCTGAAATTTCAAAACTCCAAGAACAATTGACTGCTTCAACACTAATTTTCAAAAAATACTTTAAGAGTACATTTGTCATGAATGAAGCTTTGTGTGTTGGTAAATCTGATATGAGTGGTCTTGGATTTTCTGAAAGCTCTAACCCTTTTAGTTTTGATAAACCTGTAAATTTGTGAAACCTGGATAAAAATTTTTTTCTAAAAAGTTTCCAAGCAAGAGAACCTTTATTTGTCATTACTGTTCAGTTCCTGGTCACATTCGTTCATTTTGTTTTAAACTAAAAGATGATTTTTTCTCTGGAAAAGTATTGCTTGAAATGTTGCCACATAAGTATTCACACACCCCAAAAAATGCTTGGGTCAGAAAACAAAAAATGCTATCTAATGTGGCTTGTACTTCTTTACAAGCATGCGTACCTGGTTTATGATATTTTGATAGTGGTTGTTCTAGACATATGGCTGTAAATGTTGAACATTTGAAAGATTATGAGGCTTTTGATGGTGGTAAGGTTACTTATGGTGATGGCTCTAAAGGTAACATTGTTGGTAAAGAAACTTTAAATGTTAAATGTTTTCCAAATTTGAAGAATGTGCTATATGTTGAAGGTTTGCGTGCTAATTTGATAAGCATAAATCAAATATGTGATGATAATTTGCATGTGAAATTTGACAAGAATTCATATTTTGTGTTGAATGAAACTGATGATTGTGTGATGGTTGGTAATCGATCTGTTGATAATTGTTATTTGATTGGTAACAACACTTACTGCAACATCACACAACATGATGAAAGTATACTTTGGCATCAAAAACTTGGCCATGTAAATTACATAAATTTACAAAAATTGTTTAAGTTGGAAGCTACTAAAGGTCTACCTAAGCTCAGTTTCAAAGACCCTCTCATTTGTGATTCATACCAAAAAGGTAAGTAGGTAAGGTCGTCACACAAAATCACCACTATGTGCACATCTTCAAGATGTTTTGAATTGCTTCACATGGATCTTATGGGTCCTATGGAGACTGAAAGTCTTGGTGGTAAGAAGTACTCTTTGGTTGTGGTAGATGATTTTTCTAGGTTTTGATGGGTTGAATTCATTAGACAAAAATCAGATGTGCTTGAAGTATTTAAAGTTCTTTACAAAAGGTTCAAAATTCTTTCAATCTTAAGATTTGTAGGATTAGGACTGATCATGGTAGAGAATTTGAGAATAGCATGTTCTCTGAATTCTGTGAAAAGAAAGGTATAGTGCAAGAGTTTTCATCTCTTAAAACCCACAGCAAAATGGTATAGCTGAAAGAAAAAATAGAACTTTGCAAGAAATGTCTAGAGTCATGCTTACTTCAATGAACGTGTTTAAAAAATTTTGGGCTGAGGCATTGAACACTGCATGTTATGTGTCTAATAGAATTTTGTTTAGACCAGGTAGTTCTATTATATCTTATGAGTTGTTGTATGGGAGAAAACCCAACCTGAAATACTTTTATGTGTTTGGTTGCACGTGCTATATTTTGAATGATAGAGGGTATCTTTCAAAGTTTGATTCTAAGAGTGATAAAGGTCTTTTCTTAGATTATTCTATGAATAGCAAAGCATACAGAGTCTTTAATCTTAGAACCAGAACTGTTTAAGAATCTGTAAATGTGGTATTTGATGATATATCTAATATTGCAGGTAAAAAGATGAAAGATGACATCTCTGATCTGATTAAAATTACAGAACCAGTGAACGATGTTGAGCCAAAAGTGATCACATCACCTACAACATCTGAGAATGAGTCTGAAAACGATGAGAATCGGATTCACAGAACTTCCAGGAATTCTCTTAACTACAGATATAAGAAGGATTACCCTTTTTCACAGATCATAGGAGAATCCTCAATTGGAGTTCAAATTAGAAGGAAAGGTAAATTCAGAGATGTGGTAAGATCAGTTTGCATGTCCAACATATGCAATCGGTATGTGCTGAATGTTATTTTTCTTCTGTAGAACCCAAAAATGTTTCTGAAACTTTAAAAGATGAATATTGGATTCAGGATATACATGAAGAACTTGAACAATTCACTAGGAATGATGTTTGGAGTCTAGTCCCTAGGCTTACAAACACTAATGTCATTGGAACTAAGTGGATTTTCAAGAATAATACTGATGAATCTGGTAATGTAGTAAGAAACAAAGTTGGACTTGTTGCAGGGATAGATTTTGATGAAACATTTGCACCTATAGCTAGAATAGAGTCTATTAGGCTTTTTTGGCTATTGCATGCTTTGTTGGTATCAAACTATTTCAAATGGATGTCAACGCTACTTTTTTAAATGGTATTTTAAATGAAGAAGCTTTTGTTGAACAACCAAAAGGTTTTGTTGATCCTTTCTATCCTGATCATGTGTATAAGTTGAAAAAGGCTTTGTATAGTCTAAAGCACGCTCCTAGAGCATGATATGGTACACTAACTGACTTCTTACTTCAATTTGGATTCATTAGAGGTGAGGCTGATAGAACTCTTTTCATTAAGCATGAATCAGATGGTTTCTTGATTGCTCAAATTTATGTTGATGACATTGTCTTTGGAGCAACATCTCAAGTCATGATGGACAGTTTTGTGAAAGCCATGACTACCACTTTTGAAATGAGTCTTGTTGGTGACCCAAATTACTTTTTAGGGCTCCAAATTAAGCAAAATGATAGTGGTATTTTCATCTTACAGAGTAAGTATGCTAAAAATTTGGTAAAAAGATTTGGTCTTGAAAATGTTAAGCCTATGAAAACTCATATGGGAACATCTCAGAAACTGTGCAGAGATGATATTGGCCCTGATGTTGACCACACTCTGTATAGATCTATGATTGGTAGCCTTCTGTACTTAAATGCTAGTAGACCTGATATTATGTATTGCGTTTGTGTTTGTGCTAAGTACCAAGCAAATCCCAATGAATCTCATATGAAAGCTGTGAAGAGGATTATCAGATATATAGCTGGAACTGCTGACATGAGATTATGGTTTTCAAAGGACACTAACAGCTCTCTGGTTGGATACAGTGATGCTGATTGGGCTGGGGATTGTGATGACAAGAAGAGCACAAGTGGTTGATATTTTTACATGGGTAATAATCTTGTTTCTTGGCATTCTAAAAAAATAAAATTGTATATCCCAATCCACTGCTAAATTTGAGTATATTGCTGCTGGAAGTTGATGCACACAGTTTCTTTGGTTAAAAAATATGCTAGATGATTATGTGCTTGAGACTACCACTTTAATGATTTACTGTGATAACACGAGTGCTATAAATATTTCAAAAAATCCAGTTCAACACTCACTCACTAAACACATTAGCATTAGACATTATTTTCTAAGAGATTTAGTTGAGAAGGGAGTAGTCAAATTGGAGTATATTTCCACTGAGAAACAACTTGCTGACATATTCACAAAAGCACTTGATTTCGAGATGTTTTCTTTACTTAGGAAATCTCTTGGACCCTGCATTCCATAAAGTCATGCATGATGTTACTTAGAGTGTCTCAACACTCGAGGCAACACTATTGTAAGTTTTGCCATTTTATGTCGAAATTAAGTGATTTGGTGATCTGTTTTGTTACTGCTAACTATATTCTGGTTGAATCTTGAGGTATTACTGGACATACACTAAAAGCACAGTTCTTAAAAAATTAAAGGTCCAAACATGCTGAGTAACTAGGCACACGGAGCTGACAACCACGATGTGTTCTTTTCAAATGGCTATTTTGGTTTCAAAAAAGGAATAAAGAACACTCTTGAATTGCTACTGAGTAACCAGAAACACGGGGATAACAACCATGATGTGATCTTTTCAAAAGGTAGTATGAAATCTTGAGATTAAGTGTATAAAAAATCCACAAAAGAATAAAAGTGTATGTGTGCCTAAATTATTCATCCTTGATTGATTTTTTCCAGAATATCTTTAGCCTTAACAAAATTATTATTAAATTATTTATTTTCAATACATTAAGTGATAAAACTTATAATATTTTATTATTTTAATTTCCTGCATATTTGTTTCTCCATATTTGTCCATGGCCGATTTTTAATGAAACATGCATTAGTGGCCATGAGTTCTCATAATCTGCTGCACTGTATATTCTTTCACACGTCGTTTTCAGTTTTTAATTAGTGGAAATAACATTAATCCCACTACTGTTCATTCTCTCTATATAACTTGGTTTATAATGTTTGATGTGACATGTTTGTGTGCTTGAGTGTGATCCCCCATTTTATCTTCTCACTCACGGTAATCAATAAAGCATGTCTCTCTCACATTTCAAATAGCACCTCCAAAAGAAACTCGTTTCTCTTCCAAATCCAAATCTTCTTCCTCACAAAATCCACTCCAAACCTTAGCTGATATGGCCGATAATGTCATGTCGGATGCTGCACCAGATGTCAATCTGAATGTTGATACACAACTAACTGCTCCTGTTTCTGGAACCCCTCTTCCACAGACTATCGTCTTTCCTACTAGTACACCTAATTCAGTTCTTGAATCTCTTCGAACCCAGTTCGCTGGGTCAAGTGTTACTATTTCAAGAGTTGAAAATCTCATCCTTGAACCATCCATTCCCTCTGAAGTTCACTATGAAATTCCCACCGATACTCCTAATCTATTTGCTAGTGTCCCTTTTGTGACTCCTGAAGAAAGCCTACCCTCAGAGAATGTTGAGACTCAAAACCCTGTTCAAGTCCCTACATATCCAAAAATATCTCCTACTCATGCTGAATAAAATCCACAAGTGTCTTCTCCCTCGTCATCACCATCGGTTCCTCTCAGATCAAAGGTTGCTAAACCATCTGCTCCGAAACGTAAAGCGTCTTCACAGCGTTGGTAAGTCAGACTTCGCAAGAAAGGCATACAGGATGCAACCACCTCTGAAAAAGGAAAGTCCCCTATCTCTATTTCAGATTCTGATGAAGCTGCTCCTATGGATGTAGATGCTACAGGTGAAAATCCTACTATAGCTGATCTTTGCAAAGCCTTGAAGAAGAGACGGAGAGGAAAAAAATCTATGTCTGATGTTACCGCTCCTGAGGCAACACCAGATGAATCTGATGAGGAAAATACTGATCTAAACTAGTTGATTGATAATATTGCCACAGATGTTGCCGTTTCAGTGCCAACACATTCTGTTGTCGATGCAGAACCCTCTGATCCTAACCAAGATTCATCTTCATCTTCTGATGATAAAGAGGATGCACCTGAGGATGCTGACAAAGGTGTAGAATCTGATGAATCAAATAAGGATGTTGATGTTCAAAATGTTGAGAATTCTGATGGTGAAGATGAATCCAAAGATGATGATGGTGATGAGTCTCCTGATGATGCTGATGATGAGTCCCATGATGATGATATATTTGATGACTCTGACTATGATGTTGAACACTTTGGAGTTGGAAACTTGTACTTCACAGATGGCAAGGCCATATATAAGAAGTTTGCCAAAAAGGACATAATTCATGAAAGAAAGATGATGATGATGTTGAACACCTTGTGAATACTGATGGTGATGATGAAACTGATGATATGGATGAGATTGTCTGTGATAACTGGAGGTTTAACTGTTAGTTGGCCTAAGAAGTTGTTCAGTCTAAGTCTAACTAGTTTACATGCTATCTTGCACAAGCTTTGTGTTTACAATTGGCTGCCTTTTTCCAATACCACTAGTGTTACCACTGAGCATGCTGTGCTGATCTATAAGATAGGAAAAAACCTATTTTTTAACCTTGGTAGAGTGATTTACAAGAATCTGATCAGTTATGGTAGAAATATCTTCAAGGTTGGTAAATTGTCTTATCCTGCTTTGATTCACTATCTGTTAAGTAGTTAAGGTGCTAGGAAAGGTAAATGTGATTTTCATTTCTCAAGTGCTTTAGTTCTTGGTATTGCTAAACCACTGCTTGAAGGTAACTGTGTAGTTGCTCTACCCTATGTGAATCCTGTTTCTGCCCCTGCTCCTGCTGATACTCAGAATCTTGCTCCTGATACTGCTAACACTTCGGTTCGCACTAACACTTCTGCCCAAGTTGGAGAAGTTATCTCTGTTACTCTGAACAACAAGTATGTTGTGTAAAAAGTTGCTACCCTGTCATGTCATGTCTCGAACCTCAGACTCCAAGCCAATGCACTGAATAGACAAGCAGACATTCTAAAATAAAGAGCACAGTTCTAGGGTAAGCTGCTATCCACATCCACATGGGGAGATATACCTGCTGCTGAACCTACTGCAGTTGAAAGCTCTAGCTCTGGAGGAATTGTGATTAAGGACATCACTGATGAACTAGCAGAAGGAAATGTTGCTGGAAATGTTCCTGATGCAGGTGATGCTGCTGGTAATGCTGCAACTTAGGGGGAGTTCACATGGTGAGGGGGAGATCAGCAAAGAGATCATAAGTGTTCTTACTTGTTGCTGCTAATGACTGAAAGTTGTTGCTGCCTCACTAACTTTTCTAACTATTTGATGATGGGATGTTAAACTAATATTTATTTTCTGATGTGAATGGATACTTTTTTCTGTTTAAACTATGATCTAAGCTCTGGACTTATATGTTACTTAAGTGATTATCTTTGATCACTTCGGTAATTATGCTTTAGAATGTTTAGTTATTTTTGTACAACAATCGAACTAACATCTGATGTATTACTTTGGATATCTTGCTCTGCATTGTTTTCTTGCATCAGGTTATGTGGTTGTGGATAGACGTGATTGGGAGAGATTGTTGATGTGAAGTGTTGAGACCAGTGTCATCACATCTGGAATCACACCTGCCCTCCACAAGTTGTTTTATTAACCACTAACGTTATTTTTCTGTTTCTATTAGTGTTGTGCTTAATGTTGCTTTCAGGGTTGTTGCGGTTGAAGTGCTGAACGTGTTGGACACAAAGACCAAGTCAAACTCAGACCTTGAAGACTCTGGAGCTGATGCATATTTTCTTTGCACGCAAAATTAATCTCCAAGTATTAAGGATATCAATTGCAGTTTAAGCAAGCGACCAAGTGAATATCGAACCCAAAGGACGGCGTATTATCAATTTAATTATTAACTAAATTAATTAAGACAAATTGTGGAAATAAAGATTGAGGATTGAATTATTAAATATTAAATAATTAATTAAAATAAAAAATAAAATAAAGTCACTTAGAAGAATATGAAAGTGGATAAAGTAGGAGAATATGTAGCTCCAGGGAAATTCAGTTTTACTACTTAACTTCCGTTCCATGTGTTGGTGTCCAACTCTACCTTGTGGAATATGGACGCATCACTAAGCCATGCATATCTACTCTATAGATACAAGTAAACATGCATGTAACACGTGTGAATAACCTTGGAGCAAGAGATATAATTTCACCCCCCTTTCTAGGTACTATTAGTATCAATTATTTCCCTGACTAATTGGTACTCTAACCTGATATGATCTCCTTTTATAGCTACTATAAAATTAACCTATTTATCCTACTTACTAACCCAAATTCAATTCAATTAATAAGTATTCATATATGATAGTTCTAATGAAGTTTCGGAGTCCCTTCACTTAGAATCATTACATGGAATCCTACTCAGCAGTGAATGCACTCAATCAATAACCAAGATATGTATTCAGACTCTACATAACAGTTAATGATGCACAAAACAACTGTGAATATGGATTAAGAAAGCACAATCATATATAAAATAAATCCACAAGTAGTGTTATACGGAGTTTGCACACGAAAGTTAAATTAATTAGATAAAACCTTCATAAACCCTAGATCTACCAAAAAAGCTCTAGCCCATGATGTTACGAATAACAATCATAGGTTTTGGATAGATCTTACCCGGATGTCTGGAAAATTACAAGATAAATTAGGAAACGAATTAAACCCTAGATGCGGGATTGTCGCGTCTTTCTCCATCTTGAATTCTCCTCTTAGTTCTCCTCTTGATTCCACAGACGAATCTTCAAAGTGATGAATGGATGGATGAAAGGATGTGGATGATGGTTGGGGGGTGATCCCCCCTTGTGGGGTGTAGGATGATTGTGGCTCTCCTCAATTCAATCTAATCCCCATTCTAATGAATAATGATGTGAAATATATATAGGTGTGAGAAGGAAATTAAATAAGGAAAGAAATTTATATGGGTGAATCATGGAGGATTATATGATAAGGAGATAAATTAGGTAATTTTTGGAAATTTTCAAAAATTCTCGGAACTTCTTGCTGGCAGCTGCACGACTTCACGATTTTAAGCATAACTTCCTTGTCCCAGCTCTAATTTTAGTGATTCTTATGCTCACACGATCCTCTTTTCCTTGGCTTTCTTTGAATGTAAAGAACTCACAAAAATCTAATATTTGAAGGTGTTATAAGTCATGCAAAGTGGAACATCCGTTATGTTCGGCACAGCTTGCGCGATGTCACCATTTCTATCATAACTTTCTCGTTTAGAATCCGATTGAAGTGTTCTTTAAGCCAAAACGACCCTCTATTATGTAGCTTTCTATCCATGTATCACACTTTTAGTTTAGAACTCCACACAAATACAGAATAATTATATAAGTTGGACGTGCATTTTAGAGCATCCTTGCACAAATTGCACCTTTATCCCAACTTGACACTTTTGACCCCTTTTTCCACCTAATCACAATAAAACACCTCAAGTGTAACTTTTTCTCACATATATTGAATAAAAGCCACTTGTGCTAATATATGACTACAATTCTCATCAAAAAGGTGTTAGATTGGACACTAAAACACGCTTATTTTTCACTCTCATCAGGAGCAAACTGGAAAGATTCGAAAGCTCTAGAAGGATCTAGAATGCAAAAATAACTACCTCTCTTTGTGGGCGGTTATTTGAGTCTGCATGGGTGGATTCTACATCTCCTACGTGGGCCACTCATCATTTGGAGCCTACAACCATCTATAAATGGAAGCTGCTAGTTGCCAAGTCAAGTAATCGATAAGGCAATCCCACTATACAGTGTAAAAGATTCTATATATGTTTCTGTCATAGTGTTTATACTAGTGTCGTAACACTTGGTTCAACATCAGTTGTCTACTGTTATTCCCGTATGTTTTGTGTGTACTGTTCACAGGCAGTGGAAGCCCACATGTGAAGTAGACTTAGATTCTAACAAGTCTAGGTTCTACCATTTGGGAACGTGTTTGGATTTTAGATCCAATTTTGTATTCGAAGGGTGGAAGAATTGTTTCCATGCCTAAGAGTCTGTTTTTGTAATCACATTTTCCAATAGTGATATTTGTGCCATGAGGCCGTCACAATCTTGCAAAAGTTTATGGAAAGATTGAGTAATCGTGTGTCAAGTCTTTCATTGATTTACAACTTATTCTATACTTAGTCAAGTTACATTCTGATACATACAGTGTTGTTCAAAGTGTCACCACACTTAGGACAACATTATACTGAAAACACACTTTGCACCATTGGGCATCCGACATATACGATTGTATGTGCATCCTGCATATGATATGAACTCAAAGATTAAATAGTCCCAACATTTTTTTAAAAATATACATATTTCATCCAATCACAAATACTTGTGTGAACTAGATTCACGGTGTAAATTCTATAGTCCCCTTCTAATCTTATACTCCCTCCATCCGGCCAAAAGGGTTTATCTTATTTTTGCACGTGGATTAAGAAGTATTATTATTTAATGCGTAGTGGGTAGTTATATTAGTGGGAGTGCGGATCCCATATTTTAATTGTATTAATGGGTGTGTGTGGAACCCATGTATATAAAAAAGGAAAGAGAAGATCCTTTGGATGAGACGCCCAAAATGGTAAAAAGGGACCCTTTGGGTGGGACGGAGGGAGTGTACCTTGTTAGGATGTTTAAATTAAGGGGATCCTATAATATACAAGAATTTATGATTTAAACTCGGTTTACAAGAGATTAATTGTCATCCAATATGCAATACTCTAATGTATGGAGTATTTAAATAATATTTTTTAATATATAAAATTTAAGTTAATTATAAAAAGTAAAAATTTTATATAAGTTACTTTTACTCAGTGTTTTTAGAATCGGATCGAACCGGCTGGTTCGATCGGTTCAACCGGGAACCAGTGCCGACACTGGTCTGGAAACTCCCCTAAAATTATTTTCACTATTGAATCGGGAAAAACTGATTTGAACCGGTCAGAACCGAAAAAATTGTCTAAACCATTCAAATCAAAAACCAATGGTCCTGAATTTTTTTTAAGTAAAATCAGGGAGGGTAGAGGGTGGAGACGGAAAATCTTTTTTTGGACTATATAATTGGAGAAGTAGTAAAAGATAAAAATATCATTTCCTTTCTATATTTCATAAAAAAATAAAAATGTGAGGAGATAAGAGAGAAGCATGGTGGTTTGACTCCGAGCGGACAGCGTGCGATGTGGCATAGGACTGCAGATTTCGGTAATAGCGCGTGATGAAGGAGGATTTAGCCGATTCATGACTGTACTTGGCTTATGGGGGCACCCGCAGCATGACTATAGTGATGGTGGTGGCTCGACGGAGTGGAGTCCTTAGATCTAACTTTGGGAAGAGGAAGCGTTAGAAAGAGAACCACCAACCTATTTCTTGAGAGAAAAACTAACCAGTTGAAATGAATCTTACTTTTCCAACGTGTTTTTTTTTGTTGGTAAATTTTGATTTGGGCTTTGGAATTCTCTTCTCAGCCAATCACTTTTAATGTTAACATAAATTGGGCTAGGTTGTTGGGCCCTTTGGGTACACGTTGTTAGCTCAATTGCTGGCCCTATTTCTCCCCTTGATTGTGGGCTGTCTTATTTAAGGCTTGGCCCAAATCAGTTACCCTCTTAAACCATTTGGAACCCCAATGGAGACGAAGCGTTTCATTTTCCCCTTTCTATTCTCACGCGTCTGACACAGCCGCTCTTTCTTCTCTCCGAAAAGATGATGATGGATGTTGCTAGTTATATATCACACATTATGTTTGTGATTACCTCAGACGAGAGAAAAGGAAAGGTTGGAGAGGTCTCGTTGTATCTCCTTCGGTGGGTCTTATTGTTTTGTGTTTAAATCTAGTTCTAAGTGAACTAAGCCTCAGGAATCTGAGCACCCACCACTCCATCGACTCCGGCAAAGCTCCAATGACGACGACCGCGATACCCTACAGTGGTATCAGAGCTGATCGGTCGTCCATCATCTGCCACTGCTCGCCGCTGTTGCTCGGAGCTGCTACCGTCAGCCATCAGGTTCACAATCTGTAGAAACCCACCCTTCACTTGGGTTCTTGTCAGATCGAAGCCATCGCTGATGTTCGCGTTTAGTTGTCGCCACCGCTGATTTGCTCGCACCGGCGCTAAGGTTCTGCTGCCAGCCCGCTACTCTTTTTGCCACCGTACGCGATCGTTCAGCCTCCTCTGCTGACTGCGGTTGATCGTTGCTGACCGCCAAGAGTCGCGATCTGTTCACGATGCCGATAGCCACTACTGACCTACTTGCAGCCATCGCATCTACCTCTCTGCCACTAACCATCAACACCGACGCTGTCTATTTCGGCCATAACTGTCCGGGCTTCCACTGAAAGGGAAGATTCAGTCCGAAAATTTTTTTAAAATCTATTTTTTGTTATTTTTAGACATGTTCCCTTTCTCTGAAATATTTTCAAGATTAGTTCCTTTACTAACTCTCCTACTGTTTTGTCTTACTATGTGTAGGTTCAAACTTGGAGTGAAGTGGAGGTTGTCCCCATTTGTGTTGCTACGTGAACAAGGCTATAAGGGATCCGCCCCGTTAAAAATGGGCTGGTGGCTCGTAGAGGTAGTACTGTGTTCTCGTCCGAGACACCGATCTAGTTAAATAGCTTGAGCCACTTTCTTGCTTAAATTTCTATTATGCCCTGAGGCGGCTGGTCATCTTTCTTGCTACTGTGTGTGATTTCCTGAGGCGGCTGGACCTCATTAATTGCTCTTATTTGTGTCTCTGTGAACCTGTTATCTTGAATCTCTTAATTTCCGCTGTTATACTTCTATCTTTGTGTGTTAATCTACTCCCTTATCGCGTTGTCTGTGTGATTCAGGCCCTGAGTGAACCCATGTGCAATCGATAAATTGATTTGCAAACTGGGATAGTCTCAGCTTGCCTGTGTGTGCTTGATTCTATGTGTTCTACTTAGCTTTTGTGCACCATGGCTTCGTCCTCTTCATTTGGACATGCCTCATTTGATGGGAAGGCTGACTTCAGTATCTAGAACCAAAAAATGAAATGTATTCTTATTCAACAAAAGATATATAAAGCTGTAGATGAATCATATGCTAAGGATGAGACTGATGACAAAAAGAATGAGATGAATGAGCTTGCTATGTCTGCTATTATCTTGTATCTATCTGATCTTGTGCTAAGAAAAGTTGGTGTGCATACTACGACTAAGAAACTGTGGGATACATTGGATGATTTGTACACTGAAAAATCTTTGCCTGGAAAAATGTTTCTTCTTAAAAAATTCTTTCGTTTTAAACTTGACTTAAACAAAGATTTTGAGGAAAATTTGGACGTGTTCACTAAGTTGATTGAAGATATAAAGCAAAGTGGTGATAAACATATTAATGAGTATTCTCCTGTTGTGTTTTTGAATGCAATACTTGAATCTTATTGTGATGTTAAATCTGCCATTAAATATGGTTGTGATGATGTTACTCTTAATGTTGTTATGAATGTCTTAAAAAGCAAAGAGCATGACTTAAAACAGAATAGGGGTATTAGAAATTATGGTGAGGTTATGCATGTTAGGGGAACCTCATAATAATTACAACAAGTATAAGAACAAGAACAAGGGTAAAGGTGTTGATGATAAAAAAACCCCAGAATAATCAGTCTTTTGATAAAAACAAGAACAGGAAATGTTATAATTGCCACGAAAAGGGATATTTTGTGAATAAGTGTCCTCATCCTAAGAGGAATAACCCTACTGATCATGCTAATGTTGCTTCTGAATCTGTGAGTTATGGTGATGTTTTGGCACCAAAGACTAGGTCACATGAGTAGTAAAGGTATGGATCTATTGCATAAAGCTGATTTTTTTGTGATGATAAGCTTACATGCATTCCTTTTTGTGATTCGTGTGTGCAAGGCAAACATGCCAAGGTTAAATTCTCTGTTTTCTCGTACCCTAAGACCTCTTCATGTCATGATATACTTGAATACATGCATGCTGATGTATGAGGGCCTTCTAGTTAGCCCACTCAAGGTGGTAATGAGTATTTCCTGTCCATTATTGATGTTTTTTCAAGAAACGTGAGGTGATTTTGCTTAAAAACAAATTTGATGTTTTTGAAAAGTTCAAAATTTGGAAAACTTTGATTGAAAATCAAATGGGTAAAAAGATTAAGTATCTTAAAACTGATAATGGATTGGAATTTTGCAATAATGCCATGAATGATCTATGTGTAAAATCTGGTATTATGAGGCATAAGTCCGCTCCTTACACTCCCCAACAGAATGGGGTTGCTAAGAGGATGAATAGGACGTTATTAGAGAGTGTGAGGAGTATGTTGACTTCGTCTGGGCTCTCTAAAAACTTTTGGGGTGAGGCTGTTATCACTGCTGCATGTTTGATTAATAAATCCCCATCTGTGCCTTTGAAGGGCATATGCCCTGACTTTGAGTTTTTTGGCAAAAAGATTGATTATTCCATGCTGAAAGTGTTTGGTTGTGCTGCTTTTTTGCATCAAAAACAAGATAAACTTGATCCAAGGAGTAAAAAATGTATTGTTCTTGGTTTCTGAACCTGGTTTTAAAATCATTATAAGCAGAAACGTGATTTTTAATGAAACTAATTTTCCATGTTTATCTGATCCCGTGACTGATTCTGTTATTTTAAATGACTCTTGTGGTACTCCAAGTGAGGTGGAGCCTACACCTTGTTTATCTGAAATTGTTGAAGTGCCTGAAATGCATGATAATCATGATCTTGATGAATCTGATGTGGTTGAAAATGAATCTAAAATTCATGTGAATGATGACTATGTGTTACGTAGGGATAGACATAGGAGTAATATTAGGCCACCTGCTAGGTTTGATGATTTTTATATTGATACACATGTTTTTCATGCATTTGAAAGTGTTGATAATGAGCCAAAATCCTACCAAGAAGCTGTGAAATGGTTGAATGCTATGAAAGATTAAATGAATTCTTTGCATGTTAATCATACTTGGATTTTAGTCCATAAATCTGCTCATTATTCTGTTGTTGATTGCAAATGGCTTTTTAAATTAAAACATGAGCTTGAAAATGTTATGTTTAAAACTAGATTGGTGGCTAAGGGTTTTACTCAAAAAGAGGGGATTGACTACAATGATATCTTTGCTCCCGTTGTTAAATTCACCACTGTTCGTATCATGCTTGTATTAGTTGCTCATTTTAATTGGGAATTGAAACAAATGGATGTGAAAACAACTTTTCTAAATAGTGATTTGGATGAAAAGATTTTCATGAAACAACCTGAGGGCTTTGTGGACCCTAAGCATCCTAATCATGTGTATTTGCTGAAAAAAATGTATGGTTTGAAACAATCCCCTAGGCAATGGAACAAAAAATTTGATCAATGCATGTCTTCCTTGAAGTTTAAAAGAAGCGTTTATGATCATTGTCTTTACTTCAAGCTTGATAATTCTGATCCTATTTTCTTGCTTATTTACGTGGATGATATGCTCATAATTAGCCCTAATCTCAAGCATGTGGAGTATGTTCAAAAGAATTTGTGTGATAATTTTGATATGAAAGATCTTGGAGATGCTAAAAGGATCCTTGGCATGAATATTGATAGGGATAGAAAGAATCATGTTCTCTTGCTTAATCAGATTTCATATGTTGAAAAGGTTTTAAGTAAATTTTCAATGATGTCCGCTAAAACAGTGAATGTACCTCTTGCTGCCCATTTCATGTTAAGTAATGATCAGGCCCCAAAATCTGATTCTGAAATTTCTGAAATGAAAAACGTGTCATATTCAAATGCTATTGGATCTGTGATGTATCTTATGATTAGCACTAGGCCTGACATTGCATATGTTGTTAGTTGCTTGAGTAGATACATGTCTAATCCAGGTATGCCTCATTGGGAGGCTTTAAAATGATTGTTAAGGTACATCAAAGGCTCCATGGAAGTAAGTCTCCGTTTTTCCAAATCTGCTGCTGGTGTTTGTTTAGTTGGTTATATTGATTCTAATTATACTAATGATAGAGATAATAGGAAGTCCATAACTTCTTATGTGTTCACTTTGTGTAGTTCTTGCATAAGTTGAAAATCTCAACTACAACATGTTGTTACTCTCTCTACTACTGAATCCGAGTATGTGGATATAACTGATGCTTTAAAGGAAGCTATTTGGCTGCAAGGCCTTGTGAAAGAAATAAGTTTTCTTGATAAATGTGCCACTGTGTTTTCTGATAGTATGTCTGTGATTCAGCTATGTAAAAATCCTGTTTTCCATGATAGAACTAAGCATATAAATGTTAGATATTATTTCATTCGTGATATTGTGGAAAAATGTATTATTAACTTGGAAAAAATTGCATCTAAATTCAATCCTGTTGATATGGGTACTAAATGCTTATCTGTTGAAAATTTTAGGTCTTGCATGAGAACTTTAAATTTTGTTTCCGTTGATTGAAGCATGTTGTTTGCTATTTGATGTTCTTTTCCTCCCTGAACTTTGTGTTCTCTCTTGGGCTTTGTGCTCAGTTTATTTTATCTTTGTGATAATCTAAATCTTTATAACTTTGTGTCATATCCTTTTGGCATACTTTGTGTTTGCCAAATCTTTTTCTGGATCTTGCATTAATACTGTATTTTTTTGTTTTGCAGGTGTCTCGGAGAAGGGTGTGATGATGAATTCCTTTTTATTAATAAACACATTGGTTAAAGTTTGGCTAAGGTGGAGATTTGTTGGGCCCTTTAGGCCCATGTTGTTGGCCCAACTGCTGACCCTCTTCTGACCGGTCCAACCATGAACCGTTGGAGTCGCCGGTTATAAAAACACTGCTTTTACTTATTTAAATTTTTTTAAACAATTTTAAGATTTCATGTTTTGAATGATAATTTTACATCTTTTGAACCTGAATTAATAAAAAAATGTCTTTAAACTCATAATTATTAATTAGCATATCTTTCAAGATATTTTTGCACTTAAAAAGCTCCCAAAATATTCTTATTAATTAATCTAAAAATGTAATATTCTTATTGTGTAATTATTTTATTTTTACATAATTATTTCCGGATTAATTGAATTTAGTATTTCCTCCATATTTTATTTATTTTTTCCCTTTTCATTTTGATCAATTCCACAAAAAATTTCATTTCTAAAAAAGTAAAAATCTCATTAAATAACCCTTTCTCATACATTTTATTTATTTTTTAAAAAATCATCCTTACCTAATACACTTAATAAATTTCAATTTTTATCTATTTCTAAAAGAATAACTTAATATCCTATACAAGTCAAAATTTTCTTAATCTTCGTAGCAAGGGTGAAAATTAATAAAAACGGGTGTGTTATTTATTAGGGCTGCTTGATATAGCTTTTAAATTTCTACAATAATACACTTCTCGGCCCAACAACCAATTTGGGCTTCACTTCCCCTAATAAGCCCAATATCATTATATATTAAGCGTATAATACTAGTTCATAATTACGAATAAATTTAATTTTTTGAAATTTATAATTAACCTAAATCACATAAATCGAAGCCTTGGCGAAATGGCGAGCTCTGTGCCACGGCTGGCAAAATATTCCGACCAGGTTTTTCGATTGGCTTTCACTCCACTTCCAAAACCGTCCTCCTTCTTTCTGGAAATCCCCTCCATGTTCCACTTTGTCCACACTGCCTCGTCGGAGGCTCTTCGCACCGTGTCGGCGTCAGAGGCGTCGGAGACGAAAGAGGCCAGACTGCAAAGGCTACAGAGAATTGCCGACGAAGTTTTGAACCTCGACAAGATCGAGTACCAGGATTATGTCGCCTTATTACGCAAAAAACTCTGCACCAGCGAGAGAAAACTATACAGTGTGAAATTGGAGAAAATCGATCCTGAATCGAAGCTTAATGTGGTTAGGGTGATGTTGGATTTACCTGAATTAGATTTGAAGGAAGTAAGTGAAATAATCGACGAACTTCCGTCCGTGGTTAAAAGGGGGCTTACGAAAGAGCAGGCTGAGATACTGATGGGGAAGCTCCGGGAAGCTGGCGCTACTGTGGTAATGGAGTGAAATTCGAATTGTAGTTATCTAATTAGGTGCTTATTCGCTCTTTCTCCTAGCTTATGTCGAATGAAATATTGCTTTCATCAGTTAATTGAAAGCAATTCCATTGGAGTTTATTAGGGTTCCTCTTAGTTCTATAATTATCATGATCATTTCCTCTGTTTGTCTTGAATCAGTTCATTTACTTGATTATCGAATGCGTTCTTGAGATTCGTGTTTCATTTCAGTTTTTTGCATCTTGTTACTGATATCGTGGATCACTTATTATATGATATGGATGTGTGTTGCACAATTTTGGGGTTTGACTGTAGTTTATTGTTCTTTTTGTTCATTCTTCCTCTGTAATCAAGAAAGCTCAATATGTAGACGTAGTTGTAAGCAATGGAGAATGATCTTGGGATATCTTGACCAAAGTGAGATGTGTTATGAGTTGAGTATAGTATCTACGTTGCACGTTCAGCTGCATCAGTACATAATAGTATTCTTTCCCAGTTACGCATAATGAAGCTGCCGTTGACAGTGGTCTTTTATCTCTTGCATTTAATTTTTGTGTGGTTTGTTCCCATTTCCTCCCTATAGCTGCCAGCATAGTGAAGATATATGCCATTCCTATGGATAGTCTTCTCAAAATTTTTTTGCTCGCTTTAGTATTTGGTTATCATTGGAATTCTTTTGGGATCAAGAAGGGCATTCAAGCTATGGAGCTGTGGATATAGCGAAAGATATATATATATATCATCCCTATGGTAATCTTCGCAAGTTTCTTGTTTGCTGTAGCATTTGGTTATCATTGATTTCTTTCTGGATCAAGATAGGCATTCAAGGTATAGAGCTGCAGATACAGTGAAAGATATGTGCCATCCCTATGGTTAGTCTTCTCAAGAGTTTCTTGGTCACTTTAATATTTGGTTATGACCTAGATGGGCATTCAAGATATAGAGGTTTGTATATGGTGAAAGATATATGTTATCCTTACGGGTTAGTTTTCTTTTAAGTTACCTGTTCTCTTCAGTGTTTGGTCATCATTAATTTCCTTCTGGATCAGAAAGGGGATTGAATATATAGAGCCTTGGATAGAGTGAAAGATACATGCCATCCCTACGGTTAGTTTTCTCCAAAGTTACTTGATCATTTTAGCATTTGGTTATCATTGATTTTTTTCTAGATTAAGAAGTTCATTCAAGAAAACTAATGAGAGATTATTATGATATTTCAGGTCGTTACTATGGTGAAAGCCACGGGAGTGCTGTGTCACATTCAATTATTTAGTTTGTTGGCTTTTATGTGGAGTCAGTTTTTAGTGGGTTAATGCTTTAGATTTTACAGTTGGAGTTCCTGTTTTACAGTGGTTAGCTGAGATGTGAATGGTATAGTACTCCATTTCTATAAATATTCCGTTTCAGCATTGAGTCATATACTTGAGATTTATCAATATTAAAGTCATCCTCCTGTTGTTAGCAAACATACAACACCTTTATATGTTTAAGTCATCAATTTGGTCGTGCTTATCTACAGCCGTGTATGCCTCCAAACACTCTGATGTCGATCATTTCAGTTGATTGCTTTTGATTTAGGTCCAACTTGAAGTTACCTTGTTCCTGTTTCGATGAAGGTAAATATATATTCATCACATATCAAATTACAATGTATATGTACTTGTTCATCTTGTGGAATGAAATCATAGGTCTTATGATCTTTAGATTTGTTTTCTTAAGCATCCAACCCTGTTATCAACTCTGCTACACTTAGCTTATTACCAACCATATTTGATCCATCCGTGCTTTAGTTATCTTATGCTTTGAAAGCTAATCATGGTTAATAATTATATTCCAACAGTTTGCATTCAGAGGTTGAAGCACCAACAGAGCATAGTTGACTGACAAACTCAAGTACGAGTGAAATCGAGTTGTCCAGCATGACTGAGTGAGTAATCGGCTCAGTTTGTTGTCGAGACTAGACCACTTGTATTGCCAATTGAACACAGAAGCTAGCGAGGTTGGGGCTTCATGGGCCACTAAGAGATCTTATAATAAAGCATTCAAAATGCTTGACATTTGATTCTTATACCTATATTTACGTGTATGAATTTTTAAATTTGGGAAATTATCCACAACATACAAATAAAACTATCATCCTACCCGAGCGATCGAGTGGTGCATGTTCGAGCTCGATTCAAGTAATTATCGTGTTGAGCTCGAGTTCGCTCGAGTAATTTTTTAACTGAGTTGAGTTCGAAGTTGGTTGAGCTCATAAAGCAAAGGTAAGTTTTTCGAAACTTATCGAGCCGATTTTAATATATTTATATTTGTTATTTAATTTAATAATTATTAGTATATTATAATATGAAATTATAATTAAATACTCACATATCTAACTAATTACTGCACACTTTCTTTTTTAATCCGTTCCAAAACTTATACTAGTCTTTAAAAATAGAAAAAATACATTACAATACTTTTTACACATATTTCATCAACTTTACATATTTTTTCATTAATTATCTAAAATATTACTCCCTCCGTCCTAAGAATACATTCACATTTTCCATTTTGATTCGTCCCAATAATATATTCATCCCCTAAAAATGGAAACAATACAAAATACTCAATAACATTACAATACTACAATATTATAAAAATGTTACCTTCTTTTTACACACAATCTAGTCAAAGTTAATGATATCATACACTTTGTTCTACCCAATTACCCAAAATACCCTTTTTCTTTCTTATATCACACTATCAAAAAGTTATTTTTCTTAAATTCCGTGTCAAAAAATACACGAATGTATTCCTGGAACAGATGGAGTAACTTTTTACACACATCACGTGAATGTATTCCTAGGACGAAGAGATTAACTTTTTAGGCAAGTCTCAATAAATTTACACATCTTTAAATTAATTTTTTTTAATTACACATCTCAATACATGCACAATTTATGAGAATTTCCTTGAGAATAATATTTATTAATAATATTATTATTAATTATAATAATTATTAAAATAATCAAGCATTATCGAGTTACCTCGATTCATGAATATTTAGCCTCTTCGAGTTCTTCATCTGAACTCAATCACGATATTATCATTAATTTATTACACTTAATCTTTAATTGCTCTACACGCAAATGGTAATGAGCTTTTTTTAATTCAGTCACAATATTATCATCTCTTAAATTATTACACTGTTAAATACTCCAAAAAATTAAATAATTGACCCCTTTACAAAATGTAACAGGTAGAGAGCTTCACGCAACACAACCGCATTACCCACCACCGCACCAGCACACCTGCTACTATCCACGATATTATCTGATTCAACCCCACCAACCCCACCCCACCCCAGTACCTGTGTGTGTATTTATTTGTACGGCCACATGTAAGAACACGGCACAACGATGTCGTATGTAGCCTTTAAATCCTGCAATTCAATTTACGCAACTCAATTTTGTTAAACCTTGTTCCCCTTCTTCGCTTTCTCTCGAATTTCTCTGTGATCAAATTCAATTGAGGGATTTATATAATGGGTAACAGCAGCACAGTATACGATCGACGAAGAAACTCCGGCGGGGGACCGCAATCGGAGAACCGTTATGTTGTCCCGGCTGCGACGCCTTACCTTCCAAACCCCAACGCCAACTCTCCGCCGTATTACCAGTACCCGGGTTACTACCCGCACCCGGCGGCGATGCCCATTCCTATGCCGGCGCCTTATAACTACCACCACCTGGCGGCGGCGCAGAGGTTTCCCTGCGGCCCTGTGGTGGAGCATCAGAAGGCGGTCACTATTCGGAATGATGTTAATGTGAAGAAGGAGACTTTGAGAATTGAACCTGATGAGGAGAATCCTGGGAAGTACCTCGTTGCCTTCTCTTTTGATGCTGCCGTGCCGGGAAGGTACACCGTATTCTCTGTTAATGCTTCTGAATTCTCTGTTTTCAATTTCTTGGTTGTATGAAATTGTTTTGTTGAACTTGCTCTCAGTTGTATTTTTCTGGTTATTATGTTATATAAGTTCCTAAATTTGTGTTCTTTGTTAATCTAGTGGATGTTTTGGACCTTTGGTTCTGCTTCATTACTTTTGATATTTAATGGGATACCTATAGCTACTAGGTTGTTTCTTTCTGTTTAACCTTTCTAAATTTATCTTAGAAATTCTTAGTATACTTTGATGATTGACACACCCTTGGTGTTGGTTGTTAACATAAATTTATCTAAATTTATGTGATATAAGGTTATACTATTGGAATTGCAATAAGGGCGTGCTAGGCTGCATTTCTTCACTTATGTAATCCAAATCCATTTTAAGATGGAGGCTATTCAAACATACCCAATATGTTTGTTACTCAATTCCATCAAAATGTACCCCAAGAGAAATGAATAAATTCATACTCTTTAATTTCTTGGAGTTTTGCTATTTGTCTCCGTAACCAATTTCACTGAAGGCTACTATCAGGCTTTGAATCAATCAAGTCAACTTGCATATTATGCACATTGTGTATGGGCATGCTTGAAACTTTTGATCGCTTAATAAAATCATATTTATGTTACAATTTTGATAACAAATATTTCAAGTTCTAAAGAAATATTTAAATATTGTACATTACTTTGAAAATATTTTAGGGTTTTAAAATAAACTGAGCTTTCGAATTTCAGTTTACTTTTATAACTTAAGTGCGCACTTAAATCAGTATCCTGTGCCTCTAAATTTAATGATAAGTTATTATTTAGAAATTCTAGTAAAATATTCAAGTTCTAAGTTTGGAAAGTAGAGCTCTAACTTGGTGACCTAAACTTAGACACTAATTATGGAAATTCTTTTATTCATTGCATTGTGACTACTTTGTTTTGCTTTTTCAATAATGGGAACTTCTTTATTCATTGCAGCATACCAACTTTCTCCTTAATGCTCACTAGCTAAAAATGTCAAATAATTTTATTCTTAAAATTTCCTGGCATATAATTAGTCATTTTGTTTTTGGGTTTTTTGTACACAACATCTGCTGGATTAGTTGTCACCATCAACAAAAAGCTTAGGTCTTTTCCTTTATCACCACAATTCTCTCTACATATAATTTTTTAATTTTTGAGAATGAATTTATGAGAATAGCTATGCAGCCAAAAACTTTGAAATGATTTAGCAGTGACTTCTTCTGTACCATGCTGCTGATGAAATCTTGCTGGAATTGCCTTGGTTGGTGTCTTGGTGAATATCTTAATGGTGTAAAATATTATTCCTGCTGTCCCCAAAAGGTTGGCTTGGTTTCCTTTTTTGTCCGTCCCACAATATAGGCTTACATAAATTAAATGTTATTTGTCTATAATAATGATCCTATTCTATATTTTCTAGTTTTTAACACACGTGCATTTAACTTTTGAGCATAGAGGGTAAAAAAGGAATATTTAGAATAAATTTACGATACCAAAAAATAAATATGTATTCTTAATCTGTGTGAAATTTTGACCAAGCCTATCTTTTTGGGACGGAGGGAGTGCCTGGTTTATTTATGTTCATATCTTCTGCCGAACATTCAGTAGTGCTTTATCTTTCATCATGTTTCATAGCATTTTCACTACTGTCTGATTTTGGCTGTGCAACCTTTTGTTGAACTGTGAGTTGCTATTATTTCATTTCCTTTGTAGTAATTCAAGAAAGACTTTCAATGAGTTCACCTAGCTCTATACGCGCGTTGATTCATCTCTAGTCATTGAATTCCAATTATTATGGAGATGAATCATTTTTTTTTAAAGATATAAATTCACTTTATTCTGTTATAGTCATGAATGAGTTAGGGACAGACCAAAGATGCAAGAGCCGTGACATTTCGCTCCTTTCTGAACTGTTACAAACTTACCTGCAAAAAATTTATGTTAGGAAGGCAAGCTCACGAAGGCTCATTCTTTCATAGTTTGACGGGCTAGTATTTCAAAGTTCTGCTAGAAATTGGTTTTGGTGACTTTGATCTTATAGGCCACATCCTGTCATTGTTCTGGTGTTGCATAGATTGTCATTGAATAAGCTAGTTTTTGTTACCAAGCTAAACATAACAACTGAAACCCTATGCTTGGTCATCATTTTGATGGGAAGATTGACCTGCGTTGGCCCCTTGAGAGTTTGATTGTGGCATTTACTTTTTCTAGATTTAAATTTACAGATAACTTTTCCTCCCGAGCTAAAAAATACAATTGAATCCTATGCTTGTTTCAGATCATCATTTTGACTGGAATATTGGCCTGTATTGGCTCTTTGAGAGTTTGATTGTGGCTATTACTTTTTCTTGATTTAAATTTACATATACTTTTTCTTCCCACTTCCATAGGACTTTTGCCGTTTCTAGGAGTTGGAGTGGACTTTTGAGATGTTTTTGTCCAGGCTTAATAATGTTAATTTGCAACTAACCTAAAATCTGCCAGTTTTTTTTTTCCCTTACCTGTTCAAACTGTCTTCAGCATCTTCAAACAAGGTTACATTTATAAGGAACCTAATTTTCTCATTTATGTTTTTTAATCTGCGTAATTGGACGTCAGTAGTTACATAGAGGCTTTACAATTACTGGTTCATATTCTTAAATGCTTAAATGCCCGTATATGCATTTTCTTTTTCTTGCTTCAGTTCATTGTGCAAGAGTAAGTGGTGGATCCTTGTACTGAATAAAAGTATGGATATTATAAAAATTGTGATATTCCATTGTTATCTTCTTCCAAGTATGTGTTGGAAGGGATGAAGCATGAATGCAGAGGCACTTCATTTTTTTAGATGGAGGAATTTATTCATTTTCAGTTATTTGTATTATATTAATGTTTCTTCAGCCCTTTGATGCTAAATAAGCAGAGAGAGGGTGGGAGTACTTTTCACTCTCTCATTTTATTCCGAGTAAGGTGTTATTAGTCACTCCTGCTTTTGCTGTAGGATGATATATATTCCTAGTTTTAATTTCAAAATTATATGCAGCGTAACCTTAATTTTCTTTACCAAGGAGGGTAAAGATTCTCACTTGACCCCGATGAAAGAAAGCTTGTATCCGCCCATAACTGTGCAATTTCAACAAGGCTTAGCTCAGAAGTTTAAACAACCATCTGGAACTGGGATTGACCTATCAACTGTACAGGAGGAAGAACTCTCAATAAATAGTGAGGATAGCGTATACACTCTGGCAATTAAAGCGGAGGCCTCACCAGATAATAGTAGTGGAAACACGGATAAGGAGCCCACAAATTCCCAGATAACTCTCGCTGCGGAGGCCTCACCAGATAATAGTAGTGGAAACACAGATAACGAGCCCACAAATTCCCAGATAACTCTCGCTGCGTTTGAGAAGGATAAAGAGGAATATCAGGTTAAAGTTGTAAAACAAATACTATGGGTGAATGGCATGAGGTATGAATTACAAGAGATATTTGGAATTGGGAATTCAGTTGAGGATGAATTTGATGGGAACGACTCGGGAAAAGAATGTGTTGTATGCCTTTCAGAACCACGCGACACTACTGTCCTTCCATGTCGACATATGGTACCCTCCCTCTCCTTCATTTACTAGACTCAAAAGTTAAGATTGTTCGAATTGAAGGATCTAAAAATGATTTGAAACCTACAGTAGCTAATTCATTGTTGGTGGTTGTTTGGATTGATATAAATCCTACAATCCGAACGCAACCAATTGAGTTTTTATTAATGTTATAGTTAGTAGTATTGAAATTTTGAAGACGTTATCGAGTCACTTCTTTGATGCAGTGCATGTGCAGCGCGTGTGCAAAAGTTCTGAGGTTTCAAACAAACAGGTGCCCGATATGCAGGCAGCCTGTCGAGCGCCTTTTGGAGATCAAGGTCAGTAACGGGAACGGTGAATGAAGAACATCAACTGTTTTCTTTGGTGCTGTAAAGTTTTCTAATCCTTTTCTAATTTTAAAAAATTTAACTGGGAAGGGAGTTTATGTATGTGTATCTTATCAAGATTGAGGAGCAAAATTGCAGTTCAATCTTCTAGTCTACTATTACACAAGAATCAAGATATAGTAAATATAATAAGGCTTTGTTTGGTACAAACTATAATGTTTGGCTTTCTGAAATTTGGTAATCAAATAGTATTTGGTTAGTGATAAAGGCATTGTGAGAGAAATTCGGACTTTGAAATGATGGTATAGAAAAAGGGTCACCCTGTTTAATTAGGGATGTAATCACTATTCGTGAGCTATTCGTATCTCGATTCGATAAAATATTTGTTCGAATTTGTTTGTTAAATTAAACGAGCCGAGCCCGAATATCGAGTTCGAATAACTTATCGAGTCGAACTCGAGCCTAGCAGTATTTGGTTCGAACGTTCGCGAACCTGTTAATTAACGAGCTCGTGAGCCTGTTCGCGAACAGATTTGCAAACATGTTCATTAAGAGGGTTGCATCCATATTAGAATCATATATAAATGAGCTATAACAAACTCGAACTTGAGCTCTAACGAACTCAAGCTCAACTTCGAATTTAAACATAAATTATTATTATGAAACTTTAATCGAGCCGAACTCGAACTATTCACGGAGTCATTATTTTTCGAACGAATCAAGCTCGAGCCTAAATATCAATATTCGAATCGAGCTCGAACCGAGCTCGAGCTGAGCAAAATATAAATGAGCCGAACTCGAGCCCGGTGATATTCGGCTTGGTTCGGCTCGTTTACATCCCTATGTTTAACAGTGATATCATTTTTTAATTAGTTATCACTTTTTATTTAAAATATTATTTTTTTATTAAAAATATTATTACTTTTTATTTATACTACGAATTGCTCATGAAATAGTTCACTCAATACTAAACTTTTATTCAATCGTGTATTATTTTTTATTCGAATGTTCTCATTTTTTATTCATCTCACGAAGCTCATTCCACAAGACGGTGTTACAAAAGTGTGTCAGAAAAGAATAGGGTGGCATTTTGTTATTATTTTGATTAATTTATATGAAGATTGATCAAAGTATAACATGTATTCTTCCGTGAAACCATGGAATCAGAAACGGTTACCTTGCGGCATGACAAATTATTTATATTTTGAATGATAAATTATTTAACATTTAAAACTTCCACTATTTTCTAGATGAGTTATTGTCATTAAGAAAAATAACACTTCCTTTGGTTTTAAGAATTTCTTATTACAATAAGTTACTTTCTATTGTTTAAGATTATAAATTCCCAATTTGATATTTCATATTCTGATTTTAATGTTGATAACTTGTTTTACTTTGATTTACCATAAATAATTTAGATTTAAAGTTTAGTTCAAGCTTGATAGGAATTAATATTTGGGTTAAATTTGCCAAAATGACTTTTGAGCATTAGCATCAAGATCAATTCTGGCAAAATATTGATATTATTTGAATTGGTCAGAATTTTAAATTGGAGTATCACTTATGCAAGATAATCTTGAGGATTTTATTTAAATATATGGATATTTTTTCGTGTTATAAAACTCATTTCGTAATAAGATGATCTCAGAAAAATTTGTATCTTTAAAAAATGTGGAAACAAAGGTATATTCTATTTTGTATTTCTTGTTTTAGATCCCAATCTAATCACAACTTAATATCATTACTATATTTAATTTGTTATAGTATTTTTTATTTACCATATAAATTGTATAAATAATTTAATTTGAAAATTATTGTTTTTCATTGATTACGCATCACGTTTTATTTAAATATATGGATATTTTTTCGTGTTATAAAACTCATTTAGTAATAAGATGATCTCAGAAAATTTGTATCTTTAAAAAATATATGGAAACAAAGGTATATTCTATTTTGTATTTCTCTTTTAAGATCCCAATCTAATCGCAACTTAATGTCATTACAATAGATTAGATGCACCAAATCATAGCTCAAGTGATAGATAAGATGGTAGAATGACTTTTCAATTAAGCTGCTGCAGGGTGAGGGTCCATGCATTTGGCATGGATTTAGTCTCTTGCAAGTGCAGACAATCAATGAGAACTCTCTATAAATCATTTGAAGCAGTGAACCCTTTTTATAAACTATTTAAGACCTGCGATTTATGTCCTCAATCAATTCTCAAATAGGAACGACAGGATTTGAACCATTGCAAGTGCAATCAAACAATGAGTTATCTCTATAAATTACTTGAAACATTGAGACTTCCTTATAAACTACTTGAGAACTCGATTTACCGCCACCAATTCTCAGAACAGAGGGTGCGGGTACACCATTAGGAGACTAACATGATGCGTTCACAAAAACTCATTAATGATACATCTCACCAATATTATAAACATCATAAAATTCACTTCATCTCATTACTTTTAATTTTGAAGAAAAATACATTGATTTAATATTAATGAACAGTGGGTTAAGTATTTTATTTCGGTGACTTATTATTTGTTAGGAAATCCACATCATTCCATCCATAACCCCTTTTTTTTAATCCCATCAAATAATAATTTATTGTGATACAACTCTAAAAAGTCATATATTTTGACAGCTCTTGATCCAATGATTTAAGGATATCCTAAAATTATTAGTGATCCAGTCAATATCCAATAATTAACCAAAAGTGAAGCCCAATAAGCCATCACACAATTCTTATGTACAGATACATTTATTTATTTATAATAAATATTGATCTTTAAATATTGCATCATTTATGACGCTCATAAAACCTCATCTCTGCATTTCTGGATTCTCAAGTCTCAGTCTCAACCCATGATAGTTTTGGCTTTGAATTGTTATATATAGTCACTCCATCCGTCACAAAGTTGGACATTTACTTTTTGTACATGGATTAAAGAGTATTATTATTTAAGGTGTAGTTGATAATTATATTAGTTGAGAGTATGAGTCCCATAAATTTATTGTATTAGTGATGTGTGTGGTTCCCATGTGTTTAAAAAGGAAAATATGAATCTTTGATGCGAACACCCAAAATGGCAAAATGTGGACCTTTCGGGCGGACTGATGGAGTAATTGATTATTATGCCTTATTATTATAGCTGTAAGATTAATAGTATTTTTTAGTACATTCAAGGGTAAGATTTTCACTTCAACTCACAAATAAAGGGAATTTGAGTACACCCATATTTTATTTTATTTTTATCCATTTTCACATCTTCGCATCAACTACAACTCTCTTATCTTACACACATTACCACTCACCTATCATATCTTGATTTGAAATAATGTTAATACATATCCTACTAGACCCAAAACAAATACATCATATCACTGTTTATTAATTTATTTTCAAATCCCAAAAAACCTTATTTTGTGATTAATTAGAAAATTGTAGTAATTAATCTAATTATATAGTGAACGGTGGTTGTAGTCTCTCCTGAATTAGTCGATCAACGGATTGAAAACCAGTGCATAAAAAAAATCTATTTGTTTCAACCTCTGATTAATAATTGCATAATTATCGTAAGAGGAAGAGGTATGCATCACCATTTTCTCAAAAGTGTTTTTTGAAAGTCACAATTTTTCTTGAAAGTTGCTAATGACAAATGATGTGTTTTAAGGAGATTTCTTATCATTCTTGAGATGGAGAATGTTGTGTTTTAAGGAGGCTACCATTCTGGAGATAGCATTGAGAGTGTCAATAAAAACATGTGTGATTTGATTTCACCTCATTAATGAATTGGGCTTTAACATTTTTAATTGGAAGGCTTGAACATCTTTAATTTTAATTCAATTTATCAATTATTCACTTATTTATTTTTAAAAAAATTATTTATTTAAATTTTTTATAAATAAATAATTAATCAATTATAGAGTGTTGTTATTGGCACATACCCTTTTATTAAATACAACTCATTTATTAAATACACATTTCTTTTTAATTTTAAAATTTTAATTTTTTATTATATACACAACCCTTAAAATCTCAAAATTAATCCTTTAATTTCAAAATTATACACCACCAAAATTCACAATTCAATTTTACTAAAAATCACGTCAAATCACGCCAAGATTATACACCAAATAAAATCACCCAACTGAATATCCATTAATCTATATATAAAAAAAAACATAAACGTGCTGCTGCTTTTAATAATGAAAGAAGATTTTAGCTTATATTAACATCCAAATTTTCTCTCTTTTTTTTTAATCGTTGTCTCATTTATTATTATTATTTAGCTTTTTAATTTTAATTATATTAACTAATTAAATTTAAATAATATTTTAATTTATCTGACATTACATTTTTATTTAAAATTTACCATTAATTTTTTTAATTAATAAATAATTAAACATAGATTTAATTTAACTCATTATTTAATTAAATATATTTTTTGAAATACTACTAGTTAAGTTAAAGAGAAACTAATGAGATGAGTATTCAATTTTTTAAAATAAAAATAATAAATGATCAAGAAAAAGTGAAATCAAACAATTAAATTATTTTATAAACAATTATAAAATAAATATAAAACTATAATATTTTAATAAAAAATCATACCTAATAAATAAAAAATCAATTGTTTTTTAATAAATAATTCATAAAATAAATATAATACTTTAAATAAAAAGTTTTTACTAAAAAAAATTGATAACTTTTTAAAAAATAAAATAAAATACATACTCAGATTAATGATGGAGTGCTTTCATTTTATGAGAGAAATAAATTATTACAAGTTTGTAATAAATTATAGCTTGGGTTAGTGACGGCTTTTTTTTAGGAGTGTATATTTAATGTATATAAAAAGTATTTACGATTTGTTTATAGCATAAGAATATAGTGTGTATAAAATAAAAGGAGGTGTGCATTTAAAATATTTCATAAAATATATAGGGTGTGTATTCAATAAAATTAAGGGTATTTTAAACTTTTAAAAAATATTAATTTTATTATTATAATAATGGGATGTGTATTCAATGGGAGGAGGTGTGCAAATAAGATTAGCCTATTTTATATTCCTTCCATTCCCTTCAAATATATTTATTTTGTCATTTTTGTCAATTTCATTAAAATTAAAAAGTACTCCCTCCATCCCCTTGATGCGTATTCATTTTTTCATTTTGGTTCGTCTCATTATAAAATATCAATTTTTTCTTTTTGGATTGATGTGACCCACAACCACTACACAGGACCCCACACTCAACACTAATACAACTGCCCACTACACATTAAAATATTATTTCTCTCAGTTTACTATACATTAAATTATTATATTCCTTAATCCACATGCAAAAAGTAAATGAATACCTTTCAAAGGGACGGAGAGAGTATTCATTTCCTCTCCCCACATACGACATTAATTAATATAATAACTACTCACTACACATTAAAATATTATCTCTCAATTCACTACACATTAAATTATTATTCTCTTAAATTACTTGAAAAACAAATGAACACAAGAGTGAATACATAATTACTATATATTTTCCTTTAATAGTTGATAATTTTCACTCATCTACTATTTCTCTAATGGTAAAAATTGTGTGTGTGATCGTCTTACAAAATAAAATTTATGGAATAAACAGCATAACATATTCAATATAATGTAAAAACTGTCTAACTGAATTATTTTTTGAGTGTTCGTATGATAAACAAAATTTTTTTAATAAAAATTGATACAAAATTAGAAAAAATAAAATGACCTTTAAAAGTTTTTTTTTTATTAAGAGTTTAGTCTCATATACTCTCTCCGTCTATACGGAAAGTCCTCATTTAATTTTTATATGTGAATTAAAGAATATTATTATTAAATTTGTAGTGAATAGTTGTATTAGTAATGATTGGTGCACAATATCAAACAAGGTTACATTTATAAGGAACCTAATTTTCTCATTTATGTTTTTTAATCTGCGTAATTGGACGTCAGTAGTTACATAGAGGCCTTACAATTACTGGTTCATATTCTTAAATGTTTAAATGTAGAGATGTTAAACGGGCCAACCCTAACTCATTAGGGTCAGCCCTAATGGGCTTCGAATTAAATCGAGTCTGTTTAAACGGGCTATGAAAAGGTGAATCTAATCCTAACCCTAACGGACTACGGGTTAAACGGGCCGTACTCGCGGGTTGTATAATAAAAAATTTTTAAAAAATTATAAATTATAATTTGTTATAAATAATATAACAAATTTAAAATAAACTAATACATTAATTAAAATTTGAGTGAATTAAGATTAATACATGCAAAGTATTGTTAAAACATATAAATTAAAAGAATTTGTGATAATTAAATTAATCTTAATATATTTATTTAAGTATTATTTTATTTATTAGAGAAAATTGTGTGTTAGGATGAGAAAGATATGAAAATTAAAAAATGGTGAGAGTTTGTCCAACTATGGGTTGGGGGTAGGTTGGGACGGGATGATTGATGTATAAATTATGGGTGTTAAAATTAAGTAAACATAGTAGTAATAATAATAATAATAATAATAATAATTCCCAGCCTTACGGGCCGGTCCGGTTAGTCCACGATCCAACCCTATTAGTCACGGGCTAATCGGTTCGGGCCAAAAAGCTTGGATATTAAACGGACTCAAATTTCTTGGCCCTACCCTAATTTTTTCCGGGTTAATAGAGTCGAGCCCACAGTTTTTGAGCTTATTAACAACTCTATATATATGGATCCTTATATTAAAAAAAAAAAGTAATATTTTTTAAATTAACAATCAAAATGTCAAATTGTGACATTTGAGATGTATAAAGGGAGTACATAATAATAATAATATTATCCTTGCATAATAATAATAATATTATCCTTAATTCCGAAAAATAACAATCCATAATACAGAACAATCCGTAAGCAATATGCATGCCGTCGGCCATTTTGCATCCACTAGTCTTAAAACTCAATGTTTAAGTTGACATTTTATTTATAAAATGATTATTAATATAAACAGTATATTGTCTCCACATTATCCAATGGATGTGAATACTAGTTGATAATGACCCAAAACCAATAGATTATAAATATTGTTTGGCATTCTCATGATTAGAGGAAGTTAAAGTGGGCATTATGTGATTAATTATGCTTTCACATACCAAACACATTACCACTCCTCTCTTCTAAGTTTGATGTGGTCCATATATAATATTTCAACTTAAATAAGATGCATTATACCAAATTAAATTGGAAAAATACGTATATAAAACTGTCTCACGGAAAGAATTTATGTACTAAATAATAAGTGATAATAATAAAAAATGATAGTGATGCAGTAAACTATTTAAAAAAATTCAATTATTATTTCTAGAGCTCTTGAAGTAGTTGAGGGAGTTAGGTTCGTAGGATACAACTTTACCCTAGAATTGGAAAAAAAATTGTAGTATTTCATATATTATATAAGAAAAGAAAAAATAAATTGCATCCCCAAATTATTAAAGTGTGATTGCTAATTCATCTTCTACTCACCATAATTTTTATAATCTTTAATTGATAATGTTAAAATAAAAATAAAAATTTGACGGTTTCAATATTAATTATATGTATGAAAATTGATTTTTTTTAATTATATTTATTTTATTATTAAATATTTTCAGTGTCCTACAATTATTTATATACCTTAAAAAATCATCTCAATCGATCACTTTAAAATACACCTTAATTTAATAATAATACTCTCATCTAATACACATTATATGTTTTACACTTTTTTTTATTATTTAAAAAAGATTATATTATCCTAAAAATCAATAAAGTTAGTGAAAAAATAAATTTACTTAGACTCATGTATGTATAGTTTTAGTTTAAAAAGAAAGAAAATAAAATGAAGGGAGTAACATTTTAATAATTTTACCTTTATCAAAGAATCAATTTTTTAGATTTTTTATTGGGTTTACTTTCTATTTTAAAATATAATATTATTATCTTTCATATATGTCATTCGAAACTTAAACCAAGATGGATCCCGTGGTGCACGGATTTTGATAGAGAACTTTGTTAAAATATAAATGTTGTAATTTTTGTTGGTTTTCTAATTTATAAAAAAAATGGTGTACCCACAATTAGGGGTCCCACTATCCTGCTCTGGGAATTGTGGAAGAGATAAATCGCAGGATGTCACGGAATTTTGATAGAGAACTTTGTTAAAATATAAATGTTGTACTTTTTGTTGGTTTTCTAATTTATAAAAAAATGGTGTACCTACAATTAGGGGCCCACCGTCCCTGCTCTGGGGATTGGTGGAGGAGGTAAATATAAAATGGTGTACCTACAATTAAGGGCCCCACCGCCCCTACTCTGGGAATTGATGGAGGAGGTAAATAAAAAATGGTGTACCCACAATTAGGGGCCAAATCGCTCATGCTCTGGGGATTGGTGGAGGAGGTAAATAAAAAATGGTGTACCCATAATTAGGGGTCTCATCGCCCCTGTTCTGGGGATTGGTAGATGAGGTAAATTGCAGGATATGTCTCAAGTGGCTTATAGTAAAATGGTGTACCCACAATTAGGGGTCTCATCGCCCCTGTTCTGGGGATTGGTGGATGAGGTAAATTGCATGATATACCTCAAGTGATTTATAGGGAGGGCTCACTGTGTTATGGGGATTGGTGGATGAGGTAAATTACAGGATATACCTCAAGTGATTTATAGGGATGAATCGCAGGATATGCCTCAAGTGGCTTATAGGGAGGACTCACTGTTAAATTTACAGTTAATCTTGTACTTACAAGGGGCCAAATTAATGCCGAAGGAAGGATTCGAACCCCCACCCTACAACAACCAAGATCAGCTGAAAGGTCTTTCCACTCTCCCTCTACCACTTGAGCTATGTCAAGGTTGTTTTCTAGTTTATTCACTCATCCATTCATTCATTACTCATTAGGAAATTGTTGCTATGTTTGTTTGTTTTTATTAAGAATTCAAACCAAGCAGCTAGGAGACAAATCTCAAGATCATGATTAATGAATAAGATTCCACATCATAGCTACTTAGTTTATCTAAAAAGGGTAAATCCAAAATTGGCATCAGTGTTCATCAAACAAACCAACATTAATGATATATATACACATTAATTTATGGATAATTTGGACTTCTTTTTTAAATCACATACTTGGAGCGTTGACTTTTTAAGATTTGACATGTGTATAATGATTAATCCACAAACTCAATGGTATTAAATAAATAATTAATAATTTAAATAAATAAGTAAATAAAGTTAGCTAGGAACCCCACTCCTTCAAGTGAGGAGGAGACTTGGCCTTTGTGCGCATCAAAAGCCGAATTTTGCATCCTATAAAAGGTGTTCCCTATTCTGTGGGTTAACTCTCTTTAAAACTTTTACCCATTTTTAATTTATTTTATTTTATAAATAAATATATATTTTAACATATTATGTGGAGTAGTATGTATTTGGTATTCCTTTTCATTATATGGAGGAGATGGCTCAATCTTTTAAAATGTGATGCCATGAATTCACAATTTTTATTTATTTTTTTAAAATTATTTTCCTCGCACATATTTCATTTTGCATAAATTGACTGTAAAATATTTTACAGGGAATTAATGTAATAAATTTAATGATAAAAGATAAGTTCTAAGCTACAAAAGTAAAATGGTGTAATGTTACACATTTGATTGAATCATTTTAATTATAATTAAGTTGATGATAAAAATCACATTTAGAAAAATGTAATAAAAGTAAAGAATGCAAGGTTAAAATTGTAATATTGTGTACCTAGATGAACAGAAGATTTTCGTGTATGAATAAACAAAATGTTTTGATATTTTAATTTAAAATTATTCTTCAATATCATGTGCATTTCTTCTCTATTTAAAGAAATTTTAAAATTAAAGATGATATATACTTCGCATATACTAATATCACTATTTAATTAATTTTACAAAATGAAATAGCTTTATTTATTTTTCCCAATTGGTTATGTACTATTTGTGAAATTATACTAATTACAACGTAATTAAAATGTGAATTTAATGAAAAGAAAATAGCTCGCGACTCTTTCATAAGTTTTTTTTTTAATAAGTTAAATGCAAGACTTAAAAAAATCATTATGGCCTGAATCGAAATTTGAAATATAACCCTATTTGTATTATCACACATTTTTTTTTTTGAAAAAGGCAAATTGTATTATGAAGGGTAAGAGTTTTACCGGAAAAATTTACATAATACATGTTGACACTCAGTAGAAGTATCCCATCAGTATGGAAAAATGAAAACATATCTAAAGAGTACAGTGTCATGAGTTATTATTCCAGACTGAGAAATCAATACCATTCTTTAAGGCTTTCTTCTTCCAAGCCCACCAACTCTATATTTGTGATTTTATTTCATTTAACACCTTGTGGTTGTTCCAGTATTTGTCTTGAAACAGAATTTTATCACGCGTGCTCCATATGATCCATGTCGTACATAACCAAACATCGCAAGCAAGTTTATTCTTAACTTTGTCTTGGAACAAATTGCTAAATTGTAATAGTGTATCTGTTGGGTTATTTGATAGTGCAGTTTGAACTCCAAGCCAACAAAGACACCTGCTCCACAATTCTTGTACAATTTTGCAACCGCAAATCAAATGACTTACTGTTTCTTCCTCATTTTTACAGAGAATACAGACAATGGGGGTATTAGGTGGTAAACTCTTTCTCCTCTTCAACTCGTCGGCTGTTGGTATTTTCTTTTGTAATATCCTTCATGCGAGAATCTGGGTTTTTATAGAAATGTAGCTTTTCCAAATCCTCTTGTAAATATCTGTCTTGGTAGCGTCTTGTGGCCTCCCTCTTGCTTCAATTATCTCATATGCTTCACTGGCCTTGTAGTTTTCGAGCTTGTTCGACTTCCAATCCCATCCATCTTTCTTGTCTTTAATGGGAGTGAACCTGTTTAATAGAGATAACAAATTAACAAAGATGTTAGACTCCCTTACCCTTAGTTCCCTTTTCCAATCTCATTTCCAATTCCAATTCACACCTTCCCAGCTCCCCATCTCAACCACGGTTTTGTGTTTGTTCTCACTCAACCAATACAATCTAGGAAAAGCTAATTTAAGACTCGTATCCCTAATCCATACATCATTCCAAAATTAGGTATTTGATCCATCTTCCACAACTCTATCTATGTTATCTAAGAATCAATTCCCTTTGTCATCCTTAAGACACGACAAAACCCCCCTCCACCATCTTTTTCCCATATACCCTTCCCCATTGTTGACCATCCACCTTGACAAACCTACTCTGACTCCCAATCTAGCCTATAAAATTTTAACCCATAGACTTTCTTTATCCACCAACAGTTTCCATATCCATTTACCCATTAAACTTTTATTAAAGTTTATTAAGTTTTTAACACCCAGACCCCTAAATTCTTTTGATAAGGTCATAGTTTTCCATTCGACCCATGAGATTTTCCTAGAATTTTCTCTCCCCCCAAAGAAAGTTACGTTGTTAGGAAATTAATTCTTTGATCACACATAACGGGGCTCAAAAAACGGACAGCGCGTAAGTGCACAACGAGGCCAAGGATGAGTTAACCAAAATCAATCTTCCACCGATCGACATATTACACCCTTCCCACTTCCTTATTCTCCTCCTCACCTTTTCAATGACATATTTCCAATCAACAACCTTTTTTTGAGGGCACCCCACCATCAGCCCCAGATATTTAATAGGGAACTTAGTTGTTTTACATCCAAGTATATCTGTGATGGTAGCTTCCATACCTTCCTCCATATTCATGCCAATCAGAGTGCTTTTATCCCGATTGATCTTCAAACCCGAGACCCATTCCAAAAGTCTTAAAATTCTTTTCAAGAAAATGTCGTTCTTTAAACTTGATTTCCCAACAAAGATGGTATCTTCCGCGTACTGTAAGTGTGATAATTTCAGTCTGGTCAGTCCCACCTCAACTGGATCGTACAAGTCTAAGTTGATAGCCTTTTTTATCATAAGGCTAATCACTTCCGCTACTATGATGAACAAGAAAGGAGACAACGGGTCGCCTTGCTTCAAACCTCTCTTCAATTGGAAGTCTCCCGAAGGACTGCCATTTACTAAGACGTCTGCATGTGCTGTTCTAACACAGGCCATAATACACTGTATCAACTTCTCTCCAAACCTGAATGCTCTCAACACATCTTCCAAGAAATGTCATTTCACCGAATCATAAGCCTTCTCAAAAAGTCAATTTTAAAACATAAAGTGGCTCACTTTCTTTCTTTCACATCTTCTATAATTTCCTGTAGGGCCACTATGCTTTCCAGAATACTTCTACCTTTAACAAAAGCAGTTTATTCCTCCACAATATTAGAATGAACTACTATGCTCAGTCTATTAGCTAGTATTTTTGCCAATACCTTGTAAGGACCCCCGATAAGAGAGATAGGTCTGCAGTCTTTTAACTCCACTGAATTTTTCACTTTTTGTATCAGAGTTAAGAAAGAGTGATTCAATCCCTTAGTAAGAATTCCATTGTCGTGAAACTCGTTGAGGAACCTCATAAAGTCCTCCCTAATCGTATCCCAACAATCTCTGAAGATAGTTAAATTGAATCCATCTGGCATCGCGCTCTTTTGTTCATATTATATATGTAAGAGTATGTCTATTATATAGTAGATAAAGTATGATTAATTGTTGTTAAAGTATACTTTCTAAAATATGATAAATGATTAATTAAAGTATGATTTTAATGTATTATAATATGATTTATTATTGACATACTTTAACTATAAATAAGCATATTTTTCTTATATAATAAGCATACTTCAGTAATGGATCAACCCGTCTCACAAGAGAGTTTCTCAACAAGTTTTTACGAACAAATTTCATTCAATTTTAAATTCTTTTTGACAAATTTTCTTATGAGACATTATACATGTGAGACAATTTGTGAGATGTGTTAAAGTATGTCTATTATATACATAAAGTATGTTTAATGGTTGTTAAAGTACGTTTTCTAAAGTATGATAAATGATGAATTAAAATATGATTTTATAGTGTTATAATACGATTCATTATTAACATACTTTAACTACAAATAAACATATTTTACCTATATAATAAGTATATTTTAATAATGAGTCGACCCGTCTCACAATCGTCTCATAAAAAACCATCTCACAGAGAGAGTTTCTCATTTTTTATACGTTCAAAATCCGATTTTCGTTTAACATACATTGGAACATCTATTCGATCCGAGTCGAACACATGCACATGATCAAGAAACCACTTAGTGGGTGGGACCAACATTGAAAGAGTAATTAAGCACATTTGATTATTAAATTAAATTAAAGTAAGAGAATGTAGTTTTCTTCAACCAAATTACGACACCAAAGAAATTTATGAATATTGTTAGACGAATATCAAAGAATTAGGAATCCTACCTATTTTCACATCTGAATACCTCATTATGAAGTTAGATTTATTACCTTGTTGTACTCACACGTAACTACATGATTGAGGAAACTATGATGGAAGGAAATATTTAGTTTATTTGCACCTCTACTATAGTACTAGTAGTTTTTTAGGTAATATTATAAAGTATGTTTTAGTACCACAATCTCATATTAAAGTTCACATTTTCTATTTTCGTTTTTCTCATCTTAACTTCAATTCTTAAAAAGGAAAAACAATGTTAATCTCCAATTTTTAAAGTATTTATATCTTAATTATAAATTATCATTTTTATTTAACATATGTAACATATTTTATAATTTACTTATTATTTAAAATAACAATATTATTCACTAAAAATTAGTAAAGTTAATGAAAAAATAATTTTTTTCTTAAATTTTATATCTACAGTAATAATGCAAAATGACGTGGGATGGAGACATGATATCATAGACAATAGTATCGGCAAACATTTTTATTTTTATTCAATCAAATTATTAGTATCTTTTATTTAAGAGTTAATCTCTTGTAAATCGAGTTTATATCATAAAACATTGTAAATTCTATAGTCTTTTTAATTTAAACACTCTAGATTTAATCCGTAAATTCGATTTAACTTAAATATACTATCTAAACTCTTTAAATAAAAGGAAGGGATTCAATATAATAAAACCTATAGAGTTAGGTTACAATTTTCTATCAAACTAATAATTAAGATAATTCTCATGATCATTTCTTCGACATTTATAAATTTTATTAACCCATTTGATAATTCTCGTGTGAAATGAATTTTATTCATGTGAATTTAATAATTTATGTACAATTATAATTTTAATGTTTGATATTTATAGTGGAGATGATTAATGAACCAATCCACAAATTCAAATTTCATAATACTAAAAGGACCTTTAGGCGATAATTATATAATCAAGACGTTTACGTGACACCACTTGAATTTGAGTAATTTTACCTGCACACGGAATTAATTTAAAAATAAAAAGTAAAAAAAATATCAATACAGAATTTAAGAATAAAGTAATAATTTTCAATCAATAATACTACCTCCGGCCACTTACAAGGTATCCATTTTACTATTCCTATCGTCCGCTTCAAAGATATCAATTTCCCTTATTTAGTAAAGAAGTATACAATATGACTCACCACTTCTCTCTAATACAACTATCCACTTTACCTATAATGCCTTCCACAATACATATACCCAAAAAGCAGGTTTTTTTAGTGACACATCAGCGCCAACTCAAAAGTAAAAAACATCTACATCCAAAACAAAACTCCCCCCAATAATAAACCTAAAAAGCAGATTTTTTGGGGGACCCACTTCAATTTCATTTACTTCACATTTAATTTATCAATCAACTATATTTATCTAATTTTCAAAATAATTTATAAATAATTATATTTCATATTATTTAATTTTTTTAATTTTAGAAAAAAATAGAAAAGATATTTTTTATTACATAAATAAAATATAACAATACAAATTAAAAGATCACCCATAAAAAAAATAAAAGTAAAGTCTCCGAAAGCGATAACGTAAATTTCAATCCGGCCAATTTTAATGTCTAGATAATTATTCTCCATATCGGGCCCAAACATGTTCAACTAAATCCTGTCGAAGCTGAAGATGTTTTTGTTTATCTCGTAGTTGAACCACTCTCCTAACGTAGTCATTGAATGCTCCAGCTTATCCGTGACTTACTTGTGGAGGCGGAACATCCACACTTGGATCGTCGGACTAATTGATCGTTGCATTTCCTTCGTTTTCGATTATCATGTTGTGAAAAATAATGCAAGTTAGTATTATATCCTTTAAGTTATTTTTGTACCAGAAACGAGTTGGACCGCTAATCATCGCCCAACGAGCTTGAAGCACTCCAAAGGCTCGTTCGACATCCTTCCTAGCTGCCTCTTGCAGTCGTTTGAAATGCTGTCTCTTTGGATCTTGAGGACATGGGAAGCTTTTCACAAAAGCAGCCCACTCTGAATAAATTTCATCGGTAAGAAAATATCCTTGATTATATTCCCTACCATTGACTGTAAAATTAATATGGAGCGCGTCCTTGCAGAGTATCCATAAATAACGGAGATTGATTTAGCACATTTATGTCGTTGTTGGATCCTGCTACTCCAAAGTAGGCGTGCCATATCCATAATCTGCAGAGGCAACCGCTTCGAGCATGATCATTGGAACGTCATGCACCGCGTATGAATTGGTCTTTCCAAGCTGTCAGACAGTTCCGCCATTCCCAATGCATGCAATCACGACTCCCAAGCATTCTGGGAAATCCGTGTCTTTTTTCGTGCATTTGTAACAACTTTTGATAATCTAGGGCACTAGGTTTTCTCAAGTAGTACCCGTCAAATACTTCGATCACACACTGACAAAACTTAAAGAGGCATTCTATAGAGGTTGTTTCAGACACACGTAGATACTCATCCCAAATGTTGGCAGGTCCACCATATGCCAATTGGCGAATGGCCACCGTGCACTTTTGTAGTGGAGATAACTCTTTTTTTTCAATTGCATCTACCCTCCACTGAAAATACTCATCGTGGGACTCCAGTGCATCAACTATGCGCTGGAACAACTCTCTTGACATACGAAAACATCGACGAAACATCTCACTTCCGTATACCGGATCTTCAGAGAAGTAGTCGAGGTAGTCTCGTATACCCCGCCTCACGATTTTGGTCCACATATGTTTTTCGCTTTCTGGTACTGCCAGCAGAAGTCCTAGCACGACCAAGTACGTCTTGTTGTTTTTTTAGCAAGGACTCTATTTCTTTCTCGATGGTATCATCGAACATGAACTCATGTAGACTATCACTTCGGAAGATGATGAACGTGTAGAGGAAGACATGTATGAGAGAATGAAAGAAATTGAAGGATAATCAATTACAAGACTGTGATGTTCTCAGGTAGGAGTTCTAAACATCCAATAACATCCTTTAAATAGAGTAGTGTTCCACAATGGCTAGTTTTCCAACGGTTAGTTTCCAACGGCTACTTTTCAACGGATAGTGTTACAATGCCAATTACGACATAAAATATTTTATTAAAACTAAAACACACCGGTGTGTTTTAGTTTAAGTGTGTTTATTCTTTTAATGTAATGTATTTTTATAATTTATAATTTTTAGTGTTTTATTTATGTAAATGTTTCTTTATTGATTATTTTTATTAATTAACATAAAATATTTTATTAAAACTAAAACACACCGGTGTGTTTTAGTTAAAACTACCTCCATTTTGAATCTCAAATACAATAACGAATATTGAAAATGGTGAAACAAATTACAACAACAAATATTGAAAATAGTGAAACAAATTACAACAATGAATATTGAAAAAGTTAAAATGAAGTACAACAATGAATAATTCTTCAAGTTTACCACCTCATTTCCTTCTTGATATCCTCCACAACTTGGAGATGGACACGTAGTTGATCAGGTGTCATATTCGAAGTATCTTTCATGGATATCTTATAATTTTTATGTCGGTTAAGGATTTTTAGCTGCTCAAGCTTTTTCTTGTTAAACTCTTCCAACTCACGACGTCTTTTCTCAATAGCATCACTTTCTTCGGCGGACGTGGTCGCTTTTTCCTTACCCTTCTCGGCACGTCTTGCTGCGTTTCTCCCCATTGGGTGAGGGGGTTTTGCCCTAGCTTTATCTCCAGGTTTGGAGTCAGTGTTTGAAGACACCACATACTCTCCAGTTGCTGAGAGTCTTGACTTTTTCGATCTGCGAACATTACAATCTGGATCGACGAACTTCGGGTTGTCTTTCAAAACTTTCCAGACCTTGATTTGTACAAAATTAAAATCATACTTCTCTTTAAATTGAATCTTCATTTTTTCTATAATATAAGCATCACTGCAGCCACTCCCCCATGCCTTCTTCTCCTGATTATAGCAGCAGTTGAACCATTTCACATGTTTTTGTAGTATGTAGTAATACGATTTCAATTTAGCGACAGACCTAAATACCATGTCATCAGAACGACTTTTGTTGTAAAGTTCGGCGATCCGAATCCATATTTACTCTGACTTTTGATCATTTCCGACAACAGAGTCTGTGCTGATGTCGAGCCAACAACTCGCTAGAAGAGTATTTTCATCAAAAGAGTAAGGATTTTTTTTGCAACAGGAGCCGTTGGTGGAACTTCTATGGCCTCAAAGTCGGCAGCAAGATTTACCCTATCAAGACCTGTTGGAGAGAATTGAGACGAAAAGGATGAACGCTGAGAGTTCGGAGATACAATTTCTCTGTCCGTATCCGGTGAACTTGTGTCAATGGTCGGGCGAAATCCGTATTGAGGGTGAGGAGTCATGTAGGGGTTTGGATACATGAGAATGGTGCGTCAAATGAATTAAAAGAATTAGGTTGAGGGAAACTACCTTCTGAAAAATCTGGGAGATTAGTAGAAATATTTTGGGGTAGAAAATTATTTGAAAAATTTGACGGAAGAGTATTAGTAAAATATGGATTTTGAGAATGGAAGTTGGCACGTGGATAAAAATTCATATTTAGAGGAGTTGAATTTTTTTCGGAATTAGAAGAATTGGACCCGAAATGCATCCATGGATCTTTATCCATTTTTTTTAGAGGACTAGAAATTAAAAGAAACTAGCAAATTTGAAGTTTTGAGATGTAAAAGAGAGAATAATGTAGGAAAAAGAATGGAGTGAAAGATATATTTAGAGTGATATTTATTAAAAAATTTCTAACGATAATATATAAAAAATGTAACGGTAATATTACCGTTTGCAAAATAATAATGAAAAGGAAAAGAAAATTTAATTAACTTTAAGTCTAACGGTAATATAAGAAGAAGAAAACAAGGAATAAAAAATAATAAAAAAACAAAAGGAAAGGAAAAAAAAACAGAATGTGTTCTAAAAATTTAAAAAAAGAACAAATAAATATATAAGAAAGGGTGGTGGAGGATTGGACGGGCCCACATATATCTTTCCCACTTACAAGTGTTTCTCCATCGCTTCTCTGTTGGACGGTGAATCACACACGCCTCTCTCCCACTCTCGCAAATCTAAAAAACCTGGGTTTGTAGAGCATACCTCACAAAAAACTCACGAGCTCCCACAATGGAAAAAATCTTTCCTTCTAGGTTTTTAAAATTTCACCTCACCCAAAAAACTTACGTTGAGGAAGGCCTAATAATAATACTCCTTAATTCATGTGCAAAAAGCAAATAAAGACATTAAAATTGTCCACGTGCAAACAGCAAATTGTTACCTTGTAAGTGGCTGGAGGGAGTATATACTCTCTCCGACCCTCTAATAAATGTCTATTTTATCATTTTGATCTATATTTTTTTTGGGTTGATGTGACACAAAATAATATTATTATACTCAATCCACTACACATCAAACCCGCACTCAACACTAATATAACTACACAATACACATTAAAATTATACTTTAAAATATTATACTCCTTAATTTACGTGTAAAAAGCAAACGAATATTTATCAAGAAGATAGAGGGAGTAAATAATAAGTATGTGTCATATAAGAGATGTATATTTTTAAAATATAATGTATTGAAAATTTTAAATTACTATTTTGTGCGGATTATTTCACAAAATTATTTTGTGAGATTGTTATCAAATTTTTTTTATCGGGTTGAATTTTCTTCATTTAAAAAAAATTCTATCCTTATGCGTACTATGAATGATTTATTTATTTTAATAGAGTATTATTTCTCTCTTGGGTGCAATTCGTGTTATTGGGTAAAATTTCGTGTCGATACAATAGTGACACAATACGATAAGGAAAAACTCGAATATGATTATCAAAAGGTTAATGTGTTATATATTAATATTAATTGCATTTAAGGGGTTTACACCAACCCCACACAAAATTTTCGTGTCCTTATTGAGTTGACACGATAACGACATGAATGTCAAATAATAATGTCAAATAATAATCTTCAATTATCGTGTCGTGTCGGGAATTGTCACCCTTATTTTTTTCTAGTACAAATGCATAATTTTTTATTCGTATCATTAAGTTGATGTTTAGTTAATGTTTTGAAAATTGGATTTTAGTTTTAAAGTTAATGAATAGTGATATAAGTTTATTTTGAATTATTAATAAGGTAAATTTTAATTTTACATATAAAAAGAAAATAGATGAAAGAGGAAAAATAAAGGAAAAAAACTGAAAACTCTTTAAACTGCAATTACGATGTTCCCAAACAGAACACTTGTGCAATATTATGTTTTCAAATAATTATTTTTTTAAATGTATTCTTTTGAAATAAAACAATAAAGAAAAATAATATACTAAAAAGGAAAATACTCGCATCATATTAGTAACACGCTAATATGAAGTGCAACATACGTCTACAACAACTACTAAAATACTCTTGTGCGCTCTAGTGTACAAAGTATAATTAAATGGTATGGACCCAGGGTATAGCTCAATTGGTATAGGGAAGGGTGGAAAAGTCTTTCAATTGGACTTGGTTGCTGCAGAGTGGGGTTCGAATCCTGCCTTTGGCATGGATTTGGCCCCTTGCAAGCACAAGTTTAACAGTGAGCCCTCCCTTTAAGTTACTTGAGGCTGCGATTTACCTCCTCCATCAATTCTCAGGGGGGGCCCTCTCTATAAGTTACTTGAGGCTGCAATTTACCTCCTCCATCAATTCTCAGGGGGTGGGGTGTTGGATTATATACTAAAAGTCTAGCTTTTTGTATGAACAATGTTATAACGATTAATTTGAAATGAGAATCATATGATCAAATGATTGCATCTTATAATTTATTTATATGTTCGATGCAATAGTCCACTTACTTTATATTGTAGATAATATGTTGTGCGACAACACGCGGAAGATCATATTATCGGTTTCTTTATAAAGTATAAACAGATGCTCACAACCGAGATAGATGGGGGCTCTCTATCGGGATAGTTGTAGTGTGGTTTGGTATTAGCTTGTCTTGGCTATAGAATCACATTAGTGCACTTGTGTGTACTGAGCTGGACCGCTTGAGATCGTTCGACTTATACTGACCTATAGGAGAACTTGATCTCAGTTATTATGGAAGTTCATACTCTTGATCCCTATACAATAACCTCGACACGTAGGACAGTATGTATTTCTTTGATTCATCAATGGTTGAGATTTACATGTAATTAAATCAACAAACTCGATGAGTTGGGAAGTAGTGATGTCTCTATGGTGTGCTGTTGATTGTAGAAGGAATCCGTGTCCATCATAGATTGATGATGTCTCCTTGAGGAGTTCATAAGGATTATCATGTAAACCCTGCAGGTGGAATTTATTCCGGCATGATAATGAGGTTGAGTGGTACTACTCTTGGATGAGATATTAATTAATTGAGTTGTCAGTAACTTAAATTAATTAATGGACATTGTATATCTTAAACATGTGGAGACTAACGGGCTCATAATAAGAAGGAGCCCAAAACGTAATTTTGGGATTGGAAAGGCAGTGTAGTAATAATATTTTAGTAGAATATATTATTATTATTGGACTTAAGTATAAGCTTTGGGCTAAGCTTGGATACTTAAGCCCAATAGAGGCCCAACCCAATTTCTCCTCCTGGTCCCTACTGTAACCCATGTATATAAGTCACCTCACCTTATCTGGAACCCTAATTTTTTTTATTATTCACGTGTGATGAGAGTTGAGAGCAGATTGAGGACGTCTCGTAGATCGTTGCCCACACGACGTCAAGATCGGACTTGAGACATTCGGCAGAAGATCAGAAGGTAGTTTGCTGCTGCTGTCTGCCACTTTGCGAAATTTATATAAAATCGTATAGTACTCATAATTTGATGATCAATATATTGACGGAAATCCGTTGAAGAGAGGATCGTCTGAGCACAAAGATCATTCAATTCCGACATCAGACGAGGAAGTTATGGCCATTCTCATGGGACTGCACAGTCTGCCAGCGAGAATCCTTCATCTTCTACATACCCTGGTGAACAGTAATCGTTTCTATGGTTTATTGCTTCTGCTATGATAAAAACGCATGGTATCCTAACGGGTTACATTAACCAAATGATCAAATGCCAACAATTGGTATCAGAGCAAGGTTTCGTGGTGAAGCGTGACACGTTAGGCTAGGGTTTATGTGGTTAGTTTTTTGAAATTAGGATCACATGTTTAGGGTTTTGGTTTTATTGCTAAACCATGAATATCCCTATGTGATATATACCCTGTATCATACCTATTTTTTTGATGGTTGAGTGTGAGAGGATTCAACAAAAACTATTCCTCAATTTCACATGGAAGGAAAAAAAAGAGGGCAAAACAGGATTCACGTTTTTGAGAGAAAAACCAGCGCAGTGATATTGCAGAGGCAATAACCGGGGTTTCAACTATCGGATCAAGCTGAATTTTGGTCAGCACGTTCAGATTTTGTGGATGTACATTCTGAAAGGTGCAGATCGTATTTGAAGCTTTGTGTTGTCAGGAATACGCCGAAAACAGAAGCACATTTTTGGGCAATTCTGTTCTGCGCAATCGAGGGAAAAGATCCGTTTCTCACAAACTAACCGTTGGATCGACTTGTAATTTTGACAGCATGTTCAAGACTCACAGGAGTAGATTTTGAACGGTGAAGATTGAATTTTCAGGTTTCTACTATTGCAAACCCTGAACAACAGTTTGTATAGTTTGGTATTGCGCGTTGGGCTGAACTTGGTTCCTTGAAAGTAGGCCCTTGGACGAGCGACAGTCCGAGCGAGGGGCACTCATCAAGACACTTGGTGTTGTGCACAACATCAAGCGAATGGCACGGCTGGGGCGCGTTTTGTACTGGGCAAGGAGCGATCAACTGCTGGGCGTGTGCTACTCGTTGGCGTGCGGAGCAGCGTGCTGAGTATCGGGCGGCCTGATGGGAATTGGTGCTTGTTAGGAGTTCGAGGCGTGACGTGTAAATCTTGCACGTTGGAGAGGAGTCACACACGTTGGCTTGCTGGACGCTGGGATGGCGTGCATGGTGGCATGCCATGTGGCGCGCGGAACACTGTGTGAGGCTGCGCGGATGAAGGTTCGATCGATGCTGCACCAGGTTCGAGCGGATTCACATCAGGTTCGATTGGTCTGCATCAGGTTCGACCGGATTCACATCAGGTTCGATTGGTCTATATCAAGTTCGATCGACTCTGCACCAGGTTCGAGCGGATTCACATCAGGTTCGATTGGTCTGCATCAGGTTCGATCGACTCTGCACCAGGTTCGAGTTGATTCACATCAGGTTCGATTGGTCTGCATCAGGTTCGATCGATGTTGTACTAGGTTTGAGCTGATTCACATCAAGTTCAATTGGTCTACATCAGGTTCGATCGATGATGCACCAGATTCGAGCGGATTCACATCAGGTTCGATTGGTCTGCATCAGGTTCGATCGACTCTGCACCAGGGTCGAGTGGATTTGCATCAGGTTCGATTGGTCTGCATCAAGTTCGACTAGTCTGTATCAAGTTCGACTGATCTACATCAGGTTCCGCGTGAGTCTTCACAATGTGATCGGGCAGGGTGCCGAAGTGGTGGAGCAGGCTGCGGGGAGGTCGATCCCCGTCGCAGTTGTCCGCATTCGTGATTGGTGGTGAACAATCAAATTCGCTGTTATATATTGTTATAATTTATTTATTAATTGATTATTGTTATATATATATATATATGCATGCTTTCTGTGATTTACTGTCTTATGTGCCGTAATAGGAACATGCTAGGTTGCGTATTATTCTAAATATTATATGCATGTAAAAACCCTTGGTTTTAAATAACTAAGTGAGAGAGGGGATTGGTAATTAATTTCCGCGGCCTCCATTATTGGTTTGTTAGCAATGTGAATAAACTTGCGCGTCGGCATTAGAGCCTTCCTCCCCATCAGATGAGTTTATTCATGGATATTGCTGGAACAGGCTTCTTTAAAATTATGTCTGTAATGTGATGCACATGAACTTGCGTGTTGGCATAGACCTTCCTCCCTATAGAATGAGTTCATGTGTGGATCACTGTACAGACTTATAATTGATGACTGTAGGAAGTTATCCGAGCACGTGTGTACTTCTCCATCTGTAAGGCACATAAGCTCGCGCAATGGACTTGGGGTCAAATAATGGTGTACACTTAGGTGTAAATAATAAGTATCCTCCCCATCGGAGTCACTGCTTTTATTTGCATGGCTAAAGAGGAACCGACTATTAATTATTTTGTCATAAAGTTAGGTTGACAAATGAAATTAATGGGTAAAAACTTCTCTTGTAAATGTTCGGGTTTGTAAACGTCCACACTATCGTGGCTCGCAAACTTACGGTGCTTGAGATGTCGGTGAATTTATATTTTATATTGTTTTGAGGGAATCAATATAAATGAATAAATTCGAAGATTTGATCGGTGTATTTTTTTATGATTCTCTTAATTTCAAATAGTTTTATTTCACTTATGGTTGACTAAAAGAAATTATATTTACTGGTCCAAAATTAGATGATTAGAAAAGAATCTTGGATTCGAATTTTGCTGCTTAAGAAATACATGTGTGTTTACACAAAAGACTTATCACGATGCATATTAAAGTCTCTAGTGAAGAGATAAGAGAGTCATAGAAATATGATGGTCTCATGTAACTCTTCGGATACTTGAGTAAGTTAAAAGGTGGTAGGTCATGATTGAATTTGATGAATGAATTGAAAATACATGGAATAGAAGTTGAAGGGGAAACCTAAGTCAATTTTATTCTTCATAATTGCCTAGATGTTTTGAGTAAGTTTCTCCTGAATTACAAGAGGTTGTATATGGTGGGAAACTTCTGAAAAAACATGTGATAAAGGAAATACAATTTCATAAAAGGAGTGAACAAGGATAGAATCTTACTTGCTAGTCGTTGAAGGATGATTAGTGATGACACCTACTGATACGTTGTGTAGATACCGAAATCACTAAATGTTTATTACTAAGTGAGGATAAGATTATTTTATACATGGGTAATACTACGAGAGTAGTGGCTGTTGCAGTGGGAGTTGTTTATTTATCTTACGATATGAATAAACGTTTGATTTTGTGAAATTGTCTTTACGTACGTTTTCATACAAAGAATTTGATTTGGTTTCTATGCATTAATAGATGGATACTCCATTTCATTTAAATTACATGGTCATTATAATGAAGGATAGAGTTGTAATCTGTTATGGTACGTTGGTGAACAATTTGTATACTCTTAAATCATGTATATTCCACAGATGCAACAAATAGTAATTAATAATGCATCTTCTGATCTTAGTAAGAGAAAGGAACCTTCGGAGATGAACTAAACATGCATTTGGCGTCTAAGACTAGATCATTTTACTTGAGTAGGACTCAAAAGTTGATAGCAGATGGACCGTAAGGTTTATCAGAAGTGAAAACTATCGGACTTGCGAGTCTTACTTGGAAGTAAAAATAATTAATTACCTTTTCAAGGTAAAGGGTGTAGAGCCAAAGATATTGGAATTGGTTCATTCTGATTCAAGCGGACCTAATATTATCCAAGCGAAAGGTGGTTATGAATAATCGAAGATTATTCTAGATACCGACTATTTATTTGATGCACTACATGTCTAAGTTCTTTGATTTATTCAAGAATTGCAAGGTTGGTACAGTAAAGCATCATGGAAAATATATTAAGTAATGACGATTTAATTGTCATTACGAGTACCTCTTAGGATAATTAGGAGCTATTAATCAGAGGTTGAGATTTAGTGGTCTACACCGGGCATGCCCCAACTGAATGGTGTGGTGGATAGAAGGAATAAGACTCTTATGGTAATGATTAGATAGATGATGAATTATTTAGAATTACTTAATTCATTTTATGGATAAGCCCTAGAAACAGTAATTCATTTGAATGTTTGTCTGTTTGTGGGATATTGGGATATGCTATAAAAATGAAGGTGATTTATTTAGTCTAAAAGATCGAAGAGTGATTATTAACACAAACACTAGATTTTTTTGAAAGGGACTATATAATAAATCACATACCCATTTATAAGTTGTCCTAAAGGATGTGAGAAGAAAACACAAAGTATTAGTACCAATTGTGCAAGAGCACGTGTCACGTCTGATACACAATTGCATGTAATGCCTTGTCGTAGTGGGAGAGATGCTCGATAACCTGTTTGATACATGTTTTGAGGGAGTCGTGAGACTTGGTCCCTAGCAAACATGAAATGGACCCACAGATATGATGACGTACTACAAGTTAGAAATGCGAAATCCTAGCAAAGTGCAATGAATATTAAAATAGAATCGATGGATTTTAAATTAGGTCTGGATGCTTGTTGAACCGCTAAATGGCGTAAAAGCCATTGGAAGCGGGCATGCAAGAATAAAAGAGGATCATAGAATAAGGTTAAAACCTTGGAAGCAAGCTTGTTGCGAAAATGTATACTCAGAAAGAAAGGGTTCGATTATGAGAAAACCTGTTCGCCGGTAGCTATGCCTAAGTTGATCCAGACTCTTTTATTTGTTGCTACTCATATGAAATATGAGGGATAGCAAATAGATGTCGAGACAGCTTTCCTGATTGGAAGTCTTAAATGAAACATCTATGTGAAGCAGTCAGAGTGATTCATTGCAAAAAGCTAAGAGCATTGTGATAGTAAGCTTAAAGTGTCCATTCATGGACTAAAGCAAGCTTCAAGATCATGAAACATCCGTTTTGATGAGGTAATCCAGTGACATGGATCTAATCAATGATCAGATGGGTCTTGTGTATTGAAAAGAGTGATGGAAACGTGGTGGTATTTCTTGTACTATACGTAGATAGTATTTTGCTCATTGGAGACAATGCAAGATTATTGTCGGACGTATAGGTATGGTTGATAAAGCGGTATGATATGAAGGACTTAAGAGGAACAAAAATATCCTTTTGATCACGGTAATACGGATTACAAAAAAGGATGTTATGCTTATCTCAAACTTCATGAGATGATACGATCCTTACTTATTTTAGCATGTGACTTTATCTAAAGAAATGTGTCTTGTGACAAAAAGTAGATAAAGAAGATGAAAGCGGTTCCTTATGCTTCGGCAAATGAGAAAGCTTAATCTAAGGAATGCTATGCACGAGATTGGATATATGTTTTGTCGATGGCATGAACAGTGGGTATCAACGTAATTCGGAACAAGAATGATGAACTGTGGTAAGACATATATGAAATGTCTGAGAAGGACTGGAAATTATATATAGGCTTACAGGGCAGATTCAATACTTCTTGTGGATTATGTAGATTTGGATTTTTTTTAGTCAGATTGGACGGCAGGAAATCCACCTCAAGGTTATGTGTTTAATTTTAAGAAGTTGAGTCATAGTGTGGAGGAGTGTTATATAGAAATATATTTCAGACTCCGGATTCCATCATGGAAAGATGATAAATTGCAGCCTATGAGGCAGCCAAAGTATCTGTATGACTCTAGAAACTTCATGATGGACTTTGATGTGATTCTAAGTTTGCCTAAGGTTATCACAATTTATATTGATGATATTAGTGCAGTTGCAAACTTGAAGGAATCACAGTCCATAAGGTAATTAAACACATGGAGCGCGAGTACCACCTGTTACGAGAAACCATATGATGAGGGGAAGGTAGTTGTTGCCTAGATTGCATCGGATGATAACCTAGTAAATTCATTTACCAGGACATTAAGGCGAGAGCTTTTAATGGTCGTGTAGTGGGAGTGGGAATCAGATGTATGGCGGAAGACATGACAGCATAGTCTTTTAGTATAAGTGGGAGATTGTTGGATTATATACTAAAAGTCTAGCTTTTAGTATGAACAATGTTATAACAATTAATTTGAAATGAGAATCATATGATCAAATGATTGCATCTTATAATTTATTTATATGTTCGATGCAATATTCCACTTACTTTATACTGTAGATAATATGTTGTGCGACAACACGCGGAAGATCATATTATCGATTTCCTTATAAAGTATAAACAGATGCTCACAACCGAGATAGACGGGGACTCTATATCGGGATGGTTGTAGTGTGGTTTGACATTAGCTTGTCTTGGCTATAGAATCACATTATTGCACTTGTGTGTATTGAGCAAGACCGCTTGAGATCGTTCGACTTATACTGACTTATAGGAGAACTTGATCTCAGTTATTATGAAAGTTCGTGCTCTTAATCCCTATACAATAACCTCGACACGTAGGGCAGTATGTATTTCTTTGATTCATCAATGATTGAGATTTACATGTAATTAAATCAACAAACTCGATGAGTTGGGAAGTAGTGATGTCTCTATGGTGTGCTGTTGATTGTAGAAGGAATCTGTGTCCATTATATGTTGATGATGTCCCCTTGAGGAGCTCATAAGGATTATCATGTAAACCCTGCTGGTGGAATTTATTCCGACATGATAATGAGGTTGAGTGGTACTACTCTTGGATGAGATATTAATTAATTGAGTTGTCAGTAACTTAAATTAATTAATGAATATTGTATATCTTAAACATGGGGAGACTAACGGGCTCATAATAAGAAGGAGCCCAAAACGTAATTTTGGGATTGGAAAGGTAGTGCAGTAATAATATTTTAGTGGAATATATTATTATTATTGGACTTAAGTATAAGCTTTTGGCTAAACTTGGATATTTAAGCCCAATGGAGGCCCAACTCAATTTCTCATTTTGGTCTCTGCTGTAGCCCATGTATATAAGTCACCTCAACTTATCTGGAATTCTAATTTTTTTATTATTCACGTATGATGAGGGTTGAGAGCAGATTGAGGAGGTCTCGTAGATCGTTGCCCACACGACGTCGAGATCGGACTTGGGACATACGGCAAAAAATCAGAAGGTAGTTTGCTGCTGCTGTCCGCCACTTTGCGAAATTTATATAAAATCATACAGTACTCATAATTTGATGATCAATATAATGACGGAAAGCCGTTGAAGAGAGGATCATCTGAGCACAAAGATCATTCAATTTCGACATCAGACGAGGAAGTTATGGCCATTCTCGTCGGTCTGCACAGTCTGCCAGTGAGAATCCTTCATCTTCTACATACCCTGGTGAACGGTAATCGTTTCTATGATTTATTGCTTCCGCTATGATAGAAACGCATGGTATCCTAACGGGTTAAGTTAACCAAACGATCGAATGTCAACATGGGGTACATAAATCTCGCCTCTCATCTACTCATTAAATATAGAGTATGTCCATTAATCTATACCTTAATCAATATATTAAAATATTATATCTCTCCTCCTCCACCAATCCCCCCTCTCATCTACTCATTAAATATAGAGTATATCCATTAATCTATCCCTTAATCTATATACTAAAATATTATATCTCTCATTAAATATAGAGTATATTAATTAATCTATCCCTTAATCTATATATTAAAATATTATATCTCTCATCATCTACGTATGTGTAGGAGGTAGTATAATTCAAGGGAATAAAATTTTATTATAAAAAATATACACTTAAATTTATAGTGTACTAGCGTTTGAACCCGTGCGTTGCACGGAACAAATGCGTTCTAATGTTATTTAAACCCAAAGCCTTACACGGTCACATGTTTTTATGAAATAAATATATCTTGACTTAAAATTTAATTTCAACCCTTAGTATAAACACTAAACCCTGTCGATAAATATTAAACCCCGGGGGACATTATACCCTAAACCACTGGATAAAAGTATACCTATTTCATTATTGTAGCATGTATAATTATAAGTATACACGTTTAGTTATACCCATTCCATGCATTGCACGGTCACGCGTTTTTACAAAATAAGTATATCTTCCCATAGAATTTATCTGAATTGAAATTTTTATATAATACAATTCTTCAATCCATGTTGAGATGTTCTTTATTAATTATGTTAGATACTTGCTTATTTCGTAATATTTCCCTTGTATAAATAAATATCATTTAAAAATTAATATTTTAAAATTCATTACAATATTCGTATCCGTACCAAAGTCTTTTATCAATACCCTTAAATTACTTATACCCATTTGATACTATTTTTTAAAATATTTTTTGTTGATTAAAATTAATATTTTAAATCAACTTATAGTATTACTAATTAAATATAAAATAAAATAATATAATTTTATTACAAAAATATGATAGAAAAATTTATAATTTTTGATTAAATACAAAAAATATTTCTTAATATATAAATCATACCTGCAATTTCATATGCAAAATTTTCCATGTAACCCTACACGCGATTTTATGTGCGACTATATGCAAGCTTTATTTACTAAAATATTTGTGTCGCTATGCGACTCTATATTAGTTATATGCTTATGACTAAAAATCGATGTCTATTAGCTCATACTTTTAACATTAGTGGCTTCAACATCAACTGATCGTTTTTATAAAATATTTATATTTTTTTAACATAATGATTTTGTTTATTAATTATGTTAGATAATTGCTTATTTCGTAATACTCGTACATGTATATAAATGAATATCATTTATATATTAATATTTTAAAAATTCATTACAATATTTGTATCTATCCCAAAGTCTTTTAGCAATACCCATAAATTACTCATACCCATTTGATGCTATTTTTTATTTATTTTGACTATAATCTCTTGTGAGACGGTGTTTATAGGAAATATTAACTTGTGAAAAATCAATATAGGGGTATGGTGTAGTTTATAGGGATATAGTTTGAGATATATAATATATTAATGTACAATCGATAGCTGTTATGGATGATAGAGGATAGGTTATTCACTGTATGAGTATTCATACGTACTTGTATCCATTTAAATATAAACTATTCATATTCGTACCTATTTCATTAAAAAATATATTATGATACTCATGAATATTTCAATCCCGTTTATCAATACTTGTTGATTATGCACACCCATTTAAAATTATTAAAATATTAGGACCAATAATATTAATTCAAAATTGTTAGTAATGAATAAAATAATTTAATAATGAATTAATTGTTAAGTACTCGTATCCATTTAAATATAAACTACTCATATTCGTACCCATTTCATTAAAAAAATATTATGATACTCATACACATCCCAAACACGTTTATCAATATCCGTTGATTACACATACCAATTTAAAATTATTAAGATGTTATGACCAATAATATTAATTCAAAATTATTAATAATAAAGAAAATAATTAAATAATAAATTAATTGTTAAAACTGCATTACAGTTTCAAAAAATTCGTAAAGTAAATTTTAATAATATTAATTCAAAATTATTAATAATGAAGAAAATAATTTAATAATAAATTAATTGTACTTATAGTATTACTAATTAAATATAAAATAAAATATTATAATTTTATTACAAAAATATGATAGAAAATTTTATAATTTTTGATTAAATACAAAAAATATTTCTTAATATATAAATCATACCTGCAATTTCATATACAAAATTTTCCATGCAACCCTACATGCGATTTTATGTGCGACTATATGCAAGCTTTATTTACTAAAATATGCGTGTTGCTATGCGACTATATATTAGTTATATACTTATGACTAAAAATCGATGTCTATTAACTCCTACTTTTAACATTAGTGGCTTCAACATTGACTGAGCGTTTTTATAAAATATTTATATTTTTTTCAATTTCGTAATACTTGTACCCGTGTATATATAAATATCATTTATATATTGATATTTTAAAAATTTATTACAATATTTGTATCTATCCAAAGTCTTTCATCAATACCCATAAATTACTCATACCCATTTGATGTTATTTTTTACTTATTTTGACTATAGTTTCTTGTGAGACGGTATTTATAAGGAAATATTAACTTATAAAAATCGATAAAGGGGTATGGTGTAGTTTATAGGGGTATAGTTTGAGAGATATAATATATTAATGTACAATTGATAGCTGTTATGGATCATAGATGGTAGGTTATTCACTATAGGGGTATTCGTATGTACTCGTATCCATTTAAATATAAATTATTCATATTCGTACCCATTTCATTACAAAAATATATTATGATACTCATGAATATCTCAATCCCGTTTATCAATACTCGTTGATTACGCACACCCATTTAAAATTATTAAGATATTAGGACCAATAATATTAATTCAAAATTATTAATAATGAATAAAATAATTTAATAATGAATTAATTGTTAAGTACTCGTATCCATTTAAATATAAACTACTCATATTCGTACCCGTTTTATTAAAAAAATATTATGATACTCATACACATTCTAAACTCGTTTATCAATACCCGTTGATTACACATACTAATTTAAAATTATTAAGATGTTAGAACCAATAATATTAATTCAAAATTATTAATAATAAAGAAAATAATTAAATAATGAATTAATTGTTAAAACTGCATTACAGTTTCAAAAAAATCGTAAAGTAAATTTTAATAATATTAATTCAAAATTATTAATAATGAAGAAAATAATTTAATAATGAATTAACTGTTAAATCTACATTATAGTTTCAAAAAATTCGTAAAGAAAATTTTAATTTGTTAACAATGAATAAACTAATTTAATAATGACTTATAATTGTTAGTACTATACTATAATTATAATTACAAAAATAAATCATAATATAAACATAATTGTTAGTACCATAAATAATAAATTAAAATTTTATTGAAATAAATAAGAGAGAAAATTAAAATGAATATATAATGAATCATTTTAAATAAGATATCATTTTAAATTAAATAAGGTATCATTATTTTGATAAAAAAAAATTAATAGTCAAGATCTAATAAAAAATGTGATGAAAGAATGAGATTGAATAATATGATTAATGAATGAGATAAAAAAATTATTAGTAATCAAAATTAATAGTGTAAATTAAAAATTGGTTCAATTTTGATATTTTCATTTTACTATTATATTACTTTAGATTATTTCTTCAGTAAAAAAATAAATTAAAATATGAATAATATGAATATTTGAATAAATATCAAAGAATAATATATTTTGTATTAAAGGATATCTTTGCAAATGGCAAAAACTCATGAAATACGGGGACACGTGTAGGTGATTATAGTAGTCCGTTGTAAATAGGTTTCAGTTTCCACCTCTGCTCGATTTGTACCTGTTATAGCTCCCCCTGGATTTTACCTCAAATATAGCTCTCTCTCTCTCTTCTCTCTCTCTCAATACATATTCCAGTACTCCTCTCTCAGTTTTCGCTAGCTCTGCTTTAACGATTACCTATTTATCCCACTCCCATTCTCTTCTCTGCACTTAATCATGGCCACCGCTGAAGCTAATTCTTCAACCAGACAAACTCATGACTCTGTTTCCACAATCGACGACTCTCTTAAATTACCACCTCGTCTGCTCCCCCAGGTATTTCTGTGTCATCATTGCCGTTTCATAATGTTTTTTCAGCTAACCTGTTCAATACTTTTTGTAATTTCCTTTTCTGGTGAGTTTTCCTGCCCCTTTTATAGTATTGTCAATTTTGAGTATCCGAATTTTGCTGGAGATGGAGGTTTATAATCATCTTTTTGAGCTGCGGCATGGTTCGATTATAGGAATTGAATATGTGGTCCTGAGAATATACAACATATTGTGTACCTTGGTTAGAGGTTAATTGTGAAAATTGTGACAAGACAAAATGTGAATTGATGTGTTTGTGATTGGACTTTGGGAATGGATGTTCTTTGGTGGGAATGTTGATTTGATTAAGGTGAATGTTTGGATAGTTTTACTGTTGCTAAAAGGAAAACTTTGGGAAGATAATTTACATTTCTTATTTGCTTTTTATCAGCTGATTTATTAATTTGTTCTACAGAGATGATCTGTATCTGATTGTCTATGATGTTGAGTCTAATTTGAAATACTGTACTATTATTTAAACCTTGCTTTTGCTTTGAAAACTATTGTGATGGGAATTAACCAAATTGAATAGTTGGGGGTTGATGAATGCCTTGTTTAATCCTCAAAACTGTGATTGATATGGTTGTTCTTGTCGTTGCTAGGCTAGAGAATCAAGTGAAATAGTTGCAGAGGAACCAACGATTAGCGATCAACAGCAAAGGCACGGCCTGACACTTAATATACCAAATGCAGCTACTGAGCAATACGTAGACGATTCTGTGGTGATAATCATGCCCCCTTCACCAAGTTCAACACCCAAAAGGGTTAACTTTTCCCCATTACCTAGCCCTAATTGGGTAAAAGTTAATGAATCCCCAGGTCCTTCATCATCCAAAGGAATATCCACCATGAAAAATTTGCTTCCCAAGCTGAGCTTCAAATTTCGCAATACAAACTCAGAGATAGAAAAGGCTGCTATGCTTGCACTGGGAGCTTCTCCTGATGTGCGTGGGAAGACATCAATTCCTAGGACATTCTCTCTCACAAAGATTTTCGCACCCAAGATGAATAGGACAGCATCTTTACCGGTTTCTCCTATTATCCATTCTAATCCAGAGTCTGCTCATGGAGGAATTGTCAGTACCCCAATTGATTCAACTGTGAGTACTTCTTATTTCATCTTGAGATTTATTGTTGACCTATAGTTTTTTTGGACGGCTCCTCATAGGTCACAAATAAATCTAAGGACCTTTCAACATTCTTTCTCTTGATGTGTTTGTAGAGATGTGAGTGAATGAATATATGACGAGCTCGTGTATTTAGGATAGTTATTGTGCAAGTCATGTTGCATCTGAATTATTAATTGTGCATTCTCGTGAAACTGAGCCTCCCAGACAGATGAATATGAAAATATTCATTTGATCAATATCCTCTTTTTATGACATCTTATAGAATTCATTATTGTGCAGAAAGGTGGGCATCATCTATCAATACATCGTTCACGTTCGGTACCAACATTAGCTAAAGAAGGAAGCCTAAAACCAATGGACTATATAGGCAGTGTATTTCGTGTGGTTCCAACTACAAGAGTCACTGAACATACTGGTGTAACATCGATACCGAGTGTTGCAATTGGTACAGGTATTTACTTGCATCAAATGATTAAGATTTCTGCTTTCAACTTTGAAGTGACGGGTTCGGATATGAAATTTTTATCTTTTGTGTACTCTCTCTCTCCCTCTCTGCATTTTATTTTATTATGAATATGAGCAGAACAGACTATGTGATCCCTCCTGAGTCACTCCGCATATTAAGACAAAAGAAAGTTTTGAATTTCATTTTTTTTGTACATCTAGCTGATAGTTCACATGCAAAAACATCGTTGAAATTCTAGTTATCGACAGCATCTATAATATGAAGACCTATGTATTTGCAGACTTGTTTCCTTTGGTATCTCTGTTAATGAGTATAGTCATTTGAAATTAGTGGTTTAATATTAAATTTCGCTGCCCTATAATTGACACACGTACTTTGAGCACCAATATTTATGCATTGAAGGATACACTTCAAAGAAAGATTCTTCCCAAACACGTAATGCTCTTTTCAAAATTGATATCTCAGTTTAAATGAGAAACAATATATTTTTTGACATCCAATGCCTTGTCAAATAAGAGTCAGTATACTTGCATATTCTCAAATATAAAATTTCAATGGTTACAGTTGGGATTTCTAACCAACATGCAACTCATTTTTGTCATGGTAAGCAGATGGGAACAAAGATTATACTGAAGACATCCCCCAAGAAGAAGCTGTTTGTAGAATATGCTTGGTAGAACTTTCTGAGGGCTCAGACACCCTAAAGATGGAATGTTGCTGTAAAGGTGAACTTGCTCTAGCCCACCAGGAATGTGCCATTAAGTGGTTTAGCATAAAAGGCAACAAGACATGTGATGTCTGCAAGGAAGAGGTTAAGAACTTACCTGTTACACTTTTGCGAATTCAAAGCTCTCATCTTCGAGGACATGCAGCTCGTCCACATGAAATAGGTCGATACAGGCAAGTAGACAAGCTTTTTGAGCTATATAATAAAGAGAAACTGGTGTTGAACTGACAAACTCAAGTTAACTAAGTTGGTGGCTGATGCAACTACATATAGGGTTTGGCAAGACGTCCCAGTTCTCGTGATCATTAGCATGCTTGCATATTTTTGTTTCCTGGAGCAACTTTTGGTAAGTGAAATGACTCAATTGTAGGGGAACAAATTCATTGATTCTCCTCTCTCCCCCTCTCTCTCTCTTGAGTTTATAAATTCAAGTGATGATTTTAGTAGTTCTTTGGGTTCAGGTCAATAAAATGGGATCCAGTGCAATTGCCATATCTTTGCCCTTTTCCTGTATATTAGGTCTCCTTGCATCCATGACATCAACCACAATGGGTATTGATGCTTTTTTTTACTTGTGAATGTGTAAGCCCAACCATTTTTTCTTTTTCGTATTTGACGTTCTTTTGCTCTTTTTTTTTTTTTTTTTTTTTTGCAGTAAGGAGGAGATATGCTTGGGTATATGCTACTCTTCAGTTCACACTGGTGGTTCTCTTTGCACATGTTTTTTACTCGGTGGTAAGACACGGTTTAATTGAAACTCATTAGATCAAAACTGCTGGCTTTCATGAACTACTATCTTACTAAGATGAACTCTTAGCTGAATTAATATTGAGTTATCCTTCTAATGCTAAACTTTGTGATGTTTGGATCTATAGCTTCATGTGCAAGCAGTTCTCTCGGTTCTTCTAGCAACGTTTGCCGGTTTTGGAGGAGCCATGTGTGGAACTTCCATTATCTTTGAGATTCTCAAGTGGAGAAGACTATGGAGCACTTGGCCAACTTCCCAAGGTGATTCCGCCCAGGCGGATCAAGCTTCAGAGACGGGTAATGCAGGCCTAACGGATTCTCAACCACATCAGAGTGAAGTACGGAGTCAAGTTACCGGGCAAGCAAGCTAAAGATCCCATTGAAATCAAGAGATGACGAGAAGTTTGCGATTCATTGGCAAAGATGCCGATGCGAGTTTCTCCGATAAGGAACAGCAACTGATCTGTGTAAATAGTATAGTATACCTTTGACAATTCATTCTTGATTGGGTGCTTGTTTATCTTCTTGATGTTTTAAGAGTATTAATGCAAGTGTTGCGAATATTGTGAAATGTATAATAGACATTTCACTCCTAAACTATGGCTTCATCATTTAAACTCTATCAAAGAATGTCCTAAAATGCAGTGGACCACTTAATTCTCACTCCTTGTAACCTATGGTCTTCTATACAATTGCCTGCCTCTTCATTTAATTACTAAATCTCACTAACATATTTTATTTGAGATAATTCTTAGGGTGTAGAGATTATATGGTATATACACTCCTCTTCCCAAAAAAAAAAAAAAACGTTCACCTTTCCTTTATAAATCAAAGAAACATTCGGCGTGATAGGTGCATTAGTCTAAGTGTGTACGCCAAATCCAATTATATATCTTTTTAGTATTAAATGTTACTTCATTTAGTATAAAAACTTGCACTCTTGATTTTTCTGGATTTTTTTTTTAAAAAAATTTATTCAAATATTAGTACTCTCCGTATTTAAATCGACTTTTTCTATGAAAAAAATAATATTCTTATTAATTAAAGTGTGTATATTCTTTTGAAATAAAATATTATATTCTTGAACATATTGTGCACTCCAACGTACAAAAGAGCAACTTTTTTTTAAATTATCTAAATTGTATTCCCTCAAACTATATATTCCGTTTGCTTGACGTACTATATATTACGGTTGCACTTACTATATATTACGTTTGCTCCGAATGTGGTGCCGTCTGTGGGAAAGTAAGCCACAAACGACTGTTTGAAGAAGGTGATCACCATGGTTACGACAAAGTTTGATATTGTGAAATTCTCAGAGAAATCAGACTTTAGTCTATGGAGGATGAAGATGGAGGCAATCCTTATTCAATAAGGGTTGTCTGATGCTTTGAAGCCGTTGCCAGTGAACCAGGCTTCTGCAGTTGATGTTGTTGCAAACGCAGCAGATCAAGAATCACAATCGAAGGCTCGTAGTGCGATTATACTATGTCTTGGAGATAAAGCTCTAAGAGAAGTTTCAAAGGAAGCCACTACAAGGGGGGTTTGGAAGAAACTTGAGGATCTTTACATGGTGAAGAGTCTAGCAAACCCCTATATATAAAGCAGAAGTTGTACTCGTTTAAGATGACAGAAGACAAGCCATTACTTGTACAGCTTGATGATTTCAACAAAATTATTGGAAATCTTGAGAACATAGATGTTGTCCTTAAAGATGAAGACAATGCCTTGATATTACTTTCTGCCCTTCCTAAGTCTTTGGAGAATTTCAAAGATACCTTGATGTATGACAACAAGGATTCGATCACACTGGATCAAGTGCAGATGGCGTTAAAATCAAAGGAACTTCAGAAGAACTCTGATACTCAGATTGCTGGTGAAGGTTTGATGGTAAAGAAACAAAACCAGTGGAATAAAAACAATAAGAAGGGAGGTGCAGATAAGAAGAAACAAGAGCAGAAGGATCAGAGTACATCAGTTGATGATGATAGCAATAATTGCTTTCATTGTAACAAACCTAGTCATTACAAGAAGCAATGTCGCAAGTGGCAAGCAATGGTGGCAAAACAGATAGCTAAAAGGGGAGGGAATCAGAAACTTCATGCAAATCAGGTTATACAAAACCAAAGTAATTCTGATTCTGATTTTATTGAAGCCTTGTCTATCTGTTCTAGTTTCGTTTCAGGTGAATGGGTCATAGACTCCGGATGTACATTTCACATGACATCCATAAAGGATTGGTTCACTGAATTGAGGCCATATCATGAAGGATCGGTTTTGTCGGGCAATGATCAAGCCTGCAAGATTGAGGGGATTGGTTCTATCAAGTTGAAGATGTTTGATGGAGCAATCAGGCTTCTGACAAGGGTTAGATATGTACCAAATTTAAGGAGGAATCTCATATCTCTAGGTATGATGGATTCTCAAGGGTACAGGTTTCAATCAGAAGCTGGTATACTTACAGTGATGAAAGGCAGTTCAGTGGTGATGAAAGGAGTTAAGAAACATGATCTTTATTTCCTTGAAGGCTCTGTGGTTCTGGACAAAGCAATGCTACTCAAGACCAAGATAGTGTTCAAGTGTGGCATGTCAGACTTGCTCACATAAGTGAGAGGGGGTTACAAGAGTTAGCAAGACAAAAGCTATTAGAATTAAGTTCAACTTGCAAGCTGCAATAGTGTGAAGATTGCATTCTTGGCAAGTCTAAGAGATTAAGGTTTGGTGCTGCAGAACACAACACTAAGGCAAGACTAGAGTACATACACTATGATCTTTGGGGGCCATCAAGAAGCACAACTATGTGAGGTGAAAGATACTTTATATCTTTCATTGATGACTTTTCAAGAAATGTATGGGTAAGAATCTTGAAATCTAAGGATGAGGCATTTTCAGCTTTTAAAGTATGGCTTACAGAAGTTGAAAATCAGACAGAAAGCAAACTTAAGTGCTTGAGAACAGATAATGGCCTTGAGTTTGTGTTAGAGCAGTTTAATAACTACTGCAAGGAGAAGGGGATCAAAAGGCATAAGACTGTGCCTGGTACTCCATAACAAAATAGTGTGGCTGAAAGGATGAATCAAGCTCTTCTTGAGAGAGTAAGATGCATGATGAGCAGTGGAGGTTTTTCAAAAGGTTTCTGGGGTGAGTTGGTGACAATAGCAGCTTACCTAATCAATTTATGTCCGTCTGCAGCTCTTAAGTTCAAGCCACCTGAAAAAGTTTGGTCTGGAAAAGCCCTAAATTACAGTCATCTGAGAGTAATTGCCTTTCAAGTATATGCACATCAGAAACAAGACAAACTTGATCCTCGAGCTATCAAGTGTGTACTTGTAGGTTATCCACAAGAAGTGAAGGGATATAAGTTGTGGTGCTATGAGACTAACAAGTTTCTTGTTAGTAGGGATGTCACTTTCAATGAAGGAAAAATGCCACTAGTTGAAAGGACTATTAGAACATCCATTACTCCAGATAAATTTGAGCTTTAGGTGGAGTTTAAGAAGGAAGTGCAGCAACAAGAATGTGATCAGGCTGATGCAGATGAGCAAGAGGAAGAAGTAGCAAGAGAAGAAGTAGAGCCAGCTGATGTTGATACCAGAAATACTCTGAATAGCTATCAGCTGGTCAGAGATAGATTGAGGAGGCAAATCAGGGCACCTGCTAGATACATTGAGGCTGATATTGTGTCATATGCTCTATATGTTGCATCTGATGTTGAAGTATATGAGCTAAGAACATACTCAGAAGCAATATCAGGTAAGGAGGGTGATAAATGGTTAGGTGCAATGGAAGAAGAGCTACTGTCTTTACAAAAGAATAAGACTTGGAATGTTGTAGATAAGTCTGTTAATCAGAAGCTTGTTGGTTGCAAATGGATATATAAGAAGAAACCAGTGACTAGTAAGGAATGTGGGATCTGATATAAAGTAAGGCTAGTGGCAAGGGGTTTCTCACAAAAGGAGAGAGTAGATTATAATGAGATTTTCTCTCCTGTGGTGAAGCATTGTTCTATCAGATTATTGCTGGCCATTGTGAATCAGTTTGATCTTGAGTTATATCAAATGGATGTAACTACGACATTCTTACATGGAAACTTGGAGGATGACATTTACATGAAGGTACCTGAGGTTGTAAATGTTGAAAATGCAGAGGGTAAAGCTTGCAAGTTAATCAAATCACTGTATGGGTTGAAGCAAAGTCCTAGGCAGTGGTACTTAAGGTTTGATGAGTATATCACATCATATGGTTTCAAAAGAAGCTCATATGACAGCTGCGTGTACATAAGGTGTGAAGAAGGGAGCTACATATACTTATTATTATATGTAGATGACATTTTGATTGCTTGCAAGAGTATAGCTGGTATATCTGCAGTAAAAGAAACTCTAAGAAAAGAGTTTGAAATGAAGGATCTTGGAGAAGCTAGTGTTATACTTGGCATGCAAATCAAGGAACATATCAGCAGGAACTTTGATCTTGCGTCAAGAGTCATATCTGATCAAAGTTCTTAAGAGGTATAACATGGATCTTTGCAAGTCAGTTTCTGTACATGTGAAGCAGGGTTTGAGTTTGTCCCTACAGCAAGGGCCTCAAACAGATGAGGAGAAGGCAAAGATGGACAAGATACCATATGCTAGCATTGTTGGCAGTTTGATGTATGCAATGGTGTGTTGTAGGCCGGATCTAGCTTATGTGATGAGCTTGGTTAGTAGGTTTATGAGCAAGCCAGGGCTGCTACATTGGGAAGCAGTAAAATGGGCATTAAGATATATAAAAGGAACAGCATCAACAGGCTTAAAGTTTAAGAGGTTAGAAGTGTGGGATCAGGCTGTTGTGGGCTATGTTGATGCGGATTATGCAGCTAATCTTGACTTTAGGAAGTCCTTGACAGGGTATGTATTCAACATATTTGGTTCAGCAATGAATTGGAAGGCTACACATCAACATGTAGTTGCTCTTTCAACCACTGAAGCAGAATATGTGGCACTCACAGAAGCAATCAAGGAAGGAGTGTGGCTGATTGGAATTTTGAGGGAGTTTTGGATTTAACAAGATGTTGTTGAAGTGTTTTGTGACAACCAGAGTGCTCTCCATCTTTCCAAACATCAGGTCTATCATGAAAGAACCAAACATATTGATGTTAGGTTGTATTTCATAAGAGATATGATTGAGAAAGGATTAGTTGTTGTGAAGAAGATCAAGACATCAGAAAATCCGGCTGATGCTCTTACAAAGGCTTTGCCAGCTCTCAAGTATGAGCTGTGCAAGAGCTTGCTTGGGATGAACTAAGGAGGATAAGGGGTGGCTGCAACCTCTAATGCAGCAAGTGGGAAGAAGTAGAAATTGTAATGGGGTGATGCAAGTTCTAAGGTGGAGTATTGTTGAGAGAAGTAGACTCTTGCATGGCTGTGCTCAATGCATGGTTCATGCTTGGAAGGTCAGTAGTGCACAAGTAAGTATTGATGCAAGAATGATGGGCCATGGACTGCGGTGATATTAGGCCTGGTGTTGGTGGACATCTTGCTTAGCAAGCAAGTTTGTGATCAAATATATGAATGCAAGATTCTGCAGATCACATCATATATTATCCATATATATCATAAGTTAAGATATATATATAAAAGTTGTATTCATTCTTCATTGTTGTAACCCTAATCAATAAGATCTCTTCTCCCTTAAGAGTGGATGTAGGCAATTGCCGAACACTATAATTCTTGGTGTACTAAGTTTTCTTTTATTCTTAAAACAATCAGCATAAGTATGTGTGCGTGTGTTTTCATGCAATAAGTTCTTACTAAGTTTGAATACTTGCACACAATTCAAAACAGAATGTAATATATATATTATGTTTTCAAAACTATATATTACATTTACTGTATATAATACATATTAAAATATTACTCCATATTATTCATTTACTACTCCATATACTATTACGTTTGCTTAACTTACTATATATTACGTTTGCACTTACTATATATTACGTTTGCTCCGAACGGATGGAGTGTATTAATATTTCTTTTTTCTTTTTTTTTCTAATTGGAATCTCTAACGTATGAAAGATCTCATATACGTTATATATCACCTATCATTTTCGAAATATGAAGACGATTTCATTTGTAATCTGTATTTAAAACGTGCTTACCTCAAATGATAGTGTTTTATTATATATTGTTGGTACATATATGATTCAATTATGGTAGATATAAAAGAGTTAACACATTAAATTATTTTAAACATAGTTCCATAATCATCACAAAACATATATTTTGAAACCTCAGATTGAGTTTCTTAAAATACCCAAAACAAAATTATTTTCAATGCAAAACCTAACTTGACCCACAAAATCTTTTAATGCAAAAGCTGATATAATTCAGAGATTCCACTTCAAGGATCTACTTTTAATCACATCGATTTAATTTAGGGTATTTTTAATTCGAGTTTTTCCGTTTTAATGGGGATGGGTGATGACTTATCCATCATTCTACTATTTTTGGATGGCAAGTCTCATTCATTTTTCATTTATATTATAATGTGACAAACATTGTTTCAACCAAATTCACATAATTAATTATGCTAACCCTATTAAGTTATTAAATTAATTTATTTATTATAATTATTTTTAAAAGTTCGTTTCACAGAACGGTCTCCTCTAATATACTATCTACATGCTTATTTTCATGGATCCAACACAAAATCATTTGAATGATACATCAATTTTATTCAATCATTTTGTATTGAGTCACTATGAAAATACTAATAATCCCAAAAGTGCATTTTGTTCACCCACTAACTACCATATTATCATATATAATCATTGTTAAAAAGAATAACATAAAGTTCAATTTACATCTACGTAGAATGAACTTATCCAACAATCATACAAATTATATAGCCTATGATTAGCCAGAAGCAGAGCTGTACACAGCAAAGTGGTCACACTTTGGTGAGAAAAAACTCACTAAGCTCAAATGGTGTGGTCTTAATCATCATATATTATTATATAATAATTAAAAGAAATATAAACTCCCTTGAAAAAATAACAAGAAAAGAATATTGATTATGTTTATAGCAAGGTATGTCAGGCCAATCAAACTTAATTTAATCAATAACTAGCTGCTAATCCTGTGGCAAAATTGGCCATGTAAAATGGAGAGTCAAGAAAATGAAATCAAGAGTGAGAAAGAGAGAGAGGACTTCAATTATTTTTATGGGTCACTAAAAATGTGCTCTGATTGACCCCTCTCTCATCTCATACAAAAGGGGGGTTGCACTCATACCTCAATGAATCTCATGGTGACTCCGAAAGGTACTCTTCGTAGCCCCTTGCCTATACATTCATCTTTAGGTCAATTAATCTTACAGCACGTGACTTGTGGTTCGTCGTTCCACTGGAAAAACTGTGCAAACGGGAAACCAGCGTCCTTCATTCAACCTCAACCTTCACTCCTACGTCATTGTTTATAACTAGAACCACCACCTGCCTTTCCTGATGATATTGATGGTTTTTCTTTCAAGCTTGTACTCATCAAAGAATCTGTGTTGCTAGATTGGCTTTCAGCTACACCTGGCCTCATCCAGATTTTTATGTGACCCTCCCGGCAAACTGTAAGGATGGATTCCTGCGTGAAGAGGAGACCAGAGAGTGGTTCTGTGTGAACACGATGAGCTACGAGTGGAGATAGCTTTGGAACGTCTCTCATGCTTGGAGAAGGTTGCAAGGTGCCTACGGGGCAAGCACTATCCCAGTGAGACGATTGACTGCCCGTACTAAAAGTGGGGGAGCCACCAGGGGGTCGGCGAACTGGCACTACAAGCTCACCCAAATCTAGATCCCATAATAGCAATTGTGTGTCCTGTATCATATTTAAGTTCTCAGCTAAAGCAAGACTCAAGGCTGAAAAGCATATGCAGAAATTACATCATTATAAAACAGATGATCAGAATCATTATAATCCAGCAAGTTCAAAGTTGAAGAAACATGGACATTTAGTTCGCATCGTCTGCTAGCCACTGAAGAAGTAGCAGCCACTTGTTCAAACACATATGCACATTCACACAGTGGTTTGCATACAAAGACTAAGATACCCCATCTATAATACATAAAGTTATATATTCTCTCCATGGTCCTGTGACCTATGGTTCTCGAAGTGAAGCTCCAGAAATCTGCCCTGAGCTTCACATGCTCGATACAGTTGATTTCTTGAGCAAGTGAAGGTCGAGAGTGGATGTCTAGAAGGCTTCTGAAGCTTTCAATGCATGGAATGAACAGATGTTTATCTTGTTAAGAATGTCATTTAATATGCCAAAATGGCTATGCTCCATTTTATTTGACTATATCCCAAATTCCTATAACATTCAAAAATCACAACAATAAGTAGACAAATATACATACATTGTAGGTTCAACTATTAAGTATTTTTCACATTGCTAGAGTCTAGATGTTTCAACAAAGGAAAAGCCTAATCCAAATTCAAACATTCTAGGCTGAAAATTGAAGACACGAGTAATACTGGTGCATCTTAAGCAGGTGGTATCTCTTGACAGGGAAATTCCTCAAAATAGTTTTGGAATAAGTGACAAGTCATCATAATATTAACAGTACTAGGAGAATGATATGAAGCAAAATAGGGTTCACGGTCGACGGGGGGGGGGGGGGGGGGGGGGGGCTTGGGTCCACTTCCGTGGGCTGATTTTATTTATTTTAATTATCTTTATGTTTAGGGCTTGAGCCCATTATTTATTTATTATGTTTTTGTTTAGGTCCTTAGGGTTTTAGTTTCTTTCCTTTTTGGTATTTGTGAGTAGTAGTATTTAAGGTGTACTTAGGGTTTATGGATGAATATCAAATTATTATTGGATTAAGGAGCCTGGAGGCTTTTGGGCAAATGGAGTCTTCCGTTTGATTGGGCAAACAATATTACTGTTTGATTTTCTTTTTCTTTTATTTTTCTGTTCTTATCAATTGGTCCGACCTGCCGGATCCCGTTCCGGTCGACATGGAAACAACTCGTTCCAGTGGGGAGAGATTGGATAAACTCGAGGCTGATCAGGCGGAGATGAAGAAGACGATGGATAAACTCGTGGCTAATCAGACGGAGGTGAAGAAGACGATGGCTGAAATTTTGGCTACTATGGGTGAACTTTCGAAGGTGATTCATCGCAACAATCAGCTGCAGATCTGCGTCGTAAGGATGTCACCACTACGGAGACCGAAACGGTGACTCTACCGCTGGCGATTCACCCTCAACTGCAAATATGTTCGGTGCAACTTCCGTCCTTCAATGGATCTGACCCTATTGGTTGTTCAAGGCTGTCTGTGGTAAGTAATATGGCAGTAGTGGGCAGCAGTGTGCAGGTTGGGTCAACCTGCAGTTTCTCTAAGCCGACTGCAGATCCCTCGGGGATGAATTCAAGGCTGTCCGGGACGAATATGGGGCTGTCCGGGCAGTTTACTGCTCATTCCAGATTTACTCATCTTCCACCGAGAGCCTTGGAGGACTTTAGAGCGAAAGAGTTGTGCTTTAGGGGTAAGAAACCCTTTACACCTTGGCATGACTGCCCATTCAAACAACTGAGAATGTTGTTGGCTGAGGAGGATGAGGAGTTGGGCCTCAAACAGTACGGTATTGCAAGGTGACAGGGAAAGAGTTAATGGATGGAGAGGAAGAGCTTTTTGAGGAGAGGCGTGGGTTTCGTGTCTGTGGCGGTTACCTGACTGCAACCTTGAGGACAAGGTGGTTTCGAAGGAGGATGGAATTGATATGAAGCAAAATAGGGTCACGGTCGACGGGGGCGGGCTTGGGTCCACTTCCGTGGGCTGATCTTATTTATTTTAATTATCTTTATGTTTAGGGCTTGAGCCCATTATTTATTAGTCCTTAGGGTTTTGATTTTTTTCCTTTTTGGCATTTGTGAGTAATAGTATTTAAGGTGTACTTAGGGTTTATGGATGAATATCAAATTATTATTTGATTAAGGAGCCTGGAGGCTTTTGGGCAAACGGAGTCTTCCTGTTTGATTGGGCAAACAGTATTACTGTTTGATTTTCTTTTTCTTTTATTTTTCTGTTCTTATCAGAGAATTATCAACATGGCTACTGGCTATACTTGTAGGGTTTTGAGCTTAAACGTGAAGAAACCTTAGATTGTTATATGAGCACATGAGGATAAACTAATAACAATTTGGCTGCCAATCAACCAAAAATAGACTAATAATACTGTCCATGTACCTGACCAACAGTTCCAAAACGATAGACAATGTTTTCCCCCATGCCATCTGAATTTGGAGCCACCCAATATGAATCAAATGCCACTCCACTAACCTGTCATAATTAAGTATGGGACGAGTAAGAGAATAATCCAGAGCTAAATGAGAAACTAAGCAGCAACACTGCTCGTTCATGTTATTTTTATTCTTGTATGAGCATCATTTAAATATGCATGTGCATGCCAAACATCTAGGTTAAGACTTGAGACCACAGAAGACGCTTTATTCTCCCAACCACTACTCAATCCTTCAGTTTAATCAGGTATAATTTTAATCAATAGAAAGGAGACATGTACTTCTATCCACAGAGATAAAGGTCAAGATTGCATCAAGAAATTTCTAAGAAAAAAATAATTTATTTATTAATGATACAGAAACTCACCCATGAGTTATGTCCCTCACCCCATGCTACAATCTTGCGATCATCCATACTCCACACCTGAACGAGGTCATCCTCGCCTCCAGTCAATATGTATTTTCCATCCATGCTGTTGTTCACTTCACATCAGTTAAAAATTCTGATAAAATTGATTATCTAATTAAATAGAGAGAGTGACTTTGACAGTAGGAGAAGAAAAGGAATTACCAAGAATAGAGAGCGAGGCAACTAATTTAGAACATTTTAGTAGAAAGTTAAGTACTCTCACCTCCAAGCACAGCATAATAGCGCACCGTAGTAGCTTTTTCCACCACATATAAGTTGTTCATTTTTGTAGTCAAAGACTCGCAGGTAACCTGCATTCATTTCCTCATCTTTGAAAATAGTAACAGAGAAATAGAGGGGCCAACATGAAGATTTAAAGAAAAGCCCATATACTGAAAGGAGGTCAGACAATGACAATACCATCCCTTCCTACAGTTGCCAGATAAGCACCATCTGATGAAAAAGCAATGCCATTTATTGAACCTTGGCATATATGCCATCTAGCAACTGGATTCTGCAAAGTATGATACCATATTAAACAAAAAAGAATGATACGATATTAAACAAAAAGCAATTAAGCCTACAGATGTGTAACAAGAGCAGAAGAGGAGGAACATTAACAACAACAAAAAAAAAAGTTTCAAACAACCATATCAAGTCCACAGTCGCAATTGCTTCTGTAATAGAAATCTTCTTGGTAATAACGAGTAATCAGAAGCATATGAAAAGCCAAAACAATAATCAAATAAAACAATTCACATTAGGTTATGAAATTAAGAGTCTTACCCCAAAAGGTTTTATAGGACTAATCATTAAAGCCACAACACATTCTCACTTATTACCGCATTGGAGATATTATGATAATATGATATTATATACAACCAGCAGACTAGTATACAGCCCATTCATATTCATGACCTCAAAGCCTCAACTAAACTTGAGATCAACTAGGCACAGGGTATGAGTATCCTCGTTGTAAGCTTGTTTTCCTATGGAAATATTACATTTAACCCTCCTCATATCCTGGAATATTTAAAGCTGCTCCCCTTTCTTTCTTTATACTTCAACAGCTAGAAACAAGTCAAAGTAGCCATCAATACAGGGAATGCAACTACATCAGAGTTGCTGTATTGCAAATGACACAAATTATTCCACTCCAGTTTATGATGTAGTATTCTGATCCAGCTAGACTATTGATTAACAACACCAAACGACACATGCTTAATCAAGTGTTATCCAAATTTGGCAATATTTTACTAATTAAATTGATATTTCACAAGAAGTTTTCGTAATAGATGCCCATCATGGTGTTTGTGAGTACCTTGCCGTATCAGTTCACCACTAGCAACAGGTGTCATTTAACAAAGATACGGCACTAAAAGTAAAGAGAAAAAATACAAAGAGGAGATATAGCAATCAACTACAACAACTATACGAATAATTTGTATAGATTTTAATTAAAGGTTGCTAATTTCACCCAAATATTTTGATGTGAAACCATCAACTGGTGGCACAAAAAAAAAACACACACAAAAAAAAAAAGTAAGCATGTGTTGCCTCCCCCATACTAAAAGAATGACTCAATGAATATATCAATTGACAATTGAATAACCATAATAACCAGGTAAGTAATATAGAATAGTTGAAGTATTAGCAATACCCTACTGTAGCGTGCATGTGATACAGTAAAATGAGTTTGATCCTTGATCACAGGGAATGAAGGATCACCAGAACCATCTTTAAGCTGAAAAATAAGATGACGGTGTATCAGTCACCAAAGTCGAGGCAATAAGAGAAAGACATAGATTTTCTTGATAAAGTGATAAACTTGCCTTTTCATATACATACATATTTCCATCTGCGTGAGAAACTACAAAAGAGCCATCACCATTGGGAATCCACGCTATACAAGTACAGCGACTGTTAAAGGAAATAAGTAAATTGATAAGAAGAAATTATAGACATTTAGCGCATATTATCACCATGAACATTTTACTACTATTGTATTCAAATATGAGTTCACATTTCAGTATCCTAACTCAAAATCTGCAACATGTTGCTAGAGCAGGTAAATGAGCTGAAATGTTAAAGCTATGGTCTAAACCCTAGACAGCAACTATTCCACAACAAAATGACCACATTAAGATCTACAACCTATAATCCAGATATTTCAAGATAATAGCAATGATTCACCACACCATGATAGAAGAACATGGGAGAGTTTTGCGCTGCCAATACCAAAGTGCCATCTGCTTATACTTCCTGAAATACAGAAATTGCTGCCTAGCTGTCTGCTTAGATATAAGAGAGCTGCGGACTGAGAAATTATGTAGTTTAATTTTTCTAAAGAATTGACACTGCTCAAAGGAGTACCTCAGAGCATTCATTCTATCCAAGATAATTTGGCACCAGTATCTGGAGCATATGAGGTAAGACTAAAAAATTATGCCTAAATATCTTTAATTCAGGGAGGTTAAGTCCGTTTGTCACAAAGGCATTAGTGTTTTTAAGAAAGGGCAATTTGAAGCTAATATTCAGCCAGGCACGACTACATCTGCTGCTGCTTGGTCTGAACAGAATCACAATCACATAAGTAAAGCTTTTAAGGCACTAAATTTGAGGAGTAAAAGTTTTTATCGATAAAAAATCATTATAATGTTCTTGATTAGATGGGAGCAGGATCTTGCCAGATTATCTACAGTAGTAGCATGCCGAAACATTTATATCAGAACTTTTCTCACCACATATGGAAGGGATATCTTGACAAAATTAAAAAAAATAAAATAAAATAAAATAGCAAGGCATAATATTAGATCTTTAAATTTATTACGGGGAAAAAAACGATTTCATGAAAGCTAAGATATACATATGTAGATAGCAGGGAAAATTAATGAAAATAAAGGAGTCAATTTCTTGCCTATTATTAATCGAACCATCTTTATTATAATGTTGAGCCCCCACAAGCTTCTTCCCAACATCTTGTAATTGTTGTCTAAGAGACACAGAATAAACTACAAAAAAAGCAACCAAATCATTAGAATACAGAGGTAGAAATAGTCCAATAAATTTAAGAGAGAAAAGGAATACCATCTCCAGAGTGCAAACCAATAAGCAAATCATGCCCATCTTTTGCGTCGGGATCATATGCGTGGCAAACAGGATTTGAATTACTAAAATGTATAGACTTTATAGGATCCTATGCAGCACAGAAAACCACTTGATATCAATTTAATTACAAATCTCAGAATAAAAAGTAGAGAGTGAAAAACCACCAAAGTACCTTATCCTGAGAATTTAAGTCACTCACGAAAATCGCATCACCGACGTTGAATACCAAGTAAGTCCCTTTTCCATCGAAGTTCAGATTACCCACAACATTAGTTGAACTTGAAGCCCCTAATGAACCTATTCTAGTACTGCTGCCGGTCACTTGCTTACTTCCACCATTCCCTCCAACAAAACTAAGTGCCCTACTCCCATTACCCCCGCCTAACAACCTTGCGGCTGCTGACCTCACACCACTGCTAACACCTAAACTTGATGATGATTGCGATGTGGCATGCATTGGCTTATCCTTGAGATGAGCTAAGGTTACCTGATCCCAAAAAAAAAAAAAGGAGAAATTATACTACCCTCTATAGAAATTATGATTTATTAATCTATACTTCCAACAAAACAGCATATATTTAAGCTTAACTGAGAATCGTACTCTTAGAGACACCCAAAGTAAAAACCCTCGCCAATGAGTAATAAGCTATTATTCAAGACAAGATTCTGTCATTTAGTCGCAACTACAATAGATACAAATCATGTCAAATTCTTGGGAAAAAATTAAATTAACTTCCATTTCGTTAGTGAAGGAAAAGTATATAAAAGGCACAGACTCTTACAGCTAAATCACAGTTTAACTAGCATGTCAAAATTCTCACCAACTTTGGATATGTATATTGTGCAAGTCTTAATAGATACCCAACTCCATAAAATATATCCAAAGGATAGTCTCCACAACCAATTCAATTAAAACCTCAAAATAACTGACAGTCAAATCATCCAAAAGACAGAGCCCTTTAACACAATCACCGGAAAATAACATAATCAATCGATATGCCATCCCTGAAATCCACCTTCTTTGAATTCACACTATAGGCAGCGGTAAACCATGATCAACAATCATGATTCCCTCAGGAACGTAATGTTGAACGAATCATAACCACCCAAAAAGATGCAAGCTTTCAATTCAACCCAACAAGGAAAAACATATACACCAGGGGATTGTGGGTTTGCAAGCCTAGAAAGTGAAGAGAAAGCAACAAACCTGAGTGACAGTTTTTCCATGGGCGTAGTGAAGAAGGCCAGCAGGATGAGTCTTCTCGTACTGAAGCTTATATTTCCCTTCAGGGGTTTTGAAATACGTCTTCAAACCCGGACCCTGCGCGTTGGTCCCAGACGCCGCCGATGCAGACGACATCATATTATTACTCGCCCCACTGTTCATCATCTTCTTCCACCACTAAATCGCGGAATACCAATCACAACTCTATATAAGTAAAAAATTGAACAAGATCATAAACTCGAAAAGGGGTTTTTGAAATTCAAGCGGAATTAATAAATAGAAAAGCAGAATTGAGGGTTGGTGATTGAATGCTGGGGCAGAGAGAGAGAGAGAGAGAGTTTGCGGTGTCTATCATCAATTCAACAAGGGTTTGTTTTTACCTTTTATCGTGAATTAATTTCTAAGCACTATGAAATTGAAGGAGTCTTTCGGTTCCGTTGTAAGTTCTTAGCTCAATGGAAACCTCCTACGATGGAGATTTTAATTATGTACTATTGACTTTACTCTCTCTTTCTCTCCCCCTCACTCTCTCTCTCTCTCTCTCTCTTTTCTTCTTCTTTGATGTTATTTTTCTGCTTAGGTTAGTGTAGTCTAAATTACAAGAGTGGAGGTTTGAGATTAGGACTTAATATACCATGCCTCCACACAAATTTAATTACTCTCCCCACCTAAATAGCACAATTTAATAAAATTGTGCATCATGTTCAAATTGTAAAATTTTCTCTTTTAATAAAAAGTTCCACCAATAGTCCACCACTACCCATCACATCTCTCTAATACGCTTACTCACTTTACATAAAATAATTATACTCCTTAATCTACGTATAAAAAACAAATGATGCACTTTGACCAGGACGGAGGGATTATATAGTATTCCCGGACTTGGATCTTCCGAGTAACCACAGTCAATTTTCCCTCATTGTAGCTCAGAGGATCAGCATCCTAGTATTCCCACCCTTCAGTTTGAAGTGTCCTTTTTTTTAATTAAGGAATATTATTTTTTAATGTGTCGTGAGTAGTTATATTATTGAGAGTGTGAGCTTCATATTTTAATTGTATTAGTAGGTGTGTGCGCTCTCATATACTGTATAAGAAAAAGAATTGAGATATTTTGAGTCCAACTAATGGTAAACCAATATCTACGATCTTAATCATTAGATTTAGTTTAATTCAACCTTCACTATTAAATAAAATAAAATAACAAATTCTTTTAAAAAAATAACTATCCACTAAATACTAGTAGTATATTTTACACCTATAAAATATAGATGTACCACGTACATTCTAGAATCAATCTTAATTTAATTAAATTTTATTTTATTTTCATAATAAATTATATTTCATGTGTTCTATTTCAATTTTTACATATCTCCAATTTGAAGTTTCATTTCAATATTTACATTTTCCTTTTTGATAAGATAAATCATACAAAACAATAGAGTAATATATTTCTATGAGATCCATACACATATAATTACACACTTTATCAACCCCATTACACATTAAATACGGAGTATATTTTTAATCTCACTACACATTAAATATTATATTATTCTTTAATTTTCTCACAAAAAGCAAACGTAAGGATTGAAACGGGACGAATGGAGTATTAATTTTAATTCAATAATATATACTCCATCTCTTTGTCTTCTTGAATAATATCCGTTAACTATTCACATAGATAAAAAGTATAATATTTTAATGAGTGGTAAGAATAGGACGAACATAAATAAATATCTATCAAAGAGAGAAGAAGTGTATTTTTCATAAATGTATATTCTACACCTAATAAATAAATATGAATTGAATATGGTGCATGGATATAGCTATTAAGTTTAACGAGTTATCCGAGAGTTTAATTCGGTTCAATTTAATTAAGTTCGAGCTCGGTTCGATTCGTGAATACTCGAGCTTGCCTTATGCTCGATTTCATTGTGTGCATTTTGAAAAAATGTTAGAAAAGAAGAAAAAAATCCACGCATATTATAACTCCATATTACATTGGCGAATATTATTTTGTGAAATGCATAATACGTAATTATGAAATTATAAAGAATATTAAAATGATTAAATTTTAGTATTGGCCTTTTAACTTTTGGGAGGTCCTTTAATTCCAAAAGAATGATGATGAATCATCCATTGAATCGTGCCGTCCAAAGTAATATTAGCAAATGAGATGTGACTTGGTATATATAGTCAAGTTAGGAATTATTATTCTTAATTTTTTTTTATTAAGTTTGACATTCTTTTTATGTGAAAATTTATTGTTGGAAACTTGTTGGATACGTGTCACATAAAGATAAAATTTTTCGCATGACGATAAAAAGTGAAAGTACTTTAATAAAAATAATATTTTAATTAATAAAAAGTAATAATTGTGTATTAAATTATTTTATGAACAATTCGGAGTAGCATTTTTAATGAAAAATAATACTCTATCTTGGGTAAATTGTAAGAAAAATCACGAGTGTTACTTCTATTGTAAATTAATTATAACCTTTAAAAATTTGCAAATATAACCTCATTTTTAAGCATTATTGCAAAATGCACCCAATTTTTAAAAAAGAACTCCACCTTTAAACCCAAGCTTTAAGATCATCGAGTATGTTTTACAATAATGCTCAAAGGTGGGGTTCTCTTTTATAAATTTTCAAATGTCATGATAATCTTTACAATTACCCCCTAATCATAATATGTTTGATACAAAGTGATAATTATTTAAGAAAACAATAAAAACAATTCCATGTAACACGATTTTCCGCGATATAATTTAAGGCATGTTTAGATTTTGAAAATGAGTTTTTTTTTTTTCTCAAATTAACACTTATATTCTTTTAAAAATCCCTATTGTATTTATAAATTTTATTAATTCTTAATCCATCCACTTTTCAAATATTTCTCCTTTCAGTTAAATAGGAGTACTCTTTATCTCTCATTTTTTATTTTTTCTTATATCAATTAATACTTCCTTGCACATTCCATTACACATATTTTACACATTGTTTTGACATAAAACTAAAACACATTCTATCAAAAATTCAAAATCAATATTTATAATTTTAAAAACATAAATAAACATCAAACAAACATACTCCAAAATAAAACCTATACATAAGTTAAAATAGACTATAAAACACAATAATAAAATTACAATTATACTATTAAATTTGATATTTATAAATAAAAAATTAATTACTAAACCCTAAAATAAATTAATAAATGAACTAAAAAAATAAATTACAATTATACTTTTAAAAAATAAAAAAATAAATTTAAATATAAAGATTGAACTTGAAGGATAAAATGATAGTGCCTCTCCACCTTACAATCGCGTGAAATGAGTTACTTACTCTCCCTTTCTTTAATTTTCATCTTCTCCATTTTATACCATATTACAAAAATTTTGACCTCCTTAAAAAACAAAAAGTTAAAATAATTATCTTCCCCTTATACATTTTATTTAAAAAAAATCAATCATACCTAACATACTTTATCATTTATTTATTACTAAAAAAATATCAGAATACCCTAATTTTATTTTATTTATTTATTTATTTACGTGCGAATGCAGAGGTAAAAATGATTTAGAGTAGGATTAATTAAGTATTATTTTTATGTAAAAAAAATCACATAATTGGGCTTGTTGATGTTGATGCGCATCCGTTTCTTAATAAGCCCAACCTTCCAAATGGACTCTATAATTGGGCCTAAACCCAAAATTACATAATTCTCACTTTCATATTCTCACTAGCATTATCAATTCACTAATCCAAAAAAAGAAGAAAAAGAAAAGGAAAAGAAAAGAAAAGAAAAAAAAAAGGATGAACCCTGTTTTTTAATAAGCATTATTTTTTTAAAAAGAGTCATTTATTTTATTAGATTAGATTATACAATAATATATTAATTCTCATTTTGCCAAGACAATTTAACCCTTTTTATTTTATAAATAAAAGTTAATTAATAACAATATTACTAATAGTTAAACTCAAACTCCCTTTATTATTATCAATTCCACCTCCAAAAAATATTTTAAAAATTACTATTAGTTAAATTAAATAAATAAATAATAAGGTCCAGTTATAATATCCTTGGAACCAATCACTTCCATTTTTTTTTTTTTTAAAAAAAAAATTCTCATCATGTTTAGGCATCCAATGCCAACCCAAGGCCCCTTTTTTCAATCTAACATTTCATCAAATAACCTCTCTTAGACAACTATAGAGAAAATTTTGCATGTAAATAATATAATATGAGATGAAATTAAATTAAATTAATATTAATTCATCAACTAACCCTCCTTGCTTTCTTTCTTTGTTAGTTTTTCTTTTTTGAATTTTTCACTTGATAAATCTTGATGATCTTACATGTTGGAATAAGTTGATGATTCAGTAGTACAAATGGAAAAGACAGCAAATGTGATGATATCTTTATATGTGGATACTTGAAGAAAAAGATTTGTCATGAAAGCAATGATGTATCAAAACTCATCACAACACACATATCTGTTCTTCTCTCTTTTAAACCAAGCAACCTATCATTTCTCTTCTTTCATTGCATTCCAAAATCCAATCACACTATATAAAACCACATCCCTCTTCTTTCTCATTCAAGATAGAGTGCACTACATTTTCAATCTTTTCCAAAATCTTGACAAAGAGATGAAACAACTATCTCTTTCATTGCTCTCTTTGCTCCTCCTTCACTTAACCCTAGCCTCCGGGCAATCCTCGGCTGCAGCCCCTGCACCGCAGGGGACGACCAACGTGACCGCCATCCTTGAGAAGGCGAGCCAGTTCACCATATTCATCCGCCTTCTACAAAACACCCAAGTGGCTGACCAAATCAACACAGAACTCAACAACTCAAAACAAGGCCTTACACTCTTCGCCCCAACCGACATCGCCTTCTTTAACCTAAAACCGGGGACGTTGAACTCCTTCACCGATCAACAAAAGGTCGAGCTAATCCAATTCCACGTCCTTTCTTCCTTCTTCTCCATGTCTCAGTTCCAAACCACAAGCAACCCGGTGCGCACACAGGCTGGGGGCAGCCAAGGCTCATTCCCGATGTACGTAACTGCATCGGGGAATCATGTCAACATAACAACCGGAATGACAAATGCAACAATAGCAAACACGGTATACACCAATGGCCAGCTAGCAGTGTATCAAGTCGATCAGGTGCTGCTTCCCCTCGACTTCTACACCACTCACCCTCCTCCACCATCTCCGGATCCATCCAAGTCCAAGAACACGACTCAACCACCATCCAGATCGGTTAGTCCCGACTCCTCCAACGCGTTTAATCTCAGGAACGCTGTCCATGCAACTGTATCTGTAATGCTAGCCTTGGTGGCCTTCATTTGATCAATATTGAGAGTCATTCATCACCACAATTTCAAGTTAATTTTCTTCCTTCGAATTATCTATTCCAATTTGGTAATCTTATGTTCATCGCTTGATAAACTTATTGGCGATTGCATATTAATTATTTCAGAATGCAAGATTAAACATTTTTGTGACAATGTGAGCAAATGCAAGCTATAAGATTTCCATTTTTGTATTACATGCCATCATCTTTCTTTATTGCTCTATTCCAGTAGGGAAAATTTAAACTAATTGAACTCCCATCACTATAATTTCAAAAATAAACTCGTAGTCATCTAAAATTATAACAATAATGTTCAAAACTCTCATTCTGTGTAACAGTCTCATAAAATAGTGCCCTACTTCAATAGAGTAAAGAAATATGAAGATCCATGCTTTTGAAATCTCCATCAATGAATTTGATATGAACGAAGTGACACTTGAGCAACAGCCCCCTCTTTTATCGAATCAAATTAATGCTATACGTACAACTGATGTATTCATTTCCATGTCGTGGCTTCCTAAAGTACATCCTCTTGTGCAATAACAATGTTGATGGTCACATATAAATTTAAATATACTGCACCTAACGACTGTTAGTCAAAATTGGTAATACATGACCCATCGTCGGGGAAACCATCAGAAAAGTCGTTTGTGAAGGTTAGAAATGGAAACCTCCAAAGCCCCCTCCAGGGAAACCTCCTTCGAAGTGGAAGGTAAATTGTTGCCCCCCTTGTCCAAAAGGATTATAACCCCCTCCACCCATTCCCATACCTTCATCAATATCTTCTCCGTTGTCGTATTTAGTACGCTTATCTTCATCACCCAGAACCTGTGGAAGAAAACACTCAACTTTTCTTTTTCTTTTATATGTGATAATATGATTTTACAAAAAAAAATTATCCTCAATGCCTTAAGAATGTATGAGTTGAATAGAATAGCTAAGGAAGTCATGACGTCTACAAATAATTATTCAAAACAACCGTCAACTGGGATCACTATATGATGATAGTAGCTGTTTTCATAACAAAAATTATCAGGATATGTATGTTCCAAACTTTTTCACCGGGCTGTTTGTTGTGGACTTAGAAAATGAATATTTGGTGAAATTCCATATCCATGATTGTATTAGATTCAAAAGCTCAAACATAATTCTTTTTGGGGGGTAACAAAAAAAAAAACTTAAGAGAGCACATACAATCATTTGTTAATAATAGAGCGAAAACAATAACCATTCAATTGCTTTACAGTGCTTTCTCGAACTTTGTATGATGCAACCAACACAAGACATGCGCCTAAAAGAGTTAGGCAAGTGAGAAAAGAATGAACAAACAATTACCTCATAAGCAGCTGCTATTTCTCGAAATTTTTCTTCTGCTTCTACTCTATTTTCAACATTCTTATCTGGATGCCATTGCAATGCAAGCTTCTTGTAAGCCTTCTTAATCTCCGACATGGAAGCAGTTTTTGAAATTCCCAAAATCTTATACCAATCTTTCCTTTGGCTCAATTTCAATGCTCTTTCGGCTTTTGATAAAGCTTCACGAATATTCATGTCCTATCATAGTTTACAATTCATCATCATACTTGTAATCTAAATGGTAAAGACTTATAAATAAAATAAAAAGGAATAAATAATAAACAAATCTCCCCTAATATATATCTCTGTTCAGGGAAAAAAAAATTATGCAGCATTATGTAATCTAAGCCTACTGAATGTTGCAAGCGGTAATCTTGGGCCCAGACAAGCATGAATGCGTATAGTCAGCACATAATGAATGAAATGTCACAAAAAATACTGTGACTTTTGCATTTGCATAGAATAATTATATATCAGTCAAAAACCATCACTATTACCATACAATGTACAATTTCTCCTAGTCATATGACAATTCAGAAGTCTAACAAGTTAATAATTGATTCATTCATAAGTCTTGGGTATCTACTAATCAAACTCAAAAACACTACGACTTGAATGAGTGCCTATTTAGAAGATTCTAAATCTAGATATAAAAGATTAATGTTCTTGCAGAGATCAGAATTGTTAGTCATAAAACATTATTTACCCCCATATACTTTAGTTTCTATATTTTACCCCAGTACTATTATTTAGCTTAGTTTCCAACTCCTGTACTTTAGTTTCTAAATTTTACCCTCTAGTAATTTTATTTTATTTTATTTAGCCTTTGCTTCTAGGTAAATTTTTTTTTTTTGGAAAGCCATCCTTAATTCATATAGTCGGAAGAAACATGACTGATCCAGATTTAAATCAGTAGTACAGCCACGACCTCATGAATTAAAACCCGAGGGACTAAGCACGAATGACAAAACTGCTAGACATAAAATAGATACTACTTGTTTCTTGCCTTTCATGAGCCATGGCGTGCATCTTTAACAGCTACAATACCTCTCAAGGTTATAAACCAGATATACTAAACAGAACAATAAATGCCGGTACGATGACAAACCTGAGGTGACTTTTCAGCAGCTGATTTTAGGTCAGCCACAGCTCCCTCCCAATCTTCAACTAAAAGCTTAGCTTCACCCCTCTGGAAGATAATGTCACAATGTAAATCAAGGAATGAACATTTGAACAAAGCTTCTTCCCTAGGTGGAGAATACAGGTCCAAGAAGCATTCAATGTATGGCCATTTAAAGCCCCTTCCATTTTCAGGAAAAAACATGCAACAGAAATTGATACCTGTAATAGAGCATCAACTTGATCTCCATCAATTTCAAGTACTTCAGTGCAAGATGTTACTCCATCCTTTCCCCTACCAAGCTTCACGTAGACCTTACACAATCCAAGATGAAGGTGTATATTGTGTGCAATGTGGTTTGGATCCATTGCAAGGGCAGCTTTATACTCCTCCACTGACAGGCGTAGCTTACCCTTGCTGGCATTATCTTCTGCCTGTATGAAATTCACGAGATCAGATACCAAAAAAATCATATTGCATTATATGCAGGATTGTGGGAACGAAAAATGAATAAACCATTACACTTTTTGTCTTTTTGAGGAGGTTCTTCAATCCGAAATATGCCCTTTTCAGTTCACCATGCTCAGGGTCCAGACGAAGACCTTTCTGATAATGCCTGGGCTTGGAAATCATAAACCAATTAAGAAATAATGATTTTTCAAGTCCGGATATCTATAATTGCACAATTCACATCTTAAACATCCTAAAATTATTCAACTGTGAGGATATCAACTATATTAAGACCCACCTAGTGGCAATGTCATGATCAGCTAAATAATAGTAGGCACGACCTCGCAATAGAAAAGCTTCCAAATTATTCTCATCTTCTTTAAGAATGTATCCTGTCTCAGAGATGGCCTCTGAATAATCTTTAGCTGCTATTAAAAGTCTGACTTTTAGGAATTTGGCCTGGAACGGAGTGAGCGATGCATTGAAATAGTGATATAAACCATATAATTGTTCACTTGCTCATTTGGTAAATTAAAAACAGACCTTAGAACATGCTGGGGAGAAAACAAGAACAACTTTATCAATATATTCCAATGCTTTTGTAAAATCACCAGAATCAAAAAGATTGTATGCTGAATTTAATGCATTCTGAGCTTGATATAACTGTGAAAACTCCTTCTCTACAACTGAATCTCCAGGTTTCATCTCCAGAAACTTTTTGTAGCTTTCCTCCGATTCCTCATATCTACATAAGAGAAAAACTGCCTGAATCACATAATTCAGAAATAAACCAAAGAGAGAAAGCTAGAAATTAAGCTATTAATCCGACAATCAGTGGTATAACTAGAAGAGACCACAGAGATAAGTTGCTCATGTAAATTGAACTTCACAATCAAATTAAACAGTCTAGTACATGACAAACACCATAATGCATCCTCCAACAAAATAACGTCGTAGTAAGTTTCAGTTCAATTTTCAATAGACAGGTAATTTGGAGGAAAAGAAACAGAAATAAATATTTGGGATTATAAGGCGCTGCCAAATTCTATAAGCTGGTCATAGTGCATCTTATTTACCACCAACCCAAAGAAAATGCAAATGAAGAAGCAAAGGAGAACATAATAAACAATCAACTACAGATGTTTTTCCGTAGAACCTAACTTGCATGGAATCCTGAAGCAAAGGAAAGTTTGTCTATTTTCACAGTCACAGATAAAGGCCTCGAAATCAGCTTAATAGCTACCAAAATAAACCTGCAAAGTTGACGAAGAATGGATGCTCGACGCCAATATGCTTCTGAAAGTGCTGGATCTGCTTCAATAGCAGTATTAAGGTCATTTAGAGCTTCACTATATTTCTTCACTTTTACACTCTTTGAAACTCTCTCAAAAAGACCAGCATCACCTGATTTACCATATTCACAAGGAATGAGGGAAGTAGGCATAGAGTATTCAAATAAGAAATAATTTAGAATTTAATTCAAAATCATAAGATACGACAACCTTCATTTCACAATAGTTCTCATTTTAAATTTTTTGTTTAAAAGTTAAAGATCAATAGAAAAATTACTAATACACCTCCTTCATGATTCTCAAAATCCCGTATACTCATAATGAGTCCAGTGCAAAATATGAAGGGAATGGGAATGGGTGCATAGCAACTATAATAGCCCTTAGAGAGTGGTGGGTTAATAAAGCTTGAAAATGTTATAATCAAGGAATGAGTATGAGAATTGCCTTAATTCTTTATTAAATTTATGGGATATAGTAACACACCTTCCCCTAAGATTGCAATCCACCGGGACTCTTGCTTTTAACTAGCGGAGTTAGAAGAAAATTAAGCCAGATTAAGAGCAAGTAGTGTGTAAATTCCCATACTTTTAGTAGATTTTTAAGGCTCATGAAATATTATTAACTCAATATGGATCGAACACTTCGTATTTGCGAGTTTTTATTATTCATTTCTACAAAATTTTAGTCCAATGAGGCCAGAATGATGAAAGAATTCTTTTAGACTACTTAATTGAGATATTCCGCTCTTAAACTACTTCTTAACATGGTCAATATGGCTTAAAAAGTGCCGCAAATAGACTGAATCTTGAATTCTTATAATTTCTATTCAGAGTTAGAATTAGATAAAATTTTCCACTCTGTCATTTGGGAAAAAAAAGAAAAGGAAATTCAGCCATGAGAACCAAAGTATTCCCTTTCAGAAAAAAAGTGCAAGAAAAAGAAACATTCCACATTAAGCTTTTCAGTTCATTCACTACCGAACATCGTAAATTAAAGAACACATATTCAATAGAACTCCAAACGGATCAGTGAACTAATTCATTCAATACATAGAACAACAATAGAAGAGATTAAATAAACCTGCAGCAGCAGCAGCAGCAACGAGGGGCTGGAGGAGGACGAGTTGGCAACAAAACACGAAGTTCAGAATGAATCCAGCATACATAAACCCTCTCCATTCCACGAAACCGAAACTGCAGAGCTTCATCGCCATTACTTTCTCCACTTCAATCACTCACCGCCGCCAATGTTCTAAACAATCTGTGCTGAAAACTGCAGAGATACATACACTATAGATACATGTCGGATTGAATTTACTGATTTACGAGGGGATTTTAATTGACAAATCCAGAATGATTATTTGATTGCAAACTTGAAGTGTTTCTTAATTCTTATGGCTTCCACGTTATATCACCCTATCGGTGCTTGCCACGTATAACAAAAATATTAGACTCACTGACCGCCACGTGGATGGGCCACCATGTTTATTTTCGGTCCATTTGTTGATGACTTATATTTGGGCCCAAATTTGGGGTTAATGGGTCCACTTAGTGAAAGTCCAAGTTCTCATAACGGCCTAAATATAGAAAACACTTTACTTTTTTGAGGCTGTATTGCCTGTGGCCCAGTAACTGGTTTCAGCGACCAGCAATCCTAGTATAATACTATATTTTTTTATTCTTTAATTAATTAATTATTATTAATTATAATTATACTCTTAATTATTATAATTATTATTTTACAATTAACAAACTCTAAATATAAATACTGAAAAAATACGCCATGAACTACAAAAATTATCTTTTATTAAAGGTTAACGTTTCGATTTATTTTATAAAATAAAATAAAATTCATTACAAATGTTAAGGGATTTTATCGCTTATGTTCAATTACATCTATACTCTAGCTATGATATCATAATTACTCATAAATTCAATTACAAACAGTAACAAAACTATAATAATAAGTACTTTACATATGACAATGACTAGCTCAGCAGTCTTATTCTTCAAAATTCATACAACCGGATCTAAAATTAATAGGAGGGCTACGACACAAACCCAATCCAATCCATCACCATCTTCTCTCACTTTTTCTTTCTCACACAACCTTTTCCTCTCGATTTATCTCTCATCTTCTCTTCTCTCACTTTCTCTTTCTCCCACAACCATTACACGCGTTGCTCCTCCACCGTCAACTACGAAATTTCTATCTAATTTATTGATGTGCTGTCGCCGGCACCCAAAAATATGATTTGTAATTTTTTCAAACAAACCCACTAAGAATGTAGTAGGGTAAGTAAGGGTCGAACCTACAGGGAGTAATCAAATTTCAATTGAATTAATTGTACTTTTAAAAGTAACCAAAGGGGGGATTAGATTGATTCTAAAAACTAATAAACATTAAAATTAAAATAAATAATTAAACGTGCAAAAATAATAAAATAAGAGAATAAATAAAATTAAAAACCTAGTCCAATGATTTGATCCCCTCTCATATCCTAATTCATAAAATTGCAAGAATTAAACATGTCAACAACCATATAAACTCAAATCCCTAGATTGACGGTACGATCAATCAACCCGAATGTTCTTAAGATCATCAATTAGGGTACGACCACTAAATTGAACTATCTACGAGTGACCCTATGGATTCGAACTCGTAAACGCATTAAAACTTTAAACATAGAATTACTAGGCTACGAAATCCGGCTAGGTATCATACAACCTAGATCCTATTACACTTAGAGGGAATAATCTCTATTTGCTACTTAATTCAATCCTCACAACAATTACGGATCATGGATCATGAAATAGCAGTAAGCAATAAAATAATTACACTAGATGGTCAGTCTAAAATAATTATCAAACTGCTATAAAGAATATCAAAGCATGTAATAGAATAAATTCATATAAAAGTTTGCTATATAAAGTTCCTAACAATCAAATAAATAATTCATTGGAGGTTCACAACCCTCGGACTAGAAACGAAATTACATAATCGAAATTAAATTGAAAATAAATTAGAACATAAAACCGTGTTCTTCATGGTTGAACTCCTTCAATCTGCGTTCTGCTCCTCTCCCAACGTCCCGAATCGTGTTCCCTGGATGTGTATGATGTCCAACAATAATATAAGGATCCTCAATTAACTTATCATTGACTTTCCTTCTTGAAAGGTGTCCAGATTCATTGGATCTTTTCTCTTTTTGTAAGTTTCCTTAAGCTCTTCAAATCAAATATCTCCTTAATTTATTTGGTCAAATCTTTTAATATCCACCAATTAAAATTATTATATTTTTGGCCTGTTTAGACAAGAATTAAAATAATTAAAATATAATGTGTGAAATAGAAATAAGTCATAATTAATATAAAATAATCACAACTCACATAAAAATATATATGAATTCATCTAAAATAATATGATAAAATTACGACTTATCATCATTTATGTTTGGTCAAAGCCATCATCGAAATTTCTATCCAATTTCTGAAACCCAAACACCAAATTTCTAGTGGAATCAGCCACATCAAAGCGCAAGAAGCTATATATATATATATATATCGTGGACACATAAATACATATGATTACGTATTCACTCCGTCCCACCCTAATAATTAAATATTTTTAAATTGGGTGTTTTATTCTAATGGTTATATTTTTTTGTATGAGACCTTAAGTAATTAAAATATGTCAATAGGACACATCCGCCACATTAATACAATCATCCACAATATATTAAAATATTATTTATTTCACCTCAATACACATTAAAATACTAAATTTCTTAATCCCCGTGCAAAAGATAAATATAACTATTAGAATGAGATGAAGGGAATAAGAGTGTTTTATTCCAACGGTTACATTTTTCTTTTTTTTTTGTGTATGAGACCCACACAATTAAGTAATTAAAATATCTCAATGGGACTCATCCGCCACATTAATACAATCATTCACTATACATTAAAATATTATTTATCTCACCTCAATACATATTAAAAAACTAAATTTCTTAATCCTCGTACAAAAAAACATAATTATTAGAATGAGACGAAAGGAATACATTTCTATGAAGTTTTATATTGTGATGGTATCTATATTTAGTTTAGTTCTTTATGTGTAATGAATTAAATAATATTTAGTTGAATCGATGTTATACGACCCTTATTCGTTTTTCGTGTATAACAAATTAATGTAATTATAAAAAATCAACATTTTTAAATTTTTTATTAATATTTATATTTCATTACATAATCATATGTTAACGTATAAACAATTTCAAATAATGGTCTTAATTGCTAAACATTATTTTCAAATACAATCCAAATTTTTTCAATAATTAACTCAAATTGAAACAAATTTTAACATATTAATTGATAATAAAAAAATATTTTAAAAAAAAAGGTAAGTCTTGAGTGAGACAGTCTCATGGATACCTTTACGTGAGATGGGTAATCCATTAGCCCAAATAAATATATTTTACATTAAATTTAAAAAATAATTTAAAGAATAGATGGCCTTGTTTGGTTTAATCAATTAATTAAGCCATTTCTAAATTTTAAACTTTCGCGCTAGATTGACTACATGCCTGGAACACACTACGATTAAATTCGACTATATACGACCTGATACTACTCCATGTCTCCATCTATAATCAATTTTGTTTTTTCAGTTTTAATAAAATATATTATTATTATTATTATTATTATTATTGGTTATTCAATAAAAATAATAATAAATTTTCAGATAGTGTGTTTATAATTTTATTATCACTTTATTTTAATTCGGTATCACTTTATATTAAAAATATTATTACTTTTTATTCATACTACAAATAAATCGTAAAATAATTTAATTAAACGATTATCACTTTTTGTTTATCATATATCACTTTTTATTATTCCATTGATTTGTTCATGAAAAAATTCAACTATACGGATATCACTTTTTTTTTATTAGGAATAACTTTTTATTAAAAACATTATCACGTTTTATTCATTCTATAAATTATTTAAAAAATAAACTTTGATAATTAGTTATCACTTTTTATTAAAGATGTTATCACTTTTTGTTTAAAACGTTATCACTTTTTATATATATTGTGAATTGTTCATGTAATAGTTCACAACAATGTTATCACTTTTCGTCAATTGAGTATCACATTTTATAAATTTATAATATTTAAATAAATATAAATTAAATGAATAAAAATTTTAAAATAATAAAAATTTTAATAATACAAATATAATTTAAAAAATAACATTATATACATAAAAATATACTACCTCCGGCCACTTACAAGGTATCCATTTCACTATTCCTGGCGTCCACTTCAAAGGTATCAATTTCTTCTATTTAGTAAAGAAAGTACACAATGTGACCCACCACTTCTCTCTAATACAACTACCCACTTTATCTATAATAATAATACTTTTTAATCCACGTGCAAAAAGTAAATAAAGACCTTAGAATTGTCCATGTACAAACAGCAAACGGTTACCTTATAAGTGGCCGGAGGGAGTATATATACTATAAGACTATTAATTTAATTTTATAATTAAAATTTCAATTTTCTAATTTAACTACAACCAAACAAGGTTGATGTGCTGTTGCCGACACTTACAAATAAGATTTATAATTTTTCAAACAAACACACTAAGAATGTAGTAGGGTAAGTAAGGGTCGAACCCACAGGGAGTAATCGAATTTCAATTAAACTTAACGTGTTTCTAAAGTAATAATGGGGGACGGATTAGATTCTAACAACTACTAACATGAAAATAGATAATTAAAGTAGCAAACATAAAATTAAATAATAGAACAAATAAAATAACAACATAGTCCAAGGATTTGATCCCCTCCCATATCCTAATTCATAAAATCGCAAGAATTAAACATGCAAGCAATTATACAAACTCAAATCCCTAGGCTAATGGTATGAGCAAATTAACCCGAATGTTCTTAAGATCATCAATTAGGGTACGACCACTAAATTGAACTATTCCCAAGTGACCCTATGGATTCGAACTCGAAAATACATTAAGACTCTAAACATAGAATTATTTGGCTACGAAAACCTGCTAGGAATCATACAACCTATATCCTATTATACCTTGAGGGAATTATCTCTATTTGCTACTTAATTCACTTCTCACAACAATTACAGATTGTGGATCACGAAATAGCGTTAAGCAATTAAATAATTAAATTAGATGGCCAGACTAAAATAATTATCAAAGTACTATTAAAAACATCAAAGCATGTAATAGAATAAATTTATATAAAAGTTTGCAATATAAAATTCCTAACAATCAAATAAATAATTCATGGGAGGTTCACAATCCTCGGACTAGAAACGAAATTACATAATTGAAATTAAATTAAACAGACAAAACTGATAACACCGATGTTCTTCGTGGTAGAACTTCCTCCTCCAATGGCTGCCCTCTAACGTCTCCACGTGATGAACGTGTGTATCGTAGAGAATATATCCTCCTTATTTATCTTGTTGTACCCCAAGAAACCTAATTGATTTCTTTTCTTTTTGAAGAGTGTCCAGATTCATTGCATCCCATCTTTGGTAAGTTTTTATTTATTGTTGATCACCAAATCCTTATTTTTCTTAATTATCTTGGTCAACTCTTTAATTTTTCTGCAATAAAAATTATTGTATCAGTCACAAAAATAAATAATTGTAACTGTACAATTTATCTCAATTTTAGCCTGTTTCAATAAGAAATAAAATAATCAAAGTTCAAGTGTGAAAAATATAAATAAATCGTAATTAACATCAAATAATTCACAACTCACGCGAAAAGAAGTGAATTTCATCTAAAATAATCATGTAAAATTACGACTTATCAAACTACCCACACCTAAACCTTTGCTTGTCCTCAAGCAAAATAAGACCAAAACAAGACAAAGGAAAAATTGATAATCATATGCAAGTGATAGTAAAACAGTGACACTTCCAAGAGAGACCAAACAAGATTCGCCAAATACAAAAGAGTGGTAGAATGCCTCACAAAAATCTTGCAACTTATGTAGAATAAAGGAATTTAAGAATTCATGGCCTCACAATGGTTTTGCTCAATAACGCTCAAGTATATAAGTGGGTAGCAAAACACTCAAAATTAAACATGACAAGACATTACCATAAGTTTGCTCCCAAATCAAATCTCCACCAAGTTCAATGAGCGTTGTGTAAATATCAAAAGAACTTTTAAAATGGTTGTAATGGGGCTTGGGATAAGGCGGGATAAAAAGGATTAAAAATGCTAAATATACCACTTTGCAAATGGTGTTAATCATATAAGTATATCAGAATGATGCATCATGCCATTCTCAATTTTTTTCACATCTACTCCTTTATTTTTTTGTGACAAATCTCTGATTTTTATCAACACATCCAACTACCCACACCTTTTTTTTTTTTTTTCAAATTTCGAATAATAGGGGCAACACTGAAGGGTTCAGTGTTACTTCAGAAAAATTCTGCAAACAAATACCAGCTTCATTTTTTTTTCAGCTCCAATTTTGTTTCCAACCTTTTTTTTCAATCATCCATTCTTCCTTTTCTTTTCCTCTTTTTTTTCCTCTCCATTTTTTCCTCTCTCTATTTTTTTTCTTTTTCTCAACCATCATCTCTCCTTCCTCATCAATTCAACCACCAAAAATATTTTTTCAATAAATTCCATAATTTATAAAATAGTAAGGGGTTCAATCGGAAGAGTTCAAGAAAGAAAATGGAATATGGTTAAGTGATATGCTCATTCAACAAAGAAAAGGTTAGGCTCAAAGTGGCTCTCCTAAAAGATTGATATGATTAGGTAGGTAAAAAGAAGACCAAAATACGGCTTGCCTAGGTGCCTTTATCATTTAATTACACATGCTCAAATGTAAGATCTCAAAATGCATTCAAGGAGCAAGTTCTAGAATGTACATATCAAGTGCAATTTGCACTCAATCAAGAAAAATAATAGAGCTTGTATAGATGATAGCTCTTCAAGGCTCAAAACTCACAAGAATATGTTTGTTTTGCCATGAATTCTCAAACAAAAATTATTCCACATTTGTCACAAAAACAACAAGACAAATCCAACAACTCACAAGTATATATACATCAAATTCAACTCTTTTGTCATGCCAAAAATTTCACAAATCAAAAGTACAATCTCACTATAAATCCAACACCAACTTCACATGTGCACATGTGTAAAAATATGATTTCAAATGAATTACTATGCACTTGTAATTAAATAAAAAAAATTACAATTTCAAGTACCACTCAATACACCTAACCTAGCCACCTAATCTTTTTGCTTGCCCTCAAGCAAACAAAACACAATAAAATTCAAGGAAAAATCAAGTGTAAGAGTGGAAAGAAGTCACCGGGTTAAGCCTCAATTTGGTTGACCACATGTTGGGATTTTTCTTCTCCTAGAAACGTTACCAACACCATCATCGTTTCACTCCATAACCTATAATTAAGTACACACCATAAGAACAAGATTATTTATTAAAATAAATAAAAATAAAAACTTAGGTTGGGTTGCCTCCCAACAAGCGCCTTTTCTTAACGTCGTCGGCTCGACGTTCACTTTTCTTTTCACGTAATAGGAGTAAAATGTTCAAACCAATATAATAATCTTATTGGTTTTCGAGAAGTGTTCTCTCCCTTCAAAATTATATGGTTCTTGGCCAGTCTTAACATGTCAAGCTCCATAGAAAATTGTTTGATCGTCTCAAGAAAAGGATCTTTAATCTTATCAATGCGAAACACTTCCACCGTCTCATTTTCTTGAGGATCTTCAACCTTGGGCAACCTGTATGGAGATGAAAAGTATCAGAATTAACAAAAATTGATTCGGGCAGCTTTACCTCATTTTCGTTTTCGACAAAACTAACACTGAAGGCTTCAGTGTCAGTTTCCTTCACATAATCTGCAGAATTTTCAGCCTCTTCATCCTCTTCAATTTCTGACTTAATCTCGAATTTTTCATCATTAGTGGATACTATATATTTTTAAAATAGGAGTATGGATATTTTGTTGGATCAATAACAAAAAGTAATCAGTTTTCTACATTTTCAAATGACTCCTATATTGGCAACTGTGAAGAAGTTGCAGGGATCGATGAACCTCCACCACAACCACCGGGAGAATTTGAATTAGAAGAAGACTATAGTTTGATGATGGGATTCACTTGGAAGACAGTGGTGGTTGGTTATGGTTGCCATCGATTAACATCTCCAGCCCTTCTTCATTATGGAGTGGAAGATATTGCTACGACCTCCAACAAAGCTTCAAATGTGGCTGTATTTTAAAATAATGTAATATAACGACTAGAAAATCAATTGGTACAATATTTACTGCATTTATTTGTTTATTTTTAAATAATCTATACTCATTCCTTCTCATTTTAATGGTTACATATTTTCATTTTGGACGTCTCATCCTAATGGTTACATTTCCCTTTTTATCATATGGGACCCACACAAATTAATTATTTTTCCTCCATGGGCCCACATATCTCACTAATACACCTACTCACTTTACATTAAATTACTATTTCTCTTACCTCAATACACATTAAAATACTATATTTATTAATCCATGTGCAAAAAGCAAACGTAACCATAAGGGCGGGACGAATGGAGTATGTGCAATTTGTTTAAATACCTATAAATCATATGTTAAATAAAATATGATTTTATATTGAATGTAATGTAAAATACAATCTAGAGCTAAAATGTATAAATGAGAAGAGGTTCAAATTTGTTCTAAATTATAGTCTTCCAAAAGGTAAAGCAAAAATGTGATTACTTATATGGGAAAATATCAATTTTGATCCCTTAGGATATGTCAAATTCACCTTTAGTCCTCAAGTTTGGAAATTTCTTAAAACTGGTCCTCCAATGTCCGAAATTATCTTTTTAGTCCACTTTTGGTCCTTAAAGTTACCGGAAAAAGGGACCAAAAATGGACTAAAGGATTAATTTCGGACACTAGAGGAACAGTTTTGAGAAATTACCAAACTTGAGGACTAAAAGTGAATTTGACATATTCTACAGGGCCAAAATTGATATTTAGCCCTTACTTATACTCCATTTTTCAGATGGATGCCTTATGTGAGAAATGAATTGTGAAAGAAGCCAAGGATGTATTGAAACTTATGGTGCAAATTAATATTCATTCTAACATATTATCATCATATAATAAAGTGCGTGAATACTCCTTGCAAGGGCTACTAGCTAAAAGATATTCTTTATATTTAACTTTCTGTTTTGGATTAAGAAACGAATGTAAAATATATAGTATACCACGCATGATCATTGGCTCACTTTTCCTAGGACTTTTTTTAATCTTGATAATAGGACATATAATTTTGTTGTCTTATTAAAGTGAAGTTTACAATGCAACAAAATACTTGCAAGAAATGTATCCTTACAATAAGCTACAAAGACTTGAGAAATTGAAACTTGACACCGAGGTAGAACAATCCAATCATTAATCTTGACATACAATAATCCACTGGAATTGTAATTCTCTGTGCTTACAGAGCTTTTGGCTAAGCTTAAAAGTGTTAAAATTGAAAGGGAGAGGATAAAACAATTATTACAATGCATAATTTATTTTAAAATAAATGTGTGCAAAATTATTATAACAAATAAGTCAAATGAATAAGTTATTTAGTAGTGACAACAGACAATCTAAGAATGAATTCATCATGCATAAACCCTCTCCATCCCACGATACCGAAACTGTAGAGATACATACACTATAGATACATGTCTGCTTGAATTTACTGATTTATTTACGAGGGGATTTTATTTGGCAAATCCAGAATGATTATTTGATTGCAAACTAGGAGTTAAATTCATTTTTTGCCCTATAACTAAGCAAAACTTCAATTTTTGCCCTAAAAGAGATAAGTGGTTCAATTTTGCCCTAAAAGTAATGATTTTTTTTCAATTTTTGCCCAATATTCGCCGGAAAATGCAAATTTCACCGGAATCCGCCACGTCATGCTTCAATTTGGGGGTTTCCGGCTGGTCAATCCGATGTGTCAATTTTGACTTATTTTGAGCCAATGAATTCGTCACGTCAATTTTATTTTTTTATTTTTTTATTTCCACATAATCCACATCACCAAATTAATTAAAAAAAATAAAGATGCGGTGCCCTTGCCACCATTCATGAATTTCCGGCGTCTGTGGATTTATGCCGTTGCGCTCTCTCTCACACACGATAAACCCCCCCTCTCTCTCTCTCTCTCCATAGATATTCTATATATCAATCTAGTACAATCTTCATAACACAACTGCCCAGAACTCTCCCTCTCTCAAAGGCGATGCTTGCACGATCTCTCTCGCATGTATTCCGTTTCGATTCATTTATTTTCTGGCGCTTTTCCTTTGCTTTAAGGTAAAAGAACCCAGCGGCTGCCGTCGCGGCTCGATTGACGGTGTTTGTGAGGCAGTGGCGGTCGACGGAACGGGTTTACGTCTCTGGCAGCGTGGGGCTGAGCATTCACGACTTCGGTGGCGGTGAGAGGACAGCATCGATGAGGATGGCGACATGGTGACGGGTTCAAATTTGGGAGCGAATCGACGGCGTTGGCGACGGCGACACGACGATAGGTTCAAATTTGGGAGCAAACGATGGGTAGGGCGAGCAATCTCTCGTCGTCTCTTCTTCTTCTCTCTATCTGCGTCTGTTGAACGTGAATTGAATCTTGGTGGCTTTTTGTTGGATTGATTGATAGTTTTTAGGATTTAGTTTGGTCAACATAGGAATTGGTTGTGGTGGAATTAGGCGGTGGAAGATGCCACAGGCGCCGAAAATCCATGGCTGGTGGCAGGGCACTACCGACGAGAAGGCGTCTTCTCTTTTTCATTAATTTATCCATCATTTATTTTTTTTAATTAATTTGGTGATGTGGATTATGTGGAAATTTTTTTAAAAAGAATGACGTGGCGGATTCATTGGCTCAAAATAAGTCAAAATTGACACATCGAATTGACCAGCCAGAAACCTCCAAATTGAAGCATGACGTGGCAGATTCATGTAAAAATTGCATTTTTCGGCGAAAATTGGGCAAAAATTGAAAAAAAATCATTAGTTATAGGGCAAAATTGAATAACTTATCTTTTTTAAGACAAAAATCGAAGTTTTACTTAATTATAGGGCAAAAAATAAATTTAACTCAAACTATAAGTGTTTCTTAATTCGTATGGCTTTTACGTTATATCGCCCTATCGGTGCTTGACACGTATGACAAAAATATTAGACTTACCAACCGCCACGTGGATGGGCCACCATGTTTCGTTTCGGCCCATTTGTTGATGATTTATATTTAAGCCCAAATTAGGGGTTCATGGGTCCACTTAGTGCAAGTCCAGTTTTTTGAGCTGTATTGGCAGTGGCCCAGTAACCGGTTGCAGCGACTGGCAAGTGGCAACTATAGAATTACATCAGTTCTTTTTAACATTTTTCTAAGTGCAAATAAAGAGTAATTTCGATATTAAAAAAATAAAATTAGGATTGCAATCTGAATTTCGATGCAAATAATACTTTCTCATTAATGAAAATATCTTTTTTGTTTTTTTGAAAACAATGAAAATATATTTGAAATTAGTCTTGTGACATACATTTGGGAACTTATACTATCAGTTTCGGAACCATAACTAAAGGCCAAACATAAATTTCGCTCTTAGTCAATAAATTTTTGAGATAAATAATTATGTGACTTAAAGTGTGAGTAAAAAAAAACTGTTTGAGCTTGAAACTTTTGTGGGAAAAAATAATTAAAAGAAAAGATTTGTGAGATGTCATATTATGAATAAAAATTAATAACATTATAATAAAAATGATAATTTATTGATGAAAATTAATAGTAGTTGTATAATATATTAATATTTCGTTAACATTTGTAGTGTAAATTAAAAGTAACTAGTATTTTAAATGAGAAGCGGTAATGATTTTATTAAAAAGTGATAACTAATTAAATAAATAAGTTTTTTAGAGAAGGACTTAATAGATAGGTATACTATCAATAATGGACTCGATAGATTTTTTTTATTAATTTAGGACTCGAATGATATGAAACTATCAATATAAGATCTAAAATCATAAAAATAATAAAAACTACATTAAAATTTCATGGTTTTAGGGTTCTAATTGATAGTTTACCTATCTTTTAAGTTCAATATTAAAATAATTCTTTAAAAGGATTATGAAAAGATCTCACTATGAGACTTTTCAAAATAAAAATTTTAATAAAAATAATTTTCTCCAAATTTTGACTTTTTCCATATTATAATCGTATAGTCACTAGTCAGTACAATAGTTTTTTTTTCTTCATAGTTTTGTACATGTAATTATACGTGAGGTATGAAAAATAATTTTTTAGATGTACTCCCTCCATTCCTATGAATGTTTATTTCTTCATTTTAGCTTGGTTTCAAGTTCTAAGTGTTTTTTTTTTTCAAGTTGGACCACTCAATATAATTATTTAATTTATGTAGGGCTCATAGACAATACTAAATAATATAACTATACACCTTACATTAAATAGTATATTTCTTAATTTACGTGTAAAAAATAAAAGTAAATATTATTAATACGGGACGGAAGGAGTATAATATATAAGATTTGAGCGATGTAAAGAGAACAATGAATAAAGATATTGAATTCGATGAATAAGGTATAAAATTAAATGTTACCGAAGTTTTCAATTGTTAGTATTGGTATTCCGAAAACGTGAAAAAATATTGAATTATAATAATATGAAAAGTGAAAAAAAAAAGTGTTATCACAAGGAGTTTTAATTAATAATTCCGCTGAACTTAAAAAAAATAAAAAAAATAAAAGATAAAAAAGATAAGAGTGAGACTTTGCGCGCACTTGTGGACAAGGTGCGCCTTTAAAATTTAATATTATGAGTAAGGTTACATTATTTTGTTCTAAAGAGTATACTTCATACTGTAATTAGTAAGGATACACCATTTTGTTCTAAAGAGTATAGACTTTTTATTAATATTTTTTATTTTTTTTCGAAAAATAAAGAATACACATTTTTATAGTAAATGATAAACACAAAATTCTAAAGACGCATAGAGTATGCCCCGTGCGTTGGGCGCCGGGTTCACACAAGTTTTTAAAAAAAAATAAAAAAAAAAGAAAGAAGAAAAACATTAAAAAATAATATTAGGTCTATTAGATTAAAGTGAAAAGCATTGTTTGATGTGAGGAGAAAGAGAAAAGGATCAAATTGTCAACGTGACAACAAAAAGTTTTCGTGTAAGAACCAATGTTGAAAAGCGATTAAAATCAATTCTGATTTCATTTTATTAACCGTAAGTCATAGATTATAGGATCATCGATTCACACAATTAATCTTTAATTAATTTAATCTATGCAGTTTGCAACTAATTAAGAGAAGTGGTTAAGGAAAAAATGATGTCCAAACACACGTATAAGACAACCGCATGTTGCCTTCAAAGAATCTTTCTCATACACAAATTCCCATTATTATTTTTTGTTTATTTCTATTACCTAACATTCCAATCCAATTTTATAATAATTAATGATATTAATAAGCTTTATTTGATTATACAAGAAAAATTGATTTAGAGTGATGAGTGAACCCTCTCCAAGACTTCCAAAATCATGGACATCAAATTTTCTATTTAGGCTGTTTTTGTCTTTTGATATTAAAAATTAAAATGAAGACAATGTTTATTTGGTGTGACGGGTTACTGTACTTAAACTTTTGTATATGAAATAAAGAGGTGACGCTAAATTTTGAATTTTTTTTTAATTTTTATTACATTATAAGTCTGATATGTTAATGATTACCTCATTTGATATTAAAACCATGACTTAACAAAGGTCCTCAATGGTCACCAATTTATTTCAAGGTTTGAAATAATTTTTTCCTCACACACGTGAAGAGAAGTGTAGAAATGATTTAATTAAAAATCAAACAATCCTGTTTCTACATATACTAGTTTCACAATAAATGTGATGAATCTGAAATGTATTAATGATACTTATATTATGCCATTGATTTCTCACACACAATAGATTAATAATAAGCATTGATTTACTAGCATGATTAATTATGAATTAGATTGAAAGTAAATAAATAAATAAAATTAAGTAGCTAAGACAAACCCAACGGCACACGAATCATGATGGAAGGGAACATCAATCTAGAGCTAGATGCATCAAATAAATTATAAATAAATAAGTAAATAAATAAATAATAATTCGTATTCCATTGAGTAGTTTAACCATTATAATATATATATATATATATATATATATAATATATATATATATATATATATATATATATATATATATATATATATATATATATATATATATATATATATATATATATATATATATATATATATATTCTTAATTCCATTTTAAAAAAAATTATGTAGAAATATCATTCAACAAATTATTTATAATATACTTTCACAGTCCGCTTTATTTTATGTTTTTGACATCCACTCTAAACGGTCTCATAAGTCTTACTATAAAACTACACACATAATTAATTTAATTAAAATATAAAAGCATACACCCAACTAATATAATTATTCATTAGCAATACTTATTATTGACATATAAAAAACAAATCACATTCTTATGTGACATAATATAAAATAACTAAATGAAAATAAAAAAAATGGAAACGCCACCAAAGTTGACGACGTCGCAGTATTGTATATCCACACTCAAGTTCAACGAGCAGTCAACGGAATACTTGATTTATATAAATAATGAATTAAATAATATACCCATCGATTTCAAGAAAATAATAAAAACACCAAAAAAGAATTCCCAACAATGTTCAAACTAATTAGGACATTGTACAACACCATATCAATTCATGCAATAATTCTCATATATAAATTATAAAATCCTAATTACCTACTTTTCAACTTCAATGCAGTTACCCAATATCCAAAATCCACTAGGAACCCTACTTGTAGTTGTAGATGAATATGGACCCACTTTTTATCTTTTATTTTATTATGTTATTATTTCAAAAAAAAGTATTTCGCATGTGTAAATATGAATAAATTGGTTCATTGTGAGATATCTAGTCAATTGACCATCATTTAATACTTAAAAGAAATAATTTCTTAATGATAAATAAACTATAGTTTCATTTAATGAAAGTATAATTTATGAGGCAGTATCGTATAAGAATTTGTTTAAGTTAGTGGAGTAATTATTTGTGGAAATTGTGAACACCAATTAAATGAGTATTAATTGTGCTTAAAAAAGAATGAAGTGATAAAAAGATATTTTTCTTATGTAATGTGTATATTTATTTTAAATCCATGTCATATACAAGAAAGAAAAGCCATGTGTCATGTTTGCAAAATAAATTAACACGATGAGAAAAAATAAATAAAAATTAGTACTCCTCTTCAATAATAAATTTCGTCCATTTTTTTTCGTACGTTTTAATTCAAAATAAATTGTATTAATGGGTGTATATAGATTTTATGTATGTAAAAAATGAAATGATACTCTTTGACTCTCAAATTGAAAAAAAAATCATTTGGAGGAGACGAAGAGAATAAAAAAAACTATAATACCATTTAAAAATCAATAAAATTAATTAAAAAATAATTTTTCTTTATTTTCGTGTCTACAACTAAGGCAATAGTAGGAGTATTATATTTTAGATTAAGAGAATTAATATTCTTTTAATTTGGTAGGATGCGACATTTAATTTTTTTTTTCAAATGAAATATAATAATTTCACAAGAAAATATTCAAATTGGGATGATAAAACAATTGAATTTATGTGGAAATGGAGGAATATATATATCTGAGCTGGCCTTTTCATGATAAGGTTTCCCTATTATTTTCTTATGGTACAAAAAAAAAAAAAAAAAGATATTTTGTAGCTAGTGATTGCTAGTGAAGTGGGTGAGACCCATCGCCGAACTCATGGAAGCAAACTTAGCCAGCTCTTGCGGCGAGAACGGCCCTGCGCCGCCGCCGTCGCCGCCCATTCCGAGGAAGTCCCTCGTCAGACTATGCTCCACTCCATGCAATCCCGAATGCAAGTTCACCCCATTCATATGATTGCCGGAGCTCATGAAATTCATCATCGCGTCGGACCCGCCTTTCGCGGCGGGGTTCTCCGCCGCAGCAGCGGCGCCGAACACCTGGTGCAGCTCGCTCCTGTTCTGCGCCGCCGCCGCGAAGGATGATAGAGTGTTGGTCGACGACGAAGACGGCGAGGAGGAACTCATCATCACTCCGACGGTGTTCCCGTAGAACCCCGTCGGACTGTTGGTGGACCCCATCTGCGCCGCCTTCTGCAGGAGGGCGGTCGCAGACATCGGCATCGGCGACGATCTTTGATTATCCGTACTGTAAAGCGAAGCTAAAGAATCCGCCATCGTTACAGCATTTCCACGTGGCTCCTCTTTCATCCCTCGAGGAGAGAGAGAAAGAGTGGCGTAGTTCGCCATTGATGAATTGAAGAGATTATTAGATGCTGCAATCTGATTTAACATTTCCGAAGAAGTAAACATGTTCGAATTATGATCCATATTCGGATTGAGCTGAGAATTGGGTTGGTGTTGATCCAACCATAGCGATAGCCGTGGCTTCTGCTGGTTATGATCGCCGAGAATGGAGTTTCCGGCGGAGAATTCCGGCCTATAACCGCCGCCGAGGTGGGGGATTCCGGCAAACCCATTCAGATCATCATTTCTAAAGCTCAAATTATTATTACCAACATGAGTAGTAGTAGTAGTAGTAATTCTTGCACTCTCTTCAGCTAAGGCATCACAAAAAGCTCTGTGTGTAATAAAACTATCCTTCCTGAATTTCAAGAAAACAAACAATCATAATCTAATCCAAATCCAATGCAAACTAATGAATACATAACATTCAGTTATGTCGACCTAATCATTTGAAGAGGGGCAAGTTTAATTACACACACAAAGACACAAACAGAGAGAGAAAGAAAGAAAGAGAAAGAGAGAGCATTAAATTGGAAGAAGATGTGTATGTAATAAAGGAAACAAGAAACACATGTAATAAAAATGAAATAAAATTAAATACCTGGAAAAGAGAGTACCACAGTCACATTTGTACTCTCTAGTCCCACAAGTCTTAGAATGAGCTTTCCAGTCAGATTGAACAGCGTATTTCTTCGAACACTTGTCACACTTCCATTTCTTCTCGCCATGTTTTCGACTGAAGTGTTTCTTTATACCCGTCAGATCTCCGAGGGCTCGGGCCGGGTCGTGGTGCACGCAACTCTTTTCCGGGCAAATATACACCTTCTTCTTGATTTGATCCTTGTTTGCTCTTTGCTTCAGCTTCCATGGCAGATTGTGCCCCCTTCTGTGTAGCTGCAGATTCTGATCCCTCTGGAAACCCTTATTACAGATTTCGCAAATAAATCTGTTCGTCGCCATCAGTGTTTTGGGCGACAGCGCTATCACTTCGGCATCTGGATCTGTCTCACCAATATTCACCATTATTGTACATATGGATACATGACATATAGATACATAAATTTGTATGTATATATACCTGGTGTTCCTGGGAGATTTCTTCTCTTCTTGGAAGGGGGTTTGGAGGAGAAATTAGGGTTTGGTTGGGATTCAAGGTTGGGAAGTTTTGGTGCTGCAGAATTGGGAACAGAAAACACATCACCAGACATCATGATTTGATGAGGTTTTGGGTTTGGGTGTTTATTACAAAAACAATTTTGGAAGGCTACAAAACAAAGAGAGAACTCACTCACTCTTACACACTCTCTCTCTCTACACAAATACAAACAGAGAGTATTAATCCTTAATTTGTTGTTATTATTCAAACAACAAAGAAGAAGAGGAGAGAAGGAGAAAGCAGAAGAAAACCACAAACACAAGCAGCTGAGTTTAAGATTGAAATCCTAAAAAGAGAGCAGAAGAAAACAATAATCTTGGTTACTCACACAGATCTGGTGGAGGGTTTGTTTGAATTCAACTGAAAAACACCAAAAAAATACTACACCATTTGAAAGCTAAGCAGAATATTTCCTCTCTTTTTCTAACAACCCAACTTCTCTCTCTCTCTCCTTTCTCTCTCTCTCTATTTCTTGCAATTAAGCAGCGTTCCCCCTTCAACGTCCTATCTTTTTATCTCTTAATTTCAAAGTCGGTCAGCCATAGATTTAGCTTGGGCCCACCTCTCTCTCTCTTAATTTCTCTCTAGATTATAGATACACTTGTTTGTACGTATGCATTGGCTGTATGCTGCTTGTAAACAAGAATGTGTAGAGCTGTGTGTCTTCTGTAGTTTTCGAGCTTAATTCCTATTATCAAGATCATCAAAACCATTAATTAAGGCTGTGTTTGGCTACGTTATTTTCTCGGAGAAAATTACGTTTTCATCTTATAATAATATTGTAGAGTTTTCAAAATTTGATGTGTATATATATATGTCTATCTCCTTTAATTATTTTATTTTCACTTTCTATTTATTATACTGTCACAATTTCTTTTCACATTTTAATTGGTACCAATATTACTTAGAGTTGGTCTCCTATATCCCCAAAGACACACCGTCCCCATGGGAACACAAGATTTTAATATTAATTTCTTGCATTCCGCACGGTGTGTCTCGGGCACACAAGTTTTTGCTTATTTCTTCGCTTAAAAAACATAGTATATTATTACCATATCACAATATACATTAATTTAAACATTTTAATATATGCTTAATACACATTAAATAATTAAATTTAATTTATTACTCTAAAGGACAAAGCAGTCTAAAATAGCTTCAAAAAATTAATCACATGAGTAAAAAGAATAATCTTAATATCGCATCTACTATAAGTTTATGAAATATATTAATAATGGGACTGGAGGGAGGATTAATTGAAAAAAAAATTGTACCATGAAAAGAAATGTATAATTAATTTGATTATACACACTCTGTACCACAAAAGAAATTTAAAGTTGCTCTATATTTTGAAGTTTGAGAAAAAAATATTTTGTACCAATTTTTAGGGATATTATAATTTTTTTTAATAAATAAGTTGTAAATATGTTTTGTGAATTAAAGTGAATTTCAATTTTAAAATTAAGGTGTATTATGTGATTATGCATTTTCATCCATAAAAAAAATAAAGATAATTTTGAGACAAACTAATTTACGAGAAAGTGCAATTAGAGATTTTGTAATATATACTTGATTAGAGTAGTAAACACGGATCCGATTAGTGAATTAAAGTAGTTTTTCTTAGAATGAATCTTACCAAATAGCGAAACCGAATTACCTATTAATGATTATGGGATGGAGGGTGTAGCAATTAATTTCAAACTGAAGTTGACACACATTTATGTTACGTCATCATTTATGTCGATTCCATAATGAACTATTTGTATTTTATCCTAAATCTAATAAGAATTGATTGAGTGTTGAGCTGCACATTTAATTAACTCACACAAGACAATCAATGATGAAGATCATACTACTATGCAAGATTAATTTGAATTTATTTTTCATGAATTAGTAGATATATATATAATTCATATAAAAGAATTAAAAAAAAGGTGGGCCTAAAATGAAGGTAGAAAGGTCAAAGGGAGAATGGTTTTAAGTTTCAACTTTTGACAAACATGGGGTTTTGTGAAATTTCCAAATAAAATAGACTGATATCGAAGTTTTATACAAAAATAAAGTATTGATTAATTAATTTCATATAAATTTATAGTTAAACACTTTTAGATCCCAAAAAGTATAGAAAAGAAAAGAAAAGGTGCCCCAGGGCATAGCTCAAGTGGTAGAGGGGAGGGTGGAAAGGCCTTCCAGCTGAGCTTGGTTGCTGCAGGGTGGGGGTTCGAATCCTGCCTTTGGCATGGATTTGGCCCCTTGCAAGCACAAGTTTAACAGTGAGCCCTCTCTATAAGCCACTTGAGGCACATCCTGCGATTTACCTCCTCCACCAATCCCCAGGGCAGGGGCGGTGGGGGCCCCTAATGGTGGGGTACACCATTTCAAGAAAAGATAAGGTAAGAAAAAAGTTAAAAAGGTGAGCAGTTACCCTTAGTAAAAAGTGCATTGCCTTTACCGCTCGTGTGTTCAGGAATAAAATGATTACAACATAATTAAAACTTTGAATTCTTTATTCATAAATTACATACATATAATATTATATTTAAATAGAAAGTGATTTAGAAAAATAAAATAGTAATGACAAGTGCGGGGGGGGGGGGGGGGGGGTGTCAGGAGGGGGGTTTTCGCAATTCCCAATAAGAGGTTTGAACCACCCGTGACCCCCCTGTCTCTCTCCTTGTGTTCCACTGAAACTGACTACGGGGACCCACTCGCTATACGTATGTTTTTAGAGAGAGAAATAGAGAGGTGAGAGAGAGAGTAGTATACGGACTTTAGATATTGGTTGAACGGTCTTGTATTTTGTCGACCACCGTTTCGAAATCTTCCTCTTCCGATTCTGAGAGCTTATGTCCCATTTTGCTGTGAAAATAAGTTCAAACGAACTCAATTCGTGACTTTTCAATACAATTCGATTTGTTTCGATTTAATATCAAATCATACACAATTATAACGTAAATCACAATTCAAATTACGTGAATTGTGTCACTCTCATCATGTATGGTTTCTAGTATTCCCTCGGTCCCAAAATACACGTTATATAAAATCGAAGAATTTTTTTTTTGTAATGATGTAAAAAAATAACTATTTTAGATAATTAAATATAATAAAGTCTACAATATAATTGACTAGATTGTGTATAAAAAGAATATGATATTTTTGTAATATTCTAGTATTGTTATTAATACTCCCTCAATCCCTGCGTGCTTACATTAACGTTTGATTTCTGAACATAGATTAAGAGATACTCACTCCGTCTCAAAGATATTAACGCACTTTTTCTTTGGATTGTCCTATAGAAATTGACATATTTACTTTTTAAGAGTATGAGACTCACACAAAAATAATTTATGTATTTACATGGGCCACACACACACATCATACTCACCACTAATATAATTACCCACTACACATTAAATATTATTTCTCTCACTTCACTTTACATTAAATTATTATACTCCTTAATCTCCGTGCCCAAAAAAAATGTGTCAATTGTTATGGGACGGAGGGAGTATAATATTTTAATAAAAAAATGAGTTGAGAAATATAAAAAGATAATATTTTAATAGAAAATTGGGTAGAGAAATAATATTTAATATATAGTAGGTACTCGGTCCCTTTGAAAAATGGTCTTTTTTTCATTGTGGGTTTCCCACCCAAAGAGTCTCATTTCTTTTTTTACACAGATGAGACCCACTCACACCCACTAATAGAATTAAAATATGGGACTCACACTCCCACTAATACACATTAAATAATAATACTTCTTAATCCACATGTCAAAAAGCAAAATACTCTTTTAGTGAGGTACGGAGGGAGTATGTTGTATTAGTGTTATATGTGGGTCATTAATTAATTGCTTTGTGTGGGTCCTAAAAAGGGAAATTTAAACCCTAATTTGGGACAAACTAAAGTGGAAAATGTAAACTTAACCCAAAAAAGTTCTCAAACTAAAATGGAAAATATAAATCTTAACCCAGAATATAGGAAGTATGATGTATTAATTCCATTTTTATGGTGTACAAATATTCTTGGGACGAATCAAAATAGAAAATGAACATGTATCACTACAAAAAAGAGGTATTTTTTAGTAACGAAATTTACCAACCGAATTCAATCCGTTAATGGATTAGCAACCAAAATAACATTTTTCTATTAGCAATGGAATACAAACGGATTTATTCTCTATTTTGCCAACGAAATTCAATCCGTTGGCAATTACCAACGGATTACCAAGGGAATGTTTATATAAATTACCAACGGATTACAATGAATTCTTTACCAACGGAATTGATTTTTCGTTGCTAAAAATTTACCAACCACCACTTTACCAACGGAAATTTACCAATAGATTATGTTGCTAATCCGTTGGTAAACCAATTTAAATTAAAACTTTTATCAACAAAATATTCCGTTGATAAAAAACAGTTTTTTTATAGTGTATACTTAGATGGAAAAAGTAATATTTAATTAAGAATGAAAAATAACGAAATGAAAATGTATTAAATTACCCAATCCTAAATAAATTACATTTTTTATATCCATTAAAAAAAACACACACATTTTTTCTACTCACTTTATATTATTCAATTAATATCGTTATCGATCTATCGTTAGTGATCAACTTTTATTTATTAGATTTAATTATTATTATTTTATTCAATCCATATATTTATTTTTTCGTCCAAAAAATAATAATTTTTATTTGATCCAATTTTTTTCTTCTATTTGGCCTAATTTCTGGGTATTCAACTCAAATTTTTTTTATTCTATTCAATCTATATTGTTAAGTTTTAAATGATCTCTATTCGATCCTTTTTTTCTATTCAACCTATATTTTGTTAATTCAACCTAAAATTTTACTTTATTCGATTTACTTTTTGGTTTTTTAAGATCTATCGACGAGAATATAATGCATCTCTATTCGGTCATTTTTTATTTATTTGGCCTATCTTTTTTTTTTATTTGGCCTATGATTTTTGTCCATTCGACCCTTTTTTTCTTCCTATTTCTTCTCTATTCAACCCATTTTATATATGTTTGATTTTTTTTTTATCATATTCATCCCATATTTTTAATTTTTTCTTTCTTCCAACATAATGAAAAATTAATTAAATCAAGAATATTTTGGATATAAACTCATAAAAATGATAAAAATATATGTTTATATTTGAGTGGTTAAAAAAATTTGTTACATTTGAAAGTGATACTTTGATTTTGTACCAAGGGGGTCGATGACCTTTATACCCTAAATTCCTATAATCCACAAAACAATTCATGTTTGCACGTAGTTTCACATTTTTTTAAGATTAATTGTTTTATTGATAAATTTTATTACTCCCTCCACCTCACGTAATTAAGCTCGTTTGTATGGGCTCGAAGTATTAATTTTTAATATATAATGTAAGATTAAATAGGGATAAATTGGTAATTTAAAGAGAGATAAATAAATAAAATTGTTGAAAATGATGAATAAAGTGTAAAAAAGTAAATAAAGTTGTTAAAATTGGTGAATAAAGTGTAAAAAATAAATGAGATGTATAGTGTATTTTTACTATTAATGAAACGTACATAAGTATTTGAGACACTTAAAAATGATGCATGGGTAGTAGGAAGATTTTTTAAAAATTTTTTAATATTTTAATATAATAAATAAAATATACTCCTATTATGTACTAGATGGAGTGTCAATTTTGATATTAAATAAAATTTTATAGTAACTGAACATATATTATTATTTTTTTTATAACCTTATAATTCATGAGTATCTTTTTTTATTGTAGTACGTCTTATTTTATTTACAGAGGTTTATATTTATTTAATTAATTCTGAGGTACTTTTTATTATTTTATTATTATTATTATTTTTGTAAGAATAATTGCATCGAAGTATTCAAAAGTATATACTTCTTCCTGTCAGCTCTCGTAGACACGAAGTATACTATCTCCACTTTATCATCGTAACATTTACTCCCTCCATTCAGTTAACAGAAATTCTTTTGCTTTTTTCACGTGCATTAAGGAGTATTATTTAATGTGTGGGTAATTGTATTAGTCGGAGTGTGAACCCCATATTTTAATTGTATTAGAGGGGGTGTGTGGGTCTCATGTGTATAAAAAAAGAAAGGGAACGCTTTGAGTGAGACGACCAAAATAGAAAAAATTGACTATCTTCAACCGGGACGGAGGGAGTACTTATTTTCATTTTGAACATCTCATCATAAGATTTATATTTCCTTTTATATTAAATGGATTTTACATATAAAAATTAATATTCCATATATTCATGGGACTAACACATAATACTAATTCAACTATTCATTATATACTTTAATCCCAATTAAAAAAAAAATGAAAAACTTTGTACGTACAGAGTGAATATTTAATTTGTAGTGTCTTGAGTTTTAAATGTTGGAAAGGTTTTCAATCTTTCCAACATTTAAAATAAATTTATGGCATGCAATTTTGAATAATTTTTTTAGATTTTGTTATAAAATGTGTGTTGTAGTTATTGATTAAAAAATAAATACTTCCTCCGTTTTCTTCGAATTTATTCATTTACGTTTTGTACGTATGTAAATTAAGGATGATTATTTTTTAATATGTTAGTGAATAATTATATCAGTAGAATGTACAAATCTCATTTTTTTAAAGAAAAAGTTGATACTTTGTAATGGGATGAATCAAAATAATAAATAAACATTTTAAGGGAAAACAAAAGGAGTACTCCATTATAATACTTCCTCCGTCCCACCCTTCATACTTTTTTCTCCGTCCGTCATATCATTATATCCAACAAACTTAAAAAGTTATTTTAATTTTAAATTTGTCACTTATTTTTTACACACATATCATTATTATTTTTTACCTAAAAATACTATAATACACTTTAAAGTCAAATAAAATTTATTAAATAGCGAAATTTTTTTAAACGTCATATAGTAAACCGGAAGGATGATCGGGACGAATGGAGTAGTCCACTGATAAAGTATTCATTTTACCATTTTAGTCGCCCACTCCTAAAATATCAAATTTTCCTTTTTAAGTAATAGAGTCTCATAGATACCAATTACTCATTACAAATACTCCCTCCGTCCGCTTGAAAGAGAATATTTTTTTTATTTTCGTCTGTCCCAAATAGGGTCATTTTCTTTTTACACATATGGGGCCCACACACACCCACTAATACAATTAAAATATGAGACCTACACTTACACTAATACAACTATTCACTACAATAATAATGCTCCTTAATCAACGTACACAAAAGTAAAATACCTCCGAACGGAGGGAGTATAATAATACTTCTCCCGTCCCGCAGAAAGGTACGCGCTTCCTTTGCGCGTACCTTTCTGCGGGACGGGGGTAGTAATATTTCTTATTTCACGTAAAAAAAAGTAAATGAATACTCCTTTCGTCCATCTTTAAGGGTGTCATTTACTTTTTGCACGTGGATTAAAGAGTATTATTTAATGTGTAGTGGGTACTTGTATTAATGGAGGTGTGAATCCTATTTTTTAATTGTATTAGTGGGTGTGTGTCACATATATATAAAAAAGGAAATTAGATTCTTGGGGGGTGAACGCCCAAAATAAAAAATGATACCCTTAAAAGCGGAAGGAATGAGTATTTAGACGGAGGGATTATTATTAATAAGAAATAAAAAGTTGGGGGCATGAATGAGTTGGGATGTCGTATCATGTATGAATGTAGTAACATAACATTAGTGAAAACATCACGTCAGTTATCATGAGTCATGGTAGTGATGGATGGACAGATGGCGTGTTACATCATTTGATGAAAACATTGCAAATCTTGCGCGCGTTTCACCCGATCTTTCTACCCTCTCTCTTCTCATTTGCCAAATGTTTTCACAATTTTTGTCTGCGTTTTAAGAAAGTTGTAATTATTATTATTATTTTATTTATTTATTTATTAGTAAATGTTACTCCCTCCGTCCGCTACAAACGTATACATTTATTTTTTTCACGTGAATTAAGGAGTATATTATTTAATATGTAGTAGATAGTTGTATTAGTGTAGTGTGTGAGTCTCATATATTAAATATATTAGTGATGTGTGGGTCACATGTGTTTAAAAAGGAAACTGTATACTTTTGGTGCGGACTCCTAAAATAGCAAAATGTATATCTTTCCATCCGAGGGAGTAGTTATTAGTATAGTTAGTAGTTACATCAAGCACCCATACAACCCCTATCTCCAAGCCCTTCTTATAACTCCCTCCTAATTCATTCCAAAGAGAGCTAGTTGTTATTACTTTAGTATAGTTAAGAAAGTTATTATTATTATTATTATTATTATTATTATTTAATATTTTGATTTTGCTACTGATAAAGAATATATATATTAAAGTGTGAAGTAGGAATGTAATTTTGTAAGTGTTTGAGGATTGAGAAGGGTTAATTATTTTGAAATATTTTTGAAATACGCAAGTTTTAGTTTTTTTTTTAAATTTTATTTGTTATCCTATTTATTTTATAAGTGTTATAATCCTTTCTTAAATTACATCTATCATTTCATAAATTACATCAAAGTGTGTACTCCACATGTTATTAGAAAGGCGAACTAACTAAACAAAATTAATTCAAATAAGATGCTATTTCCATCTCTATCTATCCATTTTCTCAAGACTTGTCACTTACACGTGTCAAATTCGAAGACTTTAATTGATGAGTCGTTGCAGTCTTACTCTTACATGTAATCACCTATTTATGGTTGGTCCTATTTGCATGTATTAATTACTTCATATATGCATATACTATCTTTTATTGTAATTAAATATGTTGACGGTGGTTATCGTCGTAGTGTTAATGGGAAGAGCTTATCGAGGGAAAATGGAACGAGGAGAACAAAGATAATCAAATACTCATATAGATGGAAAATAGAAGCACACTCTTATATTGATGATGGTTTCTTTATACTCATAACCTCACAACTCTCCCTCTACCAAGTATAGAAGATAAAGTAGTATTACAATTTCATAGGGATGACTATATAATGTTCTTCATTTTTCCTTTTATATTGGTCATGACCTTATGCATGTCTTAACCTTAATTATGAGAGGATATCATATGTTTTTGGAAATGACCAAACCTGCCACCAATAAGGAATCAATTTGCAAAATGTGGGGTAAGTTCAGATATAGCCCGACAACGCCAAAAAAGGTCTCAAAACTGGCAGATTTAGTCCCATAAGAATTTTTCATCAAAATCTGTTAATAGTTAACGAAATATTCTGAACCATTAGTAAGACAGAAATGACAACTTGCAGATTTGATTTCATAATTTGCAGAAATAATCCCAAAAATAAAACCGCTAGCTATGAAAATTTTCGAAAATAATGGTTATAATACTTATGGGATCTAAACCGCTAGCTATGAGATCAGTATATTCCTATGAGACTAAAATTGAACTGAATGAATTCTTATGGGACCAAATGTGACATTTTCCCTCAAAATGTTGTTACCCAAGTTATGTAGAGTTTCTATTCGTTGAGGGGTTTCTTATGTCTTTTATGTGTTGTCCTTTTTGTTATAAATTATGAGAGTGACGTGTTATTTTCCATTACTAGGTGATTATTATAGCTGATGTGCTAACTTCTAATGAGTTGGCCGAGATTATCCTTAGCCGAGTTGAGTTTATTTAAAGTCGGCTTGACTCGGGGTATTAATATCGATCGATCCTGTAATAGGCTGGGTATGTGATTATATTCTTAGACAAGATTGGCTTCGTCATTATTGGCCTTTGGACCTTTGTTGATTGTTGACTATGCCTATGTCGGGTTTTATCTTCGCCATGTTCGACTTGTTGGACTTGGGTTCCGTGGACTCTTTTATATATTAGTAGCGGAATTGGGCTTTAGCCCATATTTAAGGTGGGATATAACACCTATAACAAAAAAAATAAAAATAAAATAAAATAAAATAATATATATATATATATATATATATATATATATATATATATACACGAGTACATATTCCCGCATAATATGCGGATGCATTATATTTTATAAGAAAATTAATTAGATAATACAATATTAAATGCATATTGTAATTTAATATTGATGATGTACTCAAAATTTTTGAAGATATATTTTATTAATTGATTTATTTATCATTTTAAGGTTTACTTTTTAATTCTAAATATAAAGATATATACATTAGTAATATAATAATAATTAAAAATAGAAAGATTATATGTGATATTAAAATAAAAATTAAAATATGGAGTATATTATAACTAATCAAAAAATATGATTAAAGCTGGTGTTTTATTTGAAAATATACATGAATAATAATTATAAAATAATAATAATAAGGAAAAATCACTAATTGATACACACTTTTAAGCTAAATTACAATTAGATACAAGGAATTTAAATAATTACTCTCACATACAAAATATTAAAGTAAAATACCAGATATAACCTTATAATCCCATACACTTTTAAACCACCAACACTACCCCTCATCCACCCACCCGCTGTTGGCCGGCGTTGACCGGCGGCCGGATAGCCGTTGGCCGCCACTGACCGCCGCGGGAATTTAAATGTGCAAAAACAAAATTGTGCAAAGCAAATTGTGCAAAACCAAATTGTGCAAATATATAGGGGTATTTATGGTTTCACAATCATAATTGTGTAGTTATGAGTAATACTACTTTGAGTCATGTAGTTTACAACAATTATGCATTATTTTATGTACTTCCTAGTAAGTGATCTTAATAATAATAAGTTGGATATATTTTTATTGATTAGTTTAATTATCTATTCCTAACCAATCAAAAAAAATAATTAAAGGTGATATTTAATTTATAAATATATATGAATAATATAATTAAAAGTAGAAAGATTATATATATAAAATTAAAATAAAAAATACGACAATTAACCACGTCGCGACATCTCATACTTTTAAAAAGTTATTTATAGCAGCATATTCACAATTAGTATATATATTTATATATATATGAGATATATTTTTTAATCTCGTTATTTAATCTTTTCTTGGCTAGCTAGATAGATGCACTAGCTCTAAATATCCTTCACAATTAGCAAAGTTATTTTGCATTTTTGTTTTTAAATAGTTTCTCCCTATTTCTAACAATTAATTACTTATACTTAATTATCTTCTTATTAACATCCTAAAAACTTAATTTCGATACCCGAATTAATTAATATTATGACTTGGTCTTTGCATTAGTCATTTTCAACATTAAATTCTTAATTAATTAATTAATTTTTTATGGTTAATTATTAAACTTAAAGAGGAAGGGCCTGGTACTCTTTGACGGGTGATACATTATTGAAAGTATACTTAATACATGGATAATGTATATTCACGGTATATCATATTATAACATTCTAAAATTATATTTTTTTTAATATGTATAATTAATCGTATATACTTTAATATTCAATAAACATATTTTTTATATAATAATTATATTTTAACACGTTTTATAATATATATAATTCATTGTATATACTTTAGTATTCAATAAATATTTTTTTTATATAACAATTATATTTTAACACATTTTATAAACCGATTCACATGACACTAAACACTATCCCAGAACATATTTTGTGGAAAGAAGAATCATGGATAGATGTGAATGTACACATATATTAATATATGATTGATCCAATACCCATAATATTAAAAATATGGATGTAGGATGTGAGATTATGAGTGATAATATATACATAAATGAATAATATTACTCCCTCCGTCCCACGTATTTTTATCCATTTTCCATTTTAGGGTGTCTCACATATTTTTACTCATTCCATTTTTTACAAAAATACATAATATTTTATTACCTACTTTTTACAATCCCAACAACTTTAATTATTTTTTTACACTTTATTCATCATTCCCAATAACTTTATTCACTTTTTTTTAAATTACTAATTTATCCTTACTTTCTCTTACATTATATATTAAAAAAATAAAACGTCTTAATCTTCGTGTCCGTACAAACGGGTAAAAATACCCGGGACGGATGGAGTATATAGTTTTAACTGCTTTTGGCTCTACGCACTTGGATGTTACTACAAATCGAATTATTCTCCTCTCACATACCCCACCACCATACCTATGCATCTCTATCACATTAATTCTCTCTCTCTCTCCCTTAATTCTCTCTCTTAATTCATAGCTAATTATAGTATGTATTAATTCATGATTAATTATTAGATTTTTTTTTTTTGATATTGGGTCATTATTCGTTTTGCAACATACTATATCCCAAATTTGAAGATTTTATTTTGTAGGGTTTTTAGATCAAAATTTTAATGAAATATTGAAATTGACTTATAATTAGGAGTTTTAATTTTTTTTTCTAAAATTTCAATTTTCTTTTTTGTTTTTGTTGTAGTGAAATTGTATAACAAATAATCACTTGATCCCAATAAATTGAGAACGCAGACATTAATTTATCTCATAACATTTTTTATTTTAATTTTTTTGTGTAAAATTATTGACAAAATATATAATGTATAAATAAAATTGTTTATAAACAAGTTGAAAATATTAAATTGATAGTATGAGAATTAGTTGGTGGTGTAACAATTAAATTAAATTATTTAGAAGAACCATGCACATGCATACGTAGGGACATATGGGGACCTAAATTCGGGCTACAAAAAATTAAATCCCAAATTTCTAGGGTGAATTTAATAAATTATTATATTATATTATACTATTATCATATGGGTTTAAGATTTGATTTGCTGTCCGAACACATACGACATTACTTCCATCCATAACTTCCCTCTTCCCTATAGAGAGATTTAATTTATGGGCTCTAATTAATAATTAGTTTATATCTTATTATACCTTAGACTTTTAAAGTTTAAGCTTAGAATTTAGTGTTCATTTTTAGGGTTAAATTGTAATATGGTAAGCTTTATCCTATTGATTAAGGAGTAGCATGAGTATTTCATATTGTGGTTCATAAAAGTGTAAAATTGTTTTTTCACCCATATAAGAAGTGTTTACGTATACCCCCATCTTGACAAACTCGTATAAATTATCCACTATAAAAAATATGAATCCAGTGTCATGATACATAAATTAAAATATTAATGATATTTTAAGGATATGTATATAACTTATTCTATGACATAATATGTTTATATATATATATCTCTTTAGCCTTTCATGAATTGAAATATGAAGATCTAATTTGCTTGTTATAAATTAATTCCAACTAATTACACCATAAAACTTGTCGATCACATATATAATACAGACTCTCATATTAAAGGAGTAGTAGAGTTGGTTCTCGTGTCCCGAGTGAACGAGGTGTGTAAAGGTAAAATATTTTGTTCTAAAGAATATACATTTTAATTAATAAAAACATAATTTTTTCAATAAAAAGATCGGTTGAATATGAATAGTGTTGACGGCTGTTCTTGGCTCGCTAATTTAGTATACGGAGGATTAAGATGTTAAATTAATGAAACCAAGAACGAATACCATCAAACACAATCAACCACCAATAAAGACAAATAAAAAGATCAAAGCGTATCCAAGAATCAATTCCCACCAAAGAGCATAGCCAATTTTATTACTCTCCCTTAGAACAACACTCGTTTTCCCAAATCCTCACAAGTGCAATGTCTAAAGTGAATCTCAATGTCCTGCCTCTCTCCTGCGAGAGAGGCTATTTATATTGTCCTAAAACCCTAAACCCGAGCCAATCGTCTTGCGCCACCTGGATGAAGACAAGCCATCTTTAATGAAGCTACCCAGTACGCCGACCGCCTGCAGGAGGAGTCTGAGCGCCGTTTGTTACATTGCGGAGGACTTGCAGGGTGTCTCCGTCCTTTACTGGCCTCCTATTGGTCGTTGGAGCAGGGTGTGTCAGTCAGCTGTTGTCTTCTAGCTAAGATTGTTGTCCAAGATATCTCATCTTCCCGTTAGTGTTGTCTTCTAACCTGCGGTACCTGTATTATTTCATTATAATGTCTGTCCTTCATTATCTTGCTCTCGCCGTCCTCCTTTGGTCTTCAGACAAGTTAGCTTTCGGTACCGAGGAGTCTGTCCGAGGTCTTGGCCGGGGGGAGGGTGATTGCCGAGGTGCCTCTCCGAAGTTGAGGGTATTTTCTGGTTTCGTGCTGGTTTGGCGGGCTCGTCCTTATTCGTTCTGGACTGCTATATTCCTTATTGGGCTGCTTTAACTCCCCCTTCCTTTCTGTCCTCCAGTTGGGCCGCCGAGGGATTGGGCCTACCATTCCAAGTATCATGGGTCTGTTGGGTTTACTGGGCCTCTTGGGCCTAATACATCATAAGGGATATAATACCCATAACATTAGCCCCTCGAGCCTGAATAATTTCATGATTTGAGATTGTTCAGGGTCGAATCGTACTTCATAGGTTATATCCCTCATGCTTTGGTATCTGTAACATTAGGATTCCTTCTGTCTCGACTCTTTGTTGTTCGCAATCGTTGCTTCCTTCCTGATACATTACTGCTTTGTCGCGTTATCTGGCCGCTCTAAGAAATTTTTGTTCCGGTGGGAGGGTATATCTGGTATTTGGGGGTGCAACTGTTTGATTTGAATTTTGAAATTTAAATATTTTTCTGACAGTTTCCTTTTTCTCGCTTTCTCTTTCTTCTCCCTTCGATTTTGCCGGCAGTTAGCGTTCTTTTTATCTTCTCCCTTCTTCCAGGTATTATTCTCCCCTCTTCCTCTTTTTCTTTCTTTTCCTGATTACTTCCCTTCGCGCTTCTGGACGTATCACTGTCGTGGCCTTAGGGTTTCTCCTTCTCTTCCTCTTTATGCGTTTCCCTTTATGACTATCTCGATATGACTTGCGAGGGTTCTTCTTCTCTTCCCAGATCCCCTAGATCCCCTTCCCGTTCAATCGATTCTTCGCTCGGTAGTTCTGGGTCATCCTCGCCCTCATCGTCGTCGTCTACGGAGGAGCCCTCGGATCTCCTGTCACCATCTCGGATTGCTTTTAATCAACAGGTCATGGATTTTGTTTCTGCTTTTACATTGGAACATAATCCTGAGATGGTTGACGCCGGCCCTGGATTGTTGGGTCATCTTGAAAAACTTCCGTTGTGGGGTGAAAATACTCTTTTCTCTGCTACTGAGGTTCCTTCAGTCCTCGATGACTCTTGGTTATGGAAGAGTTATGTTATTGCTCTTGGTAAATTTCAGTGTGGGGCAGGGGTCAACTTCTATCTTCCTTCTCCCGATGTGTATATGTGTTACGCTCCGCCGAACGCCGTGGCGGCTTACGAACTGCAACTTGAAGTTGGTCTTAGGTTTCCTCTCTATCCCTGTATTCGGGAAATCTTCGAATTCTGGGGTATAACCCCAGCTCAACTGGCTCCCAACAGTTGGGCGGCTTTGATGGGTATTTTGGTCCTCTTTCGGAAGAGAAAATATTCTTTCTTGTCCGCCGCCGAGATCAACTTCCTGTACCGGCTCACTCCGAATAACAGGGCTAAGGGATACTATTATCTGGTGCCGCGCCACACCAACCTTGTTGCTTCTATGCCCAGTTCCGTTAAAGGGTGGAAAAATCCTTGGTTCTGGGTTCGCAGGTCTTGGAGAGGAGATTCTGTATATGATCTTGGGGACCCTCAGAATCCCACCGTGCTCCCCAGAAGTTCTTTCTTCAAGCCTGTCCTCAGTGCGTGTATGTTTCTATCGGTGCTCCTTTATGTTATATGGGATGTTCTAACTTTTTTTTCTTTTACTCTGTGCAGTAGGGGATACGTGTGCCCTGGGGACGCTGTCGGTCGAGTTTCAGAAGGCTTTCCACTGTGTTAGTAAGCTCTCCGAGAAGAGGCGCAATTACCAGTGGGTTCTCCGAGGGTCCAACCTTTTTGAAATTGATTTTACCGCCACGTCTATAACTATGCCAGATAGTCCCTCTGTGATTACTTCCCCGCTAAAGGGTTCGCTGTATAGCTCTCCTTCTCATATTGATTTTTTTTCTTCCTTTTTGTTATGCCTAGGGGAAAAGAAAAATCCATGTTTCATGCCTGATGCTGCCCGCATGTGTACTCTTCCCTCTTCTCGCCAATGGGTCGCGCTCTCCAAAGGAAAGAAGAAGGCTTCTCAGACTTCTTCTCCAAAGTCCTCTGGAGCCCCTCTTGTCATGCAGTCCCTTACTTCCGTCAGGATGGAGGAGGTTTCGGATCTCATCTCCAAGAGGTTGGAAGCTGATCTCGTCCAGACGCCTACTGAGGGTATTCAGGAGAAGATTTTCAAGAAAGCTCCTCGAGCCCTGATGTCCAAAAAAGGGAGGTCTGAGATCGCCGCACCTAAATCAGTTGCTCCAAAGTGGAAGTTTAAATTGATGGAAGAGAATTCCGAAGAGGATGTTCTCGACAGTACTGCTCTTCTTACACGTCTTTCAAAGAAGATCAGAGATGATGATGCAGGTATTGTCGCTGTTGTTTCCTCTGCGGCTTCTCGGGATGCCGTTGAAGTTTGTGATATCAGCTACTCCCCTTCTCCAGATGCCTTTACTCGCTCTCCTTTTGTTATCTTGGGTCCTCCGGGTGGTGCCACGCCCTCTGAGGTTCAGCAGACTCTTGGTGGCACCTTCTACGGTCCAGCGTCTCGCTGTTCCTCTTCGGAGATGTGGCGGTATTACCAAGGGAAGGCTCCTCTGCGATTTTGGTCATGTGGCGGTTCTTCCTCCGAGAGTGCTCCTCTTATTTTGCCCTTGTCGGATGATGCTACTTCGTTCCTCCCCATAGACCTCGTGGTCGATCAAGAACTTTTATCGAAGTACAGCCATTTGGATGAGGCTAGAAAGACCTTCCTCCGAACTCAAGAGCTTCTGTTTGATTTTGATGCTCTGGCTTGCTTGGCTCGTGCTGCTACCTTCCCTTTCAAGGGGTGTACTCGAGAACTCCTTGGACATATGGAGAACATGTCTGCCACGGATTCTCTTCACATCATTTCTAGTTATGTGGGACGATTATCGCTTCATGCTGTTAATGTCTTACATTGTATTTCTGAGCTAGAAAGAAGCGATTCCCGTTTGCAAAATAAGAGGGCCGAGCTCCAAGGGACCTTTGATACCCTCCGCACTCGGTAGGACAGTCTGTTAGGTAGATCTGCGGAAGAAAAAAGTGCTCTGGAGCTTCGGAACAAGGTACTCTCAGCTGAGATTGCTGCTGTGAAGGTTAAGCACCAGGAAGAGATTACAGCGAAAGAGAACCAGCTCTAAGTCGAGCTGTCTTGAGTTCAGGATAATTTCCAAACCTTTCAGACGTCTTCAAAACAGGAACTTGACAGGGTGCGACAGGAGAATGAGGCGTCTGAAGCTTCTCATGCTCAGAGGGTTAAGGCATCTGAAGATGTTGTTGCCGAGGTTCTGAAGGAGCGTGATGCGGCCATAGCAGAGGTGGGGCATTCTAAGGATGCTTTCCTTCTCTCCGAGGCCGACAATATGTACTACAAGAATGTTCTTCTCCCGAAGAACAGGATTAACTGATTCTATTCTTGTGCCTCCGCTTTTGCTCAGGCTTCTGCTCGAAAGCCCTATCCTGCTTGCCTTGACGACATGCATGATATTCTCCATCAAGCCATCAGTGAGACCTTAAAGGATGATATTGATTTTGGGGTGTTAGGTGAGTATTCTGACTTTATCACCGATGTCCCAAAAGAGTCTTCCAATGAGTCCGAGGAGGGTGGATTCGATGAGGAGTTTGCTGAAGGTGTTTCGGATTTTGCCAGAGGTGACTCTGGGGCTAAGGGTCCATCCACCATGCCCCCTGTTGAGTCTGGAGAGGGGTCTGTTCAAGAGACTTTTGTGGAGGCTGAGTTTTCTACCGTTAGTGATACACAAGATCTGGGTTTAGATGTTGCTGCTATTGTTTCCGAAGTTCTACTCGTCGAAGGCTCTACCGCTCTTTCAATTCCACCGATCTCTGAGACTAGTTTTGTCTCAGATTGCACCACTGATGTCAGCATTTCCCCAAGGTCGACGACTGTCGAAGCTACCTTGGGTAGTTCCAAAGACGTGGCATCGAGAAGTGAGGATCCATAGTCTATAGAGGTGGTTGGTTCCGAAATCTTTCAAGAAGACCAATGAAGCATCGCCGAGCCTCTAGTGTCGAATAGGGTGCATTCCTCTTGTTGAGGGTTTATTTCGTACCTCTTTTGCATTCCTTTTATTTATTGATTAATAGGATTTTGATTTCTTTTCGCTGTCGTTGTAACTTATTTATTTATGAATGAAATGCTTTTTCTGTTCCATTTATGAACGTAGTGAGGGTGTTTTGGTAGTTTACCTTTAATTTCAACCGCTAACGCTGTTTTTTGTCGTGGTATGTCACGTCTTTGGTCAGGCCTTGCGTGGTTCAATCTGTGCCCTCCTTTTTTCTTGGGAGTTGTAAGGTCTCTTTCTCCCAGTCGTTGGATCCCATCTATTTTTGTTCCATAATTTCTAATGATGGCGCCTGTTCCCCCCTTACCTTGTCAGGCCATTTCCTCTTTGGTTTTTTTAATTTCAAATCTTTCGTACCTTCTCCCTATATTCTCGATTTTCCTTAACTTAATTCCCTTGATTTTTTTGCGATTTCTGGAATTTTCTCTATTTTTGTGCATTCTGAGAATCCACATTCTCCCATCTGCCGTTTTGCTAAAACCATAACTTTCCATTCTTTGTTGTTGTTCCAGAAATGTCCGGTTAAGGCACTCCCCTTCCGCTTGATGTTCAAGAGGTGAATACTTCCGATGATTCGCCGGCGCAGCGTGCGCTGCCTGGTGTTCGTAGTTCCAATCGTCTTCGTCGGATGCTCCATCCTAACCTGAGGGATTTATCTACATCCTCTTCTTTCGGTGGCAACCCGGCCTCCACTAACTCTTCAAATAAGCCGCCGGTTCCGTCTGTGCCTACCGCGGGTGTTGGCGGTATGGCACTCCTTATTATTGCTGACCTTGGTGCCATACTCCCTCTTAACGTGGGGGATTATTTTTTCCATTGCCGAGATGTAGGTAACCTGGTGCTGCTTTCCAAGGGATGATTCAGCTTCTCAACTGTGTGCCAGCCTCTTGGTTAACTTCAGAGCAATTAGAGGAGATTCACCGGTGATATGGTAACCCTAATGTCGTCTTCGAACTTCCTTTGGATGAAGTCTCTATTTCCGACCCTCCTTTAGGTCGCACTGTGTTCAGTTACTTCCTTATCCTCGCTGGCTTGCGTCTTCCTATTCCTCCTGTCATCAGCCTGTTGTTACAGAGATGGGACATGTCCATAGGCCAGTTGTTGCCTTCTTCCTGGCTGCATCTAATCTCTACCATGTCACTGTTCCAAGTGTTGGGTCATAATATCCGGGACTCGGTTGAGCTTGAGTTTCTCTTTTAATACGCTGTGTTTGGTCGATCTAGTGGTTTTTGCCACTTGCTGCCCCGTAACAATCATCACTTTGTGGGGCCTCTAATGTTATCGGCCGGAGTTGGGAGCAAGCATGGTTTTGGCTAAGTGGAGACTATCGTATCCGTGTCAATGGTGTTCCAGTGACTTTTCCTGTTCGATTCCTGCCGTTGGATAAATGTATGATTCTCTCCTATTTCTGAAGCTTTGGTTCAACAGTTTCCTACAGTTTCTGATGTTGTTTCTCTGTAGGTCCTCCTTCTCATTCCCTCGAACGGCTGAACGCTGGTTTTCGTTAGGTATATGAGATCTTATCCCATGGTGGGAACACCTATCGTATCTCCCCACTGCTTTCTGAGCCTATCTTAGTTTCGGCTGGGTTGTCTACTTTGGGTCGCAGAGCTACTATTGGTGCTTCTCTTTTCCTGATCTCGTCTTATTCCGTATCCTATGACTGACCTTTCTTTTTTATCCTATAGGTGAACTCCAAAATGCTCTTTCCCCGGTGGGGTTGACTGGTTCTGTGGTTGGTCTACCCGAGTATGGGGTAATACACTCCAATTATGGGGGTGTTTGAATTAAAGATGAAAAGTGGTTGTGTTTAATACACAATAAATTGATCTTGAAGAAAAGAAAGTGGATCAACACAAGTATGTTTATCAGTTTTCAGATGAGGAGACTGATCTCGATTACTCTGTCCGTTCTCCACCCTTCGACGACGATGGAGCGATAGATGACTTATCCATTGGGTCCGAGGATATGAGGCTTGGTGATGATCAGTTGGTTACCCAGTTTACCGAGAATAGGATCTTGCCCCTATGTCTCCTCCCCGTTAGTATTTGCTCCGTTCTGGTGTTGCCCCGTCTGGTGTTTCTCCTGTTCCTGGTTCCGGGTCTACTTCCACCTCTCTGCTTGGGAAGAGAGAAAGAAGCGTCTATGAGCATGGTGGACCTCTCGGCCGACCGGAATCAGCTTTGTGCCCTGTTCTTCCTCCGTAGTTAGTGAGTTTGATCATCTTGCCGAGGTGCTAAGAAGAATAGTTGCCTCCATTCGAGTTTCTTCCTTCTTTTCATGTTCATTGCATTCTCACTTGTGACATTTTTTTGTAGATCCTCCTCTCACCGTGCTCGAAGCTGAAAAACAACTTGAAGAAAATCCGGAGGGGGGTCTCGAAGAAGATCCGGAGGAAGATCCTGAAGAGGATCCAGAAGAAGAGGTCGAAAGAGGTGTTGCGGAAGGTTTCAAAGAGGGTTCAGATGGTGGTTATGAACAGGAGGTGAGACTGATTATTATGACATGATGTTAGGGCCGAAGGAAAAACAACTTCCGGAGTTGGTACCAGTTCAATCTCCAGGCCGAAGCCAATACTGAGACTGCCAGGCTAGCCACCGAAAGGGCTCGTGTACGGGGAAAAGGCAAGGCCGATGAAGTCGATGAGCCTGACCTTTCTGAGCTGCGAGAGCTTGGAATCTGCGGCTTCATCATCGGTGTGAGTTCTCGGGCCTCTCATCAAGCTTCTCCCTCTGTCGTGCCCAGTTTTCTTGCCCAAGATTCTTCTGGTTTGGCCACTATGGCTGGAGTTGCTATTGTCTCCCTCGCTTCCTCTCTGCATGCTATGGATCAGTACCACTCATTCATTAGCCAGTTCATTGATCGTTCCGAGGGATCCTCTGCTAGCTTTGGAGGTTGAGAATGTCCAGCTGACTTCTCTGGTCGAGCATCAAAGGAATGGACTAGCTATTTCCGAGTTCGAACCCGATGTGAGGTGAGCCACCCTAGAGTCCATGGAGGCATGCTTAACCGAGACTGAAACTACCCGAGATGCCGCCTTGGTAGAGGCTGCTGAAATGCATGCCAGGTTAATTGAAGCCGAGGCTGCTCGCCTCCAAGCTTTGGAACAGCGCATTCCTCATCCTGGTTCAACTGAAGAGAGGGCCGCCCGTTCTGAGGCCCAGCAGAAAGAGATGGAGGATAAGATGGCAATTATTTTCCATTCCTTTAGCAGCCGAAAGAAAGATTGATGTTGTCCTCTTTCCCTACTTACTGATGTAATTTCAAACTTTCCCTTTCCTGGTTGGTTGTACATTTTGAAACTCTGACTGCTCTCCTAGTTTACGATTGGTTGTGTATTTTGAATTCTGACTGCTCTTTTTGTATTACTGTTCGATGATTGATGGTTGTTTGTTGCTGATGTGTAATTGTTGGTGTGTCTTAGCTGCACATTCCACATTTTCTATACACTTCTGTTTATTTAACTATCCCTTGTGTAGATGCTTGTATTTCTCGTTTGTTGTGCCTCCTCTTTGTGTCCGGTTGTATGCTATTCTGAGATTCCATCCTTTATTTCTGTTCTGATATTCCGATCCCCTTGTCCCCTCATTGGGAGAATTCCTTTTATTTTAACCCTGATGTTCCGATCCTTGTGCCTATCTACCCTAAATATGCCCGTGCCGCCTTTCGGCACCGTTCCAAGATCTGTTGTTGCTCCTTCATTTCGGCTCCGTGTTTCTCATTTACACCCAAGGTGATACCATTTTCCTCATACCGAGGTTCCCTCAACCTACTTTTTAATTTTAATATCCGATGTCTCGGAATCCTTGCTCCTATTTCCCTGAATCCGATATTTTTGCCTCTTATTACCAGTTTTTTTGACCCTGCCTTTTTTCGCTCCGCCTTGCCTTTCCGATCCCCTTTGTTAGTTACTTCCCTATGATATCCCTTTATTTATGCTTGCAACATTCTTTGTCAGTTTATAGGGTGATGTTTGTATTTCTGGACTTCCCGATACCATGGTATCTCGACATGTGAATATATGCCTTTATTTTTGGATTTTCCGCAACCATGACGTTCTCCTTTTTTTTAAACGAGTGTACTGATATTCCTAAGACCGTGATGCCCCCATAACTAAACACCTTTTCCTCTTTTGTGATAAACACATTGATATTTCTAACCATATGTCATTAAAAGGATTTCCATACAAATTGCATTTCTATACGATATGGCCTAACGCCTTGCTTAAAAGATGTAAAAAGTCATGTTACCAACCTCGTTCGTCTCACCTTCCTTTCCCTTATTGATAATATTTCTTCAAGAGTTGCGCATTCCATAGGTGTTGTATCTTCTTGCCATATACTTCTTCCAGTTCATATGCTCCTCCCTCTAGAATCTTCTTGATCACGTAGGGGCCTTTCCAGTTTTGGCCACTGCCCTGTGTCGTTGGGCCCACTATTTTCTGTAACACCAACTCCCCACCTTTAAACCTTCTCAGTTTTATCTTGGAGTTGTAAAATCTCTCTGCTCTCTGCTTGTAGACTGCATTATGCAACTCCGCATTCAATCTCCTTTCCTCCAACAGGTCCAGACTTTTTTGCATCAATTTATCATTTTTTCCTTCTTGGTGGAGAGTGACCCTAGGGCTGGGTTCTCCAATTTCCACTGGTATCACTGTCTCGACGCCGAAGGCCATTGAGAAAGGGGTCTCATTGGTGGAGGTTTTCGTCGTCGTCCTGTAGGACCATAGCACTCCCGGCAGCTCTTCAGGCCATTTCCCATCTAGCTTTTCCAACCTGGCTTTTAGTATGTGTTTGATGATCTTGTTCACTGCCTCGACTTGCCCATTGGATTGCGGGTGGTATGGCGTGGAGGACCATTTCTTAATGTCGTAGTCTTCATTAAATTTCCTCAGTCTGTCATTATCAAACTGCCTGTCATTTTCGGTCACGATGGCGATCAGTATCCCAAATCGGCATATTATATTTTCCTAGATGAACTTCTCAACTCGAGCCTCGGTTATGATCGAGAGAGGTTCAGCCTCTGCCCATTTTATGAAGTAATCTACTGCTACGATGGCGAATTTATTTCCTAGCAGTCCGATCATATCAATCTCCCACTTCGCGAAAGGCAACGGACTGAACACCGAGGTCAGTTGTTCCGACAGTGCTCTGACTATCGGGGCCAACCTCTGGCAAATCACACAGGCTCTTGCATATTGGGTGGCATCTTTTTTAAGCGTCGGCCAGAAGTAGCCCTGTCTGATCACTTTGTATGCTAGAGCAATCCCGCCTGTATGGTTCCCGCATACGCCTTCGTGTATCTCTGCTAGCACATAGCTTGCTTCCTCAGGAGTTAGGCATTTCAGAAGCAGCGACAAATAGCCTCTCTTGTACAGCATCCCCTCTATTAGAACATATCTCGCCGATCGGAGCTTGATCTGTCGAGCCTTGTCTTTATCCGAGGGTATTTTTCCCTCTTTCAAGTACGCCTTGATTGGTGTCTTCCATGACCCCTCCGCCGACTTCTCATTCAGGACCCACACGGCGGCGTCTGATGGGTTCTCCTACCTCACAATATTGATGTTATTCATGTCTTCAGCATTTGACGTCGTGGCCAATTTAGCTAACGCGTCGGCTCCCATGTTGTCCCTCCTGTCTATGCATTGTTCGAATTTCTGCAGTAAGCCTACAGCCAGTCCTCTATAGAGGCTCATGTGTTCATCCTTAGCCTCGTACTCTCCTTTCACCTGGTTCACCACCAGCTGTGAGTCATTGTATATCATCAGTTCGCCTGCTCTCATGGCCAACGTCATTCTTAAACCATTCAGTAGGGCCTCGTATTCTGCCTCATTGTTAGTAGCTAAGAAACCGAACCGGATCGCGATTGAAAAGGTTTCTCCGGACGGTGTTCGGATGATGATTCCTACGCCCGAAACCATTGCCGTTGCCTAACCGTCCACATGCATGATCCAGGGCTTTCTCCTTTCACCCTCGGCTGGTGCCGGGAAGGTCAGCTCCACTATGAAATCCGCCATGACTTGCCCTTTGACTGCATTCCTCGACAAGTACGCTATGTCGAACTGCCCTAATTCGACGGACCACTTCAACAACCTATCTGCTACGTCTGGTCTTTGAAGTACTTGCCTCAAAGGAAGTGTCGTTAGTACTTCAATAGTATGTTCCATGAAGTATGGTCTCAACTTTCTCGAACTCATAACCAGTGCATATGCCACCTTCTCCATTACTAGATATCTGAGTTCTGTGTCTCTCAAGGATTGACTTACGAAGTACATCGATTTCTGTTTCTTTTCTTCCATTTTAACCAGTACTGAACTGATCTCGGTTCCCGACACTGCTAGGTACAGCTGTAGTATTTCACCTGGTGAGGGTTTGGAAAGGATCTTGGGGTTGGATAGCTCCCTCTTGATCTCGTCGAATGCCTTCCCGCACTCTTCTATCCATTCGAACTTAGCCTTTTTGATGATGTCGAAAAAGGGTTTACATCTATCTGATGCCTTCGACATGGATCTGTTCAAAGCGGCCAACCTACCCGTCAGGTTCTGGACCTCTTTCATGTGCCTAGGCGCATCCATCTTCATGATAGCCTCCACATTTTCGGGGTTCATCTTGATTTTCCTGGAGCTAACCAAATATCCGAGTAAGCTCCATTTACTCACCCTGAAAGTACACTTTTTTGGGTTTAGCTTCATTCTGTAATGCCGGAAGGTTTCGAAAACCTTCCTCAGATGATCGAAGTGGTCCATCTTTTCCAGACTCTTTACTACGATGTCATCCACGTAGACCTCGACTATTTTCCCAATATCTTCCTCAAACATCTTGTTCACCAGCCTTTGGCAAGTGGCCCCAGCATTTCTTAAGCCGAACAGTATGTTGTTCCATTCATACACTCCACTCTCGTAGAAGAACGTCGTGTTCGCCTTGTCCCCCGGGTGCATGGGGATCTGATGGTACCCCGAGAAGGCATCCATGAAGCTCATTGTTAGGCAATTTTTGTGCACTCCAATTAAATCCCCAAGTGTAGGGATGCCAATTGTAATGGCAAGTACCCCAGTTAAAAAAATAATATCGTTCCCACTGAGACAGTCGATTATCTATCTATTTTGTATCACTATTTAACTAGAATTAAAGTAACCAAATTTCAAAGTGTTTGATTATGATAAAATACTAAAGTGCTTAAATAATAAATAACAAATTAAGTAAAAGCAAGGAATTATTCAAGATTAATCAAGAAAGAAATAACAGCTCTAAGGTATCGGGTTTAGTGCAGTTGATTCAGTTTCCTAGACGTCCTACTGTTCGTTCATACCATTTTAATGGATTTACATTATGATTCAATGCATGAGTAGTTTTGAACCACCTTCCTAGATACTAATAAGGCAAGTTTTATAAACCTCCGGATGGCCAATTCGACTAACATATATTCTCTGGAATTCCTATTCAATCTTATTCACTTACTACTTGACTTCTTAATTGCATTGTTCCACTAAGATAATCAAGTACCCTATTTACTAGCTCTTAGGATTAATATGTTCACGGGCAAACTACTTTAATCCCTAACAATCAAACAGAATCAAGTACACATGCACACAAGCTAACATAGTATATTAAGCATCACGGGCAATATCAATAATATACGATGAAGACATTACAAGCGCATAACAAAGTTTGGATAAAACGAATAAATAAGGATTATAAACAATATGAATTCACAAAGTTAATCTAGGTTCCCAAATCAACTACATTAGTCCCTCAATCCTTAGAACTGTAAAAGTACTTAGCCCATGAGGTTACACACAACCCTCATGGATATCAAATTCATAACAAAATCAACAATTGAAAATAATAGGGAAAAATAGGAAACCCTAGTGTCACGTGGTTCTCGTTCCCCCTCCGTCTCTCCGATTGGATTGGCTCTCAAAATCCACTTGAATCTTCCTTCGGACCGATGGGATGGATGGATGGATGGTTTGATGTGAATGGTGGATGGATGGATGGAGCGTGAATTGAATTCACGGTGTGTTTTCAGTGGTGAATGATCGGTCCCTTCTCAAAGTGTTTGATCCCTCCTTTTATACCTTGGGCCATGAAACTGACTTTGCTGGGCTATTCTTCACGTTTGTCACGCACAGGGGATTTAAAATCCCAATTTTCGGCCCAAACTAATGCAACACGAGTTGGAGTGACCAACTCGAGTTGCCAGCACGACTCGAGTTGCCTTATGTTGCAATTCAAGTAACCTAACTCAAGTCGTGCTACCAAGTCGTGCGTCCGCCTATTAAGTTGAGCTGCCATGCTCTGAAATTGATTTTCCTCCGTACAACAACAAAAGTCGAGCTGGCAAGTCAAGTCACCGCCTGTCAACTCGTGTTGGCTCAGTGGATAAAATTTGGCGCTGCTCTGCCTCACATGACATGAAACTCGGCTTGTCCCATACGCAGCTCGACTCGAGCTGCAAGTCGAGCTACCCAGGACAAGTCGAGTTGGCTCATTGACCAATTCTAACCCTCTACGGCATCCAACACGACTCGAGTTGCTAAGTCGTGCTGACTCATGCAACTCGAGTAAGCCCTTTTTTAGCTCATTTCCTTCCCATCTTTGGTTTCACTTCATTCTTACCCTGTTTTAGACTTCAAAATACAACAAAAACCATTAGAAGTACCAGAATCATGTAAAATACATAAACTACACACTCCAACACAAAAATATGGCCTTATCCTAACATAAACACAGTAATATACGACTGAAAAGATGTAGATTTCCACTCTCATCACTCATTATCTCATGTTCTGCCGTGGCGTCGACCATTTGGTCAATCGACGGGAGAGTATAGCTGTCCTTCGGGCAAAACTTATTTAGATCAGTGAAGTCGATGCACAGCCTCCACGATCTTTCCTTCTTCTTCACCATAACTGGGTTCTGCACTCTTATAGTGTACTTGCATTTGCTAATTCTTCCACTCGCCAGTAATTTGTGTACTTCCAGCTCCATAGCTGTATTTTTCTCCGGGCTGAACTTCCTTTTCTTTTGGTGAAATGGGGGAACGTTGGGGTCGATGTTTAACTTGTGGCACGTATACTTCGGATGTACCCCGAGTGTTTTGTTTGGGTTCCAGGCGAACACGTTCAAATTTTCCTTCAGTAGTTGAGTTAGCTCTTCCTTGAATTCGCTTTCCCACTCTGTCCCAATCTTGATCTTGACGTCGGCATCCTTTGGATCCAATTGTACCACCTCTGTTTTCCCTGCCGCCGAGGCTTCCTCTTTTAACTTCATCCTTGGATCTTCGTCTGGCGTTATTTGATTTCGCCTAGACCTCTCTGTCGCAACTTCTTTATCTTTCCGCCTTTTAACAACTAGATCTGGATGTTCTCCTATTATTGTCACAAGCACTTTCTCCTTATGTTCCTACGCTTCCTTTCCTTCCGTGGTCACCTGGATCGTGCCGAGCTTTTCTCTCTCACAATCTCTTCCTGGCAGCTCTTTAGTTTCTGTCTGCATCCCAGGGCTTTCTCCCTTTTCTAGGATATCCTCAAATCTTAACATCTCATTATCCATATCATGATAACTCAATCCCTCTACTTTTTCCAGAAATGAGCACTCTCTCGCCCTTCTCTGATTTCCTATCACCGTTGCTACTCTGCCATCAGCTGTGACAAATTTGAGGCATTGGTGAAGGGTGGACGGATAGCCTCGAAAGCATGAATCAACGGTCGCCCCAGTATGCAGTTGTATGTGGAGGCTTGGTCCACAACCTTGAATGTCAGCTGTTTTTGCATTCGTGTTTTTCCATCTAAGTCCTCTAACTGCACTGACAAATAAACCTCCATGGTTAGCCTAGTCAGTGCATTGCCGAAACATTTGATCTCATCACTACAAGGCCTCACCTTGTAATGGCGTTCCCCTCTCAGATTTTCAAAAACTTCCTTGAAGATTATATTAGCGTATGTCCCGGTATACACTAAGCATCTATGGACTTTAATTCCTAACAGTATGGGCGAAAGACTAAAGGGTCGGAATGGGGAGTACTTACCCCATAGAAGTCCGCTTCCGTGAAGGTAATATCCGCTTTCGTTACCCCTTTCAATGCCAGGGTCAGGGACCACACTTGGGAAATCTGTTAGTCTAAGCTTCTCACTTATGCCTTCATCTTCCTTTTGGATGTTGTGGTGAGTGTCTGGGAGGTCCCGATATAGGGGATTTCCTCTACCGGCTCCATCATGTGTATCTCGCCTGGCCTATCTCCTCTCGAGGATGGCCCTCTGATCCTATCAAATACTGGCAGTCATCCGGGAGGTAGAGGGGGTAAGGGACTCGCTCCATCATTCCGACCTCTGCCTAGGGATCTCGATCGATCCGGGGAAGGGGGAAGATTAGCGTCTCTCCTATACACCCTCGGCCCTATGGTCTGCAGCATCCCTCTTAACCTTTCTTCCTTGAATAACTTCCATAACTCTGTGATAAGATCTCGACATTGATCTGTGTTGTGCCAATGTGTCAGATGGTACATGCAATATTTTCGAGGGTTGGTGAGTTCTGAAGTTTGGAGGACCGGTCTCGGCGTCCGAAGGACTTGCTGATCTTTGACGTAGTAGAAGACCTGGGCAATATTCAAGTTAGTTCCTGACTTCAGCTCCTCGTACATCTGCTGCACCTCCGTATCTTCAGTAAATGGTTTGAAAGTGGAGGGTGTCTTGTATTCCTTCGTTCCTCCGGCACTGATCCTCTTCTTGCTTGGCTCTGTCGAGGGGTTCTAGTTACTTGTTTTCTTTGCCATCTTGGAAATATCTTCCGCCTGTATATGCTCGTTCGCTATGACCATGAAGGCCGCATAAGACACAGGTGGCTTGAGTAGGACCGCTTTCCATAAGCTACCTTCCGGGTGAAGAGCCCCCATCACCGTGATGAGACAAGATTCGTCTCCCATGACTTCTCCCATCGACCTTTGCTCGTTGAATCTTTTCAGAAAGTCTCGTAAGCCTTCTGTTGAATCTTGACGGATGTTAACCAGCTTGTGCTTTGGTTCTTTTGGTGCCCCGAGATACGAGTATTACATTAGGAATACTTCCATAACTCTGTCCAGCTTCTAATTGAGGCTACCGGGACCGCCCTAAACCAGGCGTGGGCCTTGTTTCCTAGGGTCAGCGGGAACATCCAGCATAGTGTAACCTCATTAGCACCTTGTGCCCTCATCCACATTAGATATTTTTTTATGTGAGAATATGAGTCGTAATCGCAATCAAAGATCAAACTGGAGAGAAATTTGATCCCCTGTTGCTGAGGTGCATTGCTGATTTCTGCCGCAAAAGGCGAAGGAGCCACCGATGACTGGAGGACCCCTCCAGTTCTGGACATCTTCCTTTCCAGATCCGCAAAGCGCTTGTTCACCTCCTCGGTTATCAAGGCCTGCAGATCTCCGATCGGTGCTTTAGGGAATATTTCTTTATTCTCTGACCGTATCACTGCCTGGGGTCTTCCTTCGTCTCGTCTCTCTTCGCGAGACAGGTCCCTTGTGTCTCCTATCCTGTGGTAAGGATAGCTCAATAGTTGGCAGATCTTTCTACGAGGAATCCCGGCTCTCCTGTGAATATGGCGTCGAAGATGAATGGGACCTCTGATTCCTTGGCTTTCTGGGTCAGTTGTGCCTCCTTTGAGAGATGGATGGGGTTCTTCGTGGGACATCTTCTTCAGCCGGCACTTCCCTAGTTGTGGGTCGGCCTCTCATTTGGTTTGGGGAACGATGTTGCTGAGATCCTTCTGCCCTTGGCCTCTCCCTCGATGGAGGGTTTCTTGCCTCTTGGTTCCATTCCTCCCGTGATCGCCTTTGAGCATCATTTCTCACGGATACCTCCAGAGGTGGAGGATTCTCAGCATCTTGGGGCTCCCTCGGTCGTGGTTGTTTTTGGGCCTCGGACCCTGGTCGGAAAAGATATTCGCTACGCTTTTCTTCTGTTGGAGTTTCGTCCACACTCTCCCCCTCTGCTATGTTCCTCCTTCTTAGGATGTTTATGGTATCTCTCGCGTCTTCTCCATTATGCTCTTTACTGGCTTCTTTCCTCCATTCGAGATCTTCCCGTAGATCACCATGGCTTCCCTGTGAGGACCGCTAAAGCTCATCCTCGCCGGTGGAATCGGGGAAGCCTCCGCAGCATACTCATTAATCACTCTTTGGATCTTTTTGTTCATTTCTTTCGCCTTTTGAGGATCACTTAAGTTTGGGATAAGAATAGACCTCGCCGGAGTATGTATCTCTCTGACTGGAGCACTAATTTGAACATTGCTTCCATTCCTTGTTACATTTCGCTGGGCTCTAGAGCATTCCCCTCTTTCTTCATTGTCACGAGTCATAAATCCGTCACCTCCCATTTGATTTATGGACGTAGAACAAAACCCAGAGATCTTTTTTCCAGAACTCTACCAAGACTTTTCAAAGAAATGAAACATGGATGGCTAATAGTAGCTTTCCCACGGACGACGCCAGATGTTGACGGTTGTTCTTGGCTCGCTAATTTAGTATACGGAGGATTAAGATGTTAAATTAACGAAACCAAGAACGAATACCATCAAATACAATCAACCACCAATAAAGACAAATAAAGAGATCAAAGCGTATCCAAGAATCAATTCCCACCAAAGAGCATAGCCAATTTTATTATTCTCCCTTAGAACAACACTCGTTTTCCCAAATCCTCACAAGTGCAATGTCTAAAGTGAATCTCAATGTCCTGTCTCTCTCCTGCGAGAGAGGCTATTTATTTTATCCTTAAATCATAAACCCGAGCCAATCGTCTTGCGCCACTTGGATGAAGACAAGCCGTCTTTAATGAAGCTGTCCAGTACGCCGACCGCCTGCAGGAAGAGTCTGAGCGCCATTTGTTGCACTGCAAAGGACTTGCAGGGTGTCTCCGTCCTTTGCTGGCCTCCTATTGATCGTTGGAGCAGGGTGTGCCAGTCAGCTGTTGTCTTCTAGCTAATATTGTTATCCAAGATATCTCTTCTTCCCGTTAGTGTTGTCTTCTAGCCTGTGGTACCTGTATTATTTCATTATGATGTCTGTCCTTCATTATCTTGCTCTCGCCGTCCTTCTTTGGTCTTCGGACAAGTTAGCTTTGGGTGCCGAAGAGTCTGTCCGAGGTCTTGGCCGGGGAGAGGGTGATTGCCGAGGTACCTCTCCGAAGTTGAGGGTGTTTCCTGGTTTCGTGCTGGTTCGGCGGGCTCGTCCTTATTCGTTCTGGACTGCTATATTCCTTATTGGGCTGCTTTAACTCCCCCTTCCTTTCTGTCCTCCAGTTGGATCGCCGAGGGATTGGGCTTACCATTCCAAGTATCATGGGTCTGTTGGGTTTATTGGGCCTCTTGGGCCTAATACATAATGAGGGATATAATATCCATAACTAATAGTATAAATATTTGATTAAAAATATTTTTTTTTTCCAGAAAATAAAGAATACATATTTTTATACTAAGGGGTACATCATTTAATACTAACTAGAGGGTATACCTTCCAAAAAATGCGAGATTTGGGGGGTACGGTATCCTTAGAGACACGCAAATTTGAGCCAAAATAGTTACTACATAAGTCCCTCCAAAACGTTTACGCATTTTTATTTGAGCGTTATATCATACGGTTTATATTTTTTTTAAAAGTAGATGGGACTCATGCACACCAAATAATTAATACTCATATATTTATGGACGTACACACAATATTAATACAACTACACACTACTCCCTCCGTCCCGACGTAAGAAGGACTTTTGCTTTTTGCACGTAGATAATGAGTATATTATTTAATGTGTAGTGTGTAGTTGTATTAGTGGGAGTGTGGGCCCCATATTTTAATTGTATTAGAGGGGTGTGTGGGTCTCATATGTGTAAAAAAGGAAAGGGAACCCTTTGGGTGGAACGACCAAAATGGAAAAAATATCATCTTTGAATGAGACGGAGGGAGTATACATTAACGTATTATATTTCTCACTTTATTATGCATTAAAATATTATATTTTTAAATTTTAATGTAAAAAGCAACTATAATAACTTGATCAAATAATTAAGAATTAATGTTGAGAATTATTAGTTAGAAATAAGAAGCCTTAAAACGCGTTTAGATGTAAGCATTTTCAAGGTGGCTATAGGAATTAGTAAAACCCTACTACCAAGAATTTTGGGTCCATTTCATCAACCCCTATGCCATTCTCTACTATATTAATTTATTTATTAAATTAAACATATATATAATAATTGGAACCGATAATCTCGGGTTAATATCCTTATTAAACCATTTATTTAATTTGAATCATCAACTAGCTACACTACAATATTTTGATAGGGGTAAAATATTGTATGTATTGTTTCACAAATTGAGTTTTATGGAACGATAAAAATGATAGTAATATTTTTAATAAAAAATATATTTAAGTTAGATAAAATGTAATAATCGTCTAAGTATCATATTTATAATAGATTGAAAAATGATAATAAATTATGAGTATTAGCTAATGAAATTGTCTTGTCGTGAGATTTGTAATATTTTCTAAAAATTAATAAAATTTGTTAAAAAAAAACAAACTTTTTTAAATCTCGTATCTACAATATTGTCGGTGCAGTTAAGTGTGGAACATTTAGAGGGAGTATAAATTATGATATTTACGTAATTAAGTGATTCTTATTATAATAAACCAAGTTGTAGTAATACAAAACATTTAAATAAAGTGAAAGCAACAATATATAATATGAAAATAAAAAGAAGTTAGATTATTTTCTGGCAAAATAAAATATTCATACTGAAAGAAACTTTATTTGTTTAGTCATGCAACTTGGTTTGGAAAACCATTACAATGGAAAAAGACACATTGAGACATAGTGTGTACAAAGTATGAGAGAAAACACGTAGTTGGAAGTATATTTTTAAAAAATAATTAATATATATTCTGATATTATAAAAAATTAAATAATAATATTTTTTTTAAAATAAAAGGAACACAAGTTGCACGTTCGCACACGGCAAACAATTCCATTTGGTTGGGGACTGATTACACATGGGGTTGTCTATTTTTAGAAAATGAAACATCAGAGTATCCAATGCTACCTCTTTCACCATCTAATTTAATTAATTATTCATATATATATATATATATATATATATATATATATATATATATATACCCAAATATTTTATAAAAAAAATAAAAATTCGTCTATATATACTAAAATTTCAACAAATATTTTAAAAAAATAGGTGAAATGGTGGATGATAATTTTATACCCAAAAGAAATTGAATCCGTTGATAATCATAGTAATTTTATTGATAATCCATTAGTAAAAACATCTAAGTAATTGCGTGTATCCCAATGCTAAAATACAATTTTTTTAAAAAACCATTAATTATATTAACCGAAGTAAAAAATGTAATGAACATAAGGATAAAATATAATAACATATTGGAAAAACAGTAATATATATTTATCTCACTAATGTATACCGAGGGAATAAGAGATGAGATAGGAGAGAAAGCGGGAAACAAGTATTAATTGAAGATAAAATAATATAAAGAAGAGGTGAGTTTGATAAATTTAAGAAGGATATGTGGGAAATTATTGCATGGAATTATTCTTTGCACTAAAAAAAAGTATTTTACAAACAAAAATATTATGTTTAAAAAAATTTAATTTTATTATTAAATTGATTTAATAATCCAATGGATTAACAATGAAATTAGTTGATAATTTTTCGTTGATAAAATTTTAGCAACGAAAAATTTAATTTATTTGATAATCCATTGCTAGTAATTTTATATAATGATTTTAATGGTAATCTATTGTTAGTAACAACGGATTTTATTTCGTTATAATAAATATATTGACATTCCGTGGCTAAAATTTTTTTTTATTGACAATGAGTTGATAATTATTAAAAATTTGAATTTTGATGAATTTCATTGCTTTCAAAAGGAGTTATGTTATTTTATTTATAGTAATAACTTATGTAACATTTTTATCTTTTTTCTGTGGTCAATGACTTATTTTGTTCCTAAAATTTAATAGTATACTACTATTTATTTTTAGAGTATAAATAGTAAAAATGGAATGTGAACTATACTCCATCTTAAAATATGGAGTACTATATAAGTATATCTAGAGGTACGTTTTAAAATCACAAAGTATAATAGTAAGATTTTGGATCTTAAAACTAATAAAGAACATTAAAAAATAAATAAATAAATCATAAACAGTAGAACTAATGATAGTAATATAGTACCAGCCGAGTGCTCACGATACTATCGTGCATAGAGTATACTGAATATTTTGATTTGAGTAATACTACCTTGCAATCGCATATAGAGGCTAGGTGCTTTTTTTTATGAAAAATTTGTATGAGACTATTTCAAACAATGTCTTTTGTAAAACTGATAACTGATAACAAAAAGTGATAATAGTGCATTGTAGTATTTTATTAATAATTTATATTATAAAAAAATAATATCTTTAATAAAAAGTGGTAATTAATTAGCAAAGTGTAAAATAATCTTAACTCTCGTTCAAGTGTGGCTCATTTCTTGCAAGTGTTACTCTTTATCGAAAAATTATAGTATATCATACGTTAGAATTATATTTATTCCTTTCATCTCATTAACAAATTTACATTTACTATTTTTGTTTTTTTTAAATAAGTTAACACTTTTGAATAAGAAAATAATACACAATCCAACAACTTCACATCACACTTTATTTTCAAAATTAACATACATTTATAACTCATGTAACTTACTTTATAATAGTAATTTACTGCTAGTAAAAAAACAATTGTCCTAAAACTCCGTATGTGTACGGTAAATTTGAATTTTATTATTTGGCGAAGATAGTATTTTTTATACTAAAAACTCGTAATGTGCTACACAAATAACATTCAAATATATAAAATAATAATATTTATTAAAGGTGAATTATCTTGTGCATCCAGGTACACGATGCACCAACCTTCAGAAATTTATACATTTACAAATAAAATATACTCCATACATTAATGAATAAAAATGTATACACTTTGTTAGCAAATTTTCTATTAATTTTTTAATGGAATATTTAACTAAAAAACATATACAATTATTAAATAAAAATATATACGCATCATGAATGCACGTCTCCACATGATACAACTGTTTATAAGAAATGAAGGAAGAAGAATGGTACTCATCTAGTGTACTTTTTACTATAAATTGGATACATAAATTTTGGGTTAATTTGTGGTGCATTAGGTGCATCGGTGCAGCTGATGATTTATAGAATTAAAGTTATTGGGTAGTGGATAGTTATTGTATTTTTTATTATTTTATTTTATTTAGTGGTTAAAATGAAATAAGTGTTTGATCTAACCGTTCATATTATCTTAAATACATCAGTGTATCAAGTGCACTGAAGTTGTAATTCTTTCTGCAGTTCTATTTTTAAGAACTGACATATCTCCGTGTAAAACGGGTTTGAATTGAATTCAAAATTTTGACCCGTTAATATATGATTGCATACACATTATTGCATTAATTTAATTTCTTTGCACACATAATTTTGACCCCAGTTAACAGCTATAAACAGTACGTACTAGATAAATTCTTTTTCGTATGATCATAATCTAATTATAAAAAGTATATATTACAAGTTTCCATTGCGGGAACATAAATATTACTCCAAATTTCAACTCGTATATATAATGCATATTAGACCACTTATTATTAAAATATATTAGACCACTTATTATTAAAATATATTTATTATGACACTTATAATTATATTTTATTTTACTTTAACAATCTATAAATATATTTTACTTATATAATAATTATATTTTAATACATTTCACCGTTAATCACACAAAACTTTATTTCTAAAAAATTACTAAAATAAATAATTGTATGGAGAACATTTTCATCTCATTTTTTAAATCGGATTAGTAAATTCCAATCCTCTATATTACAAACAATTATCCATCAACATGATTAATTATTATTCATTTAAAATTTTGAATTAATTTAATTATAATATCAAAATTAACAATGAAGCAATGAAGTAAAAAATACTTCTTTGCACATTAAAAAATAATATGTACTATTCACTATCTTAAAACAAATACTGAAACCATTTATTCAATTTTGACTAGCACAGTTGACTAAGTTTGACCGGTTTATATTTTTGGTTTTATATTTCTCTAATGTAACCAATAGTTGTGGAACCGGGAAGGAGTGCGAACCAGCATGTCAGTTCTTAAAAATAAAGTGATGTTAATTAGTTTCCAATTCTAAAATCGAGATTTAGGATTCAAAAATTTCTTCTAAGTTTATTTTTATTTGGATTTAAGCTGTGAATTTTACCAGCAGATGCAGATATCCGACGAATAATATTTTATTGAATACGGGTAAAGTAGGACATTTTAAGTTTCGAGTAAGATAGTAATGCTTGTGTCCGCATGGAAATGCTAAGGATAAGGGTAGGATATTTATTTTATAAAATACTTGATTAACCGTTTATTCAATTGTATTTTTATTATATATTCCCTTCGTCCCGCCCTAATAATTATACTTTTCTTTTATATATATATATATATTGTATTTTTTTTAATTTAAGTTTTGATTGTGTTTGCATTATTGTTTAAAGTGAAAATTATATTGAAATTATTTTAATATTAATGAATCTCATAATATTATGCACTGATAATGATTTTTTTTTCCAAATGTTAGGTCATATATGTAGGGATAGTGGTAGGGTAGGTCATGCTTTTACAAGTAATGTAGGTTGGACATAGATAATTCACATGGTAATTGTTTATATGTGAATTATCCACCTAGCTACCTATTGGATAATATCCACATCATATCCGATGATATATTTGAGGGTGATATGGTCGGGTAAGTGTAATAAAAATAGGATTAAGTATGTGGAGTAGGCATATCCGTACCCTACCCATTTACACCACTAATTTGGATTATTAAATCTCACATATATATTAAACACATCACATCCTACTTTCTCAAAAACACATCAAACCCTACTTTTACACATTAATTTGACATAAAATTAAAAATATATCCTACTTAAATCCCCAAAACAAATAAAGATCAACACTAAATCCACCTAATCTTAAATCTAGACTTCTTATTCCTAGTTACACCCAAAACAAGCAAACCCTTAGGGTTCCTCAAATCTTCCTTAATTTAGATTTAAAAATTTCAAGGATATATTGTGTTGATAGCTTCGTACAATAGTTATCATGAACAAGAATTGAGCCCACATGTCATAGAAGAATCACAAGTCTATTCCACTTTTGGTCGCCAGGCCATGGTAGCCATACCCTGACATCTTGGGGACTTATGTTAGTAGCTCAACATTACAACTATCGTGAACAAGAATTGGGCCCACATGTCATAGAAGAATCATAGGCCCGTTCTACCTTTGACAGTCAGGCCTTGGCATCCATACCTTGGTAGCTCGAGGGCTAATGTTGGTAGCTTGATATTACATCTATCATGAACAAGAGTCAGGCTCACAAGTTATAGAAGAATTACAGGTCTGTTCCTCTTTTGGCAGCTCCACCTCGAGCAATTCTACCTTAACGGACTCATTCTTGGTAGCTTTGCTCATATTTGGCAATTCTTCCTGAAAACCGTAGCTCTTTCGCTGTTCCGTAGGATAACAACACATGGTAGTTAACCTGAGCCACATAAGGCAGTTTCGCTAGTAACCATGCATGGAAAATGTCTAACAACCACACAAGGTAGATCCGCAGGACAACCACACATGGTAGTTCAACCTAGAGCCCCATATAAGGCAATCGAACAGCTAAGCATGGTTATGCCTTTGTCACGACCAAATTTATTCTATATAAAATAATTAAATTTAAAAGTATTTTTTTTATTTGAAAAGCTAAAAATAAAACAATAGCATTCAGGATTTATAATAATAGTAAAGTAGAGTTTAATTAAACCATAATTAGAATTTAAACAAACATCTTAGAAGTTAAGTAGCGGAAGACTTTCAGTGGTTTGTGTGCAGTGACAATTTCAGAGTTATTGTTCACATGATTAACACTTATTTAAGTAAATTAAGTAGTAATCCTTGCCATAATCCAACCCCTTCCAACTCATCACCCGCCACACCGGCTACACAGAATCATCTGTAGATGGAAACATAGGGGATGACACACGAGAATGTACTCAGTGGGGGATTCCTAGTTAGATTTCACAATTGAAAATGACTACACCTCTTGAGAAATGAACCTCATGAACTTATAATAGTAAAGGGAACTAACCCATAGTCATGTCACCCGAAAGCGTTCATTATTTAATCCGTCAAAATTATGCAAATACGTCCGTCTTTCCTTATTGGCATTGCAAATTCATAACATCAATAAATGCAACCAGACTCAATATAGAAATCGTAACAGAAAGCCCACCTCAGTGAAGACGAGCCACGCATGTGTAAGATTAAAGGTTGAATTTGGAACGAACGTTGTCGTAGCTAATTTTCCCTTGCACTATCTTCACCTTCAAGAGTTTAATTCTTTCTTAGCATATAACTAAATGTATTTATCTATAAACTATTTGGATGATTTCTATTCACGTGTGAAAAAGTCACTTGAGATATCACTTGTTAAATTTTTAATATTTAGGTCACACTTTAGGGTTTTCATGTAATTATTTATAATTAATAATGGATTATTAAATAAAATTACATTTTGAAAATTCTTTATTTAGTGGATAGCCTAAATTAGTGTTATAAAATAATACTTTAAGTACAATGAAATAATACTTTAAGTACAAGGCTGCTTGAATTAGGGTTCTTAAGTTCGCATGATATTATAGTTTGGGAAAATGGTTATAACTCTCCAACCTCTAATTTATTTCAAAAAATGTTTTATATGCATATATTAGACACATAGGTGAACATTTTCATGCTTATCCCTTCCCCTAGTTCGTTCATTTTAATGGTTAACGAAAAAGATGAAGTTTTGCTTGAGTTTCACATAAGCAGTCTGCCATAGTTTAGTAAAACATGCATAACTTTTATTTGGATGAATATTTTTCAAAGATATTTTACAGTTACATAATAGACATATAGACTAACAAGTTTTATGTTAAGAGTTTTGGCAGATTCATCCGTTTTTATAGTGTAAAATGAGTATGAAGTTTTTACAGTGTTATAACATATTCTCCCCTATTGTAGAATGTGTATAATTTTTAATGACCAAGCATTTTCTTAAAAAAATTGATGAATAATTTTTATATATTATAATAAACTCATATCATTGAAAAATATTTTAAATTTTTTTTACATATTATACATAACATACATATATGTATATATATAACGTTTATTATTATGAAAAAGATATTATATAATTGGAGTAAAATATTTATAATATAAATTTTATTACAAAGAATTTGAAATGTTAATGCCTTAAAAATGATAAAGGGTCCATTACTAATATGTACATTTTATGTACCAATATTACTACTAGATACACAAGGTAAATTAAATGCATAAAATACCATTTTTATCCTTTTTTTAATTGTATTTAGAAATTAATATATATAATTTATAATAACAATTAAAAGATAATATCCCACTAATTTCTCAACTAAAATAGTGGAGATCAGTCAATCATTAAATTATCGGTTAAAGAAAAAAAATAGTATTAAGAATTTGGGTTCAATCTCCACTATGAAAATTTCTGCTGACTATCGACCACCAACAGCCAATTTTGAATACATAGTGCTAATGTTTGTATCTATTCTGAAGATATTATAAAAAAGATAATATCCCACTAATTTCTCAACTAAAAATAGTGGAGATCTCAATCATTAAATTATCGATTAAAGATAAAAAAAATAGTATTACGAATTTGGGTTCAATCTCCATTGTGAAAATCTCGCTGACCATCGACCACCAATCGCCAATTTCTGAATACATTACTGAAAATTTCTGAATACATTACTGAAATTTTTGAATACATAGTGTTAATGTTTGTATGTATTCTGAATAATTTACTGACTACCAACGCTAATTTCTAAATACATTACTGAAAATTTCTGAATACATGATGCTTATCTCATAAACTTATTTGTATATATTCTGAATACTTTAATAAAAATTTCTGAATACATACAAACAAATAATTAAAAATCACTGAATACATACAATTCAGAATACATTCAAACAAGGAATATAAAGAAACACAAACACCAAGAATGAATTAAATACTTATTAATCGGGATTTAGATTATTTCAATTATTCAAAATAAACAATCAACCACCAATTTATTCACCGGCAAGGAAAACCATTTCAAGAAGTATGCATAGGAAAACAAAGAAATTGAAAACTAGTGAGGTCTTTTAGCGGTAGCCATTCATTTGATGAGGCTAGATTTCTTTCTGTCATCGCTGATCTTTTTTTCTCTTGAGAAATATTATATAGGAAGAATGAGAGTAATTAAAGTAATATGTAATATTTATTCATAATTAATGTATATAGGATTAGGGGTAAGTGTAACTTTTTATTAGATAATCTTGTAGTGGATAGTAATAAAATATATATTTTGTATCTACTAGTAATATTAAAGTATATTTTGTACTTAGATAGCAATAATTCCAATGATAAATAATCTACACTATTGTAGATACTTTTAAAACAGTACAGTGTTGTAATACTTTTAATACAGTGTTGTAAATACTTTTAAAAACAGTGCTATGAATACTTTTAAAATAGTTCACTCATTTTTAAGACATATAAAATATGAAATGTTACCGCCTTAAAAATGATAAATAATCTACATTCATATGGAGAATGTCGCAAATCATTAAGTGCGTACACTTTATCATACGTATACCCAAATAGCTCTTACATTCATATATCTCACATTAGTTGTCAATACTCTAAAATTCTTGCTAATAGAGTTCATTGGTAAAAGTGTAAGTCATTATTTGTTTTATTTACACTAGGCATGAAATTCAAAACTCATCAATCTACAATACCAAATAAGCATGAAATCACAGTACAATAAAACATCATATATCAATTTAGGATGTATTCACAGTATAGCTTAGTAGTCCTACACTATATTCCTAGCTTTAGTATTATGTAGTCTTATGATATTTCTAGGTTTTAGTATCCGGCAATCGATATATGTATGTATTAATACGCGTTCTGTATTAACAATATGCCTCATAATATCACATGTGTATGTTCATACATCTATAAGAAAGCAAGTATAAGAAAGAAAGTATGGTGAAGATGTTACCCTGAATACTTAAGAGATTTAGGAGTTTTGGGTTGATGATATATGGGCCTGCAACTCTACTGTAAAGACCAACCGTAGAACAAAGACTCTTCAAATCTACTATAAAACTAAGAATCGGGGTACGTGAAGGAGATTGAGGGCATTCTAACCGTGTAATAAAAGGGTTTAAGAATCGAGATACCTGTCAGCTACAGAATCACAGGAGTGGAAGGAGCGTGGTTGCGAGATGAGAGATCTAATCAAACCGTCAGAACTATCAGAAATGGGTAAAGCGTGAAATGGATTAACTCCAATGGGATGGATGAACCGTGAAATGGGATTAACTCCGATGAATGGGTGAACTATGAGGAATGAAAAGATCAGTGGAGTGGAGTAGGGTTGAGATGGCTAAACTTGTTGAGAAATAAGAAAGTTAATAGGGTGGAGTAGTGTGAATATACGACGTATTTTTAACCTAATGTTGTTTATCATCTACCCTGACGTAGAAAGTTTCATTTACGAGGCGTAGTAGCTTGTTCAGACTTAGGTGTGATTATTAGAATTCTGTAATCATTGAGATTTAGCGTGTTTTGTTTATTATTCTTTCGCAGGCTTTTGATATAATCTGTTATTACCTTCTTGTCTTTTATCTAATTATATTATTATTATTATTATATCTCATGTTTTATGTGTAATTATAAAATATTTATTATTATTAACATCACTATATATATATATATATATATAATTCATGACTATTACAGCCTTACAGTCGTACAAGGCAGTTCTGTAGAACACCCACACATGCATGGCAGTTCTACATGGTAGCACACCTCGTAGCTTAGGACTTGCTCTTGGCACAAAACCACTTCACGACAGCTCGACAGCCACGCCTCAGTGGACGTGCCTCTGCATCTCAACCGCAACGCCATTGGCAGCTCTATTGCAACGCCATCGGCAGTTCGAAGGTCTAGCCTCGGCAGCACAACACCCATACTTCAGCAGTCCAGCCTCACTTTATCATCCGTACCATACTATGCTTTAATAAATGTAGCTGAACTCTGTTTTTGATACTAAAAGTCCTAAAATACATACCTCTTGGCGACACAACACATATGCCCTGTGCTCCACCAAACTTGTTTTCCACTTCCAAATGCCATCCAAGGTGGGTAGTGTAAAATTTTAAAAATCTTTAACACATTAGGAAAAGATTAAATAAGATCTATCCCCAAATCTGCGCATTAAATGTGTAGCCATCCTAAGCCCCTAGGTTTATAGGATGTTTTGGTTATATAGAATTTATTAAGCTCCTTCATCTGCCTATAAATAGCCTCGTGAAGTCTCATTCAAGACACATCTTCTTAACGGGAAGAAATCTCATTCTCGTTATAAAAAATACTCCATCCGTTCGGTTTTAAGGTGTCTGTTTATTTTTTGCACGTGGATTAAGGAGTATAATTATTATATGTAAAGTGGGTAGTTGTATTAGAGGGAAGTGGTGAGTCATATTGTGTATTTTTTTACTAAATAGGAGAAATAGATACATTTGAATCGGACGTAAAAAAATAGTAAAATGGACACCTTAGAAACGTACAGAGGGAGTAACATAAATCCTCTCCATTTTCACTTGTTATTTTCCTCAACCGAGCTGAAGTTCTATACGACAATTTCACCAATAGAAAGAAAAGAGAGTTTTATTAATATTAGGATTCATAAGTGCACCCTAAAATCACTCTTATTTTATATTATTCCAAAAAAAAATTAATAAAAAAAAGAATGTTATGGTCCCACATATTATCATAGAGCTTTACAATACGTTTTTATTTTAATTTTTCCTCTTTATTAAATTTTAAGTATAAAAAAAATGTACATGTAAGAAGATGGAGCAGCAAGCTAGAATGAAGATGGAGAGAGAGACATGAGAGTATCTTCTCTCTCCACATGTTGAAACAGTAGGTTTGTCAGATTGATTAAGAATCAAACAGCAACATTTTAAACTATTGTTTTTATTTTATTAAAATCTCTATTTGTGAGAGATGCTGGTGTCATTATTATTTATTTATTTAAAGAAAAAATGGGAAATTTTGTAGAAATATACTCTGCCATGTACCAAGCAACATGGGGCATGACTATCTTGGCATGGAGCTGTCGGCAACAATTTAAATGCTACCTGCTCAATCCACATCTTCCACTAATTTTAATTACATGATTAATTTGCAGTAATTAAACAAACAACATGTTTTTAATTTATTACATCAAGATGGGTCTTTTTTGGATACATGTATGTCATGTATTGAAGAATTATCTTTTCTTGTTTTGGGATTTGAGATTTTGTAGTAAAATATTTTTAGTTGGGCTTCAATAAGATAGGAGTAAGCAAGTTTTATATTGAGGTGTTCTCATGAAATAAGTTTGCATAATATATAGGAGTAAGAAAGTTTTATATTGAGATGTTCTCATGAAATAAGTTTGCATAATATATAAATAAAAAAGAAATAATATTTTTAATAAAATAATATCTGATCAAGAAATTATATAAATTTTATTGAAATGTTCTATAAACTTTAGTAGGATGGATAAGAAGTGATACCTACATCTCAGATAGTTTATGCATAATTTCTTTGTAATTATAAAAATATATTATAAATTATCGGATAAAATGTAATATTTTTAATAAAAAAGTGAAATTATGTTAAAGTGAAAAATGATTTACCCCAAAGTAAAAAATAAAAAAAAAATTGAAATACTTTCTATCCTAAATTTAACAGCATATCTTTTTTATCATAATCGACAAAAATACCCTTTGCTCGAATTTGTTCGAGTAATGTAGTCTTGCACTAAAAAAATGATTAACTGAAATTAGAAAAATGTTAACTTGCGCTAATGTTAAAAAAAAAATGGGGGAGGGATGTGCTAATATTAAAAAAAAAACTCTCCCTACCCCGTCCAAAAAGGGCTTTTTTTTTTATACATGGATTAAAGAGTATTACTCCTATTATTTAACGTCTAATAAGTAGTTGTATTAGTTGGGGTATGGTCACATATTTTATTTGTATTGGTGGGTGTACGTGGATTTTATGTGTGCTAAAAAGGAAATTAAACTATTTGAGTAGAATGTCCAAGATGGAAAAAAAATTCTTTAAGACAAAAGAAGTAATTATTTTTCTATTAATTTTTAGATTTTGACTGTTGTGCATCAATGTACTTGAATTATCTTAACTGTCAAATTAAATTTTAATTAAATCTCTATCATAAAATAAAATAATTAAAAATTTTACTAATAAATAACTACCTACTGCTCCTATATTTAACACATATTCCTAGGGTACACCGATGTACCAAATGTACCCTAAAATCACCCTAATTTTTATTAATAATAATATTATTATTTTAATATTAAAATATATTTTCTCTATTAGAAGGATTTCAAATGATAATATTTCATTAACGATTTGAAAATCCTTTCTAAAGGAGTTTGTATCAAACTCAAATCTATTCATTTGAAATAATGGAATTATAGAAATCTTTTTATTTCATATTTCATCCAAATATAATGAAGGAATTTCAAAATTCCTCGATTCAAACACAATCGTCAAGTAATTCAATTATTTTGAGCGATAAATAAAATGTGTATAATGAATGAGAATAATAATTTTGAAATTATAATGTACTAGCCATTTCCATAATGTTGAAAAATATTCATGTAACCCTCGTAAATTGGAGGATGTTAGAATAATGAAGAAAATATTACATTCATTAACTCCCAAATTTGAGCATATTGTGGTGATTATTGAGGAGAATAAAAATTTGGAGGAGATGACAATTGATGGGGGAGAAACAAAAAAAAAATTCAATCAACTTCCATTACTCCTAATTAACTCCCTACATACCCCACTCACGACAATATAAAGGATTTTGCGATGATAAAGGATTGGTATGTGATAAGTCCAGGGTTGTGTTGTGTGATCTTGAGGGTGTTGACGATGATGCCATAGGTAGGTCATGTGGTTTCTCTCATCTTTGGATTATTCAGTTCAGATGGAGGATTATGGAGATGGACTGCCTTGCATGTTCCTTGTTGAGGGAGGCTTACAAACTCATTTGCTTGGCGTTGGCCCGCATCGCCTGTTGATTGATGTTTGTCACGTTGATTTCAGCCCACTCAGAACTACTGTTATTCGGACTCTAAACTTTGGATTTCAGGCTTTCAATATAAAGCATGCTACTATGTTGAGGAGACTTACAAACTCAGCTGCTTCGCCCGTTGATCGATGTTTGTCACGACCTTTATTAATCATGAGCTCTGATATCATGTTAAATGACAACCTCATCTAAAAAGTTTAAGCTGATCGTTTAATACTTAATCAAGACGCTCTAATAGAAATTAGAAAACATCTTTAATATTAATGTCTAAATTTTCGTGGACTATTTATTATTAATGTTATTACTTGTTACTTTTTATTATTCCAGTAAATTATTTGTGATTTAACTCAATTAGACGGTTAGACGGATATTACTTTTCTTTTTTATTTAGTAGATAACACTTTTTATTAAAAATATTATCACAAAATTGAAAAGATAAAGAAAAAATGAAGATAAAATAGAAATTCAAGTTTGGTTTTATATATTAAGCCAACCGTAAATTAGAAATGTAAAATGAAATTATTTTTTCTTTTATTAAGGAGTAAGATTTATATTCTTTAAAAAAAAATTACTATTTTTTTTAATTTTTTTAAGAGTGGATAGTTCTTAAATTTACACTAGAGTAAAATTTCAAATTTTGCATAATATTTTCAAGTAATTATTTTGTGCACCGTGCGAAAATTATACACTTATAAATAAAAACGTACTATATATTAGTATATATACACTTAGTTAAGTTTTTGTTAGTTTTTATAATGAAAATCAAAATGTAAAAAAAAAACTCTATATATAATTATTAAAAGAATACTGTTTCATCATTAATGTTTGTGTTTCATCATTTGTTTTAAATTTGGAAATATTGATACTGATGTAATTTCTCCAAAACTATCGAATATTATTTGTGTTTCATAATTTATTTTAAATTTGAAAATATTGACTGATGTAATTTGTTGATAAGATTACCATTTATATACAATACTAATTTAGATATTTAAAACAATTTTAAAAGTTTTGTAATTTTTTTTATATAACTATTTCAAGCAAGTCAATTGGAAATTGAAGGGGTGCTCCAAATCTGGCGTTTCCCAGAACTTGGATCCAATGCATTTTTTCCACGTTTCTTTTATTTTGGAAGTATGGTAACTGTATTCTACCCGACATTTCTTTTACCTTGGAAGTATGGTAACTGTATTCTACCCATGCGACACAAGAGAGAGGTTCAGGTAATATTGTGTGATTGTTCAAAATCTCTCTACCATCCTCTTAAAATGTATACTTTATAAATACATAATTCCTTACCATCCCCTCAAAGGTAGACTTTATAAATACATATTAGTTTCATTTTACATTTGAATACATTTCAAAATTTAGACAATATTTTCATACAAATTCTTCTTTCTTTTTTTTCAAAATTATCAAACATTTCTTCTTCTTTTTTTCTTCCAAAATTATCAGCATTAATTTTTGTGTTTAATAACTTATTTTATATTTGAAATCATTAAACTATGATAAGGTTATAATTTATATAAAATATTTGGAAATGTAAAACAATAATTTTTAAAAAAAAAATATTTTATGTCTGATACTTTGCTTAGATGGTATAGAATGATACATTTTCAAGTTTATTGGATTAAATATAGATTATAACTGGAATTACAATTTTTTAAAATAATTTTTAAAATTGAATCCTAAAAAAAATTACTAAAAAAATTTCACTATAAATTTAATTTAATAATCAGTTCCGTCCAAAGATTTATATTGGCTTTCTTCATAAAAGTACAAAATATATATAATATTTTGATATGTAATAGGATGAGAGATATAATATTTTAATGTATTGTGAGTAGTTTCCATTTTATAAATGAGGTCTACATAAAACAATTAATATATTTTTATGGGGCCACATACAACATTAATATAACTACTTGTAAAGAAAAGCGAACACATCTCTTTCAAATGAATTGAGGAAAAATAATTATTTTGGGTGGATTTCATTTACATTAAAGTTAAATGTAAACCTTATAAATGCCCAAAATGAAATTAGTTAAATGGGACTGAAGTAGTGTATAAAATCATTTGCTTTGAAGTTTGAATGCCATACGAATTAGTGTAGTATACTAGTATATATGTTGTTGATATGTATAGGAAATCTTTCTGAAAATAGCTAAAGCGGATGGTAAATCCTTGCCACTTTGGAACTTAAGGTGAATTTTATTCAAGGATGATTGAAAATGAGTTAATTTTATTGCGTAGTTTTTAACAAAATGAACGCAACTAATTCTTGAAAAACAAATCTACTTATGTTTCTTTAATTAATATATTTTAAAAATCATGTACTAGGTATATTTTCAATATTAAAGGTGTGAAAATAATTTTGGACAAAAACAAGTGATAATGACGAGTTAGGGAACAAAAGCAACAGATACATACATTTATTGGTAATGTAAATATCAAATGTAGTTATGGAAAAATTGGACTAAATGTTCTAAATAATTAAATGCATCTACATCTCCAACTATTGACTATTCAATTTTGAACTAAACATAGCTTTGAATGAACACTTCCTTTGCAGGCCACCAAGAACACCCATAGAAATTGAAGGCTTTAGCATCTTATAATCTTGAAACAAACATTGTTTCTTCGAGGAAATTAATTAGCATTAAATGTAATTATTATTGATTTTATTCGAACACCATTCATGACTTGATCTAGGAATAAACTTCTAGTATTCTTGTGATTCATCAAGAAAATCTTGATGAATAATAATTTAATCTCCCTAAAATTTTCTGCTAACTTGTCTTCCAGTTAAATTATACTAATGTCGAATCTCCTTCAAAACTCATTGAGTCTCTATCAAATGTAAGAATGAGTTTTTTATGCACTCAGATGAATTATAAATCCGTATACCCAGAGTGATCGATTATATTTTGATTGAAATAACGTCAACAACACTAAGAAATAAATCATCAATTAAAGTAAAATCATAATATCTCACCTTCAAACATCCAAATTGAACAATGTAATTTTGAATGAATTTGTGATAAAACCCCAAAAATCAATAAACCCTAAACTTGAGTAATAAAAAACTTCAAGGCTACTATTATCTACATCTTATTTCAGTTTGCACCTCTCCTTTGTAAATACAAAGAAAGAGGTGCAATTATTTATGGGTTCATTTCAGTTTGCACCTCTACTTTGTAAAATAAAATACAAAAAAAGAGGTACAATCATTTATGGGATGGAGAGAATATTAACTTATTTCGAAAATTCAATATTGGGAACACTTGCCGCTTGCCATTTTTTTTATTATTTTTTTCGAGGAACACTTGCCGCATTTAGTTAATGGAATAACACAACTTGATCCGTAATCAAATACTACATCATAGTACTAAAATAAAAATACCAATTATTTATCCCTTAAGCTTTAAGAACAAAATTTCTAAAAGAAAATAGCTACAAGAATCCAACTGGGCACCCTTCCCCTCAACGACGAAGCTTGACCACTGATTGGATAAACCAACCAGTAACATAATTGACAAATCTTCAGTGTCCTCCGAGCGCGCAAATTCAACTGCCTCAGAAAATTATACCCTTTAATATTAGAGTTTGTCTCCTGTGTCTCGGGGCATACAAGTTTTTGTCTTAATATTAAATATAGTAATCAGGTGGGTTAGCTCATCTGGCCAGTGAGCTTCTCACTTTAATAAGCAACCCAGGTTCGATTCAATTTGGGCACTCACACTTAGTAAATTCTTACTACTCCCTTCATCCCATTTATGTTTGCACCCCCATACACGAAAATATATGATAAAGTGTGTTAGATATAGTGGTTTTTTTGTAAATAAAGCGTATGGAAAATGATGTTTGTGATAAAGTGTGTTAGATATGGTGGTTTTTTTGTAAATAAAGCGTATGGAAAATGATGTTTGTCATCTGAAAAGAGATCGAGGAGTACTTCATAAAATATATTATTATAATTATAAAATAAAAATAAAAATTATAGTAAGTAGAACCAAAGATATAGCGGGCATCAATCAACTCCTAATGAGGTGGGCCGACCACAAAACCAAAAGCAATAGTTTCAAATTATTAGCCCAAAAACCTTATACATGATATGGAGTAGATAAATAGTAGGATCCAATGGCTATTAACAAATCCAGAGACGCGGATTAAATTAATTAGCAAAGTCCCAATTAAGAGTTTCCTTGTTAATTAATTTCTATTGTGATTAATGAAAAAGACTTAGACTGTCTCCCGAAATGATAATATTTTGGGTGCAGCTATTCGCACCCCCGAAATTATTTAAATTATAATATTTTCATTTAATATTACTTATATACCCTTATTACTAAATACACCCCTAAATTATATTTTAATTTTACTAAATATACCCCTTACATTATAATTTTGCATCGTTGTAGCGTGCCAATTCTGCAAATACTGTTAGGACCACTCACACCATACCTGTCGCAGTGGTCTTCTGGAAACGCAGACACTAGGTTCCATTTATCTTTTCGTGCATTCATGGTGTATTGATGCGTTGTGCCAGATGTGTCGATTTGTCTAGTGACAGTTGAGCTTAAGGCAACATAGTAGATATCAGTTTTTCTTGTCTGAAGACTAATTCAGGTGTGAACATAGGATTAGGAAAGCGTGCAAATCCAATGAAGTAAAGTCCATTCCATCTTCCAATTCGGTGCATTTTCTTATCACCTTTGTATACTACAAACTCAGGCAAGCCCTGGTTTTCTATCCTGAAAACAAAATCTCCAGGGGATGGATCATCCCAATCTCTCCATGACCTCAAATATGTCGTCACACCAGCATCAATGTCATCAACCATCTTCATTCCTGGTAACAAGGTATCAGTTGGATGATCAAAACTCTGCCATATGTAGCTCTGAGATGAATCTTCCATCGTCCCGTTTACAAGAATCAGGTTTCCATTATCCAAGAGCTGTAAAACTGGATTTGATGCTGCCCTCATCCCTGGGTGGCTCCAAGGGTGAGCGTAAAGCAAAATCAAAGCCAAAGAGAGATGATGTTGCCATCGTGCTCTAAAACAAGAATTACCCCATCTTAATTTTCTTACTAAAAAGTCAATGGCACTTCACAGAAAAAAATTATGCCTAATTCAACAGAGTTATATTTTCACAAACCAACACATACAAATAAGGTTTGTTCCAACGGTGAATCACTTGCTTCGAGGGGACTTCACAGAAAAAATTATGCCTAATTCAACAGTTATATTTTCACACAACCAACACATAGGGTTTGTTCCAACGGTGAATCACTTGCTTCGAGGGGGCCGGTAGTAAGGTGTAGAGTTGAGATAAATTAAAACGAAGAGGGGTGTTCTACCCCATAGTGGCACACTCCTCTTGTGCGGGATGCAAGGGGTTGATGAAGATTTCGAAGAAGAAACCGAACTAATCTAATTCTTACCCCAATTTTCCTCGTCTGAAACAGAATCAAACTACAGTTTCATGTTAAGATTAATGGGGTGTATTTAGTAAAATTAAAATATTTAATAAGGGTATATAAGTAATATTAAATGAAAATATTATAATTTTGAATAATTTTGGGGTGCATTAAGAAGTTTCGGGGGTGCGAATAGCCGCATCCTTTAGTGAAAAGTGATACTGGTAAAAATCTTTAATTAAAAGTGATAACTAATTAAAAATGAATAAACGATTTTACCGAGATACAATCTCACCCAAAACTGCCCCGTGATTAATAAGGAAGAGTGAAAGTTAAGAGTTGAAGAATGTAGGCGTACCTGAATGGTTGAGCTCGAGATGGAATTAAAAGCATGGATATTTCTGACAACAAAAACGAATAGAATTAAAGAATACAACTTACTATATATTACAGTACTTAAAGCCATGCATATATCTTCACACAAGATTATGCAGGAAAAAGACCACTCTGCCTTACCTTTTGCAATCTGCACTCTCTGTGTTAATGCAGTCTACATTCAAACACATATCAATCTGTGACATTTGTAATATAATCTCTCTCTAAAGTCTAAACCAACTTGCTTCTTTCATTTAATGTCTAATAAAGATGTTGATGTATTTGCCTAGCTAAACTTTGACATCTAAAATAGGAGTATCATCTAATAATGTTGAATTCATATAACATAACATATTTATGCAGCAAGCAGCAAAATCACAACAGATGATGAACTTGAAATACAAATCATACAGTGTAAATAAATTAAGAACAAAGATTATGAATACAGAATTTTTTACAACTCAATCATGTAAGAAATAACTTGAATGCAGTAAGCATCTTTTTCAGAAACAAACACCCACTGACACTAAATTATGCAATCAAGAAAATGAAAGGTGACATCTGAATCAGAGCAAGAAAATATCCAAGGCTTCACTGAGTTATCTATGATCAGGCAACATTCAGAATGAATCTTCAATTAAGCAAGAAATATAATCACTTGTACAAATAGGCTTCAATTCCAAGAACTAGACACGGAAAGATGATGTCAATACCGACTAGATCTCAACTGCAACGAAATCAAGAATGCTCCACAAACCAATGCTTTGAGGAGCAACTTTTATTTAGAATATTTGAGAAGTCATAAGCCACCAGAGCTCATTAATCCAAGGTGGCAACGGGAGCAAAGAACCTGAATCAAAACTGAATTCTGTATGAGGAGCTGAAATTTCCCAGCCCCTAATGGTTTAGGTGCAGCTGCGGTGCCATCACGTATGGCTTGAATCCCATCAGGCAATGCAAGGACCAGATCATTGCAGGTAGCAGTTCTTCCATTGGAAGTCCATTCACCTGCAACAATCTTAAGTATCCTAAGTATGAGAGAACCAAGTGATCTTATAATAAGGTTTATTATAAAGACAGCATAAACGATGAACATGCAGAAAGATTACTTAAGAGCTGAAATGTGCTATTTAGGAATCAAAATGATGCTACTACAATCTTGATGAGTTCATCTCACATAAGTTCTTTAGAGTTCAAGAGTGGACCATAGTCACTTGGTCCATCAAGCATGAATTAAAATATGGCAGCACCTAGAAGTTAACAGCACAATCAAACAACAGTCACTCCTTGGAGTAATAAGCTTCCACATAATAAGCTTCAATATGATGATTACTCCTTTACTTTTCATCAAACAAACACAGCTGTGCTATCTAATGTGAGATTTCCATTGCGACCAGTATCTTCCAAAACGGGAGTGTTTGGTTCATATTGTGTTAATAATACTCCACTAGCCTTAAAAAATTACTAAAAATAAGGGAGTTTACACACTAATTACACTTAAACGAGCTTAATTTCCTTCTAAGCCCGTTAGTTAAAACTAATGGGCCCGGTATATTAAAACGTAAGGAGGAGGTGAGTTATCATATCCCATGAAACTAATAAAGAATTAACAAAATTCTCATACTTATTCCTCCCTTTTTTTATTTTTTATTATTATTATATTTTTTTAACCCACCTAATAACTTTAATACACCAAACACACTCTGAATTTGGATAAGATAACCTAATAAACTCTCACTCCAAAAAACTCATGCATGGATGTGAGGTCATGTCTCCCCATTGTGAACATCACACCTGAATAATCCAACCATAATATCCAACTCCATTTTTGTGTCAGTCAATACAGATTCTAAAATGTTAATGTTAGCCTCTTAACAACTTTCAAATCCTTCTATCACAGGTGGCAATAGATCAGGATCAGAGACTCAGAGCAGCTTACAAATATAAAAACTGTGGACCACCAAAGAAACCTATAGGAGTCACTTTTTTACCCAAATGTAAGATACAGTCACACAAGTGAATTATGAAGTTCAATTATCCAGAGTTATTACCCATTTTGCAAAATACAGTAATTGAGAAAACCCTCCCTGCCCCTGGATATTAATTTCAATAAGGGATTCCTAAAAATGAAAGCACTATACAATGCCCATTTACAATAAATTCACCAAGAGTAGCATCTTAAAGTGACTTAGTAATGGAAGCAGCACTACCTAGATCCTCCCACAAATCAACAGAGTGCCAAAAGTTATTCCGTAATAAGATGTGCTTAGAAATAGCAGCACCATTACAGAACTGTTTACAAATTAATAAAACTCTTTCAAGCTGTATTTTAATCTTGGAGTAAAATTTTTTGGGAGGATTTCCAAACGCAATTCATCAAGAACGTCGAGGGGTGTAACTTTGGCAGCATGAACCAAATAATACTGCATCTATACAAGTTCTTGAAGGCTAAAAACCAGCATTAATCATTATGAATCTAAACTTGTTTATATAATCAACTAGGTCATTAACTCAAGGCAATAAGCACCAATTTCTTTTAAAAATGTAACACAACAGTAAGCTAACAAGACCAATTGCTTATACCAAGAATGAAATTCAGAGTTCTTAACAGTTGGACTAATTTTCAATGGAAATTATTCATTTAGTGGTTGTCCAAAGCTAGTTGCTGAATATATTCCCAGAATTGATAACAATTCAGGAGGTCAAACACCTTTAGCTGTAAAGTTCCAAATAGTAATTCTAAAGAGACAAATATATGAGCAACACATTTGTGAAATTAAATCGAGAACTAGAGAATAAGAAGACAGAGAATTTTGATAGATCATACAGGAAGAAAATAGAATGTCGATTGATCAAACCTTCCTAACGGCTAGTTCTGCAATTTAATTGGGGACTTCTTCGAGCAATCTAGCCTCGTGTTTGATAGAATTATGGAATGAGAGTAGAATCTTTTGATAGTGGGTGGAATCACTTTAAATTATAGGATTGGATTGGAAGGGTAAGCATAGGTTTACACTGTGAACTGATTTACCCAATTTAATTTAATTTTTTTCTTTTTAAGGATTATATAATGCAGCCATTCCCAAGAGGGGTGGCTATTCGCACCCCCAAAATCACTAAACGCACCCCATTTTTTATTAAATACACCCTACTTAATTTTAGTAATATACTTGTATATCACTAAGCATACCCCAATTAAGACAATTTTGTCCTTTTAATTATAAACTATCATTATCATTAATTCATGAGCGATTCAAATCTTCATATTTAAAACTCAGACTAGATGGAACGAACACCATAAAATTTCCAGTATACTTCATATATTTTTCTTCAAAATCTTGCTAATTAAAGATAATTAATAAATCGCCAAAAGAGTAAAATTGCTCCATTGATGGTGAATCAAATACTAACAGATCCAAAAAGTCATTTAAATATTATGAAAATTACAGAGATTGAAAAACACTGAAGTGATGGAGAGATGTGCACATATTGATGATGGCTATCACATTTTGACTCCTCTTATAATTACTATGTGAATTCTGCATATCAAAATTCAAATCAAATTTAAATAAATATTTCTCTAATCTTATGTCGAAATATATTCCATTAAATGATCAAAATTTTTACCAGCAGCTTTCGTGAATTCTGCAAGAGTAGATGCCATTCCACTGCAAAATGGGTTGAATTCTTTTCTGGAATAATTAATTGAAAACTTTAGGAGAATAAAGCTGTGAATTCTGCAAGAGTAGATGCCATTCCACTGCAAAATGGGTTGAATACTTTTCTGGAATAATTAATTGAAAACTTTAGGAGAATTAGGGTTTAATATGCATCGTAAGTTTAATTTGGGTATGAATAGTAAGGATCTAATCATATTAATTTTATAGGGGTATTTTTGTTTTATTAATTAAAAATTTTTTAATTTAAATATTTATAGGATATAATAGTGATTTCAAGAATGCAAATAGCAGTCACCTTCCCAAAATTCAGGTGTTTTTTTTTTCCTTTTCTATTCAGATTTAAGATTATACAAGTAGTATTTCTTATTTTTAATGGGTTAGTAAAATAAGATTATATAAATATTCACTTATCTATTACATACAGTAATTCTTTCACAAACATTATACCTCATATTTCTACATGTTGATTTAACATAAATTCAAAATCTATCACATTTAAATTTCCAAACAAACATAGATTACCATTGGTGCCAATAGGCAAATATATACACCCTCACTTATCAAATATCAATACCAACAATTCTTTTATATTATTTTTTTTAAATCAATTTACCAAAAATGACCCTTATACCCTTTCTACCAAAATAAAAAAAAATTCCAAGTAACCACCCACACACCCCACCGGCCGCGGGCCATGTGAGTGACCCACACCGTAAGTTAACCCACACCCACCACCGGCCATGTGTCACCCACACCCACTGCCAGCCGCCACTGGCCATGTGGGTGACCCACACCCACCGCCAAAACAAACAAAACAAAGTGTTGCTAAAGATTTTGACACTATGAATTTTGTGTATTTTTGCAATTCTCCCTTAATATTATTTGTTGAACATAATTGTTTTTTTTATTTTTAAGTGAGAAACCCAATGATCAAGTGAGATAGCCCACTAATTAATAAATTTTAAAAAAAATTGTTTTTTTTATTGAAAACTATACTTAGCGAACTTGATGATAATTTATAATAAAGAAACAGTAACATATGACATATTTTAAATAAAAAAAATAAAGAAATGGAGTAGATGATCAATTTGTTAAAAATTTAATGTATAGCAAGATATACAAGTAATATTTGTGTTTAAATAAATACCACCTAAACTTAACACATAAAATTTTAATTAAGAAATAAATTTGTGAGAGACAGTGAGACTTAAAATATCACATTTAGGAAGCAATTATTTTTAATATATATATATATATATATATATATATATATATATATATATATATATATATATATATATATTGAATTAATGAAAAATGTTAATTATTTAATTAAACATATGAATAATTTGTAAGATAATTGAAAAGTGATAATTAATATTTAATAATAAAAAGGTCTCATTTAAGACTCAAGTACTAAAATTTCAGTTGCAAACTTTATACTATTAATTAATAACTTTTATTTTTTCAGCAAACTTGTATGTTAAATTCTTTTATTCAAAATGTAGTTTTCATGTATACATTTAAGACAAACAGGACTTTACAAGAATACTGATGAAAGATAATTTAATGTTGACTCATCTTATTTATTTAATCAATTCTAAATGCATGTGGCAAGAGTAAAATAAATAAAAAATACAAAAAATAAATATTTCGACTTTATATCAAATAATACCTTCATCTGATAACTTGTATATGGGATAGTTATGTATTCAGCGGCACCCAACAACTTATAGTTGTAAATAAAAATGGCAATCAAAACACTTGCAAAATAAACTGTATATTAAAGCCCAAAATAAATATAGAAATTATCTCAGAACACAATAAATAAATAAATAATGTTGCATTAATTTTACAATGGGGGAGATCCCGCATAAGCTTTAGCCATTGTTGTAAGAAACTGTTGCATTAATTGACTAATTGATTAAATATTTCCTCAACACTAGCAAATCTAATAGAATTAACCCACACCTAATTAAATAAAATATCAATAGCATCATTCTTGTGATACGCATTATGCAAAAAAGGTAAGCATAAGACGTAAATACCTTGCTCTTAGTCGATATATTTACGCACCTAGTGCCCCTTAACATTTTAATACTCCACCTTAAGTTGTCAAATGGGTCGAAATGGGCCGGCTCAGCTTAGGCCAGCTTGTCATTGATTGGCTCAATTCTAGCCCGTGAATAATGTGAGTTAAATAAGTCGAATTTCATGTGTTATTATAGGCAAAACCAATTTAAATTTTTTATTAAGCCTAGCCCATGGCCCAAATCGGGCTCAAGACGGACCAATTTGGTCCACTTGAAATAGGTCTATATAAAAAATAAATAAAAAAATACATTAATGATAAAATTTTAAACATCAATTTCTATATACTTATATAAAAATCTAAATTTTTGTAGTTACAAAAATAATCCTATATTTCTATATACTTATATATAAAAATCTAAAATTTTGTATTTAAAAAAATAATCCTATATTTATAAAATATTAAGTTGATATTTTCTCTATATTACATTATCATACAAAAAATCTTAAACGAAATTGAATATATTTAAAATTATATATTTTCTCATAATCAATGTATTAATAAGTTTAGTATATGGAGTATATATTTATTATCAATACTATTTTTATGATGACGCTAATACAATTGAATAAATATATTCAGTATGCGCGCAAGAAAATATATATTTTGCTAATTTGGGCGTACGTATTAAATGTATACATTTTTCTTTTTAAACATATGAGACCACACACATCACTAATACTTTTAATATATGAGACTCACACACCCTACTAATACAACTACCTACTACATATTAAATAATAATATTCCTTAATCTACGTGCAAAAAATAAATGTATACCTTGAGGGCGCACGGAGGAAGTAATTTTCATCAACATAGCTCACAAATTGGCTCAAGTAGTCCTAGAATAATTCATGGCAAACACTTGTATAAATCGGGTTCACGGTGTAATCCCGTGGTCCCTCATTCCAATCATATATATACCCTATACTCCCTCTGTCTCCTTTAAAGAGGATTTTTTTTTTCATTTTGGTCGTCTCATCCAAAAAGTCCCCTACATATGAGCCCCACATACACCCACTAATACAATTAAAATATGGGACCCACACTCACAAAAATACAACTATCCACTACACATTAAATAATAATACTCCTTAATTGACGTACCAAAAAGCAAAAGACCATTTTAACAAGGGGCGGAAGGAATATATTGCTATGATTTATATTAAAGGGTAACACATGGTTTATACTGTAAACTTGATTTATATAAGAGACTAACTCATATTTATATCTCGAGTTAGACCCATATTAAAAAAAAAAAACACTATGGTCCAATCCTGCCCAACCCACGCAGGTTTAAGCTCGCCGAGACCAACTATTTAGTGCGTTCAACCTTCAAACTTTTCTATGAGGTTTATTTATATTTCTTACAACACTCTTCACAAAAGTAAGTGTCAAATTAATCTAATAATATCAAAATGCACCTTAATTTAAATGTTGTCATTTTCAATAAGAGATGCATAAAATACATTTGAATTGTTTGTGAAATAAGTTAATATTATCCATATGAGTACACAAGATTTCCAAAAAAATATTATAAATTTGATTAATAAGAGCATTATTTTTAAAATAAAATGACAATTGAAATACAAGGTGTATTAATATTGATTAAAAAAATTAGAGATAATTTCTTGTGAAGTGTACGATAACACATTAAAAAATATACTTTAAAAATATATTTTAATTCATTATTTATCATACTTTAAATTTTAAAAAATATACTTTACCTATACAATGAGTATATTTTAATAACATGTCAAACCACCTCACAACACATCTCAAATAATTAATTTGTCACAAGAAACTTTGTTAAAAAATTATTATTACTCTATTTTCTCTACTAAAAAACTTTTATATTAAAATTAACTTTCCGATCAAATCGGACCAACAACAAGCGGGCCTAGGCCTTGTGCCCAATTTATTTCTTTGGTTGTGGTCTGCTTTTACCTAAATTCCAAACTCCACTAGTTGCCCTTTATCTTTTCAATTATAATTTTATTTTATTTTATTTTAGTTTATTATACAGATTCCTTTTCGACACAAAATATTTATGTTTATTTAAGAGGAATACGCAACCCATTCATGAATCAACCGCTATAATATATTTCACCGCTTTCTCTTCCTCCTTCCTCACACCATTTTCCTTCCTTCGCATTCTCTCTCTACATTTCTGCTCTTCTTCCGCCTCGGTCTACCTAACGGGTCGCCCTTGATCGACTAATCTGATCGCCGATTATCTGAGGTTCGGCCTTTCTCGCTTTGATTTTATTCATTTTTCGGTGAATTTTTTTGTTTGAATGTAATCGCTTGTTGATTAGCTGTTGATGGATTTCGATTCTTGGCTTTCCGCGATTTCTTAATTTGTGTAGCTGTTTTTGCTTTTGATCGTCAGTGATCGCGGTCGGCGCTGCTTTTTTAGTCGGATTGAAACTGTTTCTTGTTTAACTTTCCGTTTTAAATTTTTTTGTGCCGTTTGTTTTCCTCGTTCTGTTGTTTTGATTGAGTATATTGTGGTGATCTTCGATTATATTCATAATTTTTTAATGCTTGTGTGTGTTCTACTTGATTGCTGCTAGATGCTGCTTTTCTTATTTTGTTTCAATTTAGAATTTTATGTAATTATGCGATTTTGTAGGAATTTGGATATCTATATGGGGTGGGGGAGTTGTTCTAAATATTGCTAAAATTGTTTGTTTTTCACGAGGGTTTAGTGAAGTGTCTTGTTTAGTGTTCTTGGATGACTTACCCCTGAATTCTTTATTATCACTAAGTGAAGCGTCATTTTGGTGTTATTGAATGACTTTCCCTTCAATTCATATCATGAATGACTTTTCAGTGCACAACGTATAGTAATCAGTTAAGCTTATTGCATGTTTGATATCAAATATTAGTAAATACGATTGTCAAAATCATTTGTTTTTCCAAATACGAAACAGGTCTTTAGTTTCTCACACGATCTTTTGTGGGTCAGCAAAAACTTGGACACCACATTATCAAAATTCTAGTTACTTTTGCAAATAAAAAGATCATATTCTTATTAAAGTGTAATGGTTGACATTAAAAAGTCTATAGTGAATTTTATTCTCTCATTTTTTCAAGCATAAGCTTCATTTGCGGTGTGGGCAAATCATTTTAGTGGTCGTGAGTGAGCATCTTATGAATTCTACATGGTCACCCTGTAACCATGCTCATCTAATTAACATTTAAGAAGCTATAAGTGTCATCATAAAATTATTAAGACAACACCATAATAAGGGAAAAAGGAGTACTCCTCTTGCCAGGATTTCCCCCTTGAAGCCTTTACTCAAAAGGTTTCATGAGGCCATCTGCCATCAGGTTTCAGTATCGGCAATCAGCACTTAATTGATTATGTTGTTTTGGATGCTTTCTATCTTTCATATTAGCTTTATTCTTGAAAATTACCCACTTTACTCCCCCAACACTGTGGTTTGACATTTCCTGCAAGCACAGTTGATTATCTTTCCAATATTGGCTGAAGGCTTGTGAGTAGAATCTCAAAAGTATGATTATTATTATGGTTGATGATATGACCTGGTGTGACTACCTAATAGTTTGATTCCGGAAAGGATAATTATGTTTGTTACTCCTGATCATATTTTATGCACGAAAAATCTAATGTGCATGTTATTGTGATTGATCCAATTTCCCATTTTGTGTATTCAGGTCTATTATTTCAGTTGATTATTGATATAACCTTTCTTATCAATTTCTTGTGATGGTCAAATTATACTTTTTTTTTTAAAAAAATATGCATTACCAGTCAGGGTCCTTCAGCCTTATATACTGTATTACCCAGAAGCTTGTAGTGGTTTCTTTTATTTTCTTTGATTTTTGTATTTGTCGTTTTTCAGGTTTTTGAGCAAAGGAACATACAAGAGCTCCATCCCTTTTGGCAATTTGCGTTATAAAAAGGCTTTGCGATCTTTCTAGTATTGTAAGTTTGATAACCAAGTGATTCTTTGGTGGAAAATTATCAGATTATTAATGTGATTTCATGTGAGGTTTATGTCATATTCTGAATTTATTTTCTTTTCCATTTCATCTGTATAATATATACAATTTATACATGACATCATGGGTGGTTTAGACTTTTAACATAGAGATATGAGTTATTTAGGATATGGTAGTTAGCCTCACCGTATATTTTCCCCTGATATCCTCTTGGGACTGAAGGCCTGCCAAAATTACTTATTAGTGTATAATTTGTTGGCACACATTAATTTCGATTTATTTATTTATACTAGTAGGTGTTCTTGTATTTCAAACTTCATATTCTCCGATGCCAATGCAAACATACTATAAAATCAATATTGAATTGAGTTGGCACTCATGGGATATGAAAGGTGGTATACACCTTCTGTTTGATGTTGTCTACTGAAGAAGATTTTTTTATCCAGTTGATTCTCTACCTTCAGGATTTTTAATATATTGAATCTGTCGCTAGGTTAATGCAGGTCTGAGGTCTAAGCAATTGAAATTGTTCTTAATAATGGTACCATTCTTGTGTCCATTTTTGCGTGATTATACTTAGCAGTGCCAAACAAATCTTTCTCTCTTTTGATAATGCTTTTATTCTCTTTTATTCTTTTCAATTACAATTTTTTACTACAACTGTTGATTACATTACTAACAATAACTGCAATTATTTTACTGTTTCAACAATTTATCCTACTGGTACAAATTAAAAAAACTTTTTGGCTTCGGTTATTTCTTTTGGCTACTTTTCGAGTGACGTTTCTTAATGTTTTAACTATATATTTGCTAATGATTTCTGACTATGGAATTGTAAAAATCTTTTTCTTAAAAAAATTTTTTTTTTTTGGATTACATGGAGAACAAATAGGTGTAGATTTTTCTAACATGCAGGCAGGGGTTTCTGGCAGCATTTATTTATGGAAGATCTGGCCTTTTGATTTGTAGGAGTCTATATATCAAGCCTAATAGTTCAATCTAGGGATTTTCCCGGTTTCTTGAGCTATCATTTGCGGACAATGACATTAAATCATTCTTGTCATTTTCTTTGCCTAAGAATGAACCTGAGTGAGCAAAGCCTATGGATGAGAGTAACTCGCAGGTGAGATTTGTCTTGAAGCTTAGTTCTCTTTCTCTCTCTCTTTGAAGTTAATTTCCATACCTCATATTCTATAAATCATTCAATCTTAAGTACATTGCTGATAGTTCTATTATTATAGTAATAAAAGGTTTTAAGCATTATATTTAAGATCATCTCTTACCACAGCTAGGATATTTACAGTGCATTAAAATCCTAGTTTTGTGCTCTATTTTTGTTTTAGCTTAGTAACACTTAATTTTCAAAGATTTAGCGCCTACACTCAGATAGAGCAGTAGCTACTTAGCCTCTGTAATGTGATGAATCTGAATTATAAATGGTATTGCAGGCACTTATTTTATCTATCTGGATCACTGATGAACAGATTTGTTTTGGTGCCTTTCTGGTGTCCTTACAAGAATTGTTAGATTGATTTGCTCCAGTCACAGTATGTTATGCCTCAGATTTTGTGTTGGACAAGAAACAAGCTTAAATAGAAAAAAATATTGCACAAATCTGTAATTCTTTGCCTTGTGGATCTTACATGTATCGAACCATCATTCTGCTACAAAAAAAGAGATGGTTCCTCTCACATTATTTTGAATTGATTCTAAGATTGCCAAATCCTTGATGAATGAACCAGCCTAGTTTTTGGTGTTCCGGGAATTTCTGGTCCGAGTCCTGCTGGCATAATATATCCTATCCTTGATGGTTCTTGATATCACACCTGTGTCACTGCAAGATATTATTCTAAGAGCTCCTTTATGGCTTATAGAAATTATTATGACCATTTCTTCTTAGTGGTAATGGGTAACAAAGAATTGGATGATTATGTTGGTTTGGAATTCCAGACTTGCTGGGTAATATATTTCATCCGTGGCTTGCACAATGGAAGGGATAGGGGTTGGCTTATGATCGTCTTTTACCTGCCTCTGGATACCTGTGTAAAGATTAGAATAGCACTTGAATGTATTTAAGTGCATATTGCAGCAATTCCTTGACTCGGTTCTGATTGGAAGATTATCCTTTTAGTTGGGACATATTGAGATGGTGATACTTAAGCTTATTTAAAGGTTACTGCCTGTGGTCTTTCGCAAATGGTGATCACCAGGTGATTTGAGTAGGAGGGCAGCAAGCATGAGATGTGTGGACCATGTGGTGGTTATCTCTGGTTCACCTTAGAGGAATTACGTGGTTCGATTATTATGGATGTTACCAAATTCATGTCCTGAGGGTGTAGAACAAATCAACTTTCCTTTCTGAATTCCTTCCTGAATTCTTAGATGGAGAGATACTTCTATAGTATACCAGCATGATTGTCAACTATTGCTATAATTCTTATGGTGGCTGATAGAAGAGGACAAATCATGTAGTTGAGATGTGCTGAGGACATCCTTCAATTAGGAGGCTGTCACCCTACTGCTAATCTTCTTACCTATTAACAAGCTTCTTTCCTTGATAAGATGAAAGTACTAATCTTGATGGCCATATTGATTGATGAATCAGTTTGGTTTTTCAGGATGCATGATTGCCCATGTACTGCACGCCGAATTATGTATCTTATCATTTTCATCCTTCAAACTAGATTTTTTGAATGTTCTGAATTTTTTTTGGTGCAATATTTTCGCCATGATGTTGGTCAGTTACGGTTGATGGGATTTAAGAAAATTAGTACCACTGCTAGGTGGAACTATTATCACATCACTTTGCATATATCTTATTGTTCTTTGGGAAATTTTACCCATGAGAGATATAAGGCATTTTAACTTTGGGAGGTCTTACCATTTAAAGTTAAGTAATTGACTTATGAATTTACTGTTCCCTGAAATTTGTAACTTGGGATCCCTGTTATCTGCTAAATGTTTCATTTTGGTAACCAATGATGTTGGTAGAAGATTTTCTCTCGATTGGTTATAGTTGATGTATTCATTTCGTATAAGCAAGTTAATGATGTATTCATAAGGTTCTTAGACCAACTCTTTTGAGCGGAAATGATATTTTCATTATATGTGTATGATATGTATGCTTCAAGTCTTTAACATGTTTATTATTATCACTAGTAATACTACTACTACTACTATTATAATTTTTCCCTGTTATGACTTGGACTCCTGGAACGCCATAGAGAATTAGTTGAAGATATGAATTCTGAATTAAGAATATGTTCAACAGCTCAGGGTTAGTTCTGGTCAAAATTTGTTGGAAGTCAGATAAAATAAAAAATTACTTAATTGGACATATTATTCATTTCTTTATTCTGAAATCATTCCATGACATTTCATTTGATTTCTGTTTACATGCTCAATAACTCTGAAAAAGTCGTTTTGTATCATTGAAACGTGTTCAAATTATCATTATTTCAAGTGATACATTTTCATGAGTTTGTAATCAGCTTAGTATGGTCTTCCTGGTGTTTGGGGCATCTGGCACATGGAATATTATGATCTGTTAATTTGCTTGAGTTCCGGAGAAACCAGTATAGGTTCCAGATGGTTGGTGGCGTTGTAGTTCATTTATTTTACCATGTATTATATATATATGGTTCGGCCTGTCATTCTTCTTGTCCATATATTTTAGAGGGAACATTTTTGGGCTTGTAACCCAGTGTATTAACATATACGGGCTTTTTCATTTATACATAGTTTAAAAAAGGTAGTGTGGAAATATGTGTTTGATGATAAATTGGCCTGATTTACGAAATCAGAAGGTGCTCGGAAGTTAAAATGAAGAATGCTGAAGGCATGTGAAGTCACTATCTTACTCTTGATACACCTAATCTCCATTAAGTACTACTACCTTGGGGAGGATCAAGGATGGGAACTTTATCAGATACTAATCTTGCACACTATCGTGTATTTATTTAGTTTACCTGGAGGTTCTTCTTTCCATTTTGTATGTGCATAAGAGAGCAGGTGTGATGGTCCTTGTTTCCTAGTAGAAGGTATAGAATGGAAAATTAACTACTTTTACTAACTCTGATGTAATTGCATCTGTTCCACTTCTAAGTTACTTCCCTGAAGGTTAGAACGTTAGATAAGTAAAAACTTCTGTTCCATAAATTTCTGTAGAGCATGGGAGGTTTCTAGTCAAGTCTTTAGATTCAAGTCAATCTTCATTAGTTTCCTGCATTTTCATTTCCATATTCACTTACATTGTATCAAAGTTTGAATAACACATACATGATTTGCCATAAATGTTAGGGGTCTACACTTCAAAGTTGCTATCACTAACGGCAGTTGAGATTAAGGTGATCAGAAATACATAGATATTTATGGTTATAATGAGTTGTCTCTGAATTAGGTGAGTGAGCTGGGGTTCTTGTATTTATGCTCTCATGATTTTGAGAATATCACAATCTAAGAAGCCTTAAATTGTTTGAGTCTTTCTGGTTTAGTCTTATGTCACAGGATGTGGACTTTTGTATGGCTTTGAGGTGGCCCAAAATTGTGAATTATTTTTATACCTTTTCATCATGCTTTACACGTGTGCATATATCCACGTAGTAAACGGTTGTCACGATCAATTTTGCAGAACTGAGTTATATTATTGCATTTATGTCCATAGTTCAGTGTTTGCTTTTATAGTTAGAAACTTATTTGTATATTGTTCTGCGTCCTGAAATAACATGTGATCCTCTGCAGGTTGTTATTTGCTGGAAAAATTAGTTTCTTACAGGTCAGACAAATATGGGGCATAGGCACATGTTTAACCCTTCTCAAGTATTTGAGGCAGATAATGAACCAGGATGGAATAATGCAGAGCAACCTTACTTTCCCATTGGTATAATATTCCATCACTTCATTCAGTCTCAGTTTCCTTTAATTGGAATAGAATTGGATGCTATTATTTAGTATCGTTTTTTCTCTCAATACTAAGATCTGATTTCACTAGTTATGCCAGTTTTTTTCAAACATTATGACTGATGAGAAGCCTAGCCTTTTATTTGAACATTTCAAGTCTCTTTGCCTAGTTTTGAAAGCATAAGATTCTTGGTGACCCTATTGAATGAGTACAAGAAGTAAGTGTTTGTATCTATCTAATTTCTAGAGGACTAAAGCATTTAGTGTGTTTTGCATTGGGTTGGTGGACCATCCTCGCCTCTGAAATTGCTATACTTGTTCCTATCACTCTATAGAGCCATGAGGAAGAGAAATGAGGACAGTATGGTGACCTTTAAGTAGGTATTCTTCTTGTCAAAAGTTTTAGTCATAGCTTAAATGAAAGATGTTGTGGTCATCATTTTCTGGGTGAGCTTAGTAGGTATGATTCTTGTCCAAACTAGTATACTTGGCCTGATTCCCTTGAATGGTTTTAATTATGCTCTGATACCAGCCGTTTGTGGTTTTGTTAGTAACACTTGAATTGCTTCGCCAAATTTTCTTTTCTATGATAAAGTAATATTCTCGTGTTCCATTTTGCTTTCTTTAGCAAGGGGTGCTCCGGAAAGCAGTTCAACCATTCCTCCTGTGGATAATATGACGATTCAAAATGGGCACTTTCCTCAGTGGACCCCAACTTCTAGATCCAGTGGATACCCTTCGTCTATGCTTAATAGTGAAGTGCCTCATTATCAAGCAATGGGTCCTGGCCCTTCCCGTGATCCGTTTCTACATCAGCCTGCTTCTATAAATATACACATGCGACAAGATAATTATCCTCATCACCCGTCATCATCCAACATGGGTGGGCAAACAGCCCCCGGAGTAGATAGTGGATTTTATGATCAGGCAATAGTCAGTGGGAGAGGACCATTCAAGCGGAAAAGCCCTGGCATCCCTCCAATGTGTGACAGGGGTTCTACAAGTAGATTTTATGATGTCGGAAGTTCATCTGATATTCATTTGCCAGTGGACCCCTGGCAGGAAAAGCATAACGCTGAATCATATCAAACACATTGGGAGTACCCTCCAAGTTATGGAGTTAATAGCCTCACTATAGGCAGTGAAGGTGCTTCGAGAAATGTGAGGAGTAGACCTGCGGTTGATCTGGAAACAGATATGGCTAGGACTCATTTTCCAGGCAATTCTGCCCATCATTCTCTATCTAGCCGGTCCTCTGATCAATCTAACTTGGGGGATATCTGGGGCCAGAGTTCAAATGCACCAAGGGACTGGAGTCATAATCTTGTGCCACCTGCTACGCATGGGGCAACTTTTAGCTCAGGTTAGTTTTTATCATTGATTCATTTGATTGTACATGTTACTATGTTCTTCTAAAATATTTTTATTTTAATTTTTAGATACAAGTTTCTTCAGTCAGGATCTGAGCTCTACACTAAACAACCATCCAAATAGGGCCCTTGAGACTGTGGGTTATAACAATGATGTTCCCTCAAACAGAAATCATGGACCTCAAAATGTGACCAGTCACCTGAATCACTCGGTTAGAGGAGTCCGAAGTGGTTATGGTCAAAGATCTATCCCAGGTTTCAGGGCTTCTTCAAGCAGTTCTCGTTCTGGACATCTGGCTGCCTTAGATGAGGGGCAACAGTCAGTTGCAGAAAGTTATCCCTCAAGACATCCACGGCCCTTTACCAACTTCAGGTTGCGTAATGTTGACAGGTCTGGTAGAAGTTACACTTCGAGTGATAGATATAGATCTTTTGCCGAGGATGCAAATATGCGTGATCAAGTGACACCCGAGGTATGTCTTAAATTGAATTCACTCATTATCCTGAGAATCAATCTTAAAGATAATATAATGCATTAATGCTACCTTGGAGAAACGCCCTTATTTTTTGTGGCAGCCTTAATTTTATGGAATTACTACATTAGTTTCTTTTTTATCCTATTATTGGTAAATTTCTCATTTTCCATAGCTTGCTGAACTGTCATTTCATAGCATCTTGCTGATAATTTTTGCTTATAATCTTAGTTTTGGATGAGCTTTATTTAAGAAAATATATTTTATTGTGCATCCAATCTTGATGGATGGATTTCAGGGGCTCATGGTTGTGGATCACTCCTCATCATATGGATCAAGAACTCTGTTTGATCAGCACAGGGACATGAGGCTTGACATAGACAATATGAGCTATGAGGTCACATTTTGTCTTCAATTTTTGTTCAATTTTAATTCCTTGTTTAGTCTCCTGTTTACTGAATAACAAGCAAAATGGCATGAACAGGAACTCCTAGAACTTGAAGAGAGTATAGGAAGCGTCAACACTGGTTTGTCAGATAGTTTAATTTCTAAAAGCTTGACTGAGTCGATATATTGTTCATCAGACCTGTGCCAAGATGAAGGAACTTGCGTTATTTGTCTGGTGAGAACATTTCATTTCGCCTAGTTACAAAAAGGACCTATGAAGTGTGTTTTCTTACAAATACCCCAGTTTATCACAAGCCCTTGAGGTTTGTGTTATCATGTCATCACCCCCTCAAATTGGTGCAGTTTGTAAGAAAACACACTTTATGTTGGGGTGGTGTCTCTGTCTATCCAGTAATATCTTATTCTTAATTGATTCTCTGAAATCTAGTAAAACATGCATAAACTTTTCTCTGTTATTCTTCTAGTTGGCATAGCTTTTTTTCAGTTGGTAATTGTCTTTGGTTTGTAGTTGTAATGCTTGTAATTGTCGTTTGAACAGGAGGAGTACAAAAATATGGACGATGTGGGGATGCTGAAGGTCTGTCGCCATGATTTCCATGTAAGCTGTATCAGGAAATGGCTGTCGATGAAGAATTTATGCCCGATTTGCAAGGCGTCTGCCATTGACGACGGTGCCAAGATGGAGTGAGATATAATGATGGTTCATCTACAACTTATCTGGAATTCTTGTACATAATGTTTCAATTTACTCCTCAAAATTGAGGAAATGATGAATGTTGAGGAGGCTCTTGATCTTGAAAGCTATTGCTCTAATCTATTTGTGCTTTCCTTCATTCTTGCTCATTTTCATGCTCATCCCTATTGGACTAAAATTTTGAATTTTGATTCATCCATGCGCATATAATATACGTGGACGGATCGGTGGACAGATTTAGGTGGATTTAAGTTTATGCATTCAAATTTAATTTTATATCCTTTAGTATTCAATATTTTAATATTGAATATTATTCTATTAGTGTACAAATTTATATCTTGATTTTAAGAGAAAAAAATATTTTTGTTAATTGAATATTACCTCCGGACACTTACGAGACATTAATTTTATTATTTTGGGCGGCGGCGCTTACAAGGTATCAATTTTATCATTTTGGGCAGAGGTATTGATTTTTCCTTTTGAGTAAAAGAGATCTATACATGATCATTGCATCTCTCTAATACAAATGAAAAAATTATATCTTTACTTAGTTAAATTGCATATCCGGTAAAATAAAATGTTATACTATTTTTTTTACTACTTTGTACATTTGTTAAACAAGAGAACAATTCTATACATGCAAATGGTTAGGTGTTACCATTTAAATAAATCTTTATATTATTATCACATTATGATTGATTCAACCTTAAATAATAAACCATAAGCCAACGTAACAAATTATTCATTTGATCTGTAGCAAATAGTTGTTTGCTTTTACATTTTCTTAAATAGTAATCACTCTTTATTAAAGATATTATAATTTTTTAATTAAAAATATTATTATTTTTTATTAAAATGTATCATTTCTTATTCTTTTCACACAAATCATCTTATAGACGGTCTTACCCAAGTTTTTATTGGACCTACCTCGATCAATTTTTCAATATTTAACAGAATTTCAAATATGAAAAATTCGAATTAATTTATATTTTTGGGTTAATTCTGTAAATAAAAAAATAAGATAAAGTTTAAATTTTAATTTATTAAATTTAATTTTTATTCAGTAATGTGCTCTAAATTTTGAGATTTAAATTGGGCCAGTAACCTAAAAAAATGTATTAAAGTGCGGCCCAATGTCTGATTCTGGGATGATTAGATGTTCTGCAAACCCTTCCATCTTTTTCGCAAAATCAATCGCAAAAATGCAAATCTTTGTGAAAACTTTAACCGGCAAAACGATCACTCTCGAAGTTGAGAGGTCCGACACGATCGATAATGTGAAGGCGAAGATCCAAGACAAGGAGGGCATTCCACCCGATCAGCAGCGGTTGATCTTCGCGGGCAAGCAGCTGGAGGACGGCAGAACCCTAGCCGATTACAACATTCAGAAGGAGTCCACACTCCACCTCGTCTTGCGCCTCCGCGGCGGCACATGGCGGCTCCCTTTCGTTGCCACTCACTTGATGAAGAGAATTACGCAGCTGAATCAGGATTCGAAGAAGGAGGTTATTAAGACATGGTCTAGGGGTTCGACTATTATACCGGAGATGGTGGGGCATAAGATTTCAGTTCATGATGGAAAGAGGCACATAACTTTTCGTATTGTGGAGAGAATGGTGGGCCACAAATTGGGGGAACTCAAGCCTCCCCAAAAGCAAAGGAAGGAGGTTCATGCGCGTAAGGCTACCAAGAGTTCGAAGAAGAAGTAACAAAGCTGAGTTTGATCGTTGATTTAATAATTAGGGGTTTTGATTTGGACAAGGAAATATGACATTTGTGTAATTTGTCCATCGCTTGTTCTGTGTTTTGGAATGGAATTGGTTTCAGAATTATTGTTCAAAATATGATCTAATTATAACTTTTATGTCTTGATATAAATGTTTTAGTGCTTAAAGATACTCTTTTTTGACTATCAGATGTATAATATGCGATGAACAGTGAGTTGAGAGTGTCAGCATTCATTTATTTGCGGCAATATCTGGATTCTTGAGAATTTTCAGTTTGGTTTTTATTTTCTTTCTCCAGATTCCAGGTTTGCTATTGGTTATTCTTCTTGGAATTGGCGGTTTAAGGGATTTTGTAACACTCACTATGAAAATTTACATTGGCGTTCTCTTGATCCTAGAATTAATGGGGATTTGCTGTTAGTTTTTGGGAGTGATTTTAGTGTTTAATGTATTCTTTTCTTCTTTTGCTGCAGGCAATCGAAGATGGAGGTCTAGAGCTTGTATTTATACTGTATGCATGTTTAGATTTTGGTAACATATAAACTAAATATTTCAAAACTTTGATATTGCATTCTCCAACAGGTTAAACTCATCTGTGCATTAGCGTCTGATAGTGAAGTGAGACTACTGCTTTTTGGCATAAAGTATTCATACAAATGCATCAAATTTTTGGGTGGATGGATAGATTGATGAAATACCAACTTCTGTTTATTGGGCTTTTTAGCCTGACTGCAACTACTTGTATGGCTAATTGGCTATACATTTCTCTTTACATTTTAAGTGTCCTTTCCAAGTGACCTTTCTTCTTTATGTTGCTGGTTGTAGATACAGTCATCAAAGTTCTTCCTTAAAACCTCATGTCAATGGAAACCTAATCTACTATCCACATATAAGTGTTTGACACAACAACTGTTTATTCACTTGACATCGGAAAATCTTAGTCTGACTTGTACATCCCAATCTTGAAATCTAATAATACATTTTTCCTTTTTTTTTTGCAATTTCCCTACAAACCTCTCTATTTGTTTACTTTCTCGCATGCTCAGTCTCTGCAACACTGTTCTGGGTGTTCTCCATTTCCATTAAATCCTTGGATAAATACTTCGATTATTTTTCGTTTATTTTGCTTCTGTGCATATAAAATATGTAGATATTTGGAATATGTGAAGATTAATGTTGGTTTGAGTAATTGGAGTCGCCACAGGTGAACAGAAACTCTTCTGTCAAAGGACACATCATTGCACTGCCGAATTGAAACAGGTAACTTCCCGTCACTTCTTTCAAGACGTAGCTCTACTGTCTATGTTTCACTGCTCAATCGTTGTTTGCTCTACTATAATACTTAATGAAAATGAGAAGTTTCCCCACAAAAAGATAATGTTTACACAGCCTCTGAGACACTCGGGCTGCCTTAATACTTTTCTTGTTCGAACTTTTCAAGTATTCATACTATTGAGTCTTTTTCAAAGGAGAAATCTGCTGCAACAATCTTATTTGCAAAGTGATGAGGTGGAGAGTTTGGATATTCGCGACTATCCATTTCCTCTTCGATTCCATCATTTCTGACGTGGTACGAAAATGAAAGATCTTCTTCATCTGCTTGGCATGGTTCAGTTTTGCTATATGAAACTTTTGGTGAAGCATCTACACTATGAAGCTCAGGTTTGTAATATTGCAAAAGAGGAATAGGAGACGAAGTATGAGGTGGAGTGCTAGGCCTGCTTGACGCTGCTGTCCCTGGGACTGATCGATGATTCTTCTTTATCTGCTTCCTTGCCGCTTGGTGCCAAGCACGCAGTGCTTTGGCTACTCTTTCGTTGAAGATGGTTGGCTTCATGTTTGTTCCCATCTGTTTGATTTAGAAGCACTTTGAGATATTGATGTGGCAACAGAAAGAAGGATTTTTTGGGAACTAATGGAGTAGATTTTATCACCTGCGTGACCAAGGCATAAAGTGGAAGAATAACATAGCTGCAGATTATCTGTATCAGTACCCTATTATCAACAACAAAATGGTTAGTGATACAATACAAACACGACTTAAACACATTTTTGTGGTTTCATTTTCTTTGAATACTTTACTTACCCCATTGATACTCTGGTCACAATGTCAGATGTTTTCTGGTGAAAGCAAGATCGTATCCCAAATTCATACTGCAGGATGTTGATGGAGCTATCATTGTCAGGTATCTAACAAAGCAAAGTTTAATTGAAAATATGCTCTAACGATGTATTAAGATGCTTGCTTACCCATGCCCAAGTAAATAAGGCCAACTGAAATGCGTTCTGAAAGAAGGAAATCAGAGATGAAAACAGCAGTTATTTTCAAAGTTAAATGTGGATTATTATTCGTGATTATGATTATAGTCTGTGTGCATTTGTACCTGAAAGAAAACAAAGTGGATGAGGTATAGTAGGAGTCGTGGACGGTTGAACCAGAATAGGTCGTCACCAGGTTGAACCACGGGATTCCCTTGAACGACCTCTCCTCTTGCTTGAATCCTTAATCCCATCTTGGTGATGATAACCTGAAGCTTTGTTCCTACTAACAAGATAATCTGTGCAGGCATTACATGAGTATTTTATAATGGACAACTGCAAAATATGTGGTGAATGAAAGGGGTTGACATAGAGCTCACCACAAGAGGAATGAAGGGTAACCACAGATACGAGTACCAGCCTGTTCCATCAGAGAGAAAATCACCAGTAAGTACAACTCACTTCGGCTTCAATGATCACGTTCATTTTTATAACACACTAATTGCTTTTATATGGTAGTATAGTGTGTAAAGATTGATGAAATATCATAAATTTGGGTGTGGGTTAGATTACCATGGGTGTTGAACATCAAGAAAAGAACTGCAAAAAACCAGATTGGGGGACTGGAAAGGGAAAAAAAAAGATGTTAACTTTCTCTGGAGCATAATAATGTCTTGTGAGTTTCATTAAAAATACTGCATCACATACCTGATGCCTACAATCACTTTAAATTCTTCTTCAAGTGTTCTTTTGATGTAATTCTGGAAGTCAAAATTAGTCTGACTCTGTGGTGCAAAATGAGCCTGAACATGTAAAACAACAAAACTTCAGTTCTTAGTATGGTAGAATTTAACAGAACTGAAAACATCATTAGTTTAGTGAACTTACGGTAATGAATCCATGACGTAGAGTCATATAGTCCACCTTTGGAACAGATTTAAAAAATTGCCGGAAAAAGCACACCTGGTAAATTTGTAAGAGAAAATAATCAAATTTGCTCATTGTCATTAGATTACATGTAAGAACTAGAATATGTATGTGTATTACCACCCAAAGTAGGATAGGAGATTGGCTCCAGCAACTCATATGCCTTCTTCCAAATGAGGTGTCTCTTGCTAGTCTGAACCTCTCTGGATCTATACCATAGCGTTTTCAGATTTAAAGTTTTGTTCAAAATTAAAAACAGGAAAAGAGAGAGAGAGAGTTAAATGGATTCTGTGTGGATTCTCTCCAAGATTTAACTTTTTTTTCTTTTATAAATTTAAAGAGATGCACAAAATATGAAGTCTGGCTTCAACAGTTTATATTTCACAATTCTCGTGTTCTTTCGTTCTCTCTCCAACTTTAATACTCCTTCCGTCCCATACACTCTTCACCTTTTCCCTTGTAAATCACAAAGGAAACGTGAAGAGTGTATTGGGACGGAGGAAGTAGTAGAAATTTACATTATGTAATTGGAGAAACATAGATTGCAGATATGGTGAAGTGGGATCTACATATATACCATGGGTGTATTGATACTCGGTTGTTCTTGTCTCATTCTCCCATGCTTTCCATTTCCTCATCTGAGATCAAACAAAAGATATAACCACTGAACAGTTATGGATACAATTGGGTGAACCCTACTTTTAAACTTTAACTAAAGTGGGTAATTACCACTTTTACTAGACTGGATGAGAATTCCTCCTTTTCATCTTACCTTCTTTTAACTAGCAATGTTTTATAGTGATAAGTTCATGTGCTAAAGAAAAGATGAGCAATCTTTGTCGAATATCGGAAGGAGAATATTTACCTTGGCCTTGCCTAGAGCCAGAGTGATGATACAACAAACCACATGAAAAACAGCCAACACAAAGATGAATATGTGCAGTTGATGAATGCCATCAGAGGAGACCAAGGGGGCTTTCCCCTGCAAGATTGTGTCACCATAGATGATCACTTGTCATGGTAAATTAACAACCTCTGCAATTTTTTGTTTAATTCTTGCTGCTCAACTTGAAAACAAATGTAAACTATATGGAGCTTATAAGGTGCAGTGAAACATGCTATTGCATAAGGGATGGATGGCATAAGAAAATCTTTATGAAATGTCTTTTAAAATAAATTGTGAGTTATAGGTGAAGTTATAATTATATTTTTAAAATTAACATTAAATGCTTAAAATAAAAATTAAACCATGTATTGATATACAAAATTCTATGATAAAATATATCATTATTTATATAGTTAAAATATTAAATCACGAACCGTTTACTTACACGTACAATCAATTATATGCAATATGGAGTATTTGTAATAATAAAGCGTGGTGAGATGTTATTTGACTTAAATGATTTTACTATTTTTGGAATGCAAAATCTATAATTGGACTGATTTAAAAAATTTGCATATGAGAAACGATTGTCAACTTAGATAAGGCTTACAAGTAGCCTACACATAATCCCTAAAAATGAAATAACTATAGTAGGTGAGGATTTAAATATTGGTCAATTAAATGAGAAATATTATAAAGTCTACAAAGATAGTTTTTAGCTAGCGTAACATCGATGTCAAACTAATATATGATCTAGTTATACGTAAATTTTTATCTGGTTTCAAAGGAAAGTAGAACACTTAAATCAATTTTGCAATTATTTATACTCCATTTTGTTTAATATTAGTATTTACCAAAGACGTGATGTTTTACGGGAAGATATATGCCTTATATGATATTAAAATGATATATGCATGCATGCATGCCTTATCTGCGCATTTATCATGTCCTCCGGCAGCCAGGAACCGTCTGCCGGAATCCAACAAGAGCCTTCGTAGGCCGGCATCTTCGTATTTGTTTTTCCTTTGATTTACATCACATGGATTCCAAGAATTCACTATTTTTTCAGACACACAGATTTCTGATATTGGCCCTTGTCCTACTGTTAACAGCAATGATATGAACCCTAACAGCATCAACTCTGATTATTCAAAAAAAAAAAAATCAAACCTCGATCCCATTTTTACTCTTACATCCTCTAATTTACAGTGACGGATATAAGAACTATGGCCCAAAATTTTATGTATGCAATATTAAAATTCAAAATATGAAGAAAAAAATGGAGATTTAAATATAAAATTTCTAAATATTTTGTAGTATAATAAAATTTTAGAAATAATCCATTCCTTGCTTCTTAATTAAATTATATATATATATATATATATATATATATATATATATATATATATATATATATATATATATATACCAATTCTTTTATTAATTAGTAATGATCTTCATTTATTTTAAAATTATGTTGAAAGATGATACTTAATCTTTATATACCTGATTTAACCTTTTCAAGTGCTTCGTTCAGAGCATTCTTCTTGTTTTTCTTCAACCACTGGAAATAGAAAATATTTTCATTATATGTATATAAATTAATCAAGAAAATGTTGTATAATTATTTCCATAAATAATTAATAAAAGTAGTAATTAGTAGTACCTTTCCTAGAAGGTGAATTGTGTGTTCGATTACAATAGAAATAGCTAACAACACAAAGCAAACAACTGCTACAGCCCATGTTGGAGTTTCTTCAAGAGATCGACCACCCCCTCCTGCCATTTTTTATTTTTTTTTTGTCTAATTATTGAAATTATAGATAAATAAATAAATATATATATCTTGGCAAAATCTGCATTCAACTAATTATAATTTTTCAAGCAATACATGCTTTATTTGATCTTCCCTTTAGAATTTGATTTATTCTCTTCCAATTTATAAGGGGGGTTAATTGGGGTGTCTGATCTTCAAAATAATACCTAGAATTTATAGGCCATAATGCATAGAAGGGGGGGGAAAAATATTATGATGAAAATCTTGGAAATTTGACTTCTGACTTGTTGAGAAAGATATTTAACAAACAAAAATAAAATTAAATAAATCAAGAAAATATTAATATACATGTGCATTGAGAATTAAAGTGTAGGAGGAAATTTACCCCACATTGTTCACATGAATAGTAAGACTACGTTTTAAGTGAACAGGTAGGAGAAAATTTTCTACCGCCCAAACCCGCTCATGTTCAAGCTTAGCTTGTTTAGGCCCGCTCCCAAATGGGCTGTAAAATTTTCAGCCCATCAAATCTAGTCCATTTTTTAGCTCTATTTCAGCGTATCCTATATTTATAATTGAGTTAATTGCAAAAAAAAAAAATCACGAACTTTATTCCAATTGCAAATTAATCATCACTTTTGAAAAATTGTAAAAAAAACCACCAACTTTAAGTATTGTTTCAAAATAAACCAAATTTTTTACTAAAGTAGAGTTTTTTTTTTGGGTTTTTTTTACAACAATACTTAAAGGTGGTGGGTTTTTTTTGCAATTTCTCAAAAATGAGGATTAATTTGCAATATGAGTAAAGTTCGTGGTTTTTTTTACAATTAACCCTTTATAATTTTATTATGTAAATGTCTTTACTCCACTTCATAGTTATATACTATACTCCTACAAGAAATTATAAATTGTACTACATTATTCGAGAATAAATGCTACTGCATAATTATAAATAGTAGTACTTAAATATCACAAAAGGCTATTTATTTATATTTGAAGTAAAAACTGGATATCTATTGCAAAAGAATGAGGACAATGCTCAAAAATGTAGTTTAAGGTAACTGTTGACCTGGCTTTCAAACTGAAATTATAAAGACCAGCATATTTTTTTAAACACTAATTAGGCATAGTAATATTTATATTTATAAAATGACAAATTTTCAGAACTATATGTCTATATAATTGTTATATGAACTTGTAATGTAGGTAATTAGAAAATGAAAGCAACATTTATAAAATGACAAATTTATAAAATGACAAGTTGAGAGGCTGTTACTTGTTAGGTCAAATTTAAATACAAGATAGTAGTAAGCTTAGTCAATGAATGTTGCTTTCATTTTCTAATTACCTACATTACAAGTTCATATAACAATTATATAGACATATAGTTCTGAAAATTTGTCATTTTATAAATATAAATATTACTATGCCTAATTAGTGTTTAAAATATATATATATATAAACAAAATGTCCCCAAAATAATTACAAATATTCTCATGTTCTTGTTAGAACATTAAATCTAAAAAGATGGGTTGATCACAATTCATTATTTCTTGGATTTTTTTTTACATTTTGTTCCTTACGAAAGATTTTATTTTAAAAATTATCTCATAGTTCTAAATAGGTTTTAGAAGTTGCATTTTTTGTCTCAACGCAAAATCGCATTTGGAGACATAAACCGCAACTTCTAAATCAATTTAAAATTGTAAAACTTTTTTTATAATGAGTCTCTTCGTAAGAGACAAAAATTGCACTTTTCCAAGGCGTGGCTTTTGTGGGCAAACCTTGTATGTAGCATGTAACTTGTAAGAGTATAGTTGGCCATTAATTGGTCTTATGTTTACTATGCCTATAATTGTGTTGGAGCATGCACTTGGAAGTTTACATCCATATAATTGAGGTTCAATATTAATTCAAATTTTTTAGACAAGTAGGTTCATTTTTATTATTTTAGTGACAAGTTTTGGACTACAAATTCCACGCAGTGGTATTCGATTCGTAGTTCGATCCCCCCGAGGAAGGTTAGAAACCACCGTGTTCACTATACTACTGATTGCGATTAAAGAGTGAAAAAAATTCAAGTACTCATTTACATACCATATTGCAACAATAACAATACTAATAATAATAAACACATAAAATAATTTTAAGAAAAAAATTTGAGAACTTCTTTTTATGAAGATCCACAAATAAAAATACCCCAACCTATAATATTACAATATTCTATTTAGATCCACAAACATAAGTCCATTAACCTTTTCCTATTCAGATTTCAGATCCATAAATATTGGGCCGAAATATACCCGAAAACGAATAAAATTTAAATATTATATTTTAGGTCCACAAATATAGGCCCATTAACCGCTTCCTATCACATTAAGATCCAGTAATATTGGGCCGATATGTACCCAAAAAGAGAAAAAAATATGGGGCATTCCGAGAATTGAACTCGGGACCTCTCGCACCCTAAGCGAGAATCATGCCACTAGACCAAATGCCCATTACTGTCTTTTGGTTTTTAATTTCCGTTTTACCATATCTACTATTTTTAAGTTTTCAATTAAAGGATATTATTATTTTATGTATAGTAAATATTTGTATTAATAGTGAGTGATGAGTCATATGTGGAAATTTTTACTAAAATGAGAAAATTGATATATTTAGATTGGGTGATTGTAATAATGGTAAAATGAGGACATTTTGAGTGTATGGAGAGAGTAAATTTTTTTCCATTAAATGGACTTTCAATTAACTCTCATATTTAATTTTTATTTTTTAATATTTCCTCGTCTCGACATAGTTTTCACAATTGCCGTAGTACATTGTTTAAGAAGAATTGTTTTACTGATTTTGGGGCGGTGGGGAGGTGGGGTGAATACAGTGTTTTACTGTATTAAATTAAAGACATCCTATAAAGTAAGAGATGTGTGTGTGTGGAAATGATGACATTTTAAAATAAAGTGTACTAAAAGAAAATTTTGTATTGGAAATATTTTTTTTAGGAGTGTAAACGTAAATTGAAATTTGGATTTAACAAATAAATAAGAAAAAATGTAAAATATATAATGAGTGAGTATGAACTCACAGTAAAAAGTAGGTAGAAAAAATAGTATTTTTGGAATATACATGGGTAGGAAAAAGTGTTTTTCCGTTGAATGAGTGAAAAAATGTTTTCCATTAATGGTATTGTCACATTTTCACAATTTTTAAATTGAAATTGAATTAATTTCGTCATTAATTGATTGTACGGAATTTTACTGTGGAATAAATAAATGAATAATACTATCACTTTAATTAATACATTGACTTTGTGTGTACGAATGTATAAGACAATTAATTAAAATTTTCATTCAATTTCAAATAGCAATCTATGAAGCAAATTTGAATAGCTTATTTATTTGAAGAACATGACCTGTACTTGTATAAAAGGATCTGGGAGGTTTTAGCATACATTTATTGGTAGTCGATTTTCTATAATATATTTGGAGAAAGTTAATTATACTAATCTAGCACGAATTTTTGTAGGTGTCGTAGATAACATTTTATTGGCCCAAGGTTATATATAGCATTAAATGTTTAGTGGGCCCAAATGAACTCAATATAAGTAGCCCAATATTTAAAAGTCTAGCCCACCAATGCTTTGTGTGTACGTATGTATCTTTATTCAACAATGCTCGAATTTATCCTTATTCAACAATGCTTTTCTAGCAAAGTGGGCATGGCGAGCACTTAACGAAAATAATGGACTATGGTGGCAAGTTGTTTGTGAAATGAGAGGCTTTGACGTTAAAAAAAAGGGTTTCTTGGATTGTTTTGATCCTACGAGAAATCACTTTGGATGGTGGGGTGATGTTGTAAAAAGTGTAAGTGATCTAAGCGGAAGGTGGTTTTTTGAAAATTTGTACGAAGAGTGGAAAATGGGAACAATACAAACTTCTGGAGCGATGTTTGGATAGGTGACACTCCTTTAAAGAGTCGCTTTTCAAGATTGTTTGGGCTTAGCCTTAGGAAAGATCTAGAAATAGCAGATATTGGTGAATGGAGTGATGACAACTGGAAGTGGAAAGTTGGATGGAGAAGAGCTCTTAGAGGATGGGAACAAGATTCTGTGATGGAACTTGAAAATCTTCTTCAATGCAGGAAGAATCCCAGCAAAGAAGCTGATTGGTGGAAGTGAAAATCAAGCCCTAATGGTGAGTATTCAGTTAATGATGGATATCATATGCTTGCTAATAGAATTTGGCTGGAAGCAGGTGAATCCAAACAAGTTTTTGAGTACGTATGGAAATGCGAGGCTCTCCCAAAAATTGTAGCTCACTCTTGGAAGGTGTTGCATGGAAAAATCCCTACACTATTGGAATTGGAGAAAAGAAATAGTTTGCCGCCGAATGTGATCAACAAATGCATTTTATGTGTCATTCATCTCATGATAGAATGCAAAGTTTCATATCAGTTGTGGCTTGGATGTTTAAATTGGATGGGTTTAATAGCAGTGCTTCCAAGAAGTATTCAAAAACATTTGTTGCAATTTTTTGGATTGGCTCAAAATAACAATGAGTCACACGTCTTCTTGAATATATGGGTTTGCGTGATTTGGTTAATATGGAAGACGAGAAATGATGTTGTGTTTAATGGAGGAGAGTGAAAGTACGAGAAACTGTTGATAGAAGTGAAAGTAAGAGTCTGGAGTTGGTTAGTTTGGAAATTTACCAAGAAATGAAGAATAATTGAATTTACATAATGGATGAATAATCCTAGAGCATTAGCCAGGTTATTCTAATTTCTTCTCTTAATATATTATTTTTGTTTATGTTGTATGTTTGGGTATATCTTATGCCCTTTTATATTAATAATAATAATTCCTCGACCAAAAAAAAGTCCAGCCCACCATAGGACGTCTTATTATTTTCTTATAAACAATAATAAATTATTTTATTATAAAATCATGACAAAAACTTGTGTGAGACCGTTTCCGTGAGATGGATTAAAAGTGATAATATTTTCCATCATAAATGATAACGAATTAATGAAAAGTGATAATAGTGCAGTGAATTATTTCATGAACAAATTATAATAGGAGTATAAATGAAAAGTGATAATATCTAAAAGAAAATTAATGTTTATTAAAAAGTAGTAATAATATGAAAATATAAAATAATTTCTTAGTAGAAAGACAAAGACTTGTGTGAGAAAATGATAAATTTTATAAAGGAAAGTGATAATAAATTAATGAAAAATGATAATGTCATGAACAATTTATAGTATAAATAAAAAATGATAACATTTTATAGCGAAAGTGATAATATTTTTATAGCGAAAGTGATAACTATTGTTAAAAGTAAAAAATAATCTCACGTGAGATGATCAAGACCCTAATAGAAAATCTTATGTTAGCTCAGTGGTTGAGCACTTCGCTTCTTTTTTCAATTCTTGTATTTACATTTTATTTTTTTTCGAATTACTATTTTTTAATATTCTTAGTTATATATTTCAACAAAATTGGTGCTTCATTTGTTACTAAAATTTATTTTAATTTAAAATTTTATTTTACAAGTTATTTACCTCAAAAAAGTAATTGGAGTGATTTATTTATTAAAGTATTCCTTCAGTGTTAGAATAACTAGAAAATGATGTAGACGGATTAAATTTTCTTTTCTCCTTTTTTTAATGACATAAGATATGTAAGGGATATTTTTTGGATAATTTTGTAGATTAAAATGTATGACTATTAAATTTTAAAAAATAAATGGCATATTTGAAATATGATTGTCATATTATTATGATATTAATATAGTGTATTGCTTCGATTTAGAATTATAAAAATAAAAGTAAAAGTAAAAATAAAAATAAAAATAAAAATATAGAATTACATTTTCTTAGGAGTATCAAATGGAGTTATTGGAAGTCTATATGATGAAAAGGAAGCTCCATTTTAAAAAGTAAGAGGATGAGAGGCTTAAGCTTTACTTCAAACACTAGTAATTATGCTATACATCAATGGGAAAAGTGTTATCCATCCACTAACATTATAAATGTGGAGTGTAAATTGAGTTTGGTAAATTATGTGATCTCTTCCAAATCTTATTATATTTTATATATGGCTTAGACTATAAATTAAAGGAGATCACAACTATAAATTCGATTCATAAAATTGAGTTTAGTAAATCATGTGATCTCTTTTCAATCTTATTATATTTTATATATTGCCAGAATATAAATTAAAGGGGATCACAACTATAAATTCGATTTATAGGAGACTAACACTAATATAAAATATGAAAAATCTTAATATTTCCTTCCTCTCGTAGAATGCAAACATTATTATTAATAATATTTTTTTTATCATCGCATTATGTTAACACAATAATCTCACGATAAACACTTGTATGTAAGAATAAGAAGAAAAAAATATATTACTTTATGTAAAAATATTAGGATTAATTACTCTCTAGTGCAAAGTGTTGAGCATTATTACGATGAAATACCACATTCAAAATTATTATTATTAAATACAGAAATTTAGAATGATACACCTAATATAATCTTAATATGTATTAATTAAATATTTAAAAATTGGAATTTTATCTATAAGCTACCGTATATACTCTATCCCTCCTATTTAAATGCCTAATAAATAGGCACATCATACAGTAAATCAACAACCGCCGATACCACAAGCCCATTACACGAGGATATGTATTGCGTGAAACAGTCTCACGTGATATCGTTTTTCATTTTTTAAATAGTTATCATTTTCGCTATAAAATATTATTATTTTTGTTATAAAATGTCATCACTTTTTATTTATACTATAAATTGTTTATGAAATAATATTATCACTTTTCATTAATTTATTATCATTTTCTTTTATAAAAATTATCACTTTCTATCAGTCTTACGTAAGCTTTTATATGAGACGGTCTCACACAAGTCTTTGTCATCCCTAAAGGCTGGTGAAGCTATAATAATACCAATATATAAAGAATAAATATGAAGCTATATAATAAGTACATATATAAAGAATAAAAGACAGAATATAAAAAATAAATAAAAGACATAAGATCTAAATAATTTTGAAGCCATTGGTATGAGTGGAAATTTTGTCGACTTTATTAAAACAAAATGAGAAATTTGATATATTAAATTTCCAATATCCCAACTATATGAAAGGGATAATTAATATTATCTCACAATTTAATTTAATTTTATTTTATTTATTTCATTATCATCAATTCCTAATCGAACAGCTCAACTATGGTCACAAATTTCTGTCTCATTATCATTAATCCTAATCAACCTAATCTGTTTATATAAGGTCACAAATTTGTCTCTTGTGAACACGAAATATTTTGTTACTTTCGCAGCTTCGCTTCCTTCATTATTTTTTAAAGTACAGTATAAATTAATGTTGTTATTATCGGATAATTTTATTAATTTAGATAGTATATAATTAATATATTAATAATTTATTAATTTAAAAATATTACATACATAATGAATGTTTCATTGACTTATATATTATTAAGAAGAGTGACGCGAAGAGTGACGTTGCGTGCACTCGAGGCATACTGAACGCCTATAAAATTTAGTATTATGAGTAAATGTACATTGTTTTATTTTAAAGGGTATACACTTTAATTAGTAAGGGTACACCATTTTGTTCTAAAGGGTATTCATTTTTTATTAATATTTTTTATTTTTCTTCAGAAAATAAAAGATACACATCTTTATATTAAAGGATATACAATTTAACACGAAATTTTAAAGGCGCACAGGATGTGCCCCGTGCGCCTGAGTGCATTTTTTGCCTATTAAGAATATGTTGATTAGGAACCTAAATAATTAATTGGATTATTTTATTATTATTACCGAATATATCCATAAATACATTAAAGAAAGATGACTGAATATATCCATAAATACATTAAAGAAAGATGAAAGAGATACAATAAAAAATAGAGAAACTCTCTTGTGAGACGGATTTTTTGTGAGATGGTTTGACCGTTATTAAAGTATGCTTATCATATAGGTAAAGTATGCTTATTTGTAGTTAAAGTATGTTAATAATGAATCATATTATAACATTCTAAAATCATATTTTAATTTATCATCTATCATACTTTACAAAACATACTTTAACAACCATTAAACATACTTACTCTATATAATAAGCATACTTTAACACGTCTCACAAACGTCTCATAAGAGACTTTGTCTAAAAAAAGAAAATAAAACTAAATATTTTCATTTAATGTGTAAATTTCACTTAATTAATCATATATTCCTAAATTATCTTAAAATGTTCAAGTTGAATATATATATATATATATATATATATATATATAATTTTGATAATTGTTAATTTAAAGTTTCACCGGACCTTAAGTATACTTTAGGATTTCTTAAGAAAATATTATCTTATTATTTAATTGATGGATATTCAGATTTGAACTGGTCCCGAGTTGGGACCAAACAAATTATTAATTTTACCGAGGTTATTAATTTATCGAGTACTGTTTTATGAAGGTTTTACTTTTCATATAGTTTTATTAAACAAAATTCTCTATTGGACCTTAAATATACCTTAGATTTCCTAAAAAAATATTATCATCTTAATATTTAATTGATTGATTGACATCCAAATTTGAACTGGTTCCGAGTTTAGATCAGACAAATTATTAATTTTATCGAAATTATTAATTTTTCGAGTATTGTTTATGAAGATTTTACTTTTCATATACTCCCTCCATCCCGACGTAAGAGAAGTTTTTATTTTTTGCACGTAGATTAAGAAGTATTATTATTTAATGTGTGGTGAATAGTTGTATTAGTGGGAGTGTGAGCCCCATATTTTAATTGTATTAGAGGGGTGTGTGGGTCCCATATGTATAAAAATGAAAGGGGATACTTTGGATGAGACTACTAAAATAGAAAAAAGATCATCTTTGAATGAGACAAAGAGAGTAGTTCTATTAAACTGAAATCTCTATTCAACATTTGGTATTTTATTAGTATTTCATATAAAAAGGTGAGTGACCCACGTTCAATTCCCCTTGGGAATGAATATGTGAGGAATAATAAGGAGGCTTGGAGATAAATGGTGTATGAGTGTTTGATGAACTAACTACTAACTATACTAACAACTAACTTTGTGCGATAAAAAAAAACCAAATCCTACTAATGATTATAAATCCTTGGGTATCCAGTGTTAATTTAGGAAAAGATCATGACATGTGTTAATCATTTAAAAATAGAATACAAAATAAAATACCTTGTTAAAATAAGTGATTCGGTGCCAGAACAAATCTTACTCTCGACTTTCAAATTTATGTTTGACAAAAACTTGTGTGCCCGACACATCGTGCTCCAATGAGAACGTAAGAATTTATATAAATTCTTGTGTTCTCATTGGGGCACGATGTATCCCGCAGACACAGAAGACCAACTCTTCATTTTTTTTCCTTTTGAATTTGATATTATTCACTCTCTAATATATATAATCTTTAAGATACAACAAGGAATATGAGTATTTTTTTCTTGGTTTATTAACTCTATTAATTTTTGAAAGTAAAGTGTGTATTTGTAATAAACAAATGATAAAATAAATTGTGTATTAGGTATTAGATGGGGTGAATAGCGTATTGAGAGGAGTACTATTAGTTTTAAATTTTTTACTACTATTTTAGGTATAATAAATAAATAAAAAGGTAAAAATTTGTGTGAGATTTCTAATGAAAAGACCTTTATGAAAGTGAGTAATAAGTAATGATAATATTTTAATAAAATGTGATATTCATGTTAATGAAAAGTAATAAGTAATGATAATACTTTAGTAAAATGCAATACTTGTATTAATGAAAAGTAATACTCCCTCAATTCCACCACAAGAGTTACATTTTATTAATTAGGGCGTATGAAAAGTAATACTCCCTCAATTCCGCCACAAGAGTTATATTTTACTAATTAGGGCGTTCCACTATAAGAGTTTCATTTTTTTTTAAGTAAATGAGACCCACATAAATCAATCACTTTATTATCATGGGGCCCACACACAACACTAATACAACTACCCACTATAAATTAAATTATTATATCTATCAACTCACTACACATTAAAATACTATATTTCTTAATTTCCGTCCAAACAGTAAATGTAACTATTTTTATGGAACGAATGAAGTAATAATGTAGTAAATTATTTTATAAACAATTTGTAGTATAAATAAAAAAATTATTTAATAAAAATAATATTTAAAAAAATGAAAAAAAGGTATCCGCGGAATGGTCTGTGCAATTTTAATGTAATGCTACTAAGTTATAATAATCACTTTGAAACAAAAATTTCAAACTGCCCATTAACCACCCATAGAATGAAGACGTTACTATCACAACTCCACCCCCCCCCCCCCCCCCCCCCCCATTAAATTTGAGCCTTTTATTATCCAATTTAATTGTTTGTGGAGGATCAATATCCTAATCCTAATAGTTAATTTTTTTCTCTAATTAATTATTCGTTATTCTTAAAAGAAATACTCCATCGTCCTATTTCAAACTTTACGTTTGTTTTTTGCACGTAATTAAGGAATGCAGTATTTTAATGTGTGGTGACGTGAGAGAAATAATATTTTAATGTAAAGTTGGTAAGTGTATTAGTGTGATGTGGGGGCCATGGTGAAAAAATAATTAATTTGTGTGGGTCCTAATTACTAAAAAGATAAATGTAAAAATTGAAATGATACGTCCAAATTGAAAAGATATAAAAATTGAAATGGGACGAAGGGAGTATGTATTTTTTTTAAAAATTAAACGATCCCTATTTAAAAATAAACTTGAATAGGGATGGAAAAAATATCAAAATAAACGTCAAATTCTACTTTGAACAGGGATAGAAAAAAATATCAAATTTTACTTCAAGAATATTAGTTTTTATTTTAAACTATGCTATAATCTTTTAGTAAAGACGTTATCGTTTTTCATTTATACTGTGAATTAATATGAAAAAATTTATTTGGATATAGACATGCACAAAAAATTTAATGGAACCAAAACCGTATATATGTCAGTTTGGCTTCAATTCCTCATTTTATGAAATCGATAGTTTTTTATCACAGTTTGAGAGACTTTTTATAAAATTGGGAACCGACAGTTCCAAATCGAAAGCGAAACAGCCCTAGTACCCGTTCGATCTTGATTTCTCATTTTTGGAAACCGAAACCGACGGTTCAGAACAATGATGCATGTGTATTTGAATAGTTATCACTTTTCATCAATTAAATATTTTTTCTATTAAAATATTTTCACTTCTCATCTGTTTTTATCAATTAAGTTAATACAATAATTATCCATTTAGGGACCCTAGAATGATGGTTAACTCCATTTAACCCTTTTTATCTATGGTTGTTTATTACCCTAAGGTATAACTCAATTGGTAGAGGGGGTGGAAAGACCATCAATTGAGCTTGGTTGCTGCAGGGTGGGCGTTCGAATCCTGCCTTTAGAATGAATTTGGCCCCTTGCAGCATGAATTTGACCCCTTGCAAGCATAAGTTTAACAGTGTTTATCAATGAGTCCTCTCTATAATCCACTTCTATAATCCATTTGCCCCTAATGGTGGGGTACACTATTTTTTCCATACAAACACAAGTTTAACAGTGTTTAACAGTGAGTCCTCTCTATAATCCACTTCTATAATTCACTTGCCCCTAATGGTGGGTACACAATTTTTTCCATCTATGGTTGTTTACTTGGAGGTTTTATGATCATGTTAGTTTACTAAATTACCCTTAAAAATAAATAATATTTTCTTTAGAATTTTTTGTTCATCTTTCTTTGAATTTATTTTCATATGCAGTATTCTTCGTTCTCCATTATTTTTCTGTCAGAAAGCTTCTTGCCCTTGAAAAACCATGGATGAAATCCTCTTCACTGATGAATTTCATTCAATAGACCAAATCACATTAGTACCTACTGCATATGCCTACATGGGCTAAAAGAAAATTTAACAAGCAACCACATAAATAAAAATTCAATTTCGTCACAAAATTTCAATTCTGGAATTCAAAATTTCTTGCAACCAATCATTTAAACACAGCTCTCATTTTATTTCTTAAATCTATCATTTTACTCAAAAAAAAATGCAAAAAATTAACCAAAACGTATGAAGATACTCATATTTTTAGATTTGAACCACACAATTCTCATTCTCTTGAATCCCGCCGCGCAGCCGTCGAAGCCACCACCAGTGACCACCGTCCGTCGCTTTGCATCCAATTGCTGCCGCTGTCTCTGTCGAAATCCTTCACCGCCACCGCCACTGCCACGACGCCAGCCGAGTTGACGGCCGGTAACGCAAGCCAATTCGCCGGAGGTTCATTTCCCAGCCCCGTCAACCATCGAAGAAAACTTACTCTTTTAAAGAAAAGTTATTGCCGACGAGAAGCGACAGTCAGAAGCAACCGCCCTCTCTGTAAAAGTGAAAAGTGAAAAACCTACCCAAATCTTTCTCCAAAAAACGACGTAAATAATGGGCAAGATAGTAATTATGCATTTTATCCCCCCTCACTTTTTTTTTACCAGCCCAAAATGGAGGGTCACCTAAACCCGCTCTACAGTGGAAATACAACCGGGCCGACCGAGGCCCGAGTATTTTTTTTTGAATTAACCTGTCATGTAAACAGGTACTTGCGAGGATAAATCAGGGGTTAACCTTAGTTAAACGGCCTCTTAGGGTCCGTTTATTTTTGGGCTTAGGGTTAAGGTTATTAAACCTTGGTTGAGGGTTTGATGAAGGCTAAGTTAAAATTAACTACTTTAGTTAAAATTTCTATGTATTGTTTACTTTGCAGGGTTAAATTTAAGTATTTTACCATAATATCCTTATATTAATATATATTAAGAAATTAAATAAATCAAACAGATTTGCTTCCAGGCAAATTTCATCGCCGACATGAAGCCAAAATCCAAGCAAATTTCATCGCCTGAGTTGAAGTCCAAAATCCAACGCCAGATCCTCCATGAAACCTTCGAACTTAGCTTTATTGTTTCCTACTCTGCTGCTTTTTCGCAGCTTCCGAACACCAAAACCAACATCTTCCTTTTCTCCTCCTCAAACTCCACGTGACGTACCACCAACAGGATTCTCCTCTCGCCTGACTCCATTTTCGCCGCCGTATCTCCCCCTCCCCAACTCCACGGCGCACTACACTTTTTCCGTTTGGTTCCTCAAAGTCTCCTCCACGACGTTGTCAGGTCAAGGGACCCAGACCCTGGTCCCCTGTTTTCGCCGCCGCTTCTTTTCTCATTTCCGGCTCCGGCAGTGGTAATGTAAATGGAAGCACACTCTCGCGTCTTCCCATTGGAAAAAAATCAAATAAATGAGTTGTCTCTCACATCTGAAAATGATTCGAAGGAAATTTCTCATTATTTTAGCAAATCTCCTAGATAATTCAGCAAATCTACCGCACTTTCCCAAATTATGAACCATAAAAATGGGTTCTTCTATCAATTGATTGTCAGAGAATAAAACCGTGAATTATTGATAAAGATCTTATGATATTTTCTAAACAAAAGAAGGGCAAAAAGATAATTTCCTAAATAAACCCTGGGTCAGAAATAATCCCCCCAACTTTTGAGAGTCAGCATATCCCCTACACATCCTGCCAAGTCATATTTAACCACCGGGCTTACAAAGTCCGAAGGGTTATCCCTTTGTTGTAACCTGCGAAGTAAATTAAAATTAACTAGAGTCAAGTGGGGGATAACCCCCAATAACATTCAATGTAAACGGACCCTTACAGATATTCTAGGTATTTATTCATGTTCCATCAATACACTATACATATTACATACTTTTTACACTTTATTCATCAATCCCAACAAGTTTATTTAATTGTTACACTTTATTCATCATTCTCAATAACTTTATTTATTTTTTTCTTTTTAAATTATGAACTTACACCTACTTTTTCTTACATTATATATTAAAAAAATATTTCTTAATCTCCGTGCCTATATAAACGAGCACAAATACGTGAGATGGAGAGAATATATTTTTTATTCCAAAAAATTAAATGTATAAATTTTTTATATGAATCTTATTTATATTTTAGACGACTTTTTCAATTAAAAATGGCAAAAAGAGACTCTTTGGGTGGGACGGAGGGAGTATTGTATATATTCTTATTTATATAAGTTTTGACAAAGACTTGTAAAGTGATATTGTTATTTCATGAACAATTTATAGTATAAATAAAAAATGATAATATTTTATAGCAAAAGTGATAATATTTTATACGAACGTGACAACTAATTTAAAAAATGTAAAATAATCTTACGTGACACATAGTACGTACACATTACTACAACTCAATTTAATTTGACTTTCAATATTATCATTACTTGTGAAATAAATAAATAAATTCATTGTTCACGTTGACCCCTATGTTCAAGGGCTAAAAAGACAAGAGGATTCACGTTTGACAGCTAGGATTTGAAGATCAGGGCCTAAAAAATGTCAACGTAACGGTGTGGATAATTGGCTCTACGAACACTAATGGCAGGCAATGAGGCGGGTATTTTTTAGTATTCGATTTATTCGAATCCTAATGAAAGGGACATGTAGTTGTAAATAGGCTTGGAATGGTATGGGTAGTTATAAAAAATAGTATCGGCGGAGTTTGGAACATGTATGGATACTGTCTCAATATCCATGATTACCCTATTTATATATTAAATTATATATTAAATTTTAAAACGGGACAGATATGGGTACCGATAATTATTTTTAATCGAGTACGTGTATCTCAAAATAAATGGGTACCCTACATGTTGTCATCCTACCTACGATCACTCATCATTTTTGTTATAGTTTAATAATTTATTTCCATACAAAATAGTAGTATTTTCATGTATTTAAATTTAGGGTTAATACATCTGTATTTCAAATACAAATTAATTCAAATATTTGAAATTTAGTATAAAGAACATCGGCTTTACTTAATTTCCGCAAATTGAAATAAAGATGAATGAATTTGGATATACTATATGGAGTATATATATACCTCCGTAACATACTTATCTTCACACTTTCTGTTTTCGCCCGTCTCGCATTTATGTTCACCATCCCAAAAAGAAATCTTCACATTAACCAACATCCTCTAAAGTTATCTTAATTTCAAAAATACCACCCTCACCTAACACACATAACATACTTTATAATTTATTTATTACCAAAAATACTACAATACCCCTTATAAGTCAATAAAGTTGGTCAAAAAATAACTTTTCTTAAACTCCGTATCTACCGTGTTGGTGAACTTAACTCCGGAACGGAGGGAGTACATTTCATTTTCAAGAACATTAGACCCACCAAAAAATAATTTATTTATTGATATGAGCCCACAGACACATCACACTCACAGCTAATACAATTTTCAACCCGCTACCCATTAAATTACTACTATTATAAGAGTACTTCTTAATCTTTGTATCTAAAAAAATGTGTCAATATCTCCGAGATGGAGAGAATATATATATTTTTAATAATTGTATAGTTTTTTATATTTAATTTTTTATTTAAAAAACTAACAAAATATTAACTTATAAAATTTACACATTTTTATTTATTAATATATGAAATATATTTTTATTTATAAGTATATAAGTTTTTGAAATTGACTATACGTGTATGCACAAAATAATTTGTCTAATTGGTTCTAGTTTATGTATATATAAATAAAAAAACGTGATTTAATTTTGACAACTCGAATCACTAGTTAAATGAGTAGTGTCTGACTTGAAATGTGAAACGAAATCAAATATTGTACGTATTTATTAGTAAATTTTATTTTGAAATATTATGTCAGTTGCATTAATACTAAAAATATACTATATTTTTATTTATATTTTAAACTTTATATACACCCCTTTATTAAATGTACAAATCATTTTTATTGAATACACACTCTTTATTAATTGTACACCCCTTTAAATTTTTTAATTTCTTATTTTTATTAAATACACACCCTAAAAATTACAAGATTATCCTTCTAAAATTAAGAATTACTCTATTTTTCTTCTTCTTTTTAAGCCGACACAAAACCATTCTTCTTCTTTTTCCTTCTTTTCCAGAAGAAGTTTTTACTGTAATTAAACATCACCATTACATGGAGGCTGACGGTGGTTGAATTGGGCCAACCCCATTCCCACAGCAATGCCACCACCAACATATGTTCTACCATCTCTTTTTTTTTTTTAAATACTGTAAATCAAATTTGATATCCTAGATACACACTCGTTTCTTTCCTTGTTCAAATGAATAACATTAGATTTAAAAAAAAACACCAAAATTTGGTAAAAATAACTAGAACTAAATACTACTACTATAGTGAAAGGATAAATAAATAGTTACATAAGGAAAATGTGATAATTTTTCACTCCTGAACAAAAAAGTTGTTAATTTGCTTTAATGGGGTTTAATTGGCTTATGAATAATATTAAGAGGGGGGATGTTAATTTCAATTCCTTTGTTTCTTTTATTTAAATTATGAGCAAAATTTTCATTTTAAGGGGAATCCACTCAATCCATCACAAGAGCAGCAAAACACTTGCAAACGTTATATATAGAGATTAACTTTTTTATGAAATAATATGGTGGAACTTAGATGTAATGTACTTGTACTATGAATTGTGATGCCAAGAATATCAAAATCTATGGTCTACTATGGGTTTGAACATTAGCAAGAAGTCTAGTCATGAGCTTGATGAGAGTGTCATAAGCAGATATGGTGTTGGGATGATCTTCTCTACAAGTGGATGTTCTGATGATCATTCCATCTCCGATATCGAATTTCCCCCCCTCGAACTTCCAACACAGTCTGTTAATGATGTTTGATCTGCATTGCTTCTGTTAATTTTCCACATCACATTTTGGTTCAATTGGGAATTATTGTACTCAATTTCGAACCCTCCAAATCGTTCAATTCGCAATCATCGCACTCACTGTCATCGAACGTGATCAAACATAGAGTTGTGACATTCTTCACTGGGGGAATACGAAAAATATCAAGAGAAGAAAAGAAGGAGAAGAATGGGAGAGATAACCGATATAAGATAAATGGTGTGTATTTAATGAATTAAGGATAAATTAGAGTTTTCAGAAATATATATATTTTTAATTATATAATAATAGAGTGTGTATTACTGTATTTAATAAATTGATATTCAAAACAAGTAGATGAGTTCATACTTAAATATAGAAATCATCTGCTCCTTCCGTCTGCTCAAAAAAATCTCATTTTTCTAATTTGGGCTTCCGCCCTCAAGGATCTCATTTTCTTTTTTACATACATGGGACCACACACACCTACTAATACAACTAAAAAATAGAACCCCACACCTACTAATACAACTATTAAATAATAATACTCCTTAATCCACGTGCAAAAAGCAAATGAATTACTTTGTGGCGGACGAAGGGAGTAACTCATACTTCGAGTTGTAAAATACTCCTCCTTCCGTCCCGGTAAATTGTGCACGTATATTTTTAATTCACGAAAATTAAGAAAAGTTAATTTTTTATGTATAAACATGTGTAAAGTTTTTGAAATATGTGTAAAAAGTGAGTATCTTAGACAATTTAATGAAAAATGTTTGTAAAGTTGTTGAGATGCGTGTAAAAAGTATTATATGTAGTAGTATTTTTAAACTAGTGTCATTTTGTACTAAATATTAAATATTTAAATTAACTCATAATTGAAGTAAAGCTTGATTTTTCCAATTATATACTACTAAATTTAATTAAAAGTTTTAACGTTTTGGAGTACGACATATAAAGTATAAACTTTAGAAAGTTTAAGAATCGCACCAACTGCACTCGCGAACTCAACTATTCTTTTGAGAATATATTAGATATTCTTCCATATAAAAATAATGACAATAAAATAAAATAAAATCATCTAATTAAATTATTAGAAAAAAGAAGTATATATTTTACATTATAAAATAATTAACAAAATTTAGAATAAAAATGAATAGCACAATATATAAAATTAAAAGAGTGAGGCTCTCGTGGCCCGGGGCATACCGTGCGCCTTTAGAATTTAGTATTATGTTGTTTTGTTCTAAGGGTATACACTTTAATTAATAAGGGTACACCATTTTGTTGTAAAGGGTATACACTTTTCATTAATATTTTTTATTTTTCTTTAGAAAAATAAAAGGTACACATCTTTATACTAAAGGGTATACAATTTACACACAAAATTCTAAAAGCGCACGAAGTGTGGTATGTGGATTCGGTGCACACAGGCTTTTGACAAATTAAAATGCATTAATTTTATCTAAAAAAATAATTCATAATTTGATTGAGATATATCCTCCATAATGATATAATCCCTATTAGTCCAAATACTTGGTCATGAAGTCATATCCTATAAGTAATATTTTATTTTTCGAGTGAGTTGTCTTATAGACTTAATTAAATACGTGCATTCAATAATGAATTAATGTATTTGTACGTTATTTTTTCGTTAATTAATTACTATATAAGACTCACTCCTTTCATCTTATCTATCCACTATTATTATGATAATTCATCATAAAATACTCCAAATAATATATGAGGTATAATAAATTAAGGTGAAGAGGACTTATGTGATAAGAGAAAAAAGTAATAACTTTTATAATAAAAAGTAATATCCAATTATTAAAAAAATGATAATGTTATTTTATGAACAATTTATAATATAAATGAAAAGTGATAATATTTTATAGCGAAAGTGATAACTATTTAAAAAAAGTAAAATGATCTCACGTGAGACGGTTTCACGCAAGACTTACCAATAAATTAAAGACAATTATATACTCCCTTGTCCCCTGATACATATCAATTTTTTCATTTTGGTTCGTTCTCATTATAAAGTATCCATTTCTTTTTTAGATTGATGTGATCCACACATGACCTCACACTCAACACTAATACAACTACGTGCTTACTATACATAAAATATTATTTCTCTCACGTTACTACACATTAAATTATTATACTCACGTACAAAAGCAAATACTTACGTTTCAAGGGGATGAAGGAAGTATATATATATATATATATATATATATATATATATATATATATATATATATATATATATATATATATATATATATATATATATATATATATATTAAAAAAAAGAATGGTCCACTTCTATAAGTAATATTATGGTTCATTTTATGAGTTCTTGACATCAAAATATATGATATGTATAAATTTTGGGTTTATATAAGATAAAATCTTAAAGATAAATCTCATTATTAACGTATATAATTTTTTTTAACTTTTTATATTTTTATCTTAAAAATAAAAATTAAATGGTTGAAATAAATTATGGAATTTCAATTAATACATTTAATTTTATACATTAATGAAAAATATGAGTATGTAAGTTGTGATTTTGTGTTATTTAGAGAGCATTTGGTTCTAATTGCGTTAATATTATTTAATAGACGTTAAAATGTACTAAAAATAAGAGTGTTTTTTATACTAATTGCATTTATTATATGCACTTATCTATTTTATAAGCCCGTTGATTAAAAAAAAAAAAAAAAGGGCCGGATGGAATGGAACCTAAGGGAAGGTGAATTACCATAACCCTGAAAATTAATAAAAAATTAAAAGAATTTTCATGCTTACACCTTATTAATATATATACCCTAAATAGAAAATATAAACTCTTTGATATTACATTTAGATTTCCTTTTCATCCTACATATCAATTATAAAATTAGTTAGTGACACCGAAAATAATATATGAAAATAATATACGGCAAATTTAATGGTCAAATTGTCAATACTGGATTCCTTGATTGATTTTTAATTTTTTTTAGGTTTGATAATTTTCATATCTTCTCAAGTTTTAAATTTATTATAAATCATACTGTACTCTCACAATTATATATTATTAATATTACTAAGATTAATGTAATGGAGTAATTATTAATTATATTTTGGTAAAAAGAAGTTAATGTGAGTGTGAGTATAGGCTTATATATATAGTGTGCCCTAAATGGGGCGGCTGTGGCTGGCAGCTGCCCCTCTTTCATAAATAATGCATGTGATCCTAATTAAAACACACTTTTATAAAAATTTCATTCTGAATTAATTAACACGTACTTTCTTGTATACAATTATTTTATACTTTTTTAATTATTTAAAAAAAATTAATTAATTAAAAAAATTATGAAATATTCTTATCAAGAAATGGTATACCACCACAGTCAGCCGTAATAAGAATATACGTATATTATATGCTCCATGAAAATTACTCTTTGATTCCACTACTACTCACCAACTTTAAATTCATAAGCACAATCAATTATACAATGGAATGTGTTGGAAGATAATACTTAATTTTATTTTCTATCCATAGCATATTTTGTAATAACACTATCACAGTTGATTTTTATATATAAATAGGGTATGTGATTGTAAATGCTATCATCTTGAATATTTTACTCTTCAATTCAAGAAGATTTGCTTCATTAGTTACAATTACATGTCTTCATAACTATGGATTCCATTATATTTCAACATATCATAAATTTTATTTTATCTCTTTTCATTAAAATAAAATGATGCACCCTCATATGAGATGAGATCGATCAATTATTAAAATATACTTGATATATAAGTAAAATATTGTTAATATTAATCAAAATATGTCTACAATAAAATATATTATAAGAAATTAGAATTATATTATAATGCATCCGTCAAAAACACACTTTAACTATCAATAAATATATTTTAAAAATAATTATATTTTAACATGTCTAAAAACCCTCTCATATAAACAACGTGTCCTAATACGCTTTGTCAATTAAAATATTAGTATTGAGTCCATCAAACTCAAATTCATGTGGATAAATATATTTAATAATAAATAAAAAATACAATAAAATAGTAGTAGTGGATTAAGCTGGTGGGGCCATGAATAATGAGGGTAGTGTGAAATTAATGGAGGAAAGGTCAAAATTTTCAAGCCAAGTGGAAGAATTAAAGAAATAAAATTGTCTATATAAAGAAGATGGAATCACACTCAAATTAAAAATGGGTCAATTTCGTTCCATTCTGTTATTACAGTTGCTCTTCCTCTTTTACAGTACTGGTAATTATTAATACAATATTACTCTTTCTCTTACATTTATATGAATCCAATTACCTAAAAAATAGAACTATTTTCAGGTAAAAGTGAGCTGCAATTGAATTACTACTCTCAGAGTTGCCCCAGAGCTGAAGAAATTATAAAGGAAGAGGTGACCCAACTGTATTACAAGCATGGCAATACTGCTGTTTCTTGGCTCAGAAATCTCTTCCACGACTGCATTGTCAAGGTCCGATTAAATGATCGTCTCGTCTAAAAGTTTAATAATTAGCTGATAGAGAGAAGGTAAAATTGTTTAATAGTACTTAATCAGTTCACTCTAACATGTACAGTCGTGTGATGCGTCGTTGCTGCTGGAGAGTGGGAATGGGGTGGCGGAATCGGAGAAATCGTCGGTGAAGAGTTTCGGGATGAGGAATTTCAAGTACGTAAACACCATCAAAGCTGCCGTCGAGAAGGAATGCCCCCTTACCGTCTCTTGTGCTGATATCGTTGCTCTTTCCGCTAGAGATGGGGCTAAAATGGTAATTTCACTACCCACTCATTTCATATATTTATTATTCATATTGCAAAATTAATCCTCAACTTTGAGAAATGTAAAAAAGAATGAGTGAGTCTCTTGTGCGCCCGGGCACACTGATTTGGATCCGTGCGTCTTTGTAATTTCCGTGCTCCTTTACAATTTAAACTCACTAACAATATATAAGTTTAAATAGAATAGGGAGGGGAAGAGTTGTGTTCACACGGTGAACACAGACCGTGTCCCCAAGAACGCTGGAGTTTTTGCCAAAAAAGAATACTATAAGCACATCAAATGTGCGATATATTTCTCAAGCATAGGACTAAGGTGATTTCCTTTTACGAATTAAATTGAGTATATTTTGTAAAAATGCTTAAATATGAAATTTTCTTACAATTTCTAAAATACGAAAATTAATTTACAGTAGGATTAAAGTTCTTAGTTTTTCGTACTATTAACCCTTCTTAAATTCACATCCTCAATTGTCTTTGTTCAAATTTGATCCGAATTGAACAAACAGAGATACTTCTTTCGTTCCGTGTTAATATTGACGTTTGCTTTTTGCATAGATATTAAGAGATATAATATTTTAATATGTCGTGAGGTGAGAGAAATAATATTTAATGTAAAGTGGGGTGTAATAATTAATTATTTTGTGTGGGTCAAACTTGACAAAAAAAAGAAATGTAAATCTGAACGTGAAACAACTCAGAAAACGTAAACCTTAACGTGGGACGGAGGAGGGAGGGAGTATGTATTGAGAATATAAATCTTAAAATGACAAAACTGGATTCCAACTTATTTATTTTAATTAGGACTTAATGTGAAATTTTCTATTTCCCAAAATTAATTAGTCCTTTCTTTTACTTCATGTATCCAGAAAGTAAATAGTAATGATATGAATATTATTCTTTTCTCTTACTTTCATAGTTTAATAAATAGTTTTTCATTAACTTTTTTTTTCCCTTCATGTCTTAATAATTGTTTATTAATGTAATAATTAAATAAATGCGACAAAAAAATTGTTTAATTAAGCATTATCTAAACCACCCAAATTGGTTGTTGGGTCGCTTTTGCAGACAGAAACAAATTAATTTTTTTAAAAATGTTGTATTTTTGCTCCCATTATTTACTTTCTTTTCGTTTCTATTTTGTTTTAAAGATACAAGACAGACAGAAAATTAATTTTTTAAAAAATGTTGTATTTTTTTCTAATAATTAATAGTATTAAAATTTAAGATAAAAAAGAATAAATAAATAAATAAATAAAATACACCTATGTATTATATCTGATACATTTGAGTACTTTTCTTTCTTCCTAATTATCTATTCCTTATATAAATATTTAAATAAGGTGAGAAATGCATGGATAATTAAATTTCTTTTTCTTTTTTTAAGTCTAATAATTAGATCTATATGGACGTCAAAATTTGAAATAAAGTACATGAAATTAAAACGGAGTTTTTTTTACATGAAACAATAAATATGAAAATATTAACATAAAAATTTGAAAACGAAAACACAATCTATAAATAAATAAATAAATAAATACTCATCACATGCGTCAATAGTTTGCCAACTTAAATAAATTTTGGTGTAGCCTAATCTATTTTAAAAAAGAGTTTGACCTTATTACATGAATTAAAGCTTACACATGATGCACTAGAGTCGTATATGTATGGAAGTACACCCTCGTTTGGTAGATGCAAAAGTTTTATTTCAATGTACAAAATATTATAAGAATTAATTAAATTAATTTATTTTATAGTTGGGAGGTCCATATGTACAAATGAAGACAGGAAGAAGGGATAGCAAACGAAGCTATGCAGCAGAAGTTGACACTTCCATCCCTAATCACAACGACTCAATCTCATCCGTTCTTTCAACATTCCGATCCATCGGCATCGATACGGAAGGCGCCGTTGCCCTACTAGGTATGCTAATTACTTTGTAGAGTGGAATCCTATTCCACCTCATATTTCATCTTGTATTTTTGGGGTGAACGAATTTCAAATTTTGAAATATAAAATTGAGTGACGTGTCACTCATCCACGGAATAGAAAATAGAATAGGAGGTTGGAATAGGCAATCCTTGCTTTTAATTCGTCTATATTTGAATTTTATCATTTTAGTTTTATTTTAATCTAAAGTTTATTGATAATTTGACTATTAGGTGCCCATTCGGTGGGACGAGTTCATTGCGTTAACCTCGTGCATAGACTCTACCCGACGGTGGATCCGACTTTTAACCCTGATTATGCCGAGTACCTCAAGGGCCGGTGTCCCTCTCCGTACCCTGACCCGGAGGCGGTGGCATACTCGAGAAACGACCGGGGGACACCGATGATTCTCGATAACATGTACTACAAGAATATATTGAACCACAAGGGACTATTGGTGGTGGACCAACAATTGGTTTCAGATCCAAATACGTATCCATTCGTGGAGAAAATGAGCAAAGATAATGGATACTTCCATGATCAATTCGCAAGAGCTATGCTTATTCTATCTGAAAATAATGCTCTCACTGGGAATGAGGGAGAGATCAGAAAGGATTGTAGGTTTGTGAACAAATGAAAATGGATACTCAAATTAAAAAAAAAAAAAAAAAAAAAATATATATATATATATATATATATATATATATATATATATATAAAATATAATATAATAAGGAGAAAAAGAAATCTTTTTTCTTGATATATTTCTTGAATTTTCTTAGTTTGTGTGATTGTGGGCCAAATTGTAATGGGTCTAGTTTTATGTGGGCTTTGCTAAGAAGTAGCTAGCCCATTCATGATGTATGCAACTCAAGATGACCCATTTAGTATTATGAAGTGTTACTTGTGAATTAAGTTAGATTTGATTTGATGTAAAAGTATTACTTATAATACAGTTATGTTTGTGTTCAATTGTGTGTGTATATACTTGGAATATAATTATACTCTAAAATTTTAAATTAAATCATAAAGGTATAGCCTAAACTCTATCCATAAAATACTTTCGCAAGGATAAAATAAGACATGAAACAAATTTACAATCAAGAATTATATTAAACGTTAAATATAAAAAATAAATTCTAGAGGATTGTTTGTATTTCTTATAATAAATATTATTTTTATGGTGATTGTTGATAATATATGCTTGGAGTTTTTTAATTAGAGATTTAATTTAATTTTTTATATGAATCTGAGATCGAAAAAATATGAAATTATCAATTCAAATCTAAAATTATAAAAATTAAAATAATTTAATAAGTTTCATATATTAAAAGATTTTTTATAATAAGATTTATTTTATAATTAATTTTCACTAAATTAAAATGTTAATCAATGGAAAATTTATATGATTACATTATATAAATTTTATGATTTTAAGTCTTAAATTAGTAATTTTATATAATTCGAGTATTTAGTGGATTAAAATATCTTTCAGTAGTTAATCTATTTTATTAATTTAGTCCTATATTGAAAAAACTCATGTATATTAAGGAATATGCATTGTATGAAACTATTTTATGGTGTGACCTTATCATTTTTTTCTTAATTAATTATCATTCTCTTTAAAAAAAAATTGCTATTATTATTTTTTTAAATGTTTATAAAATAGTTCATTTTTTACTAGGGATGTAAATGGGTAGGGTAGGGTACGGGTTGAGCAAATCCACATACTACCCGCTACCCAATTACCCTATCCATATCCTATCCTATTACCCTCAATGGTAGCATCGGGTAGGATGCGGGTTTATCCATCGGGTAAATGGATAACTCGCGGATATACTGATACCTGCAAGAAATGATGGACGAATATTTTAAACGGGTATAATACGGATATCCGCAATAACTTGAACCTAACCAACCCTACCCACAAAACCCACACCTTCCCATATCAATTTTTTTCCATCAAAATCGACACAAAATATCAAAATAAAACATAAAGTATAAAAATAAAGTTTTTAATAGAGAATAATATTTAATCTAAGTGCAACAACAAGAAATCAACATAATCATTACAATAACATGAGAAAAAATATCGTAATCCAGCACTTGAAAGTATATTGAAAACAACGATCTCCTTAGTAATATATAATATAATATAATACAATATAATATATATAATATTAATATATATTATATAACGGGTAATCGGATCGGGTATCGGATCGGGTATGCGGGTATAAAAGGTAAACCCGTACCTTACCCTTATCCGTTGATTTTTTTTCGGGTACAGGTATTACCCGATCTCTACCCAATTTTGTCTGCCCTATCCTTACCCAATCACTCGGTATCCACGGGTAATCCGAGCCGGCAGGGAAAATTGACAACCCTATTTTGACGGCCTTTCATCATCAAATTTTATTTTTAGTTAAATATACTATCAATCCATGTGAGAGGTAATTAGCAGTTGATTATTTAATTATTGAGATTAATTAAACTAATTAATGATTGCCTTTTTAATTTATTTATCACTTTAAGAGGACGCATTATCGTGACTTACAACTACGAAAAATTAAAGATAGGTTATAACTATTTTTTATAATAATTATTTAAAAATCCATTAATTAATTGGTAAATTATTACTCTAACATTTATCTTTCTATTTAGGGCACTTAAAGATTAAGAGTCGATATCTCATGCATTTGATGCACAAAGTTAATTTTCATGTATTCAATCTGTATGAATTTTATTTAATAGTAATGTATAATAAATGTATTTACATTTTAATATTCAGGTGGGAAAAACTAATTACAAGAAATTCACTAATAAACTGTATAAGTTTCTAATTAGTATATGAGTACATAGACTAATGTCCGTACACTTAGGGTTTTAAATGGGCTAACCCTAATCCTATAGGGATAAACGATTCACGGGCTTGAGCGGACTATCTTAAACGACCCTCTAATAGTGGGGATCTAACCCTAACAGTCCTCGTGCTAAACAGACCACTAACGAGCTACCAAAATTAAAGAAAATAAAGAGTAGTGCAATTTAAATCATGAATGATTAAGCATACAATAATAAAATATGGCAAACAAACCGTACTTTTATGAATCGGGTTCAAACGTGAATCCTGTTTTCAACTATTACTCTTTGGAATAGGGGAATGGATTGGGCCTAGCATATTTAGCTCGCATCCGCCTTCAACCTGCCTGTCTAATTAAACCTGTTAAAACGTGGATTGAGGCGGGTTATGGGCTGCCCTGCCCCACCATCTCGTTTTGACGACCTCTACTTCTATGGAAAAATGAGAGCAGATTATGTGTCAACCATCTGATATAGTGAAATATGATGAAACACATATTTAGAATAAGGGATCACTATTCGGGAAAAGGTGATGTATTAGTTGGACTAATGCTATAATCTTCTTGCCTTTGAGAAAATGATAAAATGAACCTTATAGCAAACACATCAGGAAGCTTTGAAGAACGAATTGTCTTAAGGGAACTTGCTTCTTTTTAAAATCGCCAAATTACTAAAATTTTGATGATTTGGTAAAAAACAATTAAAGAATTGTCCTTTATAGACTGTCGGTTTCATGCTACCAAATAAATTACGATAAATATAGAATATGAAAATTACAATAAAAGCTAGAAAAAAAAGTCATAAACTCCAAAATAATAATACATTAGATTAATTATACTAGAACTGTATCACTGTAATTGTTGTTGTTTTTTTTTTTATATAAATTCTCTTATAATTGAACTAAATTTTTAACGGAATTGAAGACCCGATCCATAGAAATTCTAAACGTTGGAAGTTTGGAACTACAAAGGCACTTTATTATTTATTTATTATTTATTTATTTTGTTGAGATTACATTATAGTCCTTTTTATGACAACTGACCCCGCAAAAAATGTTACCGTTGAAATAAGAAGTGGCGTCCACCTGTCGTCTGAGTCTCCTATCCCTCTTTGGATTCTCTTCTCTCACTCAGTCTCTTTACACAAACTCTCTTTCACTCCTTCTCTCCTTTTCTTTTCTTTTGTCTTTATTCTCAAGTTTTCTTACAAAGATTATCTTTCCCCATCTCCCCTTTTCTCATTCTCTTCTTTCCCAGAAATCAAACCCACAAAAGTGTACCTTCATTTTATTAATTCATGGGTTGATCTGAAATTTACACGATGACGTCATTTCCCGGCGATTCAGGTCTACTTCCCCTTTTTCTGGCGACTTTTTCCCTTTTTACACTTTTCTCCGACAATGGCTTTACGGAGGCGGTCAGCTTTGACTTCGATACGTTGACCCTGTCCAGCATGAAGCTCCTCGGCGACGCCCACTTGAGCAACGGGAGCGTCAGGCTCACTCGCGATCTCGGCGTCCCCTACTCCGGCGCCGGGAGGGTTCTGTACTCGAAGCCTGTCAATTTCCGGCGAGCTGGGATCATGGCGAGCTTCTCCTCCTTCTTCTCCTTCTCCATCACCAACTTGAACCCCTCCTCCATCGGCGGCGGATTGGCTTTCGTAATCTCGCCGGACGACGAGTACGTCGGCGACGCTGGCGGGTTTCTGGGCCTCACGGACGCGAGGGGCTCTAAAAATGGCGTCGTGGCGGTGGAATTTGATACCCTGATGGACGTGGAGTTTAAGGACATTAATGGAAATCACGCGGGTTTGGATCTGGGCTCCATGGTTTCGACCCGGGTGTGTGATTTGGATGTGATCGGAGTTAATTTGAGAAGCGGCGATCTGGTTAACTCGTGGGTTGATTACTCCGGGTCAACCCGGAGTATCAAAGTGTACGTGTCGTATTCCAATTTGAAGCCCAAAGAACCCGTAATCTCAGCCGATTTTGATCTGAGTGACTACATTGTCAACGATTTCATGTTTGTGGGGTTCTCCGGGTCGACTCAGGGGAGCACGGAAGTTCACAGGATTGATTGGTGGAGTTTCACCTCCACCTTTGACGAAAACCGGAGTTACAACTCGGTGGTGCCGTCTGGACCGCCGCCGCCGCCGACGGCTAATTTAATGAACCCCTCGGCGAACACAGTCAACCCTCCACCTCCTTCCCCACCACCTTCGGCTAACAGCACCAATACGACATCGCACGAGCGGACCCCCACCGGAAAGTGCCACAGCCAGCTCTGCAGAGGCGGTCCGGGGGCAGTGGTCGGGGTGGTCACAGCCGGCGCATTCGCGTTCGCCATTTGTGCCATGGCTTTTGTGTGGGCGTACAATAAGAGACTAAAGCGGGTCAAAAGATCCGACAATTTAGGATCGGATGTGATCAAAATGCCCAAAGAATTCGGGTACAAGGAGCTCAGCATTGCCACGAAAGGATTTGATCCCAATCGGGTGATCGGACACGGCGCCTTCGGGACAGTGTACCGAGCTGTACTCCCGGTCTCCGGAGATGCCGTGGCTGTGAAGAGATGCACCCACAAGGGGCAGGGGAAAACAGAGTTTTTATCCGAATTATCGATAATAGGAACCCTAAGGCATAGAAATCTTGTTAGGCTTCAAGGTTGGTGTCACGAGAAGGGTGAGAGCTTACTAGTGTATGACCTAATGAGCAATGGGAGTTTAGACAAGGCCTTGTTCGAGTCTAGAACGATATTATCTTGGCCGATTAGGCGAAAAATCTTGGTCGGAGTTGCGTCCGCCTTAGCTTACTTGCATCAAGAATGTGAGAATCAAGTGATCCATAGAGACATCAAAACTAGCAACATTATGTTAGATGAAGGGTTCAATGCTAGGTTAGGCGATTTCGGCTTAGCTAGGCAAATCGAGCATGATAAGTCTCCTGACGCGACCGTGGCAGCAGGTACTATGGGGTACTTGGCCCCAGAGTATCTGCTGACAGGTCGCGCCACGGATAAAACGGATGTTTTTAGTTACGGGGCGGTGGTGCTGGAGGTGGCGAGCGGACGAAGGCCCATTGAGAAGGAGATCGCGGGCGTGGGTAGGGTCGGGCCGAGTAGTAATTTGGTGGAGTGGGTGTGGGGTTTGCATAGGGAAGGGAGGTTGATGGTAGCGGCTGATCCGAGGTTAGGGAATGAGTTCGATGAGACGGATATGAGACGGGTGTTGTTGATCGGGCTGGTGTGTTCGCACCCTGACCCGATTGTTCGACCCACGATGAGGGGGGTGGTCCAGATGCTGGTTGGTGAGGCTGAGGTTCCAATTGTTCCAAAAACAAAGCCAACTTTGAGTTTTAGTACATCAGATCTTCTGTTGACACTGCAAGATAGTGTTTCTGATTTGAATGGGACAATGATTACTCTATCCACCTCCTCGTCGGAGAATAGTTTCATCGATGGCAGTGGTGGCAGAGGTGGTGGTGGTTTGGACTTGGTCTAGACAGGTAACGCAGATCGGTTCACTAGGGACCCCTCTTGATGACAAGATGTGCGTTAATGAGGTGAAATACGAGATTAGAATAGAATGAGGATAGTGATCGCATGGTTTTGTTCAGCAAATTCTATATTATTCATTCATTTATTCGACTGTATGTAGCATCAATGGCCTATATATTCATTCATTTATTCGACTGTATGTAGCATCAATGACTAGGCCTTTGTGCATTTTACACAAGGTTTTGGATTTTTTTATTTTTATGTTTTCTAATTGTTCATTTATACTGTTTTTTTATTAATTCATCTTTGCTAAATGATTTTGAATAATGAGTACTAAAGAGGAAAAAGTGATTGCTTTCAAATTCAAAATTGAATTTTCTATTTCACATTTGTGTTGTTTTAGTGATGTTTCACAATATAAAAAAAGTATATCATACAAATGACCATTAAATCCTTTGGGCATGCGATTATAATACGTGACAAATATTTAATTTATGGAATGAGAGATGAACCATTATTATGAAATATGTGATCTCATTTGTTCAAATTCTTAGGGCAAATGAAAAGTTTACTCCATATTTTCATGAAATGATATCCATTAGACCTCCTACACATGTTGGAAATAAAAAGGTAGTAGTTTCTTTCAAATCAGTGTCAAATCTCTACATTCAAAACAAAATCTCCTCCTTAGTTACAAATGAGATCACCTATTTTAATTTTGTATTTCATTTTTTATTCCATTTAATAAATACTCCATAATCAATCCCTAAATTACTACATGTGTAAGTGTTTAACCGTTACTATTAATTAGGGTATAATATTATAATAAAATTTAGTTGTGGAACATGAGGTGAAACACAATTGTAAAATAAAGAATTTGGAACGTCCCAACAATAATCCCAAAAATTAGGATGCTATAACACACATTTTAACTTGAAGTAAAAAGATGAGGTGTGAATGTGATTGCTTTCCCAAGTAGCTTATGGAGTGAAAAATGAAGCAAAATAGGTGAAGTAGAGATTTGGTAAAATGTAGAAATGAGGTGTGATTGATTTCCCAAGTAGCTTATGGAGTGAAAAATGAAGCAAAATATTTGAAGTAGAGATTTGGTAAAATGTAGAAATGAGGTGTGATTGCTTTCCCAAGTAGCTTATAGAGTGAAAAATGAAGCAAAATAGTTGAAATTTTGGTAAAATGTAGAATTGATGATACACTTTATGTTAGTAAGGTTTTTATTTTGTTGTTTTAGATTAAAAATTAGATAATCAAATTACGTAATCCCATATCATAATTTTTTTATCTTCCAATATTATTATTATTATCATTATTTTTTGATAAATTTAATTGAGATTACTTTCAATTATGAAAAATATTAAACCTTAACTTAAGCATGACAAGTATTTTCGGTTTTAGTGGAAAAATTTACATGAACAAATATAACGGGGTCAAACCATAAAAACAGCAAAGATAAAGGACCAAACTGTAAAAATTTCGCTTGGATTGTTTCGAGCTATAACAATGGCTTCCAGATTCAGACCCTTCTTTCACGCATATTTGCACTAATTTACCCTCTCTTCTTCCTGGATCTTTATACTTTCTCTCTCTTCGTTTCCGTTGCTTGGAATTTTCAGCGACAAAACCGATGGATTCTGAAGATCAATCCACTCCGACATTTGATCGAATGGTGCATGTTTTTCTTAGATCTCAGTTCAATTACTACGTTATTGCAGATCTAGTTTCTTTAGATCAAGTTTTAGATATTCGATCTGTGATCTGTATATATAAATACAATTTTTTCTTTGTTTAAAACTCTATATACGGCGGTCTGAATTTTTTGGCGTGGTAGATATTGTTTGTTGCGTTGTGTTAATGTTATTAATCTTTACATGCATTTGATTTTGTGGAAATATAACATGTCTTAGAAATTGGGCTAGTTTTTATTGCTGCAGATATGAACTTGTTTTGTAGGATTTTGGTATTAGGATAGAAATAAGGTTGCAAAATTCACCTGTGGAGAACATATAGGAAATTGTCTTTGTTGTGTTAAGAGTAATGAGTGAGAAAATTAAGGAGATTCTTGGTTCGAATTCTTCAATCAGAATGACTATGACATTAGGGAAGTTAATCATAATGGGATTGAAAGTGGTTGAAGAGTGGGGAGCAATTATTGAATCAATGGAAATAATTGAGGAGTTTTGATTCACACTAGATCAAACAAGCGTCAACAATCGGAATTACTATACCTCTATTCCCATTAATCCCACCTATTACCCCCAACCAAGCACTTCCTAACTATCATCCTCTGTGTTTGTTTCAAAGCTGTCACTTTTGACACTCTTTCACAAAGACCTATCAGCTTTGACAACAAATTAATGACTTGTAAGCTAGAAAGATCTTAAGGAAGGCGTACGACTATGTTGGATCATTGCCCTTGAGCTTTTTTCTAAAAATAAGAAGCTCTATTGGCAGTTTGGCTGCTCCTTGAATGTAAGGATAGATGTTGTTGAACCTGCTATAAAAGTAATGGTTGGATCCAACAGTTAACCTCCCAAGATAGATCCTTTGGCACTCTTTGAACCAATCATCACTAGGTCTATCTATGCTTGAAATTTCTGATTTCATCTGGAAAGTTTATTTTAGATGTTCTAATTGGTTGTTCTATTCTCAGCTTGAGCCTCCCCCTTTCTTAAATAACTCAATACTGCTTTGCTTTTCGGCTTTTGCAAAATGGGTTTCTCTCTTCTGAAATCTCTTTTATGGCAGCTGGAGACTCTATTCTAGGGAATAGAAGCAAAAACATCATTAGTTGATTCATCCTGTAGGCTTGATACGCGTAGATGATAGATTTAGATTTCTATTGAAAATTTTATTTTATCTGGATTTTCACTGTTCCAAGTTTCCTTCAAAATATAGCTACGGTTTACACTTTATTTTGAGGACATTTTTTTTTGTAATGCTCTTCTTTATTTAAAGAGCCATGAAGACTGGTTATTTCCTTGATGTGTGATTTGTAAATTGCAGCAAGGTAAGTCACAAGTAAACTAGATGCTACTTCTGAGCAAGTGTCTACAACAGCTGACTTTGCAGTCGTTGAATCGATGTTTCTTAGGTACAAAAGTTTTTTATTGAGTTATAAATATATTAGTAAATCACGTCTTTTATCTACTGGAACCTGGAGGTGCTTGGAATGCTCCTTTTGAGACTCATAGACACAATTACCTTCATTGCTTCTCTAAATGGTTGGAGTTGCCATTTTGATTTTAGTAGATTAAATACATCTGAATTGGCAAACTTTGTCGTCTTTTCACTTGAATTCAAATCTTTATCTGGCAGAAACTACTTTGTATGATCTTTAGGATGATGAGTTCTATTTTATTTGGTTGTTGAAGAGAGTGGATGAGTACTTGATGGTACTTATATTGCTGGAGAACACATTATTAACCACGGCTCATGTGTTTATAAGGTTTAGCTGCAGTTTCATATTTGCCCAACTTCTCTATCCAGAGTTTATGAACAAATGTATTTGATGTGAAAATCTTCCACGAAATATCATGACGGCCACATACCTTTGTTTGCACATTCTATAAGCTATTACATGATCCATTTCTATTTTTTGTTATATAGTGCTCAGTGCTTTTAGGATTATTTTTACTATTCAATCTATGTTTTGTTATGTTCGATCCAACATGTCTTAGCTTTAAAGCAATCTAAATGTTTCTTCTTCTGGGTCAACAGAAAAATATGGCCCAGAGCACTGAAGCCAAAGGTTTCAACCCCGGACTGATCGTCTTACTTCTTGTGGGTGGGCTACTCTTGATATTCCTTGTTGGAAACTACTTACTGTACATGTATGCTCAGAAAACCCTTCCACCCAAGAAAAAGAAGCCCGTGTCAAAGAAGAAGTTGAAGAGGGAAAAATTGAAGCAAGGTGTGTCGGCACCAGGAGAATAGGTGTGACAATACTGGTTCCCCCACCCAAACCTCCCCTTGTTGGAAATCGAGCTGCTTGTTTTTGTATGTTTAATGCTGGGACTCGGACTAAATGCGTAACAAAGAACACTTGATGAGCTCCCACTGAATTGGATTGAACTTCAACTTTATATTTATAATGTACCTTGTTGTTCCCAGTTTAGTTTGTCTCTCTGTCTGAAAAATATCAGTTTTGGCTTTACTTCTCTGGTAAATACATTCACTTAATCGTCAGTTGAATTAGCATTACTTCTAGTTTTAACCTCAGTGAGCCTTTTTTATAATGCGCAAAAACTTGTGTGAGATCGTCTCATATAAGGGTTTCCATGAGATCGATAAAACATGATAGCATTTTAATAGAAATTGAAAGTAATGGAGTACTCAATTGATAAGTGATAATGATATAGTAAACTATTTCATCCACAATAAAAAGTGATAATATTTTTAAAGAAAGTGATAATTTATTAAAAAAGCTTAAAATAATCTCACTTTGGTCTCAAGATTGTCTCATAAAAAAGAACAAGAGATTTTTGTTATGATATTATATGAATGAATGGAAATATATTGTGATCTAAATGCTCGCCCAAAATATCACTTTATGCTAGTCGAAATTACTTTAATTACAGATGAAATAAAACATAGGAAATGTAGCTCAAGATAGATTCAAGGACATAAGCTATCATAGAAGGTATAACATGTGAATGAATCCATCATATCATAGAAGGTATAATAAATTATATAAGTTCTTGCCACTAACAAGTGATTTGCATTGGAAATATGTGAATGAATCCATAAAAACTAGTGCACTCCGATCCACCCATCGAACGACTTATACACAGACTAAGCAACTAAAACAACACAACACATAATTCAGTTTTAAACGAATACTAAGCAACGAGGTTCATACGACTAGGCAGTACGTATGAAGGCACTAAATGCTAGTTATGCTCGCGCTCCATGGTCTGCCCCACAGGTGGAATCATGACCAAGACAGGTTGGGTATTGAAACCAGGATGCGGAAGCCTACGGCGAACTTCACGGCCCTCCTGACAAAGGGCGCAGGCATGGCAGAACACATGGGTTGCAAAGTCGCAGGCTGTTTCACATTGCTCACGCTGAACCTCATCCTCCACGAAGCTTCCACAGCACCCGCATGATCTTGCAAGTGCTTCGCAGCTTCCCTGCAGTGTTAAGTATAAGAAATCACCCAACTCTTACATATTGACTTATATTGATGTATTGCAAATTCATAGTCCACACAGACATGCTATGTACTGAACCAAGATTCCACTTCTGAAAAGGTTTTATTTTAATACTTGGTTGCAGTTTTAAGATGGAGCAAGATTAGGATCCAATACTCAAGTCTCTGCAAGTGCTTAGAATAGTGGTCATGGTTGCATCTATGGTCAAGTGGTTATTTCTCTTCATGTCTAAGCTAATATCGAACAAGAGTACATCATGAGAAAAGGATTAATGAAAGAACAAAACATTGCACAGAAAAATTGTAGTAATATCTAAGCGACTGACCCTGTGTATCACATCCTTGTAAAATGGACGAATCTGAATAACATATTGACAGTTGATAAAATTGAAATAAACATGAGCTTCACGAAGGAAGGAGCATTATTAAGTGAAGTATACAAATTTAATCATATACAAAGATTGTAGCCATCAAAGAAATGATAGCAAGTAACAACCGACTCTCCAACAGATAGCACAGAGCAATGAACAGAATTTGCACACATAATATTATCAGATGATCGAATGTTAAATAACACAAGTGAGTAACCTCTAGATTAAACTTGCGGCGAATGGCAGTACGGATGGGATAAGAGAACCAGGGTGCAAGGCAATTCCATCCAAAAAATGCATTCCCCATCAAGTAAAGACCAGTGTAAGGCAAGCAGTGATTGGCAAAAGTGCCAGGAACAGATCCAAGCCTCTCGACGTTGCTACCGTAAAGCACACAAGGTGTAACACTACCCAGCAAGCCTGCCCAACAATACAACTATCAAGAAGCCAGCATAACAAAGTGAAACTATAATGTCTACCAAGATCTTTATCCAATTTGTTAAATGCCACAATAATTAGCTTCTTAAGAGTTCAATCAATTAATCTCACAAGATACTGCATATAAATTGAAACACAAACTAGCAATACTACACTGCATCATAACAATAGTATTTCACTAGTTTATCATTCAGATTTCCACATGTTTCCACTTGTATGATCACAGTTCATATCCCATTCCCACTTTCAACCAATCCATGTCCACAGAATTTTGTCAGCAAATATCAGATATCTAACATCTAATTCCTAAAATTATCAGTAGGTACCAAGGATCTGAAGCCAAGATCAAAACCCACAAAACAAATCCCAAATCAACTACATAATAATTCATAAAAATCAAATCTTGGATCGAACAAATCAAGATTTGGGGAAGAGAGAAAGAAATGCTCACAAGTTTCAATGTCACTACTGCAGAACTCATCGTTCCTTCCAAGACACGAAAAGATACCGGAATTCCATTGAGATCTCTCCATCATGGGCTCACCCACCGGCAGCCCAGCCGCCGTCCATCCCACCGGAATCGCCGCGGAAGGCGGAGCCACAACACTTTTGGCGGTGGGGGTTTTCTTCACCGCTGATTCTGGTTCTTGGTTGGGTAAAAGAGGATTTGATTCCTCATCAGAATACGCCATAATTGCCAAATACAAATCTGTTGATACCACACCAAGTGACAGCTGTCACAAATCAGACTGATGAATAATTCTAGTGTAAATGTGAATACCAAATTTGTTAAGTATGAGAAATCAATCTTCTCCGTATGCTATTATTAGCTTCCCAGCTGTTCACATTTTTTTTGTTTCACATTTAAATTTAAGTTAATCTCAAAAGTTATTTTAATTTAAAAAATAAACTCTCACCTGATACATATTTTCTCCCATAATATTTTTCTTATTTTTCTTATTTGTTTATCCCATAAAATCTTCCACCCCCTAAAAGAGAAAATATCACTTTATCTAACAACCTCAAAAGTTACTTTAATTTCAAATTTGACATTCTTTTTTCACACACATATCATTACTTTTTACTTTTTATTACCTAAAAATACTACAATACCCTCCAAAGTCAATAAAGTTGGTCAAAAAGTGCAATTTTTCTTAAACAACGTTGAATAGTAAAAGTGAAAAATTTTTCGGGACTAATAAAGTGTAACATACTTTATAATTAATCACATAACATGCTTTATAATTAATTTATTACTTATACTCCGTCTGTCCTGGCATAAGAGGAGCTTTTGCTTTTTTGCACGTAGATTAAAAAATATTATTATTTTATGTGTAGTGGGTAGTTGTATTAGTGGGAGTGTGAGCCTCATATTTTAATTGTATTAGATGGGTGTGTGGGTCCCATGAATGTAAAAAAAAGAAAGGGGACCTTATTGTTGGAATGACAAAAAATGGAAAAAATACACTCTTTGAATGAGAAGGAGGAAGTATTACTTAAAAATATCATAATACCCATAAAAAGTCAATAAAATTACTTAAAAAATCATTTTTCTTAAATTTTGTATCTACAATGTCGACAAATATAAATTCGAGACGGAAAGAGCAATATTTTTTATTTATATTTATTTTGAGTATTGTAATTAGGTCGAACAAAGTAAAGCCGCGTGGAAGACGTAGACGTGACAGAGTTTGATTAGTTGGACAAGAAACTTCGTGCCCTCCATTACCATAAAATTTGGGTAAAAACCTTTGACATCAGTTTTTTTTTTAATTGCACAATGTCATTCACTTCGATAAGAGGAGTTTAGGCAATGGTTATCATATTTCCTATTCCAAGTCAAATACTTTTATAAATAGAGTTTACAATATAAATTATGTAATCTCCTATATCATTAGAATATTTAAGTGAAGAGAACTGCAGTGTTTACAAAATTTTTTAGATAAAGTAAATTCCTTTTTTTTATGCTCCATGATAAATGTCTAGAATGTAAAAATATTTTTATTTATTTATTTATCGATTTAAAATTTTTAATTGAATTATAAATATGTATAATCAAGTCATAAAAATATATAAAATTGAATCATAAAATATGTACTCCCTCCGTCCCACGACAAGGGTAGTTTTTGCTTTTTGACACCTGAATTAAGGATTATTATTATTTAATGTGTAATGAGTAGTTGTATTAGTGGGAGTGTGAGTCTCATATTTTAATTGTATTAATGGGTGTGTGTGAGTCCCATGTGTGTAAAAAAGGAAAGTGAACTCTTTGGGTGGGACGAATGGAGTATAATTGAATGATAAATATATATTATCTCTGTTAGCCCCAAAGAGTTCTATTTATTTTTTACACGAAAATTTAAAAAAATATTATTATTTAATATATAGTGGGTAATTGTATTAGAGTATTTACATTCCTTTAGGTTTAAACCCACATTTTTCACTCCAACTCATTTTTTCCGCACTTTTCAATTAAACTCAATTGATACTTATATTCAATTTTCAAATCCCAAAATATGTAAAAATTGATGGGGTCTAGACCTTTTAGCTAAATATTAGAACAACATTATTACCACCAGAAACATTATTAGGAGTACCCGAAATTCAAAATAAATAATAGTGAATGATAGCAAGAAAAAGGGAAAAAACAGAAGATGGGAGAGAGAAGTAGAAGAGTAAAAAGGAAACGAGGAAAAAAAAATGATCTCAAGAAAAAGGCTGAAGAGGGAGAGAGAATAGGGTGTTATTGAAGTATAGGATATGTGTTTTTCAATGTGCAGGTGGTGGCCGTTTAAATATGGCGACCATAGCAACACGAGGTGGAGAGCTGCTCTGGAAAAAAGCGATCTAATAAGTGAAATTCTAGATTTAATTTCTGATGGAAAGAAAATTCATATTTATGTATAAAAACAACATTGCAAACAAGTTAATTCAAAATTTTACATCAACTAATTTCTTTCTTATTTATCTCTGATTTTTTTCTTCTTTCTCTTCTTGTTTTAAGTTTCTCCAAACGTGTATTTAGGATTTAAAATTTGATGTATGAAGTTTTAATTTGTGTGAACTTAGTAATAATATAGGGTGGACTTAGTAAAATAAATTAGTTTGAATTAATATATATATATATATATATATATATATATATATATATATATATATATATATATATATATATATATATATGGGTGTAAGTTAGACGTAAGAATATAATAGAAATTTCACTCTTATTTTTTTTTATATTTGGATACTTCTAGTAATTTTTGGGTGGCAATAGTGTCCCTGCTAAATAAACTTGATTTAAATCTTTGAACTGTCAGTGAGGTGGGGTTGACCATGAGTTTAAACTACATTCCCATATTTGAGAGTTTAATTATTTTTTGGTTTAAAAAAAATCATCCAATGTGGATGCTCTTAGTGAGTGTGTGGCCCCATATTTTAAATGAATTAGTGGGTGTGCAAGAGTCTCATGCGGGTAAAAGGAAAAATTAGACCCTTAGAGGCGAACGCTCAAAATGAAAAAATTAAATTCTTTGGGGCTGACGTAGAGAATACAATCAAATATTTTAACCGAATCAACAATCGAATCAAGTTTTTTTTATTGAATAAACATTTAAACAAATACCTTTAAGTTGTGTTTTGGGCATATTTTATTCCAATGGTTTAGGACATATTTTATCTTTAGGGTTAATTATTTATTCATAAGGTTTAGAGTTATTAAGGATATAATTGTAATTTTAGTCTTATGGTTTATAATATATTTTATTCCTAGTTTAGGATTTATGGTATAGTTATAAATTCACCCTTATAGTTTAAGATATATTTCACCCATAGAATTTATAGTATATAAATGTAATTTCACTTTATATGAAGTGGATGTAGAGTAATCTAAAGAGAAGTAAGACTAACCACAATCAAGATTAAGGGTACAACATGAACTTGTTAAATTCAAATGACAAATATCAATGATAATTGGAATAGAAGCAATCGCAAATGTTCCCCTAATCCATATGGCCAAGGTAATTAGGTTCTCAACTCATTACAAGTTTAGAGCACAAAAGATTGCTTCTTACTCTCAATTCCCTTAAAGGTAATATGATTATGAGATTTATCCTTCACACTCAATTAACAACCAAATTTAATAAATTAATTACTTGTCCCAACAAGAATGTTTAAGTATATAAAGATGCTACTATATACTTCACATACTAACATACACTATCCATATTATAATTAACATGATTCAATTAAAACCCTAGTCACAATATCTGAATGACTTTCCTAATATCATAAATAGAGATTTCAATCACACAGATCATAATATGAATAAAATAAATCATAAATCATGTAGGAAAAACCAAATATCATATCAACTACCATTTAACATCCAACAAATCCACAAACCCTAATCCATCTTGTGGCTAGCCTCACTAGAGGTCTAGCCAACAATAAACATTATGCAAACATCCTCAAAATGCTTACATATATCCATTGTTTCAAAACAAACCAAAGAGAATACAAATGAAAAGCAAAATATCTTCCCTCCTTGATGTAGGTCGGATGTCTTTCTTCACTTTTGTAAGCTCCAATCCTCAACCCTCAATAGATTGATGAAGAAAAATGATGAAAGGTTGGAAGATGATGAGAAGATGATGGATGGATGAAGATGAAGGTGTAAAATGTAGAAAATAGTGTGTGTGGTGTGTGTCTTGGACCCCTTGCAAATCTTGTGGGAAAATGAGTATTTAGGGTATTTATACCCCTCTTAAATGCTCCAAAATCGAAGTTGATAGCTGGAATTTTGCATGAAAATTCGACTGAATTTCCGTGTTTCGGTCGAGTTTTCATGCAACTTGGGCTTTCTTAATTCTGAACACGTTTTCTTCTTTCAAACTGTATAGAAATTCGATCGAATTTCTCTGCTTTGGTCGAGTTTTTGTGTCTTGCCTTCGATTTATTGATTCATGGGGTAGGAGAAATTCGATTGAATTTCTAGAAATTTGATCGAATTTCTTTTCTTCGATCGAGTTTTCATGTCTTGCCTCCAATTTTCGGATTCATGGGGTAGGAGAAATTCGATCAAATTTCTAGAAATTCGGTAGAGTTTCATGACAATCTACGAGCTTCAGCACTGTACCAGAAATTCGATCGAATATCCAAAATTCGACTGAATTTTTGTATCCTTCTTTGAATGTTTGATTTCGTCTCCACGAGCGTTTTGCTCGATTCTCCTTCCAAAATACCTATTTATCATTAATGCAAATTCAAATTAGAAATTCAAATCCATCCATATCATAAAAAATACGATACAAAAATAGACTAAACAGACACTAAACGAACAAAAAAACGACGAAATTTAAGTGAATTGGACGATAATCATAGATTAATATTGGAGTCGCGTATAATTTGTAAAATAAATGTGGGTTTGCCACTGAGTAATACTCCCTCCGACCCACACATAAACACTTTCCGTTTTCGTCTGTTCCACACTATCTTTACCACCAAAAAAGGAAATTTTACATTAACCAACAATCTCAAAAATTATCCTAATTTAAAAAATATCACTCGCACTTAACACACATAACATACTTCATAATTTATTTATTATCTAAAAGTACCACAATACCCCTAAAAGTCAATAAAGTTGGTAAAAAAATAAATTTTCTTAAACTCCGTATCTACAGTATCGATGCAGATAAGTATGAGACGGAAGAAATATATATTAACAAACAAAATTTAAATGTGATGTGAAATCCTTTTTACGGTGAGATTACTTTACATTTTGAAATTAGTTATCATTGTTATTAATGATGACAAATTCTCTTGTGAGACGCTATTTATGTGAGACGGTTTGTGAGACGTGTTAAAGTATGTCTATTTTTTAGATAAAGTATGTTTAATGGTTGTTAATTAAAAAGTAGACTAAATTATGCATTAAAATATGATTTCAGCGTGTTATAATAAAATTTATTATTGACATACTTTAATTACAAATATGCATATTTTATCTCTACAATAAGTATACTTTAATGATGAGTTGACTCGTCTCACACCCGTCTCACAAGTGAGTTTCTTTTAAAATATTATTAACTTTTATTTATACTATAAATTGTTAATGAAATAATTTATACTAACTTGTCATCTTTTATGAATTGAGTATCATTTCCATTATAAAAATTATATCAATTCTTTTCCGTTTTATAAAAATCGTTCTACGGAACCTGTCAAGTGTTTGCCAATTTTAAAATATTCTAATTATGTTAACGAATAAAACGTTACGCGGATGTCTTAATTAAGAAAGTCGTTTTTTGTTTTTCTATATATAAAAAATGAAATAATAACCACAAGTAATTATAGAAATTACATCCATTCTCTACAAACCTAATTCATACACGTGGTGGGTAATGCATACTTTGTGCTGAATATTTTCAACACCCAAGTATAAAAGTTTGAATGCAATGCAAGAGCATCCATTAATATAAATAAATAAATAATTAAATAAATAAATAAAATATAGAATCATGGATAATAAATTAGAGTTTGTAACATTAATTTTAGTAATAATTTTACCAATAATTTTGGGAGATTCGCAGAATGTAAAGTTTGAATCAACCTCAAAGCCTGCTCAGAAGACGAAATCTCAATCAACCTCAAAGCCTGCTAAACAAACAGCTGTATCAAGTGAGCAGGTAATTATTTTTATTTTATTTCTGGATATTAAATCTATGAAAATTAGGGAGTATGTAGTTTCAGAATTAATGGAGAAATATTTCGAAAAAAACATTCTTTTTATGTAGGTCAAGTGTTATTCTACTCGAAATATTACTTAAGTTCAATTATAAATAAAAGTAATAAAATATGATAAGATTTTTTTTAGACAGCGTTTATGTGAGACGATGGTTATATTATTATAAATAAAAATGAAATAATTCTTATCTATAGAAAAGTAATGAGCGTTGTTTTAAACGCACTCAATTTCTTAAAAAAAACTCGATCCACCTTTAAACCCCACTTTTAAGACACATTGGGCATATTTTGTAATTTTTCAAAGATGAGGATTAATTTACAATAACAGTAAAATTTTTCTTGCAATTACTTCATTTTAATATTTTCTCCATCCGCTGATAAAATATCATTTTATTATTTTAGTCCCTCACTCTTAAAGTATCAATTTTTCTTTTTCTAGATAAAAGGTCTCGCACATAACTCAACACTCATCACTAATATCACTGTCTACTTTATACTCCATAAAATAAGGCAAAGACTTAGTGCGAGACTGTGTCGTAAGTACTTATGTGAGACAAAAAAAATATGATAGCTTCTATAATGAAAAGTAATGCTCAATTAATTAAAAGTGATAATGTTTTTTCATGAACAATTTATGTATAGTATAAATGAAAAATGATAAAATTTTATAACGAAAGTGATAACGTATTATAACAAAAGTAATAACTAATTTAAAAGGTGTAAAATGGTCTTATGTGAGACAGTCTAACACGAGACTTACCCATAAAATAATAATACTCTTTAAAGTACGTGAAAAAACAAATGAATACTTTACCGAGTATATAATAGTACTCCATTACTTTAAGAACCAAAATTATAGTTTTTTTTATATTTAATAGAATAAAAAAAACAAAAAATTTAATCTTACTTTTAAATTTGCATTTCCACTTTTATTGCATTCTATAAATATCGTAAAATTTAATAAATTAACTTGAGAATTACATATTTAAAATAGTGTCTTTTATAAAACATATATCTTTATTGCCGTATAGAAAGATTATGATTTATAAGGTAATTAACTCTTGATTTAAATAAAATTGCTAGATTATATTAATAAATATTTGGTTAGATGTAAGAAAATTTGAGTTGGCAGATAATTAAATTGTGGATTCTTAAAAAATTCAGCACGATTTTGAGATCTATCGCGATCTTTCATTTTTTTTCAATTTTAATATTTTCAATTCTTCACCACTTCTTATTTATCATTTTCATTTTCATATATATATATATATATATATATATATATATATATATATATATATATATATATATATATATATATATATATATATATATATATATATATATTCAATGTCACATGTGTCTAAAAATAGAGATGAAAACTTAAGAATGAAAGCTCAAAATAAAAAAAATGAGATTATATAGAACGGATGGAGGGAGGAAAGAGAGGAATAGACAATGTAATTTTACTATGTACTGAACATTCTCTTTATGAGGTGAATTTATATGAGACAGATTGTGAGACGGATCGACCTATTATTAAGCTATACTTATTATATACTTTCCTTCGTCCCGTAAAGAGTTGTTTTAGTTATTGAAGATACGAAATTTTGAAAAGTTGCTTTTGACCAACTTTATTACTTTTTAAAGGGTAAATATAGTATTTTTATATAATAATTATGTATGTTAGGTGAGATAAATTTGAAATTAACATGTATATTGAGATTATATGTTGGTGTGAAGTTTCCATTTTTGGGTGAGACATTTATTGTTGGACGGATGAAAAATGAAAATAAGACACTTATTATGAGACGGAGTGAGTATTTATTAATAGTTAAAATACGTTTATAGTGAATCATATTATAACAATCTATAATTATAGTGTTATTATACAAAAATGTTTAAAATAGACATGTAAAAAACCATTACCACCACAATACTTAATTTTTTATTAAAATTATCCAAATAGTACCTAAAAGGATCGAGATATACTCAAGGATGTATATACGACATGACAATTGACGAAAACCGATATAAGTATATAAAGAAAGGAGCATTAAAATTCAAAAAGTACATATTATGTAAAATTGATAGAAAAGTTGTTGTCTTTTTTTTTATCAATAAAGATTTGAACGGTAAAATTTGGTTATTTTATAAATTTTTCTATAATGATATAGTATACTTTAATATTATTATTCATCGTACTTAAAGTAAACATGCTTTACAATAAGCATATTTTATTCATATAAAAATTATATTTTACTACTTCTCACTCCGTCTCAAATATTACCTCACAAGTCTTTTACTCCCTCCGTCTCGCATTAACGTTGATGTTTGCTTTTTACATAGATATTAAGAGATAAAATATTTTAATGTGTAGTGAAGTGAGATAAATAATATTTAATGTAAAGTGTGTAGTTGTATTAGTGTTGTGTGTGGGTCTTACATGGAATATTTTATGTGGGTCCTAGTTGACAAAAAAGAAAATATAAACATTAACTTGGGACAATTCTGAAAAATGTAAATTTTAACGTGGATGGAGGGAGTATATGCGAGCGATAAGTTACACAAATAAATAAATCAATAAATAAAACCATTTAATCATGAATACAAATTCGCGTTAATTAAAATAATTTTTTGGTGATGATGTTACATTTACAGGGAAGCAATTTTTTTGATATCAGAAAGTATGGTGCAAAACCAGATGCTGATATTTCCAAGGTATTTAAATGAAGTAATATGTGTACATTTTTTAATTTTAGTCTTTTTGGAGTCGAATTTCTTTGAATCACTTGATGTATCAATCTTATTGTCGAATGAAAGACTTCGTAAGAGAGAAAATGATGTTGATGCTAAATATAAAAGATGCACATATTCTAATGGTAAGGATATTAATGTCAAATGAGATGATACACTAAACTAATAATGTTGCTATGAATAATATTACATACTTTGATTTGTATGGATATTAGATTGTGACAGATATTTGGAAGGAGGCAATAGCATCAGTGAAACCCAGCAAAATATTTATTCCACCTGGAAAATGGAAGTGCCTACAACTAGTATTGTTGGGGAACAACAAGGCTCCAATTGAGATTGAACTTGCAGGCACTCTTCGAGCCGGTCGAAATCTTAACGATCGACCCGACCCGAGTAGAGAATGGATCACCATCAACTACGTCACCAACTTAACAATCTTTGGCGGCGGAGTTTTCGATGGTGAGGGAGAAATAGCATGGACTCAGAACGATTGCCACAAAAACAAGAACTGCGTGAAGCTACCATACGTAACTAATTCATTCTTGACATACTTTCTCATTTTTCCATTTTGAACATCCGCCTCTAAGGGTCTTATTTCTCTTTTTACACACACTCACTAATACAATTAAAATATGGTTACCACACATCCACTAATACAATTACGTACCCACTAAACATTAAATAATAATACTCTTTAATTCACGTGAAAAAAGTAAATGTAACCTATTGGGCGGACGGAGGAAGTAATAGCTATCCTTCTGAATGCTATTAATCTATCTTTCATACAGAAGAGTAATACTCCATTAATTAAGGTTCAGAATGCCTAATTGCTGTGTATTTTAACATTTGTGCAGAATTTGAGCTTCAATTTTCTGAACAACACCATTATCCGAGATGTGACCACCAGAGACAGTAAAAATTTCCACACAAATCTAATGTCCAGCTACAACATTACGTTCCAGCGCTTCACAATCTACGCTCCCGGTGACAGCCCCAACACGGACGGCCTCCACGTGGCTCGCAGCACCGGCGTTCGGATCATCGACTCCATCATAAAAACCGGAGACGACTGCATCTCGATGGGAGACGAGCTGCACGATGTGCTCATCCAGAACATAACGTGCGGCCCTGGCCACGGCATCTCCATCGGGAGCCTCGGCAAGAACATCAATGAGAAGGACATCAGTAACATCGTAATTAGGAACTGCACATTCAAAGGAACTAGCAATGGAGTAAGGATCAAGACATGGCCCTCTGCTCCTGCCACATTAACCATATCTGGGTTGACATTCGAGGATATTATAGTGAAAAATGCTTCCAATCCAATCATCATTGATCAACAATATTGCCCTTGGAATTTGTGCTCTCTTAAGGTATGTAACTGTAGTTACAGGTTAATTGAAAAAAAAAAAAAAACCTTTATTCCTTTGGCAAATTAATTATCACCTTTTAGAAATAATAAAAAGAACCTCACTTTTAAATATTATTCTAAAACGCCCCAAATTTTTTTAAAAAAAGGTTATTATTTTGTCACAAATTGAATGCGTTTTTCCAACAATACTTAAAAATTGTAATCCCTCCGTTCCACAACAAGGAGTGCATTTTACCAATTTCGTTCGTCCCAATACAAGAGGTGCATTTCCCTTTTTAGTAAAATGGACCCACCAAAATTAACTTTTTCTCTCTCCATAACCCCACACTTCACACTAATACACATACCAATTATAGATTAAAATATTATTTCTCTCACCTAATTACCCCAACTACCCATTAAATATTACTTCCTCCGTTCTGCCCTAATAGTTACGCATTACCATTTTGGGCGTCCCACTCCAATGGTTACGTTTACTTTTTTAGCATATGAGACCCACACAAATTAATTTTTTCTCTCTCCATAACCGTACACATCACACTAATACACCTACTCACTTTACATTAAAATATTATTTCTCTCACCTCAATACACATTAAAATACTATACTCATTAATCCACGTGCAAAAATCAAACGTAACTATAAAGACGGGACGGAGGGAGTATATCCCTTAATCTACGTGCAAAAAAAATTCTGCCACTCTTGTTGTGGTACGGAGGGAGTATTATTTTTTATAATTTTTCAAAAGTGATGATTAATTTGCAATATGAGTAAAATTCGTATTTTTTTTTAATTTACAATTAACCCTAAATATCCCTATTAATCATAGAACTAGTGGCATATATGTATACGAAAATTGGTAATAACTAATGATGAATGATTTGATATTGTGCAGAAACCATCACTTATCCAAATAAAGGACGTGATGGTGAGGAACGTCCGGGGAACGACAGATTCCCCGGAACCGATATTACTGTCTTGCAGCAGTGGCAAGCCGTGTAAGAATGTGACGATAGGGGATGTGGATGTGAAGTTTGTGGGGGTAAGTGTGGGCAATATTAAATCCAAATGTGCCAATGTGAAGCCAAAATTGATAGGAAAACACAACGTGAAGATATGTTCCAGTGAAGATTTGTTCATATGATCAATCATCTACTTACCATTTCACATATGTATGTGAATTATTTTGGACAAGTTTAGCATTAACTACTTTACATTACATGTAATTTTGTACAAATTAGGGTCTCCATTTTGACATGTTATCATTATATATTCATTTGAAATTATTGAATTGTTGCCTCAACTTCTCACGGCACTCATTTTTGTTTAATACTCCATCCATCAAAAGAGAGCCCGACAAATTCCACTCCAACTCACTAATATAATTAGTGACACATAAAATAGAACCTCTTCCGTTCCTATAAATTTTTTACTCTTCCTTCATAATTTACAAAAGAATGGTAAAAGTTTAACCGAGAGAGTACCTTTTAATTTACTTAAAAAACAAAAAGATACTCGTGCATTAATGGTAGACAGAGGGTGGTTAGCGGGAAAGAAAGATGAAAAGCTTAACAAACAAAAAGTTAATTTACATTAAAAAGCAAATAGATATATTAACTCTAGATGGAGGGTGGATTAATAATCTACATTTAATACAATTCGACTCTTGACGTTTATTTTCAACTTTCGAAAATCAGTTTTAGATAACAAACATATTTAGATTTACAAAACATACTAATCCTATAATCCTCAATACCATCATCTTTCACGCATCATTTCTTCTCAATGAATATTCTTTCTTCGTCTATCCCCCTATCCATCTCTTTCTTGATAATCCATAAATTAATAATACTTCATAAAATTAAAATTTATCCTATCAAAAATTCAAAATACATATATTTCACTATTCAATTGATTTTTTATAATTTATATTTTAATATACTATAATTCATTATATTTTAGAAAATATCTTTTCAAATAATCAGCTTCTCATAATAAACTTTGTCTAGACTTTTATTAAAGATTTTTTTTTTGTAATTTCTTCAGAAAATTTCTTTAGAAAATTAAAAGATGCTTCTCAAAATAAACTTTGTCTAGACTCTTATTAAAGAATTTTTTAGTAATTTCTTTAAAAAAATTAACCAAGATATACTTCCTCCGTCCCATTTCAATGTTTACATATTTCTAATTTAGACGTCTCATTTCAATGTTTACGTTTATTTTTTTGGAATATAGGACTCACCTAAAATAATTAATATATTATCATGATTCATACATCCAACACTAATACACCTGCCTACATTTAATTAAATATTATATCTTTCCACACACTATCTATTAAAATAATATACTTTTTAATCAATATAAAAAATAAACATAAACATTGAAATGAGAGTATAATTAGCCTTTGTTTGATATCCACAAATGTGATTATGAAGGACAAAGCATGCAGACACACAAAAGCCAAGAAAATGTGGATATACATAGACATAAATACCAAAATTACCCAAATAGGATCACCTATGACTTTCATCTATTATTGCACTAATTAAATTTTTAACACCTGTCGTAATCAATAGTTAAATTTTCACCTCATACCCCAAAGGTTTAATGGTCATTAACTAGGGTATACTCCCTCCGTCCCATTTCAATGTTTACATTTCTATTTTGCGCGTCTTATTTCAATGTTTACGTTTTCCTTTTTGGAATATGGGACCCACCTAAAATAATTAATATATCATCCAACACCAATACATCTACTCACTTTACATTAAATATTATATCTTTCCACCCACTATCTATTAAAATATTATATTCCTTCATCAACGTGCAAAAAACAAACATAAACATTAAAAGGGACGGAAGAAGTAATTTTTTAATAAAAAATAAATTATAAAATAAGGAGCATAATACCAAAATGGAACAAGAAATTCATGTTGATAATTACCCACAAGAAATTATAGAAATCCACATGAGGCACACCACATCATTGACTAATGACCACTGTACTGTACCATTCACACACCCTTCCTTATTTATGAACCTCATCCACCCCTATAATACATACATCAGTATCACCTATTCACCTTCACCAAAAAAGATTCTTTTTCACTAAGCCCCACAACAAACTCAAACACTTTTGAACACATGAAAATCCACAATGGCCCATCTTTTTCATAATCAAAACCCAATAAAAAGAAAATAAATAAAAAAATTGGCTCATGCTTCCGGCTTCCCATTACTATTTCTATCTTAATCATATCTGTATAATGGATTTTTTTTAGAATTTTTATTCTCAATTTATTTTTATTAAATTGAATAATCTAATGTATCATTTTGTCTCAATTTTAAGACATATTATTACCTTTAGAAATTACTCCATTTTATGGCCCTTCCGATTATAGAATTTTAATATTCATTCATCTAATTTAAATTTTATTAGATTTTTGTATGATTTTTATTATTAATAAATTTATATAAAATTTATTGTTAGGCGGATGCGGTTGTCATCGTCGTCCGTGTTCGTCGTCTACGCCGGAGAATGTGGTCGAGGGAAGAACTCCACAATGCTCAGATTCCCGTTGAATTCACACAAAAATTCAAATTCACGTTCTACTCGTTAGGGTCACAAATGAGTGATTAAATGAGATCAAAAGTATAAGGCTATTGGCCCTCTTCCAATTAATTGGAATGAACCCAATACTTAAAAAAGAAGACCATCATTTGGGTCATAACCCAAAAGGGCCCAACATTTATTACCACGTAAATATATTATTCCTTTCATCGTTTAAATAAAATATTTAATCAATTTTATTAATTTAAAGAGGATTGTAGTATTTTTATATTATAAAAAATAGGATAAAACAATAGAATATGTGCTTAGTTGAGCGATAAATTTGAAACTTTATAAGGAGTTGTATTTTTGAATTTTAAGTATTATGAGATGAGAAATGCAGAATTTGTAAATAAATGGAGGGAGTACTTTCATTAAAAAAATTTATTATAAGAACACTTATTTTTTATGTTAGAATTTTATCCTTATTAAATTTGAATTTAATTAAATAGCGCAAGTAAGTTTGTTCATTAATTTATTATCCAATGAAATAAAAAAAAAGCTATGAATTGATTAAAAAAATAAAAAATAAATTTTGCTCATTAATTAATTATCCAATGAAATAAAAAAAAAGCTATGAAGAATTAATTTTGGAAGGAGGTTTAACATGATTATGAACATCACCATGACCTAACCTTATTTCCCTTGAGAAAATGGCTTCTGAATTCAGCCTTTCTCCTGTTATTGCGGGTTCTGATCTACACCTTGTCAGTAACAAGGACGGTTGTTTAATCTCTTGTTGAATTTTATCCTCCTTTTCTTCCCCATTTTCAGACCTCAATTCCTCTGTTTTTGTTGTTTGATTATCTTCATCTTTTTCAGCAGAAGCTCCCCAGAAAATCCCTCCCAAAGATGAAGATCTATAAGGCGCAGATCTACACCTCGTTAAAATCAAAGCATTCTTAGGTGGGGACGAAGAAGACGAAGGAGCATCAGATCCAACTCTCAAATTCTTAAACCTGTTTCCGCAATCAACGTCGCCACAATTGGGGGGAGAATAAACCCTAAATGAATCCTCGATTACATCAACTTTTTTGCAATAACCTAGCCTAGAAAACAGGCCGCACTTACAGAGTCTCCGAAACGAGTTGTTACGTCTCCACCAGCAACGGCGGCGATTGGCGGCGGCGGCGGATTCAGCGCTGCGGCGGACCCTGACTTGGCCAATGCAAGTGACTTTCGGAGAAGAAGGTTCCTGAGTAGATTCAATTGCAGTTTTTTTAGTGCGGAGGTAGAACATAGGGCTGGAACGTGATCTTCCTCTGCTTCTGCTTCCAACATTGCTCCGTAAGAACTTTGTCAATGGCGGAGGGAACTTGTCGGTTCGGCTAGGGCTCGATAATGGCTTCGATAGAGTTTTCATATTCAGGTATCCAGAGCAGAGCAGTTATCTCTATCTGTATCTATTTAGCAACACACTGCAACGGCATCGCTTCTCTCTCACACAGAGTGTGTGTTGGTGTGTGTGGGTGTGTGGTGGTGTAATGGGGGTGGGTGGGTCATTTCGTTTTCATGTAGGTCTACCGCTGCATCCCTAGGACTGTAGACGGACACGTCATATTCTAAATTTTCATTCACTTATATTAATTTAAAGAATAATAATCTCTTTCATCTATCAAAATTAAAAAGATTATCCCAAGATAAGAGTTCAATTTATTACTCCCTCCTCCCACGTCAATACGTGAGCATTGATGCGTGATGGAGGGAGTACACCATCCGTCCCGTTTATATTGCATTGTTTATTGTAACTTTTGTGAGAGTTTTATACAGTCAAACGATATAGTTTGACCGGGACAGAGGGAGTATATGTTTAATTAATGAGTTTAGCTGTTGTGTACTTGAGGCACTGGTGCACCTAAATAATCTAAACCATTAGATTGAATTTGTATTTAATATTCGCCACCCAATAAAATAAAATAATAATAAATTTAAAAACTACCCCACTACACCATATTTTTAACCTATAAAGTACCAAGTGCACTACAGAATACTCCCTCCATCCCCCAAAGTATTTCACACTTTCCTTTTTCATCTGTCCCTCAAAGTATTTCACACTTTACTTTTATTAAATTTGGTAAAAAATATATTATAACAATACTTTACACACATTCCAATATAATACTTACTTTTTCACATCTCCCAACAACTTTATACACCTCCCATCAACTTTATACATTTTTTTCATTAAATCAACTAAAATATATATTCTCTTTCTTACTTTTATATATAAAAATACAAAATTTTCTTAAACTCCGCACACACAAATGCGTGAAATACTTGTTGGGACGGAGGGAGTAACTCTTAATTAATTATTAAATGAAAACGAGATTTCTATTTAAGTTTATAAAGAAACCGATTTAAAGCATTGCTCGTTTATTAAAAAATCATGAACATTTATTTAGAGTTTGTTGATTCAAATTAATTCAATTTGAGTAGAAATAGTTGCCAAAAACAATTTAACTTGTCATAAAAATATATATACTCTAACTTATATTAAAAAAAAATTGTGCCCTCAGATCAAAATATATAACTCTCCATCTTATTTTTTTATCATTCAAACCTTTTAAATTTTTATTTTGATCAATTGAATCCCTTACTTCATTAAATAACCTTAGGTTAAAAATTAAGAGAAATTATCACAAATGGTTCTATAAGTATTACTAAATCCACAAATGATACTGAATATTTTGAAATTTTTAATTTTAGTTATTTTTAATCTAATTTTAATTTTTTATTATTAATTTTAGTCCAATTTCTGGAGGTTACCGGCGAGAAGTATGAACTATTTGCCGAATTGGCCGGCATGAGCTCGAGAAAAGTGTGTTAACTATATTGGGAGCGGAAGATTGTTGGGCTTGACCAATACGTTGGCCCAAAAGAATAAATAAAAGAAACCCAAGAAGAAGTAATATTATTATTAGTGATGCATGGCCATGAAGTTGATTTCTTTTAATGGCCCACGGGTTAATTGATTAATTCATCCAGTAGCTGTTTCAACGTCCAGAAAGCGAGAGGTAGGGGTGTTCACGGTGCGGTTATGCGGTTATTTCGTCAAAATTTAAATTGCATTACTATGTGCGGTTTAGTTTAACAATTAATTTTAAATTACAGATTGTCAAGTAAAATTTTCTACGCGATTTTATACGGTTTTGTTACGGTTTGGCGGTTTGACGGTTTATTAATTAGTAAAATACTTAACATAACAATATAATATATTTGAATATATAAAAAAATAAATATGCATAGATAATTAATTTAAAGTGTTTCTTCACCCTTAGAAATTAAATATTGGAATACTTATCAAATTAGATAATAAGATCTTAAATATATAAAATCATTATTAGAACTTCATAAACAATTGAAATAAATATTCATAACATAAAGCAACTTATACTAAAATTATTTTGCTATCCAAAGTATTTAACATTTGTAAATCTTTTTATTTTTTTAATAATACATATACATATAATATATATATATATATACACTATATAATATATTTATAATTATATAATAGAGTGCAGTGCAGTGCGGTGTAATTTTACATAAAAATCGAAATTGTACCATTTAAGCGGTGCGGTTTTTTCCAAAATAATTAACCACAGTTTAGGTAAAAAAATCACTTAATGCGGTGTAATGCGGTACGGCTCGATCGGTTTTTGCAGTTTTAAAAAAATTTTGCCCACTTCTAGCGGGAGGGAGTAATATTAATATTACTCTCAAGAGAATATGCCATCATAACAAAATTAATGTTATTTAAAAAACAAAATTACAATTGTTCACAACCCAGAAGAGAATCACATATGCTATGCTAGCTAACAGCTTAGACTTTACTACCAAGAATCAATATTTTTCAAGAAGAGAAAATTTAAAAGTAAATGGTGAAAATACTAAAAATAGCGTACTTTTTATTTGTAAAATATTTTCATAATAGACACTCTCCTACAAGTTTTCTGAAATCTATAAATATATAAAAGTACGATAGTATGTTTTCCTGCCCAAAATAAGGGTATTTTGGTAAATAAATTACTAAAAAAATTAGGGAGGAAAAAGGCAGAAAGCTTGTGGCAGAACAAGTCAGTCAAAATATCTCTATTGTAATATTATATTTCTACTGTTTATATCAAGATGTGATTCTGCAATAAATGTGCATGCTAATAACTTTTTTGTTGCGTGTTTCAATATATATATAGTGTCAGAGGAGAAAACTATGGCGATGCTTTAGAAAGGGAGAAAACTATGGATACAAAAGAGTTACTGAAATGTTGGTCGATCATTGTGGTGGTCGGAGGCGGTAGAAGGGCCCTGGCGCAGAAGCTCCGCGACGGCATACGTCATCAATTCCGAGCAAGCTGGCCTCGTGCGCATCCCTGCCGATATCAAGGCGGCGTCACCCGGATGTCCGACTCGCAGATGATTAAAGAGATTCTTATGAATGCATGCAAATTCAAACTAATCTTTGAACAAACTTGCACATTCTATCTTCCTCACCACCCTCTTTCTCACGAATTGAATCAAACAAAATGAAATCAAACCGAAGAAAGAAGACAAGGATATATAGTGGTTCGATCTTAAAGATCTACATCCATTTCTTAAGGAGAGAGATCACTAATATGATGGAATACATGTTACAACTTCTTGAAGAAGATGATGAATTAAACTTCTAAGAAAACCCTAAACTTCTGAACCTAACTGATGAAGATGATGATCATTCTAATGTGTGTGTTTCTGCCTTTTCCTTTTATATCACACCTGCGTGTTTTAGAATCCATCAGCAAGCTTTCCACGTGATCCGTTGGCTTCATTCAGTTACAACTGAACACCAACCAACTAAGATTCTTGTCATGTCACCAATCCATCAGCTCAGCATTACTTCTGATCCTACGACTATCCTTATGCAGCAAAATATCTGAATGCAAAAAATATACTATAAATTTTGTATATAGAACGAAAAAGAAAAAGTTACAATAGAAAGAAGGAAAAATAAATAAATATGGAAAAAAATTTAAAAAAAGTGCATAGATCACTTATTTGAAACGCATCGAACAAGTGAATAAATGAATGTAGAAAATATATAGATTATTCATTGGAAATAAGAGAATAAGTGAATATCTATGAATGTAGAAAATATATAGATTTTTCAAATAGAAGGAAAAAGAAAAAGATGCCAGAAAGAAAAAGAAATAAATAAATAAAAAAACAGAGCATAAATCATTTATTTATAACTCATGAAAGAAATTCCTATTCCTATAAATTTGTAAAATATTTTCCAAACAATAAAAATTACTTATCTCATTACAAAATTTTGATTTTGAAGAAAGATGAAAAAATTAAAAGTATTATTCACTATAGTGCAACTCTTTACAAAATAAATATTAGTGTTGATTTTAAAGAAAGATGTGCATTCAGTATAGTGCATCACATTAAAATGATATGGTGAAATCGAAGAAATTAAGAAGAAGTGATAAAAGTATGATTTTATTTTCATAAAAAGTGAAATTAAATTTGGAGGCAGCATCAAGAATTTGATAATATTTAAGATCCTGTAGATATTGATGGTTAACAATTACTCATATCGTTTTTTCCTTATATATTTTTCATTTTAGATTATTTTAAAAAAAAATTATACCTTTCTAGAAAAACAAAAAATCAAAATAATCACTCTTTTCTCATCCACTTAATTTATTTAAAAAAAAAAATCACCTCTACCTAATACACCTTAATATATTTTATCATTTATTTATTAAAATATACTATAATATTTTTAAAAATTATTAATTTCTTTTCTTAATGATGAAGTTAGGGTGCAAAATAAAGTGGGATGGAGTATATAATATTGATGAATGATATAATATTAAATTGAAATATATCTTCTTAACCACACCTACCAAAATGAGAGTGTGGATAATAATAACACACGCTCCCCACATAAATAGTCCATCAAAATATTTGTTTTTTTTTTAATTTAAAATTTTATCCAAATTTTTTAATGTATATAACTTTTTGACAAATTTTATTGTGAGACATCATATATGTGAGATAGTATGTGAGACGTGTTAAAGTATACTTATTATATAGTAGATAAAGTATGCTTAATGGTTGTTAAAGTATGTTTTGATGAATGATGAATTAAAATATGATTTTATGGTGTTATAATATGATTTATTATTGACCTCCTTTAACTATAAATAAGCATACTTTACCTATATAATTAACATACTTTAGTAATTGATCGACCCGTCTCACAAGAGAGTTTCTCTAACTTTTTTTATTTTAATAAGTTTTACATGGAGTTTTTTTTATCATTAATATGATATCCATTTCATTGATATATTAAATGCTCAAATGAATTTTTATATTTTAAACAGTATTATTTCTTATTTTATAGTAAAGATTAGTTGTATTATGTATGTGATGGATACTGTATTCCCTAAAAAAGAAAAAAATTGATATGGATGCAAAAATGAGGAAATTGATGCATTGATGGTGCATAAAGAAGGCCGTATTATCTAGTTAATAGCATATATTTTATAATAATGACAAAGTTATAGGCAAACATTTATATGAGATGTGTTTTGTAAGAAAATTTTCTTAAGATAGATAAAAAGTTAAAATACGTTACTAAAAATGACACTTAAATTAATGGAGAGGGGTAGTAATTCAGTTCACTAATTATGATTTACATTTATTTATTTAATTTATTTCAAAACTTATCTAACAAAACAAGAAACTTTGTCAGTATATACGGATGTGGATTGTCTCCTGTTGTAAATTTACTCTCACGGTAGCATATGATGTGGATCATCTCCTTTTCCTCGGTAGAAAATTTACTTTCATGAGTAAATTTACGATAGACCTCATCCGTTTATGAATGTGGATCATCTCCCATTACGATAGAAAATTTACTTTCATGGCAGCGTGTTAAGAAAAATGCATTTAATTTATGAGAGAGTATCCTGATTCATATATTTATATGTTAGTAAAATTAAATATGATAACAGTGTCAATTAATATCATACGATAATTAGTTTTCAAAACATATGATTCTTTATTTTTATTTTAATGAAATTATATATACAAGTACTTTTAAAAACATATGATTACTTAATCTTAAAAATAGATGAAAAAAAAATTATGTATAAAAAAATGAAAAGTTGTTATTTATAGAGAGTAATTATATCGTCATATAAATATTTCATCTATTATAAAAGACAAAGTCTCTTGTGTGACGGTATTTATGTGAGATGGTTTATGAAACGTATTAAAGTATGAGTATTATATATGTAGAGTATGATTATTATTAATTATAAAATATTTTTCTAAAGTATGATGAATAATACATTAAAGTGTGATTATAGTATATTATAATATAATTCACTGCCAGCATTCTTTAAATATCAATATATATATATTATCTAGATAATAAATATACAGTAATAATGAGTTGACCAATTTCACAAACATGTTTCACATATATGTTCTCACAAGAAATTGTCTATTTTATAAATAATAAAATATTAAAAATATTATATTGTTAACATTTTTTCATTATACTCTTTTCATTCTAAAAATAATAAAATATTCAATCAAATAACCAGCAAATGATTCAACATACGATAACACCTAAAAAGTTATATTTTAATTCATCATACTTCATAAAATATAATTTAACTATCAATAAACATATGATATATGTTAGAATTATATAATAATCATATTTTAATAATTGCTAGACCCATGTCATCTCATAAACACTATCTCACTTTTGTCTTTTAAAACATCACTCTCAATCAATACACATAATTTATTTATAATTAGAATTTAATAAATTTAATAAAATTAATAATTCACATTTAATAATTTTGAAATTTTTATTAAGAAGGTAGGGTGTTATTTTATTTATTTACAATAAAACTACTTCATTAGTTTCCGTGCGAATGCACGGGTGCGTTACTAGTGGAGTATAATTTAACAATAATCAAATTAATATATTTAAAAAACAGTGAAGAATAAAAGCTTTAGATTAGGTTGAAAGGAGTGATTCACTCTTAGCAACCAATGATGCAAAGATTCCCTGGTTAATGAAATTCCTATGCCATCTCTGTTGAGTATTTTTAGTCATTTTAAAGTTTATAAGCAGATTAAGAGTTGACAAAAATGGCATGTTTTAGAGAAGGTTAGTAAAATCTCGATGATTAGGAATACACCTCAATTAGTTGTTTGAGATATTTGGTAATCATTGGGTTTGAACCTTTACAATAATTAATTATAAACAAAAGGTTAGGATTTATGTGTAACAAATTGTCGCATACTAATTCATACTCTAATTTTCAATAGCCTTTTGCTGATGTGCACGAATGGAAGGCAATTATGAATGAGATCTCAAGTGTATAGCCTTTTCTCATATGCTATATACTTCAAGGCATTGTTGTACTTCCGATAGATTTAAGAATTTGAATTATTTGTATTTTATAAGCATTCTCATAGGAGAAGTAGACAACATAAAGAAAACTTCGCTAAAAGCTATGTTTTATTCAATAATTCTAGTTGTGCTTTATATATCTTCTTTCTACTAATATGTGCCATCTTAATGTGCATTCCTCCAATCATACAAAGTTAGTCTCATTGTTTTTATAGTGAAAAGAAGACGTGGCTTAGAATTTCAGAAAGTCTTCAAGATGGACGTACTTATGCTCATGACAATGAGACTTCCATCGACCTATAACCCTATTGTCTTCTTCTTCAATTTTTCTGCTGACATTTCATGCATAAGCTTCTTTATCTGCGTTACCATTATCCAACTCAACAAGGATATTAAGTACCAAGTAACACTAGTTCAGAATTGGTTATTTTCAATTAGTAACTGTTTTTTAGAAGTTAGAACCCTAGTTATATGATGGTTTGAAGCTGTTACTTTTTTGCAAGTAATGAATTGTGGGTGGCTGAGAGTTTATCTAGCTCAATTTCTATCAAGTGTTATCTAACTTACGAGAAACAGATGACTAAGGAACAGTCAACTATTACAAGGAATCATAACTAAGAAGCAATTTACAAAAATACAAGGATTTTTTGTTTAATATTTTATTTTTATGTGGGAGATAGTTTTTTCTTTTTTGTGAAAATTTTTTGAATGGAAAGTAGTTATAGATTGTTGTGCTCATTTTATAGTTCCATGGTATTCATTATCTTCCAAAAATAAAGAAATAAAACCCTCATTTTTTGATTTAACGGATCCATCCATTTACTTAACGATTGATACCAAAACTGTCACATTTAGGACTAGTCTAGTATGAGGCATTTTTGCATGTCATATGAATTAAAAATTAAAATTTTACAATTTCTTTCTAATGCATAAAATATTGAATGTGTATCCCCTTAATTTTTTATGCAACGTAAATTGCTCCTTAATCATGTCGATGCACTGGGTTCAATTTTCACACTAGTTCATGTTCAATTATATCTTTAAATTTTAATATTTATTTTTTTAATTTAGACAGTTCTTATTCACCTAGAATAAGATTTCTTCTTCCTCATATTACCGCCAAAACACAAATATCTCTAGTTACTTACATCCCAACTGCAGGAGGATTATAAAGCAAATCCTGCGCTATGTCGTTGACATGCACGTTGACGAGACTGCAGGAGGGTTATAAAACAAATTTTGCGTTATGTCGTTGACGTTGACGAATTGTCTCTCATGAGTTTCACGGAACACTGTGAATGGAGACACAGTCAAGTTTGTTGGGGTGGCTTTCAGGGAAGAAAACTCTAGAAATGCCAATTTCAGATGTGTTCTAATTGTGATTGAAGAGTTGTTTGGTGTTGCTCATCTCATTAAAGAGATGAGGGACAAAGACTATCATTCAGAAAAAGAATCCATGTACAAGTGTACGTATGACACATGTTTATATGATAATTCAACTTTTTCATTTGAGTTGGATCACATACCATTGATGAACTAAATTATTATACCCATTCATCCTCGAAAAATCGCGTTTGAGGATTTTTCTAGTTTTTTAAATTTGGTAGTTTTCACAGATTTGGAGGATTCTGAATTTTACAATTTTCGTATTTGCAAGTTGTGTTCGCAGCCTAATTTGATAACAGTCGATGTTTCAGGGAACACCATAAGCACTTGGTAATAGATTTAGATCATAAGGTAAAATCCTAGAATTTTCTTAAATTTCATTCTAGAAGACCATCAGGGCCAGGTTTGTTAATCATTTTTGAAGATATTCTTTCACCGTCATCCAGCTCACAAATTAGATATCCACATCGCTGATCAAACACCTTACACACTATTTGATTGGGTGATTAGTCGGAGGTATCTGTAGTGTAGTTTTGTCTTTTGAGTAGTTTTTCTTCACATATATTGGATAGCACTCTCCAACAAGATCCTTCTCCTTCATCCTCTCTCTAATTACAAAGGGAGTAACCATGTTTAATAGATCAATATCTTTTTTTTCACCCTTTCATTTATTTATCAAATAAACACAAAACTACGTATTTTTTTCAGCCTTTCCTTTATCAAATAAACACAATCCATTCCCAATTTCTATAATTTCGGTTGCTTTCTTTTTAATAAACTAATTTTTAACAATATAGAAATTTTAAATATTTTTAATTTAATAACAACATAGTGTAACGGTAAATGCAAAAACTCCATAACTTTTTTTATGTTTACGAACTTTTCTAATTAAAATATTTAGGTTATTTTTATTTTTATGAGACTCTAATATTTATTAGTGAAAGAACTACTAATTTTCCTTAATTCACACTATAATTAATCTATGCATACTTATTTTATGAAACTTCAATAGCATATATGTTTGAAAATTTTCTAATCTCACATTACACACATTTTTTATATTACTCTCCATCAGCCCCAAATTAAATGTCAAAATGCAGAGCACAAATGAATTAAGACCATCTTCTACATACGATTTTATTTATTTATTTATTTATCTTGTGATTGTCGTAAACAGTATTACATTTTATTTTACCCTAGGAAATACGTCGCACACAAACAAAATTGAAAAGAATAAATAATAATAATAATAATAATAATAATAATAATAATAATAATAATAATAATAATAATATATGCTACTATTAAAGTTTGATTGAATTTTTAACGGAAGGAATTAAAGGCTTAACACCGTTTGATTGATTTTTAAGAGAAGGGTATGACGTACTGTTTTATTTTTTAAAAAAAGTGAGGGGTTTAATTAATGGATTAATTGAAAAAAAAAATTACGAGTTTTACTCTTATTGTAAATTAATTCTAACTTTTGAGAAATTGTAAAAAAAAACACCACCTTTAAGTATTGTTGCAAAAAATACACCAATTTTATTATTAAAAGCAGGGTTTTTTTTGGGATTTTTTTGCATCAATACTTAAAGGTGATGGGTTTTTTTTGCAATTTCTCAAAAGTAATGATTAATTTGCAATAAGAGTAAAGTTCGTGATTTTTTTGCAATTAACCCTTAATTAATCTAGAAACTTAAAAGGTTTGAATGAGAAAAAAAATGGTGGAGGTCTAATTTAACACTAAGAGATAAAATGAGGGGCTTATTCGACTTTTTGCCTAAATTTCTTTAAACGAAAATGCCCTTAATTTTGATTGGACTATATTTTTTTGACTGGTTCAAGTGACAGTTCCAGTCAGTCTCCCACTAACAAATCGATCGACATTCATCAGTTGGAGTTGGTCTCCCACCGACAACCCTTCGAACATCCGTCAATTTCGAGTGTCAGATTCCAAACGGTCCCATACCAACAACCCAAATAACATCTGTCAGTTTGAATATCAGTTATGGTCAGTCTTCCACCTACACACTACTCCCTCCGTCCTAACTTAAGAGTCACATTTGCTTTTGGACAACCTACACACTACTCCCTCTGTCCCAACTTAAGAGTCACATTTGCTTTTGGACACGTGAATTAAGGAGTATTATTTACTTTGTAGTGGGTAGTTGTATTAGTGGGTGTGGAGCCCATGTTTTAATTGTATTAGTGGGTGTGGGTGGGTCATATGTGTTTAAAAAAGGAAATGAGACTCTTTAGGTGGGACGACCAAAATGGTAAAATGACTCTCTAGCCTGGGACAGAGGGAGTATAACATAAGAGGTGGACGGTGGTACTTTTATTTTTGTAAATAGGGTCAAAGGATAATTTTATCCAATTATATTAAATTGGTGGTGTTTTTTTAAAAATGATTACAAATTATTTTTATGTTGACAATAATTTTGTACTATGGGTATTTTTTACATTTCTCCCAATATGTTTTAAAATAACAAGTTTATTAATCTAAAATAACTAGTTTGAAAATTAAATGCACATAATATAATCACTTATTAAATTGAATATACTCATTCAGTGTGGTTTAAAGAGTCTCATTTGCTTTTTACACGTGAATTAAGAAATATTATTATTTAATGGAGTAGATAATGGGTAATTATATTAATTAATATGTAGATTTTATATTTTAATTGTATTAGTAAGAATGTGTAGGTTTCATATGTGTAAAAAAGAAAATTAACCCCTCCAAAATGAACTAAAAAGAAACTAAATTTAACGCGGGGTGAGTATCATGCAAAAACACCATCAAAGAGTTTTTAAAGTGTGAGCTAACTCTCTTAATAGGGCAATTCTTTCCAAAAAAAAAAAAACATTTGTAATAATTTATGGAACATTATTTCATTGTGTTAAATGACCACTTCATTTAAAAGGTTAAGCTGATAGAGAGATGAAAAGTTTAATATTTAATATATTAGCCTTTGCCCCGATACTTGTTACCTTCTCCTTCGTCGTCGCCCTTTTTTATCCATTCAAGCCAGGGGCGATAAAGGTAAAGAAAAGAGGCGGTCAGATATGCATCAAATATGGTTCATTATTTATAAGGCTCTTTTAACACATCTTTAATATAAAAATAATAATAATTTTTCTTAAACTCTGTATATAAAAGTGAAAGATTTTCCTATGAGATGGATTATTTGTGAGACGAATCTGACTATCAATAAAATATGCTTATTGTATAATTAAAGTATGTTTATTTGTAATTAAAATATGTTATTAATAAATTATTATATTATAATACACTAAAATCACACTTTAATGTATAATCCAGTATATTTTAGAAAACATACTTTAACACTCATTAAACAAATTTTATCCTTACAATAAGCATACTTTAATGATGGATCGACTCGTCTTTGTATATAGAAATATATGTGTAATTTCTTGGATATATCCTAATCCTATCCTATCCTAATATATTAAAAGAGGCAAGGTAGATGAGAAACATTTCTTCCTATTATATCCCTACTTATTTTTACTTTTTACTTACTTAGCCTCAATCTTATGCACGTTTTCTCACTGTGCCGGCGTCAGTTCATAGGTTAGTTCACTATGCAATTTGATTGTGCGGAAAGATTCTTCTAGGGTTTCATGTGCGTTCTTTTTGTTGATGATTTTACTTCTATTATAGGTGCTCTTATTGAGATCATCAATCAGAGATGGCGGTGGCAGCAGAGGCAGGGGTTAGTTTACCTATTTCTCTCTCTGTTGTGAAATTCATTTTTTTGTTTGTTTTGATACTTTTTATTTTGAAATTTTGGCAATGGCAAATATAATTTGGTTTTTGCAATTTGGTGGAAGATAGGTGGGAAACGGCGCGATCTGTATAAAAATGGTTGAAATTCATCTCAATAATATCCAATTTTTACCCACATCTCAAAAACTTTATACATATTTTTCATTAAATTATCTAAAATTTTTATTTTTATACGCATCTAAGCAACTTTACACATTTTTAAACATAAAAATTAATTTTTCTTAATCTCTGTATAAAAAAACACGTGTTAATTATGTAGACGGAGAGAGTAATATTATTTTTATAATTAAATGTCGTACCCCCGAAAAAATTCCTGGATCCGCCACTGCGATAAACTCGACTTAATTTGCTTAACGAGCCAAATCAAGTTCGACTCGGCTCGAAAACTACTCGATTTGAGTTTGAACTTGTTTTTAAACTCGTTTCCTAAAGAGCCAAACTCGACTCGAAAACTAATCTAAGTTGAGCTCGAGTATGCACTACTCGAGCTCACTCAGCTCGAATAACATCTCTACGTGGTGGTGTAATGGGGGTGGGTGGGTCATATCGTTTTCATGTAGGTCTACCGCTGCATCCATAGGACTGTCCACGGAAACGTCGTATTCTAATTTTCCATTCACTCGTTTATTTAAAGAATAATCTCTTTTATCTATCATAATTAAATACTCTCTCTTGGCGGAACAGACCGTTACAAACTTACAAGATTATCCCAAGAGTTCACTTATATATATATATACTCGTTTAATTAATCAAGAGTAAGGCTCCCGTGCACTTGGGCGCACGGAGCACTAATTCAAAATATTATTAGCCTATTCTTCAATTGTAAATTTGTAACAGAAAAAGATATTGAAAAGGTACTCGTATACCTTTACAATTTTCATATCCCTTTACAATTTAAATTCCTAGCAATACATAAGTTTAAATAGGATTGGAGGGGGGAGGGTTGTGTTCACATGGGGACACGAAGTATCCCTCCGTGTCCCCGGGTGCGCAGGAGTTTTTGCCATTAATCAAATGTAAACGAATTTATATTTAAGCTCGTTTAATAAATATACAGAATATAACTGTTTGTTAAAAATTAATGAACACTTGTTAGAGTTTGTTGATTCAAATTAAGTTAATGACATGACTTATGAGGCAATACGGCAAAAATACTCAATTTGATTTGAGTAAAAATATTTGCCAACAATAATTTAACTTTTGATAAAAAAATAAAAAATACCCAACTTATAATTAAAACTTCCAAAATATCATTTTTTTTCCTTTAACTTGACGGTTTAATTGTCGGGTGTGGACTCGCTTTTGATAAAAAAAAAATACCCAACTTATAATTAAAACTTCCAAAGTAACATTTTTTCCTAAAAAAATACCCTTTGACTTGACGGTTTAAGTGTCGGGTATGGGTTTGAGTCGATCCTCAACCAATATCCGTCGGTCTAGATGTCGGTTAGAGTTGGTTCCTCATCGACAACCCATCTCACATCCGTTGGTTCAAATGTCAGTTCCAGTCAATCCTCCACCAACAGCCCGATCAATATCCATTTGTTCGAATATCGGTTCTAGTCGGTCTCCCACCAACATCCAACATACTATAACATAGGAGGGGGGTTTTGGTATTTTTATTTTGATTTTTCTAAATAAGGTCAAAGGGTAATTTTGTCCTATTTAATTTGATGGTGCTTTTTAAAAATGATTATAAATTATTTTTTGTGTTGACAATGGTTTGTAGTATAAATAAATGGGTATTTTCATTTCTCCCAAATATTTTTTAAAATAACAAGTTGAATTCCATATTCCACATTCGGCGTTTATTGATGTTTCACAATATAAAAAAATTATATCGTACAAATAACTATTAAACCTTTGGAGCATGTGTTGAATTTCAGGCATCAATTATGACACGTGGCAAACATTTAAATTGTAGAATATGAGATGAAACACCTTTGTGGAATAGGTGATCCATTTATTAAAACAGTTAGTTTGAAAATTAAATGCACTTAATATAAAATTGAATATGCTATGTCCGGTTTAAAGAGTTATATTTGCGCACGTGTATTAAGAAATATTATTATTTAATGTATAGTGGATAGTTGTATTAATGAATATGTATGCCACATATTTTAATTATATTAGTAGATGTGTGTTGGTTCATATGTGTAAAAATAGTAAATGAAATCCTTTGCCATGAAAAAAAAAATCTAAAGCGGAGTGAGTATAATGAAAAACACCATCGAAAGACTTTAAAGTGTGAGCTAAACTCTCTTGTGATAGGTTAATTCTTTCCTAGCTAAAAGCATTTGTAATAATTTATAGAACATTATTTCATTGATAAAAGTAAGTAAAAATAAAAAAATAAAAAAAAAAAAACGAGGCAAGAAATTATTGTGTGTGTATATAATTGGATTTTATTTCTGCTTTTTTTTCTTTTACAAAGTTAAAGTAGCATGGATAAATGAAGAAGAGCAATTATAATTTATATACATCTGAAAAACTGGAGTATTTAAATGGTGTCTTAATCGCGTGCCCAAAAAAAAAAAAATCAACCCCAACTAATTATAGGTGTAATAACAGTCATTCTTCATAGCCTTAAGAATGGTTATTCAGACATGTGGTAGGCAACACATAATTATAGGTAACTGATCATAGCTATATATTACCATGAGCATCTGAAACATCATCCAATTTACTTTAAAAAAAAAAAAGAAAACATATATCAATAATGGAAATAAAACTTGAGTTTGCAGCAATACTTATTATAATTTTGCCAATTTTGGCAAATTCACAGGCAGTGGAAAACAATCAGGTAATTTAGCAAAGAGGTCATTAATGACACTACATTGCAAAAAAAAAAAGTCAATTTCATTTATCTTCTATTCATAATTTTTTTTTTCATGTTCGAATTAGTAAATAACCTTATGCATGTATTAAACATGTATAATAAGGCAAAAACTTGTGTGTCTCAGGACACACCGTGGTTCATGGGAACATAACTCTCCCTCTCCATGTTCTATTTAATCCTATGTATTGATAGAAGTTTAAATTGCAAAGAGGCACGAAAATTGCAAAAGGGCTCAATGTTTCTGGAGCACAAGAGCCTCACTTGTATAATAATCTTGTACATATTTTTAATACACACTCCTTATATACTAATAGTTTATACACTTGTATTTACATTTTATATACAAACAATTTTATACACGAGTGTTTATACATGATCTTATACACTGAGTGTGTATAAAAAACTCATACACGAGTGTGTATAATATTTGTATAAAGGAAATTATATACTTATACACACTTTTTATACACGAATGTTATACACTCGTGTATAATCTTATACACGTACACGAGTGTGTATAAAATTTGTGTAGAAGAAATTTAAACACGAATGTTATAAAAGAAACTTAACACGAGTGTGTATAATATTCGCGTATAAAAAATTAATACACGAGTGTGTATACACGGAAGTATTCATACGAATTTCCAATTTTTATAAATGTAAGCATATGTAAAATGCTACTTAATCAAATCTGGCATAAAAAAATTATTCTTAAAAATTAAGATAAAAAAAAATACATTTATAAAATTTGACGAGTAATGTATAATTTACCCCTTTAATAAAATTATACTCTTTAATCTAATATGTGGATATATGAATAATCAATTATTTAACTTAAATTAATTTTGTATACATCTTCAGGGTGTCGTGATATATGATATCACGAAGTACGGTGCAAAACCAGACGCTGATATCTCTAAGGTAATTAAATAAGGATAGATACACTATTTCATTACTCTTCCCTCTCTAGTGTTTTTTGTAGTCGGTTTCCCTATTTCATTTGCGTGTATAGTATCACTAAGTTACTAACTGCATGATGTCACGAAATTTGAACCATTTGCACACCTTATATTCTTTTTATATCCCATTATTTATATATGTATCTATGAAAATAGTGACACTACATAATATTAACATTCATATACACTAAGTTATAATAATAAGCAAAGTATTGTAAGCAGTCTGCACGGATTTACTTATGAGCGCTCAAATCCAGTTTCATACTCCCTCTGTCCTGAATATTTTTATCCGTTTGTATAAGCACAAAAATTAAGAAGTGTTATTTTAATATGTATAATATAAGAAAAAATATGGATAACTTGATAATTTTGAGAAAAAAAGTCAATAAAGTTGTTGGGAATAATAAATAAAGTGTAAAAAAGTGATTAAATTTGGTGTGATTGATGAATAAAGTGTAAAAGGTAAGTAAGATGTAGAGTGTATTTTTATTATTTATGGAATGAATTAATATACATGGAACACCTCAAAATAAAAGTGAATAAAAATATATGAGATGGAGGGAGTACATTTTATTTTGAGTGTTATACTCTTTAAGTATAAAAACTTGTACTCTAAAAAATAAAATTTTAGTCAAACTTTTATACTCTTCATATTTGATTTTTTTCCGTTAAAAATTATACTCATATCATAAGCGTGTATACCGTTTAACACAAAATATTATAGGTGCACAATGGACCAAACTCATAATAATATTTAAAAGATGTCATTACTTTATTTTTTTCATTGAATTACTGAAATTAAATTACTTTGGAAAACAATTTTTCTTACTATGTGTGCCTGCATATGCTTGAAAAAAAAAGGAAGGAGTATTTGCTTTAATGAATAATAACTAAATATTTGATTAATATGGATATTAGATTGTAACGGATATTTGGACTGAGGTAATAGCATCAGAAAAAACCAGCAGAATAGTGATTCCATCAGGAACATGGAAGTGCAGTCAGCTTGTGTTGCAGGGGCAGAATCTAGGTCCGATTGAGATCGAAATTGCAGGAACCCTTCTTGCCGGTACCAGCCTCACCGATCGACCCGACCAGAGCAGGGAATGGATCACCATCAACTACGTCACCAACTTAACAATCTTTGGCGGTGGAGTTTTGGATGGTCAGGGCAGTGTTGCATGGACTCAAAACGATTGCCACAAGAACAAGAACTGCATCAAGCTTCCATATGTAAGTAAAGAGATAATATTCAATAATATACCATTGACTAAATCCTTATAATTAAGGTAATTATTGAATATTATCTCCTACTATTAAGAGAATAAAACAAATTCATCCATTCTAAAAAATATTATTTTTTATTTGCATTCTTAATTTTGGTTATTTTTATTCAAATTTAAACTTTTTAATCAAATTTCGTCATGTTTCTTTTTCTTTTTTTTTAAATTTAGTCCTTTATTTCATAATTTTGTTTGATTTTGGTCAGTAAATGACTAAATTTGATAAATTGACTAAATTTGGATAAAACTGACATTAAAAAAAAACTAAAATTGAGAATTACATAGTAAAATTGGAATCGCTTAAAATATTTTCACCGGTTTGTTACTAATCATTTAATTCTCAACATGCATGCATGCAGAATTTGAGCTTAAACTCTCTCAACAACACTGTTATAAGAGATATTACCACCAAAGACAGCAAGAATTTCCACACAAATCTCATGTCCAGCTACAACGTTACGTTCCAACGTTACAGGATCTCGGCTCCCGGTGAAAGCCCCAACACCGACGGCCTCCACGTGGCTCGCAGCACCGGTGTTCAGATCATTGACGGCATCATAGAAACCGGAGACGACTGCATCTCCATGGGAGACGAACTGCACGACGTGCTCATCCAGAACATATCGTGCGGCCCCGGCCACGGCATCTCCATCGGGAGCCTCGGCAAGAACATCAACGAGAAGGACATCGGTAACATCACTATCAAAAACTGCACGTTCATTGGAACCAGCAACGGAGTAAGGATCAAGACATGGCCATCTGCTCCGGCGGAACTAACAATATCCGGATTGTACTTCGAAGATCTCATCATGAGAAATGCATCCAATCCAGTCGTCATCGATCAAGAATACTGCCCATACAACTTGTGCACTCTCGACGTAAGCATTTCATTTCTATATTCCATCTCCTATTCCATTCCGGCTCGGATTCTCTGTGTCATTTTGGTACATCATCTCATGTATCACATCGTTGGATTGGATGGATGACACGTAGGAGAGAGAGGGGAACTATACCCTACTTAGGAATGCTTAAACCCTAAGGGCAATGGTTGAATTTATTTTCCCTCTTACGTGTCAATCATTTAACACGTGACATAGAAGATGATGCATGAAAATGTGTGATTCCTTTCATTATAGATTATTGCCATGTATCATAATCAATGCTCATACAATGAATTCAAAAGCATCAACCTCTCTTGTTCGGAAGAATCGAAACACATCGAAATGGTACCAGCCATACTTAATAATAGAAGGATTTGGCAGAAATATGTAAAATAATCCCTCCTAAAAAGATTATTCCAGAATAAATAGGCAATAGTTAGGAGAGGTGCGCCAAGGGCGAGTAGAAGCAAGGTTATTAGATACCTCAGGAAAGCCCGGCCAGAACCACACGTGCAAGTTTCCCTGCATGCGGCTCGTCAACACATGCACCAAAAGGGTTTAATGGTCATTTGAAGGGTATAATTTTTTTATACTGTGAAACAACAATGAAACACCAAATGTGTAATAGGGAATTTAATCCGTGCATGCATGCATGTAGTTACTCCTCATCCCTAACAAAAATCATGAATGTTCGACATAGCTAACGATGTTTCATTGATTTGCATACATGCAGAAGCCATCACTGATCCAAATTAAAGACGTGACGGTGAAGAACGTGGTTGGAACGACGAACTCAGCCGAACCAATACTATTATCCTGCAGTGGGAGCAAGCCATGTGAGAACGTAGTCATTGGTGATGTGGATCTCCAGTTCACCGGAGTGAGCCCCCAAAACCCCGGAATTAATGCAATGGGCTCCATCGGAACTAATGCGGCCGCCCCTATCACCACCAAATGCTCCAACGTAAAGCCTATTATAACCGGAAAACACAACGTGCCGATATGTTCTAATGCTGTTAAGTGATGTGATATACTTATGATGTTTGCCCATACCATGCATCAGTATGTACATATGTGACTTTCAAATTTTGTGTTGTCTTCCATAAATAAGGTATACCCTTTGCTTATGCCTAAGGGTTAGTTATCACATGTTAGTATTATAGGAGTAACATGATTCACTCAATGATTTCACTATAACCTATTTTGAAATTTTATTTAGAAATATATAGTATCCATTTTTAGTTCTATAGCTTTATACTTTTTTTTTAAAAAAATTAATCATTTATGTAAATTTATTCCTATAACTTTTTAAATTTTCAATTTTAGTGCTTTTAAAAAAAATGGCCAAGTTCCATAATTTCTTTTGCTCTATAAATTTAGTAAATTTATAAACAAAATTAATAACTAAAATTAAAAATAAAAACTTATAGAACTAAAATTAGATTCATAAAAAATTACGGTACCAAATTTGCCATTTTCTCTTTTATTTAAATTACGCATATACTTGAATTTAAAAAATTTATGATTTTTTAAACGAATCTAGGGGCCTGCAATGCAAGATTCCTAAGCCAAGTGTACACAAAGATGTTACATCGATTAAAAATATATAAATACAAATATTTTTTCGAGCTTACACAATATAAATTAAACCCTATTCCATGCAAACTCTCTCTATTTAAAAATTGTAAAGACATTAATATTATACTTTTAATATTTTAAACCGTAATTAAAACAAATATAATTATACCCTATGCAAGATGTTAGTTTTGAGTTTTGATATGATATGTTTTAATGTTATGTAAAATCAATATGTAAGAAGATATATTAATTTAATGGATGAGGGAGAAAGAAAAATATATATATTAATTGAAAAAAAGAGTGTGTATAGGTGTGCCGAGGATTATATTTTGGGATCTGCTATTTGCCTCCCGAAATTACTGAACATATCCCAAAAATATTTAAATTGACATAATTAACCTTAAAAAATTTATATATGTTCGGTTGCAACAACCGAACAGTTATCAATTTTATCTGTTCGGTTGCAGCAACCGAACAGAATAAAGAATTCATCTATCTTATCTGTTCGGTTGCAGCAACCAAACAGAACAAATAATTCATTCATCTTATGTATTCAGTTCAGCAACCGAACACAATAAGATTTGTGATTTTTTTTAAAATTTATATCTACATTACCGAATAGATAAGATAAGGGTAATTATGTCAACTTAATAAGGGTAAATTATGTCAACTTAAATATGTCAACTTAAATATTTTTGGGGTACGTTCAGTAATTCTGGGGGTGCAAATAGCCGCTCACTTATATGTTTTGTAGATGCGTGTATGTATGAGTAGTTTTTTAAATCAAGATATGAATTTTGAAAATCAAAATCTAGTTTTCAAAACTGAAAACAAACATAACATGGTAATATTAAACATAAACCGGCTCTGATTTTCTGTGCTATATGGTACATTATCTCCTGTGTCACACTGTTAAATGAACAACACATAGGAGAGAGAAACTATACCCTAAACCTTAAACCCTATGAGCAATGGTTGGATTTATTTCCCCCTCTTATGTGTCAATCACTTAACGTGTGACACAAAAGATGATGCACTAAAATTTTCGTGCACAGAAGATCTGATATGAACATCAACCATTATGGTTCACATGTAACTCATTCCATATTTGTATGTCAAATAAAATTAATGTTCCTCTACGAAATCGATAATATTTCTCATGATGATCTCGAAGTACAAGCTAGCCGGATATTGTGAGTTGCGCTGGAGTAGAGGAGGATGTCTTGATCCTTACTCTGTTGTTGGTTTCGATGAATTAACGTGCAGTTCTTGATTGTGATGCTATCGATATATGTCCATCTTGCCATGGCCAGGCCACACGATATATTCAAGATTAGCACATTGTGCAGCTCGATCGTCTCCATGGAGCTGCAGACTGCAGTCGTCTCCGGTTTCAATGATGGAGTCGATGATCCAAACGCTGAAGCTGTGAGGCACGTGGAGACCATCGGTGTTGGCCTTTCGTCAAGACCCTGTATCTTGTAGAGTTAAATTCATTTTTTTCTCATAATAATAAGATTTTTTTTACCCAAAAAATATATATTTTTTCAATTTAGCATCATAACTATCGAAAATGTCCGATTTTAGTCTCATTTTATCCAAAAAATTAAATTTTCGCTAGAATAATGCATGTGCGTTGTAGTGATCGCTCAGTTTTGGGGTTTCAAGCGATTTTCAGGATATAATCAAGCAATGTAGGTATTTTATCACTAGAATGGAACGGGAACCTCCTTAATTTCTTCACCTTCAATGTGTTTCCTGTTTCATCTAATTTCATTTTTTTATTCTTTTTTCTTTTTCTTTTTTTTGTACGGTTACGTTGTTGTTGGGGAAATATCAAAATTAGTCCTGTAAGTATGGTCGATTCCAACTTTAGTCATTTATTTTCAGCAATTCTCAATTTTGGTCATTTTTTGTCCAATTTTAATCCTTTTAGTCCAAATTTAGTCATTTTCTCAAATTTAGTCCTTTTTTCTTTGTCCAAATTTAGTCATTTATGTTCAAAAATGTCCAAAATTTGGTCCTAAATGTATAAATTTTGGACCAAAAGTGGATTAAAAAGGACCAAAGTTTGAAAAAATGACCAAAAGTGGACTAAAAGGACCAAAATTGAGAATTGCAGAAAATAAAGTACTAAAATTGAAATCGACCATACTTACAAAACTAATTTTGATATTTACCCCATTGTTGTTTGTATGTTTTTGTTTTTTTTGTTTTCGTTTTATTCTTTTTTTATTTTGTTTATTTTTCTGTTATATTTATTTATTTATTTTTAGGGATATAATTATAATTTCACCCTTATGGTTTAGAGTATATTTAATTCTTAGAGTTTAGGGTATAGGGTATAATTGTAATTTCACCCTTGTGGTTTAGAGTATATTTCACCCTAGGGTTTAGGGTATAATTGTAATTTCACTCTTATGGTTTAGGATATACTTTACCCCAAGAATTTAAGATTTAGGGTCTAATTGTAATTTCACCCTTGTGGTAGGGTCTAAAGTTTAGGGTTTAAGGTATATTTCACCCAAGGGTTTAGGGTATAATTGTAATTTCATATTTGTGGTTTAGGGTATACTTTACCCCAAGAATTTAAGATTTAGGGTCTAATTGTAATTTCACCCTTGTGGTAGGGTCTAAAGTTTAGGGTTTAAGGTATATTTCACCCTAGGATTTAGGGTATAATTGTAATTTCACCCTTATGGTTTAGAGTATTCTTTACCCCAAGGGTTTAAGATTTAGGGTCTAATTGTAATTTTACCCTTGTGGTTTAGGGTATAATAGTCATTTATGTATAATAAACTTAAAAATAAATAAAAAAATAACATTAATAAAGAATAAGAAATTAATTAAGAATGGTGGGGGATCACAGGTTCCACTAATTCATTTGGTGGAACCGGTTCCACCCAAGTTGCTCTCAATAAATATATATCCTATGGTTATGCGGTTTGAATCCCCTATTACACATCATACTTCCTTCCTTCCAATTTTATCAATCCAAAACCTGAAAAATGGGTAAACTATCAATTCGGGACCTGAGTTATTTTTTCTATCAATGCGGGGCTTGAAATATGTGTAACTATCAATTCGGGGCCTGAATTTAGGCCCTAAATTGATAAAATAGGAGATAATATTTAATAAATCCAGGCCCTAAATTGATAGTTTTACATATTTTAGGCCTCGAATTAATAGAAAAAATAATTCAAGCCCCGGATTGATAGTTTACCCATTTTTCAGGCCTTAAATTGATAATATTCCTATAACAAAAATATGAGACACGCACTTCAAATGCCCACTACATATTAAATAAGAGTTTAAAATCAAAATTGTCCCATATAAATTTACTTTATTCAAAATAGTTTTAAGAAACTTAATTTCTTCGAAATAGTCTCATAATTTTTAAATTCTCACCAAATGGTCCTTTTTATTTTAAAATGTCCAATTTTTCTAATTTTATAAAATGCGACTGAATAGTGCTTTTACAAATTTATGGGACGAAAAATAAAAATATACTTTGGGATGAAATTGAAACAAAACTGAAAGGCTTAATTAGGACGAAAATGAATATTTAAATATATTGGGATCGTTTCGGATAAAGTAAAAGGATATGGGTATAAGTTTTAAAGTATATTAAATAATAATACTCCTTACTTTACATGAAAAAAGTAAATAGATTAAAATACCCTTAAAAAGTCAATAAAATTAGTAAAAATATATAAATATTTTTTCTTAAACAAGGTGAAACAACAAACGTATAACGTGACGAAGGAGCATAAAAGTTGTACGCATAATGCTGATTGAAGATCATAAAATTAAGTAGAAAAAAGATAGATGTATATGGTTATGTTCTGTTCTTTGCCAGTGTTATCTTTCTAGAGGAATTAAATTGACCATTTTCTGTAACAATGAGGTATTTTGCTTTTATATCAAAAAAGTTTTTTTTTTCAATTTAGTCTCATAACTACCTACATTGCCTAATTATGATACAAATCGCCGAAAACCCTCAAATTGAGCGGTCACGTACGACGAACGTGCATGATTTCGATGAAAAATTAATTTTTCGGCTAAAATTAGACTAAATCGGATATATTCAATAATACTAAATTGAAAAAAAAAATCTTTTATGTACTATAATTATGGAACTGAATTTAACTCTAATATTGTTGCAGCTGGACATGAGATTTGTTTGGATTTTATTTTTACTTTTTATTTTTTACAAAGTTAAATTAGCATGGAGAAATAAAGAAGAGAAATTATTTACATATTCTATCTAAAAAAGCTATTTAAATGATGTTTGAATTGTGAAAAAGATAAATAAATAAATCAACCCCAAACTAATTATAGGTATAATAACAGTTATTCTTTATAGCCTTAAGAATGGTTATTCAGACATGTGGTAGGCAAAACATAATTATAGCTAACTGATCTTAGCTATATATTACCATGAGAATTGGTAACAGCATCCAATTTACTTAAAAAATAAAAAAATAAAACATATCAATAATGGAAATAAAACTTGAGTTTGCAGCAATACTTATTTTAATTTTGCCAATTTTGGCAAATTCCCAGACTACAGCATTTCAATCAACATCAAAACCTGCTCAATCTCAATCAACATCAAAACCTGCTCAACCTGCTCCTGCCCAACAAACAGCAGTTCAGGTTATTTTGATAAAATTATACTCCACTATTAATTTAATCTGTGGATATATGAATAATCAATTATTTAATTTAAATTAATTTTGTATCCCTGTTAAATAAATTTTGTATACCTTCTCCTCCTCAGGGTAACGTGGTATATGATATCACGAAGCGTGGTGCAAAACCAGATGCTGATATATCTAAGGTATTTAATTAAGTAGAGTTAATTTTACTTTTGGTCTCGTAACAAAAAATAAATTATTATTTTTAATTTCGACCTTTAACTCCCAACATCGATTGATTAGGAGATCAAAATATCTTTTTAATTTCGACTTGTAACTCTTGGTGGATTATAGGATCAAAATTAATCAATGTTTAGAGTTACTAAACTAAATTAAAATAATATCTTTTTTTAGATAGAACCAAAAATTTCCTATTGTTATTATGGGAGTAAAAGTGAACTTAACTCCTATTTCATTACTCTTCCTTTCCTAATTTTTTTTCGTACGGTTTCCTAATTTCATTTACGTGTATAGTGTCTCTAAATTGTAGACGTGTAAGAAGTGAAAAAAAAAATTCTAATTTTTGTACTTGCAAAGTTTTTCCTTTCTTGATGACACAAAAAATATTACATCAAAATGAACCGTTTGCACACGCGTTATTTTTTTTTCTATCCCATTATTTTTGTATTTTTATATCTATATAAAGATAGTGATACAACATAATATTAACATTCATATTCCCAAGTATAATAATATATGTTGCAAAAATGTCATTACTTTTTGCATTTTTTAATCACAAAATTAAAAAATTTTATTTAACCTTTTCCATTGAATTACTCAAAATAACCCTATTTTATCTTAAACCCCTAAAAACACTTTTTTTTTGTGCTGTATAGGCACGTAGAAAAGGGGAGGGAGTATTTGTTTTAATGAATAATAACTAAATATTTGATTAATATGGATATTAGATTGTAACGGATATTTGGGCTGAGGTAATAGCATTAGACAAACCAAGCAGAATAGTGATTCCTAAAGGAACATGGAAGTGCAGTCAGCTTGTGTTGATGGGGCAGAATAAGGCTCCGATCGAGATCGAAATTGCAGGAACCCTTCTTGCCGGTTCCAGCCTCAATGCTCGACCCGACCAGAAAAGAGAATGGATCACCATTAACTACGTCACCAACTTAACAATCTTTGGCGGCGGAGTTTTGGATGGTCAGGGCCAAGAAGCATGGAATCAGAACGATTGCCACAAGAACAAGAACTGCGTCAAGCTTCCATACGTACGTAACAGAGAAGAAAATCTAACCCTGAAAAATCACAAACACATGAGTAAACCGAATTCACAATGTAAACTCTGTGATCCCCATCTAATCATATATACCCTATGTATTGCTAGGGTGTTTAAATTAAGGAGGATTATAGGGGTTTATGATGTAAATCCGGTTCACTAAGTATTCAAAAATTAGGGTTTATTTACTAATCACTTACTGTAATTCTCAACATGCATTCTTGCAGAATTTGAGCTTCAACTCTCTCAACAACACAATCGTACGAGATATTACCACCAAAGACAGCAAGAATTTCCACGCAAACGTGCACGGTTGCCACCACATGTTGTTCCAACGGTACAGAGTGTCGGCCCCCGGTGAGAGCCCCAACACCGACGGCCTCCACATCTCCCGCTGCTCCAACATCACGGTCATCGACTCCATCATAGAGACGGGAGACGACTGTATCTCCATGGGTGATAAACTCTTCGACGTGTACATATCAAACATCACATGTGGCCCAGGCCACGGCATCTCCATCGGAAGTCTCGGTCGAAACATCGAGGAAAAAGATGTTGCCAACATTACAATCAGAAACTGCACGTTCATTGGAACCAGCAACGGAGTAAGAATCAAGACATGGCCTTCTGCTCCAGCAGAACTCACAATATCCGGCTTGTACTTCGAGGATCTCATCATGAGAAACGCATCCAATCCAGTCGTCATCGATCAACAATACTGCCCATACAACTTGTGCAAGCTAGACGTACGCATGCATCATCTCTATTAAATTAAATGACCACCTCATCTAAAAGCTTAAGTTTATAGAGAAGAGAGTCGTTTAATAATTAATCAAATCACTCTAACAATTCCTAACAAAAATCATGAACGTTAGACATAGCTAACGATGTTTCATTGATTTTGCATACATGCAGAGTCCATCACTCATCAAAATTAAAGACGTGACGGTGAAGAACGTGGTTGGAACGACGGACTCAAGCGATCCGATACAATTCTTGTGCAGTGGGAGCAAGCCATGTGAGAATGTAGTCATTGGTGATGTGGATCTACAGTACACCGGAATACCTGTGGCCCCCCCTGTAGGCACCAAATCCAGCGGAGGCGGATTAGGTCTTAATTCACTGGACTCCATCGGAATTAATAAGGTTCCGGCTGCCGCCACCTCCTCTTTCACCAGCAAATGCTCCAACATAAAGCCTATTATAACCGGAAAAAACAACGTGCCGATATGTTCTTGATGTGATATACTTATGACGTTATGCATCGATCAAATATGTATGTGACTTTCAAATTCTGTATTGTCTTCTATTATTATAAGGTATAGCCTTGCTTATGCCTAAGGGTTAGTTATCAAAAGTTAGTATTATAGGAGTGAAATTAGGGGTAACATGATTCACTCAAGGATTTCACTATAACCTATTGTGAAATTTTATTTAGAGATAGTATCCATTTCAGTGCAGTTAGTCTATTTTTAGTTGTATAACTTTGTAATTTTTAAATTTTAATCATTTATATCAATTTTAATCATCAGATCTAGTATTAAATATAATTCACCCAATCAAAATGGCCCTACACCGCTTTAAGGAATAAGAATGATGAGATTCACTCCATTCTTAAAAGTGTTAACTACATAATCTTTAGATTGATATCTTGTTAATGTGATCTAATAATTAACCACTATTTTAAATACCATTAAACTATTTTGATAATACATCATTGACAAAGCTAATCATTTTAATCACTATCAACCGAAGAATTACAATTATAATCAATATATATCTCATGTACAGTGTATCATTGTTTACTGATCAAGATTTATATATTTCACAATACAATATTCCTTTGTGGTAATATATCAAATAACTCATTTGCATTGTCCAAGCAATAATTATCAGCATAAAACTTAACTAAAGCAATACTTGTGAGTATTTAGAAAGTTTTCAAAGATCAAATTTGATTATTAAGTGGGATTCTACTAACCTAAAAATTTCGATATCTTGTTAAATCGCAAAAAATAATCACAAACCCAGTCATTTAAAAAAAAATTAAGTACATTTTTTTGTACTAGGAGTTTGACTCAGTACCTTAAGATTGAAAGTGGATTATTAAAATAATATTCTTATAAACCTCAACTTACTAACAATAAGCTTCTTATATATAACTTACTAATAGCAGTTATATATTACTGTACTTGTATCTTCTGTCAACAAAACTAATGAAAGTTCCTCAATTCAATGATAACTTGGAACAAATACTCTAATCTATATTATAATATCTCAATAATTAATATTAAACACTATTCATACTCAAATTATATATTCAATAGCTTCACAAACTGTCGAAGTCAAATTCTAGAGATGCTTAGTCTTCACACAAAATAATTATGGGTGGAGTTAAGGCTCCTAGAATTCAAACTCAAATTACAAATCAAATAGCTTTACAAATTGTTGAAATCAATTTCTCGAAATGCTTACTTATCACATAGAACATTTATGGCTGGAGTTAAGGCTCATAGAGTATATGCTCAATATGGTCAAACCCTTGCTAAAGTATTATGCCTTGTTTGTATATGGAATGACTTATTCTTAAAACAATTAACAGAAATAAACAATGATGCATGCTAACATTGACAACAAAAACGAATCCACAATACGTCTTTAATTTAATAGAGTAGGAATTAACTAAATTACAAATTAAAAAAAATAATTAGAAAGAAATATATAAATATTTTTTTAAATAAATTCATATTTAAATGTTCAAATAAAATAGTAGTAGTACAAATTAAGAGGGATAATTGATAGTTTTTTAAACTATAGAGTTTATTTAATAGTTTAGACAAATTTATTGATAATTTACCTTTGCTTTTTTTTTTCAAATATTATCATTTGTAAATTATCCATAATCCTTTTATCAATTAAATATTATTTTTAATAAAATATAAAATGTTATTAGTTTCTAGCAAGGGTTTTTCCCTGAAGTGAACTCGCAAACTTTTTAATTTTTAGTACTATAATTTTAGGGCTATTAATTTATAGGATAAATGTAATGATGTAGTGGGTAGTTAGTATTTTTATTTTTAATTATTTTATTTTATTTAGTGATTAGTTTGGTTTAGGTTATTTAAGTGTATCAGTGCACTGTATTTCGACTCTTAATTTTAAGTTCTCTTTTTCAAAAGATAAAAATATTTTATTTTAATGATTTTATATAATTAATTTATGATTTTTATACTGGTTTAAGTAGACTGCTGAATTCGTTTAAAAGCTCTTGTCGAACTATTTGCTTAAACCCAAAATCAATTTCCGCGGAAGCAAGAATTCATCGTAGTGCCCTCAGACAAATACACTGTTCATGTTGAAGTAGTGTTATGGCCACAAGATTTTCAAATCAAAATAAACAGATCACCAACTCTCACAACTCACCCCTCATCAACATCGTGTTGCTTTCAGTGGATTGAAGAGTTGAAATTGAGAAGATTGTAAATAACAGCTTAGTTGTCACAGTACGATGTTGTAGGAAAAATACTTATTCTTTCCAATATTGTATTTGAACTCCAGTTTATTCCATATTTCATTTGCAAATCACGGATGTGAATAAATTGCAAATTTAGAGCAAATCTCGCAAATTTGACAATTTGGAGGATTTCCAGTTTTTGCAAATTTTGAAGGATTTCACAATTTTGACAAATGGCTCATCAATTCATCCTCTTCACGCTTTTATCATTGTTCCCCTTGCAATGAAGACAAACTTCTTCAGGGGAAGAAAAAATGTAATCAGCAAATGGAGTTTCTCTTTCAATATATAATTTTTCAGAGTTGCATCATGTTTCTATGTATAAAAAAAGAATGAGATATCCGTGCTTTTGAAGTTTGGACTATATTGAGCAGAGACAACTGAAATCTTAACATAGCATAGTTTTACTCATGTCGTTCTTGGTCATGGTTGTCAGAGGGATGCACTTTTCCGAAAGAAGCACAATATTCATGTTTCTGGGGAGTAACATCCCAACCCCTCTCCAGAACTTCATAGAATTGTGGTCGAGGTAAATAGACAAAATAAAAAAAGGGCCCCAATTAAAAAAAATTATAAAATATAATATAATCAAACATAAATTTAAAAATTGTTATATCTTAAAATTATATTGTTAACTCTAGTAAAATTCTCTTCATCATTCTCATTTAACTCATTTTTATTCTCAACTTCCAGTGTATTCCTATCATGTAACTCATCACTATCTTTAATTCTTTTTGCTTATTTCCTACATGTTAATCATTTTCTTTTTGAATAACCAACCTTTATAAATTTATCATTCTAGACATTTCATGCATATTAAGTAATATTATAAGAATTAAGATGACTAGTACTCCTGAAATATTTATGAAAATTCATCAATATATTTGCATTAATAGTAAGCATTAATTATTCAGGGGTAATATAGGAGATCATTTTTGGATCACCTTAAAAACTTCAGAGCATCAAGTATTTTGCCCATTATTTTAACTCCTAAAACTGTAAAACATCAACTATTATGAATTAAAGGGAGCACTGTTCATATTGAAGAAATTTTCTTTTATTTAATTGTTATTATTTTTTGTAAATTATTTTCAGGGAAGGGCGCACCAACTGGCTCTGGAAAAACATTTGCGGAAAGAAGTTTTACATTAAGCTGATGACTAAGCAGCTTTCTAAAAGTATCGATTTTCCAAAACAGCCTTGTGACATTCTCAAATCCACACCTTTCCGCATGCAGTTTGCAGTCCGCAAAAGAGAGCTATCTTTTGCGGACTGCAAACTGCAGTGTATTCCTATCATGTATTCCTATCATGTAACTCATCACTATCTTTTAATTCTTTTTGCTTATTTCCTACATGTTAATCATTTTCTTTTTGAATAACCAACCTTTATAAATTTATCATTCTAGACATTTCATGCATATTAAGAAATATTATAAGAATTAAGATGACTAGTACTCCTGAAATATTTATGAAAATTCATCAATATATTTGCATTAATAGTAAGCATTAATTATTCAGGGGTAATATGGGAGATCATTTTTGGATCACCTTAAAAACTTCAGAGCATCAAGTATTTTGCCCATTATTTTAACTCCTAAAACTGTAAAACATCAATTATTATGAATTAAAGGGAGCACTTCATATTGAAGAAATTTTCTTTTATTTAATTGTTATTATTTTTTGTAAATTATTTTCAGGGAAGGGCGCACCAACTGGCTCTGGAAAAACATTTGCGGAAAGAAGTTTTACATTAAGCTGATGACTAAGCAGCTTTCCTTGTGACATTCTCAAATCCACACCTTTCCGCGTGCAGTTTGCAGTCCGCAAAAGGGAGCTTGATTTAAACAAGTTGCCTAATCCATAATTGTTCGGTATCGTATTGGTTTCACAGTGTCTTTTAATCAGATGTTGACCATTGTAAGGTAAGTTTTTATTCCAAACAAGGAGTTGAGGTTGAAAAATACGTGCAGTTTATTTGACTTGCATTATTGCTAGATTTTTGGTTTCATCTAATTGCTTAACCTTATAAAATCGTAAGAAAGGTTTTCTGGTTAAATCAGGTTCAGTTCACTATCTTTAGAGTTTGATAAAGTTTACAAGTTGTAAGTTGAAAGGATCCTGACATAGCTAGCTAAATCAGGTTTTTGAAATCAAGTACTTGATCTTAGTAGGTGGATGACTTCAATATGCACCACCCATTTTCTGTAAAAAAATTCACTACTTGTTGCTGATTAGCACATATTAATGATGTGAAGTCTTGACCATGCGAAAACTAGTATTACTTTGTCTCCAATGACCTTATAAGTTGGTTTGGCTACATGTGCACAATGAGATTTTCTGTTCTTTGCAGAGTTTCTTGTCCTGGATGAAGCTGATAAGCTTTTTGAGTTTGGGTTGGTCAAACACGTTGATGCAGTGGTAAAAGCATGCTCAAATCCTTCTTGCGTTCTCTGTTCAGTGCCACTCTACCTGATATCGTAGAAGAGCTTGCACGTACAATTATGCATGATGCAGTACGAGTAATTATTGGCCGAAAGTACGAGAAAATTATTCTTCATTGTGAAAATTTTCATATTTCAGCTTAGTTTGTCCTTGTTGTTGGTTCCCCTCACCCTTCAATCTCTTCTGCAGAGGTCTGCTTAACATATATTACCTCTTCTGCAGAGGTCTGCTTAACATATATTACCTCTACCACCTTGTTATTGCAATGAATCACAATACTTATTTTTTTCAGTATTGTATTTGAACACCAGTTTATTCCAGATTTCATTTGCAAATCACGGATGTGAATAAATCGCAAATTTAGAGCAAATTTCGCAAATTTGACGATTTGGAGGATTTCCAGTTTTTGCAAAATTTGAAGAATTTCACAACTTTGACAAATGGCTCATCAATTCATCCTCTTCACGTTTTATCATTGTTCCCCTTCGGATGGCACTCTCTAGCATAACCATTATGCATGAGATTTTATTGGTTGAAAGAATAGCTATCTGAAATTAGAAAGATCAGTAGTTTGTGTGGAGATTACTGTCCTCAAATTGGTTGAGGGTGATGTATTAATTTAGTTGTCATGTGGCAGATTCGAGGATATTGACATTGTGACTAGAAATATATAGTTATTTGAGTTGTCATTAATTGGGTGAGTGAAACACTTTATGGATGATTCCTTAAACTCATTTTTGCTGTTTGATTGTTCGAACCTTCAAAATCGAAATCTGTAGAGAAAGACATTGACGAGAATGAAGACAAACTTCTTCAGGGGAAGAAAGAATATCATCAGCAAATGGAGTAATTTTTGGAGTAAAATTTTTGGGCTGATGACAGTAATATGGCTGATATCATGGAAATATTGGCCGCTAATCATCAAATGGGCCGCTAATCTGGGTTAGCAACTGCTAATAAAGGTTGGGCCTTAGGCATACTCATTCCATACACTTCACTCTCTTTGGGCCTGAGGACTTCAATTGGGCTCCATCAAACATCAGCACCAGCGCCATTTAGTCACCATTCATCACTACGTCCACTGTTATGACATCACGTAGCACTTCTCCGGATTGTTACTACGTGTCACTTTACAAATGGCTATATTTGTGAGCACTACCGTAAGACTAAACACAGGCGATTATAAACCTTTCCTTTATTTATCAATTTAAGTAATTATTTTTGAAATAACCAAGGAAGACGCTGGAGAAAGGTTGTTACTCCCATGGCATACGTTGAGAGAGGTGAAATTTTTTCTTCAGTTCGTTTAATTCTCTCACATCATCGAATTATCTGAAAATTTCTCCTTCTTAGTTCTTTAATCTAATGGATTGTTTTCAATTTTCGCATTTTTTTCCTTAAATTTTCAAATATTCCTGATATTAGGTATGGAGTAATTGATTCGTCGATCGTGAATTCTGATTCTTGTTTACAATGCACACAGAAATATGTTGCTTCTCCTATTATAACCGGATTTAACGATCGGTCGATGTTTTTGTTGTTGTTTGATTTTTCAAATTTAGGAATAATAATTCTTTTGGGAGGGATTTTGAGAAATCTCTGCCTAATCAGTTGAAGTAGCCAGCAAAATTTTTTTTGAATTGATCGAAATCGTAATATATTTAATGTTCCGTGTACAATGTATAAGGTGTTTGTATCTGCTCTTCACCTTGAAATGCAGTCTTTATTATACATCCCATTAGCTGTTATCTTGCCGAATGTCTGAAAGCTTCAATTTTTTAAATTGTTGCTTAGTATAAATGTGTGAAGTGGATCTTTGCGGTGGGGTACGAGAATCGATAGTTTTGGCACATATTCTTTGTAATTGTTTGACCTATAATTTGAGTGTCATGTTTTCAGTAGCATAGCATAACTCCTATGGTTGAAGATGTTCATGTGTTATATACCTTCCCAATTGTTCAGTTTTTACAATCTTAAGGCACCTCCATTATTTGATGTCATTATATTGTATGACTAGCCTTTTCTTTTTTGCTCCAAACTTGTTTGAGTTGTTCTGCTATGATATGAGACTTCGTGTATTCTCTGATAACAGTTTGTCTCCTTTTATCGACTGGAAGGCATGCAATATGTGATGACATGCTTGATATGGTTACAAACAAAATGGTACATTCAGGTAACCGTCCGCAGGATTGAAGATGGTGGTGGTTGGATGGTGGAGAAGGAAAGGACTTTGGGGGTAAGCTATAACTAATCTGCAAAGAAGTTTTACAGGTCCGGAAGTAGAAGATGAATAGATCTCATATTAAATTAAAAAATGTGAAAATGTATTATTAAATTAAAAAATGTAAAAATGTATGATAAAGATAATTAACAAAATAAAGATGTAATTACTGAAATGTAGAGAGGGTAAAATGGAAAAAAAAAAAAAGTGTTTTATAAATCCTAGTACTTTTAATATATTAGGATAGGATAGGATATGTAGCATGGAAGAAATGGGGACCGTTACCCAAGACGTAGAGTGTATTAGTTTTCATTAAAATATTAATTTGGAAGAGCAGAAATCAAAGGATACGTCGTGCATGCTAGAGAGAGATTTATGGAAGTTCGAGGACTAAAAATGTTTTAAATTCGAATGAATCGCACGAATGAAATGCGACTTTGATAGTTGCTGTTGATCAAAACGATCGTATACAAATTCAGGAAGCCATCATGCAAAGCAGATTCTGTACGACGTCGCTGTTGAAATCCGTCATCAAATTATTCGCAGAGAATTCTGATTATATCCTAAAATTTGGCGGAAAAGGCATTGCCAACTAAACGAATTACTGGAAGAAACTCTAACCGAAAGCGAAATCATTTGCAGCTCCATTGGTTTTCATTCTTGTGTTCCTTTTTCATTTTGTCTCAAAATACCTTGAATCCCACAAAAAGAAGGTTTATTCCCCTATTATATTATTCTTTTTCCATTCAATTATCGTTTTTAGATTGTGAATTTTGAGAGCTGATCCAAGTTTCCTGTACTCGTATATTCAGACGATTGATGCAATCTTTTCTTTTCTTTTCGTGTTATACAGAAAGGACCGGATGATAATTTGGATGTTAAATTGAGAGAAGAAATCAAGCAGCTTTTGAAGGAGGCTAGCACTTTGTCGCAGTGAGTATGATTTTATCTGCGAGTGTTGTTGGTTGCAATTCTTTTCTGAGTATCAAAAACATATATCATTAATTGGAAGCCCTAATTCTTGATGAATGTTTCTTTATGTTTATGTTGTGACTTCAGCTTCTTTATCCCAATGCCGGTTTACTTAGGAACTAAGAAGCAGGGTGTTAGTTGATATTTTGATTTGCTGTTATGTTTTTTATCTGCACTACATGATTTCAGTTATTCATCTCCCTTGGTTCATTTTAGGCCTTCCACTTTTGCACAAGCTGCAAAGCTAAGAAGAATGGCAGCTGCAAAGGAGAAAGAACTTGCAAAATGTAGGGAGTATAATCTTTCAGTTGATCCCAATCATTGATTTTCTTCAGTATTTGATGTCAGGAGTATAAATCATATGTAATTCTTTTTATCAGTTCATGTGAATTACTATGATTTATTATTTTTTCGGATTAAGTAAAGGGTTTGAAAACATTGCTGCCATCCTGCCAAGTGGCAGCATGACCTGACATTGAACTAATTGGATTTGGTGAATTTCTTCGTGTAACAATGAACTAAGTGGACATTAAGTTAGTGCCATAATGTGTTGATTTGAATTGTTTCTGAACATGAGGAGAGTTTCTGTTGATATTTTGCGCCTAGTATATACTGTGTTCTATTCATCTTGTTCTTATTTTTGAAGGATTTCTCCAGTGATGCCAATTCTGGAACTTACTACTGTTTTCCTCTAATGTCACTGTAAAGCTCTCTCTCTCTATTTTTTTTTTATTTATTTAGGATCTGCAGCGTGACTTATATTTCACTGGTACTATCAGTCTCCAGGGTTTCTATGATTTACTATCTTTGCTTTGCTATATTTCTCTTCACGATTATCTACATGGTTATGAAGCTACATCATAATCATATAGTAGTCATTAATAAACTACATGATTTTATGTTTTATTATGGTCATTTTATTACACATATGCATGTTCACAAATGCAACTTTCTAATTTATTGCTGTACCATGCAGATTTAGAAATGCAAAAAAAGGACTTGTCAGTTTGTTCATATGAAAAGTTCTTAATGATATCAAAGGTTAATAGCAATACTTGGATCTTTATGAGAAGTTCACATTTCAATCATTGAAATCCTTTGATTTGACTAAGCTCTTTATGCAGATTGTTTCGTATATTGTGTTAGTTATATGGTTCTGGAAGATACCTGTGACAACAATATCTGATCAACTTGTGCAACCTTTTGGTAGTGTCTTATCCGCTGAGATTTGATTTGAACTGCTATAGTTTTTTGGATCCTCTTACGTGACATAGTTAATCCGTGATGATAGTTGTGATAAGTTTCATGTTTCAACTAATTTTTTTTATATTGTTTCTCGGGTGGAAACTTCGTAACGTGTATTTGACTTACTAATGCAGGTAGGTTGCTTTCTTGGAGAGCAGGAAAATCTTTGAAAGACAATGTTGTGGTAAATGATGCTTATTTTCTTTCTCTGAACTAAGAATGTATATGTTATGCTAATTGTTAGTTTGCTATTCACTAGGTCTCCCGGTATGTTTAGATCAAGATAATTAACTTACGTGATCTATCCTGTTTTGGAGAAGCATCTATTGAACTTCAATCTGGTCCTCCTATATACCTTGCAGATTTAGACTTATTTTCAATTTATCATACTTTGGCTCTGTTGGACTTGTAACTGGTACTCACCGCTGATATCAATCACGTAAACACATCGTTTTCTGCACATGGTTTAGGAACTGATTTGAAATAAACATTATAGAAGCGCATAATCTGTGGACTTTATATGCCTTAGTTTAATGAAATGCTCCTTTGTGCCTCTGCAAGTTGGAATCATACCTTGGTTGTTAGTATCTACCAGAGTTAGTAAATTTATTTGCAGGAAGGTGTTTGAGAATTTCAAAATTTGCAGCATTTAGATTGATTAGCCTGCCATGTCTCCTATTTATCTCCCTCCGTCCAGAGCAAAGTTACTCGTTTGCTGTTTGGACATGGACAATTCTAAGGTCTTTATTTGTTTTTTGCACATGGATTAAGGAGTATTATTATTATAGGTAAAATGGGTAGTTGTATTAGAGGGAAATGGTGGGTCATATTGTGTACTTTCTTTACTAGATAGACGAAATTGATAGCTTTGAAGCGGACGACAGGAATAGTAAAATGGATACCTTTGCAATGGACGGAGGTAGTATCTTTTTTTCTTGAGGGAGTTTTAGATTACAACTATAATTAGAGAACCAAAGTCCAGCCTCCAATCCAATATTCTTACACACTCGTTAGCCTTTAGTTTAGCTCATCTTTGTACAATTTGCTGTCATGCACTCTCTCAGAAGTGCTGAATTTATTTATTTTTACTACAGCTCAGTATTGGAATTTTTTACACCACTGTAATTATCTTGTTTGATTGATTTCATAGAAGGGTTTACTCTCTCTCAGACAGAAAACTGTAACAACTATATTACCACATCAAACTATAATTTATATCAAGTTTCACCAAATGGTGGCTTTACAACATTCATACTGTCATCAAATAAATCTAAACAGAGGGGGTTCCTCTGAATGCAGGAAGTGAGAAGGATACCATCTCAAGCCTCCCATTTTCCAAATTTTTACTTGTATTAACTGTTACTTTAAAATTGAAAGGGTTGTTTAGGCCATATATTGGGTTGTTAACGGGTTAATGGGTCATACGTTAATATTAATCGTACTTAATGGGTTGACACGAACACGACAAGAAATTTTCGTGTTCTTGTCGGGTTGATACGACGACACATACCTAATAAGGTCAAACACTAACTCGCAATTATCGTAGGAATTTTCATCCCTACCCATCTCAACTTAATATTCACAACTAAGGTAGACATGAAGTTTAAAAAATGTTTTTTTTACTAACTTTTATTAACTTTTAAAGGGTAATATAGTATTTTTATGTAGTAAATAAATTTTGAATTATGTTATATGTGTTAGATGTGAGTGATGTATTTATAATTAAGATGTGCTTTTAGGGGTTGGACCGGCATTAATGTGATATTTTCTTTTTTGGACATTGAAGTTTAACGTATGATGGACGAAAATAAAAAAATGTGAAATTTAATATGAACGGGAAAGTATTACATAAATAATAGATGAAAGAGAAAGAAATAAATAACATGTTGACTTATACAAAATTTGTTTGAGTACATTTTATTAGAGCTATCAACTTAGTATGAGTCGTAATCGGATCAGGAACTTTTCCTTCATTTCAGACATTTTCAAACTTACTCTTAAAAAGTTGGGTACAAAAGATATTTTAAATTGTTAGCAGGGCACTTTCCATAAATCCAACCTATTGAGGGGCCTTCACAAGAAAAGACAGTTCATATTCACAAGAAATGATTTGATAACAAAACACACAAAAAGGTTTGGCAAACTCACAAAAGTGGCTCCACAACTGAATCTGGATTTGATAAGCCAACCACTTTATCAGTTTACCCTTTTCCCATTGTATTTTGTGTTAAATATTTTGTAGTCCAAAAGTCAATCATTAAAAAGTCAATCCCATCAACCTATATAAAAGCACCAAAAAGTCAGCTCAGTCAGGATGACTGTTAAACTACGGACAAGAACCCCACATGGGAAAAGCTCCTTGTTTTTTCATAAATTATTTTAGTGCCAAGGGTATAATGATGTTGTCATAAGGACTTAACAAAAGTATTACTAGAATCCTATAATCATTTTTTTACCACTTGGAGTTGGTTGTGTAAGGAAACAGTGTCAATTTTTGGAGCAAATGTATGCTTCATAACCAAGTGTTCGTTTCATTCCAATCATCGATTTTGTGGACTCAAATTCCATCTTCTCATCACTCCCATCTGGTATGGTTATCACATCCTCCTCAGTTTCATCATCTAAAAATCGAAAACCAGGTGTTCAAACCAGCACGAACATGTAAAGGGTACATTACACAACATGATTTCCCTCATTTATTTTCATCTAGGGAAGTTACAATTTAACAACAACATAGAAGGGAACCTTGTTGTACCTGAACCATTGGTAAGTGAAAATTCCGTAAGGCGTTTGACGCAATCTTTAAGCGCTTGGAGCTCGACTTCTTTCTGATGGAGTTTAGAATGCGCACGATGCAACTCAGATTCCAACTCCACTATTTGGCTTTCCTGTTGTTCGATGAGCAAATGGCACAATTTCTGGTCCAGTTCAGCGGGCTTTACTCCATTGCACGGAAACAAGTTCGAATCATCCGACATTAAACCTTTAGCCAAGTCTTCAGCCTATATGATGAAATGTAAATATCATTATGTGCAACATTTGGAACTGAATGGTTGACCACGCCCCAACTACTGAAAATGACACATTGATGCTCACTTAATGGAAGTTCCAGTTAGAGTGGTTTGATTAAATACTAAAACGACTCTCCTCTCTATCAGTTTAAGCTTTTAGATGAGGTGGTCATTTAACAGTTCATCCTAATTTTTAAAATCATACTAAGGGCAGATGGAAGGTTATTCCGATGGACCAAAGGCAGATGGAAGGTTATTCCGCATTCTAGTTTGAAAACTTATGGCCAAGTCAAGAACACACGTGTTATCTAGGAAAAGGGATTAGAATAATGGTTCACAACAAAACTCACCTTAAAGATTTCTGTTCGTCCAACAGAACCAGAACCTTCCATTGCATCCCACGGAAGTTTTTGAAGCTCAGACTCTAACTCCACTTCCAACCGATGCATTTCCATCTCCTCGGGCCGCTGGTGGTCTACAGTAAGAATACTACTTGTGCATTCACTTCCCTCAATCATAGCAGGATCAAATGCTTTTATAGTATCTATGTTGTTGGAAACACTCTTTGTAAACAATGGACCATTACAACTTCTATCAACGAACTTCGTATTTGTTTCAGCTTCTTTGTCAGCAACTGAAACATTCACATTATGTGAGCTCTGCCTTCTTGATATCTCAGCTTTTAGTTCTTGTACAGTTTTCACAGTTTCATTCATTGCAGAGTTCAACTTAGTGATTTCAGCATTTCCTGCTGACATCATACACATTACCCCGAGACTAACGCCCCAGCCAAAGGACTTCTCTGAAAGGGAAAAAAATGATCACACATCAATCAAGTATCATGGTGACTACGCAATGCGAGCCATTCACAGGAAAGAAAATTCTAAATGCGACAAAATAATCTAAAACCATATGTTCAAATGTATTCAAGATGAGCATTCAAATGATCAATGAGAAAGGGAAAACAAATTGAGGTACACAGGAGAGAAAAGACATCTTATCTCTGCAACAACGAATAACTAAAATTAGCTCATACAATTGAATCATGTCATATAATTTCAGTTGAAGCATCCGCATTTAACATCAATGCATAAGATTTGGTATTGAAACTAAAAACTTAACAGAGAATATTTTAAACATCAGTTTCTGAATCTCTGATGCTGTTGATGCTGGCTATAGTTAAAAATAACATAAGAGACCTAGATCATAGACTGCAGATTGAGGTTGTCTTACTTTCTTAAAATTGCAACATTAGAAAAAAATGATCACACATCAATCAAGTATCATGGTGACTACGCAATGCGAGCCAGTCACAGGAAAGAAAATTCTAAATGCGACAAAATAATCTAAAACCATATGTTCAAATGTATTCAAGATGAGCATTCAAATGATCAATGAGAAAGGGAAAACAAATTGAGGTACACAGGAGAGAAAGGACATCTTATCTCTGCAACAACGAATAACTAAAATTAGCTCATACAATTGAATCATGTCATATAATTTCAGTTGAAGCATCCGCATTTAACATCAATGCATAAGATTTGGTATTGAAACTAAAAACTTAACAGAGAATATTTTAAACATCAGTTTCTGAATCTCTGATGCTGTTGATGCTGGCTATAGTTAAAAATAACATAAGAGACCTAGATCATAGACTGCAGATTGAGGTTGTCTTACTTTCTTAAAATTGCAACATTAGAAAAATTGAGCTTGAGGGTCTTTATGAGCCAAGATCAAACTCTTTTGCAGGGTTCATTATAGGGTTCTTTATACTGGTGAGTTTATGGAGTATACTTAAAGTCTGTACTTATACACTCATATAATGGTTAAGAATTGCATACAATATTACCCTGGGAACTGAAAAGTGAAGAAAGAGGCCCTAACTGTGAGTGTGTTAATTGCTAGAATTTCTTTATGCTCTTGAATATTATGATTAATTCATCTTTTCACATCTTCTCATCAATCAAGCACTCTAATGAATAATATATATACAAGACAATTAATTATCAAAACGACATTGGAACAGTCAAGCCCCCCCCCCCCCCCCCCCCCCCCTCTCCATCCCTGCTAGCATATTACTACCATTTCTTGGTCCAGGAAAATGACAGGATGATAATACCGATGCATCCAACCATATCCCCCTTTTCAAGCTCATTGAAAGATCATAAGTGCTCACTCAACTAATTAACTCTAAAATCACATAATTAACTAGAATCACTACTAAATTTTCAGCCAAATTAGCTGGTAATCATCTTCAATTTGAACAAAAGAAGTGTACAATTGCATGTTTGTCATGATTAAACGAACCTTTGGAAGCACAAGATTCACACTTCCCTACAGCATTCTTTCCTGTTCTCCTCTTCTTCAAGCAAATCGAGATCTTCTTACCACTCCCATTTCCTATCTGATTTCCCACCACCTGTTTCCCATCACCTCCCAGAGCCGCATTTTTCTTTCCCCTCTTTGGACCTCGGTTTTTCTTAATCCTTCCGAACCCATTCTTCCTAAATTCCTTAAACCCTGTCTCTGGACATGAAAACCTAAATATTTGGACACCAGCAGCGAACGCTTCTCTCTCGTCTGCATTGCTGTTCTCTTCAATTGCATCATCCGAGTGAAGGAATGAATGAATTTGATCACATTCTGGGTTGTTTAGGTGGCAATCAGAAATGGGTTTTTCAGCGTGTATAAACTTGTTGGCTAAAATCCCAGATCCTGCAGCTGCAGCAGCTGCCAATAAAACTTGCCACATTCGAGTGTTGGAGAAATTAAGGCGTAGAGACAAGTAGTGAGAATTGAAATGGAGAAACTGAGAGCAGAGAAGTCAGCATAGAAGAAGGGGGAGAGAGAGAGAGAGAGAGAGAGAGAGAGAGAGAGTGTGTGTGTGTGTGTGTGTGTGTGATTTATTGGTTTAAGTTTGAAAAGGTTGAATTGGGTGGAAGCATGTGAGATTCTGAGTGTAAGACAGTTCGCTCATTAATCAGCAGCCATTTCAATTTTTTTCCCTATTGGAGCCTGGAGGGAAATGCATACATTCAACTCATTTAATTTCTCTTGAACCTTGCATTTTATTTTATTTTATTTTGTTTTGTTTTTTTAATAAAATAAAAATATCTCTCAATAGTTTTCATCCTTTCCATGGGTCGTCCATAAAATTTTTTACTTTCCTAAATAGACAAAAATAATAATACCACAATATCCGATCATTTTTCTTGATTTGGGTGAAAATTGTTAAAAGGCCGAGGGGTGTGTATTTATAAAAATTAATTCAGAGATGAAAAAAAAAAGTAATTAAGAGTTTGGTGAGAGATGTATGACTATCGTGATTACTCAATCAAACAAAAATTGTAATTTCTTTTATTTGTTCTACCAATGTCTTGAGTACAAATCGTAATTCCTATATCAGCTCTTCATAGTTATATCATTTCTGGGATCTGATCATTATAGTTTAGTCCTTTAAAAGCTAACAAGAAGAAAGATAAGATACACTGATGGTGGTAATCACAACATTTGATAGTCACAACACTTGATATCTTGACAGTTATATTCATTTCTGGGATCTGATCATCATATTTAGTACTGTAATTCGTACAACACTTGATAGTCACTAATTTAAGAATCCATAAAAACAAAGGACCTTATCAGTATCCAACCTCAGATGATTTGTTAGAATCTCTTTTACAAATTTATGACATCAGAAGCTATTTTTACTATATGTTATAAGGTTAATGCCAAATGTGTGTAAGCTGTGAATAAAGATTATAGATTAAGCAGAGTGTTGGCATCCAACAGAGTAGTGAATTGCCGTTCCCCACCAAAGCAGGCTGCCCTTTGGATGTTCTCGTAACGAACTGCCTGTTATTCTTTGAGATTCAGCTTCATTCGAGTTATCCAAGTTCAGCACTTTTTGTTGTATTTAATATTGACTACCACCTATAAACCTGTACACAAGATTTATGTAAAGAAAAACAGAGTTGAGGAAAAGTTGTGTCCGAGTTAATGCATTACAAAGTAATTGCTGGATTCTCATAAACCAACTAATTTAACAAGATTGTGCTATGAATTTATGAGCGAGCCCCTTTACCAATCAGCATGTCCAACGTAGTACGACTACAGGGCGAAAGTGACAAGGTATAACAATATGCACTCGGTGATCTTAAAAGGTCGGCCTTAACCACGACACATTCCAATCAAGGAACAGACAAACAAGAGTCAAGAACATTAACAAGGACCCTACATACAAAAAATAAATATCTTTGGGCTATGCATATCCAGAAAAAAAAAAAAAAAACGAGTAAAGCTGAAGAATGAGACTATTGTACATAATTCTACATCTTCACATCATACAAGTAAATAGCTAAACATAGCTCTTCATTCTAGTAAATAGAACCAACTACTGCACATTATTAACTAATAATGCCAAACTACCAGAGACCACATCAAAGCAAGGGCATTACGAGTCACACAAAAGGCACTTAATACTTGACGCACACCAAAGTAATCCAAACACATGCTAAACAAACTTAGGTATATTCCAAAAACAGCTTCTTCAAATATACTCCTATTAGTTTTCTTCTCATGCAAATGCAAGACAGAACTATGTTATTCTTATCCTATTTCCATGTGATCATAGGGACAAACAATGACCCAAATCACCAATAATACAATTAAAGTTTTAAACTTTAGTGAATATGATCATATATCTAAAGTTCTAAACTACTATAATTACATACATCATACATAATGTGATAAACACTTGTTCTTGTGTTATCATTGTAAGTTCTAGATGTGAGGTCATAAATTCATTACCAGCAATTACAATTTTGCAATAGCTATTATGCATTGAGTGGCCAAAGAATCGTACTGAAGTCCAAGGAGCAGATGAGAGAGCTTATGAGACAACAAGGTGTAGGGTCGGAATTGGAAAATTAAAAAAAACCTGAGCCATATTTGCACACAATTTTGCCACAGGTTCTTATTTCAAACAAAACTCATTTATCTAAAACTCCAAATGAGGTGACACAAAAAGAATAGGAATTGATGAGTACAGGTTAAGTTGTCACATTTGCCTTTTGTATATGTTCTCAAAATTTGAGCAACAACGAGCCGCAAATACCAATGAGGCGCAAAACCATCAAGAATCGCACACACCACCACACTCTATTCGCATTTCGACCATAACTCTCTCTTCTAAATTCCAAATGAGGTAATTCAAACGTCCATGGAAAGCCAAGTTAACAAGTTAAATTTACTGTGTCTTTTTTCTTTTTTGAAAACTCTTGAAATTCAAGCCATAGTTGAGCTGCAAAAGCTGATGGTGCGTTACATATCAGCTTCAGCAGTCTTACTAACCAGTAATCACCATTAAGAACACTAGTATCTGACAAGCAATTTAAAGAGTATCCTAAACCACCATTCCCTAACAAAAGTTGATAATCAAATCGTAACAGGAAACTAAGAGAAAGTTTACATACCCATTAATCCGACCGTCTATACGAAGCATGCTTCCTGGCTGCCCTCGCATTCTCATATTCAAACCTCAACACATTGGGGATATGCGAGGTGTCCTTCACGTAAAACCATCTCCCGAAGACGCTCTCCTCAATCGCCGGAAAATGACACTTAAGCAAATTATTCACCACCCAAAACCAACCTCCACCCAACACCGCTCCCAACGCCGCCCCAGCGAACACCTGCGCCACCGTGTGGTACCCCAAATAAACCCTAGAATACATCGTCAGCACCGCCAACGGCCACACCACAAGCACCAAGATCCACATTTGCTTCCGGAACAAAACCCCAATTCTATAATTAGTCATCAGCGTGAAATAAACGGCGAAGAAGAACATGTACTGGGAATGGCTGGAGGGCCAGCCGTGGGAATCGCACATCTCCAGGAGTGCGCAGGTTTCGGGCCGGGCTTGCTGGACGGATGTCTTGATGAATTCGTTGATGAATTGAGAAATTAAAAGGCCGAGGGCGAAGAAAATGCCCTGGAGCTCGCGACGGAAGATGAAGTGCGAAACGAAACCGCCGAGGCTGATGAAAACTGGAACCAGAGAAATCCATGCCAGTAAATGGCCGAGTTGATCGCCCCTTTGATATCGAACATGAGTTAAGGATATGGCCTTCAATGGAGGATGCTGAAGAGGATTCGTCATGGATGAATCGGATCTTGAACAGGAGTATGGCGTGTTCAACAGTCCAAAGTAGGGAATTTATGCAATGAAGTGAACAGGGAGAAGATAATACGTAACCAGTATAGTTTTGAAAATAAAAAATGGAGTAAATAATAAAAATAAGGCTATTTTAGGGAGAAAATGTCCAATTTAATTTCTTAATTTTGATAAATTCCAATTTTAATTCAATAACATTTTAATTTTAGAGCTAGATTCGTGTGAAATCTTCTCACGTATAAAGTGATAATAACATCATTAATAAATATGCACCCCACATATATAATAAATATTTATAATAAATATTTTAGTATTGAGTAGGAGTTTCATAATTTGTCTCTCAAAGAGAAATTCTTTTTTTGGAAGTCTCTTTGAGACGGTAATCCTAGAGTATAATTGTTATATAAGTAAAATATAATACTAATTTATATTTAATTTTTTTTAAAGTATGAATGTATGATGATAATGAGTTAAATTATATTTTTAAAGTGTTATAATATAATATATTACAAACATACTTTAGCAATCAAAAAGTATATTTTATTTATATAATAATTATACTTTAACTATATATCTTACAATTTATTTATATTATAAATTATTTATAAAATTTCATTATTAATTAAATCATAATTTTAATAAAACGGAGTATAAATTATGGCAAAAACTTGTGTGCCACATGAATATGTCGTGCTCATACTCTTTAGTATTAAATTGTATACCCTTTAGTATAAATTTTCTGAAAAAAATAAAAAATATTAATGAAAAGTATATATCATTTAGAACAAAATGATGTACACTTATTAATTAAAATGTATATATTTTAGAATAAAATAGTATATCCTTAGTGCACATGAGTAGGGATGGGAACGGGTAGGATACCCGTTTATTTTGGGTACCTCGTACCGTATCTAATTAAAAATCAACTAATCGTATCTGTATTCGTCCCGTTTAAAAATTTTATTATGGTACTAGTACCCGTCCCATAACCGTTTATTAATACCCGCGGGTATCCGTACCCGTTTAATATTATTTATTTAATATATATTTATATATTTTTATTGTTTAAATAAATATAATAATAAAAATTATATATTATTAATTAAATATTAAAAAATATAATATAAATTCTATTATTTTAAAAATTATTTAATAAATATGATTAAATAAAATTTATAACTATTAAAATAAATATATCATAATATATAAATTATATAATATATATTAAATTTTATAAAAAATACTCCCTCCTTCTTAGGCAAGGGTAATTTTTGTTTTTTGGCATGTGGATAAAAGAGTATTATTATTTAATTTGTAGTGGATAGTTGTATTAGTGAGAGTGTGAGTCTCATATTTTAATTGTATTAGTGAGTGTATGTGGATCCCATGTGTGTAAAAAAATAAAGTAGACTCTTTGAGTGGGGACGTCCAAAATGAAAAAAATAGACTTTTTGAGTGGGACGGAGGGGGTACATATATAAACGGGGTACCCGCGAGTATTCGAAGCATTATCCGTACCCGTTCCAAACCCTAATGGTATTTTTCACAATTATACGTATTCATCTCAAACCCATTTACAACTACCTATATCATTCCCATTAGAGTTTGGGTAGGCTCGGGTATCCGGACATACCCGTCTCATTTGTGTCTAATGGAGGGCCTTTTGTGATCTCAAACTTTTTATTACTCCATAATTTTAAGAATTTTCAAAAGATTAAAATATTTTTATTGTAATGATTTTATATAATTAATTAATTACGATTTTTTACTTGTTTAAATATACTCCGCTGAATTTGTTTCAAAAACCCTGCTCGAACTGTTTGCTAAAACCCTAAATCAATTTCCACTCGTACGGGGGAGCCCTCAGAATCAAATTTACTGTTCACGCTGAATTAGAAGAACTTCAATCCTCCTTCGCCGATTTTAATTGATTAGTTATGGAAAAAGACACCTCTTTTCTCTTCTCCGGCATCACTTTCAACCGCAAAAAATTTGCCAGTGACATCGCCAGGTTTGAGGTAATGCTTCAAAATTAATGCGACCATTATTTTTTATGAGTGTCTTCTTTTATTTGTAGCTTTTTGAGTATGGATTTATTGTGAAAGCTGATTTTATTTTCTTGCTTAACTCTGAATTAGAGGAAAAAAGAGGCTGATGATGCAGTAGAAAAACCCGGTTTGATTGAAAATGGGAATTCCTTATTGGAGGAAGAGTCACCTGTGCGCATAGATAAGAAGAGGAAGAGGAAACGAGGTTCCGGTATTGTTTTGTTTTCTGTTATGCATGAGATTTATTTGGTTGAAAGAATAGCTATTTGGAATTAGAAATATCAGGATTTTGCTGTTCTGACATCGACGATGTGACTAAAAATATATAGTTATTTGAGTTGTCATTAATTGGGTTAGTGGTTAGTGAGACACTTTATGCATGATTTTCCTTGAGCTCATTTTGTCTGTTTGATTGCCCTGGCTCTCAGATCCAATTAGAGGGTTTAGTGTGTTCAAACCTTCAAAATCAAATCCTGTAGAGGAAGACATTGATGAGAATGAAGACAAACTTCTCCAGGGGAAGAAAGAATATCATCAGCAAATGGAGGTTCTCTTTCTATATATCATTCAGTTTCTATGTTTCTATGTATAAAAAGAGAATAAGATAACAGCATGTGATTTTGAAGTTTTTATTATTTTGAGCAAACACAACTGAAATCTGAACATAGCATTGTTTTACTCATTGTTTTATTCATGTTGTTCTTGGTCATGGTTGTTAGAGGGATGCACTTTTCCGAAAGAAGCACAATATTCATGTTTCTGGGAGTAACATCCCAGCCCCTCTCCAGAGCTTCACAGAGTTGAGGTCGAGGTAACTCTGATATTTTCTTATGCAGTTGTATATTCTTTATGCTGTTTTATAGCTTTAGTGATTTTTATCTCAATATTAGCTCTTTTCCAGTTCTGATGTTTCTAGGAGAATAAGGATTTATGATTACCATTTCAGCGAATCACATATAAAGGGTAATATAGTATGATGGTTAACAATTTAAAGGTTAAAGATTACCATCTTTTGACTCGACACATGCCAACGAACATTATATAATGAATGTGGGATCAATCTATTTGCGAGCTTCTCTTGCTGAACCACTTCCCTGGAAACTATACTGGAAGTGTGTTTGTTTATGCTGGAACATAAATGATTCTCTAGCTTAATTCTTGAAACACAACTGATACATAGTGCATTTTCTCACTGTTCTTATTTGAACGAACAAAGAAGAAGGAAGATGAGAGCCGTTATTGTAATGTGATTGGAATTTGAAACATAAAGGTGGCCCAAATAATCGACACAAGGGAACTAGACACTAGGTTTTTGTAGCAACATTTTCAAGAAAAGGACGAAAGGGGGATGCGATAATCAAATTTATTGTATAGTTGGTTCTTTACCTCATTCCATGTATTAAATGACTTCCTCTCCATTGTAATAAAATGGTCGGTGCTGAAAACCTCGGGTTTTCTTGTCCAGCAACAATTAATTTGTGTCTCTTATAGCTTCTTTGTGACTTTTTCTGTTCTGCTAACCTGTTAAAAAGTATTTCATCATCTTTTTTTTCATCAACTAAAGCTGATTTATTTATTAAAATATTTATACAGTGTCTGGAAATTCACTTTAACTTGCTGCATGCAGGCATAACTGCAAATCATATTTATTACGCAATCTGGCAGAAATGGGTTTCAAAGAGCTAACACCTATCCAAAGGCAGGCTATTCCAGTCTTATTATCTGTATGATCCTTTGTTTGAACTATTTCTTGTTTGTGTTTTGGTTCTAAATTATGTTCTGTTTATTGGGACGGTTTGGGAACTTATTAAGCTCTTATGCTTATCTGAGTGCTACTCCTTCCGGTTCATAATGCTTGATGTTCTACACATTTCACGCATGTTAAGAAATGTTATGAGAATTAAGATGACTAGTACTCCTGATAAATATTTATGGAAATTCATCAATATATTTGCATTAATGTATAAGCATTAATGAATCAGGGGTAATATGGGAGATCAATTTTCTGACCACCTTAAAATCTTCAGAGCGTCAAGTATTTTTTTCCCATTATTTTAACACCTAAAACTGTAAAACATCAACTATTATGAACTAAAGGGAGCACTATTCATATTGAAGACATTTTCTTTTATTTAATTGCCATTATATTTTTGTAAATTATGTTTAGGGAAGGGAGTGTTTTGCTTGTGCACCAACTGGCTCTGGAAAAACATTTGCATTTGTCTGCCCAATCCTTATGAAACTTGGGGTATGTAGACACTAAAGTTTTACATGTGGTTTCATTGTTCTGTTTTTCTTCTAAATGACAATTCGTGATCAGCGTGCTTCAAAAGATGGCATTCGGGCTGTCATCCTTTCCCCTACACGTGAATTAGCTGCTCAGACAGCTCGAGAATGCAAGAAGCTGTCCAAAGGAAAGAAGTTTTACATTAAGCTGATGACTAAGCAGCTTTCTAAAAGTACTGATTTTCCAAAACAACCTTGTGACATTCTCATATCCACTCCTTTCCGCGTGCAGTTTGCAGTCCGCAAAAGAAAGCTTGATTTAAGCAAGTAAGATACCTAATCCATAATTGTTCTGTACCATAATGGTTTCGCAGTGTCTTTTATTCAGATGATGACCATTACAAGTTTTTATTCCAAACCAAGGAGTTGAGGTTGAAAAATACGTGTAGTTTATTTGACTTGCATTATTGCTAGAATTTTGGCTTCATCTGATTGCTTAAGCTTATAAAATCATAAAAAAGGTTTTCTGGTTAAATCAGGTTCCAGTTCACTATCTATCGAGTTTGATAAAGTTTACTGGTTTTGATTTGAAAGGATTCTGACATAGCTAGCTAAATCAGGTTTTTGAAATCAAGTACTTGATCTTAGTAGGTGGATGACTTCAATATGCGCCACTTATTTTTTTGCACAAAATTGACTACTTGTTCTAAAGAACTCACTGATTAGAACATATTAATGATGTCAAATCTTGGCCATGCTTAAACTAGTATTGCTTTGTCTCCAATGACTTTATAAGTTGGCTTGCCTACATGTGCAATGAGACTTTCTGTTTTGTGCAGGGTTGAGTTTCTTGTTCTGGATGAAGCTGACAAGCTTTTTGAGTTAGGGTTGGTCAAACACGTTGATGCAGTGGTAAAAGCATGCTCAAATCCTTCAATCTTGCGTTCGCTGTTCAGTGCCACTCTACCTGATACCGTAGAAGAGCTTGCACGTACAATAATGCATGATGCAGTACGAGTAATTATTGGCCGAAAGTACGAGAAAATTATTCTTCATTGTGAAAATTTTCATATTTTAGCCTATTTTATCCTTTTTGTTTATTCTCCCCAACCCTCAATCTCTTCTGCAGAAACTGTCGGCTTAATATGTATAACCTCTACCACCTTATTCTTGCAATGAATCACAATACTACATAGTTCTGGAATGTGTTGTTTATTAATGTGCTTAAATGGCTACTTCTTCATATTGACAGAAACTCTGCTTCTGAATCAATAAAGCAAAGCCTTGTATATGCAGGAAGTGATGAGGGTAAGCTTCTTGCTCTTCGTCAAAGCTTTTCGGAGGTATGGTTCTTTCTTGAAGGTGCTGCACCTTATATACCTTTGAGTTTAATTTTGCATGAGATGAAAGATGGAAGATGTTATCCTCTATGGTCTTGGACATTGGAATCCAAGCAAATTTGGTAATGAATAGTTCCATGTAGTCTTGCTAATATCCAATATATCTTAGAAAGGTTTCTTGTTCGACTTCGTTTGTTTCCGATTTAATAGTCCAAATTTAGGATTATCTATACCATTCCTTGTTCAAGTTGGGATTTAGTAAAACTGGATTACATAAACCTCACCTACCTCTTACACACGTCACATCCCATCAAATCCTACTGTCTCACACACATTATCCCCTACTCTTAAAATTGATTTGACATAAAATTACTTAAATCCATCCAAAACAAACATAGATCTGTCTAATAACTCTACCAATTCTCCGTACCTGGATTGAAGTTTTGGGTTCTTTATGTGTATGTGAAAGGTTATGGAATTATTCACCCCTTCAAAAATTTTTCTAAACTCTAGTTGACTAAGACCTAGAGCAGCTCAACTATTGAAGCGATTCTTCTGATTTTAGTGGTTTACCGCATAGAGGTACTAAAAGATATTTATGAATATGTATAATCCCAGTTTAGCACGGGTTAGTTATAATTAAGTGGGATGCATTGAGACTACTTTATTAAAGGATGTTGACTTAAGTAGTGCTTGAAAAGAGAGACAACATAAGGACAGGTCCCTGGTGCCCATGAAGGTCTGTATAGGGAAAAAGACTAATTAATGCATATCATTAGTTGAATATTTGATATTAAACTCCTTTTTCCTCTTTCAGTTGATGGCTATTATTTCAAAGTGATACTTGTTCTTTCAATTTTTTTTTTATTAATTTAATAATCTTCTACTGGACTTGTATCACTTCGCTTGATCCAATGCATATTCTGATGTGTAACAGAGTTTGAACCCCCCAGTGCTTATTTTTGTCCAAAACAAGGAGCGAGCCAAACAACTCTATAATGAATTGAAATGTGATGATATTAGAGCTGATGTCATACACGCTGATTGTTCTGATGTACAGGTAATTTTACTTGATTCTCTTAATGGCTAAACTACCCTGGTTCTAAGTCTGCCACTGAGATCTTAATAACTTTCATGCTTTAGTTCTTTAGAATCAAGTCTAAAATTTCTCTTTGAAGCTGCCTGGTAATGTATTTGTGTTAACTAAATAGTGATCCTAATTTGAAAAAAGGGTTCTGTGCCTGTTATATAAATAAGTTTTTGCCCGTGAAAATATTTGCAACTTGTGGTTTAAGCTAATAGTTACTTCTATTTGGTGTTTCTGGGTTTGTGAATTTTATCTTCAAAGCTTCTTGTTTTAACTTGATTTTTCTTCTGTTTCACTTTCTAAACTATGTGGAATATCCTGACCCCCTTTTTATCAATGCAGAGAGAATCTGCTGTGGATAATTTTCGATCTGGAAAAACATGGGTTTTGATTGCTACTGACGTAATTGCCCGTGGCATGGACTTCAAAGGTGTGAACTGTGTGATCAACTATGACTTCCCTGAATCTATGGCTGCATACATTCACAGGATTGGTAAGTTATGATTTTGTTGCCTTGTGCTTTGTGGCTTGATTTACGCTTCACTTCTACTAGACGGACAAGTAATTTAATTATAACTGCTCTAATTATTATTGATCAAAAATATATTACGCATGATATATTAACGGTTCTAGTGCTCAATGGTATGAAATTGGCTCCTATTCTGCTCACATATAGTATGTAGTATAATTTTATCCTACATTTTAGCTAAACTATTGCGACATATATAATGATATATGGGTAAGACAAGACATCTTGTTTCTTCACTTGAAGTTGCAACTTCCAATTTATTCCTCTCACCCCACTGTCCTCTTTTACTAATCCTTGCTCAAAATTCGTGCGACATCCAATAAATTATGTAGATTTATCTTTGTATCGACCTCTCTGTCTTTGATCTGCTAGTGGGAATTATATGTATTGTTTGTACTAACACAACCTTCTTGCCCTTGGTAAAGGTCGTTCTGGCAGGGCCGGGAGGAGTGGAGAGGCAATTACGTTGTACACCGATGCTGATGTTCCATACCTACGCAACATAGCCAACGTAATGACAGCTTCGGGCTGTGAAGTGCCGTCATGGATCCTGTCGTTAACCAAGAAAAAATGGAGGAAGCATAGGCCCCATAGGGAACCCATTTCTGCCAAACCCGACGATGAGAATCAATTAGATGGTTGAGGATTCTGAACGAGCTCTTTACTTAAATCCTAAACTTCTCAAGGATATTCATATTCTTTTCTTACATTATTTAGAAAACAATGATCATTTGTCAAGTAATGTCAATGTTGTTTTAATTGGTGGTAGAATTAAATGTGAGATACAAACACGAATTTATCATCATGACTTTTATAGACAGCGATATGGAGTAATTTAATTCACCTGCCTTCGTTGACGTTCCTTTTCTGTCACTTTCTCGTGGTGATAGTTTGTTTCTGGGTTTTTAAATCCAGATTTTAATTTTCAAAATTCAGCGTCTTAAAAATTACCCATATATAAAAAACCTAAAATAGATATACTTTAATTCGAAGTCAATATATAACTTTAAAACAAACATCACCTTAATTTTGAATTTGATCTCAGCGGCTTTTCCGTCTCTCAACTATGTGAAATTGTCCACTCTTATTCTAAAGATTTTGGGTAATCAAATACTAGTTGGGTCGACCAATTGGAAGAAGATGAGATTTTTTTTAATTAAGAGTATAAAATGAGTTTGTATTTGCCAGCCAGTTCGATCAGATTTTCTAATTAATGATAAAATGTTACCACTTTTTATTTATAAATGGTTCATAAAATAACTTTTCATTAATTAAATTTTATTTTTTATAGTAATTTATATGGAGTATTTTCTAATTTTGGTTGGGATACTTCATATGATTATTGGAATAATAAGTTTAGTAAAATGGGATACGAATAAATTGGATAAACGTCCTACCCTAATTTCATCTTCATCCCAAAACCCTCGCTTGCAAATGACTTCTCCTCTTCTCTCTTTGAGATTGAGAACCCTAAACCCTCCACAAACCCTAAATCACATTTCGCCATTTCTTCCTTCCGAAGCACTTGTACAATCTGCTGCCATGAATTCACTTGCTCGAAAGCTCTCAATCCATCCCATTTTCTCTTTCCCATTTTTAGGGAGACGAGCGAATCACCTTCGCCCCATGGCTGCTCTTCAACAATGCTCTTCCTACTCCACCAAAACTCCTCGTACCACCACGAAACGCCAACAAATAAGCAGACTCGAAATCCAGAAATCTGCTGAATCATCGCCGAGTTTCTCCCACATAATCACGGAGAAACCCAAAATGGCTCCATCGACTGTTTGGCCCCAACCAAGCGAGATACCGTTTCAAGCGAAGGTTGCCAACTTCGTGAATTTGATCGGGTATATTAAGATTCCTGTTCATTTCGAGTCTGATTCCGATGGGAAATACTATGCCACGACTGCTCTCTCTCTAGGGGGTGGAGGTGAGAGAAACGCTCTGTTGATTCCTATTGTGTTTGAGGGAGATTTGGCTCACATAGCGGCTTGCCATGTGAAGGAGGACGATTACGTTTTCGTATCGGGCCAGTTGAGTGTAGGTCCTTTGAAAGTGCCATTGATTGAGAAACATGGCAAGATTCATGTTGTGGCTGAAAATCTCAATTTCGTTGAGGGATTTAGGAAGAGGGCTTTGGATACGAAAATAGGGGTTGGTTCTTGGGCGGAGAAGCTAGATATTATGGATAGTGATGCAGATTCTAAGCCTTTACCCAAGGTTGCACAAGACCCAGCAATCTCTGAGAATGTAAATGTGGATATATCATTGGAGACAGGTGGCAACAAGAGAGGGTTCAGTGGTAGTAAGAAGAAAAGTGCAGATGAAGTGTGGGATTTGTGGAGGGATCTTGTTAAGAATCCTCTGCTCTGGTGGGATTATCGCGAGCACAAGGCGAATGGAATGGTTAAAGAAAAATATCCAGATTTTAAGCAGAAGGATTCTGAGGAGGCACTCTGGATTGATGGTGCACCGAAATGGGTGTTGCCTGGACTTGGAAAATTGGTGTGCGATGTCAAGAATTTGAATTTTAAACCGAAACAAGTTCCAGGAGGAGGTGATAATCGTAGTGATAAATTCAAGAATGAAGATCTTTGGAAGAGTCTGGTGGAAAATCCTAGCAAATGGTGGGATAACAGGGCGAATAAGAAGAACCCAAAAGCACCAGACTTTAAGCACAAAGAAACTGGCGACGCCCTATGGTTAAGGGGGTCACCGGACTGGGTATTGTCTAAGCTACCACCCGCCGCACATGCTGAAAATTGAGGAGTATACAGGGACTGTTTCGACGGGTATTATATTTCATGTTTTTGAGTATATGAAATCCCAGAGTTGGAATTTTGGTGCTCTGGAATGCTGCAAGTGTTGGTTATGGAACCTACTGCTAGATTTTGAGGTTAATATTGAACTTGTTTGTCTTTTAATTTGTGCTAGCATATGTTCATAAGCTCATTGAAGGATTTTGCTCATTGTCTCTGTACAGAGATGTTGATCCTATCAGCTTTAGAAATTCTATGCATGTTTTTAATTGCAATATGCTTCATTCTCTGATTCCTCTCGCTTTAATGTGTTCTGTCCAACCCCATACACTTCGTTAGTCAATTGCATAACACATAAGGCGCAAAGTTTACAATAACACACTGGTTAAATCCTCACGAATACAATCTTCAGAATTGGAATTTTTTTAGTTTTTGAAAGATGATTGAATGAGGTTTGTGTCTAATTGAGGTAACAATACTACCCAATATTGGATTTGTTGCAACTTGCCACTATCTTTCAGCTTGTAAGCTGGCTAATATTTGTGGAAATGATTACAACATCGAAGGAGAGTGTTTTTGTTTACTGCATCGCTAATGGTTTGCCCAGTTTAGCTTCGTGTGCTCTGCTTTTCAGTAAGTTTGAGGATTGTAGATTCTCTTCCAATTTGAAAATTATTATTTCTAATGGTTTTCTAGTGGCTATTGATGTGAAGTATTCACGATGAAAGGTTTAAACTCACAAGGAAATGCATCCTTATGAATGATTAGAGCTAATGATACTTCTAATTGACAGCATTTTATTATTAACTTGTCAAATCTTTAGGTGGATGAGTTTACATCTCAACAACTATTTGGTGCATAAAGCAAATAAACAATATAAATGTTTATATTTCTTATATTTCAAGGCATGACCCCATCAAGCAAAGCCTCACCAATGAAGTTGCTCCAATTTTATGGTGAGGAGATTATTAATCTCTAGTAGGATACCTCCATTTTTAGGAACTTGTTCTGTTTTACTTCTTTTTTTTGATTCACATATTAACACCCATTTTCTTTTGCTAAAGGACCCATCCGAAATCTGCAAGAAATCGTTCTGGTATTCGCAGATTTCTTCTACAAGTAATGGGGTCTTCGGACAGATCAAAGAAGAGGACGCAGTTATGGAAAAAAGCCACACTGCATTTCTTGCTGTGTTTCGTGATGGGTTTCTTTACAGGCTTTGCCCCAATCAGCAAAGCCTCGACGTTTTCTGGTCCACATGCCACAATGTCGCTCTCGTCCACCTCTTCCCCACAGCCAGTTGAAGCTTTCCATCAAGAAGCACTGCAAAGCTTAAACAGGAGTACATGGGTCGAATCAGAGCCAACAGAGGGTGGTCTCCCTGAAGACGAGAAGGTAGTAGAAAGGGAGGAGTCCGAAGTGAGGAGTCTAGTGATTGTGGTGACACCAACAAGCATGAGGGATAGGCACCGCGGGCCCTTGCTGAGGCGGCTGGCAAACACGCTGAGACTGGTGGCACAGCCATTGCTGTGGATTGTGGTGGAACAGAAGTCGGATGATTCGGAGGTTTCGGAGATATTGAGGAAAACAGGGATCATGTACAGACACGTAGTGTTCAAAGAGAACTTCACAGATGTGGAATCAGAAATGGATCACCAGAGAAACATTGTGCTGAATCACATTGAGCAACACAGATTGAGTGGAATCGTCCACTTCGCAGGGCTGTCCTGTGTTCATGATCTCAGTTTCTTTCAAGAGATAAGAGCAGTTGAGTAAGTATTACTATTTCCAATCCTAATCATAAATTATTACTCTTTAGAGAGAGAGATTGGAGCAAGTCAAGACTATTTCCTCACCAATTAACAGACAATAATTAGTTGTTGTAGTTGGGTGTATGGTTGAGTACTTGATATTAGCAACTATATTAGTACTACTCCATTATTATAATTTATAAAAAAAAATTGGAATTCTAAAGTACCAAGTAAAATGTAAAAGATGTGTACATTATTAAAAAAACATTTTTAACTGAAATTTATTTATCAAGGAGAGATTCTGATTCTGAATTTTAAGACAACGATATTGTTATTTTTATATGAAAGAGAATACTTATTTTCACGTGCGAAATGGATAAACAATGTACAATTAATGCACATTTCTGTTAAAATATTAATTTGGCATCACTAATAGACAATAGTAATTGTAATGGCAAGAAATTTACCAATCAAACCAAATTAGCTGAATCGCCCGATTAAGTTAAATCTTAGTAGACGGTTATGGTAATGATAATGAGTCATTAATGAATGTAATGATAATGAAATTCATTGAAGTGAAGTGGGTGAAAGTAATCATTAACTTCGAATTTTGTCTTCCTGTATTCAATAGATTGATCCATCTTCCATATCATTCTCATTACCCTCCTCCATTAGTAAGTTTTTAGGATTTAGAGTTTTAGGAGCGTCGAACATAGGTCTGTAAGAGTAACATAAAATTTATGTAGTCGAAAAGATCTGAGATGGAAGAATTTTCAGGGCATTCGGGACGTGGGCGATAGCTAAAGTTTCAGCAAACAAGAAGAGGGTGATAATAGAAGGACCAATTTGTGAATCCTCAGAAGTTGTGGGGTGGCATTTGAGAAAGATAAACAATTCAACACCCCCTCTTCATATCTCAAGTTTTGCCTTCAATAGTTCCATACTTTGGGATCCAGAGAGATGGGGTCGCACTTCCTCACTTCAACACTCCTCTCAGGTTTCTATCTCTCTCTCTCTCTCTCTCAGAAAATATCAAATTTAGCCCGTAACTTTGGGTAAATCCAATTTCAGTCCAATATTTTTTACCTTTCCAATTTTGATCCTTTTGCAAAAAAATTTGCAGGATTGCAAGAACTTATGACTTTGCAAGTCTTGTAAGATTAAATTAAATTATTTTGCAAAATGATCAAACTGAAAAGTGAAAAGTTTTAGGATTTAAATTGACATAAAGGACTAAAATTGGATTTTAACAAATTATAAGGCCAAAAATGATAATATCTCCTCTCTCTCATAGCACATTGTCTCAAGACTAGAGAGATAAAGTCAGTTAATCAGAACTAATATGATTGTGCATTCTCTTTTATCCTAGTACAGAACTCACTCAGATTTGTAAGAAAAGAGGTGGTAGAAGAGGAAACCAAGTTGAAGGGACTTCCAGCTAAGGATTGCTCTAAAGTTTTGCTGTGGGATCTACACCTCTCTCACCTACAATAGAATATCATCATCTTAACCTCAACATTAGAAAGAGTTTTAAGATTAAATGGCCTTATTTTTTCATTATTTTTGTTCTTCCCAATCTTGTTTATTCAAAAACTAATAATTACTTCTCAAGATTCTGTAATGAATCACACTTCAATCAAAAGTTTTAGCATCTGCAGCAACTCTAGACTTCTTTCAAAAAAATAATGCTAATAATAATAAATACTCATGCAGAAAGAGGGAAAAAAAATTACAACTAAATCTGCTTGTGCTGTCATTTTATTCACTCCTATATGCTGTAATAATTGATTCTTCATGTTACATGATGACAAGAACACAGAGAAAGGTGTTGAATCATTACTTATTGATGTCATAAATAACCAATAGAATTAAATTTGCAGCCTAACTGAGACAGAGAGACAAGCTTGATCTTCAAAACCATTAAACTTATGGAAGATATGCAGCTCAAGTAAAGCATGATCAATTGTATATTAAGCCATATTTAAGTATCGAAAACTGAATTGAAAATAACAAAAATAGCATTCCACTCACAGGAGGTGTGACATTTTCTTTGATATCTGCTTCCTATTGTCAGCACTAAGGTTATCCTTTCAGCACTCGTGATGAAGGAACGAGTCGAGTTCTAGCTCTCCATGCATGCTGGAGCATCCCGTTATCTACATTGTAATTCTGTAAACAAGTAACGCCTCAAACGGAGGTAGGTTCCGTGCGAGCTGTGGCCTCCTTTACTTCGTCATTTGTCAGAGTTTTATCTACAGTTTCAAGAGGACCTTGCGGGGTTCCAAAAACGGATGCGAGTATTTCTCTGTAACATTCATTGCACAGAGAGAAGTACGAGAAGTGTCCCTCTTCCGGAAGTCTATGCACAATGGCACTGGGTATAACACGGGCCATATAATCTGTCATTGATGGGGGAACCACCGTATCATTCATTCCCTGTTCAGAAAACACAATACTATGATATCCTGAGAATAGAGTGGGTGTTTGAGAGAGAGAGAATGCCCGCGTACCTGCCATATGTGAATAGGGCCGAGATATCCAGTCAATTCACATTCGGGCTGACCATAAAGGAACTGCAGCCAAGGGAAAATACTACTTTTTGCACACTTACTCTGCATTTGAAGATCTGCTAGGGTGAATCCCCAATCCGACACTTGGAGCATTGCCTCCTCCACAAATGGTTTAAGGTTGCCCTGACGAATCGACTCTTCCACATCTCTTTGCCACAATTCTTCAAAAGCAGAGGTTTCCACAAGATCTTTGTCCTTCATAGATATTATGAAAACATGTGAGAATCGACATCATCATCAAGTAAACTCTCTTCTCTAAGACGATTTTCAAGTAATTTGCATTCATATCAACTTAAAGTGTATGCTGTTCGGAAGAGTTCAGGTTACCTTCTTTCCTAACGACAACGACAACCATTTATCAATCGAACCATGCTTTCCCGATAGAAAAGTTCGATGATAGAAGTAGCCAAGGAACTTTGGAAATCTCCGAGCCAAATAGAACAACAACTTCCTTCTCCGAATCCACTTCCCCCAAGTTCTAGACATCTCTTCTCTATTCATTCTCGAATCATATGGATTTGCAAACGGAGCAAGTATTACTGCACCTGTAAGAAATAGAATTTCTAAGACATCAGCTAAAGAAACTCTCTAATACAATGTTGCCTATTCGTGCAAACTCTTTGTAGGAAGGATAGTGTATAACCTGCAACTTTGTTTGGAATATACTTGAGAGCAGCCCAAGCGTGCATCGAGCCACTCGAATATCCCATAACCCAGAATTTTCCCTTCACTCCTACACTATCTGCCAAGTGTGACATATCCAGGGCCGACGAGTTAAGGTTCCGGTTAGGATGAGGATCGCTCTCTCCAAAACCGGGAAGATCATAACTGATGAGACGAACACCAAACTCTTCCAACAACGATGCTTTGATACCCAGAATACCTGTCATTAATTTGATCATCACAAGAAATTCTATAAAATGAGCATATATGACAACTTACACACCATTACATCTTAAAACAGACTAAGTACCTAGAAATCGAGACGAGAGGAAGCCATGTGGAACCATCAGTGAAAACCTTGCTTTATCAGCTGTAACCCCGGTTTCATGGTATGCTACGTATCTACCATCTGGGAGTGGTATTCGGACAGCACTAGGAGGATGTAGAGATACTTTCTTCACTGTTGGTTTAGTGATCACATTGTGTTTGCTATTTACATTTAGAACTAAACAACATTAAACAGATCAAACAGAACGTGCATCAGATCTTTCACATTATAGTAGCATCACAGGATCCGACAGGAAGTCAAAGAACGTTGAAACAAATCAAGCAGCATTTCCTTCTAATTTATCAGATAATTAATCGCATTATCTAATAAACAATTGTAATAAAGAACACTATCTGATAGTATTAACATATTTGGGATTATTTTGGTTCATCAGAGATAAAATAATCCACAATATGCGCGAATAATAACAATCCACAGTTTCTTACAGTATAGCAACAATTTCAGACCAGCTAATCAGCAGAAATGCAGTATTAAATTCCACTAAAAAATTGCCCAAAAAAAAAAAGATACAGAGCAGAAATTTACCAGCAAGAGCGAATATAATAACGAAGATAATAACAGGCCAAACGTGCGCCGGATCGCGATCCTCCGGCAAGAACTCATTGAGAAACCTCAATTTATCCGAGACCTCAGACAAGGAGCCCTTGGATTTCTTGACAATGTAGGAATCCTCAGTCAAAATGGTCTGCCGCACAACATCTCTAAACCCTCTCCCAAATTCGACGGCGAGTTCTCCCCACGCCTTGGCGAATCCCTTGATTTGATCCTTCAAACTTTCCGCCGCCGCCTCCTCCGCCTTCAGGGGGGATTCCGGCGACAAAACGGTCGAATCTCCGGAGAATAAGATCCCAGTATCTTCAGCTAAGCTTGTCAGCTCATCTCTCCATGACTTGGATTCCACCGATAGCTCCATGAACACGTATGTGTATAAACAAGTACATACACACCGTATGCGTATACTCACCAATCACCAGCAGTGATCTAATAAGTGAAATATGAGAGAAAGAGAGAATTTAAGTTATTTAACAAGTAGAAGCGGAGGGGAGTGAGAGGGGAGAGACAACAGCTGTAAAGAGAGAGAATCAAAGAAGAACATTAGAAACTAATTAGGATGTGAGATTACGATCAACTACGTGTATTAAATGTACTGTCTTTTTTCTACCAATTCACATATTCAAATTTGTGCTGACAAGGAGTAACAAAGATAAGAATTAGTAATACATTTCCTTTATGATTTTTTTATATTAATTTCTTATTTAAAAATTGAATAAAAAACAAATTATATATTTAAAAACAAATATATTACTGCATACTTTATTAAATAAAAATTAATACTAGGGAGATTACTGTTAGATAGGCAACAAAACCTCTTAATTATTATGAGATACAAACATACAAAAATATTATTACTAACTACTGCATCCGTCCCCTTGAAAGATATTCGTTTAGGATTAAGGAGTAAAAAAATTTAATGTATAATAAGGTGAGAGAAATAATATTTTACTATGTAGTGGTTAGTTGTATTAGTGTTGAGTGTGGGGACATGTGTAGTGATTGTGGGTCACATAAATCTAAAAAGAGAAATGAATACTTTGTAATGGGACGGAACAAAATGAAAAAATGGATACGTATCAAGGGGGACGGAGGGAGTACATAAATAGTTATTCCAATATTACCCCTACAATATGTTGTGTGCAGCAAAAGTGTGTATAATAAAAAAAGTGTGCAGTAAAAAAAGTATGTGCAACAAAAAAAATATAGTGGTCCGGCAGAGCTTCGGCGGCGGTCCGGCGACTTTTCGGCGGCCGGCCAACAGTCCGGCAGTGCTCCGGCGACCAGCCAGCGTAGCTTCGACTGGGGCATTGGTTTCCTGGCGGCCGACCGCGCGGTCCGACTGTGCATCGACGTCGGTCAGGCAGTGATCCGGCAGTGGGTGAGGGTTTAGGATTTGTGGTTTAAAAGTGTATGAGTTTAAGGTTATATTTAGTATTTTACTTGAATACTTGTATGTGAGAGTATTTATTTTAAATCATTATATCTTATTATAATAATTAGGGATATTTACCTATGAATAATTTTTCCTTAATATAGTAATATGTACACGCATTGGATACACATAATACAACTCTATAGTGTAAAAACTTTAACAAGTGATGGAGCTAGAAATTTCGTCCAGACCCAATTACACTTAATAATGTTATCCTTTTTTGGGAATAATTGAACCAACACATTAAATTTGTAGTTTAATAAAAATTGATTCTTAATTAATTTCAATATATTACTTTTAGGAATTTTTTTAGGTAATAAATTAAATGTATGGTATGTGTAAGATGCGGGTAAAAATTTTAAATCACAATGTATTTTGAGCTTATTAATGTGATATACTCCCTCCGTCCTGCTTATATTGCACCGTTTATTGTAGCTTTTGTGAGAGTTTTATGCAGTCAAACGGTGCAGTTTGACCGGGATGGAGGGAGTATATATATATATATATATATATATATATATATATATATATATATATATATATATATATATATATATATATATATAGTAATGCAAAAAAATATTCCTATTTTTTCCATTTTGGTCATCCCACCTAAAGGGTCTTCTTTCCTTTTTTACACACGTGGGACCCACTCACCTCTTCTAATACAATTAAAATATGGGATACACATTAAATAATAATACTTCATAATCTACGTACGAAAAAACAAAAGACCCTCTTTTTGTGGGACGGGGGGAGTAATTATTAAAATAATCATAAGTTCCAAATGTCACCAAAATAATCCATGATTATTTATACACCAACAACTCCGTGGTATATATATATATATATATATATATATATATATATATATATATATATATATATAGAGGATATATTATATATGTTAATCTGTTCATTGCAAATTTAACTCATAGCACACATGCATTACAAAATGCAAAAAAACAACTTAATTCCAAAGGAAGCATATACTGACTGCCAACTGAAGTGCAACAACATCAATTAATAAATATGAACTGGACATATATATTTAATGTATATAATTAAAAGCCATAAATTGTGAGACTTGATATTTCCGTGTAAATGCATAACCCAAAAGCTCAATTGCAGAATACAACATCAAATCAAAATAGCTATTACAAAATTTAAAATTCTGATTTAATATTCAATTAGTAAATTCAATTCACATAACTTAAATAAATCAATCTAAAATCTGTATATCATTGAAAAATTAAATTTCTAGATTCAAAATTGTGATTTCTCTTAATGATCCAAATACAAATATTTGAATCCTATCACAATACTATCATATCTCAAAAATTATAAATAGGGTGGCTTTGATACCACTTGTAGTAATCAATCCATAATTCCTAAACCTTAAATTGAAATCACGAACTTGGAGATCAATGATTAATAGAGTGGCCGTGAGGGATTGAACCCGTGAGAGTAGTTTGATGCCAGTAGCCATTAATAGATCAATGCTTAATGCTGATTAAAATATATTTTCTAGAGTATGATAAAAAATGAGTTAAAATATGATTTTATAATATTATAATATGATTCATTATTGACATACTTTAATTATAAATAAACATTATTTTATCTATATAATAAGTTTACTTTAGTAATGATCGACATGTCTCACAACCGTGTCACAAAAGACTTGTAGCATCTCTAATAGTATATGTAATTGAATCATCTATTTTCAATGGAGGATTATTTTAGTAAAAGTGGGTATTTTAATTTTTCATAACGAAAGAAAAGGGGCACCGTGACCCATTCCTTATATTTAAAAAGAATGGATACAAAAGTGAAAGGGAATGGTAATTAATTAGCCAAAATAAGGGGAGCAGTGGCTTTAGAAGCGTGAAGTAGAATCAATTATTTAACTCACAAAAAGAAATATAAAAGTATTGGAATGTTAGTAAATCGGAAATAAAAAACCGACCAATCCTTAGAAGAATCAAATGTCCACCTTAAAAAAGTGCATAAATCAGAAAGTAATAAAGGTGGCAGCAGCCTACTCTTGTTTTCTCACTCTCTCTCACACATACACACTCAATACTGTGTGCATTTTATCATGGGGGATGGATAGCGTCGGGACCACTTACTAACAAACTATTGCCATTTACTCTTACTTTTTAGTGCAAGTTTAAAGGTATTTGATAGGTAAATTATGATAATCTACACTGTTTTTCTATACTCCCTCTGTTTCTTGGCAGGAATTTCATTTATTTTTGAGCATGTGGACTAATGAATATTATTATTTAATGTGTAGTGAGTAGCTGTATTAGTAGGTGTGTGGACCCCATGTTTTAATCTACATTTGTTTTTATGTAATCCCTACATCCCTTGGTAAGAATCTCATTTGTTTTTGAGCACGTGGATTAATGAATATTATTATTTAATGGGTGTGTGAGCCCCATGTTTTAATTGTATTAGTGGGTGTGAGTGGGTCTCATGAGTCCAAAAAATAAAATGGGATCTTTTGGGTGGGACAATCAAAATAGTAAAATAAGACTATTTATTACCTAGGGACGGAGGGAGTATTTGTTTAATTTTTATTTTATACATATATAAATTAAGTAATATAATAATTTAATATTTGGTGAGTTAAAGAATATAATAATATTTTAATATGTAATGAGTAATTGTATTTAAAGGTGGATACCTCTATTCTAAGCACTTTCAAGCCTTGATTTGAAGGAGTGGTTGATGGGTAAATTATGATAATTTTAGTCGAAAGAATAACATAGGGGTAAAATAATTATCTAATTGATTTGCTCCCACATATTGCCTTAAAAGAGTGGTGTGAAGAGGTATATTATGGTAATCCAATATTTCCACGCATACACCTTGGCCCAAAAGAGTAGTGGGGGATAAATCATGATAATCTAACTGTTTCACCTTAATCGCTTTTACATTTCGGTCCGAAAGAATGGTGGATAGATAAATCATGATAATTGATAATAGAAATTAGACCAGACTCAAAGCATATAAGGAGCATTTTATTTTGAGAGATTGCTCACTTCGGTGCGACAGGGTGATGGAATGATAACTCAACGTTAATAAATGCTAGACCAAATTCACCTCACACAAAAAATTTCATCATTTTGAAAGGTTGCTCCAACATCTTTTGCCCTCTAGTGTATGTTTATCTCCTCCATGACCAGTTGACTGCCCATGAAAGACCTTCACTTCTACTCATTGCCATAAAATTATGTGTTATTTAATTCTCCCTTCGTCCAACTTAAAGAGTGCCTTTTTGCTATTTTATACATCTAAAAAAAATCCTCCTTCATTTTTTATACAGATAAGATCCACTAGAAGCGGATCCACTTTAGAACAAGGGGGTACAGCTGTACCCAAAATGAAAAATATTATACATATACTCGCTTCGTCTCATTTCAATGTTTACATATTTCTATTTTGAGCGTCTCATTTTAATGTTTACGTTTCTTTTTTTGGAATGTGAGACTCACCTAAAATAATTAATATATGACCATAGTCCCCACATCCAACATTAATACACATACCCATTTTATAATTAAAGCACTATACTCCTTAATCAACGTGCAACAAACAAACGTAAATATTGAAATGGGATGAAAGGAGTATATAGTATTCGGTGACAAAAGTTTGTCCTTGTCACGGTGGTTCCGCTGCTTAAATTGGAACCTGGAAGGTGACTTTTATTCTTTCTTTAAAAACTGTTATTTAATTTATATGTTATTTAAACTTTTACTACTTTTTTTTAAATTTTTTTCTTAATTTTTTTATATCAAAATATAAACAATGGATTCTTTAAAAGTGACGGAGAGAATATACTTAAAATAAAAATATATTTTTATATTTACATGCTGTACCCTTAGAACAAAATTTCTAAATCCGTCCCTGCGACCCACTCTTACTAATACAATTAAAATATGAGGTCTACACTCTCATTAATACAACTATCAACTATACATTAAATAATAATAATCCTTAATTTACGTGCAAAAAGCAAAAACAACTCTATGCTCGGAACAAAGAGAATATTACAGTTGGAATATTATTTTTTATGTTACAATATTGATGAAGTAGACATAAAATCATATAATATATTGTGTAATTAGATAAGATAATAGCATTGGTAGAAATTAAAATTCGACCATTTCTCATATCGGGATTGAGTTGATGAGTTCCCTATGGTGAAGAAGTTAATTTGCATCGAGCTACATCGTTGAGAGATGTGCAACTTTGCAGATTTCTTACGTTCATGTCCCCCAGGTGGGTGATGTAATAACCAGCCCAATATTTTTGGTAAATGTTCAATAAATATATATATCCCATAAAAGTTTACATTCCTCTTTCGGCACGGAAATTAAGAAAAGTGATATTTTTTAGGAATATTATGATATTTTTACTTATAAAAAAATAAGTATTATTGTATTTTTTGATAATAAACACTAAATAATAAAATATGTTAGGTGTGTTAGGTTAAATTGATTTTTTTTATATATAAAGTATATGGGGAAGAGTGATTGTGTTTGATTTTTTGCATTTTTAGGAATGTGCAAACTTTTGTGGGACAACCTAGAATAAAAAGTGTGTCATCTGAAATGAAATGGAGAGAGTATATATATTTCCAAGGAAGCTCCCCTTGCTTATCCTGAAAGTGCATTTCTTGGGGTTTAGTTTCATTCCATAATGCCGAAATACCTTGAATACTCAGCTAAAATGACTGAATGATCCATTCTCTTTACGCTTTTTAACACCGTATCATCCACGTATAACTCGACTATATTTCCAACCTCAGCCTCGAACATCTTATTTACCAGCCTTTGGTAAGTTGCCCCTGCATTTCTCAAACTGAATGGCATTTTGTTCCATTCATAAACCTTGTTTTCTACAAAGAAAGTTGTGTGTACTTTATCAGCTGGGTGCATCAGGATCTGGTGATATCCCGAGAATGTATCTATGAAGCTCATGATCTCGTGTTCTGCAGTAGCGTCTACCATTTGATCAATTGATGGAAGAGGATAGCTATCCTTGAGGCATGCTTTATTCAGATCTGTGAAGTCTATGCACAACCTCCACGATCCCTCTTTCTTTTTAACCATGATAGGGTTCTGTACCCTTATGGGGTATTTGCATTCGCTGATCCTCCTGCTTGCTAACAGTTTGTGACTTCCGATTCCATTGTCGCGTTCTTCTCTAGGCTAGACTTCATTTTCTTTTGATGGAAAGGTGTAATACTCGGATTGATGTTCAGTCTGTAACAAACATATTTTAGGTGTACTCCCTGCATTTCGTTCGGGTTCCATGCGGAAACGTCTAAGTTTCCCTTCAACAGTTGGATTAGTTCTGCCTTAAATTCCTCTTCCCATTCAATTGGGACTTTTACCTTGATCTCATCATTTTTGGGGTCCAATTGAACTTCCTCTGTTCTACCCGTTGCAGAGGCTCCTTCACATACTTTCAATCTTAGGTTCTCGTCGGGTGTTGTGGGTTTCAACCTCGGCTTCTTTGCCTCATTTTATTTCTCTTCTGTCTCTTGATCCATCGGACCAGGTTGGATTCCTACCATTTCTAGGGGTTCGTTCTCCCATTGTTCTTCTTCTTGCCTCCTTTCATCAACCTCCATAACCATATCTGGTTCATTCTCTTCTTGTTCTCCCTATTGTTGTCTGTTGATTTCCACCTGTATTTCAACTTCGTCTTCACTTCCCACGATATCCTCAAAGGCTAGCATCTCGTAGTCCGTATCATGGTAGCTCAACCCTTATACTTTTTCCACAAAAGAACACTCTCTGGCTTTCCTCTAATTTCCTATTATTGTTGCCACTCTCCCATCCGCCGTAATAAATTTGAGACATTGGTGCAAAGTGGACTGGATGGCTCCAAACGCGTGGATTAGTGGGCGACCCAGGACACAGTTATATGTGGAGGTTTGATCCATCACCTTAAATGTCAGCTGTTTTTGCATTTGGATTTTTCCATTGATCCTTTGAGCTGTACCGATAAGTCTACCTCCATGGTCTGCCTGGTCAATACGTTATCAAAATCCTTAATTTCTGCACCAAAAGGTCTTACCTTGTGGTGACTCTCTCCGCCCAAGTTTTTAAAAAAACATCTTTGAAGATTATGTTTAAGTAAGACCCCATATCTACTAAACATCTATGTACTTTGACTCCAGACAGTGTAGGTGAAATGACTAGAGGATCAGAGTGTGGAGTAATTACATCGTAGAAGTCCATCTCTGTGAAGACGATGTCGACTTCCGTTATTCCTTTCATTTCCAATGCCAACGACCAAACTTGAGGGACCTGTTGGCTCAAGTCCCTTAATTCTGCCTTCCTCTTCCTTTTTAGGGCTGTAGTGATCGCCTGTAAGGTTCCAACGTAGGGGATCTCTTCGGTGGATTCCACATATTTATTTTCCCCAGTCTATCATTCATCGGGCCTTGTGCTCCAATTATGTCGAATACTGGTAGTGTGCTTGGGGGCGGAGGGGGTAGAGGTATCGCTCCTCCATTCCTTCTCCTGTCCGGGGACTTCTGTCTACCCGGAGGAGGAGAAAGAAATAGCGTCTTTCCGATACACCCTCGACCTCAGCGTTTGTAGCATTCCTTTCAATCTCCCTTCTTTGAACAACTTTCATAATTCTATGATCAAGTCTCGACATTGATCGGTGTTATGACCATGTGCCAAGTGATACATGCAGTACTTCCGAGGGTTAGTGAGTTTCGAAGTTCGCAAGACAGGTCTTGGCGGCCGAAGGACTTGTTGATCCTTCACGTAATAAAAGACTTCGATCACGTTAAGGTTGGTGCCTGACTTCAACTCCTCGTACATTTGTTGCACCTCAGTATCTTCCGTGAAAGGTTTGAATGTCGAAGGTGCTTTGTACTATTTTACTCCTCCATTGCTTGTCTTTCTTTTTACCGGATCTGCTGAGGTACTCTGGCCACTTGCTCTCTTTTGTGAGAGTAATTTTTTTAAATCGAAATGTATCTCACAGTAATTATGGGTACAAAGTGTGTACCTATGAGTAATTTTTTCATAAAAATAATCGATTAAAACTTGTGTGTCCTTGAGACACCGTGCACTCAAATACCATTTAGTATTAAATGATAATATCATTAGTACGAGGACGTGTACCCTTTATTTACAGAAAAAAACAAAAAAATGAAAATGTATACCCTTTATAATAAAATGTTGTATCATTATTAATTAAAGTATATACCCTTTAGAATAAAATGTTGTACTCTTACCCACTTTGTACGCTTGGAAAATTTTGTACCCTTACACATTTTGTACACTTAGGAATATAAGAGACTAACTTATAATACTTATTAATGTACGTACAAAAAGTAAATAAGACTCGAATGAGAGAATATTTGACGATAGCTATTGTATTTCAAATTACCAAAAATTCAAGCTCAACAACCAGAATGCAATTTTTTTTGTTCTTCTTAACTTCAACAAGCACCACATTTTAGTGCCAATTGGAGTATTGGACACACATGAAAAAAAAAAAAAGAAAAAAAAAGAGAGTAGCATAACTTAACACAGTTGGGCACGTTTAAAAACAAGTGACAAACTGTATAGCCCACTCAACTAATATCCATTCAACTTATTATTTATTTTCAAAAAAATTCACATTTAATTTCCAATCTTGATCGGTAGGAAGAGCTCCTGAATGATCCTAAACCTTTTACTGCCCCAGCTCTAAGAATGTATTGATGGTAGATTGCTGCAATTGTTGCTCCAATCAAAGGTCCCACCCAGAATATCCACTGTTTTTTCAGTAATTAAATTAATTAACCAAAAATATTACTCCAATAATTTAAATCATGATTAATGTATACGGTATATAGATCATATATGATATACCTGATCATCCCAGGCCTTCTCTTTGCCGTAGATCACGGCGGCCCCGAAACTCCGGGCTGGGTTGATACCAGTTCCGGTGATCGGGATTGTGGCCAGGTGTACCATGAACACGGCGAATTCAATTGGAAGTGGTGCCAAAACCTGTTATTTAATCAAATTAATATATTATGGGATTAAATTAAATAATAAGTATTTGTTGAATTAATTACAGGAATATGAGTCTCTAGCGTTTCTCTTGGGATCAGTGGCGGAGAAGATGATGTAAACGAGAACAAAAGTTCTGATGTGTTGTGGAATTGGATCCTATCCAAAACTAGGACAGACAATACATAATGATATATCGGCACAGCGGAAACACAACAAATCCCAAATTGATATAAATTATATCAATGCACAACCTTCCACTCAAATATCGCAGAAACCACAACGCAATTAAATATGCAGGAAAATATATGCAAAATCAACACAAAAAATTTTAACGTGGAAAACCCCTTCAACCTGAGGTAAAAATCACGGGACCTCTCGTCCAGAAAACAATCCACTAATACACAATAAAGTACACAGTTCAAACTCTCTATCACAAGTAGGGGAATATCATCTCTATCACAAGTAGAGAAACACCAATCTATCTCTCTATCACAAATAGGGGAATACAACTCCCTATTACAAGTAGGGGAATACTAGCCTAAAGAGAAATCCTCTTGGAAAACAAGACAACAATGAAATCCACTCCGATCAATGTGTAGAGAACGTCGCCACGAACTCCCCCTTGAAATTTGAAGTGAAACAGTGAAGAAACAGAGTAGCTTCACCCTACTCTCCCTCTTCTTCCCCTGTTTCTCCCTTTTCTATTCTGTATCTTCACTTCTGCTTGTTTCTTCCATTCACGCCACCAGCATTTTATTTCATTTAATTGACCAAAACTTGGTCATGCTGTTGGGCCACATCCATTTAATTCCTATTGGGCTTCTTTAATTTATTATTCTTGGGGAACACGGCCGAACAAGGGACACTTTCCGGGCCAATAAAAGCCCGAACGACACTGCGGGATTTATGTGACCCCCTGGACCAATCAATCACATCACTATTTAATTATTTATTTATTCAGAAAATTCACCTTCACTAAAAATAAAAAAAATGCATACCGGAAATGCCGGGGGTGCAGTAAACGAGGACGAAGATCATGCCGCCGAAGGCCCAAGCAATGCCGAGAATGCCAACGCTGCCGCACTCATCGGCGGCGCTCTGGCTCTTGTATCCGATCACCGTCAATACGGTGACGTACAAGAACAAAAGGGTTGCAATGAATTCCGCAATTACGGCCCTGTACAATGACCACTTGCCTAGCTCCTCCGCTTCAATGAGAAACGCTGGTGGCGGATCTTGGTAGACCTTGGCGCCGTATTCGGTGGCAGCTCCGACTTCAATATCCTTAGCCATTTGCACTTGTATTTCTTTCTCGTTCAGCTTATGTTGTTGACTATGGCATCAAATTTCTGGTTTAACTTGGTGACTGTGAGTGAGCGTGAGAATGGAGTTTGAGGGGGTATTTATAGTATTATTTTATTTATTTTAATTTTATTTCTTTAAATTTTGCCGCCCCAATTCATGATTTTACTTGATCCTTGTCCCCACCACTCACCACCCCATCCAGCACTACATACAACAAGATTTTTTTTTATTGATCATTGAAGTTTGTGGACTTTTCTCGAAGCTGCTTTTATTTTTTTATTTCATTTTCAATAATACTTTTGTGTGTTAAATTTAAATCTACATGCAAAACATATACAATCTCCGTTGAAAAGAAGTTGTCGCCTTTTTTTTAGTATAATAATAATTTAATTTTTAGTGAGTTGATGATATAATATTTTATTTTGTAGTGTGTAGTTATATTAATAAAATGTAAGTATTACATGAATATACTAGTATTTTGTATGGAACACATTTAATATGTTAATATCTTAAGATAAAAGAAAATATATACGTTAATATCATGAGATAAAAGAACACAAACCCTTGTGAGTTCACGGTGTAAACCTTCTGGTCTCTCTTTCAATCATACTATATGTATTGTTAGTGTGTTTAAATAAAGTCTCAGATTGAAGAAGAATACCAAGTTGATATGATGAATCACTCTGTAAAACTCTCACGTTGAATCAAAGATTGATTCTAAAACTCTCACGAAATTGAATGAACTCAAGTGTGCGATGTTGTGTGATTAAAACTAGAAGAACAAGATATATAGTGGTTCGACTTATTAACCAAGCCTACGTCCACTGTGAGAATGATCGTTTCTATTACTTTTTTGAGTGTTTTGAAGTTACACATACATATGCACAGATTACACCATATATATACACAACATGCAATTAGATCAAACTTATGGGACCATTGCGTGTATGCAACTTTCAGCAGATATAAGAGCAGTTATATGGAATCTTTTTCTGTTACAACAGACTCCAGCTCATAGCCGACACTTTGAGCTTGTCACCTGTGTGTAGAACCTTCCAGAATATACTCTCAAAACCTCCCTACACCAGCTGCAACATACCCTGATCACAACCCTTCCACATGGCCCGATTTGATTTGTTTACATTTGCTAGTTACTTCCACGTATGATCATGCACCCGTTTCTTGAGTTGAAGCAGATCAAACCTAGCTAAACTTCAACTTAACCTCTTACTAATGGTGATCAGTCATTAATATGAGATTTTTATCCTCAAATCTCCACCTAAAAACTCATACTTAAGCAATCCTTACTTTACCTTCACTTCACTTTTTTAAAGTCAGCAAACTTTATACACACTGCCTTGTTGGAGAGCAGCAAAACTTTCATCACTACTTTGAGAGAGTAGCAGAACTCTTCACTGTTATCTTCAGCACATGTTGATAATGTTGGCACTTGGATCGTTTGGTTAACGTGACCCGTTAGGGATCCATACGTTTCTAATGTCAGCGGAAGCAATAAATCATAGAAACGATTACCGTTCACCAGGGTATGTAGAAGATGAAGGATTCTCACTGACAGACTGTGCAGTCCCACGAGAATGGCCATAACTTCCTCGTCTGATGTCAGAATTGAATGATCTTTATGCTCAGACGATCATCTCTTCAACGGCTTTCCGTCAGTATATTGATCATCAAATTCTGACACTGTACAATTTTATACAAATTTTGCAAGGTGGCAGACAGCAGCAGCAAACTACTTTCTAATCTTCTGTCGTATGTCCCAAGTCCGATTTCGACGTCGTGTGGGCGACGATCTACGAGACCTCCTCAATCTGCTCTCAACCCTCATCACACGTGAATAATGAATGAGATTTGAGTTCCAGATAAGTTGAGGTGACTTATATACATGGGCTACAGCAGGGACCAGGAGGAGAAATTGGGTTGGGCCTCCATTGGGCTTAAGTATCCAAGCTTAGCCCAAAGCTTATACTTAAGTCCAATAATAATAATATATTCCACTAAAATATTATTACTGCACTGTCTTTCCAATCCCAAAATTACGTTTTGGGCTCCTTCTTATTATGAGCCCGTTAGGCTCCCCATGTTTAAGATATACAATGTCCATTAATTAATTTAAGTTAATGACAACTCAATTAATTAATATCTCATCCAAGAGTAGTACCACTCAACCTCATTATTATGCCGGAATAAATTCCACCTGCAGGGTTTACATGATAATCCTTATGAGCTCCTCAAGGGGACATCATCAACCTATGACGGACACGTATTCCTTCTACAATTAACAGCACACCATAGAGACAGCATTACTTCCCAACTCACCGAGTTTGTTGATTTAATTACATGTAAATCTCACTCATTGATGAATCAAAGAAATACATACTGCCCTACGTGTCGAGGTTATTATATAGGGATTAAGAGCACGAACTTCCATAATAACTGAGATCAAGTTCTCCTATAAGTCAGTATAAGTCGAACGATCTCAAGCGGTCGTGCTCAATTCACACAAGTGCACTAATGTGATTCTATAGCCAAGACAAGCTAATACCAAACCACACTACAACCATCCCAATAGAGAGTCCCTGTCTATCTCGATTGTGAGCATCTGTTTATACTTTATAAGGAAACCGATAATATGATCTTCCGCGTGTTGTCGCACAACATATTATCTACAGTATAAAGTAAGTAGACTATTGCATCGTGCATATAAATAAATTATAAGACGCAATCATTTGATCATATGATTCTCATTTCAAATTAATTGTTATAACATTGTTCATACAAAAAGCTAGACTTTTAGTATATAATCCAACAGATAAACTCTTGCACAATTCGAACTTCGAAGTAGGCAAGACCTTAGTAAGAAAATCTTATGGATTCTTTGTTGTTTCAATTTTCTTCACAACTACTCTTCCATCATCTATCAAATCTCTAATGAAATACAATCTGATATCAATGTGCTTTGTTCGTTCATGATATCCTTGGTGTCTTGAGAGATGAATGGCACTAGAATTATCATAATACAGCACCACAAACTCTTGCATAATACCAAACTCAGACAGAATTCCCTTCAACCACAGACATTTCTTTATTCCTTCTGTAAGTGAAATGAACTCAGCCTCTGTTGTAGATAGTGCCACCACTGATTGGTGTGTTGACCTTCAACTGATGGCTGTCCCAAATAAACTGAATACATAGCCTGATAGTGACTTCCTTGTGTCTAAATTTGCAGCATAGTCAGCATCTACATAACCTGCAAGAAAATCAATGTTAGATGTAATCTTATTGAAATGCAAACCTGTTGTTAAGCTTCCTTTCAGATATCTTTGAATCCATTTGACAGCTTCCCAATGTTCCCTTCCTGGATTTCCCATGAACCTGCTCACCAGGCTCATTACATGAGCTAAATCTGATCTACAACAAACCATTGCATACATAAGACTCCCTACAGCATTAGCATATGGAATCCTATCCATTTCTGAAATATATGCCTCTGTCTTTGCTGATTGTTGACCTGATAAACTGATCTCTTGCTTAACTGGTGTGGCAACTGATTTACACATATCCATATTATATCTCTTGAGCACTTTCTCTAGATAAATACTCTGATGCAACACAACTGATCCAGCTGCTCTATTCCTCTCAATCTGCATCCCTAGAATCACAGTAGCTTCCCCTAAGTCCTTCATGTCAAACTCTGATTTCAACATCTCTTTGACAGCTAGAATTCCATCCATAGATTTGCAGGCTATCAGTATGTCATCAACATACAATGGTAAGAACACCTGCCAATCAGCATCACTTCTGATATATACACAACTGTCATACAGACTTCTTTTGAAACCACAGCTCACAACATATTCATCAAACCTCAAGTACCATCTCCTTGGACTTTGCTTCAATCCATATAAGGATTTCAGAAGTAAACAAGCCTTATTGGTGGTATCTTGAACTGCTACACCTTCTGGAATGCTCATATATATTTTTTCTTCCAAATTTCCATGGAGAAAAGATGTTGTTACATCCATTTGATGTAACTCAAGATCAATCTGAGCAACTAGAGCTAGCATTACTCTGATTGAACAATGTTTGACCACTGGAGAGAAAATTTCAGTGTAATCAATCCCCTCTTTCTGTGAGAAGCCTCTTGCAACCAACCTATCCTTGTATCTTATCCCATCTATATTTTCTGGAGCTATCTTTTCTTGTAAATCCATTTGCAACTAACCAACCTCTGATCCTTTGGCCTCTGAACTATCTTCCATGTTTGATTCTTTTCCAAAGACATCAACTCTTCTTGCATAGCAACACTCCACCTGTCACTTTCCTTGCAATTCATTGCCTCTACATAATTCTTAGGCTCATAAGAATCAATCTCCTCTGCTGTATATAGTGCATAAGAGACTATATCAACATTTGCATACCTAGCTGGTGGTTTGATAGATCTTCTCTGTCTATCCCTAGTTAATTGGTAACTATTTAATAACTCATCAGTTTCTAATCTTCCTTGATCATTATCAGCAGCTTCAACAGTATCATCTTGTACTATTTCTTCATTATCTGCCCCCTGATCATGTACAACTTTCTTGGCATGCTCCACTTCAAACTCAGTTTTATCATTTCCTTGAGTACTCTGAACTTGTTGAGGACATAATAGCATCACAGCCTCATTAAAGGTGACATCCCTGCTTACTATAAACTTCTTGCCTTCAATACTCCATAACTTGTAGGCTTTCACACCCCTGGGATATCCTATCATAACACATTTCACTGCTCTTGGTGCTAACTTATCTTGCTTAATGTGAGCATAAGCTAAACAACCAATAACTCTAAGCATTGAGTAATCTGCTAGTTTCCCTGACCATACCTCTTGAGGTGTTTTAAACTTCAGAGCTGTTGATGGACTCCTATTTATAAGAAATGCCACTGTAGTGACCAACTCACCCCAAAAATCCTTTGTCAAACCAGAATTACTCAATATACACCTTACTCTCTCAAGTAAAGTTTGATTTAACCTCTCAGCAACACCATTTTGTTATGGTGTGCCTGGAACAGTCTTGTGTCTTATGATACCTCTGTCTCTACAGAACTTGTTGAACTCCTCAGAACAATATTCAAGACCATTATCAGTTCTTAACACTTTAATCTTAGCATTACAAGTGTTCTCCACCTCAATTAACCAATTCTTAAAAGTGTTAAAGGATGCATCCTTAGTTTTAAGAATATATATCCACACTTTCCTACTATAGTCATCAATAAAAGACATGAAGTATCTGCCACCACCTTTGGTTTGAGTCCTTGCAGGTCCCCATAGGTCTGAATGAATGTAATCCAACCTGGATTTGCTTGTGTGATCACCAATTCCAAACTTAAGTCTCTTAGCCTTTCCAAAGATGCAATAAGTGTATATCATCACTTCCAGTTGTAACATTATTCTGTCCAATCACAGTATGACCATCAAGAATGTACAGCTCCCTTTTCTTAATTCCTTTCATCACTTCATACTCATCATTTTCAACAATGAGTACTCCTCCTTTTGTTCTAAATTCATAACCTGAAGCATCTAGAATACCTAATGAAATTAGATTTCTCTTGAGTTCTGGAATATACCTCACACCTGTCAAGGTTCTGATCACTCCATCATGCATTCTTAACTTGATAGAGTCTATTCCCCTTATCTGACATGTATGATCATTCCCTAATAATATTGATCCAGCATTTTGATACTTAAGATCAGTGAACCAATGCTTCATAGGAGACATATGGAATGAACATCCTGAATCAAGGATCCAATCCATGGATCATTTTAATGAACTGATCAACAGTGCCTCAAGATAATCAATTTCCACCTGATTTTGATTAATTGCCACCTGATTTGCTTGCACTCTCTGTTGTCTATCCTTCCCAACCTCTACCTTCTTCCTTTTAGCTGCTTTCCACTTATAACAATTCTTCTTAATGTAGCCTGGTTCATGACAGTGAAAACATTTCCTTCCTTCCTTGTCACTTGCAGACTGATCACCTTTGGTATCTTGTTTCTTACCATCAGAACTCCCCTTCTTGTTATGTTTCTTGTTCTGATTTCCCTTCCGGATCATCAATCTTTCACCTGATGATCCTTGTTCCTCACAACACTTTTGTAACTCCTTAGTTTTCAAAGCTAATTCAACTTCATCAAGGCTTATTGAATCTTTGCTACCAAATAACAATGTATCTTTAAAGTTTTCAAACGATTTTGGAAGTGCAGATAACAAAATCAGAGTCTTATCTTCATTCTCTAATTTAATCTCAACATTTTCCAAATCATCAAGTGCCTTATTAAACTCATCAAGTTGAACTAAGATTGGTTTATCTTCTGTCATTTTGAATGAGTATAATTTCTGTTTTAGATATAATCGATTTGCAAGAGATTTTACCATGTAGAGATCATCAAGCTTTTTCCGTACTGCTCTTGCATTCGTTTCCGTCTGAACTTCTCTGAGTGTTTTGTCACCAAGACACAAGAAAATGGAACTTAGAGCTCTTTCTTGAAGATCTGCTTCAGCTGCTGCAGCTTGTACATCCATTGTTGCCGCTTCATTAATCGGAGCTTCTTTGATTGCTCCTCCGAGGCCTTGCTGTACCAGATGGATCTCATCTTGATCTTCCACAGCCGTAGTCTGACTTCTCAGTGAATCGCTCGATATCAAATTTGGTAACCATGTTGATTCCTTCATTTCCTCTTCAAATAACCGCTTCCTTGATCTGTTTGCCTATGGTGATTCCCACAGACGGCGCTAATTCTCAGATTGAAGAAGAATACCAAGTTGATCTGATTAATCACTCTGTAAAACTCTCACGTTGAATCAAAGATTGATTATAAAACTCTAACGAAATTGAATGAACTCAAGTGTGTGATGTTGTATGATTAAAACTAGAAGAACAAGATATATAGTGGTTCGACTTATTAACCAAGCATATGTCCACTGTGAGGATGATCGTTTCTATTACTTTTCTGAGTGTTTTGAAGTTACACGTACATATGCACAGATTACACCATATATATATACACCATGCAGTTAGATGAAACTTATGGGACCACCGCATGTATGCAACTTCCAGCAGATATAAGAGCAGTTATATGGAATCTTTTTCTGTTACAACAGACTCCAGCTCACAGCTGGCACTTTGAGCTTGTCACCTGTGTGTAGAACCTTCCAGAATATACTCTCAAAACCTCCCTACACCAGCTGCAACACCCTGATCACAACCATTCCACATGGCCTGATTTGATTTGTTTACATTTGCTAGTTACTTCTATGTATGATCATGTACCCGTTTCTTGAGTTGAAGCAGATCAAACCTAGCTAAACTTCAACTTAACCTCTTACTAATGGTGATCAGTCATTAATATGAGATTTTTATCCTCATAAAAGGATCATAAGATTTACAAGGATTCATGATTTAAATCCAATTTACAAGAGATTAACTCAAAAGAAAGCATACCAACTTCAATGAGATAGAGAGAGTAGTATAACATGTCCATTTAGCAAAAAATTATTAAACTGATTGTTTGTGAAAACCATGCAAATTAGGAGAAATCATTTTTTGCTCGGAAGCATCAAAGGCTTTCAGGGTTGACACTAAGTCTCTTTTCTTTCCAAATTCAAGAATTATTGAACAAAATGTACTTTAACATGAGGAAAGTTTTGTGCAGAGTACGCATCAAAACTTTGATTAAGTGTTCACATCTAAAAATATATCCTATACAACCTTTGTTCTAATTTCTAAATGTACCACCTATCATCTAGGTCATACCTAGATGTCAGAAAATACTGAACTTTATACAAATGCTTCCCAAACATTAACATAATCACAGCCTGAAAACTCTCAAAACTCTTATCCGATTTTGGAAAATGGTAGTTCAGGTGGACTACCAAATTCCGAGCGCACCTCATTAGTGATTCTTTCACCCTACTTTCCATTTTTTGGTCCTTAATCTTGTTATTCTCAAATATATGGTTATTCCCAAATATATATAGTTTTTGTTCGAACTCCAACAATGTTTGATGTGACCAAGGTAATTCTCCTCAAACAACCTGTCTCAGAGAATGCAACTCTCCATAGATGAGATTGCCTGAATACATCGATTCTCAAAATAATTTATTCTCAAACGAAGGAGGTAAACACTGACCCATATTCATGATGAATCTGGGAGCTTCTGTTGGACTAGCGATGGGCAGATGACACGAGAGATCTGTCCAGACGCGGCACAGTTTCCAGTTCTCATTTTTTTAACAAGATGGTTGAAGTCGGGAGGAAAGGCCCTTGACCAAACAAATCATTTATAATCTCTAAAATGCAACTGAAATTTTCTTTCAAAGAGGCAAATGTGTTCTTTTCTTCCGCAATGGAAACCCCACGTACTTGATTGTAATATCTATCATGAAGATATCATGAACTGTGAATTTCATTAGAGTCCCACAATGACGGTTGTTGTGCATATCCACCACATAACCACAATTTATTTGATGAGTCTCCTGCAGAACAGATGGATGTATTCAACTACTTTCTGAGGTCCGTTGAAATGGAAATTAGGATGAGTTGAAATAGAATACTGCACAATTATTTGGCGGGCGGGATTACCCAACTTCCACTTATCCATATACTTTGCAACCGTCATGTGAGGCTGGTCACATATTATGTATCTCAGATTGATGATCAAAAACCAAGCAAGTATGGTGGTTAGGGCCCATTCAACATAGGTGTTCAGTCTTCCTGTTCAAACTCACAAAGAATGGGGTTGATAAGGGATTCAAAACTCCACTCTAACGTTAGGGTTCACAAAAAATTCAAAACATGTCAATACTTAGGGAGATTAAGACCATCAATTTGGGCCAATTACTTCAGTTCACTGATGGCTTGATTAAAATAGAATCCCTCTAATAAAGACTTGTTTGTCTAATATGAGCAATCCCATTAACCATTGAAAATATGTAACCCGATGCTTGTAAACCCATTTTTAGGAGATTATAAATATTAATTCATGCGATTTTATGTCAAATCGCATTTGTTGGATCTTATTATTTTTATTTGTGTGTGATAATAAATGAGGTTAATAGTTTTTCTTAATTTGTTTTAGAAACATGAAATCAATCTAATCTAAATAATTAAAATAACCTAGTTTTGCGAAACAAGCAGAAAATAACTCTCATCTTTTTTAGTAATTTCTACACAAACACATACTTTGATTATAGTATGAGAGTAAAAATGATTAAAACATCATAGATTAATTAAGTAAATGGACAAAAAGTGTGTGCCCAAGAGGTGGCCTTTTCAGATAATAAGAATGAATAGTTTCAATATAAGGGCAACAGAATAAGAGAGGATTTATAGGTTACTACCCTCTGAAAACAGAGAGACATAAAAAGTTCTACTTCCACGCTTCTCATCTCTAACTACATAAGATAACGACACAGTCCGAGTCTACATCTACATCGATTAGTCAATATCTCGGGATAGATACATCATACACTAATAAATAAATATAGGCTAGGATAATATCGAACAAAAATACCTCATAAATCATAATTGGCCCTTGGCTTTAAGTAGTCATCACAAAGACTGCAGACAACTATGATGGTGCGGTAGACATGCAAGTTAGGAGAAATCATTTTTTGCTCAGAAGCATCAAAGGCTTTCAGGGCTGACACTAAGTCCCTTTTCTTTCTAAATTCAAGAATTATTACACAAAATAGTACCTCAACATGAAGAAAGTTTTGTACAGAGTACGCATCAAAACTTTGATTATGTGTTCACATCTAGAAATATGTGCTATACAACCTTTGTTCTAATTTCTAAATGTACCACCTATCATCTAGGTCATACCTAGACGCTAGAAAATGCGGAACTGTGTACAAATGTTTCCCAAACATTAACATAATCATAGCCTGAACACTTTCAAAACTCTTATCTGATTTTGGCAAATCGTCGTTTAGGTGGACTGCCAAATTCCGAGAGCACCACATTAGTGATTCTTTCACCCTATTTTTCATTTTTTGGCCCTTAATCTTGCTATTCCCAAATATATAGTTATTCTCATATATATATATATATATATATATATATATATATATATATATATATATATATATATATATATAGTTTTTGTTCGAACTCCAGCAATGTTTGATGTGACCAAGGTAATTCTCCTCAAACAACATGTCCCAGAAAATGCAACTCTCCATAGATGAGATTGCCTGAATACGTCGATTCTCAAAATGATTTATTCTCAAACGAATGAGGTAAACATTAACCCATTTTCATGATGAATCTGAGAGCTTTTGTTGGACTAGCGATGGACAGATGACACGAGAGATCTGCCAGACCCGGCATAGTTTTCAGTTCTCATTTTTTCAATAGGATGGTTGAAGTCGAGAGAAAAAGGCATTTTGACCAAATAAATCATTTATTATCTCTAAATCACAACTGATATTTTCTTCCGCAATGGAACCCCCACATACTTGATCATATTATCTATCTTTAAGATATCATGAACTGTGAATTTTATTAGAGTCCCACAGTAACGGTTGTTGTGCATATCCACCACGTAACCACAATTTGTTTGATGAGTCTCCAGCAGAATGGATGGATGTATTCCACTACTTTCTGAGGTCCGTTGAAATGGAAATCAGGATGAGTATAGAATACTGCACAATTATTTGGCGGGCGGGACTACCCAACTTCCACTTATCTATATACTTTGCAACCGGTCATATGAGGCTGGTCACATATTAGGTATATCAAATTGATGATGAAAAATCAAGCAAGTAAGGTGGTTAGGGTCCATTCCACTCTCCCCAAATGTATACTTTGTACTCACTTCACTTTCCACTTCCCTTTTCTTTTCATTGCCCACTTGCACTTTCCTTCCATCTCTACTGCTACAGAAGCTCCTCACGAATAACTGAACTCTACTTCCCTCTCCCACTTTTCTTTCATCCTTACTAGTACTACAGGACACAGAATATCTTGTGACACTTTGGTGTGACATCTCATGTAAAATCTTCTCATCGAATGACACATGGCACTGTGGATAAACTAATCCCTTGCTCCAAGGGTTGATTGGTTGACTTAGGGTATAGTTTCCTTATCTCTCTTACATGTCACTCATCCAACGAAGTGGCACAAGAGATGTCAACCCAAAATGACACAGAAGATCCGGACCCGTACTACAGAAGCTCTTTGCGAATAACTGGAATCCACCCTCCTCTTACAATTTTCTTCCATCCCTACTAGTACTATAGAAGTACCTTGTAAATAACTAGACTCCACCCCCCTTTTGCACTTTCCTTCCATCCCTACTACTAAATATCCACCTCCTCTCCAATAACATGAACCATTTTCTCTTATCAATTTCGCGCTAAAGATTGCGGAATTCATGGATTGTTAGATGAATAGTTGCAGTGAGACTTCATACTTGACTTTCAGCGGGCAAGACAGCGGGCGATGATCAATTCTGTTAGGTGGAGGTGGTTGTCATCGCCGTCGGAGCGCCGATCTTCGTCGCCGAAAAAGATGGAGGCTGAACTTCAACGTAGGTGCTCAGACTTCCTGTTCAAACTCACAAATAATGGGGATGATAAGGGATTCAAAACTCCACTCTACCATTAGGATTCACAAAGAATTCAAAACATGTCAATACTTAGGGAGATGAAGACCATCAATTTGTGCCAATTACTTAGGACTCATTTGCAATTCACTAATGGCTTGATTAAAATAGAATCCCTCTAATAAAGACTTGTTTGTCTAATATGAGTAATCCCGTTAACCCTTGAAAATATGTAACCTGATATTTGTAAACCCATTTCTAGGAGATTATAGATACTAATTCATGCGATTTTATGTTAAATCGCATTTGTTGGATCTTGTTATTTTTATTTGTGTGTGATAATACATGAGGTTAATAGTTTTTCTTAATTGGTTTTAGAAACATGAAAATCAATCTAATCTAAATAATTAAAATAACCTAGTTTTGCAAAACAAGCAGAAAATAAATCTCATATTTTTTAGCAATTTCTATACAAACACATAAATCACAACTTTGATCATAAAATATGAGAGTAAAAAAGATTAAAACATCATAGATTAATTAAGTAAATGGACAAAAAGTATGTGCCTAAGAGGTGACATTTCCAGATAATAAGAATGAACAGTTTCAATATATGGGCAACAGAATAACACAGGATTTATAGGTTACTACCCTCTGAAAACAGAGAGATAGAAAAAATTCTACTTCCACGCTTCTCATCTCTAACTAGATAAGGTAACGACACAGTCCAAGTCTACATGTACATCGATTAGTCAATATCTCGTGATAGATACAACATACACCAATAAATAAATATAGGCTAGGACAATATCGAACAAAGATACCTCATAAATCATAATTGGCCCTTGACTTCAAGTTTTCATTCCAAAGACTGCAGACACCTATGATGGTGTGGTAGGCATGCAAATTAGGAGAAATTATTTTTTGCTCGGAAGCATCAAAGGCTTTCAGAACTAACACTAAGTCCCTTTTCTTCCCAAATTCAAGAATTATTGAACAAAATAGTACTTCAACATGAGGAAAGTTTTGTACAGAGTACGCATCAAAACTTTGATTAGGTGTTCATATCTAGAAATATATGCTATACAACCTTTGTTCTAATTTCTAAATGTACCACCTATCATCTAGGTCATACCTAGACGCTAGAAAATGCTTAACTTTGTACAAATCCTTCACAAAAATTAACATAAGCATAGCCTGAACACTCTCAAAACTCTTATCCGATTTTGGCAAGTCGTAGTTCAGGTGGACTGCCAAATTCCGAGCGCACCTCATTAGTGATTCTTTCGCCCTACTTTCCATTTTTTGGTCCTTAATCTTGCTATTCCCATATATATAGTTTTTGTTCAAACTCTAACAATGTTTGATGTGACCAAGGTAATTCTCCTCAAACAACCTGTCCCAGCCAATGCAACTCTCCATAGATGAGATTGCCTGAATACGTCGATTCTCAAAAATGATTTATTCTCAAACAAATGAGGTAAACACTGACCCATATTCATGATGAATCTGAGAGCTTCTGTTAAACTAGCGATGGACAGATGACATGAGAGATCTGTCCAGACGTGGCATAGTTTCCAGTTCTCATTTTTTCAATAAGATGATTGAAGTCGGGAGGGAAAGGCCTTTGACCAAATCATTTATAATCTCTAAAACACAATTGATATTTTCTTTCAAAGAGACAAATGTGCACTTTTCTTCCATAATGGAACCCTCATGTACTTGACTGTATTATCTATCATGAAGATATCATGAACTGTGAATTTTATTAGAGTCCCATAGTGACGGTTGTTGTGCATATCCACCACGTAACCACAATTTATTTGATGAGTCTCCTGCAGAATGGATGGATGTATTCTACTACTTTCTGAGGTCCGTTGAAATGGAAATCGATATGAGTCGAAATAGGATACTGCACAATTATTTGGCGGGCGAGATTACCCAACTTCCACTTATCCATATACTTTGCAACCGTCATGTGAGGCTGGTCACATATTAGGTATCCCAAATTGATGATAAAAAACCAGGCAAGCAAGGTGGTTAGGGCTCATTCCACTCTACCCAAATGTATACTTTGTACTCACTTCACTTTCCACTTCTCTTTCCTTTTCACTCCCCACTTGCACTTTCCTTTCATCTCTACTACTACAGAAGTTCCTCGCGAATAACTAAACTCTACTCCCCTCTTGCACTTTTCTTTTATCCCTACTAGTTCTACAGAAGCTCTTTGCGAAGTACCTTTTAAATAACTGGACTCCACCCCTCTTGCACTTTCCTTCCATTCCTACTACTAAACATCCACTTCTCGCTAATAACATGAACCATTTTCTCTTATCCATTTCTCACTAAAGATTGCGAAATTCACGGATTGTTAGATGAATAGTTGCAGTGAGACTTCTTACTTGACTTTTCGCGGGCAGGGCAGCGGGCGATGATCGATTCTGTTAGGTGGAGGTGGTTGTCATCGTCGTTGAAGCGCCGGTCTTCGTCGTCGGAGAAGATGGAGGCTGAACTTCAACGTTTGTGCTTAGACTTCCTGTTCAAACTCACAAAGAATGTGGATAATAAGGGATTCAAAACTCTGCTCTACTGTTAAAGTTCACAAAGAATTCAAAACAGGCCAATACTTAGAGAGATGAAGACCATCAATTTGGGCCAATTACTTAGGGCTCATTTGCAGTTCACTAATGGCTTAATTAAAATAGAATCCCTCTAATAAAGACTTGTTTGTCTAATATGAGCAATCTCGTTAACCCTTGAAAATATGTAATCCGGTATTTGTAAACCCATTTTTAGGAGATTATAGATATTAATTCATGCAATTTTATGTCAAATCGCATTTGTTGGATCATGTTATTATTATTTGTGTTTGATAATACATGAGGTTAATAGTTTTTCTTAATTGATTTTAGAAACATGAAAATCAATCTAATCTAAATAATTAAAATAACCTAGTTTTGTGAAACATGCAGAAAATAACTCTCATCTTTTTTAGCAATTTATATACAAACACATAAATCACAACTTCGATCATAAAATATGAGAGTAAAAAACATTAAAACATCATAGATTAATTAAGTAAATAGACAAAAAGTGTGTGCCCAAGAGGTGGTCTTTCCAGATAATAAGAATGAATAGTTTCGATATAAGAGCAACAGAATAACATAGGATTTTTAGGTTACTACCCCCTGAAAACAGAAAGACAGAAAAAATTCTACTTCCACGCTTCTCATCTTTAACTAGATAAGATAACGAAACAGTCCGAGTCTACATCTACATCGATTAGTCAATATCTCGGGATAAATACAGCATACACTAATAAATAAATATAGGGCTAGGACAATATCAAACAAAAATACCTCATAAATCATAATTGGCCCTTGGCTTCAAGTAGTCATCACAAAGACTGCAGACACCTATAATGGTGCGGTAGACATATAAAGAATGGGGATTCAAAACTCCACTCTATCGTTAGGGTTCACAAAAAATTCAAAACAGGCCAATACGTAGGGAGATGAAGACCATCAATTTGGGTCAATTACTTAGGGCCCATTTTCAGTTCACTAATGGCTTGATTAAAATAGAATCCCTCTAATAAAGACTTGTTTGTTTAATATGAGCAATCCCGTTAACCCTTGAAAATATATAACTCGATATTTATAAACCTATTTCTGGGAGATTATAGATATTAATTCATGCGATTTTATGTCAAATCGCATTTGTTGGATCTTGTTATATTTATTTGTGTGTGATAATAAATGAGGTTAATAATTTTTTTTTGGCATTTTTAGAAATTAAAATTTAGCTTAAATTTAAAAATTTTATAAAATTATTTTTCTATTATTTAATAGTTTTAGGATGACAAAGAATCGCTACTATAAATTTTTTTATCATTGACTAGTTTTAGAAAGAAAAAAATATATCACTGATCATTATCTTTTTTTTTAATTATAAAATCATTGATCATTATCACTAGTAGTAATAGTTTGATGGTAATATATATTCATTGAGTAACACCAAAATCTTGAAGTATATAACATAACATGTAAGAAAGAAATAAAATAAATATCTTATATATACTAATTGCGAATACACGGCTAAAAATAACTTTTTAAAAGTATGAGATGTTGCGACGTGGTTAATTGTCGTATTTTTTTATTTTTTATTATTTTAATATCATATATACAATCTTTCTATATCTATTTATTATTATTATTATATTATTCATGTATATCTATAAATTAAATACCACCTTTAATTAATTTTTTTATCGGTAAAGAATAGATAATTAAATCAATCAATAAAAATATATCCAATTAATTATTATTAATCATGTATATCTTTAAATTAAACATCACCTTTAATCATATCTTTTGATCGGTTAGGGATATATTTTTTATTTTTTATTTTAATATCACATATAATCTTTAATATATTTTTATATTTAGAATTAAAAATTAAATCTTAAAAATTAGATAAATAAACTAATTAATAAAAATATATCTTCAAAAATTTTGATTATATCCTCATTATTAAATTACAATATGCATTTAATATTGAATTATCTAATTAATTTTCTTATAAAATATAATGTATCCGTATATTATGCGGGAATATATATATATATATATATATATATATATATATATATATATATATATATATAATAATTTATAATTAATTTAATACTCCCTCCGTCACAGGTAATGCCTCTTAGCTTGGGACGGAGAGAGTATATTATTTTTATATATTAATATATCAATTACACAATAAGAAAATTTGTAATGTTACTAAGGATTTGAAAATCTATCCAAAACAACTAAAAAAATTTAAAATCGAATTCATGATTTGAAATCCATTAATTTAAAATTTTGGATTTATTAATCCATTAGTTTCAAATTGTACCCAAATATGAGAGATGAGTGAGGAATTTATAAATATTTGGATTTATAAATCCATTAATTTCAAATTGCACTCAAATATGAGGGAGGGATTTGAGTGGGGATTTATAAATATGAGCGACTATTCATACCAAAAAAATATAAATTTAATTTTTTTCTTAATTGATACGATTAAAGTACCCTTATTTAACAAAATATACCCTTCCCTCTCTCTTTTTCCAAATTGTTGAAACTCTTCTCATGTCTCTTTCTCATTCTTAACCCTATGGCCATAAGTAAAACTTGGAAATTGAAATGGTTAACTTTTTTGTTTCAGGACATAGAAACATGATCAATTGTTATGATTTTTATTAATTCCATCAGAAAATGGGTTGCGAGACTCCTCATCTTATCCATCTAAACCCTGTTTGTCGCTACACCCACATAGATGAAGACTAACACTAACAATTTTTACTCTAATTTAATAATAATAATAATAATAATAATAATAATAATAATGAGTATTTAATTGATAAGAAACAGAGCACGCCTTCATCTGTTTTCATCTCTTTTCCTCTGATTTCGCGGCGCTTATATGAAACACGGTAGAGCCATCGTTCTCTGTGCTCTTCAGACTTCCTTACTGTCTCTTCCCTTTTCCATCGGTGTTGCTTCAACGCCTGCTGCACCTTTTCTCGCTTTCAACCGACCACCTCCGGGTAGCAACCCTACTCTTTCTTAATTATCCCTGTGGTTTGATATGAATGGGAAAATTGGGTGTTGATTCAGAGGAATGGTAAATAGTGATTGTTGAAGAACTTGCTTGTTCTGTGGGTTCCTAATTCTTGAGAGTGAAGCCTAAGACTCATTGTATGTACTTAAAATGTGCAAATCGATGAATAATTTATCTCTCATTATTTCTTCAAATTACATGTCGAAGAAAAGAGAAAAAACACAAAAAGTGTTGTAGAGTGACTATACTTGAGTCGTTCGTCCTTCTTTCGTAGTTTGACGGTAAATCCCTTAGTTTATCCTTTAAATTTATTTGGCGCCACATGGCTGTGATTTGGCAATTAGTCCACACACCATCTTAGGGTGATGGATCTTAGTAGAAGAGATATCATCTTAGGGTGATGGATCTTAGTAGAAGAGAGAGCGTTTCTAATTGCAGAAACAGTACACTCATCTTTACAAATGGTTCGTTTTACCTTGTTTTTAGGACATTTAATTGTCTCTTCCGTGATTGTTAAAGCTTTCTAATTGAATCTTTGCTCGTCAATATGACACCGGTAAGACTCTGGTTTTAATTTTTTTTTTCCGATTCGTTTTTTAAAGTTAAAATGTTACATAAGCATTTTAGGGTTTTTTTGTTTCTTTTGGGATTTAGTCTGGGTTCTTAAATTCTTAAGGTTTTTGATGAAATAAACGTTTTAGCGTTCACTTTTGGCTCGTTTCTTCTTTTTCTGCTTCCTTCTTCCGCTGATGGATGTTTATCCTTCAATGTGTATTAGTATGTGTAAGGTATTGCAGTTATTTGATTATTGGGTTGTGCTGTAAGCTCGTTAAAGTAGTCGAGCCTAGCTTGATAACTATTCAAGCTGAGTTTTGAATCTTTTGATTAATTTTTACCTTCTAAAACAAGAATGGAGGACCAAAGGAAACGCACGCTGGAAGCTCTAGAGAAAAGATTTGCTCAAGCGAAATCAGAGGTGGTTCACACACAGCAACAGAGGAGCAAGAAAAGGCCAACTGAAGTTATTGCTTCAAATGTTGAACAGTCATCTGTAGATTCTGCAGTTAAAAAGCCCTTTCCTGAATCTTCCTCTAGAAAAGGTATATTTCTAAGTTTGATTATAGTCATATTTATATGTTATTTGAGATTCGGTTCTGATTGTGGTTTTGTGTAATGTGCCACTGAGATGATTATTAAGAAAACTATCGAAGGCACAAATCTGTGTGTATGAACTACTTTTGACTGATATCTGTGATCTTAGTAAATCGTGTATACTTTTTGAAATTATTTTTATTGAGAACAGTTGATGAAGATATCAAAGAGCACCATGGACTTATTCAAGCTTGTCATGTTCATTATGGATTTAAGCTGACAATAATAATTATTAGGGTAAGGTTTAAAGGGCTTCCTTTCTTAAACATGAGGTGTCCACTCTTGAACACAGGTCGCAGAAATTTTTAAAAGAAAAGAAAGAATGTATTGCATTTGTAATCTATTAATAAAATCACAGTCTAACTCTTATTAGTAGATGATATAAAATGTAACTACTTACAATCTAAATAATTGATTAAAAAAGAAAAGTGTGTAATTATATGATAAATCAATTCACTCTCACTCATAAAAATTAACTTAGAAACTGCATTTTGAGACAAAACTGATGGTCAGGTTGGGTCTGAGTTGAAGGATGGAACCAATAAAGGGCGCAAAGAGGTAGTCTCCTCTTTAACATCAGCTGTTTCTTGTTTGGGAGGTATTTACCCAATGCATCCCTGTAACAACTATACTAGTTAACTAAAATATGACAGATCTCAGCTCGATATGAATGAATTGTAAGGTGTGACAACAGTTTGAGTTTACTGATTCTTTAATGTCATCTAGTTTCTAGCTTGTATCAAAGTCAAAGAACCCTAATAGATGATAGTTGGGCTGAAGAAGCGATAAAACGCATTGTGTGAATGAAAGTTGTAGTTTGCTGATTTACTTAAATCATACTCCTATTTAAGTCTGCCTAATTTGGTGTTTCAGTTGCGTTTAGGTTTAGGGACTTACTATGTTAAGATTTACATCCAAGTTTATTAAATTTTCATTAATCTCCCTTTTTTTTAAATGTTGTGTCCACTGCTCTTGAATCATATGCAGGCAAGTTTTCTTTCTCAAGTCATGTTTCGAAACAAGGTATAGTTGTATTTATATGACTGCTGATCACGCTTTTAGTCCAGGCTAGTAGGCTTGATATCTATATGGAAGCCTTAATGTCGTCAACCCTGTTTCACAGATTTAGGATCAAATGAGCCTGCATACTCAAAGCTTGCTCACTCTGTTGATGAAAAGTTGCTACCTAATGGTGTTGAGGTTGCTCTTCACTACTATTATGCTTTGAGATTATTCAGCCTTTTTAAGAAGTAATCTGGTTAACTACTGCTTCTCCATTTCAAATTAATACAGACTTCTGATAGGAAAAGCTCAATCAATCGGGTTTTGCACGAGCTTTTCCAACATGGCGACTCAGGTCAGAAATACATGCAGGGATCTAAAAGCATGAAAATTGAGGGTATAATACTCCTTGATAATTATGTCCAAAAAGGTGGTATTTCTGGCACTGGTCGTATTCAAGCACTACAGTCTGGGTCAAAACGCTCTAAAAAGCATATGTCCCTAAACCAACATAAGAAGAATGGCTCTTTAAATTTGCCAGAAGAGTTTCGAAAGTGAGTTCATTATACGTCTCAGATCCCCGGCGCATTCTGATTAATGCTTATCTTTAGACTTTATTGGTAATTTGGTAATAAGTGAACTTTGTGATGGTTTGGCAGTGTTCATCTTATACACAAAGTATAAGGCATGATAGGAGTTGTTATAATTGCAATATATATTCTTTTTCCATGTTGAAAGGATTTTCTTATAACAGGTCATCATTGGAATAGGTATTTTTTGTAGGTCATAATGTTTTAAAGGCCTCTATATTTGTGGATTTTGTTTGCTGATTTTGTGTAAAGCTTATTTTTTTATTTTGCTTTCTTGATAGTTGAGAAAATAATGTCCTGAATTATCTAATATTTTGTCACTTGTTCAGATTTGAAAATTTTAAGCCCATGCATGAAAAGTGGAAATCTTATGCACTGCAGCTTTTGAAAATTGCTGGGTTAGTGGAACTACCTTTTGCATCTTCTTGTAATGCATTTATTTTTTAACATATGCGTGGGCATGTCAGTCTTTGAATTATCTTACAGGAAAGATCAGTTGGCTCAGTGCTTTCTCAATGCTGATCTGCATGGTGCAATCATTCTAGGTTCGGAACCGTGTGCTTTAATTTACTAATTTTCAATGTATAAATCTTATGTCTATACATAAAGTATGTACAGAAGACTTGCTATGCCTGAATTTCAGTGACTTGTAGTCCTTTGATTTCATTCTACTGATGATGATTTCCCAATCTTGACTGTGGCCTTGGTTAGGATTATTACTTATCAAGATGTTACTTTTTAAAGATGGATGCATTGGGTCATTATTTTTTGCATGTGAACTAACTTTGAGGTCTACATGATGAGTGTATAATAGAGATTCTGTTGGTCAGGTCAATGAGAAATGTTAGATCAAAACTGGGAATAGTTTCAGAGGCTTGTGACTAGAAAGGGGTAATTTTAATGAACTCACTCATATTTTGGTTGGATGCTTTCTCAAATGAATATTGGTTTACAAAAATACTCAATATTCATTCTTATGTTGTTGTTTTTTTTCAACCACTCCGTTGATCTTTGGATACCCTTTACCAGGTAAAGGCATTGCCTCATTTGAGTCTTTGAGACTTATTTCCCTAGTGTAAACTAAGTTGGAGAAAAATCCTTTTTTGTGTGTGTGTTGAAGCTTTATCACAACAAGCTTGCTTGACCTCCATACTTAATCATCAATGAAAAAGTTTTACTACATCTGCGAAGGAACAAAAAGTCTCAAGGGATTGATAGGTCATTAGAGTCTAGACTTCAGTTGTGAGCTCTTCATAGACATAACTTTGATGATATTGTTAATAATTTTTTAGGACATTGGAAAAGTTATTGTTAGAATATAATACTATATCTGCTTATCTATGAAGCCTCTACCATGAAACTTTTGGCTTATTTTTTTGCAGTAGTTAGCTGTAAAATTATTGCTCATGTTGGAATACATGGCATCATGGTACGAGAAAATAAAGAAACATTCGGAATCATTACTGAAGAGAACAAATTCAAAGGTGATGCTTATAACTTCAAGATACGTATCTTTGTTGTGATCTGTTAGCAAAATTTAGATCCTTTAATTGATTCAAAATGGAATTTTAGGCAATGTTAGAAATGTCAGTATGCTCAAGTACCTGCTGTTCAATGTGCTTAAAAGTATATATCATCAGTTTTGATCTATTTGTTGAGAAAAAAAGCCTATTATAGAAAAAGGTCTACTCTCAAGGCTAATTTTGTTTACTATCTCTATATATGTTCGTGTATTAAAAGATGGGTGGTTGCACGTCTGATATTGTGTTGTGTATTTTGCAGTTGTGCCCAAGAAGCTTTCCGTTTTTGTGCTCCAGGCCGACTGCTGGAAGGTAACGCTGCACGGGGACAAACTTGTTTCCAGAACCTTGGTTCCATGATGTAATTAATGGAGGTGAGTTAACACTGCACGGGAATCCCTTCTGTTCGTTCATACATTGTTTGAGCATCTAAATTCTGAAACGCTCGTAGGCTGACTGAAGAAACCATAGAAGTAATCTACGACAACACGGAATCCTGCTGGGTTTTCAGGTCTCCACTATCCCCTATCCTTGGAAACTATATCACATGGCAATCATTCATCTGGATCTTCTCGACCCGTGGTGGGTCGTTACTATGTGGAGAGGGATCGGTTGTACTCTCTGGTGGCTGGTGAACAGTCCTTTCCCTGTCGAGACGGGTCGAATTTGATCTCCTCCCACTCAAATAATATACTACATTCATTGCAATATGTTTAGGAGGATTGATTTTTGCTTATGCCTAAATATTTCTGTTTATATAATTTGGGTCTTAGCAGGTCTCATCCACAAAATTTATAAGATCTGTAAGTGTGCATTATGATGCTTTTGCGACACATATTTTTGCAATTAATTAAATAAAAAAAATTATTGAAGGAGAGTACATATGTAGAAACATGAACAATTATTAACTTTAAAATAATTTCAATATAAAAAATGATTAAATACTAATTTAGTTTTTTATTAATCCTGAGAAGTATTTGCCCTGAAAAAAAATTAAAAAAATAAAATGATTCACAGTTCATCAAAGAGTTAATTGAATAAAATCATATATAATGCGAGTAAAGAGTTGATCAAAGCGTTAATTAATTATTCAGAGTATTAGAAATAAAATGTGATTGGATGAAATAGTTGGAAGTGGAAAAATTTTAATTAGATGAATGAAAATTGTCAGCCAAATCAATTAAGATTAGCTTAGGTTGTCATTAGGCAGTAATATTTTATCCCTATTTAGCTTCTGCCATTTGTTTCTATTCTTATCTTGCTAATTTAGTGATTAAGACAATAAGACTTATGTCGGATGTTTCTTTGATTTTAAGCAAAGCATAAATATTTAAGTTGCTTTTCTTTTTGTTTTGTTTTTTAGTTTGTTGTATTATTCTATTAATCACCTATAACTTTATACTTCTTTTATAGTTGCCTCATGAATAATTAATTGTGTTAAGCATAAATGTATTAAGTATCCTGATTATTTTAAATACATTCAACACACTGCCTTCTTCCGTGAAGTATGAGTAATTAAATTTATTTATTTATCTATTTAAATTTTGAAGGAAAACAAAATGAAAAATAACAATATAAGTAAAGGTTTACAAAGTATAATGGATTCCTTAACCTATATAAAAGATCACGCTATTAGTTTCATAAAATTGTGAGTTACTTATTTAAGCGTATTTCAAGTATAAATACACTGATCTGTCAAAAAAAAGAAGTATAAATACGCTGAAATACTTGATATATGTACAAATAAGTTATGCTGATATTTGACTAACTCCATACCAGATCAATATATATCATATTGTGAGGATCATTTTAAAACCAAAAAGTATATTAAGTGAAAGAACAACATTTTTTTATTTATTTATTGTATCGTATGATTTTATTCCTCTGAATTATATTAGTATTTATATATATAATTTCTAAATATGAATTTTTTTTAAAGAATTAATTTTTAGATTATAGATTGTTTATAATAATAATAATAATAATTGTTGACGGCTGTTCTTGACTCGTTAATTAAGCAATTGATGGATTACGATTTTTAATAACGGAACTAAGAACGAATACCATCAAACACAATAAACTATAAATAAAAGGATCACAATTGGTAGAGATTCAATTCTCCCCAAGAAACCAACCAATTTTATTACCTCCCTTTAGAACAACACTCATTCCCACCCAAATTCTTACAAGTGTAATGTCTAAAGTGAGTGCTAATGTCCTGCCTCTTTCCTGTGAGAGAGGCTATTTATATTGTCCCAAAATCCTAGAATCCGGTCAATCGTCGCGTGCCACCTGGATGAAGACAATTCACCTTCAATGAAGCTGCCTGGTACGCCGATCAGCTTCAGGAGAAACTTGGGCGCCGTTTGCTGCTCTGCCAGGGATTTGCAGGGTGTCTCCGTCCTTTGCTGGCCTCCCATTGGTTGTTGGAGCAGGGTGTGTCAGTCAGTTGTTTCCTCTTGTTAGGATTGCAGCTCAAGATATCTCTTCTTCCCGTTAGTGTTGTCTTTTAGCCTGCAGTACTCGTTCTCCTTCATTATGAAGCCTGTCCTTTCTTGTCCTGCTTTCACCGTCCCCCTTTGGTCTTCGGATAGGTTGGCTTTCTTTGCTGAGAAGTCCATCCGAGGTCTCGGTCAGGGGGATGATGAATGCCGAGGTGTTTTCCCACCGAGGGTGTCTCCCAGTTTCGTACTTGTTTGGTAGGCTTTTCTTTATTTATTCTGGGCTGGGCTTCCGGACTGTTGTGCTCTTTATTGGGCTGTCTTGATTCCTTTCCCATTTCTGTCCACCGGTTGGGCTGACAAGGAGTTGAGCCTTCATCTTCAAGTATTATGGATCTTATTGGGCCTCTAGGATCCAGTAAGCATGGGGGATATAATACCCATAACATTAGCCCCTCTAGCCTGAATAATTTCATGACTTGAGATTGTTCAGGGGTTGAATCGTACTTTGCAGGTTATATCCCTCATGCTCGGTGCTTACAACATTAGGGTTCTTTCCATCTCAGCTTCTTGCTGTTCTCAATTGTTGCCTCCCTCCTGATATGTTCTTGCCATGGCTATCTGTGTCGCTTTGAGGTATTTTCGCTCTGGTGGGGGGTATTTCTGGTATTTGGGGTGTAACTGTTGAATTGAATTTTGAATTTTGAATCTTTTTTGCCAGTTTCCTCTTCCTTGCTTCCATTTTTTCTCCTTTCAATTCTGTTGGCAGTTACTATTCTTTTATTTGGTGTACTCGTCCTCTTCCTCCAGGTACTACTCTTCTCTCTCCGTCTTTTTCTTTCTTACCTTGATTGCTTTCCCTTGCGCCTTTGGACTTATCGTTGTTTTAGGGTTTCTCCTTCTCTTCTTCTCTCTCCGCTTCCTTTCCCTTTACGATTATCGCGATATGGCCTGCGAGGGTTCCTCTTCTCTTCCTAGATCCCCTTTTCGTTCAACAGATTCTTTGCTTGGTAGTTTCGGGTGTTCTTCGCCGTCATCCTCATCATTTTTGAGAGAGCGTTTGGGTCCTCCCCCTCCGTCTCTGGTTACTTTTAATCAGCAGGTTATCGATTTTGTTTCTGCCTTTAAGCTAGAGCCTAATCCTGATCTTGCCGATTCTGGTCCAGAATTGTTGGATCATCTTGGAAAACTTCCGTTGTGGGGTGAGGATACCCCATTTTCCGCTGCCGAGGTCCCTTTGACCCGTAACGACTCTTGGTTGTGGAAGAGCCTTGTTATTGCTATCGGTAAGTTCCAATGTGGGGATGATATCAACTTCTATCTTCCTTCTCCTGATGCGCGTATGTGCTATGCCCCGCCAAACTCTGCAGCAGCCTATGAGTTACAACTTGAACTTGGCCTTAGGTTTCCTCTCCATCCCTGCCTTCGGGATATCTTCAAATTTTGGGGCATCGCCCCCACTTAGTTGGCTCTTAATGGCTGGGCGGCTCTAATGGGGATTTTGGTCCTTTTCCAGAAAAGGAAATACTCCTTTCTGATTACTGCCGAGATCAATTTTCTCTACAGACTCATCCCGAATAATCGGACGAAGGGGTATTATTATTTGGTGTCACGCCACACCAATCTTGTTGCTTCTCTGCCCAGTTCCATTAAGGGGTGGAAGAGTCTGTGGTTCTGGGTTCGCGGGTCTTGGAGAGGGGATTCCGTATATGACCTTGGGGATCCTCAAAATCCCAACGTGCTCCCTCGAAGTTCTTTCTTCAAGCCCGACCTTAGTGCGTGTATATTTCTATTGGCTCTCTTCTGTGTTATACTGGACCTTCTAACATTTTTCTCTTAAATTGTACAGTAGGGTAAACGTGTGTTCTCGAGACACTGTTGGTCGGGTTTCAGAAAGCCTTCCATCATGTTCGTAAACTCTCCGACAAGAAGCGTGGATATCAGTGGGTCCTCCGAGGGAAAAATCTTTTTAAAACTGGTTTTACTACCACTTCTATAGCCATGCCAGATAGTCTCTCTTTGCTTATTTCCTCGACTGGAGGGTTCGTCATATAATTCTTCCTCTTGCATTAATCTTTCTTCCTTCTGCTATGTTTAGGGGAAGGGAAACGTCTTATGCCTGACACTGCTCGCATGGGTGTTCTCCCCTCTACTCGCCAATGGGCTGCATTGTCCAAAGAGAAAAAGAATATTCCTCAGGCTTTTTCTCTGAAGACATCTGAAATTTCTCTTGTCGTGCAGCCCCTTTCGTTTGTTAGGATAGAAGAGGCTGCGGACCTCATCTCCTAAAGGATGGAATTCGACCTCATTCGGGCGTCCGCCGCAGGTACTCAAGAGAAAATTTCTAAGAAAGCCCCTCGAGCCCTGAAGTCAAAGAAGGGGGTGTCTGAGACTGCAGTCCCCAAGCCTGTAGCTCCAAAACGGAGATATAAGTTGGTGGATGAGACCTCTGAAGAAGATATTCATGACAGCGCCGCTCTTGTTTCCCGTTCTGCTAAGAAAATTATGGGAGATGATGCGGGTATTGTTGTCGGTGGTTCCTTCGTGGCCCCTCAGGAGCCCCTTGAGGTTTGCGATATCAGCTCTTCTCCGTCTTCAGAAACTTTTTCCCTATCTCCCTTTGTCACTTTTAGCCCCTCAAGCGGTACCATTCAATCCGACTCTCAGCAGACCCTTGGTGGTACCTCCTATGATCCAGAGCCTCTCTGTTCCCCTTCTGAGATGTGGCGGTATTACCGGAGGAAGACTCTCTTGCGTTTTTGGTTGCATGACGGTCCTTCCTCTGAGGGTGCTCCTCCTGTTTTGCCTTTGTCGGATAATGCTACTCTGTTCCTCCCTGTAGATCCGATAGTTGATCAGGAACTCCTTTCGAAGTATGGTAATTTGGATGAGGCCTGGAAGACTTTTCTCCAAACTCAGAAGCTTCTGTTCGATTTCGATGCCCCGGTATGTCTGGCTCGTGCTGCCACCCTTCCTTTTAAGGGGTATACCTGAGAACTCCTCGGGCATATGGAAAATATATCTGCCAAATATTCTCTTCACAGCATTTCTGGCCATGTAGGACGGGTAGCACTCCATGCTGTTAATGTCTTACATCATATTTCTGAGCTAGAAAGAAGCGACTCCCGTTTGGATGATGAGGTTACTTCGTTAGCTCAGAGGGTGAAGGATTACGAGAAAAAGTATCCGAGGCAGGTGCGGCTGAGGCTCTTATCATGGTCAGTAGAGGGTTGAGCAAGACAAGAGGGCCGAGCTCTAAGGAACCTTTGATGTTCTCCATTCTTGGTATGACAACCTATTAGCTAGATCGACGGAAGAGAAGAATGCTTTGGAGCTTCGGAACAAGATACTTTCGGACGAGATTGCCGCTTTGAAGGTTAAGCACTAGGAAGAGGTTTTAGCGAAAGAGAACCAGTTCCAATCCGAACTATCTCAAGTTCAGAATAACTTCCAAGCTTTCTGAATATCCTCTGAGCAGGAACTCGAAAAGGTCCAACATGAGAGAGAGACGTTTGAGGTTTCTCATGCTCAAAAGGTTAAGGCGTCTGAAGATATTGTTGCGGAGGTCTTGAGGGGGTGTGATGTGGCTTTGGCCGAGGTGGAGCGGGTGAAGGATGCTCTTCTTCTAGCAGAGGCTGACAATCTGTACTACCAAGAAGTTATTCTTTCAAAAACAAAGATTCACTGTTTTTGCTCAGGCTTCTGCTTGGAAGCTATATCCTAATTGCCTCGACGACATGCGTGGTATTCTCCATCAAGCTATTAGTGAGGAGAAGATGCCTTTTGGGGAGACTTTAAGGGATGACGTTGATTTCGGGTTGCTCGGTGAGTATTCTGACTTCATCACCGACGTCCCTAAAGACTCCTCTGATGAGTCCGAGGAGGTTGGATCTGATGAGGAATTCACAGAAGGTGTTTTGGATCTTGTTACGGGTGATTCTAGAGCTGAAGGGCCATCCATAGTACCCCCCGTTGAATCTGCAAAGGGGCTCGCCCAAGAGATCCCTATCGAGATTGAACTTCATGTTCTCGTCGATGCGCAAGCTCCTAATCAGGCTATCACTGCCGAGGTCTCTGAAACTCCGCCCACTGAGGCTTCTACCACCCTTTCAATTCCACCAATCCTCGAGACCGTCCTTGCCTCAGACCGCCCTGCTGATGTCGATATTTCTTCGAGGTCGACGATCGTCGAGGCTATCTTGGGTGTTTTTGAAGACGTGGCATCGAGAAGTGAGGATCCACAACCTATAGAGGTGGCTAATCCCGAAACCTTTCTGTCTGATCCCTGATGTATCTCCGAGCCCTAGGTGCTGAATAGATTATATTTTCCTATTGAGGATTCATTCTGTATCTCTCTTGTATCGCCTTTTATTTTTCGGTTGATAGGACTTTGGATTATCTTCGCTTCCATTGTAATTCATTTATTCCTTAATGAAGTGTCTTTTCTATTACCTTGATAAATCTTGTGAGGGCGTTTTGGTAATTTACCTCTAATTTCAAACATAACCGCCATTTTCTGTCGTGGGATGTCACGTCCTTGGCCAGGCTCTGCGTGTATTAATCTGGGCCCTCATTTCTTCTTGGGAGTTGAAAAGTCTCTTTATCCCAGCCGTTGGATCTTAGTCGTTTTCGTTTCATGATTTCCAATAATGATACCTGCTGCTACTCATCTTCTCAGACAATTTCCATTTTGGTTTTTCGAAATTCAATTCTTTGGTATCCTCATCCTATATTCTTGTTGGTTTCTTTAACTCAACCCCCTGATATCTTTGTGATTTTTTGAACTTTCGCTATCTTTATGCATTCCAAAAATCCGTTTTCCTCCTTCTGTCGTTTCGCCAAACCCTAATTTCCCAATCCTTTGTTGGAGTTCCAATATTGTCTGGTGAAGACACTCCTCCCCTGCTTGATGTTTAAGAAGTGAATACTTCCGATGAGATACCGGTGCGATGCGTGCAGTCTGGTGTTCGTAGCTCCAATCATCTTTGTCGGATGCCCTGTCCCAATCTGAGGGATTCGTCTACGTGTTCTTCCTCTGATGGCAACCCAGCTTCTGTTGACTCTCCCAATAGGCAACCAATTCCGGTAGTGCCGGCCGCGGGTGTTGGCAGCGCGGCGATATTTACTGATGCCGATTTGAGTGTCATACTTCCTATCAATGTGGGGGATTATCTTCCCAGACGTCGAGATGTTGGTGATTTGGAGGTTGCCATCTAAGGAATGGCTCGGCATCTCAGTTGGGTGCCGGTCTCTCGGTTGACTCCAGAGCAACTAGAAGAGATTCATCGGCGGTATGGCAATCCTAATGTTGTCTTCAAACTTCATTTGGATGGACTTCCATTCTTCGAGCCCCCTTCGGGTCGTACTGCGTTCAGTCACTCCCTTTTTCTCGTCGGTTTACGTTTTCCCCTTCCTCCTGCCATTGGTCTGTTACTACAGAGATAGGATATGGCCATATGCCAGTTGTTACCTTCTTCCTGGCTACGTCTAATCTCCACTATGGCACTGTTCCATGTGTTGGGTCATATTATCCAAGACCCGTTTGAGCTCGAGTTCCTCTTTTACTATGCCGTCTCTAGCCGTTCCGATGGTTTTTATCATTTTCTTCCGCGTAACAACCACCACTTTGTAGGGGCCTTTGACATCATCGGCTGGAGTTGGAAACAAGTTTGGTTTTAGCTAAGCGGTGACTATCGTACCCGTGTCAACGGTGCTTCAGTAACTTTTCCTATTCGATTCCTACCTTTGGATAAGTGTATGATTCTCCTCTATTTCCAGGACCTTGGCTCAAATGTTTCCCGCAGTTTCTGATGTTGTTTTTGTGTAGGTCCCTCTCCCAGTCCCCCCAATCAACTAAGCAATGACTTTCGTCAAGTGTACGAGATCTTGTCTCGTGGGGGGAATACTTATTGTGCCTATCCGCTGCTTTCTGAACCTGTCTTAATTGCTGCGGGGTTGTCCAGATCTATCTGCTGCGCGATCACTGGTGCTTCTCTTTTCTTGGTCTTTTTTCTGCACCCATTATTCTAGGGCTGACCTTTCTTTTTTATTTCACAGGTGAACTCCAAAATGCTCTTTCCCCGGTGGGGTCGACCGGTTCTGTAGCTGATCTGTTGTTATCCCCATATAAGTACGTGTATCAGTTCTCTGACTAGGAGACTAATCCTGATTACTCTGCTCATTCTCTGTCCCTTGACGATGATGTAGCGATGGATGACTTATCTTTCGAATTCGAGGATGTGAGGCTTGACGAGGATTTGTTGGTCACTTAGTTTACCGAGGACAGGTTCTTACCCCCTTTATCACCTCCCCAACAGCATCTGTGTCGCTCCTTCGATGTCCCTTCTGAGATTCCTTCTGGCTCTGGTGTTGAGTCTTTTTTAGCTCTTCTACTTGGAAAAGGAGGATGAAGCATATATGAGCACGGCGGGCCTTCCCGGTCGACTGGGATCAGCTTCGTGCCTCGTTCAATTCTCCCGTTGGTGAGTTAGACCTCCTCGCTATGAGATTAAGGAGAATAATCGCCTCCATTCGAGCTTCCTCATTTTTTCCATGTTTATCACGTTCTCACTTATGGTATCCTTTTGAAAATCCTCCTTCTGCCGGTATCGAGGTCGAAATGCAGTCTGAAGAGGACCCAGAGGAAGATCCAAAGGAGAATCCAAAAGAAGACCCAGAAGAAGAGGTCGAAGAAGATGCCAAAAAAGGTTCCGAGGAAGGGTTAGATGAGAAGGCTGTAGGAGTGGGCAGTGGTTCTGAGACCGAGGACTATGACATGATGGTAGGGTCGAGGGTAAGGTCTGTCCTTGGAGCCAATGTTAGTTCAGTCCCCTCAACTTCTCAAGTCGTTCCTACAGTCACTCTTCCCCGTCCAAACCTAGATGGTGCTGCCACTGTGACCAATCCACCCGACGTCGATGCTGAAGCTGCCAGGTTGGCAGCAGAAAGGGTCCGAGTGCGAGGGAAAGGTATAGTTGAGAAAACCTATGAGCCTGACCTTTCTGAGTTGCGGGAGCTTAGAATCTGGGGTCTTATTGCCGGTGTGAGTTTCTGGACCTCTAACCAAGCTTCTCCATCCATCGTTCCCAATTCTCTTTCCCAAGATTCTTCCAGCTTAACCGCAATGGCTGGAGTTGCTATTGCATCATCCTCTTCTTCTCTGCATGCGATAGATCAATATTCATTCGCTAACCAGCTCATTGATCACTCCAAGGGATCCTTTGCTAGTTTTGAGGAAAGAATACATGCTTTGGAGGTTGAGAATGCTCAGCTGGCTTCTCTTGTCGAGCATCAAAGGGAACGATTGGCGATTTCAGAATTTGAGGTTGATATGGGACGAGCCACCCTCGAGTCCGTGGAAGCAAGTTTGACCGAGACCGAAATTGCCCAAGATGCTGCATGAGTCGAGGCTATTGAGGCACGTGCCAGATTGGTTGAAGCTGAGGTTCGTATCTGAGCTTTTGAGCAGCATATTCCTGGCCCCGGTTCGGCAGAAGAGAGGGCCACTCATGCAGAGGCTCAACTGAAAGAGATAGAAGATAAGATGACGAGTATATTCCATTCCTTCAGTAGCTGAAGAAAGGATTGATGTTCTCCACATCCCTCTTTTGCTGATTAATTTTTGTTTTTGCCCTTGATTCCGATGTTGTTTCGAATTTCACCCCCTGTGATGATCTGTAGGTTTTAAATACTGACTGCTTCTCCTTATGAATCGCGATTACGTCTGATGTCTTCTGCTGGTATTACTATTTGGTACCTGCTGGATGTTTATTGTTGATTTATATCTATTAGTGTGTCTCGATGTACGTTCCTCATTTGTCGTGTATACTTGTTTGTTTATTCACCTCCTACCGTGTATGTTTATGTTTATGTTTTTGTTTGGCGTACCCCCTGTTTATGCTTGATTGTCTACAATTCTGAGGACCTATCCCGATCTTAGGACTCTGATTCTCTATCTGTACTGCCCAATTGCTTTTGCTCTATTTTGGACTTCATCCCGAAGCTCTTTTCTTTTATTTCGATCCTGGCATTCCGACTCCAATACACATCCGTCATGTGTACGTTTTTGTGCTCGTTTCCCTGATATCTCGTAGTACACTTTACTACTCTGAACCTTAGATTCTGACCCCCAAACAAATATACACGGTTTGGGCTTATTCCCTTGAAACCCCGAAGTTTTCTTGGTTAGCCCTTTTAACAATTCTGTTACATTGCCATCACTATTCCGATTCCTTGGAGATCCGATATTTATCCTTTTTGTTCCAATTTCCAATCCTGTCCCTTTATTTCGGCATGTCTTTTGTTTTTCTTTTTGGTAATTTCTCTTCGGTATACTCTGTTTTTTATTTCATAGTCTTTCCAGTTATGCATGCAGTATGAAGCGATGCTTATGCATTGGTATTTCCGAAGCAACAATACCCCCATAAATAAATACTCTCAAACGTTTGTTGTGAATATAATGACACCCTTATCCCCATATTGCCAAAAAGATTTTTATACAATTTTTTATACGATTTCCCTTTCCGTGTGGCTTCCCTTTCCATTCCCAAAAAGACTTTCATACAATTTCCACTTCCATGTTTCGTCCCTTTCCAATTCCCAACAAAATTTTCATACAAATTTCTTTTCTATATCATTTCCCTTTCCATTTCCAAAACAATAGTTTCCGTTTCAACCTAGTATGGCCTAATGCCTTGATTAAGAAACTGTAACTAAAGTTGTATCACCAACCTCATTCATCTTGCTTTTCCTTTACTGGTAGTATTTCTTTAAGTGTTGTGCGTTCCATGGGTGCAGTATTTTCTTGCCATCTACTTCTTCCAACTCGTACGCTCCCTCTTCTAGGACTCTCTTGATTACGTAAGGATCTTCCCAATTTTGGTCATTGCCCTGCGCCGCGAGGCCCAATACTTTCCGTAATACCAGTTCGCCACCTTTGAACCTCCTCAGTTTCATTTTAGAGTTATAAAATCTCTCCGCTCTCTGTTTATAGATCGCGTTATGCAACTCCGCGTTCAACCTCTTTTCCTCCGATAGGTCTAGACTCTCTTGGATCAACTCATCATTTGCCCCCTCTTGGTGGAGGGTGACTCTAGGGCTGGGCTCTTCTATTTCCACTGGTATTACTATCTCGGCGCCCAAGGCCATTGAGAAAGGGGTATCATTGGTAGATGTCCTCGTCATCGTCCTGTAGGACCACAACACTCCTAGCAGTTCTTCCGGCCATTTCTCATCTAGCTTTTCTAACCTGGCTTTTAGTGTGTTTGATGATCTTGTTCACTACCTCAACTTGCTCATTGGATTGCGGGTGGTATGGTATGGAGGACCATTTCTTAATGTCGTAGTTGTCACAAAACTTCCTTAGCTTGTCGTTATCGAACTGCTTGTCGTTGTCTGTTACTATGGCAGATGGTATCCCGAATCGGCATATGATATTTTTCCATATGAACTTCTCGACCCTAGCCTCGGTGATCATTGAAAGGGGTTCTGCTTCCGCCCACTTTGTGAAATAATCTACCACCACGATAGTAAATTTGTTTCCTCTTTTCCCAGTCGGAAGCGGTCCGATTAGATCAATCTCCCACTTCGCGAAGGGCCATGGGCTGAACACCGAGGTCAGTTGTTCCGAAGGTGCCCTAACTATCGGAGCCAGTCTCTGACACGTCGTGCATGCCTTTGCATATTGAGCGGCATCCTCTTTTAGTTTTGGCCAAAAATAACCTTGCCTGATCACCTTGTGTGCCAAGGCGATTTCACCTGTATGATTTCCGCACACACCTTCATTTATCTCTGCTAGTACGTAACTCGCTTTCTCTGGGGTTAGACACTTCAGAAGTGGTGATGCATATCCTCTCTTGTACAGCTTTCCCTCTATGAGGACGTATCTTACCGAATGAAGCCTGGTTTGTCTGGCATTGTCCTTATCCGAGGGCATTTTTTTCTCTTCCAGATATGCCCCAATCGGAGTCATCCATGATTCCTCCATCGGTTGGTCGTCCAGAAACCAAACAGTGGTGTCTGATGGGTTCTCCTGCCTCACAATATTGATGTTATTAAGATCTTCTGCGTTTAACGTCGTAGCCAATTTAGCCAACGCGTCGGCCCCCATATTATCTCTCATGTCGATGCATTCTAAAAACATCTGTTTGAATTTTTGTAGCATGCCTACGGTCAATCCTCTATAGTGGCTCATGTGTTCATCCTTGGCCTCATATTCCCCTTTCATCTGGTTCACCACCAACTGCGAGTCGCTATATATTATCAGCTCATCTGCTCCCATAGCCAGTGCCATCCTCAATCTATTCAGTAGGGCCTCGTATTCCGTCTCATTGTTGGTGGCTACAAAGCCGAACCGAACTACCATCGAAAAGGTTTCTCCAGATGGCGTTCGAATGATGATTCCGGCTCCTGACACCATTGTCGTTGCTGACCTATCCACGTGCATGACCCAAGGCTTTCTTTTCCCTTCGTCTGCCGGTATAGGAAAGGTTAGCTCCACTATGAAGTTCACCATGACTTGCCCCATGACTGCATTCCTCGGTAAATATGCTATATCGAATTGCCCCAATTCGATGAACTATTTTAGTAGTCTTTCCGCCGCGTCTGGTCTTTGGAGTACTTGTCTCAAAGGAAACGTCGTCAGTACCTCAATGGTGTGCTCCATAAAGTATGGTCTCAGCTTCCTTGAGCTCATAACGAAAGCATACACCATTTTCTCCATTATTGGGTACCTAAGCTCTGCGTCTCTCAGGGACTGACTCACGAAGTACACTGGTTTTTTATTCTTCTCCTCTATTTTGACTAATACCGAGCTGACTGTCGTTCCTAAAACTGCTAGGTATAGCTGCAATGTATCACCAGGCGAGGGTTTGGAGAGAATTTTTGGATTCGACAGTTCCCTTTTGATTTCATCAAACGCTTTCCCACATTCTTCTGTCCACTCATACTTGGCCTTTTTTATGACGTCGAAGAAGGGCTTGCACTTATCTGATGCTCTAGACATGAACCGGTTTATGGCAGCCAATCTACCTGTCAGGTTCTGAATATCTTTCGTGTGCCTACGTGGGTCCATTTTCAGAATCGCCTCTACCTTCTCTGGGTTTATCTCAATCCCTCTTGAACTAACCAAATATCTGTGGAAACTTCCCTTGCTCACTCCAAATGTACATTTCTTCGGGTTTAGTTTCATTTCATAGTGTCGGAAGATTCTGAACACCTTTCTTAAATGGTCGAAGTGATCCATCATTCTCAAGCTCTTTACCACGGTGTCGTCTACGTAGACCTCGACTATTTTCCCGATATCCTTCTCAAACATTTTGTTCACTAATCTTTGATAAGTGGCCCCAGGATTCCTTAGACTGAAGGATCAAAGGTTCTGAATGTTGTTCCACTCATAGACTCAATTTCCGCAGAAGAAAGCAGTGTTTGCCCTATCGTCTATGTGTATTGGGATCTGGTGGTATCCCGAGAATGCATCCATGAAGCTCATGATCTCATGTTCTGTCGTGGCATCGACCATTTGATCAATTGATGGGAGGAGGTAGCTATCCTTCGGGTATGCCTTGTTTAGATCGATGAAATCGATGCATAGCCTCCATGATCCCTTTTTCTTTTTGACCATGACCAGGTTTTGTATTCTTATTGGGTACTTGCATTTGATAATCCTTCTGCTCACCAATAGCTTGTGCATCTCCAGTTCCATAGCCGCATTTTTCTCTGGGCTTAATTTTCTCTTCTTCTGGTAAAAAGGTAGAATGTTGGGGTTAATGTTCAATTTGTGGCAAGCATATTTCGGATGCACCCCCGGCGTTTTATTTGGATTCCAGGCGAACACGTCCAGATTCTCCTTTAACAGCTGGATCAGTTCTTCTTTGAACTCGTTCTCCCATTTCGTCTCTACTTTTACTTTGATATCAGCATTCTCCCGATCCAGCTGTACAAATTCCATCTTTCTAGCTACCAAGGCTTCTTCCCTTAATTTTGTTCTCAGATCCTCATCCGGTGTTATATGTTTTCGCTTCGGCACCTTAGCCACTATTTCTTTTTCTTTTCATGCCTGACTGTTCGGACCCAGATTTGTTCTTGTAATTGTTGCGAGTGTATTATTCCCTTGCTCTCCTGCTTCTTCTCCTTCAGCAATTATTAGAATTCTTTTGGGTTCGGCTCCTTCTTCTTCTGCTCCTCCGTCGGTTCCTCGATTTCCCTTTGCACGTTTTGGCTCTCAATTTCTTCCGTGATATCTTCAAAGCTTAACATCTCGTAATCCATGTCGTGATAACTCAAACCTTTCACTTTTTCCACAAACGATCATTCTCTTGCCTTCCTTTGATCCCCTATTACTGTTGTCACTCTGCCGTCTGCATTGACAAAATTGAGACATTGATGGAGGGTGGACGGAATAGCTCCGAAGGCGTGGATCAATGGGCCTCCTAGTATACAGTTGTATGTGGAAGCTTGGTCCATGATCTTGAATTTCAACTGTTTCTGCATCCGAGTTTTTCCATCCAAACCTTCCAGCTGAACTGATAAGTCAACTTCCATTGTAGGTCTGGTCAGCGCATTCCCAAATCATTTGATCTCATCACCGCAAGGCCTCACCTTGTGATGACGCTCTCCTCCCAGATTTTCGAATACTTCTTTAAAGATTATATTGGCGTATGCTCCAGTGTCCACCAAACATCTATGGACTTTGACCCCCGAGAGTATTGGCAAAATGACTAAAGGGTAGGAGTGAGGGGTACTTACCCCATAGAAGTCTACCTCGGTGAAGATAATGTCTGCTTCTGCTACCGCTTTCAACGCCGAGGTTAATGACCACACTTGAGGGATCTGTTGATCCAAGTTTCTCAGTTCAGCCTTCCTCTTCCTTTTGGATGCCGTGGTGAATGCTTGGGAAGTTCCAATGTAAGGAGCCTCTTCTGCGGGCTCCATCGTATGTATTTCTCCCGACCTATCTCCTCTCGGAGCTGGCCCCCCGATCCTATCAAACACTGGCGGCCGCCCTGAAGACGGAGGGGGTAGGGGCATCGCTCCATCATTCTGCCATCTTCCTGGGGACCTCGGTCGATCCGGGAGAGGGGAAAGGTTAGCGTCTCTTATGTACACCCTCGGCTATGGGGCCTGCAGCAACCCTCTTAATTTTCCTTTTTTAAACAACTTCCACACCTCCGTGAACAGATCTCGGCATTGATCGATATTATGCCCGTATGTCTGATGGTACATGTAGAATTTTCGAGGGTTGGTGAGCTCCGAGGACCGAAGGACTGACCTTGGCATCCGAAGGACTTACTGATCCTTAACATAGTAAAAGACCTCGGCAATGTTCAAGTTAGTTCCTGACTTCAACTCTTCATACATATGTTGTATCTCAGTGTCCTCCGTGAAGGGCTTAAAAGTGGTAGGTGTCTTGTATTCCTTTGCTACTACGGAGTTGACCCTTTTCTTGTTTGGCTCTACCGAGGTTCTTTGGTTGATAGCCTTCTTTGCCATTTTGGATATATCCTCCGCTTGTATGTACTCGTTCGCCATGACCATGAAGGCCGCGTAGAATACAGGCGTTTTGAGTGTACTAATTTACACAAACTGGTCTAGGGATGAAGTGCTCCCATGACCGTGATGAGACATACTTCGTCCCTCATGATTTCTCCCATCGACCTCTGCTCATTGAACCTTTTCAGAAAGTCTCACAAGCTTTCTATTAAACCCTGGCGAATGTTAGCCAGTTTGTGCTTGGGCTCCTTCGACGCACCTAGATATGAGTCTTGCATTAGGAATACCTCCATCAACTCCCCCCAACTTGTGACAGAGGCTGCGGGGACTGCCCTGAACCAAGCGTGAGCCTTGTTTCCGAGGGTGAATGGGAACATCTGACATAACGTAATCTTATTGGCGCCTTGGGCTCTCATCCACATTAAATATTTTTTTATGTGAGAGTACAGGTCGTAATCACAATCGAAGATTAGGTTGGATGGAAATTTAATTCTTTGTTGCCGATGGGCGTTATTGATTTCCACCGTAAAGGGAGAAGGGGCCACCGAGGATTGGAGGACTCCTCCCGTTCCTGACATTTTCCTTTCTAGATCCGCAAAGCATTTGTTCATTTCCTCATTTATCAGGGCCTGCAGATCTCGGGCTGGGGCATTCGGAAATGCCTCCCTATTTTCAGACCACACTTTTGTACTTGCCTCCGTTTGTCTCCTTCTTCTTTGCGGGGTGGGTTTCCCGTTCTTCCTGGTCCGAGGCAAAGATTGCTCGGTTGTGGGTAGGTCTTCCCATGAGGGATCTTGATCCTCTTGTGAGTATGGAACCGAAGATGAGTGTGACCTATGATTCCTTGATCTTCTGCACCTGTTATGTCGCCTTTGAGAAATGAATGTGGTTCTTAGTGGGGCTTCCTCCTCTGCTAGTATTTCCCTCGTTGCGGGTCTTCCCCTCTTTAATTTTCACGCGTGAGGCTGATGAGATCCATCTCCCCTCGACCGCTCCCTGGGTGAGGGACTTCTCACTCCTGTGTTCCCTCCGGGCTGGGGCTATCTTCGAGCTCCCATTTTCAGACGCCAGAGGTATTCACTGCGTCCGTCTTCAGTTGGAGTCTCGATCACACTTTCCCTTTCTCCAACGTTACTCCTCCGTATGAAGTTGATGATTTCCCTTGCGTCTCCTTTACTGCATTCCTTCTAGGCATCTTTCCTCCTTTTAAGGTCTTCGAGTAAATCACCCTGGCTTCCCCTGATATGACCGCTAAAGCTCAACCTCATCGGTCAAACCGGGAAAGCTTCTACGGCGTACTCATCAATCACCCGTTGAATTTTTTCATTCATTTCTTAGTCTTCTGGAGGTCGCCTAGATTAGGGACATGAATAGATCTCGCCGGAGTGGGCACCTCCATAGCTGGTGTGTTGACTTGAACATTATTTCCACTCCTAGTAACATTGCGTTGAGCCCTAGAGCATTCTCTTCTCTATTCATATCCACGGGTTGCGAGATCTTCGCCTCCCATATTGACTTCCGGACACAGGACAAGACTCGAAGACCTTCCTCACAAAAACACACTCAGAATTTATAAGAGTAAAGAACAAGGATAGCTAATCGTAGTGTTCCCACAGACAACGCAGTCCTCCAACCCTCGGTGGCCCATTCTCCCTTCACGGTGAAAATCAGTAACGTCCCTTGGCAACAAGGAATTAAATTTTCATCCAACCTAAGATGTTGACGACTGTTCTTGGCTCGTTAATTAAGCAATTGATGGATTATGATTTTTAATAATGGAACTAAGAACGAATACCATCAAATACAATAAACTATAAATAAAAAGATCACAACTGGTAGAGATTCAATTCTCCCCAAGAAACCAACCAATTTTATTACCTCCCTTTAGAACAATACTCATTCCCTCCCAAGTTCTTATAAGTGTAATGTCTAAAGTGAGTGTTAATGTCCCGCCTCTCTCTTGCGAGAGAGGCTTTTTATATTGTCCCAAAATCCTAGAATCCGGCCAATCGTCGCGTGCCACCTGGATGAAGATAATTCGTCTTCAATGAAGTTGTCTGGTATGCCGACCAGCTGTAGGAGATACCTGGGCGCCGTTTACTGCTCTGCCAGGGATTTATAGGGTGCCTCCGTCCTTTGCTGGCCTCCCATTGGTTGTTGGAGCAGGGTGTGTCAGTCAGTTATTTTCCTATTGTTAGGATCGCAGCTCAAGATATCTCTTATTCGTGTTAGTGTTGTCTTTTAGCCTGCAGTACTCGTTCTCCTTCATTATGAAGTCTGTCCTTTCTTGTCCTGCTTTCATCGTCCCCCTTTGGTCTTCAGATAGGTTGGCTTTCTGCGCTGGGAAGTCCATCTGAGGTCTCGGTCAGGGGAAGGATGAATGCCGAGGTGTTTTCCCATCGAGGGTGTCTCCCAATTTCGTATTTATTTGGTAGGCTTGTCTTTATTTATTCTGGGCTGGGCTTCTGGACTGTTGTGCTCTTTATTGGGTTGTCTTGATTCCTTTCCCATTTCTGTCCACCGGTTGGGCCGACACGGGATTGGGTCTTCCTCTTCAAGTATTATGGATCTTATTAGGCCTCTCGAATCCAGTAAGTATGGGAGATATAATACTCATAGCAATAATAATAATTATTATTTTATTATTTAATTTCAATAAGTATATACAATTTTTTCAACTAGTGTTTACAAACTCTATTGAAATTATTTTAGGATTAATTGCTAGAAAAGTCCTCACCTTTACTTGAATAAGACTAAACTTTTGAAATTTAACAAAAAAGTATATCATATTTACAAAAGATTGCAAATTGAGCCACCAGTCAGATTTTGACCAACTTTGACTGCCCTAATTCAACTTTTGGAAATTAAAAATAAAAAATCTATTCCTACCTGTATCTCCCGGATTTCCCTTCCCTTCTGACAAACACAACTCCAAAGGAGGAGTGTCATGAGGATGAACAAAATTCACTGCTATTTTAAATTCATAATCTTACTTACACTATTCATCAATAATTTCTCTGAATTTTCTACTCTGATCTAATCTTATACTATGTGACATTTCTTAATAGAGAATATTGTGGGAGGCGACACCAGCGCACAAACGGAGATGGGTGGTTTTGACTTTCGGCAGATCTAGAGCGACACAACGGTGTACGAGATTAGAGCGCGACGGGCTTCGGGCGGCTCGGCGCTTGCGACTGGACTAAGGCAACACGGGTTGGTTGCACGGTGGTGGCGGTCGACGGCGTTGAACTCCCTCCTGCGGTGAGCGAGAGTCTTCACTGACTGGAAGTGGCCTCGACCTTCACTAGGCGGAGATTGTCAGGGCTTCTAGCGACGCGTGGTGGCGCACGGTGGTGAAGGCCTGCGGCGACTTTTGGCGTTGGTCTTTGTCCGATTGGAGGCTGAGAATGGAAACTTGAGAGGGATGAAAAGTTGAGACATGATGGAAATTTGGAGAGAGAAATGAGATTGCACAATTTTTTAAAATTTGTTTTTTTCACGTTAATTAGGGCAATCAAAGTTGGTTAAAATTTGACCCGTGACTCAATTTGCAATCATGTATAAAGGTGATATATTTTTTTTTATTAAATTTCAAAAGTTTAGACTTATTTGCAATTTAAGTAAAAGTAATAATTTTTTTAGCAATTAACCCATTATTTTATAGGTTCTTTGAGCTTGCTTACATTTTGGTGCTCAGTGCTCTGTTTACAAACTCTGTTGAAATAGATTCTATTGTGGTCTATTACTATTTTATAATTATGGCTTATTTATTCAAGGTTTGTTACATTTGTATCTTTAAAGTCTTCATTGTTAATTTATTCAAATCAAATTGAGTCCATTCCGTTAATAATGCACTGGAATACAACCATGCAACTAATTGCATTCAACAATATTTCAAATACATTATTATATGACACGTACTTTCTTAGTTCCAAATTAATTTTACATTTTTCGTTTTATCTATTAGTCATATATTAAACGTCTACTAAAAAAATTATTTTTTACCAACAAGACATTTCATTGGTAAAACCCTACCCTCAATTTCAATACTAAATTGATTTACCAACGAATTAATAATAATCTATTAGTAATCTTCCGTTGGTAATTTCATTACTAAAAAGAAGTTTTTCTCAAAAAAAATAAAAAATCACATTAATCTCCAACTCTAAAAGTATCATCATAATTATATATTTATCACTCTCACCTAACACAATTACATATTTTATAATTTATTTATTATCTAAAATAGAGTACTACATTACCCTAAAAAATAGTTGTTAAAAATTAACTTTTTTTAACTACGTGTCTACAATAATAATGAAGAATAAGTTGAAACAAATAAAATATTATTTTTTTAATATTATACTCCTTCCGTGTACTTCTAAGGTGTCTATTTTACTATTTTTGACGTCCGATTCAAATGTATCAATTTTCCCTATTTAGTAAAAAAGTACACAATATGGTCCACCACTTCCCTCTAATACAACTATCCACGTTATATTACATATAATAATAATACTCGTTAAGCCACGTGCAAAAAGCAAACGGACCTTAGAACTGGACTAAATTTTATATAACAAAATATTAATATTTGATACTTGTGAGTAACAACTTATCATTCAAAAAAAATATATAATAATAAAAAGTAAGCTAACATGCTACAATTCCTTACTAAATAAATTATCTCTCTGCCAAATTCATACTATCAGGAAGAATTAACATATTTAGAAATGTAAAAATAATACTTCCGTCTTAAGTATTTTTCAAAAAAATTTCCACTATTTATATACTTTTAATAATAAAAAAAATAGAGTTTTTACAATACAAGACCTGAAAGATAAGTAAACTATTAATAAGGGACTCGAAAGATTTTTGCTATCAATTCAGGACCCGAAAGATAAGAAACTATCAATACATGACCTAAAATCATAGAATTTCAGGTCCTGAATTGATAAAAATACATTAAAATTTCATGGTTTCAGATCTTGTATTGATAGTTTCATATCTTTCGTATCATGAATTGATAGTAAAAAAATTTTAAGTCACTTATTGATAGTTTACCTAAGACATATATCCTCTCATAACATTATAATGTTCCAAATTAATAATTTAATTATATTTTTCTCATTGAATCAACAAAAATAGTACACATATTGTATCTTATACTCATGAAAAAACAATATTTTCTTTGTACTTTCATCTTGGTTAATCAGTCATTTTCAATTATTATAATAAAGGCCGTGGAAGTATATTTATATTGTTCTATTTAATGGGGTGGTGACTTAATTATAAACAATTCTCATCTTGGAATTGTGTGACATCCACTGACAGCTCTGTCCAACTAAATATTATGTCAACACAATACTCCCTCCTTCCTCCAATAGGTGGGCAGAGTTTAAAAAAAATTATTTTTTGATGAATATTGTAAGATAAGGAAGGGATATTTCTGAAAATGAATAAAGTAAAGTGTGTGAGATTAATTTTATGTTTACAGTTAATTACAAATACCTTTTTGTACGAAATTTAAAGCTGCAAGGATCAAATATCAAAAAAGAAATTATTAAACTTTACATTCATTTTGTTCTTCATCAGAACTAAAAATAAAAATTTGCTTAATAAATTTCCAAAATTCAAATCCTGCATACATTAACAAATGAAACTTACAATTTCTTAAAACATATTTTAACATTACAGAGTATATATGCAGCCTCCAACAAAACCCCAATAAGAGTATGTATTGGTCAGAGAAATTGAATATCTATAACCAGGTATCAATATGCAGAGCAATTTATAGAGCGAATCATGCTCTTCCTTATTTTTCTCACGAATCGGAGCATGGTATTGCCGATCCAACGTTGGGTCCTCCAGATCTACTGCAAAGTTCTTCGCATCCGACAGATCTGGCCATGGATCTTGGGAATCTTGTAGATCAAGGTCTAAAGCTTCAGACGAAGCAAGATCAGACATTGTCTCCTCTAAATCGACATGGAATAAAGGAGATTCAGGTATGATAGTATCATCGAAAGTACCGCGGACAATTATGGATGTCATCTTCGATTCTAAATCGGAGGACGATTTCGAAATATTACTGCTCATCGGAGACCATCGAATAAGGAGAAACGAGATATACGTATGATAGATGCGTGAAATAGAAGTGATACGAGAAGATTCTTGGGATAGTTAGATGGCTAGGGTTCTTACCAAGAAGAAGATCTTTTTGAATGATGAAGATGAATAGTCGGGTAAAGAGAATGAAAAAAAATCAAGAAAAGATGTTGGATTTCTTCTGTCGCTGAAAGAAAATGATATTGCAAAGATTATTTATAAATTGTTTTTAAGTTTAATTAATTTTAAGTTAATAGTATTATGTTTAATTGTGTCTAAATTACTTTTAAGTTTAATTAATTTTGAGTTAACAACATTGTGAGTGTTAAATATGTACGAATATTTTTGAAATATTGATGTATTGGAAGGGTATTATTGGAAAGTATTTTTTCCATTTTTGGAAAAAAGGAAAATGTAAAATACTTTGTGGGATGGATGAAAAAGGAAAGTGTGAAATACTTCGGGGACGGAGGGAGTATTTATTAGTACAACCGATATATATTAGAACTACTATAAATTATATTAAATTATACGTGCAATTATTATAAATATGCATGCAATTAAGGTAAAAGGTTGGGTGAAACTATATCTTAATTAATAAAATATATAACTAATTAATTAAAAAAATAAAATGGTATCGAGAAGATCTTTAAAACTCGCAGAAGTGTTGCTCTGCGTTAGTACTCCACTATACTGCATATATATTTAATAGTATGAGACAGTAGATTAGTATTATTTGGTGTCTCTAATGCAATAATTATTATTATTATTATTATTATTATTATTTACTCTCTTCGTCCAGTCCAAAGAGACCTATTTATTTTTTACATGTGAATTAAAAAGTATTATTATTTCGGCTCAAATTCTCTGTGTCATTTGTACATCATCTTCTGTGTCACACCGTTGAATGGACGATACGTAGGAGAGAGAAACTATATCATGATCCTTAAACCCTAGGGTCAATTGTTGAATTTATTTCCCCCTCTTACGTGTTAACTTAACGTGTGACACTAAAGATGATGCACGGAAATAATGTAGAAGATTCAGTGTTATTCTTTAATGTGTAATGGATAGTTGTATTAGTGAGTGTGTGAGCCCCAACTTTTAATTGTATTAGAGAGAGTGTATAGGTTCCATGTGTGTAAAAAGGGAAATGAGACCCTTACGGACGGACGTCCAAAATGAAAAAATGAGTTCTTTTGGCGCGGACGGAGGGAGTATTTATAATGAATCATATATATTATAATACCTTAAAATTATACTCTCTTCATCATGTCCAAAGAGACTAATTTATTTTTTGCACGTGAATTAAAGAGTGTTATTATTTAATGTGTAATTGGTAGTTGTATATATTAGTGAGGGTGTGAGCCTCATTTTAATTGTATTAATGGTGTGCGTAGGTCTCATATGTATAAAAAGGGAAATGAGATTCTTAAATGCAAACACTCAAAATAGAAAAATGAGATTCTTTGAAACAAATACAAATAGTACTTCAATGTATCATTCATCAATTTTTTAAATATTTAATTACCAAAAAAATATTTTATTTATTTATATAATAGCAATCATACTTTAACACTTCGCACATGATAATATCGCACAAAATTATGACATTTTGTCATAGTGTGTCATTTAAATAAATTTAATGTGAAATTATCAATTAAGATAATAATTAATCAGTAAAAATATAAAAATGTTTGAAAATACTTTTATAAATAAAATTTCCTGTATACCAATGGAATACTTAATAAGACGAGTTAATTTGTGTTATTCTCTAATGCAAAGTACAAATATAAAATATTAGTAGCATTTAATTAATAATTAATACTAAATTGGTGTATAAAATAGTAGTTGAGGAGTTACTAGGGAGGAGAAGACAATGGTATTAAAGTGATTCATTAAATGCGTAGCTGTTTAATTTGCATTGAAAATTTCAGCACCACAACTCTCAACTCATTCACCAACTTCTTTGGTAGATTTAAGATTCTCTCTGTCTCTTTTTATTTATTTTTTTAAATTCCAAGGAACTGTTTGGATTTTATTTATTTATTTATTTTTTTGCATGGCTAAGGGTGTAGTATAGCCCGGCAATCCAGTCAAATTGAAATTTCAATTTTGAAATCGAACTGAATGAATAATTAAAATTGAAATTATATAGTTACATTATATAATTTCAAATATTTGAAAAAAACACATATCCATCTCTTAAGTAAACATAAATAGCTATCAGATTTTATCTTATTTTTTCTTTTGTAAAGAAATAATTCAAACATTCAGATGCAAATACGGTATACACAGCAACATAACATTCTATTTTGTGAATTGCATGAAGGATTAGAGGAAATATTCATTTATTTTTATAAGTATATATGTTCGATTTTAATTATTTATTTATTTATTTGTTAATTTTGGTCTTTTCAACAAAGTTTGTGTTGTGGCGAGATCATCTAGTCAAACCTTGTCTCTTGTCTGATTCCCCCCTTTTTGTTTATATATTTTTTCCTTATATATAATTTCACACATCAAGTATATGTATAACTTCTTCTATTTTCCACTTATTTATAAATTCAAATTTTAAGACTTTCAATGGTTAAATTTTATTTATTTATTATTTTCTGAAATAAGTATTCCCGTCATAGTGAGATAATAGTTATGTTTGCTTTTTACACGGGATATAATATTTTAATATGTAATAAAGTGAAATAAATATTATTTTAATGTAAAGTGGATAATTGTATTATTATTATGTATATAAATATATTCATTATTTTTTTGGATCACATTATAATAATGAAAGGAAATTTAATTAAATTGAAATAATGATAATGTGGACTAAGGGAGTATGTATCATACTACAAACTCCAAAATTATCTGAATGCAAATGTAAACAAGCTCAAATTAATTAAAGTGGACATGTTTCGGAATTAGTTCCTGAAAATTAGGAACCGGCACCGAAGCGTTTCTATGGCGGTTTGCCGGTTCTAGTTCTCTTTTAAAAGTTTAAAAGACGTGTCTAAAAAGAAAAAGTTATCGGTTAGAAATTGGTTCGTTTCCATGAAATATGAAATCGAATCGAACCTAAATATACGATTTCGATTCTATTTTGAAGGGTTTTGAAATAATCTATTTCGATTCTATTAAAATGTGCATGTCTAATCTTAAAAGGATCAATATAAAATACAACTCATTAATGCTCCATTAGGGATTATTTTTTTTTTATATCAAAAGTCTATGTAAGGTAGTAGTATGATTTTTTCTACATCAAAATTTTCCATATGATATTTGATATAATTCAAATTTTTTGCTATGTCGTATCATCCACTCGTTTTTTTAAGGGGTATTTTAACCCTTCTCCTCCTTGGGTTAACCCTTCTCCTCCTTGGATTGCATCCCACGACCTCTTGGACCCTTTAATAAATTTCATATACTACAATTAGTGTCAATCTATTTTATTTTTAACAATTTATAAACACCATTGAAGATATTAACTAAACATGAATACATTGCTTATAATACTAAACACCCTGAGCTTGGTTGCTGTAGGATGGAGGTTCGAATCCTGCCTTTGGCATGAATTTGACCCTTTGCAAGCACAAGTTTAACAGTGAGCCCTCTCTATAAGCCACTTGAGGCACATCCTGCAATTTACCTCCTCCACCAATCCCCAGGGCAGGGGCGGTGGGGGCCCTAATGGTGGGATACACCATTTTATAGATGACATAATCGTTTATGTATGTATTTCTCTCATTTAAACGGCTATATTTTATTATTATAAGATAAAAAAATTAAAAAAATTTAATACTCCACTGTATTGCAAGAAGAAATTCAAAATTGTTACATTACATACAATTTTGTTTGTTTGTTTTTTCCAAAATTGGTCATAACAAGTGGGTTAATTTACATGTGAAAGAATACATGCACCAAACACAGCCTTGGTGTTGTCAGTCTCCCTCCCTCCATTCCAAATTTCACTGACCACCAAAACACACAAACCAGAGAGAGAAGAGAGAGAGAGTTGGCAACAGTAGCGCTGCAGCTTCTTTCACGTTTTACAAATCCCTTTCTCTCTCTCTCTCTCTCTCTCTCAATCTCTGTTTCTCTCACAGGCAGGCACTATTCTCAACTGCTTCATTTTTCTCAGTTTCTAATCAGTTGCTCACTTGCTCCAACAACCTTCACAGTTCTACCTGGTGAGTAATGCTTTCTCCTTCATACAACAATGCTGCTTATTTTATCTCTATTTTATTGTTTTTAATCTGTTGATTTTTTTTTTATTTTTTTTTCCAAAATAAGTTTGATTCCATTTATTTGTGGGATAGCAAGAGTGTTGTAAGTGGGCTCCTCATGTCATCATCCCTAAAATTCTAATTTGCAGGTGATATGTTTTAATTTTTATTATGGATACCTTTTTTTAGAATGAGAGTAAGCATTCATGGTGTTCATTGCTCATAATTCAGTTTTGGTTTCATATGTATGGAGTAGATTATTAGGCAGAATTAGCTTGCAATCTTCTAATAGAGTTTGGATCTAAATTACTTTAGAAATAGCTTCACATGTGTATATATGAATTTTTTTATGAAAGATGCCATGGTGATTATTCTCAAGACTTGACTAAACACACACATTTAAAAATAATGATTCTCTCACCTTTCTCTTATTTGATGTGCTATCATTGGTTCAGTGAGATTCTTTCCCCATTTCATTGTTTGTTAAATATCATTGTTTAATTTTTCCAATATTGCCTAATTTTTTATGGGATTTTAGAGAAAGAAATATTTGCAAAGACTAAGATATAGCAACAATTGTGTGTGAGATTTGGGATGAGGTTTCATAACATTATTAGTACCTCATGCTTTGCTGTATATTCTCTTTCCACCATTATTGTTACCAAACTGGAGAATAAAAATAAATGAATGCTATTAATGAAAAATCAAATGATTGCCAGATTTGAAATATATTTATGAATACACAGTAGGAAATCAGTTGGAATTTCCAGTTACACCTTTTATAAATGAATGATAGGCATGTTTCACGTTTCATTATAAGTGCTGAATTGTGGGTTATATTATCATATCTTTTTTATGATGGTGTCAAAATATGTTAGTATTTCTAAACAGTGCTAAAATCCTTTGAGTGAAAATGAAGAAATAAAGCAAGTTTATAATCTGGGGTTGGTTGGTGGAAGTGGAGGTTGTTTGTTTCTGTGTTTTCCCTTTGAAGGGATAACATTGCTTCTTTCTTTTCCTAATTCTGTTTTCAATTAAACATGGATTAAAGATTGAGTTTTCACCATACAAGAATATTATTAGCCACTTTAATTGTTTACATATTTATACCAAAAAATTTCTTCTCTGAGAAATTTCTCTGCAAGGCTACAGGTTTGTGGGTCAGGTAGCCATTTGTTAGCATCGCCTTTTCTTCTTCTTCTTTGTTGCTCAAACGAGTATGCAGACACCTATATCAAGGTACACTCTGCGTGACGAAATCATATTCCTATTTTTCCTACATTGAATGTCGTAGTATCTGCTTTAACATGTTCTGATGCTTTTGTGTGTATGCTGTGGCTGATTTTGTTGTTTCTGTGTTGAATGCAGACCAGGTCCTCTCAAGGTGCCTCAAAAAACATCTCCTGCTACACCTCGTAGAAAGCTCAAGGCGCCCGGATCGAATTCTGAATCTGTATCATCCCAGAGTCCAGTCAGTAAAACACCCAAGGATCGTAGTCCTAAGGTGGTTGATCGCAGGTTGCCACGAATTCCAGCAACTGAGGTATCTTTCTTCGCATAATTAGACAGTTTCTGTTTCAGATATTGGAATGATATGTCTCATGATTGAGTCTTTCATACCCTTGACTACTAAAAGCAGAAGTTAAGATGATTATATGATAATATAGTTGCTGTTAGGATGGATTTAGCAGGTTGCAAGGGTGCCATCTCCCCTTGATTCATAAGAATTTTGATGCAATTATGTTGTGAGTATACACTTTAGGCCATATGATTCTGTTCAATCCTTCACACCAGTCTCTCTCTCTGATGTCAGAAGAAGAGACCAAACAAAGTGTCTGAATTGGAACCACAGATTGCACAGCTGCAAGAGGAACTGAAGAAGGCAAAAGAGCAGTTGAGCTCAAGTGAATGGTGGAAGAAAAGAGCTCAACAAGAGGCGGAGGAAGCCAAAAAACAGCTTGCAGCCATGGCAGCAAAACTGGAGGAGTCTCAGAAACAATTGCAGGAACTCTACGAATCCGAGGAAGCTCGTGTCCAAGAGCTACGCAAGATATCTCAAGATCGAGACAGAGCATGGCAGTCCGAACTTGAGGCTGTCCAGAAGCAGTACTCGATGGACTCTGCGGCTCTGGCTTCCACCATGAACGAGATACAGAAGCTCAAGGTTCAACTGGACAGGGTTTCCCAATCAGAAGCTTCTCAAGCTAGGCATGCTGAGTCAGCTCATGCTGAGATCCAGAGCCTGAGGGTCGAGCTCACAGAAACTCTAGTTTTGGTGGAGAAATTGAAGGACCAGTTGAATGATAGCAGAGAACACGAAGCTCGTGCTGTTGAGGAAGTCAATAGAGCTCAAATGGAGCTGCAGGTCGTGAAGGAAGACGAAAAGAAGATACAATCGGAATGTGGTAAAATCAAGAAGTCCTTCAACTTGTTGCTGGTGGAGCTGGATGAGTCGAAGAGCAGAGTGAGGTCATTGGAAGAGCTCGTTGCCCGCCTTCAGAGCGACCCATCAGTCGAAGCTAAAACCTCAGAAAATGGAGACGAAGTTAAAGAACTGAAACAGGAAGTGGACGAGTTAAGATCACTCCTCGAGGATGCTGAAAGAAGGTACCGAGACGAGTACATCCAGAGCACGATGCAGATTCGCAATGCTTACGAACTTGTTGAGCAAGCGAAGTCTGCATCGTGCCAGAGAGAGGCCGAACTGGATGAAAAACTCCAAGAATCGATCGCTGAAGTCGATGAACTTAGGAAGCAACTGATGGAAAAAGAGAGCGCATTGCAAATCTTTAAACAGAATGAAAGAGAAACAGTCTCGATGGAGAGTTCTGAATCAGTGGTGGAAGATCTCAAAGCAAGTCTGTTCGAGAAAGAGGTGAGGCTGCAAACCATGAGAGACGAAAACGAGAAGCTGAAGTCTGAAATCATGAAGAGAGAAAGAGCAAATGATGAAGCCAGTGAGTTAACTGAGTCACTGAGAGCTGCTGAACAGGAAGCCTTAACAAAGCTGGGATCTTTGACAGAGGAGGGGGATGAAAGCTGCAAGAAAGTGGCCCGAGTTACTGAGCAGCTCGACGCAGCTCAGGCGTCCAACACTGAGTTGGAAACTGAGTTGAGACGATTGAAGGTGCAGTGTGATCAGTGGAGAAAGGCTGCTGAAGCAGCTGCTGCAATGCTGACGAATGGTAATAACGGGAAGTACGTGGAACGGACAGGATCGTTGGACTTCCATACGAATGGTAAGAAACTGAGTTCATCTCCACATTCTGAAGACTCGGATGATGACTCACCGAAGAAGAAGAATGGGAACATGCTGAAGAAAATAGGTGTGCTGCTGAAGAAAGGGCATAAGTAGTTTCAAGTTTTGAGGCTGTATTTGTTTTATTTTCTTGTATTGAATTTGTGTAATATTATGTCTTCTTCTTATCTTCCTGAAAATATGTTTAGTTTTGCCAGTAACTTTGTCGTTCTCTCTCAGATTGTGTTATCATTAGTTATGAAAGTTCTGTTCATGCTAAGGCATTCTTTCAATAATACATTTCAAATTTGAGAAAAGAGAAGAGAGGAGTGTACAAAGATATAGCTTTTAAATTTTGTTTTTCAAAACCTAAAACAAATAAAAAGTAAGACAAAGATTCGTATAAGAAGAACATTTTGATATAAAGTGATATACAATTGATAAAAATAATAATAATAATGGTGTAAAATATTTAATGAACAATTTATAACAATATAAATAAAAAGTGACAATATACTTAAACAAAAGAAAAGTGAAAGAGTATGAGTGTGTGCATCTTTGAGAAAATATAAACAAGTTTAATGTCACAAAAATGTCGAGACAAAATCAATAATAGTACAACAGAAATTTAAAGGGTAGATTAATAAAGACTTTTCAAAACTTTTTTAGATAAAGTAAAACTTTATTAGAAAGGCATGAGAATTGTCCCAAATTTACAAGTAACACATAAGAATAACAAAGATAGATGCTACAATTTCTTGAGCATCTATTACAAAAATTTTAACATACACCCAACTTAGATTCATAATCACAAATCAATGCATAAACTTGGTTTAATCGATCAAGTCTTGAAATTTGTATATTTTAATATATCTCATTTGACATGGATGATCCAACACCAAACTCTACTCTTTATTTCCTCCATAATCCTCTCTCGTTCCCATGAGCCATTTTGAAAAATGATGGAATTTATCGAGCTCCATATCAGACACGCACAACATATCCATACACTTGATATAATGCTTCCCTTTTTTACTTTAATTTATTCCTGTAGTACCTTTAAGGCAAAAGATACATCATCACGACGTGTTTATTGAAATACACGATAACACTTTTTAAAGTGAAGTTGAAAATACAATCACTTAAGAATGACGTGATCAAATACAAAAGAATCTATCTACTCAACCATAACAATCATTCCGATTGCTACGAATCCCAACTGGCGAGAAATTTCCAAGTTTTTTTTCTTTTACTACAATATAAAAGGTTAGGATTGATTCTCTATTCTTTTTTTTCAAAACGATAATTTTTATATATAAATAAACTCAAACATAAAAATTACAATGTGGCTAACTAGCCAAGGAGCACCGTCAAAGACGGACTCGACTGTACCCTATCATTTATCGAGGGAAACAGAAACACCCCACTATAAGGGGACACCTCACACATAAATACTAAACCACATCACAAAGAGGACTAGACACTCCTGCAAGAGGATGCTAAGAACACTCCCGAAGGGAAACTAACACCCAAAGAAAAAAAAAATCCAAAATCACTAAAAACCTGAAAAATTCCAACTGTTGCAATAAACAACCTAAGAAAATCAGATCTAAAGAGAGTCAATGGAGATGGAGCACTGACCAAAAAGAAAAAAGATAAGAAGTACATCAATGAAACTAAAAACATCAACAAAGAGGAGCCTCTTCTCTTCCACGCGCTACTACCAAACCATCATCTCCTCGTCACCCACACGCCATCGTCATTAATACCAAACCTCCACCACATGACCAAGAGGACTGATTCTCTATTCAATCAAATTGTTTTCAACAGATTCTTATTCTCAATCTCTAATTAAATATGATTCCACATTCTTTGTTCATAAACAATTTAATGTGAATAGATTATCTTAATTCCTACTGATTCCAACTCCCTTATATAACAAACACTAATCTTGAAGGCATTGGGTTTATCTTGTATATTTGAAATTCAAACACAAAATCGCTCCTAACCTTATTCAAATAAAAAATGAGAATTGTTGTAAATAATATTGCCACGTCCTGAATAACAAAAACAAAAAAGGCAAAACTAGAAAATCATGATAATATCACGCGAATGTGCTGTGTGGTCCTTAGAGTAAATATTTATAACAAAATTTAAGACTAATCAATCGTTCAAAAGACAAATTACCCCACATATACATAGAAAACTTCATAATTTTGTATTTCACGGCGAACTTCTTATTTAGAAAAAATTGCATATCATTTATGTTCAGGGGTGGAATATTATTATGTTACCGAGCGATTTAATATGTAATTTAGAGGAGGATAAAGTTTTTTTTATTTTGGGTTGTATATATAGTGAAAAAATAATAAAAGGATCGGTGTGTGAATAGTATTTTAAAAAAAAGAATTATAATTATAATTTAATTAATTTATCGTTTTCTCCATTGACAGGTCAAACAAAAGAATCAAAAGTCAAAACCACCATAAGCATTTTAAGCAGGCTGCTGGAACGCCATATATTTCTCCCGCCAAAAAACATAAATCGCCAATTTAAATCGCTGCCGGAGCCCTCAGAATCACCGCCGCCTCTGCCGTCGTATTAGATATCAACGGCAATCCGATGGACATCAGAAACAGCAGACCGAAATCTCGGTCGAGTGAGACAAATGATTTGTGGCGCATCCTGTCGTTATATTTTCCCCAAATCAGGGCCGAAGACTCAGAGGGCAGATGTAATCTCACTTCTTGCCTCTTTCACTTCTTCTGCTCCCCTCAAGCACAAAAATTTGTCAGCAAGGTGTGCTTCTTCCGTGTATCTTATCATTTTGCCATCGTATCTTCGCTTTTGGATTATAATCTTTACGAATAAAGTCTGATTGAAGTTATGAATTCAGTTAATTTTAAAATAAATCCTGAATTAACAATCCTTATGGATTACTTGGAAAATGCAATTAAATTTAGTTTTCTGTCGGCCTTTTCCCGTTTTCTATGGCTAACCACTATATTCAGATGGACGTATTTGTAGGTGATGAATGTTTAATTGGATAATTAGTCCAACATTAGTTGAAATCCAGATTCGCACTTCTATAGTAAATAAGGTAATTGGCATAAGCTCAACTTATTTAGTGGAACTTAATGCTTATTTGCTAAGGTTAGGTGAAAGAAGAAGACGGGTTATTCTTCTTGCCGCTTGACTTCCAGGAGTTCCGGAAAGTATGTGACATTGAGGAGTTTTATGTAGCATTAGAAGAAAATCCTAAAGAAACTCTGCTGTGTATGAGTGCTGCACTGCACAAGGTAACTTATATTTTGGCTATGTTTCCGGCAAATCGATGATTATTATGCTTGTGAAATGATTGTGTTAAAATTTGAGTAGGTCATTTTCATGAAAAGATATTTCATGGAGGATTGCGCAAAGATTAATGTCCGTCTTCACAATTACCAAGAATCTATGATTGCTTTGAAGAATCTTAAGGCTGCTTATATTGGTACTTTCTATTTTATTTGGTTTTACCTTCTATTATAACAATACATGGACATGCCTAATTTATGCTGCAAAGAATGAAGTGTAATTGCATAATGGTCAACAGACAGGCTTGTATCTGTGAGGGGAACTGTAGTAAAAGTTAGCACGGTGTGGCCTCTAGTGATGCAGATGAGTTTTTCATGTGCTAAGTGTGGGACCACCATCACCACTGATTTTCCGGATGGAAAATTTACTCCACCTACAAAATGTGAAATGCAAGCATGTAAAAGTCGAGTTTTCAATCCGAACAGATCTACTGCTCAACTGATAGATTTTCAGAAAATAAGGTATGGTTCCAACATTTCTGTGCACTCGAATATTCGAATTAAAGAATGCACTATGTTTGAAGGTTTGGCATTAATCAGCCATTTCTTCTTCTCCACTTCCAATTATGTGCTTCTGTATTGTGATCGAGTGTAACCTTCAGGATTCAGGAGCTTCTGAAATCTGAACATCATGAAGAAGGACGGGTTCCTCGGACAGTTGAATGTGAGTTGACCCATGATCTAGTGGATGCATGCATTCCTGGAGATGTTGTGACAATAACTGGCATAATAAGGGTGATTAACAATTATATGGACATTGGAGGAGGTAAAAGAAGTCTCTTGCATAATCACAATATTTAGCCATTTAATGAATTTTTTTGTTTTTGATAAGCTTCATGTTCGTCCGTCTCCATAACCACTTACCGTATGGTGGAGCTAACACCCTTATAATTGACATTATAGCTCTGGTTGACTGATTTCTTTAGATGGATGAACCATAGGAGTCTGAAAATAAATTGATGTATAGATAAATGATTTTATTACAGTGGTAAACTGAAAAATATCCTGCATTGGTATCCTTAAGAAGCATTCTACATATGGATACTCACGTTCTACTATGTTATAGTGTAGAAATGCGCAGGGAGAGGGGGTGTCGAGGATGGGAGAGACTCAAAAAAGAAAACTCCAAGAGTACTATATATATATATATCTATATATATATATATATATATATATATATATATTTGTATGTAAAATGGTCTGTCTTGCTTAGTTGAGGATGGGAGATATTGTCACATACAATCTCATATGGAAGTTCCGATGTGCTTCTTGACTTTAAAAAGGTTACTTAATTCAGCTGTACACAGTATATTTCAAGGAACTAGATTGTTCTTCAATTAGTCTAGCAGGCCTGAAACTGTTTGTATTTTCTTAATTATGCCTTTCGCTGTTGCAATTGTTATTGGCATATCGCTGTTTCCCCTGTCAGGCATTTCATGTTCCATCATCAGATTTTTCTGTTATGAAATAAGCATAATATTTATGCATGTGAACTATTTACTAAAGAATTTACACTAATTTGTGCAAAGCTTGTTGATATCTGGGAGCTGTAAATTTCAGTCATTGTCTTCTTTTGGAATTGGTAGTTTATGCAATATTTCAGTTTCATAATTATGCTTTCTTTTTTTCTTCAAAATATTAGGAAAATCAAAGGCAAAAAATCAAGCACTGTACTACTTGTACCTGGAAGCAGTTTCAATAATAAATTCAAAGTCTGAGTCTGAGGATTCTCGTCACATTGATAACAAATCTATGGCCTCAGAACATTTAGATTTATACTCATTTTCTCCAAGAGATCTGGAATTTATTGTAAAGTTCTCTGAGGAGCATGGCTCTGATGTGTTTCGTCAAATTATGCAATCAATTTGTCCGTCTATCTATGGGCATGAGCTTGTTAAAGGTATATGGAGACTATTATTATATGTAAGCTTGGGTGATTAGATTCAATGCTATTGTCTTACAATGTCATCCAACACAATGCAGTATCCATGAACGCTTGTGTGTCCAATAGGCATGTTCAGTGTTGCCACTGTCCCTTAGTTAACATTAGAGTTTTTGATACTTTACAACTCGGATCCTTTGACAGGTAGTATGATTTCTTATATGTTTTTGTAGCTACTTTAGTAATGTCCCGTCCTAGTAGCAAGTTGAGCCTTAAATTTCATAAATTCCCTCTTCACTTCTAGATTCTTTTTAAAGTTTTAGGAAATTCCATGTAATTTTACTTCTTGGCTTAAAAATTTAAAGTTATGGTTCGTGTTCTGAAGCGCCTAATTAGGATCAATTCCTTACCTTGAAGTTTATCTTTCCAACTTCTGCATATGAATATAATCATTCTTATCTGGAGCAGTAGCATATTTTGAATCAAGATCTGACTGCTTTATTGTTGATTACATGCATTATTGGGTTTTAGTATTACAATAGTTGATTTAACATTTTTGAAAATGATATATTTCCCTTTTGTGTTCTCTTTTTTTTTTTTGGCTGGTAAAAGCGGGAATTACATTAGCACTGGTTGGAGGTGTTCGAAAGCACTCCATGGATCAGAACAAGGTACCTGTTAGAGGAGATATCCATGTAATTGTTGTTGGTAAGTTTGTTAAATTCCTTTGCTAGTTTTATAATTAAATAGGTTGAAAACCACTTTGTCATCACTTCTGCTTTACTTTAATGGCCAAATACCATATACAATCTTGGATTCCAATATTTCATGTGCAAGTTTTTTATTAAACTAGGTGATCCTGGGCTTGGTAAAAGCCAACTACTTCAAGCTGCAGCTTCTGTTTCTCCACGTGGGATATATGTGTGTGGTAATGCCACAACTAATGCTGGCCTTACTGTTGCAGTGGTGAAAGATCCTACAACAAGTGACTATGCATTTGAGGCTGGTGCATTTTCTTCTTCGTAAGCTGAATAATATATTGACATATAAATTTGTCAGGATACATGGCTAACTTATTTGGAAATAAACATGGATATTGATTGCTTATTTCCAACAAGATTGACACCTGATTCAGGTTGTATATAAAACTCAACATTCAAAGTGCTAATAAATTATGAGTTAAAAAACTTCTCTCTTTCTCCATATCTTTCGCATTGTAAAAGGCCAGAAGGTAACCAAAGATGCCATTATACTTTAAAACTAAACTTTTATAACAGCTAGTATATATATGGTTGTGATTTCAAAATATCTTGGTCCTTGCGGATCTCTTATTATATAAAATATTACAAGTCCAGATCACAGAAGATGGCCAATCCCTTCATGTTTATTTTAGTTGTGCATTAAGCATCTCCGTTCTTTGGTTTTATATTGAACTAGATATTGAGGGTCTTTTGTATCTTTTCTAGAAAACTTGGAACATTTAGTTTGACTTTGTTTAATGATTCTTTTATCTCCATTATCAACCTTGCCCCTTGGTTCTGTAAAGAATCATTTCTTGATATCATGTTAGCAGAAAGATTAGTCAATTACCATTAGAATATAGATAGAGATAACTGAAGTGTAGAAAGCAATATTACTTTCTGTGTGCGTGAAGGTCTTTAAACCTGCCTCCATTGAGTCTGACTATTAACATTCTGTTTGCATGCATATGTGCGTGTGTTCCTTTTAAGACCTAACTCGTTCAAGTTCAACAATGTAATAATCCTTCATCTGATCTCAAAGTGGTTTCACTACCTTTAATAGAAGTCCATTCATTTCTGATGTATTTTCTCTTTAAATATCAAGATGTTCATTGCTAAAATTTCACTGCAATTTTTATTTTACAGGTGCCATGGTACTTGCAGACCGCGGATTATGCTGTATTGATGAGTTTGACAAAATGTCAGCAGAACACCAGGTATCTCCAGTCTTGCCGAATTCTATTTTCATGATTTCTTGGAGTTAAATTACTGAACTGATTATTTGATGTCTTTAGGCTTTATTAGAAGCAATGGAACAACAGTGTGTCTCTGTTGCAAAGGCAGGACTTGTAGCAAGCCTATCAGCAAGAACATCTGTTTTAGCCGCAGCAAACCCTGTTGGGGGTCGTTATAAGTATTGATATCGCATTTCATCTTAATTTCAATTTTCTTAATTGTTTTCCATGATTGGGACTGTTAGTTCATGTTTATGTCTAGTATGCTTTATAAATGAAAGCTGAAATCAAGTGGAGTTCATGCATGTCTTTTTTGGAACCATGACACGCTATGCCCGCCAAAAATAAAATAAAAAATTAAACTCTTATGTCTTCTTTCTGAAATATTATTACAAGACGAATAACTGTTTTAAACTTGCACTTTCTATGTCCATTCCCCAAAGCAAATATCCAGACAGGTTTATACACCTCTTATTTATTGATTTCTATTATATTAATACTACTTCTTGTATTTATATTGAATTCTAATTGCAGTCGTGCAAAAACAGTGAATGAGAACCTGAAAATGAGTGCTTCTCTTCTCTCACGATTTGATTTGGTTTTCATATTGCTTGATAAACCTGATGAGTTGTTGGATAGGAGACTTTCAGAGCACATCATGTCAGTAAGTTCGTTTTCTTGCCTTCAAACTCATGCATGGTGTAAACTGTACGTTATTACCTTTTGGCGATATGTCATATCCGCTTGCTGCTTAACTCTAAGAACAATTTTAGCTGTCCCGAAGTGGTAACTTCACAGTTGACTGGCATGTGAGTACTGCACATCTCCCATGTTTCTGCTGTGCTTACAGTGGCATAGTTAATGTGCGAAGATAACATTTGTCTCTTTCTTGACTGTATATTCGCACTCAAAATTTTCAAAATTTCTCTGAGAGAATGTCTTCTAGCCCCTTTGCCATAATGTTCTAGTTGTTCTGTTTCATCTCTTCTTTCCCCTTTTGCTTTTCGTCTGGATTTTTTTTTTTTTTGGCTATAAAACAGATCTAGAGATTGCAGCATTTAGCTGTTAACATGATGCATGGATCTCTAGTTAATGTCATACCAAATAAAATCTTTTTGCAGCTTCATACTGGCACTGGACAACCTTCACCCTCTGAAAAGAGATTATGTACAGGTGATATCTCAACCATTGTAAAAATAAAATTACCATAGGATTCTTTTGACTCAATCTTTAGTTTACCACTGGCAGAATCACGGGATATTGGAGGTGTAGATATGAATGTAAAAAGCGGTTCCCTAGTTGCAAGGTTGAGACTTGATCCTAAGAAAGACCGCGATTTTGTTCCACTGCCTGGCCCTCTTCTGCGTAAATACATAGCTTATGCAAGAACTTATGTAAATCCCAGGTGATCTCAGGTTCTTAAATATGTGAAAAGGCATTGTTGAATGTTTACGTAGAAATATGCTCACATTGTACCTTCCATCAAGGTTGACAAAACCAGCGGCAGAAATCTTGCAGAAGTTTTACTTGCGTCTAAGAGACCACAGCACTTCTGCAGACAGCACTCCAATAACAGCAAGGCAGTTAGAAAGTTTGGTAAGGCTGGCAGAAGCTCGAGCTAGAGTAGACTTGAGGGAAGAAATAAGCACACAAGACGCTCTGGTAAGTTATCTGAAGAGTGGCTGATTCTATAATGACTTTCTTCTTATGTAAATTTGCCACTAAATGTAACAAAATTTTCATGACCAATATCCTTTTCTTTGCCCCATCTATTGTTTGCTGAAACAGATTATATTAATCTCATTATACACGTTGATTTCCTAAAGTATCCTTTCTAAGTTGATGTATTTTTAAGAGTTTAACCTTTCTACTTCCTAATTTTCCTCATGCACTTGACGACACATTATTTGATTATTTTTAAGCATAACATGTGCAGGACGTTGTTGAAATAATGAAAGAGTCGTTGTATGACAAATATGTTGATGAAAATGGGCTTGTTGATTTTGGGCGTAGTGGTGGAATGAGTCAACAGAAAGAGGCGAAACGCTTTTTAAGTGCACTGAATAAGCAATCTGAATTGCTCCAAAAGGATTGCTTCTCTATATCAGTAAGTAATCCTGAAATTCTTGATCCACTAGGATTTCCTTAACATATCTGGACATTTTTTTAAGAGAAACTTGACTCATTTGGATTTAAGCGGGAGATTTCTGCGAAAAGTCTAATTTTTTTTGATTGTTTGTTCAAGGAAATATACAGTTTGGCCGATCGGATCGGTTTAAGGGTGCCTGATATAGACAGCTTTGTAGATAATCTGAATAGTGTTGGCTATCTTTTAAAGAAGGGCCCAAAGACATATCAGGTACTTGGCCATTTCTTTGAGCATTTGTCTCTAGTATTTAGTGGAGTGTATTATGATGTAATATTCTTTTAATGTTGAATACTGCTACTAAAATCTTCATTGCTTAAAACGTGGCAGGTGTTATCATCATCTTATTCTCGTAGTCAATCATCAAGGTCAACGAGATGATTCTTTTCAGCATAGTAGTAGTACAGGTTAAATTCTGAAGTCAACATCTATGTTATTATATTCTGCTTACTTGGCTTCTGGAGGTGGTGATGACTGATGATGGTTAACTAGCGTACACACTTCATAATTTGATTATAGAGTTGCAGAATATTAGGAATATCAAAGGTGAAGAATCTACATGTTTACTACTAATTTCATTCTCTGGAGTTGTGCCAGTTTTGTGTAACATTATACTTCAAGTATCACAGGAAATTTGAACCTTGATCCCAGCTCAATGTGGCCACAAGGATCCTAATAGGAGAGCAAAAATCAACTGCGTTTCTTAGTTTCTTGGAGATTCATGTAGAATATAGCCTCAAAAACTTTTAGTTGTTGAGATGGAGAAGATGCATATTGATATGGATATTCTAATCTGTATTTGCATAGCCCCAAATTTAGGCCTAAAGCTTTCCCTTTTTCAACCACTGATGGGCATAAAATTTCTAGTTGTTTCGCATGCGTGTGATAATGATTCATAATGGTGTTTATGAGACGCTTGCTGGTCATATGGAGTTATATGATCCCTCTAAAGACTCGTGGGAGATATTATACATTGACAGTCCCTATAAACAGCCTGTTCATTTCTATCTATTGTCGCCTTATAATTCACACAGATAAGTAAATTATGTTAGGGATATAAACCGTGTGTGTATGTATGGTTGTTTTGTGACGATAAAGGATCAGTGTGCTTTAAGTCCGGCCATATTGTGGGAGCTTCAATTATCAGAATGGATACTGCCACTCTCTTCTTTGGATCTCTCTATTCAATCCGAGTATGTTTGCTTACTAATTGATTTTTGTCCCACTCTACATTTTGCCTTAGTTGCTAACATCTCTCAACTCATGGTTTGTTTCCAATTTGAGTATGTGAAATCGCTTGTTGGAGTTTTATGGAATGGTTTGATGAGTTTTGTGATAACTTCTTAACGAGAGTGAGTGGAAGATACATTACTATTTGGTGACCCTGAAACAGTCTGTTGGTCTAATTCGTATTGGCAACCGAATCATTAACAAGAGTTCTAGTCTTGAACAAGACATCATTTATATACTCACAATTCCCTGTTATGACACCTACTACAACAAATCCCTGCTATACCAAACAACCAAAAGAGGAACCATTCCACAAAGGATCAGACTTTAACTTATATATGGAATGGAATGGAACCATACTAAAAATTAGAAGTATCTCTACTTGCCAATAACTGTAATGCCATTTCATTTTCTTGAGTATACTCATGCATCTTCGTCTGCAGCTTCAAGCCGCCACTCACTCCCATAGTAGGAGTTGGGCAATCCCAACCAAAACTTGAATGCCTCGGCTGCTCTCTTCCTTTCTCTTCGTCTATCTTGTCTAGCTCTTGACGCATGCTTACTCGTAAACATCCTCGAATGCATCTCAACGTATATCCGCTTGTACTTGGTCTTATTCGGGTGAATCCCGTGTTCTTCCATACAAGCAACGATCTCCAAAGCCTTCCTAAAGAAAGCTGCCCTAACACAAATATCAGCCAGTGTATCCAACAGTCCTTCGTCGGGTTTCAGAGGTGGGAGGCTCGTAGCTTCCTCGCCTCCAATTCCACCCCCACACCTCTCCTTCACTTCATTCCATAACAGGAGCTTCTCCTGGTTTTCTTGCCATTGCTATCCCATTCGCAAGACTCCCATAGGTGGCCACATTTGGGAAAACACCATTGTCTTTCATGTTTTGAATAATACTCTTTGCTTCTTCAATGAGCCCCAGTTTACAATACCCCTTCACCAACATATTCCACGCAACCAAATCCACTTTTACCCGAGGATCTTTAAGCATCTCATCAAACACCTTGTTAGCTAGCTTCGGCTGGCCAGACGAAGCGAACGCCTTCATCAAAGTGGTGTAGCTAACTTTTGTAGGAGCAATGCCTCTCTTCCTCATCTCATTGAAGTATGTAAGAGCCCCTGCACAGTCATCAACCAATATGCATCCATCAATCAACGTGTTATACGAAACCACATCGGGTTCTATCCCCGCCTCATCAACCATCTCCTTCAACAGATCCTCCGCCTTGTCTATCTGCATTTGATGGCAGTATCCCTTCAGAAGAATGTTGTACGTGATGAGATTAGCCGGAACTCGATTTCTAGCCATCTCCACTACCACTTGCCTTGCCCTGTCCATTGATCCGTCCTTCACAAATGCAGATATAACCGTAGTGTATGTAACATGGTCAGGATGGCTTGAAGTGTCCTTTTGGAACGTCATGGCTTCGAGCATCCTCACGACGTCGGAAACACGGCCGGCTTCCATGTAACCCTTCATCAAGGTTGTGTAGATTCTTGAATCAGGTGGAAACACCTGAGGTAGCTCAGGTGACTCCCTACAAAAATCAATGGAATTAGGGAGTACTTTCTCAAATGCATCATCACTATCATCCTCATCATATAGATAGATATCATCAGAGCATGATTCCCTCAAAACTTTGCAAAGATCTCTCCTCCCATCTCTCATTGCCTGAACAAGTTTCTCAGCAGTTTCCAGATCACCAAAACCAACATAAGCAGCAACCAGAGAATGCAATGTTGTCATACACAAAGTTATCCCTCTTTCGATTATCCTCTCCAATGCAAACACAAGCAAATCCTTCCTCTCAACTCTAGCACATAATTTAATCATCAAGTTATATGTCAACGCATCTGGCTCGCATCTGAACTCAGGCATTTCATCGAACAGTTGGAGGAACTTCTTGGTATCACCGAGATTGGCGCAAGCATTGAGCACTGCGTTGTAAGCACCAGTATCTGGATACGAGTCCTTGACGATCTCAGCATCCGCGAATCTGTGCACCCTTTTGATTACAGAATTGAACAGCTTAATGGCTTCGATCGGGCCATCATCACCGGAAGCGGCGAGTCTGCTAACCACGGCACTCCACGCCTTCACATGGGGGAGATACCCCGATTTAAGCATGGACTTGACGATAGATGCAGCGTAAAGAGTATGCCCACCTTTAGCGGCAGAAACAGCGAGGAGGCCGAGGGAATTAGCATCGAGGCGGTGGAGCTGCCGCTCGCGGCGGAGACGCTCGATAATCGATTGAGCTCTGGTCAATCCCTCGGCCGTGTTCAGGTAGGATAACTGCGAAACCAAGCGGCTAAGGCAAGTCGTATTCGGGAGTTGAGCCCCTTGGGAGTACAGAAGCCATGCTTCCTCAGTTTTCCTCTGCTGGAGGAGTGAGAGGAGCACGTGGTCTTGAGACTCGGAAAGTTTGGCGTTGGAGACGGCGGAGGAAAGAGAGGCTGCGGAAGAGTTTCTGGTGGAGTGGAGGCGAAGTGAGGAAGGTGTAGAAGTGGAGGTGGTGGGAAGAGTGGCGGAGGCGAAGAATGTGGAGGAGGAAGGCGGCGCAACCCAGTGAAGGGTGAGAGTGCAGGTGGCGGTCATCGTCCGTCCATCTGATTTGGAAAAGAAAAAAGGGGGGCGATATTTTTGGGAGGTGGCGTGGGGGTAATTAATTAATTTTGGTGGAGAAGGGATGCACTACGTTTGGAATATACATCCTCCCAAGTGGCACTCATTTATTGGTCACTCCCATGCTTCTTGCACTTTTTTTTTTCTCCTTTTTAAAAAATAATTGTAAAAATGCTCCTGAAAAAATACCACTTTTTTAGGAGAAAAAAAAAAAGAAAGTTTGAAATAATTAGAAATAAGGAGAGAATATATGCCAGAACCATGAAAAAACACCAAGTTACCTTTTACTAGTGACATAGTAAAATAAATTGACAAACACTTGTATGAAAACCATGAAAAAACACAAATACTCCCTTTTATTAGTGACAGAGTAAAATAAACATGAAAAACACTATGCGAATCCTTTTATTAGCAACAGAGTAAAATAAACATGAAAAACACTTTGTGATTCGGATTCACATAGAAGAGTAAATGGTGGTGATTGCCTGATGCAGAGTGAAAATAGTGTACCAACGTAGTCATGTTAAATCCATCTCATGATCTAGAAACAATTGTGTTCTTTATCAGTTCACAATGTTGGAGACAGACAAGCTGAATCGAAAACCAAGGGACGGAGGCACAGCCAACAAAACACAACGAAACAGCGTCGACAGGTTTTTTCGTCTCAAGGATAACAATAGAATACCGACTTTCAGAAATCCAAGTGACAGGATCATACCATCAAAGAAGTTTGTGTAGAAAAGCAATTGATAATTGACAAGAAAAAATGTCATGACAGAAAAGTACATGGCAAACTAGCTACAAGAAGCCATATATTTCTTGACATTTCTAAAGCAGCAATCTTTTAATTTCTCTCTTAGGTTTTCTGTTTCTTCCTGGAAAAATTGTTTTTGTTATATGATTTGAAATCATTCGTAGTCTCAGCAGTGTTCTGCTTCTTCAACCCTTTCTTCCCTCCAAATCCAAATTTGGAATCCTTACGATCTCTGTCCTTCCTCTTCTTATCGAATCCTTTCTTCCCCTTTCCACCGCCCTGTTTTGCCTTACCCCCAGTACGATCTCCCGGAGCCACTCCTGGCCGTTTCTTGCCAAATCTCACAAATGATTTCCCATCTTCAAAAGCAAAACTGAGGTCGCCTTCTTTATCACCTCCAGCAAACCCGCTCTGCTTCCTTTGCTTCCTCCAGTTCTTAACGGATTCTATCTCTTCTTTTTTCTGTTTAGCCCTCTCCTTCTGCTTCTGAGCCTGTACCTCCTTTGATATCTTTTTACTCTCCCTTGCCTTCCGTCTCTCCTCAGCATCCTCCATCTTTTTCTTCTCTGCCAGGAGTCGGCCCTTTACTTTCACCATATGTGAATCAGATTTCACCATTTCAGCATAATAGTCAGATGGTCGAAGAAAAGGAAGGCCCATTGACTGAAACTTCCCAAACGCCTCCCTAGCACCCTCAAGTGCCTGCGTGTAGAAAGCAAGCTCCCGAGTAAGGTCATCATTGACATCCACCTCTTGCTCCTGATCAATACTTAATGTAAGAGTCTGCAACCAGTCCACATTCTCAGGCCAACTGATATCTCCAAGTTTATCAAGCAAGCCATCTTTGTTGTATATCACTGTCTTTGAAGGCTCGCTTAACTGCACATCATCTTCATCTTCTTCGGATTCAGACCCAGAAACCATAGGATCATTATCTTCCATCTCCAAACTGTTCAATGGGGCCGTGTTCTGCATGATTACTTATTCTTCAGAAACAGTGTGATCTGAAGAGAGAAATACAAAAAGTGACCATGAGAAGATCGACAGCCAACACAAAATATTGCAACATTAAGGAGACCAACAACCACCTCGTAATTACAATAGCAGAAAGCATCACTGGAGAAGGAAAACAAAAAACTACTTTCCCATGCCTAGTCTCATATTGGAAGCAAGCATACTAGTAGTTACTTTAAGCTTTTAAACTCCCATTTATTCACTTAATTTGTCTGAATCACATCTAATCAAAAAAAGGGAAAACATAATCAGAGAACTAATTCGCAATTGAAGCTCAGTAACAAGCATTTTCCCGAGTAAGGCTTATCTTTCTCAAAGAATCATAATTAAAATTTATTATTTTTTCTCACTGTAGCCAATAAGACCTGATTTGAAGATAAGAGGGAATGAAAGAGAAAACATAACTAGAGGAAGATCAGAACAATTTCTTCCCTCTCGTCAGGAGAACAACGTTACACACGATAAACACAAAAAACAAGTACTGATGATGAACTGAATGAAACTAAACCCTACACACAGTTCTGGGGTTATCAAATGAATGACTTCATGGAAGTGGCATTGACGAAGCACGTTCGTATTCGCCTCTAATTACTTTGCTGGTATAATTTAGCAAGCTATAACCATTATAATGGAGCACTAAACGGATTCCAAAACTAGCATACCGCGAAGTTGGATGGCTAAAAAATAGACGAAGAAAACAAAGGCGAATAATAAGAAAACTAATACATAAGCAATCTAACGGAAATCGAAGAAGCAACCAGCAATGGAAGGAAAAAAACCAGTGTAAGAGACAATCAGAGAAGGAAAGAGGAGAGAGAAAGAGTTAACCTTGGAGGTGGAGCGCAGTTCAATTGTAGAAAGCCCTAATTCAGTTTCTTGCCCTAATTTTTGTGCGTATTAATTGAATGAAGGGAGATGGGCTTTACCTATTAGTTATTGGGCTTTTCTATTTAAAAGATTTAAATGGATTACATGTAATAATTGTGTTTAAATGGACCTTTTTTTTTTTCTCCTCTATATTTGACCTATCACTAAAGTATGCTTATTGTATAGATAAAATATATTTATTTATAATTAAAGTATGTCAATAATAAATCATGTTATAACACACTAAAATCATACTTTAATGTATAATTCAGTATACTTTAGAAAATATACTATAACAACTATTAAACATACTTTATCTAAATAATAAACATAATTTAATACGTCTCACAAATCGTCTCATTTAAATGACGCCTCACAAGAGACTTTGTCTTTAATTTTTATTGTCAGTTTATTTTAGTTATTATTTAATATATTGTGATTTAAAGTATACTACTTATTTCTATGGTTCTTCACATATTCTTCTAATATAATAGTAATAATAATAATAATTAATAATTATTATTATTGTCATTACACTTTAATCTTAAGGTTCATTGCATTTTTTATTTAGAGTTTTTACTATCAACTTGTTCAAATAAAATAGGTCAATTCAAATGTATGATATATGGATGTAGAGTTATTCTCGATAAGTACTCCAGTTCAGCTCAAGCATAAGATACTTGAACTCACTCGACTCCTTTAACATTTCCAAATACACTCGCTTGATTTTGGTTGAATTGCCATTAATAATAAGGAAAAAATAATAATAAATTTTAAGGATAAATAATAATTGATAAACAACACAAGAAAAATAATAATATTACTCACACATTCGAAATAATCAATTAAATATTAAATTAATTAACGATAAAACCTAAAAAAATGCTATAGATCTCAAAGTAAGAGATAAATCTTAAATCACAATACTAAAATAATAATAGCATGTCTAAATATATAGGAACGAATTTTGTGTGAAACCAAAACACTATTTCTTTAATCTAACCACTACGAAATAGTTCAATCTAACAACTTTCACTTTTATCACTTAAGTATTATTATATTTTATTATCATTTTTTATGTATCACAAAATTGATCAAAAAACAATTTTTTTACCAGTATAAAGTATATTGGAAACTTGGCCAAATAATAATTCTCGTGTTTAAATGTGCCACTACTTGCATCGAGAACACTTAAAAAACATTACATACATAATGTAGTGTATATTAAGAGGTAAAGATTACACATTTATATGTGTGCAAAAAACTCGGAAAATCTGAACACCTCCCTTCTCTTACAACGTCGAGCAGTCCCCAATACCCAATAGTCAGGCTTAAGTGTACTTATTAGTATGTGATTTCAAACAAAAAAATAAAAAATAAAAAATTGAAAGAAATAATGAGTTTAACCCAAGTTACTATTTACAAATCTTAATTAGGCATTTTTTTACTTTCTAAAAGTAGTTCCTTACATATATGCGATCAGTTCCAGGTGAAAATCTTCATGTCATGCAATACGATTAACTAAGATGTAAGCACAAGAACATAAAAACTTTAATATTTCCATTGATTTAACGTGATGATTCATAGTTGAACCGACTACTTTCCACATGATTAAAACGGAAAAAGCTGTACACAGAAAGAGGTCAACGATGAAGGACGAATATGCCCTACGCATTCACCGGCCATCGCCATATATACACATTTTCACCCAAACACAACTACCTGCCTGCCAACCTACCTAAAATCCATATTCACATCCTATGTACCTGACCCGTCGAGGTATGTGAGAGAAATCACGAAAGGTGGAACGACCCCTGTCCCTCAGTTATGGCATACACGAGTTTCTCTTTCATCACTTCCTGCAAAATACAGAATTGAATATCTGAGTATTGTAAACTAAATTGTAATCCACCAAAACCAATCAAGAAAACTATGGGTAGAGAAGAGAATGGGGTGAACTTTTGAAGAGTATGGAGGAAGCTTCAGGTAGTTTGCACAGGTCATCACGCTGGGTAAATCAGCATCTATTTCCTTGCTGCAATGCTGTTAAACAACCAAGAGGGACAGACGGAAATCAAATGTAGTAAACAAAAAGAAAAAGACGTGCAATTAATTGAGGAAAATTATAATTCTAACCTTCCGAACTATGGTCAACTTAGGGTTTAGAGAAGCCAACCCCCCAGTTGGAAGCCGGGGTGCCCCAGTCACAAACTGCAAGAATGCTCGTTGTTGCTTGAGATCAAACTCTCGCATGATCTCCATCAACTGATGGTTGAAACGAATATTATTATTTATTGTTTATTATGTAAAATACTGAGATCAGAAATAAAAAGGAATAAAAAGCATTCAGCAGGTTTAAACTGACATTCACAATCGGGGAACTGCTTATCGTGTAACCATGGTCAAATTTGATGTGATCCAGAAGTTCATCCGACTGTATAGAAAAAAGAAGCAATCAATAAAGATAAGTGCAAATGCGCAAGTATGCACTAAACTCAAAAAAGTTCACAGTAAACAAAAAGTGTAATTAGCATACATTCCACATCACATGTTCTCCACACAGAAGGCGTTCCAACTCTTCTTCTGTGAAAACCTTAAGATGCCTAATTGGGAAGACCTGAATGCCATTAAAAAGAGGGAGAAATACAATATCATAAGCTTTTTAATCAACACTATCATAAGAAATATAAAACAGAACAGAAGATTGTAACAACAAATAAGTTGTTTCCAGGAGTACATCTAAACCAGTTATAGAATTCCAAATGAATATCCGAAAAACGACCATAATAAAACCTGATCAAAACCAGACTTGAATGCTTCCACCTGTCGAGCAATTCCAGAATTTACAGTTGCATCAACCAGGAGTTCGACATACTCCTCCAAATTATCAGAATTTACCTAAATCAAAATCCATGTAAATAAATGTTTGTTAACTAAACTAAAATTTAGATGGTGGACACCGTTGCAAGACTGCATATACTAACCATCTTTGAGTTTAACTCTGAATCAAGAAGATAATCCGGAAAACCGGGAATGCTAAAATCAAGGCATAGATCCTCAATTTTTGTATTTCGCAAGCACACATCAAAACCATTAGATTTTTCTTCGCAAAGGGACCCCAGATGTTCCTTCCTTTCAACAACAGCCTGGAACTCTAAAAGAACCCTCCCAAGTGCTGGATCAAATGACTGTATGTCGTACAGATTAAGTTCCTACAAAAACGACAATGAAATAGCTATATCAAATGAAACTTTTGAAAATTACAGCATAGCAAGTGGTCAATTCAAAATCATCATACCTTCCCAAGAATAAGTTTATAAAAAGCCTTTGAGAATGGGAGATCTAAGACTCTACCATCTTGAAGAGCTTTAGCGACTATCTGTCCTAGAAGAGTAAACTTTTTAATTACTTCATAAAACACACTGTTACTTGATGTACTTAGCAAAGGTGACCAAGGACGAGGGAAGAGTCCAAAAGGAGATGCCAGAAGTCCAGAGTTCTCAGCATCCAAATTAGTTGTGCTGTGAAGTGAGAAATTGTCATTTCTCCATATGCCTATGCTGCTTCTCTGAAATTCTTGGCAGATCAATGTATAGAACTCCAACGTTGGACCAAGACCAGTGCCCACCTCTTCACTATACTCCACCTCAACAGCCACCTTTTGAAGGGAATGGAGTTCCATCATCCGTCTAGCAGATTCTAGCACTTTGTTTCGGTGAACCAATATTTTCTTGCGAGGACTGTATCCATGATTTTGCTGCCTGCCACTGGAACCTCCAGTATCTGAATGAGATGTTGAATGAGGCTGATTTGGACGTCGGCCCAATGCTGCCAGATGGAAATATTTGCACCTAGCTTCGAATCCGAATAAGAAAGGGCACCAATCAATTAACTGGGTACACCATGCAGGCATGGCACCAACAGAGACAGCCGTAGGATCACGCATCTGCTGTTCTAATTTCTCTGTTAACTTCTTGTTAACAAACTCAGCTTGGGAAACTTCAGAAACAACTACATTTAACCAATCAAAATCATCTGTTCTTCCTTCGGCAAAGTCAGTTGTTCTCTCACGCCACATCAGATCAAATCTTAATCTGTTTATTCCCTCTACACTTTTCAAAAGGGAAAGTATATCATATGTTGGACCCAACTTCCCATGATCAGCAAGCATGCAAGAGAATGTAGAAATATATTTTGAAACTGAGTTTCTTCTAAATATATTAGAGGATTGAGCCTCATAATAAATCCGCTTAGCATAACTTATTTTGTATATGCGACTCCACAAGCCTGCAGTTGAGACATTATCATATTCTGCTTCAGTTTGAATTTTGACAAGAGACTGATACAGCGTCAATTGATGATTGAGTTGCTGTCCTTCCAAACAAAATAGCAACTTTCTCGATGTATCTTCACCATCATTGCATCCTGGGTGATCCATTTCCGAGTCGCGATCCTCTTGCAGAGGATTATGCTCTTCCTGCTCAACACGATCCTTGAACAAAAATAGTTTAAAAAAAATGTCATTCCAATTTCCATAAAGACCATTAGACTGGAAATATATTCAGATGTTCATAAACTTCATGCCAACAAACAGTTGACTAAACTTGGATGATATGAAACAAAAAATATATTAAAGAGGCAAATACCAAGTAACACCAAGAGAAAAAAAATACATACTGAATGGACATCAACAGATGAGTCCAAAGGTTTGTGGGTAAAACTGGATGTTTCAGCTGGTGCAGACAATATTAAACTTGTTTTCTCCTCCTGCAAAGGGAAGAAAATGGGAACTGTTAGATACCCCATCCCAAACCCAACAAATTCCAGGAAAGTAGCTTAGGAAAATAAGTAGGTCATGAGGCAATAATAAATGAATACAACCTGCAGTTTGCTGTCATCAACTATCATTTCTGTGGATTCTATAGCATCTGAACTTTTGCCTTGGGAAGTATTTGAATCTGATGGCGATTGAGAACATGAACTCTCTTTCCCTTTTGAATCCTTAGACCCCACAATCGGTTTCTTAATTTTATCATCACCAACTCTAGGCCACAAATATCCTTCAATTTCATCTAGAGGCACAAAGGGATCCACATGTACAACACCTTCTGCATACTCACTAAGAGATTCTTCTCCATTTTCTCTCACGAAATGAACTTTCAGACATGGGTATGAAGTAGAACGTCCATATGGAACAGTGGCATAAGAGTTCCTGCTTTTAAATGCATGGCCAGAGATGACAGGAAAAGTTTCAACAGATGACAGAGCACTTTGCAGTCTTTGAACAAGAGTAAGAAGCGGAAATTCCTCTTGAGCTCTATCAGCACAGGACAATAATAGGCGTCCAAACACCTCAGATCTTTTTTCCAAAATCCGCAGGTGGGATGCTGCATTATAGTCTTCTTTTCCAACAAGATGCATGGCATTTGACAGGTATCCAACGAGTGCCTTTACAATTCCACTCTCCACAAACTCAAAAGTGGAGACAGAGTCTTTCTTATTAAGCTCAGACACAATTTTGCGCAGCAGATCATAAGTCTCTTCTTCCTGTTGGCTAGAATTAGCATTCTCAAGCGACTTATTAACCACTCCTGACAACGAAGTAGATAAAGTTCTGAGTTTCTGAAGAATAGCGGTTACTCCTTTCTCAGGGTTCTGTGATTCGGTTTCAAAGTATGTACTCCATATATACTTCGAAAGACTCTGAACAGCATCTCTCTGAAGCTGGCAGGATTTATTTTCCTTGGACTTTGAAGCTTGTCCGGTATCAAATGCAAAGCATGGACATCTATGCACATCTCGTGAAGAGGATTTCAAAGTTGCATCGTTCTCCAACTGGATCCCCTCCAAAGAAGGAGAGTGATCCAACTCTTTATCCGAGGAAAGAATTGCATAGATGGCAAAAAGAACACCTTCTTTGATAAAGTAATTCAAATAGATATGTGGCAGCTTGACCATTATAGTGTCAACAATCTGAAGGGCCAACAAAACCACATGATGTTCCTTTCGTGCAAACACTCCAGCCAAAAAACTGTGATTCAACACATATTTCAGATACAATTTAAATCAGAAAAAGATGAATAACTTTTAATTAGGCAATTAAATCATAGGATAGAGAGGAAACCCCTATCACCTTGAAAAGTTAGCAGTTTGTAGCAAACTATGAAGCGCGTCAGATGAGCTGAAATGAACTAACTTATTGATAACAGACAGACAGCCGTAACATATAAATAGATTCACACCAGAATTCACCACCTGCTTTAGGGTGAAAGGACGAGTGAGGGAGACATGTGAAGGAAACACATGTAAGAAATATCAGACACCAACCTGAATCAAAATAGGAAGTAGACCAATTCCAAACTTGTGTAGGATATCAGAATGGTTCAAAAGAAAATCTTCTTTGTCCGACTTCTGCTGACCAGCATCTTCAGCAGTAATAGTTGGAAGTAGCTCATTCAACAACTTCAACACTTCCATTATCTGTCAAATAAGATAGGAAGCTTCGCTACATTACATGAATAATCATTTGAAGCTCAAACACTGAGTGAATGTATCCAAGGCCTCTTGTTTTGCTAACGGCATTTTAGCACAAACAAATCACTGAAAGTATTTAAAAAGAAAAGGAGAAGAAATAGGCATTGACAAGTTTGAAAGGGGGCAGCAAGAATCACCACCTGGTCCCTAAATCATCATTTATATTGAAGTGCATAAATATACGTATAAAATCTGTGTATTTATGAATTCATGAAATTCTATGCATTTGAGTGAATAAGTGCAAATATTGGGTTGCCAGGCAAGTGATTGGCAAGACAGGGGAGGAGTCTTCAGCATCTGTTCCTTTTAACGATTCAATGTAAGCATTACAACCTTTATTTTGTTTCAAGTAACTCCTGTTTCCCTTTCATATCTGCATCCTCAATTCACAGGATCCCAATTATTAAATGGATAAATACTAACTTACGGGGGATAAATTGTCCTAAAAAACACATCATGTAAACAGCCTTATTGCCAGTTACGATGATAACCAATTATCATGTATGCTCTCCCTCGGACAAGGCTGAATTTCATATCAAAGACTACGCACAACGAAGAGACAACCCTATATAATTGGCCCACATTATGAAATCTGTGAAATAAAAAATCTTTTCATCAAGAGACAGGTTCAAATTATTAATTGTATTTATAATTAAAACAGACATAGTACACCTAGATAAAGTTATATAAATAGGATTTTTGAATAAAACAAGCATATCTCAGAACACCCCATTCATGGAGCACTAATAGCCAACATTAGATATTCATCAACTATTCAACAACCCAAACAATTGTTAGGTTAATGTTCCTACTGTGAAACAACAAATAAATGAAAGTCTACAACCCAAAAAAGTGTTAGGTTAATGTTCATGTTACGAAAAGACAAATACAACAAAGACTCCTTGCTAATAAATAGATAATACAATGACATTAGAAATCTAGTGATGAGTTATCATCCACTGTTTGTTGTGTATGTACATGCACTTGCATGAGAGAGAAGTAGCAAACCTGAGACTGATGTCCATCCACCATGGGTGTAGACTGCACCCCATATGAAAGGTCATAAGTAGATAGCATGTCCTTAACAATGTCGCTTATATTGAGCTCAAAAAGAGTCCTGAAAGCAACAGTCGAGCCAGTTGCCAACTTGACGAGTAATCCTATCAAACCCTAGCATCCCAATTAAATTAAAAGAAATGATGTTAATATACTAGGAGGTAGAGTTCTAAAGTTTCAAGGGAAAATTGTGGAATTCTACTTACAATACAGGTTTGCTGACTTAATGTAGTTCTGCTATTTAATCCTATTAGATGTAAGGTGTGCTGGACCAACCCATGTTTACAGAACTCATCCAGCATATCTGGAGAACAATAAACTTGCTCCCCAATCTTAATCAAGCAAGTGGCCACACTCTCGACTAGCTAAAAAGTAGAGTATGAAAATTAAGATTAGAAAAAGGAAATGAAAATAATTTTAAGAGAAATTATTCATTAAAGAACTTTTGCAGAATCTGTACTTGTCTATCCTCGTACTGGAGAAGATTACACAAAATTGGAACTGCTTCCATGAAAAGTGACGGAGATTCTGACGATAGTTTCTTACATATATTAACCACGGTAGAAAGTGCAACCCTCTGGCATCCAAAAAAATCAAAGAAACATAAGAAAACAGAGAGAAAAACACAGATCAACCACCAATTACTACTTAATCAGAACAGAAGAAAACGAAAACTATTTGGAGAGTGCTAATGTGAAAGATACCTGAACACTCGTTGAGAAGAAATCAATATAACTTAAAGAAGCCATTATTGCTCCCGATTGCAAGCAAGCAAGTGGTTGTTCGCGTGATATTTTCTCTAAAGCTTGCAAGCACTACAACATTATAAATTCTTCAAAATAATGATGATATCCTTAAATTTATGTAACATACACCATAAACACCAAGATTATACTAGTAAGTAAAAAAGTATAATAGTAAAAAATATATGTGCATCCGCGTGAAGTTCAAAATCATACTTGCTCTGCCACATCCAAATACTCAATTGCCATCAGTCGGTGACAAAGTGCAGGGACTGCATCGTGCCTTGCAAGAAAACCAGTGGATCGGGGACTAAGATCACACAAATAAGTTATAGCTCGTATAGCAAGGAGCATTATATCTGGATTGCTCTCATGCCTAGCCAATTTAACAAGCATGGGCGAAAACGAGTCGACCATGTGGCTCGATAGAGAGCTGTCACTACAAAAGGACAACAAATCACATAACTCCGTGAGAAGAGCTAACTGCCCCGATTCCTCCACCTCCTCTGTTAAACTCGAGAGCACTTTCTTAAACTTGCTTTGATCACTGAGCGACCGATTCCTATAGTAGTCATGGATACTATTGTCAGAATCACAGGACCCATATGCAGACTCTTTCTCAACATCACCCTCGGACCTAGTTGACCCCGAAGTGGAGGAAGATGTATCCATGTCAGCATCCTGAGCTTCATGAGCAGAGCTTATCAGTGTTTGAGCCGACGAATTCAAGGAACTCGGTCGAAACTCCAAGGAACTGCAAGCACGCTTATCTGCTGGCAATCCTTCCACAGTTTCATTCCGTTTCAGGCCTCGATTGGCCATTCCGATGCTAATATCTAGAGAATAGATTATCCTCTACAAGAACACAAAAACATCAAATTCATAAAACGATTCAGCCAAAATAACATTCAAGCGGTTAATCACCGACACTATAAATTGACGATCAATCCAATAATTGGAGATATATATATATATATATATATATATATATATATATATATATATATATGAATAAATACGGCTAATGTACGCTGAAATCAAGTCACGAAAACAGAGCAAGAATTTTCTCAATTGGATGAAGGACCAAAACAACAGAATACACAGAAAACTCGAAATTCAGTATAGACTTGACTTTGCAACAAACCCACAACCACTGATCACTCATCAGTTAAACACAATAAAATCATTAAAAAGGTTAAAAAAAATGCCAATATCCAAAGAACAAACCAAGAAAAAAAGACGAAGGAAACAATAACCCAACACGAAACTGAACACAACCGGCAATATAAAATAGAAAGCTGAAATTTTATCTTTCCTATTACCTAAAGATTTAAGAATTGATCGTGGGAGCGTTAGGGTTCTTTCTCCAAATTCAGCATAGGTTATTTCTCCAAATTTCACTCTTATAGGCCGCAGAAAGTATAAATATATTGTGCATATATGCATATATATAGAGAGAGTATAAGGAAAGAGATTACAAAGAGATCATGAGGGCGATAAACAGAGTTTGAGAAAAAATGGGGTGTGATTCTGATTAATATGGGAACATCAGATAAATAAACCATAATTAAGACGACCGATTAATCCGTGATTGATGCGGGCTTTGGGCTGGGCTTAGTACTCAGCCTCATCCAATCTTCATTTTTCATGTCGATTTTTTTTTTCTTTCTGTATTTGTTATAATTATTATTAGGGAAAAACAAATATACACAAATCATTATTAACCCGATCGATTATTAGATTTACAAAAATCTATTCAATATTAAATTTTTGGCAAAGATTTTTGTCTAAAATTATTTTATTTTAGACTTTTAAAATAATTATCATTTTTTCTATTAAAATATTAATATCACTTTTCATTCGTTCCACACAAATTTTTGCCTTATTTATTTATGGATTTCTCATAATTTTGCTTGGATTTAGAATATTAAATTAAATATATGATTATTTTTGGAAAAAAATATTTCACATGATTAAGATAAAGTAATAACTTATTTTTATAGGGTATAGAAAGTACTATATTCATCAAAAATAAAACTATGAAACGGTCGATTTTGTGAGGTCCGGATCTATTATTATATTTGGATCTATTATTATATTTTATTGTTAGAAATCCTATTATAAATTAGGTTAGGATCTATTATTATATTTGGATACATTATTATATTTTATTTTATTATTAGAAATCTTATTATAAATTGTTAGATGAATGTCATGCATATAATATATTCTCTCCGTCTCGCGTTAAGGTTTACGTTTTTCATTTTAGATTGTTTCAAGTTAAGGATGTAGGACACACGTCAACGTTAAGGTTTACGTTTTCCATTTTAAATTGTTTCAAGCTAAGGTTTACATTTTTTTTTTGTCAAGTTGGGCCCAACCAAAATAATTAATTATTTTATGTAGGACACACGTCAACGTTAACGACGGAGAGAGTATATAAAAGTGATATTTTAAAAGAAAAAAAAAACTCTAAACTAAAAAGTGTGTATAATTATCAAAGGATGGAGTACTGAATTAAATCTGAAAAAATAAATATGTTAATTGAAGAGAGAACACAACCCTTAATCATATAAACCAAGCTACATTACTTATTTAAGTGTATGATTCCCACTTTGGTTTGGGTAACCTGCAATAGCATGATGCCTTCTTTGGGCCCACATGAAAGACTTTTATACAAAGACTGCAAGTCCAGAATAAAATAAGTCAACATAAATCTCCAAAGAATTTTATCACTTTCACAACACACAATCAGCAAAAAGTTATACAAGTACTCCTGAAGAAAATGATAGAAGTGGATAAAAAGGAACAAATTATGATGAAGAGGATGTTGAAGATGATAATAATAATAATAATAATAATAATAATAATAATAATAATAATAATAATAATAATAATTTTAATACACATTAATCACATAACTGTCTATCCATAAATTTACAAACTTGTACAAGCCCCTTGGATACATAGCCACAAAAGGAGAGATTTCACAAGAAGAGATGAATCTAGAGCTTTCATGATCGCTCTAACAGGATGGAGTTGTTGCGTTGGACGAAAAACGATCGATGCTATTCCATGCCATGCATTGGTACCATCATGTGTTGTTGAGCTTGTTGCTAGAAATGCAAAAAGGGAATGCCAGTCAGAATCGCATGCACAACATAAGAAGTGTGATTCAAAGATGCCTGCAACTCATAAGATATGCTAACCAACTCTTGCACTGAGTGGTATTTGGCATTCTCTAGTTAGATGTAAGAGGTTCAAATTCTTCCACATTGAATTTATGAAGGTTATGTACATATATATTAAGTACACACTTATGACACAAGCCATAACAGCATATTTGATTTGTCCAGTTAGCGAGAATAAAACACTAATTCAGCCAAATAACACAAAAACAAACAAATGGCTAAGATAATGAGAAGAAGAGGCATTTCATAAGATTCTTGATAGGCGATAGCACTTCTCCATTAAAAAGTAGCTTTTCATTAACAATGCAGTATATTTTTCTAATTTCCAACATCAAATTCAATGTAAACCCATCCATTCCTCAAATTAAATGGAATACTTTGCAATTTCCTATTTCCCATTATATGGGATAGAATTAGAGCTCAAATAAAATCACCACAGCAACTATATCTTATAGGAGAGAAAATCTATTAGTTCCTCAAAGATCTGGACAGAGTCAAGAAAATATACTTATAAGAGGACAGCTCAGACCCAATTATATAAAATTGAATACATTTGATTTTTTTTTTAATCCAAAAAGTAGCTGCATCTTATGGTTGTTTCCATATAATTGTTTGGTCTAGCTAATCTAACCAGATGATTTGAAAGCACGAGTGGTGAAGTGTAAAAAAATTCCAATAAAGTATGACAGTGCTTAAAGTGCAAGAAACAACATTCATTCTCACACGATGAAACAGGACAATGAAATGACAAAATGAGTATAGGGTTGAGATACCTGAGTATTTCCATAATTCATGGCTTGTGTAAAAGAACCTTGATGAACAAACTGTGAACATTGCAAATTGCAGGAAATAATAAGTTAAGGCAGCCACAGTAAACTAAATTCCCTACATAGCATATTATAACCGTTTAAAAATGTTTGTGCTTCAATTAAATACCTGTGAACTCGGAATTTGTTGTTGTAACCCATCCTTCTTTGAAGATCCATCTGTACCTTTGGATGATCCCTTAGTATCTCCCTGGTCATAAAGATGAATAAAGGTTGAATTTTGAAACAAAAAAATATGTAAAAAAAGAAAAACATGGAAAAGGAAGCTACAAAATTGAGCTCACCTCCATCTGCCACACCAAGAGGATTTCCAAGATCGTATATATAAGAAAAACACATAACTTGATTAGTTGACGTTATGGCATCACTAAATGACTGTTTGTTTTGATCAAAAGACAATGAAGAGAAACCAATTAAAGTTGGAAGAATTGAAGACACCTACCTCTCTGTACCCACTCAGGTACACCTTAAGAGGATCAATGTAGTCTTCAAAACCCAAAGTTGCCATAGCCCAAAGCAAATCATCCCCGTTAATTGTCTTTCTTTTCTCTCTCTGGCACTTATCACTTGCCCTTACATCATAGCGACCAAAGAAAACTTGAGTTTTGTGTCTCAAAAAAGACACCTACAGGTGTTACTATACTCAAAAGGGACCTCCAGAAATATGTATCCATCCACATTCCACACCAATCACACTAATGCACATAAATAATTGCATAAAATACATGCACCTGTACCACAGATAACCAAGGGAAAGATATCCCAAAAACTCGACCTACAGGTTCTTACATGAGCGCAAAGTACTAACAGAGATGGAATAAAACAATCAAATATATAGAAAAAGCCATTTACACACACTGACACAGTCTAATCAATCCCCACGACGCACACACACAACAAACAACACAGTCGCAATTATAAAAACCCACGGACGTACTCGCTGGTGATGAAGCTAATAAACTCCGAAACACATTCCTGCACCGTCTCCTTGGCGTCCTTAGCAATCTTCCCATTGGCAGGGAGAGCCTTCTTCATGATCCGGCTAATATTCGCAATTGGCAAAAACCTATCCTGCTCACGAACCCCGGACCGAGGGCTCTGTTCGCCGCCACTGTCGTGGCTACCACCGACTGGGCTCCCAGGACCTCCCTGCGACGATTGCCCATCCGCCATTCGAACGGACAAAAAACCCTAAAAGTAAAAGGAGAACCATAACTCCAGAGAATTCACTGATGTAGATACAGCACCGGTAGAGGGAGAGAGAGAAGATGGTTACCTGGGAGGGGATTAGAGTGAAAGCGAGAGATGATCGGAGGGTTGAAAAACGAGGGAGGAGACGACGACTGAGATTGAGAGATTGGGAAATTGGGGATTGCGTTTTGGTTTATCGTCACCGTTGGTTTCTAACTATTTATTGTTGGGTGTCGGATTCTTCTACATTATCGCTCCACGTGTATTTGCCAGCTGTGTACTGCAGTCTTACGAGATAACTAAACGACAGCGTGTTGGCCTTCTGATTTTCCACCTCAGGAACAAAACAAAAAGAGTGTATATTGGGTTATTTTATTTTATATAGGTTGACGGTCATTTTTTAGCGGGTTAGATTAAGATTAGCAAATAACCAGACACTAAAACGGACACATCAAACACAAGTGATTTTTTTCGTGGCTCTATAAAATTGGTGCACCTTTCCTTTATTATTGATGTTGGTATTCCAAATTCCATGAAGGAACATTACATAGTAGAGAGAGAAATACAAGTGAGTTTCTAGAGAGATGAAGTAGAATGGAGAAGACGAAGTGGAGTTCCTTGCCCACCAAGTGTCGTGTCTTCTTGCTGCAGATCCCGTGTCTTATAGTGAAGATATTTTAAGTGAATGTCCCCCTTTTGTATTGTGTCGCCACGTGTCCCTCCAAGGACAATGATGATTCTGACATGTCCCCTTCACACTCTACGCGTGCTGGCTATGGTCGGGATGAGAATACTTAATGGGCCGACAACATCTTGATGGGCTCATCTTGATCGATGGGCTGATGATCAGCGCCGAGGTAACCTGTCAATAGCTGATACCGAGAGTTGATCTTATTCTCGGTGTCGGCACTTAATTCTGCCTTCTCGGTGTCGGCCTGTCTTCTCCTTATGCCCAGTCAGCATGGTCGGTTTCTTCTGCCTTCGTTCCTTCTTTGATCGTGGGTTCAAATCTCACTTTTATCCTTAGCCTCCGCTTATCTCCCGGGTTGTACCGCGCGTATAAGTCACTTCCTTATATGGGGGTATAAATACCCATAACATTAGCCCCCGAGGTTGCTCCTTGTATGAAACTACAAGGAGCAATCTCGAACCCGAGCTCTAAAATTCCGTCGGCCTCGTTAAAAACTTCCATACGAGAAAACCCAGTGGGAAAAACTCGTATGTAGGAAAAAGAGTACCGTAAGAACTTTAGAAATTTGATGCAGAATGAGCCCTTTCCATCTGCTTATCCATCAGTGTGAATGTCGCACATGCGTAGTGGTCAGAAACCTTTTCTTCTTTCTGCTTCACTTTGTCTGATTGTTGATTTCGACCTCGATGTCCGATCGGGATTGACACATTCTTCCCTACTTTAATCAACTAAGTTATTTGATTTGATATTCCTTTTTCAGTTCTTGAGATGTGGTATCGGTCTTATCTTCAGCCCCCAAGTTTCCAAGATGGAGTGTCGGGTTCTAAAACTCTCTTTGCAATGTGATCGGCCTTTCATCTTCAGACATCGGTTTGATTTTCCTTTACACTTTGACCAACCGAGATATTTTTCTTGGGAGAGTTTCATCAGCTTTCCATCCAGAATCTTTCTTTAGTTCAGCATCGGCATCTGCCTGAAATATTTTTGTTTTCATTTCCCCAAATGCATTTTCTCTCTCTATTTCCCTTTAAGTATTTCGATCTAATTCTCATTGATTTGAGATTTTATCCATGCTCCGAACAACTGAGCTCTTTCCTCCAATTTTCAGAACTTCAGCCCCCGAAGTGTAAACACAGACTCTGAAATTTTATTTTCTTTCCACCCTGCAAAACTGAGTTAATTGTAATAACTTTAATATAATTCTCAAATTTACAAAATTTGGAAAGATCATGCCGATCTAATCCTATTTGATTTTAGCCACTCCATTTGGTTCCAGCCTTTGAAAAAGACAATCGTTCCATTTAAGATTATTCATATTGTGAGCCCCCGAGCTATTCCAACCTTTAAAGGGATAACTATTCCATTTAAGTATTTGAGTCGAATGCTCTAACCAATCGAGCTATTTCTCTTCATGGGGAGATTGTCGATATAATCCCATTTCTTTTTAACTGACCCCTTTAAGTATTTGAGCAAAGCGCTCTAACCAAGCGAGATCTCTCCCCTCATAGAGAGCATATTCCTATTGCGAGCCCCCGAGCTCTACTTGCAAGCCATGCCTTGCATTTCTGCTGATTCTTATGCATATGATGATATTAATGATGATGTATATGATAATGATGCTTATGATGATGGTATGATGATGCTTATGATGTGATGATGACTATATTTTTTAGTCGTAACTCATCTTTCCTTTCGTAGGCTGAGGATGAGACCATATACCATATCCCTCATCTCCTTACATACATTTTTTTAAATAAATACCGATATCGAAATTCCATCGATTCTCAGAGACCGATATCATAATTTCAGAAATACCGATACTGAACCGATACTGATAAATTTCAATACCATGATTTTTACAAAATATCGATACCAAAATTCCACTGATTCCCAAGTACCGATACCATAACATTCCACCAATATCGATCCCGAAATAGATTCTTAAATACCGATACCATAATAATTCCATTAATATCGATACCGAAATAAATTCCCAAATGTCAATACCAAAATAATTCTACCAATACCGATACCGAAATAAATTTTTAAATGCCGATACCAAAATAATTCCACCAATACCGATACCGAAATAAATTTCCAAATGCCGATACCAAAATAATTCCACCAATACCGATACCGAAATGAATTTCCAAAATACTGATACCAATATAATTCCACCAATACCGATACCAATAAATTTTAATACCATAATTTCCACCAATACCGGTACCGAAATAAATTTCCAAATACTGATATCATAATAAATTTCAATACCATGATTTTTCATACCGATACCATAATTCCATCAATTCTGCTACCAAAATAACCATAAAATTTGATACCGATACCATGCTCATACCAAAATTTTGATAAATCTGATACCGATACCATGATTTTCACAAATACTGATACCAAACCGATACTGAAATAAACTTCAATATCATAATTTTTATAAATACCGATACCATAATTTTCATGAATTCCCAAATACCGATACCATAATAATCCATCCCAAATATCAATACCATGATTTCGGATACACCGAAACCATAATTCCAGCACTTTCCAAATACTGATACCGAAGTATCAAAAATATCGACACCGAAGTAAATTCTCATGCATTATTTCCATAAAATTCCCATGCAATACCGATATCAATATCGTGTTTTTTTAGTAGCATAAGGTGTTACTCAACTGCCCCATAAGAAACCCAACATTTTATTTCTTTGAAGATTGAGATCGAACCCAAACTAGCAAGAGCCGACCCTATTTTTTTTCTTTCTTTTCCTCTATGTACGCGCTAACCAATTGTGCCACCACCAGATAAGATTGCCCTTGTTTTCTTTCTTTTCCTTTTTCACGCTCCGAGGACAGCATATCCCAACCTCCCAACCCCTGATAGGTATGAGGAACAGAATATTTGATCTCCAATGGATGAGATCGGAATTCCATTTTAATCCACACTCTTTCTCTCTTTCTTGAAGATAACATGACTTTCGCAACATACGACCGCCGATGGATGGATGGGGTATGAGGTTGGATTTCTCTTTCAATCCACGCTCTAACCAATTGAGCTACATGCTTTCTTTCTTGAAGATTATGTGACCTCATTTAAGCCGACGTAAGAGGGAAGAACACCGATTGATAGACGGATGGGGTTGGATTCCCCATTCTGCCGATGAATAGATGGATAGGTTATGCTGGATTCTTCTTTTAATTCACGTTCTAATCAACTGAGCTAGTTGCTTTCTTTTTTGAAGAATATTACATGACCTCGTGGACGGATGGGGCTCATGGATGGATGGGGTTGGATTCCCCATTCTGCCGATGTATAGATGGACAGGTGATGCTGGATTCCCCTTTTAATTCACATTCTAATCAACTGAGCTAGTTGCTTTCTTTGTTGAAGAAGATTACGTGACCTCTAGCAGAGGTAAAAAGTATAATCTCCGACCGATACGCGATGGATGAGGTTGGATTTCGCTTTCAATTCACGTTGTAACCAACTGAGCTTGCAGTGACCTCCTCTAATCTCCGAGGTAGGAAGCAGGACATCCGATCTCAGATGGGTGAGGTTGGTTGGATTTTCTTTTTAACCCCGCTCTAACCCACTGAGCTAGAGCTAGCTGATTCTCCCTTGAAGATTACGTGTCTTACTTATGATGGATGAGATTGGCAGAGCATGCGATGGGATTCGCAGATAAAGCATCCGATCTCGGATGAATGAGGTTTAATGCACGCTCTAACCAACAGAGCTTTTTTTTATTTCTTTGTTGAAGTCAGGTGTCCTACCTCCGAGGGTTTGAAGTTGTATTCTTATATCCTTCTTCCTTGCCTTCTTGCATATGTCATATTCTTTGTTGTAAGAGAGCGGAACACATCGTGATGTGGCCTGTTCTTCTCATATTTGGGCAGTTATTAAACGCTCTAATCGACTGAGCTATATTTCAACCACCTTTTTCTTATCTCTGCTTTTTCTTCCTTCTTCCTCCTTCTTCTGACCAATTTCCTTTCCTCGGCCTCGGCATATCCAACTGATATTTATTATTTTTTTTTTTTACGCCTGTACTGCTTTCTCATCCTATCTTATGGGCCTCATCACAGAAGAACACACTCTAACCAACTGAGCTAAAAATCCAATCTTGGCTGAATTTGATCCTGACATGTTGAGAAGAACACGTGCTAACCAACAGAGCTACAAATCCAATCTTAGCTGAACTCGAACCTGATATGTTGAGAAGAACACGCGCTAACCAACTGAGCTACAAATCTAATCTTAGCTGAACCCGACGCTTTGTCATCGATCTCCTTCATTATCATCCTCGGTCATCGGCTTCTACACCTCAACTGGGTGGAGTCTCCGTTTCTACATCTCATATGGGTAGAACGTCCCTCTACATCTCCGCTGGGTGGAGTCTCATCTTCCTCGTCCCGTCTGCATGTAACCATACTTCACGCTTTAATCTACTGAGCTATCTCTTTTCCTTTCTCATTTCTTATCATCCTTATCCCGACCAATTTCGTTTCTTATCGGTGTTAAACCCCAATCGATTTCGCATAAGTTCTGCTTAGCCTCGGCATATACGTCTTGATTGGACCTTCCGCCACGTGGGATTTCTTTTCTTATATTATGGATCTTATCCCGACAGTTGTTGGTAAAAACACGACTAACCAACTGAGCTATAAATGAGATCTTGCCGAACTCAAACTTAGACGTCTCCTCGGCCTAGGCACTCGACCTCGGCACTCGGCTTCGACACCTTTTTTTTTTAATTTCCTTTCTGGCATAATCTCAACCTTTACCGTTGATATGAAAAACATGCTCTAGTCCACTGAGCTAAAAATGAGATCTCAGTTGAACCCAAACTAATGCCTCGACTTCGGCTTCCTTCAACTGTTTTTTTTTTGCATAATCCCAACTTTTACCGTTGATATGAAAAACACGCTCTAATCCACTGAGCTACAAATGAGGTCTCAGTTGAACCCAAACTAACACCTCGACTTCGGCTTCCTTCCACTGTTTTTTTTGGCATAATCCCAGTCTTTACCGTTGATATGAAAAACATGCTCTAATCCACTGAGCTACAAATGAGATCTTAGTTGAACCCAAACTAATGCCTCGACTTCGGCTTCCTTCAACTGTTGATGGTCTCGGCTCTTTCAATATTCTTTTTTCTTTTTTTAGATGCATATTTCGGCCTTCCCTTTTTTGTGGGTCTCATCCCAACGTGTTTATAGTTGATGGAACGCTCTAACCAACTGAGCTATCTTCCCAAATATCATCAGCCACCCTATTTTTGCTTTTCTTTCTCTTTGTGTCGGTCGGCCTCGACAAGTTTTACAGTTGATCGAGCGACACACGCTCTAACCAACTGAGCTATTCCAGCTCATATCTTCCTTCATCTTCAGGCCTCAGCTTTTATAACTGTTTCCTTTCCCACCTCTTTTTCCACTTCTTACTTTTCCACGTGGGTTCATCTCCGAAAGTTGAACCTCGGCATCCAAAGTAAACCATCGGCACCCTCTCTTGGCCTCGGTATCTTTTCTTGTTTTCTTATTATTTCTTTATTTTTCTTATGGGTCTTACCCAACATGTACACGCTCTAATCGACAGAGCTATACAACACGTCTTAACTGAAGCTGAACCACAAACCCAAAGTTTTCTCTATTTCACGCTTAGCATTAATTAAACATGAAGAACACGTAAAATATTCTTTCTTCTCCAAATTTATCATAAAGCATACATAAATCACGCTTTAACCGATTGAGCATAACACAGTAAGAAAATACGTAAAACATGCCCTATTATTCTTATTTCATTCTTCCATATTTCTTTTATTTTGCAAATTTAATGTTGGAGATATTACCCCCGAGTCATCTCTAAAGATGAGTCATTTCTCTTCTTCACGTGAAGGACTTCGGCCTCTCCATAATGAGCAACCCACGCTCTAACCAACCGAGCTATACATGTCTTCATCTTCTTTCCGCACTGCGACACGCCCTCTTCTTCTTTCTGCTTTGGTTTAAGCGACACATCCTCTTCTCTGTCTCAGGATCTCCCTTTTTTGCGATTTCTTTCTTATTTTGGTGACTAGCGACACACGTTGGTCTTGTTCCAGATCTCGGATCTCATTTTCTTCTTTGAGAAACAGGGGATACGCGCGCTAGCCAAACGCAACACCAAGTTTTCTCTTCCTTCTTCGTCCGTAAGCTCCGAGTCATCTCTTAAGATGAGTACATCCTCCTCTTCTTCATGTAGAGAATCTTGGCCTCTTATATGGAGGGATGTAATAAACACCCTCGGCCTCCTTCTTTTGATTACGAGCAACCCACGCTCTAACCAACTGAGCTATGCCTAGCATTTTTCTTCTTTCCACAATGATACACGTTTTTCTCCTTTCTTTCTTTTTATCTCAAATACCGGTGCGGCCACTCCACGAATACAGCCGAAGCTCAACCTTGTCGGCTGAACCGGGGGAGCTGAGGCATATTCGTGGATAATGGTCCCTCTTCTTTCATCAGGAGGATCTCGGCCACTCCACGAACACCGTCGAAGCTCAACCTCGCCAGCTGAAATGGGAGAGCTGAGATGTTTTATGGATAATGGTTTGTCATCCTTTCGTGATTTAAGTCATCTCTTAAGATGAGTAATTCCTCTTCTTCATATAGGGAGGTTCAGCCTCTTCTCAGGAAGGATGTGCTAAACATTCTCAGCCCTCTTCCATGAGCGACCCACGCTCTAATCAACTGAGCTATACCCAACTTTCTTCTTCTTTCGTCACGGTTCGACCACCCCATGATCATCGTCGAAGCTCGACCTTGTCGGCAGAACTGGGAGAGCTGAGACGTATTCACGGGTAATGGTCTATCGTTTCTTCCATGGGATCGACTTCCACCATTTTTCTCAGATCTTTTCCCGAACAAGAAAAGAACAGAGTATGAAAACTAAAAATAGAAGTTTACTTTCTTGCTGTGAAAAATTTGTGGATGATTGCTTTCTTTGGGTGCGGCACACGCTGTAACAAATCGAGCTACCTCAATAGTCTTCTTTCCTAACGGTACACGCTGCACCGGTAGTTTCTTCCAGATCCGCTTCTATTTTCTGTCTTCTTCACGGGATCCCCTTTCTCCTTCAGGTAACAGAGAATACGTGCGCTAACCAACTGCACCACCTAGTCTTCTTCTCATTCTTCTCCATGTCGAAGTAGAAGGCCTTGTAGAAATCCACATAGAAAGATGTCTCATAGCTTCTAGATCTCGCCCACAAAGGAAAAAATTTTTGAGAGTAGATGGTAGGATATTTCAAACAAAATAGTTTTTCAACCATATCTCCTTTTGTGTTATAGAAAGAGAAATAAGAGAGAGTTTTGGATTTCTGGGTTTTTTCAGTAGCAGAAAGAACAAGAATGGTGAAAATAAATTAACTCCGGTTGGTGATGGCGGCAACGACGTGAAAATCACAAGAACTGGACAGATCGATTTCCCACAGACGGCGCCAGATGTTGACGGTCATTTTTTAGTGGGTTAGATTAAGATTAGCAAATAACCAGACACTAAAACGGACACATCAAACACAAGTAGTTTTCTCAGTCGCCCCATAAAATTGGTGCCCCTTTCCTTTATTATTGACGTTGGTATTCCAAGTTCCATGAAGGAACATTACACAGTAGAGAGAGAAATACAAGTGGGTTTCTAGAGAGATACAATAGAACGGAGAAGATGAAGTGGAGTTCCTTGCCCACCAAGTGTCGTGTCTTCTTGCTGCAGATCCCTTGTCTTATAGTGAAGATAATTTAAGTGAATGGTCCCCCTTTTGTGTTGTGTCGCCACGTGTCCCTCCAAGGACAATGATAATTCTAACATGTCCCCTTCACACTCTACGTGTGCTGGCTCTGGTCGGGATGAGAATACTTAATGGGCCGACAACATCCTGATGGGCTCATCTTGATCGATGGGCTGATTATCAGCGCCGAGGTACCCTGTCGATAGCTGATACCGAGAGTTGATCTTATTCTTGGTGTCGGCACTTAATTCTGCCTTCTCGGTGTCGGCCTACCTTCTCCTTATGCCCAGTCAGCATGGTTGGTTTCTTCTGCCTTCGTTCCTTCTTTGGTCGTGGGTTCAAATCTCACTTTTGTCCTTAGTCTCCGCTTATCTCCCGGGTTGTACCGCGCGTATAAGCCACTTCCTTACATGGGGGTGTAAACACCCATAACAGTATAAATGTTATTTTATTTTGTATACGTGTTTCGTAATAATTGTATACTTTTTTCACATTAATTTTTTATTAAAAAAACTAGCATCATATGTGTATAACTTTTTATTCAATAGTGTATACATGTTTTTTAATAATTATATATTTTTTTACACTCAATTTTTTATTAAAAAATCTAACAATTAAATTGTATACATTTTTGTTCTTAACTGTATATGTTTATGTTTATGTTTATATTTGTATATGGGTGCACCCTATCTTAGGGTGCACCCAAGTGCACATTATAATTAGTCAAATAAAAAATTATGAGAAAAAAGTTTATAGATAATTGAATGTTTATCAAGTACTCCCTTCATCCCACCTAAAGTCACAATTTTACTATATTGGGCATCTCATCCAAATGCTCATATTTTTCACTTTTAGTAAAAAAGTATCACATGTGATCTGTCACTCACTACTAATATAATTACCCACTACACATAAAATAATAATACTCTTTAATCTACATACAAAAAACAACCGGTGACGTTTGGGCGGGACAGAGGGAGTAGTAATTTATACATTTATTTAATAAAAGAAAATTGTGAGCATCTCAAAGTGAAATAGATAAAAAAAAATGCTACTCATTCTGTTCCCATCATCTTTACATTTATTATTTCACAATTAAGAAAAGTTAAATTTTTTAATTAATTTTATTACTCCCTCCGTCCCACGTATTTTTACCTACTTTTTATTTTGGGGTGTCCTATTTATTTTTACCTATTTCATTTTTGGCAAAAATACATAATATTTTATTACATACTTTTTACAATCCCAACAACTTTAACTACTTTTTTACACTTTATTCATCATTCTCAACAACTTTATTCACTTTTTTTAAATTACTAATTTATCCCTACTTTCTCAAAAATTAAGTGATTTTTTTTAAAATTATAATAGTGTTGTTGTTGGATAAAGTATTATCTTCATTTTATTAAGGTAGAAAGAATTTTATGAGGTAAATAAAGGACAAAAATATAAAAGTGAGGGAGTACACGTTCATTCAAAATATAATAAAAGTTTCTAAATAAATTGATAGTGAACATCTTAAAAAATAGGATTACTTTCACTTGATACAAATAGCTCACTCTATTATTATTATTATTTTAAAAAGAGTATTTAATGTTTCATGTGTAGTATTTTTTTAAGTGTGTTTTATTTTTTACCTTTAATTTTAATCTAAAAATTATCATTTTATATAGTATTTAAAACTTTTTTAAACATTTGTTCTTTTTGTTGTGAGACTACATTTACCAAAAACAAAAAATAATATATATATATATATATATATATATATATATATATATATATATATATATATATATATATATATATATATATATATATATATATATATATATATATATTTTATAAAAAATGTAAAATTATTTCAACGGGAAATTAGTATATCACTTTAAAAATCAATAAAGTGGTAAATTAAACAAACAAAAAAACTTTAAACAACATTTGATATCTCATGGAAGATATTGACTTAGAATCTATTTACTCTGACTTTTATTAATAATTTGTACTAATTTCAATTCAATAATGTATAATTTCTCCATGTCCTTAATAATGTTAATGTTTATTGTTTGTAGGAAGTTTAAATATTATTATAATATTTTAATGTGTGGTAAATTGTGTGTTATCTCCTTAGTTAATTGTGACTTTGAAAAATGTAATTTCTTATGGATACTAATTTGTAAGATAAATTATCTGATCCAATTAAATATATTTTAATTAAATTAATATATAATTAAAAGATAAAAGAGGCCCTTTTGGGTTTTTTTTTTAATTAATTAAGACCGTCACTTTCTATTGAGGTAAAAATTTGTATGATATCGTCTCATGAAAGTTGAGATAGATTAAAGTTATAACATTTTTAATAAGAAAAGATACTCAATTAATAAAAAATGAATAATTTATATTATAATGAAAAATGATAACATTTAAAAGATTAATGATAATATTTTTTTAATAAAAAATAACTTTTACAGTTTTAGCCATTGTATAGTTGTCTCTTGTGACCCCGTTGTATAGTTATCTTATTTCGTTGAAATTACTCTTTAGGTAATGAATTATTATTCTTTTAAAATAAAGAATATTACTCATCTAAAAAAATATAAAAAATTATAATCTATTACAATTTGAGTAGAAGTAATATTTTTCATTTAGAATAGTAATTTTTTTTGTATTAAAAAGTAATATCTATTAGAAGGTGAACTCGAATGGAAAAAATACTTTGTTCTTAAATATTAATTTGATATAAAGTTAAAATTTATCATATTAAAAACTCAAATCAAAGATTGTGTTTTTCTTCGGGAAAAAAGAATTTTATTGATTAAGTAGATATATATCATTCGATGGAATAAACTAAAACAAAGCAAAACAACAAATTCTCTATCCGGCCCTTTCATTAGATTTGTCATTTGAGTATTTTTAGCCCATTTTTTGGGCCCACTAGGATTTTCATTCTCTTCCACTGATCCTCGGCGGCGCTCCACCCTTCTCCGTCGGCGTTCGGCAGGATTCGCAGGTTACCTAAACCGTCTTCTTACATTTCCCAATCCTACGTTTTTTCCTTTTTCTTCATCAATTTGTCTATGCTTTTAATAATTGATTTAAACATTAATAAATTTGATGAATTAAGGCCCCTGTTGGTATTATACCTAATTTCCGATGGAGCGAAATGCAGTTTATGTAGCTTATATGTTAAAAATGTCAATTTTAGGTTTGAATTCCTGAGTTGCTCTAAAGCCCTAGACCTGATTCCTGTTCATATCTAGGTCATCATATTGATAATATGAGCAAAGACTTGTTTGCAAATCTTCCAACAGAAATCATTATTCTTATCCTCTCAAAACTGCCCGTTCGATCCATCATCTGTTGCAAGTGTGTTCGCAAGTCATGGCTGGCTTTACTCAAGACGCCTGAGTTCATCAACTTTCATCTTCTAAATGCAACCCCTGGCTTGGCCATCTATGGGTACAAGTCAAGGTCTTATGAAGTTTTTGAATTTGAAGACTTAATTGATCTGGAACGCCATGATCCTCATTACAGATCAGTCATAAAGTTCAAATTTGCTGAGTATGGTTGGATAGATGGGTCGTTTGATGGTTTGCTTTTGTTGAGCCGGTTCAGTAATTTTCGTAGTTTTTGCATATACAATCCAATCACTCGCGAATGTATTGAACTTATTGAACCTGGTCTCCCTGTGGAGATCGTCACAACCTTCGGATCATTCACTTTTGGATTTGGGGCAAGCAGAATTAGCCACCAATATAAGGTGGTTAGGATTTTCCAAGAATGTGATAAAGATCCAAGTAGGATGAATTTTGTGTGTGTATGTCATGTGTATACCATTGGAACAGGACTGTGGAGACGATTATCACCTGTTCCTAATCTTCAATTCGATTACTATAGCACCTGCACGGTTCTGAATGGAAATCTTCACTGGTTGACTTTAGATTTAAATGGCTCCCAACTATGGATTTCTTGCTTTGATCTTGAAACTGAGCTATTTAGCACCTTCTCTCCTCCTATTTCGGGAAGATTGGCGGATTCAACAGGCATAACTGCAGGCCTAAGTACTTTTGAGGATTGCTTATGCATATGTGATTGTAACTCTGCAGATGGATTTGCCATTTGGGTGATGAAGGAATATGGAGATGAGAAATCTTGGTCCAAACAAATTTTGATTTGCAGTCGTGTGGATGTTGAGCCTTTCGATCATGTTCAGCATATCAATGTCTTCAAAGATGGCGAGATCTTGATGATATGGGATTTCAACATTCCTTCCTACTACTCCAAGAGGAGCAAGATTGTGCAGAAGCTTCGCATGTTTGAACCTTTTGGTCATATCGATGCATTCTCTTACACCCCAAGCTTTCTCTCTCTCAAGAGTTTCGGACTAGAAAACATTGCGTCCTTATGATCTTGTGCATTTGATTGTGTTTTCTTTTGATGGTAACGTTGGGAACATTTTGTGTTGCTTGGTTTTTTTTATTTGATTGGTGAATCATGAATGAGCTAATCTAATCATGTGTTTATTATCTTGTGCGTTTTAATTTTTTTTCTCTTTTGATTGAAACATTATTTGTTGATTCGAAATTGGCGAATTAGCTAATCATTTAACAAAACATTATTGGTAGGGATGTAAGGAACAAATTGTATCAGACATTTTACCAAATACCTTACTTGCATTATCACAGAACCACAATCACAATGATCACCACGAACTGTGAAATTAATAAAATTATTCATAAATAATGTAACAAAAAAGGATTGCAAGCCACCCAAGTAACAGATACTCAAATTTATTGATTCCACAAACGATACACAATTCCAAACGCTTAATAACAGAAACCATTTCATAAAATATAAATTCCAAACTCGTTGCCTTGAGTTCTTCAATTTGCTTTTGATTTTTTCAAAGGAAATGAGATACAGAGATTGCCATGGCCTATAATAAATAAACATCCAATAATAGTGCCGGCATCCGTGGCGGCGGAGATCACAAATCGAAAATTTGGAACTCAACTAGGGACAGATCCCGAATATAAATATTGAGTTACAATATGTAATTTTAAAAATGCCCCATCTGTACACTTTAAAGAGATTCTTTTGTGGTTTTTTCTTTTTTTTTTATGGATTAAGAAGTATTATTATTTAATGTGTAATGGGTAATTGTATTAGTGGGTGTGTGAGCCTCATATTTTAATTGCGGCTCGAATTTTATGTGTCATTTGGTACATCATCTTCTATGCTACACTGTTAGATATACTACACGTAGGAGAGATAAATTATACCCTAATCCTTAAACCCTAGGGGATATGGTTGGATTTATTTTCCCCTCTTACGTGTCAAGTGTCAATCACTTAACGTGTGATACAGAAGATGATGCACTGAAATGGTGCAGAAGATCCAGTGTGTTTTATTTGTATTAGTGGGTGTATATGGGTCTCATATATATAAAAAGTGAAATGAGATTCTTTGAGGTGAACGCCATTGTTTAAAGTGGAAGGAGGGAGAATTATTTATTATTCAAAATCTATGACAAATAAATCAAAATACATACTCCCCCAGTCCCGTTTTAATTCTTACGTTTGTCGTTGATTAAGAAATATCGTATTTTAATGGATAATGGGTAGAAAGATATAATATTTAATATAGGGTGAACATGTGTATTAGTGTTGAATGTGGGTCCAATGATGATATATTATTGTTTTGGGAAATACTAATGTGCACCAGGATACGGTGCACCCATTTTTAGAAACGTATATATAATTATGAACAAAAACATATACAATTATGAACAAAAATGTATACACTTTGTTAATAGTTTTTTTAATGAAAAATTGGGTGTAAAAAAATATACAATTATTAAAAAAACATGTATACACTATTGAATAAAAAGTATACACATAGATGCTAGTTTATTTAATGAAAAATTGAGTGTGAAAAAAGTATACAATTATTAAGAAACATGTACACAATATAGAATAACAAAATAATACATACATGGGTGCACCGGATATCAACTCTATTGTTTTAGTTGAATTCCATATACCAAAAAGGAAAACATAAAGATTAAATGAGACACACACAATAGAAAAATGCAAAAATTGAAATAGAACGGAGGAAGTAATTTATAATTTACCATCAAATTTTCATTGTAGAAAACAATATACGATATTATCATAAATCTATAACATAAATTATAAGAATAATAGTAAATTAAATGTAAATTTGTGTTGAAATTAACAAACTTTAGTTTTAAAATTAATAATTAATTTTGTGTGTTTGTTTAAATACCTATAAATTCAACCCTTTACTCCTTGGACTAATTTTAGAATTTTGTATGGGTTAACTATTCAATGCTGAAAACTAATATCACTACTCTTGCTAGATTATTTTAATATAAAAGGCAACAATAAAAAACACAGGCTGAGAATCAAATATGGAGCCATTGTTAAATATGCATGTGACATCAAACATCATATAAAGATGTTTAAGTATATAGACACATATTAGGACAGCACTATTGTCATCCAAAATACTATTAGAAGGCACCCGATCTCTTAAAAATAATAATATTGAAAGACTATAGTACCCTTACAAAATCAAAACTCAAGACTCTATCTCCAAACACCCAAAATCGAGAATTTCGCATTAGATTAGATCATCGACTCCCCTTCTAAGAGTATGATCTCTGTGGAATCCTTGATATGATTTTTGATAGTGTTCATGTGAGATTTTCATTCTCCTCTCAGTTGTGGAAGGTCGAGGGAGAGAAGTATTAATTTATGGAACTCCAATACTACAATGGCAGGGATGTTCCATAGGAGTTCAATGCGGCGGTGAAGAATTTTGGCGATTTTACACTGATCAAGGATATCCAGGCTTTGATACCATTACAACATTCCGATGGTCATTGTTCAGTTTATGCAGCCTAAATAAATATCGGGCTGCTGCGGTGTTAGCATCGGTGTCGGAAAATCAACGAGTTACGAGGTTCGCATGTGGGGCAGCTCCTGTCATTCCGCCGTTCATCGACAGGAAATTGTGACGATGGATAAGGCTTTCGATTTCAAGTTTGGCTCGACGGTGCTCCGCCATCCCACGATTCAGTTCCTCAACCCCAACAAAATACAAATCCAGACACTTTGGAACAAACCATCCGGTTCCGACGATGCAGTTGCAGTTTCAGCAGGTTCAAGGCGGTCACCCGCCCACATCCTGTTAGGATTTGTCAATAATAAAAGAAGGAAATTTTTACTTTGTTTTTTATCCCACATCGAAAAGAAGAACAAAGGGGGAGGGATTCCTGGTGATATATAAGGAGGCCCTTGGACTTGATGTCAAGTGCGTCAATCAAGTACACTATAATATTTGTATTTGATTCTTCTTAAATTCCTTTCTTGGATTTTCGGTTGTGAGAATGGGGAGAAAGGTGAGAATTAGTCAAAGATTTGTAAGAGTGTAGGGATTGGGGTCGGGAGAGAGAAATTATGTGTGATTGTAAAAAAAAATTTCACATAGTGGTATTTTCTCGGTCTGTGATTTTTCTCCAGTTTTGGAGTTTTTCACGTAAAATCTTGTGGTGTGATTTTCATGCTCTTCTTTATTTTTCCCTTAGGAATGAATGGGGATCTGCCTATCCTAACAAGTGGTATCAGAGCCCGATTCGGGCACTTATAAAGTTCTTAGTATGTTCTGTGGTTGCAGCAAAGTCTGACCTTCCACATCAGAAAAGACTTTATAAGAGGAAGAGGGTTATTCATTAGGCTAAGGGTGACATGAAAGAAGTGAGAAAAGCTAGTGGCACAAGGGGTCAGAAGATTAGCCGAATGCGGTGGCATCTCCTTTCTTGCTGTGAAATGCATCGGACTGTGGCGACAGTGGTGTGGCAAGGGGTAGGATTTGTAGGTCAGCAGTTTTTGGCGGAGTTCTTGGACCTACAGCAATGTGAATTGCTGGGACTCCCGATGGTGGAGTTGGCTTAACAATGGCATGGAGTTTTCCATGGTGTCGGCTCAAGAAGGTTTGAAAGGAACAAGTTTTTCCGATAATGAATGATGGCGTGGGGAAGTGACGATTCAACGGGAAAGATAGTGATGTGGTACTTGGTATCGGTGGGGCTAGATCGGTAAAGAGTAGCGGGCCGATAAGTGGGAAAGCATCGTGAATTCCGGAGGGTTGAAATCGGCTTCAAGTGACGACACTTTCAGTAGGAAAAGAGTTCAGGAAAACTGGTGTAGCTTGGCGGTAAAAGGCAGTGACGTCATGTCGGTACAGACGGATTTTGCTCAAGGTGTAGCAATGGTGCGGTGGTTGCTTAAGGTGGAGCAGTGACACGGTAATTGCTTACGGTGGAGCAATGGTGATGTTTCTGGTCAAGGAGGAGCTAGTGCGGCAACAGTTCCGAATGTTAAGTTAATATTATTGGGGTTCTTATAACATTTTCAGTTGTCATGAAAGTAATATTATTAGTTGGTCCACAAGTTTGCACACGGACATTAACTTGGCAGGTGATGTAGGGTGTGTGGTGGATGTATATCGATGGCTGATATACTTCCAGGGGTAGCCAAGTGCTAGAAGTATCACCATAAATATCATCATATATTTTTCGATATGTGCCGCAGGAAATTCTTAGAATGGTTGATTCTAAGTGGTCTACTTATATGGTGGAGTAGGATTCTTGAGATTGAGAATGGATTGTCGGTGAAGACAATGATTCTTATAATGGTTGATTCTAAGAAATTCTCGGGATTGAGAATGATTGTCGGTGAAGACAATGCGTTTTCTTTTATTTTGACAAGGTGGAGATTGTTAGGATTTGCCAACAATAAAAGAAGGGGATTTTTACTTTGTTTTTTATCCAACATCGAAAAGAAGAACAAAGGGGAAGAGATTCCTGGTGATATATAAGGAGGCCCTTGGACTTGATGTCAAGTGCACTTTAATATTTGTATTTGATTCTTCTTAAATTCCTTTCTTGGATTCTCAGTTGTGAGAATGGGGAGAAATGTGAGAATTAGTCAAAGATTTGTAAGAGTGTAGGGATTAGGGTCGGGAGAGAGAAATTCTGTGTGATTGTAAAAAAAAATTCACATAGTGGTATTTTCTCAGTTAGTGATTTTTCTCCGATTTTGGAGTTTTCCACGTAAAATCTTGTGTTGTACTTTTAATGCCCTTCTTTATTTGTTCATTAGGAATGAATGGGGATCTATCTATCCCAACACATCCGACGATTTACCAGCAAAGCACGGGGGCATATGGTAGAGCAGGAAATCAACCTCCACTTCCGTCGGACTTCCGCAATAAATTGAAACGCCCCCTCTGCAAGAACTACTTCGAAAATGCACTGATCAGAGGATTTTGGTGTAGATAGCAATAATCGTTTTCATGTTTAATTTTAATGATTTGGGTGTTTAATTTTATAAAAGTACTATGGTATTTTCATATTATGTTTTTTAAGAGATTGGGCGCCTTCAGCAATATATCGGGTGTCAATAGTGCCGCCCACCTGTTATTACTGCATAAGACCAATATCGTTGAGGCATTGACAGTCTAGGAATATTTAAATGTATAGTTTTAATCAACTCGAATCCCCTATTCCACTTTGGTATTACAATCTCTATTCCATAACTTATTTCCTATTAAAAAACTATACCCTAGTTAATGACCATTAAACCCTTGGAGCATGTGGCGAAAATTTGGGCATTGATTACGACACGTGGCGAGATTATAATACATGTAATAGGAGATGAAACATTGAATGGAATAGGTGATCTCATTTGAGTTTTAATGTGTAGTAACTAGTGAGTTGTGTGTTATAATATTTAAATGTATAGTATGTAATTGTATTAGTATTAAAAAAAAAAGTAATAATATTAACAAAATATTAAAAATAGATAAATGTAACCACATTAAAGGGGCGAAGTGAGAATGCGTTTCCCAATCAACTATACCTTTAATTTTGCGTACAGTGTTATTATGCATTTTCATAACATATTGTATTTATAATTATTTATAAATGAAATTGAGGAGTGTTTAGTTCTCTGAAATGGACATTTCCCATTTTTGTAGGAACTTCTGTTTCTTTTTCTGGTCAATCAAACAAATTCTTTACTTCTAACTCTTTGTCATTGGATCCAATAGCGTTCCATTTAAAAGTTAGTTTAATAAAGCTTCTAAAATAAGTTAGGAATGAACATTAGAAAACACTTAATTTTCATGTTATTTTCATAGGATATTGTAATTAACTCACCTAATTTTAAAGTTGTATTTTATTGGGTCCATTGTAAAACCCTTATTATTTACTTAGATTAGATTATACTTTCTCCTTCTCAAAAGTTGTATTTTATTGGGTCCATTGTAAAACCCTTATTATTTACTTAAATTATACTTCCTCCTTCTCAAAGAGAAGCTCTTTGAGAAGTTCTCGATTACTATAAATACGGAATTTAAGAAAAAAATATTTTTTGATTTACTTTTAGGAATAATTTGGTATTCTTAGGTAATAATAAATAAATAAATTATAAATTAAGTTATGTGATTTGTAAAAAGGTAACAGTTTTGAAATTAAAAGTATGTTGTTGTTGGATTATTGATTTGTGTGTATTTCCTTATTTGGGGGTGTGAAATTGTTTATGAAACGGACACAAATAGAAAATGAGAATTTATTAATAAAACGGAAGTAGTATATTTTTCTAGATTTTAGAATTCACACTTATATTTCTAAAATGCTCCAAAACAGAATGTTAAAATAGAAATGAACTCATATTATTACAATAAATTTAAAATTTAACTCGTATAATTGAGAATGGAGATAATAGAAATTAATAAGTACCGTATAAAATATCATGAGTGATGGTAGAATTTGAGACCATTTAATAAGTAAAGAATTTAAATTTGAAGTTTCGTCAAATTTGCGAAACTGAATGTTTGATAAAATTCGTAAAAATTTGATAGTAAGCATAACAACATTGAAGTAGTCCACCCTACCAACATACCGAACAACAACTTACCTGCGAAGAATACAGTTCTATTTATCTATTAACAAAAATTAATTTTGAACTAACTTACCTAAAAGAAAACATTTTTTTTATTAATCTATTAACATAAAATTTGAACTAGATTTGTTAGGGTATTTCCTGGGCAGGAAAACCCTCCAAAAAATGGCGTATGCCGTTTGTATAGCGGCGCACACACGGTATTATTTGGTAAAAGGCGAAAGAATAGTTCGCTATGCGTTCACCGCGCGGCTGCGTGGTGTAAATAGAGAAACCCCTCGAGGTTTTATAATAAACTAATCTGTGCAGCCTATCACCCTCATCCGATGTGGGATGAAGAACACGGGGTAAACTCAATTGATGCCAACCAAATAATACTAGAACTCAAATTATATTTCATGAAAAATAACGTATTACAGATTGAGCTGAATCACAAAAATAGAAATAAAAGAAAACCCATTTATATAAATAAAAGTCTATTTCCTACCATGGAGTAAATAAGGAAAAGTAATTCATATAATATTCCATTTATTAAGGAAAATATAAATCACTTTACATCTTAAGTAGTACGGAGTATATTACAGTTCAGCTTGTAAGATATTGCTCAATTTTTTTATATATTATTTTTAATTCTCAAATAATTATCGCATCACTACAACGAATCAAGAAGATTCCAATTCTACCCTTCACCAAATTTTAAATAATATAATATATTAAAAATAGTAATAATCATATGCAGATCAAATAATTTATTCATTTCCTTAATTAGTGCGTGCATCTGCTGTTGTAACATTCTCAAAATCAAACACTGAAAAGCAATGGCCATTGATCACAAGAAATAACACCTAAATAATCCATCCAACTACATGATCAAATACAAAGTTAATAAATTATGAAAGAACATAATATGTAATCAATGAATCCCTTCAAAAAAATGCAGAAATTTACAGCAAATGTACATCAATTGCTCATCAAATGTTCATCAACCAAAAAATTGCAACTCAAGAAGTGCAGCTCGCTTTATCGAGCAGAAGGGCGTGCGATGGAGTCGTCAATGGACAAGTAGTGGTCGCTAGTGCCCATATCCAACGAACCCAAGTTGAGAGACGAGTGAACAGAATGTCTCGATATTTCATCCGAGCTGCCTTCTCTCACCGCCTCTGCTCCTTTTTCAATCGAGATAGCATCTTGGATCTCCTTTATGACTTCAGAAATCGAAGGTCTCATGCTCCCGTGAGGTTGAACGCACATCAGGGCTTTCTCCGCTATTTTCCACATCGACTGTATGTCATACTTATGCAATGCAGGGTCAATGATTCCCTGTATGTCTCCACTCTCAATGTGCAACTTTGCCTGCCAATAGTAACACTAAGTTTTACTCACCAAAAATTGGTCATAAAGTAGATACCGTCGATTTCTTTTTACTCCATCACATAGGGAATAGCGTACTGGAATGAATGAAACGAATGTGTTGTGTAATCTTACCCACTGGACTATATTTCTGCAGTTGATGCCAAAGTTTTCATTAGAAATGGCTTCTTGACCAGATATCAGCTCTAGAAGAATGACCCCAAAACTGTAGACATCGCTTTTATCTGTCAACTGCTGGGAGATGTAATATCTGCAAACATACGAACAAGGGAGTAGTAAGTTTGTAAACTAGATTACAAGTACTAACAATTTGAAACTAACTATATCATCTGTACATCCAACAATTATAGATATCATAGTTGAATCTCAGAGAATGCCCAGTTGAAATAATGATTTGTATTTCGTGATGATGTATCACCCATACTCCATATAAGAAACGTGATATCCATCATTCATCAACCTGCTCTTCTCTTGACAATTCGGGGTAATACTGGGTTCGTATGCAAGCACTTTAGATAATAGAAAGGTTCTTCAGCTCAGGTTTGTGAATATGTAAACCTAAAGGCTAGACTTGCATCTTGTTTATGATGCAACTTGCAGCTGATATCCCAATGGAACGGATATATGCACTAAGAAAGAAACAAAATAAAATTAACAAAAAGAAAGGACGTACTCAGGATCAAGATAACCAACAGTTCCTCGAACGATGCTTGACACATGGGATGCTCCATCAACTGCTAGCTTCGAAAGGCCAAAATCCGAAACTTTAGCTCTATTGTTTCTGTCGAGAAGAATATTACTGGTCTTTAGATCCCGATGGATGATAGATGGCACGCAACCAGTGTGGAGGTACTCTATTCCTGAAACAAACGAAAGAAAAACATGTTTTAATTCCTTCTTCTTTCCCTATAGTTTTCTTAAACAGTGGTACATTTCTTTGGCAACTTCTGGTGCAAATAAATCGTTAATTCAATGTTGGAGAGACGGAGTACTCTCACGATACCAACCAACCTTTTGCAGCATCCTCTGCAATTTCAAGGCGCTTGATCCAATTAATTCCTCTTCCATGAGTTAGAGGCCCTGTCATGAACTCATTTGTTTGAGTATAAAGGACGGATTAACAGGTCACATACAAAGAGAAAAAATGTACCGTAAAGGTGTTCCTTAAGAGTCCCATTATGCATGAACTCATACACGAGAATACTCTTTCCATCTTCTTGGCAATATCCCAGGAACTGTACTAGATTTCTATGATGTATTCTTGAAAGAAGAGATACCTAGTTTAGTGTCAAACAATCAGTATCAAGGAAGACTAAAATAAATTAAAGGATTTCTAATTCATGCATAATCTGATTATCTTGACTCAATAAAAGCTCATAGCCGCATGAGGGAGGAAAAAAGAACATGACAGCATGTGGTTGCATTTATGAGAGCAGTAAGCATTTTCATGATTTCTGTTACCTCATTCGAAAACTCTCGCTTGCCCTGGAAAGAATCATTAGTCAATATCTTGACAGCAATTTCTCTTCCGTCTTTCAGTTTCCCGTAATGCACAACTCCAAACCCTCCCGAACCAATTTTTCTTTCAAAATTATTAGTGGCATCCTTGATCTCAGATAATGGGAAGTAGTGTGCAGCTTCAGCTGCATTATCACCCAGCGAAGACACGAGCTTTGGAGGAGGCAAACCATGTTGAAATTTTCCTAATCACAAAGATAAACTAATGTCAATCCAACCAAGATTTCTGAAGCATAAAATGGATTCAGCCATGATTGCAGCCATCAAACCTTGATTCGAAGGATTCTTCTTTGATTTGGGCAGTAGGATACAGGAAGTAATAGTAGCTATAAGCAGAACAGCAGCTCCTACTGTTGTTCCGATTATAATTTTCTTCTTGTGGCTCCCTCCACTCTCCTTGTGAAGGCCCGTGTTTCCAGTGTAGCTGAAATGCATATGACCAAAATGCTTCTAGTAAAATTGTCAACCATCGAAATACAAAGATCGTAAGATGTCTGAAACGTTTGATAAGGCATACAAGCCACATTCCAGTGACTAACCAGACCAGTAAATGAAATGCCAAATCATTTCACATGAATTGGATGTGAGCAATAATTAGAATGAGCCAGTAACAACCTTCATTGGAGACCACAGTTATTCTAGTTATATAACAAGAAATTCAATTATCGTATTTTGAAAATTTATAATTCAAGAAAATCATCATATATGGATCAAAAACTGAAAAGACACATTGTTCAACCAAATCCTAAATGATTATAGCATTCTGTTTCATCTGGCCAGTTCAATATGCGAATACAGAATATAAAATGCATAAATCGTGGGGATAAGACCTGAAGCCCATTATATTATAGGAAAATTCACTTTAATGGGAAGACCATTATATTTTAAATGTTTTATCCAGCCTAAAAGAAGAAAGATAAAACATATAAATTAGTTGATCCAACTTTTAAAGCATATAATGACGGTAGAAATAGGTTCAAAATTTTTATGCACACAATTGATCAAGAAAATGCAGTACGATTGACACAGCTAATATCTCTTCGATTTTGAAAGTAAATAAACAGTATCAATGCAGCATTATACTCACTTCAAAACCAGGTTTTTATCAAGTAGACCGGATGGGATTTTCCCCGTCAAAAAATTGTCCTGAACATACCTGCATAATATATTATAATGAAAATTTCACACGTGAATACAAATAAAAATATATTAGTCATTAACTGATATCAATTTTGCCTCATGAATGAATGTCTTAATCAGGAAGTTTATGCAAAAAGCAGAGCTCTTCCAAATAGTTAGCAGATGAAAAAGAAACATGAATTTTCAAAAAAGATCTAACTAGTCGTGCTGCATATTTTTAACGAGCAAAGAATGAATTGTATTTAGCTCTTAAACTTACAATTCTCTCAAATTTGACAAATCTGCCAAGGAGCTAGGCAATTCACCACTCAACTGATTATCCTCAAGATGTCTGGCACAGGGAAACAACTCATCAATTGCTCTTATAAATCAAAAGAAATAAGCTGAAAGAAAAATAGGTTTACTAACATTGTTTTCAAGTTAGGGCATCCAGAAATATCCGGAATCAAGCCACTCAGTGAGTTATTATCGAGCCATCTGCAAAGATAAATAGATAATAACAAAATATAAGTCATTGCATCTGAATATGAACCAGGAAAAGGACACATGGAATCAATTTACAATCGAGGGAGTCAGTAACTTACAGTTCAACTAGGCCGCTCAATTTTGTGAACTCTGCTGGAATTGTTCCAGTCAAATTCATCCCCGACAGTTTACTGTGCACAAGAATGAAAATTGTGTTAAAAAGGGTCCAGATATGATCATTTTTCAGGTGTGAGTTAAAATCATATTCAACACTCTAAAACAGAAGCACAACCATATCTATGTTAATATAGATTCACTCAGAATCCCAATCTGAAGTGGTATAATAAAACCTTATGATGTTAAAAAAAAAAAAAAGAAGCATACTATTTACATTGATGTAATTCTTGGTTGCGGATCTGAACTACAATGGACCCATGACCATGGAGCTGGGAGGCATGGATCGCCACCTTCATTAGCCCACCCGGCTGATGAATAAGCTGTGGTTAAATTGGCAAGAAGTGGCCCTGCAACTCAAACAAAATAGAGATTACTAAAGCTGTAGAGTAAAGCATACAGTACCAGTAAATCAAGTTTTATCTTCCTCCTTCAGTAAAAATCCTCAGCATACCAGACCAAAAATATAAAATTGTATAAAAGAAGATAACAAATATATAGGCAGGAGCTCAAAAGGGAACTACAGCAGAACACAAGAATATATGCACAACTTATAAACAACTCATTTTCCTTCTACCTTGGCCATTCCCAGTCAGCTAGTTCCTATCCACTCTGTTTAGTCGATTAAACTCCAAACAAACACAGAGTTATACAGAGAGAAGGGATGCCAAACAAATAATTGATGCTTAATAGAAGGATGTAATCTTAATTTTAGTATATTGGTAACAGCAGAAAAGCATCATTCATATGTTCAAGAAATTATTCATGCTCACCATCTGCAGAGCCATCACTCTTTTTCAGATACTTATTTATCTCCATTGCATTCAGAAGAGGGCCCATTGTGGAATCAGAAGTCTTCCCAAATCTGAAGGATAATACAAATGGTAGAGTAATGTTGTAATATCCTGGCTCATATAGTCGATATTTTCCTTGGGCATTCTCTTGGATATTTACAACAGCCTTGCTAAGATCAGGTTCTCCAGGGAGTATAAGCCTGAATTTTCTAGTATCCGTTGGACCCAAATCTTCAATCTCAGCAAAGTACGTAAATGCCCAACCAAAACCTGGAAAACCATCAAGGTTCAAGCGGTATGTCAGTGATCCATTTCTGCCTACTACAGCAGTTTGCATAACCTTCTGTGGCGGATTTTCATCCCTGCTGACATCAATTGGCATTTTGGTTGATATTTTTTCAGTTCCAGGGAAAACATCAACAAGGTAATTTGCTTTTCTAACTGAGTCAGATTGCCATATTCGATCAAATGGATCATCTGGATACCTACAATAAAAAAACACTGATACTGGTCTGAAAACTAAATTCCAAGAAGGTAAATGAATAAATCTTGTGAAAAAAGAACACAAGCACCCTTGAACTGGTCTAATATTTAAATTTATAGGCATACCTGACTGGTGCATCACTTTCTGCCCCAAAATTTATTCTTGCTGAGAGACTAAGATAGAACTGGCTCTCATACTGATTTAAATAAATAGAACCATTAAACTGTCGGAGCTCAAGGGTAGATATAAATGGACGTCCAGTTGTAGCATTGGACAGACAAATGCTGATGGTAGGATCTGTAGCTAGAAATATTAACTCTTGACTCTCAAAGGTACTAGCATCCGAGATTACTATTGTAGCCCAATGGGTAGGCCCAAATGAAATATCGAACTTGGGATAGACATTATTGTTGTCAAAGTTACCATACAAGAAGGTAGCTCTGATAAGATACCTTGTCCTACTAATCACATTTAGAGTGTAGCAATATTTATGGTCATCTACTGGGAAGTATCTCAGCGTCTGGTACTGTTTTCTGGTCTCATTGGCTATGGATATGTTCGCTATTTCCCCACTTAACATGTAGTTATCAGGACTCCAATTGATGCCTATCTCATCAGTATAATTATCTGAACCACCACAGTCCACACTTACAAAACCTGCACCATCCAATGGATATCAAAATACAACATAGAGGAGTATGTGTTACCATTTAACATTTCCAAGGAAACCGCAGACTTGCAAATGTCAGATGAATGCAACAACCATTTTGTTAAGTTGTAAAAAAATCAGGCGTCATGTAAAGTAGCTCCACATTATATCAAGCAGGAGAAGATAAGAAAAAGAGATTTGTAGTTGTAGAATGGGAGGAGCCACAACAGAGCATTCTGAAACCTCGACAGAGAAAGTTCATAATTTCAGAAATCTCCATTGCTAACAAATTGTTGAACAGTCAAGTCCTAATGATCTATGGAAGCAGGTATACAAACCCTGCACAGTGGTAGTATTAAGTCCTAAGTTGGTTTGATTTGAAACGATCTCATTGTATTTAGTTTTTGAAGCATTAAAATGGCATCAGAGATGCAGGGTAGCATCAGATAATGCAACTTGTTGGAGCAAGAAACACAAAATTTAGAGGCCAACTAAACAACCTTAGTCCAATCACAGTAACCGTTTACCCTCCATGGCTGCTAAACATGAAATCTAGCAAGAGATCATCGCCAAATCCAAAATCTATCACAGCCAAAAAAATCCACTCCTACATGTCTTAAGTATTTAATGACACAAGTAGTTTACAAACACATCTTTAAAACCTGGACCACTGCTTCAGTATTGCATTAAATGCTTGCATCCGACCAACTGTTTTCATGAAACCTGCCATAATTCTGCAAAGGATATACAATATAAAACTATAGTCCATGCCCTTGCTATGTTAACATCATGTCCACCTTCTATATAACAATATAAGCATTTAAATACTACTTCTAAGTCAATTCTTTGCTGTACTATTTTTGTCAATCTACAACCCTTTCAGTATACAGAAAGTAGGAACATGCCAACCAACCAAATCAACAAAGTCCTCCCCCATTAAAGACAACTTCTTCTACAGAACAGAGATCGTTTAGGTGAGAAAAGAATCAAGAAATCACCATCGAAAGTAGACAAACGCGAAAAGGACAAAAAATGACTAGAAAGTAAAACCCATCACACAAATTACTCAAATAAACGTAAGTAAAAACAAATCCATGAGAGAGAGAGAGAGAGACCTGGCATCTGGGCAGTGGTGGCATCCATAAGAAGAAGAGCATACAAAGAAAGAAAGCACAAGGCAATTCCAAGAGTCCCCATTTCTTGTCTTTCTTCCAAGATGATGAAAAGGGGTGCTAAGAAGAAGAAGAAGCCATAAAAACGATGAACACAAATGGGCAGATAGAAAGTGGCTGCATCACATCAGTATGCAAGCTGAAACAAAACAATCGACTGAAATTTTGACTGAGATGATAAATTACAAGTGGGTGATTATAAAAAGATGTAAAGATTGGATTTTAGAGACAAGTGGATGAAGACGTCAATTAGGAAGATTCAGTTTTTTCCGTATTTCATTAAATATAAAGTATATAGTTATTGGAAATCTTAGTGAGAGAGAATGCTGTTGAAGAAGTTAATGCGAGCCTATGGAGAGAGATTAGATTGTTTCCTTTTACAGAGAGGATTGGATTAGCTTTCTTGGTGGAATTAAAGTGTGGAAAAGACTCTGCTACTGCCGTCAGTCACTACACTAACTACCCCTATATTTTACCCTTCGAGATATATACGTACAATATACACGTATACGTATACGAATATATATACACGGTCAATATCCGTTTTCACACTAGTGGTAAGAAATTTGACCCTTCCATAATTTTGTACTCCATTTTTGGAAATGTTAATCGGGTCGGGCAGAATCGTTTAATTAGGGGTACATGATATCAGACATGCAACCCGATTTGGAATCCGCAGTTTCGAAGTTGAGAAATTAGGAATACAAACTGAACCGGTCCTAAAGCAGTTTTGATTCTACCGATTCAATTTCTGATTTCCCTTTAAAAGCTCAAAATCGTGTTCTTTTTTAATAAAAAAAAATAGCCAGATTGAAACTAGAACTAGCATATCCAGTTAAAATGTGTATGTCTACGTAACATCGGCTCATTCTACAATGTAATTGTAATTTTGTAATCTTTATGATTCATGATGTATTTTTTTTCTTGGCAAAGACTTGTATAGATTGGATTTACATGTAAACATTAATTTTTTTAAATTACTCTTTAATATATAAAAAATTACTTTTCTAAGAGTAATTATTTTTATATAGAAGAGTAATAATTCATGTTTTTAAATAATAAATTTTCATATATTAAAAAATAATCGATAAATCAAAGTATACAAAAATATGAAAATTAATTTTTAACTTTAAAAGAGTAATAATTTATATGTTTAAAGAGTAATTTTTTATATAATAAAGAATAATAAGATGTGCATGTAAATGTACGTAACCACATATTTGTATTTTTTTATACCTGTTTACGTATTTGTATTTTTTTATGCAAAAGCTCCCGGGGACATGGAGGGATACTCCGTGTTCCTATGTGAACACAATCATTCCCCTTTATATTTTATTTAAACTTATATATTGCTAGGGGTTTAAATTGCAAAGGGGCACCGAAATTGTAAAGGCGCATAAAATGTACTCCGTCTCCGTGCGCCAAGGTTCAGAGGAGGCTCACTCGTTTTTTTATACCAATTAGTTCGTGGCTTCACAGAACTAGCCCACTATTTAAACAGACAGAATCCATGAGTTCAATTAATTTTCTAATCATAATAGATACAGTATTAAATTATTAATACATTAACTAACACTTTCTATTGAAAATCATATTGCTATTGTTTCCAAGTTACTGTACAATTGTAATAGGAAAAAAAATTAGAATCAAGTGTAGTTTATAAGACAAGCTAATAAAAAATATTGAAATCTCGTTTTCTTAATTCACAAATTGGATTTACATATTTGGAGTAATATATATTTTTTTTAATATTGATGTTTATATTTATAAAATTATGCTTTCATAGTTGATATTAGAACAAATGCATGGTATGTTAATTATTTATCGGAGTATGTTTTAAACTTTATTAATATTTTTTATTTTATCTTTTATTCAGTAGCCTGTTATTGATGTGTTTAGTTAAAAAACCATGCTAAAATTAGAATTAGGTCCACAAAATAAAATTTTATCTAAATTGGTCCATAGCTAGGACTATTAAACAGAGTCCAATAATACATACTTGAGCTCGATTCAAATAATTATAGAGTTGAGATCAAGTTCTGCTTGATTGGGTAATGAACCTAAAAGTGAATTCAGTTCAACTTTAAATTATTCGTTCAAGCTCAAATTCGGCTCAACTCGACTCATTAAGTAAATCAAGTTGAGTTATAGAGCTTTATCAAGCTAGCCGATTTTTTATTGATATAAATATATATATATATATATATATATATATATATATTATATTTATTTTCATATTTAATAGTGATTATACAAATATATAATAATTATAATTAAATGAAGTAATATTTGTTATTATTATTAATATTATTATTAAGCCTTACCAAGTTGAGTTCAAGCATAAGGTAAGCTCGATTCTTATTAGTTCTGAGCTATTTAACTTGTTTATTTTAATACAACTAACCGCAACCATTTTAGCCTAATATCCTATTACACTGGCTTTAATGAGTTAACGTTAGTAGTATACATGCACAAAATAATCGGACTAGATGATTCTACTAATTTTTAAAAATTTTGTTTTTTACGTTTTGAGGCTGAGAAAAAAAAAGAAAAAAGAAGAAACTGGAACCGACAGTTCCAAAACCAAACCGAAACCGTCTTAAGGTCATATTGGTTTCGGTTCCTAATTTTCAAGAACTAGAACTGACTATTCGAAATAGGAATCAGTGGTTTGGAACTGAAGTGCATGTCTAAACGTCAGTTCATTTAATATTTCTATTATTAGCTCAACTCAATAATGTCTTTTTGAAAATACCAATTTTACTTTTGAAGCCTAAATTTAATTATTTTCAATTCAGAGTACACTTAAAAAAATAAAAAAAATACCAACGGAATATTTTATTTATAAAATTTTAAATTTTATGATTAAATTATTTTACCAACTAATTAATAACAACATTCATTAATAACTGTTAATTGGTAAAGTGATGATAATTGATAAGTAATTTTTTCACAACGAAAATTCAAAGTTATTGATAATATGGTGTTAATAGTTTTGTTAACAATTTAGAAGTATATAATAATTCTGCTGATAAAAAAAATATAAATATAATTTTTATTATTAATCATTTGATATTTACTATGAGAAAATTTTGAAAGAATGAAATTATAATCATTTGATATAATTACTAGAAATATTTAAATATGTGGTGAGAAAATGATGAAATGACATCTGAAACGTGATGAAATTAATAGTAAACTTTGTAATTTTAATGAGTGAATTCAATTTCAACTTAGCCAACAAGTTGTGATTTAAAGGAATAACTATGAAAGTCAGCAACATACTATTTGTCATGAAAGAAAATTTCAACATAATAATAATATAAAACGGTCAATAATAAATAGTTTTACTATGATTTCATGGTCAATAATGTTTGGAGTCGTTAGACTTCAAATTACTTCAACGTTGAAATATTTAATGAAATTAATAAACAAAAATATCAACTTCATTCTATTTCTGGCTGGTTTACTTGTTAGTTCACACGATGCTAGCTCTAATGTCACTAAAGTCAAATTATGTATTATAATTACTTCATCAATCACATAAATTTTATCCATGATTACTCATCTCAAATATTAAAATTGTAGGCAAAAGTTCCTACGCCCAGTGAGACCTAAAGTTTCAAGATATGTCAGATCAAAGATTTTACCTACCCAATAATAAAATCATGCAAATAAAGCAAAAATTGCTCCCATAAAAAGTACATAATAGAAATGTGCAACCACATAATAAGTATCATGTAGAACCCGTAGAGCTCGTTTGACGCATCTCCAGAGACGGAGGTAGCCTTCATTGATGGATAATATACTACCCTTATACCCGTATTTCATTTTCCCTTTTCGATAACACCCAAAAAGGAATCAAATTCTACTCTTCCTAAATATATGAAGGGATACTCCGTGTCCTCATGTGAACACAACTCTCCCTCTCTATATTCTATTTAAACTTATGTATTGCTAGATGTTTAAATTGCAAATGGACACGAAAATTGCAAAGGCGCACGGAATGTGCTCCATACGCTCGAGTGCACAGGAGCCTCACTCAAAATTGTTATTCATTTCATCATATACTCCATTAAATTTGTTTAGTGGACATTTGTGCGTTACCATTTCACAATAAAATCATTATATAATTTTTTAAATAGTTATATATATTTTTTTATTAAAAATGTTACTATCATATTATTTTTTTAAATATTATTTTTCATTTATACTATAAATTCATGTTTATAAAATAATTCACAACACTGTTATTATTTATCAATTATTTCTTATCCATCTCATAATATGATATTTGTAAAACAATCTCACACAAGTCTTTCTTAATTTTTTATTAATTAACCTATGCAAAATATAACCTAAAACTGATTTTTAGGTACATAATTCATATTTATTTTATCTTTTTCTATAGGAATTCTTTAAGATTTGAATTTGCATTTAATATTAATTTTTTAAAATATAATAGTCAAATTTTAATTTATAATTAAAAAGATAATACCAAGAACAGTATTGCATGCACGCATTACATGTCCATACCATTAGCCTAATTCTCGAATTTATTTCAATTTTAGAAATTGAAGGATTCTTTAAAATAAAATAAAACTAAATACAAACCATTTAAATTCCTCATAACATATATAATTAAATTTTCAATGCCACTTGATATTAGTACATCCTATAGCATCTCATATTACACATACACTTACACTTGTTAAATGAATAGTGTTATGGTGTTATTACACCTATATGAGGCGTGACACTACGCGCTAGAGAAACGAAGAATATATAAGAAATGTCAACAAAAAGTGTGATGAAGAACATAAGAGCGTAGTCTTATATTCCCGGGGATAAGCTGTGTCATTATCCTCAACCTTTAGGGAGAGAAGCCCTTCCAACATCTCCAGCAGAAGTAAATTTATCTCCTTCCGTTTATCCCCAGTTTACCCGAGGATAAGGCTGTATGTTTCCTAAAGCCCTGCATAATTGGTTTATTCCCTTCCCATGTGCATTATCAGCCCAACTATAGCATGGAGGAGCACATTTCCTTCATTCATCACACATTAAGATGCTACATCAACCAATGAAAAGAGTTTGAGACCACTCCATAATCAATTTGATTCCATCCTCCAACACTTGACAACACTTAATTGGCTCACACAAGAATAATTGGATCATGGTGTATCAACCATGGAGGACACGTGAGAAACACAAGGATAAAGGAAGGAATCCAACACTTGAGAGAGGGACACACTTCATCTTCTTCAACACACTAACATACACACCCACAAAATATTCTCTCTCTACATTGCATATATCTCCTTCGCTGTAAATGAGTAAATGAACTCATCTCTTTGTAAAGCTTCATCAATAAGAACACTCTTACTACTCCCGTGGATGTAGGTTTCATTGAACTGAACCAAGTTAAATCTCTTGTGTTTATTTTATTTTTCTTCAAGTTCTACGCTCATAATTGACGAAGGGGGAGATCATTCGTTGTTGGTTCTTGTTTAAGTCTTCATGACAAAAACGAACCACAACAAATAGCATGTTGAAAGAGTAAAAATCAATCTATTTTTTTTAAAAAATTTAAGTATTATTTTATACTTTCTTAGATAGATATATTTTTCTCTCCCAAATATCAATCATCTAACCTTGGCAATCATAAAAGTTTTCGAAAGTTAATTAATTAAAAATGGAGTTTGATTCTTAATTTTTCTTATAAATATGGAGTGCAATTGGTGGTTTATTGGGAATGGGAGTTTCAACGCAGTTGTTTGGTTTAACTTTTTATTAAAGTGGGATATTATAATAATTAATGCTTTTTAGAAAGAAAGACTTATGGTTCATCACTTTCTTTGATGCTTTATCTTTTGTTTTGTTGGACTTTTTCGTCGAATCCAAACGCCACTTATGTACATGTGTTTTATTTCGCTCTCTCAGCTCCCTTCATTATTGTCTATTTCTCTTTATTATTATTATTATTTTTTAATTTGATCATTAATTTCTTAATCTTTAAGTATATGCATTTTCCACATGAATTCGTGAGTTAAAAATTTATTTGGTACAAAATTAATTTGAGTTTAAAATATGTCATCTCGTACCTTTTAATGTTGCCAAATACTTGTGTAAATCGGATTCACAGTATAAAATGTAAACCTTGTGATCCCCTTTCAAATTCTATTATATCCTATGTATTGCTAAGGGTTAAAGGTTTAAATTAAAGGGGGACCACATAATTTATACCGTAAACCCAATTTATAGAAGATTAACTCAAAATTATTAGGATATTTATTTTCATCTCATACTTTTCAATTTTGTTCCGATTTCATAAAAAAAATATTTTTTTACTAACTTTGTCTCATTATCTTTGTAAAAAATCATTTCAGTCTCATGGTTCTGTCCGAAATTAGAAAAATTAGAGATTTTTGAGTTAAAAATTTTTTTTTTTTGAGATTTTTAAGTTAAAAAAATTTCTTTTGGTGAAAATTATGAAATTATGTTAGAGATGTTAAGTTTATTGAGATTATTTTGAATAAATTTAATTTATACAGTGGAATTTTGATTTTAAACTCTAATTAATCCGCATTCTTATTGAGTCGAAAATTAACTAATCAAGCAAATTACGGGGTCATGTGGACACAAAAGAGTTGAAATAACTATTTTGAGACTTAATTAAAAAAAAAAGCATATGAGAAGTCATGACGATAATATTAGAGAGTTAAAAATATTTTTTTTCCCATAACTAAAATGCTCTTTTATTTAAATCCCGAAATTGTTATTTAAATTTTTTTGTGCCTTAACTTATTTGATTGTCTAATTTACTTCCCAGTCGCACTTGACATTTTGTTTTGCCAACATTGAAGATTTCAGTGAAAATTCGATTAAAATTAATTAATTAAATAAAATATATAAATTGACACAAATAACTCTTTATTAGGAATAATGTTAAAGTTTGAATTAGTTGTGGCAGCGATTAAAAATTTAACTAACATATTAATTATTGTAACATTTCATTTTATCCATTTTATTTTTGAAAATCCAAGTTTGAATAAATTATCGAAACATTGAAAATTTTAGAATAAATTATTTGATATAACATGCTTCAACAACTCATTATATAAATAAAAGTAGTTACATACGATCTTGTCCAAAATGATACACATTTGATTTAGTTCTGGGAAATTTTCTCCTTTTTTCATCCATTCAGAGACGTACTAAAAATTTCATCTTTAATGATTTTTTAACAAATTTTGTGTTACTTATATAATAAAAAATTAAATATAAAAAAATTATACATTTATTAAAAAAAATAAATATATATATCACATTAACAAATAAAACTATGCACAGGATAACAACTTATATTTATTGTATTAATTTGGCAATATTACTCATGGTATTATTACTCCTGTTAAAAATTCTAAATCCTCCTATATTTCCACACTAATCGTACTACAGTAGTTTTTATTTCAATCAAAGTTAATTTAATTTTGGCATCTCAACTCTTTACTGTATTATCAAACTGTTTATTAATGTAGTGCACAAGAGTATACAATCACAAGAACTAAATCTTAAGTAGGGATCTGTGTTTCAACAAAAATAAATAAATAATATTAATACTATTATTAAAGGTAAGATTCCATGGAGCACACAGTACAGTGACAGCACACACTGGATTATTGAATTCTCCATTGCAGATTTACTCTCCCTCCGCGAACCTGGATTTCACCAATAACATTGATTACATCCTACTTTTTCTAAATTTTTTTGAAAATAAAGAATACTCCGAGATCAGATCCGTTCTTTAAGAACGAACTCACCCGTTTGCAGATAAAAAACACTGCAAACGGGACAATACTTACCCAAGCTCGGACAGCTTTAAGTGAGCTTCAGCATAGTCTTGAAAGAAAGCGTCCTCGTCCTAGTAGTAGTAACATTTTAGAGAAACTCTTCATCATTTCAAATTATAAAAGGAGAACACAGAGAATCCACTAATGAATTTAAATTATGACTTACTGCTGAGTATTTTTCGACAAATAAATGGAAGACAGGATCTTCTAGAAGAGCCTTGTCTGAAGGCAGCTGGATAAGGCCCTCTTTCTCTCCACTAAGAAGCTCCCTAAGTTGAACAAATTCAAGAATGCTGATCACTTGTGTTTCCTTAAACTCATCTTAGCTAGCATCTAAATATGAATCAATTAGCAGCTTACTTAAAGTAGGAATTGTCAAATATAAGAGGGTTAGGTGTCCATGCTCCTTCAAATCCAGATCTTTCCCTGTGGCACCTACCCTGAATTATTGTTCAACAAATGAATGAGAAGAACAAGTTGTGTTTATTAAAGGGTGTTTTAAAACCAAAATCAGTTTAATTTATGTTCATATCATACCAGGGTGTGACCACCAGAGAGAGCAACAATGTCTTTATCACTCAGTCCCATGTGCCCGAAAACTTCCCTCAGATGGTCTGGACCTGAGGATTTGATGAGAGAGAGAGACAAAAATTTAGGATGTTGAGATATTTTAGGGCAGGTGCCTCTAGCACACTTTCTAATTGGAACAAATAAAATGGAGTACTACCTTTCTTGGCATCAGGCAGACGGCCTTCCGGTGGTGATTCTTTCTTGTCCTGGGAACACAGATACGTCCTCAGTATTTAAATTTGAATAAGTTGATGATTCAGAGGTTAATGCACAGGGAGACCTCAACAAGGGGTTATGTGTTTTATTATAAGATATAGTTTTGCAAATGGTACTATGCATATTATGGAGCGAGTCCTTCATAATAGCAAGAGTCTAGAGTTTTAGCCTCTGGCCATTGTCAAATGTTATTAAGGCAATAAGGCTGAATGAAGACCTGAAGTGTGCAAGAGTTTCCACTACTGATTGCCTCATCCAACAAGATATAGGAACGGAAACAACTCCATAAAAGCTTAAGTGATAACTTCATAAAAAAAGGATGCTGATTCCTCTCTTGTCCTAATTTGAATGCATCCCACCTATCTACTAAAACTTGAAAACACTCAATTACTTGCAGAAAGTGAAGATTGATCCTCGATGTCTAGGATCGAGGTGGTCTCAGACCTAATAAAGTCTTTGAAAATCAACTACACTCTCAGTAATTTGGTTCATGTGTTATGCCAAGTGTTCATTAGAACTACTTCACATATTCAATTCCAAACAGAGTCACATATTTGAGTTTTGCGTATATACAAATTGATCATTTCCTAATCAAGAGATCGATCATATGTCACACTTCTTCTATCAGAGAAGGGTCACACAACTAAGGGTCATTTTTGGACATTAAAATACACAAGCAAGCATAAAAACCAGAAGGCCATAAATAGGAGCGTAAATCCAAAATATAAAAATACGACAATAATGAAGAGGATATGTGAGCTATGCACAAATGTAATTTGGAATAAAATTCATAAAATTGAAACAAAATGCATCAACATATCAACTCCTGAACTTTACATTATTAATCTATGTTCCACACCCAAATTAATGTTAAGAAGTAAGAATCATATCATGTCAGTCCCATAGATAAATGATATTAGCTGCAATGAAACCCTAATTAAACATTGTTACAAAGCAGAAAATACTAACCGGTCTTCCAGGATGAAAAGGAATTTCCGGCCCTCCAGTTACTTCAACAGCAACAATACCAGCTAACTGTATTAACAAAGGAAAAAGACTTGTTAGACAAAATAGAAAGGAGCAATAATAAATTCAGTTATCCTGAAAATGCTGAACAAATTACTTGGTAGAAGTCAGCATAGCTGAGGATAGGGAATTGCTCCTTTATTGGCTCCAACAGCCGAACAGCAATGTCGAGGCCATTGTTAGCTTCATGAGAAAGCTCAGTGGAGTTCCGAATTGTCCCAAATGGCCCTCCTGTTCTTGTTTTCCAATCATACGTACCAGCAGAATGCCATCTGGATCATCACACAAAGCCAATTATATTAATTTCTCGAGGAACTATAAATGACATCAAGGCTCCAACAAATAATAGAGATTTTAACAATTATTCACAATGATCTCATCGCAACCGCAACTGTAAGAATCTAAAATCAGGAAACAATTTGACAGAAAATCAGCTTAGAATTCGGAAAATTGTCTATACATTTTATCCCAAACTAGTAAACCTAAACAGGTGATTCGATATCACGAGAAAGTTCCTATTCAATAGTTCACCTCCGCGTAGCAATTCGAACTGAGAGAATCACACAATTCACTAGCACAGAATAAGTAAACCACTATTCAAACTTATCAATCCAGGAAACCTACAGCTCTATGCTTGCTTGGAACGTTTGATACATTGAGAATATGCATATTGGAGGTTCGAAACAGAAAGAAAGCAGAGTGATAATCTTACGCCAAACGCAGAATGATCGGAGCACATTTCTTCTCAGCAATTAAACCTCTCAATTTCTTCTTGCATTTCTCAACCGCCTTCTGATACTCTTCGCTCATCGAAGGATAATTCTTCACCATGGCTGCTCAACTGTTTAAACTTCAGTATTGAGGATGGCTAGAAGCTGAGTTACGTGGAGAGAATGGGGATGGGTGGTGAGCAATATATGGAGTGTAGAGAGCAAAGAACGAGAATGTTCGACCAAATTCCATTGGTTTCGAAATGGTGTCGTGGCTGACTGATGAAGGCTAACAGTGATGATGTCTAATCATGCGTTTTCTTCTGTATCGTTGGGCCCGTATCGGGCCATCACCAGTTATGTGTTGCCACGTGTTAGGTTATACTCACTCCGTCCCATAAAAATAGATACACTTTTCTTTTTGATTTGTCCCACTAAAGTTGACGCATTTCATTTTTAATATATGGACCCACACAAAAAACAATTAATCTATTTTCATGGGTCTCACATATCACCTCTAATACAACTACCCACTACATATTAAATATTATTTCTCTCACTTCACTTTACTCCACTTTACATTAAATTATTATACTCCTTAATTTTCATGTCAAAAAAATTATACCAATTTCTAACATAACACCATAACTTAGGCTAGCGTGGACTTATTTTACCCAAATGATTCGTGGCTTAGTTTGATATGCGACTTAATTTAATCTTGCGATTCATGACTTGTTTGAGGTTCAAGTGGAATTAAAAAATTAACATTGGAAATTTGTGTTTGTTTTGAATTTTGTTACTCCCTCCTTTCTTGTTGTACTTGATTTAGAAATTTAATATTTTAATATAATATATAGTAGATAGATATACTCTTTTCGTCCTGCGTAAGAGGATCATTTGTTTTTTCACGTAAATTAAGGAGTATTATTATTTAATGTGTAGTGGGTAGTTGTATTAGTGAGAGTGTGATCTCATATTTTAATTGTATTAGAGAGGGTGTGTGGGTTCCATGTGTATAAAAAAGAAAAGGGGACTCTTTGGGTGAGACGTCCAAAATGGAAAAATGACACTCTTCGGCTGGGACGGAGGGAGTATTAGTATTGTGGGTTAGCTATATGAAAATATATTAATTGTTTTGTGTGAGTCCATCTACCAATTAGTTAAAATATTTTCCATGATACACTATTCAGTGAGTTTTCATGTACTAAGACGATAATCTAATTAATACTAATTTTCCATGATGTATCATATATATATATATATATATATATATATATATATATATATATATATATATATATATTTGCTTGGTTTACTTGAATTGAGTTTCTTAAAATATTTATGAAATCATCATAATCGTTGTCACATCCTAGTTTTCTTTTGTTCTCTGTGTTGCTCAGGACAAACAATAGTTTAAGTTTGAGGAGTTGATAAACACGGATTTTACGTATTTATATAGACAGTTCCATAATTGATTAATGCATGATTTAATTTATTATGTTGAGTTATATGCTTAATTGTTATATGGTGGGTCAAAAGATAAAATATTTTAAGTATAGTATATAATAAGTAATTATATTAATGTTATATGTGAGGTTTGCAAAGATATACTACAAAAAAAACTATTGAACTAAGACACTTAGATTAGAAATATGTAACCATTAAAGTGGCATGAAAAATATATTTTAAATCACAATCGAGTTTTGACACATATAAGATAATACTCTTTCCGTTCCAAATTCATCTTCACATTTACTGTAAATACAGAGTTCAAGAAAAATCACTTTTTGATTTACTTTTGGAGGTAATATGGTATTTTTAAATAATAAATAAAAGATAAAATATGTTATGCGTGTTAAAAAGATAATAACAAATTTAAAATTAAAGTATTTTAGAAGAATATTAATTAGTTGCTTTTTTCCTTTTATGAAAGTGTGAAGTTGAATTTGGAACGAAGCAAAACAGAAAGTGTGAAGTTGAAGTTGAAATGGAGAGAATATTATTTGTGAGAAAAAAAAATTGAGAGGTAGTTGAAATGAGTACTTAAATAGAGAAAATATATAAAAGATGAGCGAGTTAAGAATGAGTTGCGTGAGGGTGCTATTTAAAACATATCCGTTGGTCTAAACAAAAATAGCTTACACAAATGCATTAGATAATCTGTAGGCAACTACGTTACTTGAGGCATTTGTCAAATGTCAATCGAAACTGGAGGCTAAACTTTACAAATTACACCACCTGAATTTGTATTTCAGCTTCTACATGGAGATACAAATGCTGCAACCAGAAAAAAACTGGCAAAGGTATCACGGCTTTATGTTAAACAAATTTGCTACAACAGCTACACGCGGTCGATTTTACCATCTCGAACAAAATTGAAAAAGAATATATATATACCCACAAATATCATAATCTTCACGGCTGAACTATGAAGACTTCAACTCTAACAGGGGCAAAAAAAGTTGGCTTGCATTGAGATCGATGAGTCGCATGTCAGTGCTCCGCTAACGAAATCAAACGCAGTCGCTCTTCTTGTTGTTATCATAGGTATCGTTTTCAGCTGCCGCTGCTGCTGTTCCTACCTTGTATATACTTCTTAATATGGTACACTGAATTCTCTTCTCATTGCTTGAAGAGGAATTCCGGAAACTTATGTACTCCACCTATTACTTGTGATTGAGGGGCTTTATAACTTGTACTGCTCATAACAGGCTTTGATGTACATTAGTGATCCTATTCAGCACTGATGACCATTCCAGGAGAAACCACTACTGCTTTCGTGTGGACATCATATGACGATAGAACCTCTTTCTGATATAATGAAAACAGATGAAGATTTATATTTCAAGATAAAAGAACAAAAGAGACAAGATAAGAGAGAAGAGGAAGTGAGATAAGAGAGGAGAGGAAACAATCGTTTTCTCACCCACCATGTTAGATGGAAAATCTAATATGAGCTATATTATCAAAAAATAAACAGGAAAAATGAAACAATCAAGGATCCTTCGGAACATTATCATGTAAACAATTCATAAAAACAACTAGGAAGCTGGGACCATGAAAAACTACAGTAGCTATTCATTTATTCATGTATAATGTGTTGTGCATAAAATAAAATTAAAAATAGTAGAACATTTCTATTTTACAAGATATATCTCTACACGAAATATTGAGACTTCATCACTTCAATGAAGAAAAGTACTTACAATAGGCTGAAAATCAGGACTGGACAAATTCATGGTAAGGTTTCTCATCAATAATAAGACCTGCAATTCAATGTGGAGCATTCAGACATATGCGTACATTTCACTAACAGAGGCATGTAAGGTAATTAACCCTATCAATGTGTCTTACATTACAGTACCAAGTAATAAAACTATTCAGTATTACTTCGGATACAAGTGTATCCTGGAGCAGAGAAAGTACAGAGCATCCTGACTAGTGCTTGATGTCAGGTTACTTCAACTAGACAACAGCCCAGCCCCCAACGCAGAATCTACCCTAATAGCTGGACAAGGCCACTCACCATCTCCTTAATTATGCAATTTTTTTTTTTGCACTTAACATATTTCGCGCTTTTGTATAGTCTGTATTCAATTTTTTTCTTGCAATCGAAATTTACAAAGCAATCTATCATGGATTTCAACATCTTGCAGAGAGTTTTTTTTTTTAAATGAATGAAAATATTTACAATAGTACAGTCATTGGAGGTAAACACGTCTACGCTCTACAAGATATAGGAGTACATTCTATCATGCCAATCTTAGAATCTTAAGACATACAGAAGCAAATACATCAATAATAAAAATATTAATGTTCAGGCTAACTCATTCAGCTAATAAATGTTCTTGAAATTTCAGAAGTATAATTGAGTAGGAGCAACAATAACATTCAGTTAGTAATCTCATCATAAATTTCCCCTTCAATTGGAACATGTCCAATATCACAATGACATCATAAATGCCCAGAATTCATTTCACAAGCACGATAATGGAACAAGTTAAAAAAGAGCTCACAGTCTCAAAATTTATGGGATCCATCTCCTTGAGTTTCTGCACATGATCTCTACTAGTAGGATCAAAGACACTCCCAATGAAGCCATAAACTTCAGCAAAATCTGGAATACCTGAAGAAACAAATAGGAGAAATTGATTTTTGACTACATGTATGAATAAAACTTTCTGCACGTAGATCCGATTATGCATTCAGTTAGCACTTCACAAGTTCACTTTTTAAATAGCTTCATTCAGGGGGAAATATGAGTATATTTCAATCCCTCCAGAAAATTTTCAGCACCAGTAAGAATGATAATAGAGCATTCATAACCACATTATGTTATGATGAAGTTTCTTCAAAAGTTATTAACTCTATGAGGTCCTTTTTAGTAGAGCTTACCATGAGTGGATAATTGTGGAGGAGATTAAAGGGATTAAGGGGAGGGAAATTGTAGAGGAGATTAAGGAGAGATATTGGAGTTGGCTCTCAGCCAAAGGTACACTGATAAATTCTTCCTCTTTTACTGATTTGTTAATTAATCCTAGATTAGTTATGGAAGGTTAATTGACTCAAGATTTTCTACTTTTTCACTCTACTATGTAATATTGATACCTCTTGTACCTACATATTTTCATTAATTAATTTTTGCCTGGTTAAATAAAAAAAGAGCTTACCATGAGCAGACCCTTCCTTTCCCTGCTTTGATAACTTGGAGTTTGGTAGTTTTCTTGGTGAATTTTCAAAGCCACTCATACTGCAGCTACTAAGCGTTGCAAGCCCCTTTGATCCAATATCAGCTGAATCAGTAATGTTTACATGTCATAATAAGAGTGGAAAGTCCCCTTTGATAAAGAAAATTCTAGGTTCTTTTTCAGATAAGAATGTATGTACACTTTTCTTTTACTTCCTAATTTGCAATTGTGCAGTCGTAGAATGGTAAAAGTCTAAAGCATACCTTCAACTCCAAGATAATTGTATTCATTTTCAGATGGCATGGCTCCAGCTGATGGATTGTTTACAAGCACTGAAGCATCTTCCCAAGATGGATATCCGGCTGCCATAGAATTCAGTGAAGAAGGATAAGCTATGGATGCTTGCAGTGGTCCCAACACTGCCATGAAAATTCAAATGTCAAAAGTACAAAACTAAAGGCTTAGAGCCCTTTCTCCCTCTCAGATTTTAGGACCGAACCATTTTTGGGTGCTTTCTGAGGATATGGATGAGAAGCTTTACGCTTCGGACGAGGTGGAGGAACATGTGCGACTGTTCCATTCTTCTGAACCTTCAAGAAGTACTTCTGGGCATGGCTTCGGATCTGACAAATATTTCAGCAGAATTCAATCATTTTGACCTAAGTTAAAGGGATAACATCATATAATAATGCTTCAGAAGAACAAACAGTGAAGGTAAATTCTTAATTAAAGGTAGGTCATGCTTTAAAATTAAAACTATAAATCATTCATTATCAACATGGAACGTAGGCCACCAAAATTACATCCTCGACATGCTAAGCAAAAAACTTTGTATGCAAGCTTTAAGGCCTCATAAGCTATATTTAACAGTCAATTGAAAAAAGGAGAGCAATTTCCCAGATCTCCATATCCATGAGAAATAGAGAGTATTAAGTATAATTCATTTGTTAGGCATATAAGCTAGGAGCCCCAACTTAACCCCAAAACCATGATTAAAGGCAAAGGGTACGACACACTCCAGGTGGCAACCCACGTGCCAAGGCCCACAACTCCAGGGGAGAAACCCCTAGGGCTGACATCCTGGGTGGCAGCCTGGGGCCATGTAGCCCCTTCTAACGCGCATACAAATCCAGGAGGTCGGACCAAATTGTTAGCCACATAATCTAGGAACACACAACTTAACTCATATAATGTTTGAAAGTGAAGTTTAGAACCCACTCATATTTCCTTCCACACCCAAGTGTGGAACCAAATGAGGGATATCGTTATACCATTTCAGTTGGATATTTGTATTAATCATCATTATAATTCCATGCTTTTATTCGAAAAATCATACAAACAACTTCAATTCTGTATATATCAACCAAAGTATGATTTAGGTACCTGAATTACTGTCTTTGAGCCAACAAAATCTTCAATTTTCTTCCAATCACGGTCAAACCTGAATTTCACATCAGAAACCTTAAGAATATACTCCTATGTGGTATCTGGACTCTGGATCGCACATTCAGATAACACTAGAAGAAAAATAGAGCCTACAACTTCCGAGTTCGCTCAAATTTCAACAAATTTACTAAAACATGGAAATTAGAATTATAAATCGAGAATACAATTTTAGCTCTCTGTTCATCTCTCATCTGCAAGTTCCTAAGACGTACGCCGAACTTCAGAAAACTACGTTATCACCAAAAATGTACTAATTTGATCATACAAAGGGCGAGAAAGGGAAAGCTCGAGTAAATTAACACTAAAGCAAGATCAATTTATGGAAGCCATCATCTCCACCAAGAATTCTATCCGAGAAACTTACAATTGAAGTGCTTCGAGGAATTTATCATGCTCTTCTTCGGTCCAGCTTTCCCTGGACTTAGTAATAGTGTATGGCTTGCGAACCTTCTTGCTGGAGCCGTCACCCGGCGGCGGAGGATTGGAATTCATGAGGTGGCGCACAGCGGAGGAGGGAAGGGGAATATGTTGGGTGGTGGCGGAGCGTTGTATGTGGGTGTGGGTGTGGGTGTGGGTGTGAGTGCGATGGAAGATGGCATAGAGAGAGAAGGAGAGAGGGGGGAAGGGGGAGAGAGAGGGAGCTCAAACAACAGTGAATAGCGATTGTGGTGGTATCTGCCACCCCTCAAACCAAGTTGAGGTTCCGGTGGGCCCCATTGCTGATTTGGACTGATGCTACGTTTACGTGTAACGAATCCACTGGTTTGGAAAGTGGTCCCAAGTTCATTGGCAACGGTTGGATCATGACGGTATCCAAGGGCTGAGAAGGGGCTATATAGTATGTGGTTCGCAATCACCCTCCGCATGTGACACGGGGTCACGTTCCGCGTGGAATACACGTGGCGAAACAACATCCACAAGACGTGTAGGTTGGCCCAAAGGAGGTTTCGTTTGGTATCACCCTCCCAAACACGGCGCTAAGGAAACATGCTTATACCACTAACTCAACCCAATACATAAATCCAATTAATATTAGGGTCAGCTATTTGCACCCCAAAATTACTAAACGTACCCCAAAAATATTTAAATTGATATAATTATTCTTAAAAAATTATATATGTTTGGTTGCAACAATCGAACATTATCAGTCATATCTGTTCGGTTGCAGCAACCGAACAGAACAAATAATTCATTCATTATATGTGTTTGGACAATAAGATTTATGATTTTTTTTAATTTATATCTACATTACCGAATAGATAAGATAACATATAAGTTTCATGGACATCATCGATCTTTAAACAAAAATGGTGATTCCACTCCCAATTAAAGTAAGCAAGCTAACTTATATGTTATCTTATCTATTCGGTAATGTAGATATAAATTAAAAAAATCACAAATCTTATTGTGTTCGGTTGCTGCAACCGAACACATATGATGAATGAATTATTTGTTCTGTTCGATTGCTGCAACCGAACAGTTTATTAGATGACTGTTTGGTTGCAACAAACGAACAAATATACGTTTAATAAGGGTAATTATGTCAATTTAAATATTTTTGGGGTACGTTCAGTAATTTTGGGGGTGCAAATAGCCGCTCCCTTAATATTAATCATTCATCTTATAATGCATTCGATTTATGAGAATTAAGAAATATAATATTGAAATATAATATTTTAATGTGTATTAAGGTGAAATATATGATATTTTAATATTAAATGGGTAAGTGCATTAGTGTGATGTGTAAATTCATAGAGAGACAAATAATTAATTTGTGTGGCCCCTTCTACAAAAAATGAAAATGTAATTATTGAAATGGGACACAAAAAATGAAAAGAGTTAGACTCCTGTGAACCGGGTTTACGGTGTGAATCGTGGTCCCTTTTTACTTTAAACCCCTAGCAATACATAAGGGTATGGATTGGGAGGAGACCACAAGATTTAGAATAAGAAATGACTCAGGGTCACATACTAAGTTATGTAAATCGAGTTTATAAGAGTGTTTGTGAAATAAAAATGCGTAACTATTATTATGGTATGGATGAAGTATATAATACTCCCTCCGTCCCGTCCTTATAGTTACGTTTGCTTTTTGCACGAGGATTAATGAATATAGTATTTTAATGTGTATTGAGGTGAGAGAAATAATAATTTAATGCAAAGTAGGTAGGTGTATTAGTGGGATGTGTGGGCCCATGAAGAGAGAAGTAATTAATTTGTGTGGGTCCCATATGCTAAAAAGGGAAATGTAACCATTAGGATGGGACGCCCAAAATGAAAATATGTAATGGGGAACTGTGCTCCGGAAGATGTTGGGCCCAACGGCCCAGGGTAACGGCCAAAACTGGGAAGACCCTTACATAATCAAGAGAGTTCTGGAAGGAGAGCGTACGAGTTGGAAGAGGTAGATGGCAAAAAGATACCGCACGCATGGAACACACAACATTTGAAGTAATATTATCAATGAAGTGGAAAGCAGGATGAATGAGGTTGGTGACAAGGTTTCTACTATATCTTTTAATCAAGACATTAGACCATACTATATGGAAATGCAAATTGTATGAAAATCTTTTTTGAAGATATATGGTTAAGGATATCAGTATGTGCATAACAAATGGTAAAGGGTAATTATTTGTTGGGATATCGTGGCTTAGGGAATATCAGTAAAAAAAGAGGCAGAATCAGAATAGGAATAAAAGGCATAAATGTCGGATTCATGGAAAGTCGGAACAAAAAGGCAAAGGCATTAGGCTTGGAGGTCAAAACCAAAGCCGAGGCATCAGGTTAAAACTAAAAGGTAGATCAAGGGAGCCTCGATATGATGAGATTGGATCGTCTCGGATACAAATTGAAACAGCGGAACCAAAAAGAGAAGGTAACAACAGACCTTGGAACAATGCCAGATTAAATCAGGGTCGGAACATAAGGTTCGGAGTAAATGGAACGGACTTCAGGATATCATTAGAAATAAATACGAATATATACACATGACACGTGTATAGCAAGATCGGAAGATCAGGACGGGGACAAAGGAAGTGAACCTCGGAAGGACGCATGAAATAGCACGAAGGTTCAATATAATATGAGGGCCGAGACACGAATTATAAGTAGAAGGCTAGACTTCGGAATCCAAGTAAAAGCCGAAGAGAGCGGAAAAAAGAGAAGGTTCGGGACCTCAGAGTCGGGTGGAACTCTTGAAACACAAAGCGTAAACCCCCGCGCCGAAGGTGAACAAAGCAAAGACGCATATCAAGTGTCAAAAGCAGAACAAATCACACCTACAACCATGAATTAAATAAAGGTACATCAACCACTCATAAATAGTCAAATTCACAAACCAAAGGGGTATCAACGGGCTCATCTACCAAGCAAAGGCAAAACAAAAATAGAGAAAACCAGTAGCCAAAGTTCATACATAGTCAAGACAAAAAACAACAAACACAATCCGAATCAACACCGTGATGGGGGGCAGAATAAAATCAACTGGTAAAAGGAGGAAACATAGGGGCTTCAATCTTTTTTATGACTGCTAAGGGAATGGAAAATGCCCGCCATTTTATCCTCCATCTCTTTTAACTAGGTTTCGACTCGGATGAGCCTCTCCTCTGCTGAGCCAGGGCGAGGAATACGCTGCTTCAGGGCTCGGATGCGAGCCTCAGCTTCGTCCAACCTAGCACGAGTTTCGGCAGCTTCGACCCTCGCAGCATCTCTGACAATCTCAGCCTCGGTCAAACTCACCTCTACATACTCGAGAGTGGCCCGCCCTATATCAGCCTCGAAATCTGAAACCTCCAAGCGTTCTCTCTGATGTGCAAGAAGAGAGGTCAGCTCGACATTCTCAATCTCCAAAGCATTCAAACTCTCCTCAAAACTGGCGGAATACCCCTCAGAACGGCTCACAATCCGACTGGCCAACGAATGGTATTGGTCCATCAGTGCAGAGAAGAGGTAAGGGAGGCGACAGCAACTCCAGCCATTACGGCCAAACCAGAAGAGTTTTGGAAAAGAGAACTAGGGACAATAGTCGGCGGAACACGGTAAGGGGCCCGATGAGAGATATTTACGACAAACCTTGAATCCCTAGTCCCCGCAACTCGAATAAGTTAGGTTCATCACCTCCCTCAACTGTACTTTTTTCCTCAGGCACGGGCCCTCTCAGCGGCTAATCTGGCGGCTTCAGCATCGGTGTCGGTAGGATCAGTTGCCGTGGTAACACCTGTAGAGTTTGGATTGGGAAGAATAACTACTAGGACGGCTTGAGAAGTTGAGGGAGCAGAACTAACATCAGCTACGGGGACAGACCTCACCCTCGGCCTGACCATCATGTCATAAACCTCAACCTCGGAACCGCTACCCACCCCAACTTTGGGAGCCCCCACTGGTTCAAGATCCTCCTCTGAACCCTCATCGGGATCTTCCTCTGGATCCTTTTCAAGGTTCCTCTGGGTCTTCTTCGGGATTTTTCTCCAGATTCTCTTCTGGATCCTTTTCTAGATCCTCCTCGGAATACATTTCGACCTTGGGTTCGACAGGAGGAGGATCTGCAAAAGGACACCATGGGTGAGAATGTAACAAATACGGAAAGAATGAGAAAGCTCGAACGGAGACAATTATCCCCCTTAACTTTTTAGCGAGAAAGTCGAACTCACCAGTAGATAGGGAATAGCAAGGTACGAAGCTAATTCCAGTCGACCGAGAGGGGCCACCATGCTCATAAACACTCCTTCCTCTTTTTCGAGCAAGGAAGCAGATACAGATTCAGAACCGGGGACAGAAAAAACACCAGAAGGGGCAGTGACTGAAAAACTACGCAACTGTTGATGGGGAGGAGATAAAGGGGGCAAAACCCTATTTTCGGTAGGCTGCACAACCAACATATCTTTACCAAGTTTCATGTCTTCGGACCCAACAGACAGGTCATCCATTTCTTCATCGTTGTCGCGAGAGGGAGAACGGACGAAGTAGTCAGAGTCATCTTCCTCATCCGAAAACTGATACACATACTTGTACGGAGTTAACAAAAAATCAGCCATGGAACCAGTCAATCCCACCAGAGGCAGGGCATTCTGGAGCTCATCTGTAGGACAAGAAAGAAGGGTCGGACATGAGATAAAGGGAACGAAAACAGACCAAGAAAAGGGAGTAACAGTGGTTGCTTTATGGCCAGAGGTAGATAACCCAGCCAAAACCAGGACGGGCTCGAAAAGCAATGGCGAGATACGGTAAGTATTCCCTCCGCGAGATAAGACCTCGTAAACACGGCGAAAACCATTACTCAGCTGCTCAAGGGGACGACGAGGGGGACCTGCACAATATAAATATCAAAAAAGAATATCAGAGACCACAGAAGATAATCCAGAACTAGGGAGACAAGGAAGAATCGTACACTTATCCAATGGAAGAAATCAGACAGGAAAAGTCACGGAAACACCATTGACACGGGTACGGTAATCACCACCTAACCAGAACCAGGCTTGCTCCCAGCTTCAGCCAATAACGTCAAAAGCCCCCACAAAATGATGATTATCGCGGGGAAGCAAATTGTAGAAACCACTAGAACGACCAGATAGGGCATAAAAAAGAGGAACTCTAGTTCGAACGGATCTCGTATGGTGTGGCTCAACACATAAAACAGTGACATAATGGAATTAGACGCAACCAAGACGAGGGCAGTAGCTGGCCTATACCCATGTCTCACATCTGCAACAGCAAACCGATAATAGGGGGAAGTGGGAGACACAAACTGGCAAGAAAGAGAGAGTAATAAAATACAGTGCGACCTGGATAGGGATCAGAAATGGGAACTCTGTCCAAGGGCTGATATTGTGATTACCATACTGTCGATGGAGTTCCTCCAAGTGCCTCGGGGATAACCTGGAAGCCGACACCCAATCAAACCGCTGGGCCATCCCACGGAGTGCGGCCCCCAAGTCGCCGATATCCCGGCGACCAGGAAGATAATCCCTACGTTCAAAGGGAGTACAACGCCTAAATCTGCATCAATGAATATCGCCGCACTACCAGCACCTACTGCCGGCACAACAGGGACAGATGGCGTGCTTGGAAAGGGAACAAAAGTCGGGTTATCACTCGAGGAGGAAGAAGTAGACAAATCCCTCAAGTTGGGACGCGGCATCCTATGGAGACGATTGGAACTACGAATGCCGAGTCGCACACGATGTACCGGCGTGCTATCAGAAGTGTTCACCTCCTGAAAATCAGGTGAAGGGGGAGTACCTTCACTAGACATCTTTCACTAGATAAAGAACTCAGAAATTAGGGTTTGGCGAAAAAGAGGACAAAGGGGAGAGAGACTTTCAGAAATCGCAAAAATATTAGAAGAATGCAGTTAAATGAAATACAAGGATATACGGGAAGGATACGAAAGATTTAAATTTTGAAAAACCAAAATAGAAACTGTCTGACAAGATGAAGGGCGGCACGTATCATCATTGGAAATTATGGAGCAAAAAGGGCTAAGATCCAATGGCGGGGATGTAGAAACCTTACAACTCCCAAGGAGAAGGGAGGGTCCAAATTGATCCACGCAGCACCTGACCAAAGACGTGACAACCCACGACAGAAAAGTGGTGATTATGTTTTAAATTAAAGGTAAATTACCAAAATACCCTTGCGGGATCCACTAACAGGGAAGAGAAAATACTTCATTCATGAATAGTGAATTACAAAAGAGGCGGGAATCACCAAAAATCTTAAATCCCTGACAAAATAAAGGAAATACAAGGTGGATTCAGAATAAATTCCTATGTGGAAGATACATTCGACCTAAACACTAGGGGCTCGGTGACACTTTATTGATCAGCCAGGGAGGTTTCAGAATCAACTGTGTCTGTGGACTGTGGCTCCCTACCTCTAGGCGGCATATCTTCGAGAATACCAAAAGGAACCTCAGAAGTTACCGGCCCCAATAAAATATCAACTCTCTCGGTGCTACCCGAAGCGAGGTCGGCCTCGGGGATTGAAGGAATCGAGGGAGCCGTAGCAGTCCTAGAAGACAGAGATTTGGAGGTCCGGCGGTAACAGCCTGATTAGGAGAGCGTACATCGCCAAACTCAGGAAGTCCAACCTCAGTAGGTGCCTCTCGAATAGGCGCCCCAACAATTTTGGTGGGAGGATCGGCGAGAGAATCCTCAGCCCTTGAGTCAACCGTGGCGAGATCCAAAACACCATCGACAAACTCCTCATCAGATCCATGCTCTTCAGAATCTTCAGAAGATTCCTTAAGAACATCAGTAATAAAATCAGAATACTCGCCAAGTACCCCAAAATCAAGATCATCTTTTAAAGTCTCCCCCGGAGGCATCTTCTCCTCACTAATAGCTCGGTGAAGAATACCACGCATGTAATCGAGGCAATCAGGATAGGGCTTCTGGGAAGAGGCTTGAGCCAGAGCATAGCACAAGAGCAGAAACAGTGAATCCTGGTTTTTTGGGAGGATAACTTCTCTGTAGCAAAAATTGTCAGCCTCTGATAAGAGGAACACATCCTTCACACGATCTACTTCGGCCAAGACTACGTCACGCTTCCTTAAAACTTCGACTACAACATCCTCAGAGGCCCTAACCTTCTAAGCATACGAAGCCTCCAATGCTTCCTTTTCCTGCTGTGATTTTTCAAGCTCTTACTCGGAAGACATCTAGAAGGCATGAAGATTAGTCTGGATTCGAGACAACTCAGCTCGAAAATGGTTTTCCTTCGCTGCGATCTCCTCCTAATGTTTCACCTCTAAAGTTGTAACCTTGTCCAAAAGTACCTTATTTTGAAGCTCCAAACTACTCCTCTCTTCTTGGGAGTTAGCCAACAGACTATCATACCGAACACAGAGAGTCTCGAAAGTCTCCTGAAGCTCAGCCTTATTGTCCTGCTCGACCCTCAACTTACCTCTGATTAAAGCCTCGGCAGCCCTCACTTCAGATGTTTTTTTCTCATACTCCTTCGCCTTTTGAACAAGCGAAGTAACCTCGTTTTGCAAACGGGAGTCGCTTTGTTCCAACTCAGAAATACGGTGCAAGGCATTAACGGCGTGAAGCGCCTGTCGACCTAGGTAGCTGGAGATACTATGTAGAGAATCCTTGGCGGACATATTCTCCATATGACCGAGGAGCTCTCAGGTACAACCTTTGAAAGGAAAGGTGGCAGCACGAGCCAAGCATACCAAAGCGTCAAAATCAAACAGAAGCTCTTGAGTTTGGAGAAAGGTCATTCCAACCTCATCCATGTGGCCATACCTTTGTGAGAGTTTCTGGTCGGCTATCGAATCTATTGGAAGAAATAGAGTAGCATCATCAGAAAAAGGTAGAACAAAAGAGGCACCTTCAGTAGAAGATCCGTCGTGTGACCAAAAACGCAAAGAAAATTTCGGAAGGGGAGCAACAAGAGACTGAATCGCTGGAAGTACCACCAAGGGTCTACTGAGGATTGTACAGAGTAGGGCCACCTGGCTGACCGAAAGTGACAAAAGGGGACCGGGTAAAAGCTTCAGGGGATGGAGAAGAGCTGATGTCACACACTTCAACATTCACTTGAGGAGCAGTATCAGACGCATCGAAGGAACCACCAGTAGCGGCACCGATATCATTGTCCCTGACCTTCTTTGAGGGGGGTACGATGAGAGCGGTACTATCATGAGTACTCTCCTCGGAAGTCTCATCCACAACTTATACTTTAATTTTGGAGCAACAGATTTAGTAACAGCGACCTCGGACATCCCTTTCTTAGACTTCGGGGCTCGAGGGGCTTTCTTAGAAACCTTCTCCCCTGAACCCATAGCCGATACCTGAACGAGGTCGGCATCCAGCCTTAAAGAGACAGGGTCAAAAGGCTCTTGAATCCTGACGGACATAAGGGGCTGCACAGCAAGAGGGGCCCCGGAGACTTTCTGGGAAGAAATCTTAGAAACCTTCCCTTACCCCTTAGTGAGCGCGGCTCGCTGACGAGCAGATGAGAGAGTAGCCACACGGGAAATATTGGACAAAAGACATTTCTCATCCCCTAAGCATAACAAAAAAGAGGAAGGGTCAATACGATAGGGGATAATACAACGAATACCGCAGATGAGGGAGCAAATGACAATAAATTACCTGGCATGGCTATAGACGAGGTAGTAAAGCCGGCTCGGAAAAGGTTCTTCCCTCTAAGAATACGCTTGTAATGGCAAAAGTTCACGAATACGAAGGAATGTGTCCTGGAACTCTGCCGACAACTTCTCAAAAGCACACGATTCGCCTATTGCACAAAGTAAAGAAAAAAGATATAAGAATACCCCAAATAATATAGAAGGGAGCCGAGAGAAACATACACGCACTGAGAACAGGCTTGAAGAAGGAACTTCTAGGGAGCACTGTGGGATTTCGAGAATTCCCGAGATCATAGACAAAATCTCCCCTCCAGGGACCGCGAATCCAGAACTATGAATTCTTCTACCCTTTAACCGAATTGGGCAGAGAGGCAACAAGGTTGGTATGACGAGGTACCAAATAATAATATCCCTTCATCCTATTATTTGAGGTAAGCCGGTATAAGAAGTTGATCTCAGCAGTAGTCAAGAAGGAGTACTTTTTCTTGCGGAAAATAACCAGAATCCCCATCAATGCCACCCAACCATTGGGAGCCAATTAAGCAGGGGTTATCCCCCAAAACTCAAAAATATCACGAATGCAGGGATGAAGAGGGAACCTAAGGCCGAGCTCAAGTTGCAATCGTAGGTTGCAAGCATTCGGCGGAGCATAACACATGCGGCCATCGGGAGAAGGAAGGAAGAAATCGATACTGTCCCCACACTGAAATTTGCTGAGAGAAATGGGCACTCTTTCTCAACCAAGAATCATCAAGAGTCGAGGAGACCTCAGCAGTGAAAAAAAAGTGTCCTTGTCCCACCGCGGAAGTTCCCCGAGATGGGCCAATAACCCGGGACCGGCGTTGGGAATCTGAGAATTGTGCTCTAGCGTAAAAGTAGAAATGAAATTGGCAACCCTCTAATCAAAAGCGACCCGGGAAGGAGACGAGAGACCCGAACTCTCCTCTGAAGAGGACCCTGAACTATCGAGGACATAATCGGTCGAACGAGAAGGGGATCTAAGGGATCTAAGAGGAGAAGAAGAACCCTCACAGGCCATATCGTGGTAATCGTAACAGGAAATAGAATGCGGAGAAAGAGATGAATAAGGAAACCCTAAACGCCGGCAGCGGGAAACTCAGAGAAGCGAAAAGAGAAAGTCAGGAAAGAAAAGGAAATGAGAGGAGAAGAATAATACCTAGAGAAAGAAGACGAACACACTGAATAAAAGGAATGCCAACCGCCTACAGGATCAAAAGGAGAAGAAAGAGGAAGAAGAAGAAGGGAAACTGACAAAAAGATTCAAATTTCAAATTTGAAATCAACAGTCACACCCAAATGCCGAAAATACTCCCCACCTGAGCGAAGATATCTCGAAGACGCCGCAAGGAACCCGATAATACAGGAGCTTATCAGGACAAAGATAACGAGTGGGAACAACAAAGAGCCGAGATGAGAGGAATCTCGGTATCGCAGGTACCAAAGCATGAGGGATATAACCCATGAAATATGATTCTATCCTGAACAATCTCAAGTCATGAAATTATTCAGGCTCGAGGGGCTAATGTTATGGGTATTATATCCCCATGCTTGGTAGGCCCAAAAGCCCAAGAACCTCTATAGTACCTGAAGAAAGAGGCTCAATCCTCTAGCGGCCCAAACCGAGGACAGAATAATTATGGCAGCCCAAAGAGGTTACTACAGTCCAATGACCCGGTCGAGGAAAGGACAAAAAAGGAAACCATTAAAGGGACCGAAGCCCGAAAGCACCCTCGGCAGGTGACCTCAGTGACATCCTCCCCCTACCCGAGGGTTCGGACGAGCATCGCAGTACTGAAAGTCAACCTGTCCGAGGACCAAATGGACAACAGAAGCGGGGCAGTAAAGAACAAACACCATCATGAAGACTGACAGGTGCAGCAGGCTAGAAGACAAGGCTAACGGGAAGAAGAGATGTATTGGACAACAATCCTAACTAGAAGATAGCAACTGACTGGCACACCTTACTGGAACTACCAATGGGAAGCCAACAAAGGGCGGAGGCACTCTGCGAAATCCTGCAAAAGCAACCAACGGCGTCCAGACTTCTCTGCTAGCTGGTCGGCGTACCAGACAACTTCATTAAAAGCGGCTTGTCTCCATCAAAGTGGCGCAAGACGATTGACTCCAGAATAGGATTTTTAGATGATATAAATAGCCTCTCAAAGAGGAGAGAGGCATGTTACTAAGGCTGACTTTAGACATTACGCTTGTCAGAAATGAGAGTTTTATGAGTGTTGTTCTAAGGAAAAGTAATAAAATTGGTTGAGTTCATTGGTGGAAATTGAGTCTTTTTTTTGTTTTAATCCCTCTTTTTTATGATTCTATTATATTTGACTGTGTTCGTTCTTGATTCAGTTATTAAGTGTCTTCATCTCCTAAACACAAATTAACTAGCCAGGAACAGCCATCAACAGTATCGATTTCATTTTTAAGAGATATGAGACCCGCACACGCTAGTAACACAACTTGAGATCCACACATCCTACTAATTAAATATCAAATAACAATACTCCTTAATTAACACCCATGAAAAAAAAATTAATAAAGGGACTAACTTAAACCTTACAGGTGCATCATACATCATGTGCATACTTGGAAATTTATACGTACTAGAATTTTCCTATTATTGAATAACAAATTACAAAATTACATTGGCATTATAAAATTGGTACTGCAATAAGAATTAATTAGTTACCGCAACCCATGCAACATGTTGCATGAATGACCGAGCTCACGTAAATTCATGCTATTCTGATTTCTGGTTCTCTCATTCTTTGCTGGCAAATGTAAGTGATCGTTGTATCTTGGATGCGATTTCGACTAATATCTCCATAATACGACGAAAAATCAGAGTTTTAATTCGACCCCTATAGGGAGGGAGAACAAATTTCTTTCTAGGGGCCATTCTATATACTCTTCTATCATACTAATGCAGTAGGAATATAAATATACTGCAGGATTTGAAGCAATAGTACGAGAGATGGGAGATAGCTCAATTTATAATGATTTTGTTTCGTATATTATATGATATGAAACATTGACCAGTTTTAGATTTGTCTCCTGGAGATCAGCACATTATTAAAGTATGATCATTTTATAGATAAAATATGTTAATTTGTTATTATAGTATTTTTTTTAAAGAATATAATTAAATATCAATAACTATACTTTATCGATATATATAAAATTATATTTTAATTATTGGTCGATTTGTCTCGCAAATCAGTTTCATACGAGTATATACTCGGTCTCACATTGTGAGTATTCCCTTTTCAAATATTTGATCTGACCCGACAATACACAATGTTCCCCATGATAAGGATGTTTATACCAACAAGGGAGCAGAGTAGTTGAATTTAATCTTAAAAGTGTTTCCTCCAATGAAAACAAAAGGAAAAGGATTTTTAATTCCAATTTCAAAAATAAATAAATAAATTATATATATATATATATATATATATATATATATATATATATATATATATATATATATATATATATATATATATATATATATATATATATATATATATATATATATACACTACTTGCCTTTTGTGTGAGACAACTTTACGCTTATGTAATTATATCATTATAAATTTTACTCACTTTTCATAAATAATGTTATTACTTTTTATCTGTTTACGTGAGACGGTTTGACACAAATCTTTTCCTCCTTTAATAGCTTTTATTATCAATTTATTTAAATTAAATTGAGTAAATTTAAATATATTATTATTTATTCACTAGATATTACTCATCCGTGTGTAGCACGGAAAGAATTAAAGTATATTATAATTATATACTTTTAGGCTATTTTTGAATTGAGTCATTTCAAATTCAATGGATTTGAAAATGAGTAAATTTTAAATTCCTTAAATTTTAAATCAATTCAATTGAATTCCACTATTTGAATAAATTATCAATTTTTGAAAGTATTTCAAATTAATAATTCAAAAATTATTTTTAAAATAGAATTTTATATATGATAAATAAAAATAATAAAAATTTACTCCATTCGTCCACTGTCAATCTATCCATTTTACCATTTTGGGCCGTCCATCCTAAATCTATCCATTTCCCTTTTTGGACTATGAGACTTACACCCTCCACTAATACAACTACCTACTACACATAAAATAATAATACTCCTTAATTCAAGTGCAAAAAGCAAATGGATACAATGAGGATGGACGGAGGGAGTATTATATTAAATATTAAAATCTAAAATTTTATTAAAAATAATTTTTGTGGAGGAAACTCTACCATCCAACCTACCCATACCCACCCCCCAAAAAGAATTTTTTAATAAAATTTTAGATTTTAATATTTAAATAATAAAAGTATTACCACTCATCCCTACCCCTTACCCACCCCAAACCCCCCGCTACCCCATTCCACCCACACCCATAATAAAAAAAGAATGATACCTCAAATTGAATGATTGAACCTGAAATTAAGATAAAATAAAAGTATAAAAGATCAAATAAATTAAAATAAATAAGGTTTTTAAAAATAAAAAGGAAATATAAAAATCGTAGAGAAACGAAAATAAGATAACAAAAACTAAAAAAGAAGAATGATACTTTAAATGAGAATGATTGAACCTGTACATAAGATCAAATATGAGAATGATTGAACATAAAAATAAGATCAAATAAAAGTATAAAAGATAAAATAAAAGATAACAAAAAAAGAAGAAGAATGATACCTCAAAATGATTGAACCTGCATATTTGATCAAATCAAAGTAAAATATAAAAGATAAAACAAAATAAAGTAGATTAGAAATAGTATGAAAGTGAAATAGAGAAAAAAAAGATAAAGAAAAAAAAGAGTAAAGATTTGATTAGGTAATGAAAAGATTTATATAGAATGATTTGAAAAAATAAACGGTCGTGATTGAAAACAATCAACGACGTAGGAAAAAATGTGGAAAATTACCAAAGATAGCTTTGAAAGATTTGATAATATGAAAATTAGTATATTAATTGACAATTAGTAGAATATATGCCAATAATATTTTTCATATTTATCAAATTTATATTGTTGATTAAAAAATAAATAAATAATTTATTATTAGCATAAATAGAATCTATGATTGAGATCAAAAGTAATAGACGGTCAAGATAAAATTGAAGATAAAAATAGAAATTAAGTTTGTTTATATATATATATATATATATATATATATATATATATATATATATATATATATATATATTAAGCTTATTAAAAATTAGTCTAATATGCCAAAAATATATTTCATATTTACCAAATTTATATTGTAAAATAAAATAGTAAAATTTAAATAATAAAATTCATTATTAGTATAATTAAATTTTATGATTGAAATCAAAGCATTATTTGGACAGTCAAAATTAAAATTGAATTATTTCTAAATAGAGTAAAATTGAAAAAAAATTAAAAACAAAAGTAGAAGTTTAAGTTTGCTTTTATATATAAATATGTATGTATAGATAGATTATTGAACCTTTAAATATAAGGATAATGATTGAAACTAGATTATAAATAATATGAAAGTAGAATTTGTAAAAGAGAAGAAAAAGAATATTAGAGGGGAAAAAACAAAAAGAAGATTAAAAAAAGAACAAAAGATAGAATATTAAAATATAAAAATATGATTCATATAATTATTATAAAAGAAACACAAAAATTGAAGAAAAAATATAGACAAAAAAAAAGATGCATGATTGGACTTACCAATAAGATCAAATATGAGAATGATTGAACCTAAAAATAATATCAAATAAAAGTATAAAAGAAGATAAAATAAAATAAATTATAAAAATAAGGTTTATAGAATTATTAAAAAAATACAAAAATCGAAAAAAAAAATAAAATAAAATAACAAAAAATTAAAAAGTATAATGATACCTTTAAGGAGAATGATTAAACCTGCATATAAGATCAAATAAAATATAAAAGACAAACAAATTAGAATAGATTATAAATAATATGAAAGTAGAATCTGTAAAGGGAAAAAAAATAAGATAACAAAAAATAAAAAAAATATAATGATACCTTTAGGAGAATGATTGAACCTGTATATAAGATCAAATAAAAGTATAAAAGACAAAATAAATTAGAGTAGATTATAAATAATATAAAAGTAGAATCTGTAAAAGAGAAGAAAAATAAGAAGTATTAGAGAAAAAAAAGAAAAGAATAAGATCAAATATGAGAATGATTGAACCTAAAAATAATATCAAATAAAAATTCGTATAAAAGAAGATAAAATAAATTAAATTATAAAAATAGGGTTTATAGAATTATTAAAAAACACAAAAATCGAAGAGAAAAAAAATAAGATAACAAAAAATTAAAAAGTAAAATGATACATTTAAGAGAATGATTGAACCTGCAAATAAGATCAAATAAATATATAAAAGACAAAACAAATTAGAGTTGATTATAAATAATATGAAAGTAGAATCTGTGAAAGAGAAGAAAAAAAAGAGAAAAGGGGGAGAAATTAAGAATTTGATTAGGTTGAAAAAATTTATATATAATGATTTTAATGAATGAACGACCGTGATTGAAAGCAAATATTTATAGAAACGGTTCTAATAAAAATAAAATTGATACTATATTAATTGAAATTAAGCATATATTGATTAAAAATTATTATTCCTAAAATGACATGTGATCAACATGCAATTATGATTTTTTTTGGATGTCGAGGTTCCTGACTTACACCCTACTACTCCTCGAGGAAACAGCCCCGGACTCTCAGAACTGTCTCCAGGTAACCGCGGTAACCACACAATGGATCCCAAATAATATCTTTAACTACTGTGCACAAGGAGTCGATCCCCCATCGGCCTCCCACACTGCCGCTCCCACACTGCCGCTTGTAGCCCTCAATCTTAATTGTTCCACACATGCAATTATGAAATTTTGATCATATGATTCGTGTATCATTCATTCATTCCAAAAGCATAGACTAAAAATCTTAGAAAATTAAAAAAATAATAATAAATAATAATAATAAAATAAATATTAAAAATTGTACATATATATAATAAGCATGCCATCTCCTGTCCAAAAAATTTCATATGCACGATCCTTAATGCAACAATAACTTGAAAAAAATAGAAGAAAATTAAGTTATTAACTTTTTAATATATTATAACTAATTTAAATATATAAATACACTTTAAAATCTCAATAAAAATTCGTAACACGTGATAAGCAAATCAATAACATATTTAAATAGTCTGGAGTCATACAATAATTACTACTTGTTGTTTAATACATAATAACTAATACCAAAATGATGATCTATGAGGCTCAAATGTAAAACATGTCATGACATCTAAATCTAAAATTAGAGAAGTCCTGAACATAGTTCTGAATGTGCCAGTAATACGTCGTTCTATCTTGTCCAATTATTTGACTATGGATTGGATAGTGTGAGCTAATCCAATCACCATATTATTGAGGCATGATTGAACTCTCTTGATTTTACTTAGTCATAATAATGTTATTAATGAAAAGTGATAACAATTTTAATAAAATGTGATAATTAATTAATCAAAAGTAAAACAATAGCACACCATTAGATGGTTTCACGCAAGTGTTGCTTTATTTTTTATTTTGTTTTTTATAAATTGAACATATTAATAAAAAAAGTATTTGGTTAGTAAATAAAAAAATATTTTATTTTTTTAAAATTATAGATAATTTTTTGATATTTTCGATATATCCTCGAAATTTTGTTGATATTGTATCGATATTTCCTTGATATATCTCGATATCTGGAAAAATTTGAACTGTGAAAATTCGATATCGATATTGTTATCGATATTTCTCGATATTTCCCGATATATCCTCGATATCAGAAAAGATATATCCCTTTCCCCCATATCGATATTGATACTCTAAAAAAATGAATATATCGTGGATATATCGGGATATTTTCGTCCTTGCACACATGTAGCTCTACATACGAGTGGCTTCGTTATTGAGACAAAAATTCGTGTGGAACCATCTCACGAGAATTTTTTTTAGAGATGAATAAAAAGTTTTATTTTATGGAGTAATATTTTAATAAAAAGTTATAATCAATTAATAAAAAGTGAAAGTAGTGCAGTGAATTATTTTATGAACAATTCGTAGTATAAATGAAAAGTGATATTTTTAATAAAAAAGTAATATTCACTCCGTCCCAATGAAAAGTCACCGTTGATTAAGAAATATTATTATTTTATGTATACTGAATAAGTGTATTAATAATGAGTAGTGGATCATATACATATATATGGTCTTTTACTATAAAAATGAAAAATAAAGATCTTTGAATGAAACATCTAATATAATAAAATTGAGACTTTTATAAAGAATAAATTACTCCCTCCATCCCATAGAAGTTGATATAATTTTTTTTGGGCACGGAGATTAAGGAGTATAATAATTTAATGTAAAGTGGAGTAAAGTGAAGCGAGAGAAATAATATTTAATGTGTAGTGGGTAGTTATATTAGAGGTGATATATAGGGCCCATGAGAATAGATTAATTATTTTTGTGTGGGTCCGATGTATTAAAAATGAAATGTGTCAACTTTAGTGGGACAAACCAAAAAGAAAAGTGTGTCAACTTTTATGGGATGGAGAGACTAGCTTTTGGATGCTTTCAGCCTCATCTGTCTGCTTAAAAGACTAGGTCTGAGTCAATCTGTCATATATAAAAGTTCGTGCTAAAAACTACCTATACGTAAATAGATCTAAATTTTTCTTTACTAGATCTGGTCTGGTCGGTTAACAACTTAAAGCCAAAATTATTGTCATGTACTAGATTTTCTTGGTCCTGGATCTCACTTATTCATTATATCTCACTTAATGACTGATGATATATAATGTCTTACATCAGTCATTAAACAAACAAACAATTCAAAATAATGATATAACTTCTTTATACTTTAAATTCATATATTCGACTTTGCTCTCATACTACAAAATTAGAGGATCATACATTCGATATTTTATGCTATGATGTATTTGTAATTAATTTTTCCTCTTAGAAATTTGTAAAATTCTAATTTTAATAACATATACTACCTCCTTTTCTATTTATTATTATAAATTTAAATATTTTTTTTAAAGGTTCAATGAGATTCCTAGCTCCACCAATGTTTTTAAATAAAAAAACAAGGTTGTTGGTCGGGGCATGACGATTTAGCGCGTAAACAATGAACATATTCTAATGGCCGACAAATGGATTTCAGACCATGTGTTGTGTAGGCAAATATGGTTAAATTTTTAAAGAGGGACACAACCAGTTAAAATCAAATTGACTCTCTAGACATGATTTTCCAGTCAACAATCTAATAATATTAACTATCCACAAACGAGATAGGAGATAGTATTGTATATAGACCATGCATCTATACATGCATGTGTAGGTGTGTGTGGTTTATATCAATAGATATATATATATATATATATAAGAGGTAATGAATGTTTAGCAGCAAAGGTAAGTTGTAGCTAAGCTCAACATGTTGCATAAGATCAGAAGTGAAGATGAAGGATTGCTACAGGTCATGGTTGAGGTGTTGCTTGATCAAGTGAAGCTTAAGTGATAGAGAGTTGGGTGTAGCTATTAACAACTGCTTGAAGAAGTTAAAGTGATCAGTTATAACCAACTGATCGCTTGTATGGTTATTTCATGCTTGATGACAGTTGAGGAAGATGCAAGCAACTCAGATGATGGTGCTTCAGCTGTGAATTCATCATCAACACGTGACAGTTAACTTGGTAAGTTCTTCAGTTGAATTCAAGAAGAAGAGGTGCTGATTTGGATGGTGAAGATTCAACACAATATGATCAACGTGGGGACAAAACCATAGGATCAAGAAGAGTGCTTAGTTAGGCAGTTAGGTAGCTTGGAAGTTGGTTGTAACCAACTCAACTAATCACATGGAGAAGTTGAAACTGCTGGTGCAATCTTGAATGCATCAGTGTGGTATATAAGACACAGAAAGAGAGTGAGAGGATTTGAATCATCATCATACAAGCTAGTGAATCAAATTAGGGTTTCTTAAGTGTTTAAGTCTCATCATCATCTTCTCTTGTAACCTGTTTTCATCATTTTTAGTGATTACTCTCCTTTAGAAAGTGGATGTAGATCAACATGATCTAACCACTATAATTCTTGTCTTCCTTCTTCATGTTTGATTTGAGTTTGTGATTTAACCAACACACAACGTTATACATTAGGGTTGATTAAGCAAGCTTTGTGATAAAAAGCATTGCTGTTTTCATTAGATTGTGTTGAATTCATAAGAATTGGCGCCGTCTGTGGTAAGCCAAACCAGAAGAAGAAGACTCAGTGGAGAAGAAGAAGATCAGATGGTTACCACAAAGTTTGATATTGAAAAGTTCACAGAGAAGGCAGACTTCAGTCTGTGGAGGATGAAGATGGAGGCCATTTTGGTTCAACAAGGTCTGTCAGATGCCATTAAACCATTGCCTGAAGGTCAGGTTGCAGGAGTTGGTGCTCCTGTTCTTGCAGCAGATCAAGAACAACAAACCAAGGCCAAAAGTGCTCTCATTCTGTGTCTTGGAGATAAGGCTCTAAGGGAGATCTCTAAAGAACTTACTGCAAGAGAAGTTTGGAAGAAATTGGAGGAGTTGTACATGGTTAAAAGTTTGGCAAACCGTTTGTACATGAAGCAGAAGTTATACACCTTCAAGATATCAGAAGATAAGTCTATAATAGGTCAGTTAGATGATTTTAACAAGATCGTTGATGACTTAGAAAACATAGATGTGGCCCTGTCAACTGAAGACAAGGCTGTCATTCTCATGTCAGCACTTCCAAAGTCTTTTGAAGGTTTGAGGGATACTTTATTGTTTGCTAATGCTGAATCAATCTCCCTTGAGCAAGTATTGTTGGCAGTTAAGGCAAAGGTACTTCACAAGAATCCAGAACAGCAAGCAAATGCAGAAGGATTGACAGTGAAGAAACAGAACCAGTGGAACAAGAACAACAAGAATAGTAAGAGTAATGTTGATAAGAGGAAGCCAGAAAAGAACTATAGTGCACCAGCAGATGAAGAAGAGAACAAGAATTGCTTCCACTGCAATAAGTCTGGACATTACAAGAAGCAATGTTTCAAATGGAAAGCAATGATAGCAAAGAAGATAGCTGAAAAGGGAGGAAATAAGAGACCTCATGCAAATCAGGTAACAACTAATCAAGTTGCTACAGATTCTGATTTCATTGAAGCAATGTCTGTGAGTTCTTCAGTTGAATTCAAGAAGAAGAGGTGCTGATTTGGATGGTGAAGATTCAACACAATATGATCAACGTGGGGACAAAACCATAGGATCAAGAAGAGTGCTTAGTTAGGCAGTTAGGTAGCTTGGAAGTTGGTTGTAACCAACTCAACTAATCACATGGAGAAGTTGAAACTGCTGGTGCAATCTTGAATGCATCAGTGTGGTATATAAGACACAGAAAGAGAGTGAGAGGATTTGAATCATCATCATACAAACTAGTGAATCAAATTAGGGTTTCTTAAGTGTTTTAGTCTCATCATCATCTTCTCTTGTAACCTGTTTTCATCATTTTTAGTGATTACTCTCCTTTAGAAAGTGGATGTAGATCAACATGATCGAACCACTATAATTCTTGTCTTCCTTCTTCATGTTTGATTTGAGTTTGTGATTTAACCAACACACAACATTATACATTAGGGTTGATTAAGCAAGCTTTGTGATAAAAAGCATTGCTGTTTTCATTAGATTGTGTTGAATTCATAAGAGATAGGATCTTAACCCGTAACTAGACTTTATTTCCTCTCATTGTAGCATGCAATGAAAGAAACTAGAGTTCAATTACAGGAGAGTATCCGAATCCATATGTAAACCTTAGACATTTCCAAATTGGACCACGAAGATCCTCTCCCGGAACTGGACCTAATTTCTTCTTCCTGTAGCATGCAATGAAATAAAATAGTCCAATTCTAGGAGAGTATCCAGAGCTGTATACAAACCTTAGGCATTTCCAAATTCGACCAGAGTTTTCAATCTAGTCGAATGTTACCCAAAGGCAAATACAATATTTTTAACTTTGATTTTCATGTTTATACATAATAGATGCTGCACGGAGTAAAATATGAAAGCCAACTTTTTTTAGCAGTGAATGATCTTGTACTCTAGTTTTTGACACGTCTACAAACTCCTGAATGAGCCATATCAAAATTGAGCAATATTTTCAGGCAGTGATAATTAGGAGTAGAAAAAATGGGGGTGAATCCAGTAATGTGCCTAACTATGAATCACATACTATCACTTGGTTCTTTGATCTGTAATGTTGTTCTTGATAGGCTTGCTTCCAATTCATTTAAATCGTCCATATCAAGATCATCATCATCATCGTCGTCGTCTTCATCTTTGTTTTCGTTAAAATGTACCTTCAGAGCCGTGTGAAGTGGATGTCGAAGAACTTGGGTTATTGTTGCTGATCTGCATACAAGTTAGTTGAAACACTCAAATAATGGCATAAAAATGTACATATTATATATGAAGCTAGCAACAAAATCAAGAAATTAGGAGTATCAACAACCTCTCTAAAGCCATAGGGTTTTAGAGAATTAACACTCACTGAGGGGTGTTTGCAAACAAGATTAACCGCTTCAAATACTAACTTTTCTTTAAAACAATAAAAAATAATAATAATGATAAATCAATAGGGTGTTTTCAAAGTCTTCCAAGTGATTGAAGAAAAATTTTAAGTTGATTCTGAAAAGCAGTCACAAACCAAGTAACCAATTTAAAAGTTGAAACAACTAAAAACTATATATCTTAGCTTTCTTTTTTTTTTTTCCAATTCAACTTAATTTACAACCTTAACCTCAATGTTTATGTGGTAACCCACTTTTAAGGGAGTATTTCTGTATACTTGCTATAAAAAAAAGAAGTTAATTTAGCATATTTTTCAACTTCTGAATCAATTTCACTCTAAAAATCTCCTAATTTTGAAATTTGAATCATTGCATACTTTTGATTTTCCTACAAAATTTAATTTAAATATATTTTTTAGGAACACCATCAATTGCAAATACCTCTAAAATACAAGTACTGTTTAGAAAACTAGGAAGGTAATCTGTATATGATATACGGTGACTGCTCTAATAAAAGTAGGGCGTACTTTGTTTTGGATATGGAAGTCATGCCATTATCTCATGCCCCATTTTACTAATCAACTATATGAATCCAATGATGGAAACAGCGGACTGCTATTTACAGCGAAGCACTTAACCGAGCATGAGGTAAATTATCATTGTCATATATATAAAAAAATTGTGAAAAGTTTGTCTATCTATACATCCTATATGGCGTTACTTGTTTTCCATTCAGGAAAATAGATCCAGGTAATAGCACTTTCTCCCATTATCACTATCATCTCGTATATTTCTTAATGATATATTCAGATGGACCAGACCGAATGAAACATTATCTTCATCATTTTTATCCAATATGTTTTTCCTAGTCATTTTCCAAATACCAGATACCATTTTAGCAAGGATACCCCATTCAGTCTTCAAAAGAATTTGGAAATTGTATGACAAAAAGATGATGTGGTTACCTTTTTCTCAGTATCTGGTTCTTCTTCTCTCTGGTATTTGTCACAGGCCTCAGCGTCGTCAACAAACAAGCTTGCATCTGAGAGGAATAGCTCGCGACCACTGGAAGATACAGAAGCAAATATCAAGAAATATATATAATTGTGCATGTACATCAAGGAGAAAGAAAATCCAGACATAGATCAAATAAGTCAATAATGAAGATTACCTCATACGATCATTCTTTGCTCTCTCTGCCCTCTGTACAGCCAACCCTGCTTCTCTCTCTTCCATCTTTGTCTTCTTCCATTGCATGAATAACTCTGTCGTCATGGGAGTTGTTGAGGTTACTTTTGCTCGCTGGGGTGGGAGGTGGCGGAGAGAGAGAGTGAGAGAGAGAGAGAGAGAGAGAGAGTCTAAATCTATTAGCATAAATCAGGGGTTGGGTAAAGTGCAGCAAAGGAACTACTGAGCCATAACCATTGAAATGAATAAAAAGAACAGATATTGAATGTAAAACTTATTGCATTTAGCAGAATTTTACCTGATTTTTTATCTCTTCCTCGATAGTTATCTTTTCTGATTCTTCCTCCAACAAGGCCTTCATTTGAGATTTTAAAACATACCCAGGTGGTAGCGCGTGCCTGTAATGGCATTCTTTACCACCATTTGGGCAAACCCAAAACCAACCATATTGCTTCTTCTCCACTGTTTCCAAAAAGTATTTGCATACCTGCAAGAAAATAGAACAAAAGAAAGTGTTATAGGAGTAATATTGTATAATACTCGTGTCAACAAAAAACCATACTGAGTGCGGATGCGGCCTAGAACGAATACAAGCAGAGATTATTTCACCAAGTTGAAGTTTGAAATACAAACAGTACTCAATTGTCCTCCTCTGACATGCACATCAATGATGTACTATTTTAACTAAATATAGCATAACTGACGAGGAAACCGGTGTCGAATAAGGTCAAATGGACATCCTAATATTTTGTAATTGCAGCTTAAGGCATCCAATAAATTTACCTAATTCGATTATGACATCCATTGTGTTCTTCCATTGAACTCCTCACAAGTGTAGAAACTATAAACATCTATATTCCAATGTCATCATACTGATTACGAAAAATAGAGAAGCCTGTGATTTTGACATTGCCAAGCAGTGTGTGTGAAAACATTGAAGCTAATAAGATAAAGGTCCGCTTGACTTGCACTTACAAACTAATTTATCAATGCCTAAGGTACATTTCTTTAACGTGCAATTTATTTAATATGCTTACAGCAATGTAATGTTAGCACTTGTTATATCCATTGAATTGGTTAAGATATATATCATATAGAAAAAAGAAATGTACTAATGATGCCAATATATATATATATATATATATATATATAGTGGAGCAACACTTCAAGATCACAATGTGGAAATCTTACACAAAGCCAAATTAACAAATAAATGCTTACAATATCAGTAGGCTTATTCTTGTTGTATTCATTGATCTTAGACTCGACAACCTTCTCCAATGTCTCCAGATCCCAGTCCTCCATCGTTCCCTGTTCTGTGGAGAGATTACAAAGCATCTCAGATTCTCATGAGCACACTATAATTCTATAGGGAAAGTTAAGCATCAGATAAACTTATCATACTTAATGGGTGATTAGAGCATTAAGTATCAACCTTCATCACGCTTACACTGTAGATATCTATTTTCTCTCCTTTCCTCTGCACATCTAAGTCATGGGAAAACTTGCACTTAAACCCTTTCGCACATTGCCCCACCTTAAAATGCTCACACAATATTGACTTCGGATCGACACCTTAGCACAAGGTAAGATTCATAAAGAATGTTAACTCGTTGCCCAAAATACAAACAAAGTTTCAGCTTAAGAACTCAAAGCATCAACATCTCCACTAACTAATACTAACAGATGAATGCATAAGATTGTCAAGTTTATACAAACAAGTTATAGTACACGCACACATACATGCATTTTTGGCTTCAAATCTTTCAACATCTATAAATATAATCAGTAAAAATTACCAACAGGCACTTTAGGTTGTTTCACAGCAACTTTAAGCAGTTCATTGAGCTCCTTCTCTCTTGCTTTCTCCTCCTCTTTTTTCTTCTGTACACGAGTAATTCCAACTCAGATACTCAAATCAATACACTCAATAAAAAAAAAAAACTCAGTGTTTCGACCTACGCATTGATTTTGCTGGCGTCGGGTTTAGGCTGTACGGATTGCTTGAGTGATTGTACGAACTTCTGAACATTCTTCGATTTGTTCTTGTTCTTCAATCCGAAAGTTTTGTCCTCAACTATCATCTGCTTCTTCGCTAAATCCGCTTTCGACGGCTGTTTCGGAGGCATTTTCCTCTTTTATCGGTCCGCAACTTCTACTTTCGTTGATCAACGATTAATGTCAGTTCAATAGATAATTCGGAATTAGTTGATTGGATTTTGTTCTGTTCGCGAGTACTAGTAGCTGGCCGGGAATATTGAATGGTGGGTGGACGGCGGCCGGAATAGCAGTAGCGGCGCGTGTCAAATAGGAAGATGAGGTTCGAGAAACCGCCCAATTGGGATTGAGGTGCACCACCTGGTCCAAATCCTCGGGAGGTGGCTAAGCCACAACGTATATGCAGTTTTCTTTCTTGCTATTCCTTTTAACCCATAAAACGATTCAATCTAAATCTAATTACGTCGAGGTAATAAGACTTAGGACACATTAGGGGTTGATAAACTTAAATTAGGATTATTATTTTTTATTTTTAATTATTTAATTTAATTTAGTAGTAGTAAACATTAAATTGAAATTTAATCTAGCAATTATAATTATTCAAGTGCAACAATGAATCACATCCAGACTCATTTCCGAAATTAATAAACATTCTAAATTTTTTAAATTAAAATATTCTTAATAAATAAGACTTAAACACCCCTTAAGTTTTGATTACAATTACCAAGTCTCATTAAAAGAAAGTCTTGAAATTAATGCATAAAATTCCCAAATAAAGAGAGGAGAAAATATCAATTTTAGTCACATATCTTTTACCATATCCTATCTTAATCCTATAACTTTTTAGTTTTTTAAATTTTAATTTTAATCCTGTATTTTTTAAAATTGTAATTTTAATTCTATTAATATTAAAATTAATCTTATACTTCATATTTCAATATTAATCGGATGATTATAAAAGCATTGTAATGATTATTTGGTGTTGTGTTGGAGCGAAACTCGCCGACCTTACAAATTCGATCCTTCATCAAACTAAAACGACAACAAAAATCAAATTAAACTCTCCAATTTCAGTGGCAACGACAGAAACAAAACGGTTGGCCAGGAAATGAGGGACGCGCTATCGATCCTTGCCTCCATCACTGTGCTCCCTCCCTCAGCCACCCCTTCCGATAACTACCGCCGCCGTCGCCGCCACTTCATCACCACCACCGAAACCAGGCAAAAACCTAACACCAAGCATAAATCCCAATTTTCCACCACTTATCCCCTACTCTCCTCTTCATCGCCATGGCCTGACGCACTACAGCGAGCTAGCCTCGAAGCTCGCCAAAGACGGGAGGTTCGTGGATTTCCTCATGATAGTGGAGAGCGTGGCCTCCTCGGGGGTGAAGATAGAGGAATTTATAGGATTGCTGGACGCCGAAAATGTAGCCAGTGGTATTGTGACAGTGCATCGTGAGGGAAAGCTCAACAATGTTCTTGAGATGTTGTTCAGTGGTGTTCGAAAGCTCGGGATTGAGCCAGAGATACTGTTTGATGTAATTTCTAAGGAGTCGCTGAAGGAGGAGTGCCGGAGGTTATTGAGTGGCGGTGAAGTGGAGCAACTCGTGAGCTTGATGGATACGCTTGCTGGTAAAAAACGCATGGTTTAAATATTAGAGTACTACTTTTTTTTTTTCAAATCATGACTACTTTTAGATTATCAGTTAATTGAGATCGATGATTCGTTGTAGATTGACTTAAGTTAATCACATGATTGGTGATGATAATTTTTTTTTGGTTGAAATGCAGCGTGACTCACTTGAATCATGATTATTGCGTTACTGTATGGAACAATTTGCAAAAGCGGAAAATACCTTGAATTTGCATGTAAAAAGAAGTCTAGGAGTTTGTAGAATTTGTTCAGGCAGGATACAGACGGTCACATTTCTGATTAGCATGTTTTACTGATTCAGATTTTCTATTTCCAATCAAAGAATTGGTAGAGCCGTCTGCTGTCATAAACCTTTGTATTAGGAAGAGGGATCCTACAACAGCCATCAGGTTTGCTTTGACTCTGTTTGGTTAAACAATTGTTGATTCCATAATTAAGCCTTCCAGAGGGAAATTGTCATCATAAGTAATATTTGAACACACTAGTCTAAGAAGGTGAAAAAAATTTGGATTCATAAACGTATTGGCTAGACCCTTTGCCTTTTATTTTTCATCCTTTCTGCTCAGGCTGTGTTGTGCTTATCGCTCAATTATTTCTTACAGTGTTCCATTCCTTTGATTTTCTTTCAATCAATTTCTGCTGTATTTGTTTGTGTTCATTTGTGCCATCGTGCAATTCAGGTAACTCATCAGATGCTGAATAATTTTTTCCCTATATTTACTTGGTTGTAGATATTTTTTTTAATACAGTTTAAACTTGGCCAAAAACTAACGGACATGAGTTTATGGAAAGTTCTATTTAAATCAGAATTTTTCTTGACATAAACACCTAATTCAAAGCTTTGATGAGAACTCACAGGTATTCACAAAAGTGTCCTCATGCTGAAGTGCTATTTTGTTCAATAATTCTTGAATTTGGGAAGAAAAGGGACTTAGTGTCGGCCCTAAAAGCCTTTGATGCTTCCAAGAAAAAAATGAGTTCTCCTAATATGCATGCCTACCGCACAATCATAGACGTCTGCGGTCTTTGTGGTGACTACTTGAAGTCAAGGGCCATTTATGAGGTATTTTTGCTTGATATTTTCCTAAGCTATATTTATTTATAGGTGTTTGCTGTATTTATACTGAGATATTGACTAATCATTGTAGATTCGGATTGTCTCGTTATCTTCTTTATATTTAGTTAGAGATAAGAAGCATTAAATTATTATTTTTTTTGTCTTTGTGTTTTCAGAGGGTAGTAACCTATAAAGCTTGTCCTGTTCTGCTGCCCTTACATTGAAATAGTTCATGCTTATTATCTGGAAAGGCAACCTCTTGATCACACAGTTTTTGTCCATTTTACTTAATTAATCTATGATGTTTTAATCCTTTTTATGCTCATATTTTATGATTGAAGTTGTAATTAATGTGTTTGTATAGAAATTTTTAAAAAAGTTGGAAATTATTTTCACCTTGTTTCGAAAACTAGGTTATTTTAATTATTTAGATTAATTTTTATGTTTCTAAAAGCAATTAAAATAACAAATGTCTTATCACGGCTAACCTTGTACTCCCTCCGTCCCATAGAAGTTGGTATAATTTTTTTTGGGCACGGAGATTAAGGAGTATAATAATTTAATGTAAAGTGGAGTAAAGTGAAGTGAGAGAAATAATATTTAATGTGTAGTGGGTAGTTGTATTAGAGGTGATATGTGGGGCCCATGAGAATAGATTAATTGTTTTTTGTGTGGGTCCATGTATTAAAAAGGAAATGTGTCAACTTTAGTGGGACAAACCAAAAAGGAAAGTGTGTCAACTTCTATGGGACGGAGGGAGTAGTTCATAATGTGAGATCTGTTGTTTGATCCCATATGCCCCATCCCCAACATATAATAAATTATAAGAATTATTCTTCGCCTTTGGAAAATTCTGCTACTCTTGCAGTTTAGTAATAAGTTACAAGAATTATTCTTTCAGTGAAAAATTATGCTACTCTTAGTTTATTGGATTATGTCTCACTTTATCTGATGTGTGTTCTGGATTGCACAAATTAATATTAAATCCTACAAAGCTTCTTATATACCCTGTTTAATGAAGACCACTGCACATTTGATTTTACTACAGGGATTACGTGCTGGAAATAGCATCCCAAACACATATGTATTCAATAGCCTTATGAATGTAAATTCTCGTGATCTTAATTACACGCTGGGAATCTACAGGGAAATGGAAGTAAGATTCATTGTCTCCCTCTTATCTCTATGTTTTGAACCTTTTGGTTGCATGTGCTTAAGAATGGAAATGTGCCTCTTTCAAACTTTCATTCATGCAGGGAAATTCAATCTCCTTTCTCCATTTAGTTGGCTATATTCTCTTTTAACTTTACATCAGTATACTCACTTCAACAAATGCCATATCCAGAAACTTGGAGTGATGGCTGACATTACATCTCACAACATACTTCTGAAGTCATGTTGTCTTGCTTCCAAAGTTGACCTTGCCCGAGATATATATGTGAAGATACGAGATTTGGAGTCGAAAGGAATATTGAAATTGGATGTCTTCACATATAGCACAATTTTTAAGGTATACTCTCAATTTTGGTTTTTAACTGCGTTAAATGAATTTTGGACTCTTGTTTTGCTTGGTGTACAAAATTTTATTTGAAACTTATGTTGGTAGTTAAGTTTGTCATCATAACATATAAAACGTTTCTTATTATATTCTTCTGGTCTCTTGTCTCTGGTCTCAGTGCTTTTGATTTATTCTTTCTAGCACTGTGTTTAGTTCAACTACTTGTTCTTTTGTCATATAGATTGACCTAACAGTAAAATATTGCTGCAATTAAAATAGAGACTAGAATAAACTTTTAGCAGTGTTCATCACAGGGTTCAAATATACTGCATAAAAGAGAAGTCCTTCCCTGTCTTAATGCTACAGTTTGTGTTCTGGTCCAAAGAATTATGAGTGAGAATGTTAAAGGCATCCACTCTTCCCATCAACATCACAGGTCTTCGCTGATGCGAAAATGTGGAAACAGGCTCTAGAAATCAAAGAAGATATGGTGTCATCTGGTGTTGCTCCCAACAAAGTTACCTGGTCATCCTTGATCAGTGCATGTGCAAATGCAGGTCTTGTGGAGAAAGCAATAATACTTTTTGATGAAATGCTTCAAGCTGGTTGTCAACCCAATACCCAGTGTTTCAATACGCTTCTTCATGCCTGTGTTGAGGCTTGCCAATTTGATCGAGCCTTTCGGCTATTTGAATGCTGGAAAGATGGGGCTTTACAAAAAACTATCCCTAATGATAATAACCTGAACAGCGCAGACAAATTAGCTGCAGTGACCCAAATGACAGTTCCTTTAAGATCGTACTCACACTTGACTGCAGGAGTTCCATTTATACCTTCAACTTCTACATATAATACGATGATGAAAGCCTGTGGCACTGATTATCGCCGTGCCAAAGCTTTGATGGATGAAATGAAGACTTTTGGTCTTTCACCTAATCAGATAACCTGGTCAATATTGGTCGATATTCGTGGTAGCTCAGGGAATGTACAGGGTGCTGTCCAGGTAAGCAATTCTAAATCTGTAATTTTCATACGTGAAGAATGATGGTAGCCTTTCTAAGTCCTGTCAAAGTCCTCTATATTTTTCAGTGATCCAAGATTTAAAGATGGATAAAGCTAGCCACACCTAGAAATATTGGTCTAATTTGTAGATTTGTTATAAAATAGTCTCTGCTGAAAGATTCAGGGGCAGGCATTTATATACAACTCACAATCAGATTCATTTGAACGATGAAGGTCTTGATTTGAAGATTTAGTAGGACAGTAATGGGGAAGGCCATGAGTTATTACTTATAGCATCTGTTGGGTATATAACTTTGGATTTAGAGGTCCAGATTTGTACTGTTGACTGTACACAAAGCCTAGCAAGTAAATCTATGATGTGCATGTGTAAATATTCTGCTGCCTTTTATACCTCAGCATTGAGTATGTAAATAGTTGGTATTGGACTGATGGGTAGAGTCTTGACTTTTATATAGTTGCATATGTTAAAGTAACTTTGAGTTCCTTGTCATTTGTTAAAAGGTTCCAAAATGTGGCCTCTGTTTTTGCAGATTTTAAGATCCATGCATGAAAGTGGTATTCTACCTGATGTTATTGCTTATACCACAGCAATTAAGGTGCGAACATTTGTCTTTCAGCAAATTTCGTGGTCTACTTGTTCCTTGATCTGATAATGTTGCTCATAATCCATATTATATGTAACTGCAATTCTTCTTTTCAACTACAGATCTGCGTGCGACATAAGAATCCAAAGCTTGCATTCATGTTATTTGAAGAGATGAAGAAATATCAAATAAAACCAAATAAGGTGTTGTTTGCAGTATGACTCACTCTTCCACTCGCCTATCTTCTTGTTGCAAATAATTGCATCTTGTATAAACGCTTGAAATTTTAATTTCAGGTGACTTACGACACTATTCTTAGCGCACGTAGCGTATATGGCTCTCTATCGGAAGTACAACAATGCCTTGAAGTATATCAGCATATGAGAAATGCAGGGTATACACAAGCGATTTCATTCATAGCCTACCATTCAGGCACATCTTGAAAAAGCCATTGAAATTATGAGTATGAATTAGTAGTGAAAATTTGTTCCACACATGAATCCTAACCTTCTGTTTTTGGTCAAACCTTCTGAAGGTTCAAACCCAATGATTACTATCTCAAACAACTAATTGAGGAATGGTGTGAAGGGGTGATACAAACAGATCAGCGGAATAAAGGCCAATTTGCTTTGCAGGTAACGGACTTTGGGCATCCAAGCCTGCTCCTAGAGAAAGTTGCAGAACACCTGCAAGAAGATAATGCTGAACGCCTTTCCATTGACCTCCGAGGTCTCACTAAGGTATATATACACATACCACAACTCTATAATGTTTTGTTTGCAACTGTAAATAAAGAGCAAAAACGAAGATCAAGGCATAAAGATTGTTTTAGTTTGCAGCTGCTGAAATAGATGCTCTCTCATGCATGCAGTAAACAAATTTTGCTTTGAATTCACCAATCTTGTTGTGATGCAATGACAGGTGGAAGCACGAATTGTTGTTCTTGCAGTTCTGCGAAGGATCAAAGAAAGGTGTATTAAAGGTGACTTTACCTTATTCCCTATCATCAAGATTTTACCAGCAATTTCATGACTAAAATACTCAACAGAGATGGCAGCATTGGACTTCTATGTGAACGATTGGTCTTAGCCCCTCCAAAAAGATGCTTCAAGAAAAGAAATATGCTGTGTTAACGTGTAACATGACTGATTTCCACCTTATCGTTGCAGGGAATTCAATAAAGGATGATCTCGTGATCATATTAGGACACCTAGCACTAGGTTCTCATGTCACCGAAGACGAGAGTGGAGTTAGGGAAGCTGTGCTTCGACTGCTGCAGCATGACTTGGGGCTCCAAGTTTCTGCAATGGGTTCAAGTACTACAAACGACACGAGTAGAGACAAAGGATATCGTATACCTACAAGTTTAAATGCGGAAGTAGATGAAAGAAGTAGCTTTGAACAAATACCAGAATCTCTTACAAGGAGACCTGTAGTTCTTCAAAGGCTAAACGTAACTAGGGAATCTTTGCATCATTGGTTGCTAAGGACAGGGTCTTCAAGACGGTGATAGACTCCTTACAACCTAATCTAAAGCATTTATTCTTCATTGTTAATTAAATAAATTAATTTTATGTTAATTTATATTTCAGAAAACTTGTAGAAATCTGTCTAGGGAAATTTGAAGATATTTTTCAAATAAAAAGATTTTCACTTTTACTTTTGAATTTTCTCTTTCTTTAAAAATATTGATTTTCTGTAATACGGTCTCAAATGAGAAGACATGGCGTTGTTAGCATACGGGGAGAAATGAAAAACTGTTTACTGGATTGTGAACTATTGTAAAGTTTTAAAAAATAAACTTAGTTTTATTTTAATGGCAAATTCCCTAAATCAGCAAATCTTATAAGAGAGTACTGATGTACAGACAGGTAAGAGAAATTAAGTGAATCTAAAAAAATCATGTAAAAAATCCTTGCGTAAAAGAGTCTTGATTTCATAGGAAGAACATCAGTATTTGAAAAATTCCAACTCCAGCGGCAAACACCAATTGCGTGTACCCCTCAAAAGTATATGTTTTCAAGGTAGCAAGGAGGTGTTACGTTGGAGGTAATGGGTAGGGTTAACGAGAATTATATTTTTTCAAAGGTATTAAGGAAATTTTATATTGAAGGCATTGAGTGGGATTAATAGGAGTTATATATATTGATTTTCATTGTTGATGTTTGTTTCATCTTATAAAGATTAAAATATCTCAATCATTCCAATAAATATTCTCATATTTCAATCATATTGTGATAAAGCTTTTTAATGATCCCCATATCGTTATTTTGATTGAAGAATTTGAATCAAGCAAGCTTTAAAAATGTGACAAAAGAATCAATAACGTTTAGAAATATACTTAGAGTTGCACGTGTAATTGATGCACACAAGTTTTTATGAACTTTAATGTAACAGTCTAGTCTTGATGAATCAAGATTATAATCCCACTTGACAAGATTGTTATGAACCTCATGATGGATCAAGATTATTATCACATTATTTTTATGACAAGTATTGTGTGAACCATTTCATGTAAGATCGCATTTAAATTTTTTTTTTTTTATGTAGTGATCACATTTTTTATTAAAAATATTCTCTTTTCATTTAAATCACAAATTGTCTATATCACCATCACTTATTAATTCGAGTATTTTTTTTAATTAAAATATTATCACTTTTTATTCGTTTCATAGAGTATTCTTATTTGACAGTCACACACAAGTTTTTTCTATTTTTATTTATGGTACTGTTCACACAACTTTCTGCAAAATGTTAGTATAATATGTTAATCAATCACATTATTTAAAAAAATGTTGCGTGGACTAATACAAATTAAACACTTTATTCATATTTTTCTTGGTGGCAATGCCATTATTTTATGATAAATAATAATAATAATAATAATAATAATAATAATATTGGACTTTTTTTTAATAGAAATATTGGACGGTTTTGATTTAAAAGAGTTAAGCTCACTCCTAGGGCTAGATGGCAATATCGATGACGTTAATTTAATTCAATTTTTGTTCTTTTTTAATTTTGAGAAAAAGTAATCTTCAAATAATTTTGAGAGAGCAACTTGGGTGGAATCAGTTCCACCAAATAAATTGGTGGAACCTTTGATCCCCATCTCTTCCTAATTAATGTAGTTAATTAATATGTGGCCCCTTTTACAATTAATATTATTTTTTAAAATTTTACTATTATATTTAAAAAACCATTATACCCTAAAATCATAAATTCTAAAAGTATAATATACCATAAACCATCAGGGTAAAATTACAATTATATTCTAAACCTTAATCTTAGAAATAAAATACTATACCCTAAACCATAATATTGAAATTACAATTATACCCTAAACCTTAAACTCAATGTATACCCTAAACCACAAGAGTGAAATTATAATTATACCATAAACCCTAAACTCTAGGGGTGAAATATACTCTTAACCACAAGGGTGAAATTATAATTATACACTAAATCCTAAACCCTAAGGGATAAATATACCCTAAACCACAATAGTGAAATTATAATTATACCTTAAACTATAAGGGTGAAATTATAATTATATCCCTAAAATAAAAAACAGAAATAAAAAATACAAATAGCAAACCATACAAAAAGAAAAAAAAACTAAATTAGATGAAACAGTGAATCACAAATTGAAGGTGAATGAAAGAGATTCCACCAATTAATTTGGTGTACTTTCGCACTCTAATCATTGCCAAATTTTGCTTTTTTAAAAAAAGCTTCAAATAATTTACTCGTCGTTTTATTTAATTTAAACTAAAAGTCCACATCAGTGTACAAGCCCAACTATGGAAATGGGCTTGGTATAGATATTTAAGCATACACACAAATTGAACTACAAACACAAAAAAAGCCCATATAGGAGATTATAAAATCAATAACACGCTCACAAACCGCAAGTCCGGTGTATTTCTCCAGAATTAGGGTTTAGCGTTGCGGCCAGCTGCGGTTCCTTCACCACACCTGCCATCAATCAGTAGTATCATTTCGGGTGTTCTCAATACTCTGCAATCATGGGGTATGCATGCATTGTCTTTATCTTGCCTCTGGTTTTGAACTATGTTATTTCTGTGGCTTAGTACGAATTTGATTTATTTGTTTTTTAGCTATAGGTTTTTGGCTGTGATTTTTGTTATCTGGTGATGTTTGGTTTTAATTTGATAGTGTTGTGGTATGGGTGGTTCTTATGTCAATGGGCTTGAGAAGTTCATCCTAGATTACAATAGTTTAAGTATTTAAAACCCATTTTACTTATTATTGGATTGAAATATCTAATGCCTAGTACTCGTTTTGGGAGATTATGTATTGGTTAATGCATATTTAAGGTATTGTAAAAAAAAACCCTGCATTTTAATGTCCTCTTTGACTGATTACTCGCGGGGTGTTCAAAGCTAGGACATTTGTTTCAGGTCTGATGAGGCTGAGTGCAAAGATATTTGATTTCGATGTACTACTTAATCCAACATCCTTCGTTATTTTATCGTTTTAGTCTACATGATCCTTCAACTATATCCAAATTCAACTTTATCCAAGTTCATTTGGCCTAGATAAAGTTAAACTGTCTACTCCAATAATGGCACTATCTGATCACATCCAGCTCTTACTTCCTACGCATTGCATATTTGAAATGGAGGCTAGTTTTGGTTTAGCCAGTCATTGGAATATCATTGATGCCACTCAGTTCCTAGATTACAATCAATGCATTGTTATAAACAATAAATCACATATGTAGTGAAAGTGCTTGTAATTTGGTTGAGCCAGTAATCTGAACACTATTGATGTTTTTTCTTTTACTTTTCTACTACTTTTGTTACTTATTTAATAATCTTCTCTACCATGTTACAGGAAGACACGTGTATGGGAGCTGGTCGCAAGCTCAAGTCCCACCGTATTAGGCAAAGATGGGCAGACAAAGCTTACAAGAAATCTCACCTTGGCAATGAGTGGAAGAAACCTTTTGCCGGGTCATCTCATGCCAAAGGGATTGTGCTTGAGAAAATGTAATTGTGTGCCATTTCATTATGTTTCTTGGTCTATATTTAAGGCATTTGATTGTGATTGTTTCCTAACTAGCTTTGTACATTTACAGAGGTATTGAAGCTAAGCAGCCCAACTCTGCTATCCGCAAGTGTGCCAGAGTCCAACTCATCAAGAATGGCAAGAAGATTGCTGCCTTTGTTCCTAATGATGGTTGTTTAAACTATATTGAAGAGAATGTGAGTTTTCTCTTAACAATTTGATCCCCTTGAATTACTTGCTGACATATTTTTACTGGTGATGAAGTAACCTGTAATCTAATTTTTACAGGATGAAGTGTTGATTGCTGGATTTGGACGTAAAGGGCATGCCGTCGGAGATATTCCCGGTGTTAGGTTTAAGGTGGTGAAGGTGTCTGGAGTTTCTCTCCTGGCCCTCTTCAAGGAGAAGAAGGAAAAGCCTAGATCTTAGTTCTATCCTTGATCTGATTGCTGCTCAGTTTTGATAAAATGTTAAATCTTGAGTTAACTTTGGGGACAACCTATTGTTTTTCGTTAGCATTATGTAATAGAAGTGTACTGCAGTGTACTTCCATTTTTGCCAAGAAATCTCACCTTGTCATTCTTGGTTTCATGCGTTTGCAACCTATTGTTTTTCGTTAGCATCATGTATTAATATATGATCATAATTGATGTCTGCAATGAAGCCTGATGATGATTGAAGCAGAGATTTTGTGTTCTTTAAATGTGTTGGTAACTTTTTTTAATCATAAATTACAACTGTTTGACAAATTTTGCTTATTGTTGGGTTAGGAATCAGAAAGTTATCGCATCTGTTGATGTTGGTTGCATCTTTTGGTTTATTGTATCTTTAGTTCAGTTCGCTTTAAATGCTTGGGGTTTTGTCACCTTTGTATGAGGATGTAAATTTGTCTATGAAGTGGCTTCTACTTGGTCACCACTTGTGTAATTGAGATTTTAAGACATGGATATGTGCATAAAAAAGAGACTTCATTTTGAGATGAGCATACAAATTCTGTAAATAACGATCCGTCATACTTTTATTTGAATCTAATTACATTTTAATAGTTGGGATACTCTTATATGAGACAGTATTTGAATATACTCCAAAACAACTCTAATCTAATGCTATGTATGATTTTTTTTTTTTTAAGTTAGGGGTTAACTCAACAAGGGTTAATTTAACCTTCGAGTGTAGGTTAACCCACTGTTTGTTTAGTTGAGGGGTTCCAAATTAATATCTTTCCAAAATTACCCCAAATCACATTTTCTTCCCTGTTCTTTCTCGTTACTCCCCTCCTCTCCCCTTCTTTCCTGCATTCTTTTTTTCTTCGCAGTTCCCCTTCTCTCCTTCACACGCTATCTCTAAACAACTTCTTTCCTATTTAATTTTATACGCTACAACTCTCTTCCTCACCTCCCAGTATCGTTTTTTCGTTTGAATGAATAGAGATACAGAATGTGGTTAGGGTGATTGGAGATGAACCTCAGAACCGATTCAGCCAAAGAAGTGGTGGGGAGATACAGATTGAACTCTGTAATTGGGTTTTCATTCTTCAGGTTTGCGCGAAAGATATTGAACTCTCTTAAAAACTCCGTAGAGCCATTTCTTTGGTATAGGCGTTGATGCTCTCTAACTATCAGGAATTGACGATGATTCAAACATAAGAATTGCGCCAAAACATGAAACCAAGAATCACTTCTCAATGTTATCTTCCAACAACCTTGTGTCATCTTCCCGCCGATTATTCTGCAAACGCATTCCAGCTGCGCTCACTGATGCCTCAGTTTTTCGTTCATACTCTGTTCCGAATCATCACATGTTGGCTTTCCTTGATGATCAGAGCCAGTCACAAGTTAAACCAGAGAATTCTAATCAAGAATCTGGAATTCCAGCCGAAAGAACTGAAGTTGCGGATGTTGAGAAGTACGAAGTTTTTATTGAAAAATACCGGTTTTCTCGATCTGATGTTGAAACCAAACAGTTCCATTCAAATATAATCAAGTATGGATATATTGGCGACTTGTTTACGGGTAATACGCTAATAAACGTTTACACCAGGAGTGGAGATTCGGTGTCTGCTAATGATGTGTTCGATGAAATGCCTGAAAGGAATTTGGTTACATGGGCGTGTTTGATTTCTGGATATACTCAGAATGAGATGCCTAAAGAAGCAATAGCTTCATTTGGAAGAATGGTGTCTTCTGGGTTTTTTCCTAATCATTATGCACTTGGGAGTGCTCTAAGGGCTTGTCAAAGATTGGGAACAGATGGGTTAAAACATGGGATGCAAATTCATGGTTTAATTTCGAAAACCCATTATGCATTTGATGTTGTTGTGTGCAATGTCTTGATTTCCATGTACGGGAGTTGCATTGTGGGTCCCATTGGTAGTGATTATTCTTGGAGTGTTTTCAATGGGATAGCAAACAAAAATTCCATATCCTGGAACTCCATGATATCTGTTTACTCTCAAAGAGGAGATGTTGATTCTGCCTTTGGTCTTTTCTCTGATATGCAAAAGGATGTAGGGTTTAGTTTTAGACCTACAGAGTATACATTTGGAAGCTTAATAACTGCTGCTTCTGAATCTCTTAATTCATTTAGCGGCTCTTTACTGTTGAAACAGCTGCTAGCAAAAGTTGAGATATCTGGATTTTTAGGAGATCTTTATGTAGGTAGTGCTCTAGTAAATGGTTTTTCTAGGTTTAATATGATTGATATTGCAAAATGTATTTTTAAACATATGAATACAAGAAATGCAGTGTCCTTAAATGGCTTGATGGTTGGATTGGTGAAGCTTAAGCGAGGGGAAGAAGTCACTGAGGTCTTTTTGGAGACGAGGGACCTGGTCAGGCTAAACTCTGATAACTATGTTCTCCTTCTGAGCGCCTTTGGTGAATACTCATGTTTAGAAGAAGGAAAAAAGAATGGGAAAGAGGTACATGGGTATCTGATACGAACTGGGATGATTGATTCTAGTACTTCAGTTGGTAACAGTTTGATTAATATGTATGCCAAATGTGGTGCTATTAAAGATGCATGTTCCGTTTTTGAATTGATGTTTGATAAGGATTCAGTTACATGGAGTTCCAAGGTCACTGCGCTTGACCAAAATGAGTGCTTTGAAGAAGCAGTGTCTAGTTTCCGGGAAATGAAGAGAATTGGACTCATCCCCTCAAATTTCACGTTAATCAGCACCTTAAGTTCTTGCAGCAGTCTTGGCTGGATTAACATGGGAGAGCAAATACATACTGAAGCAGTAAAGTTGGGACTCAATTGGGATGTGTCAGTGTCAAATACCCTTCTTTCACTGTATGCTGATACTGGATGCATCACCAAATGCAGGAAGGTGTTCTCCTTTATGCATGGTCATGATCAGGTCTCATGGAATACAATTATTGGGGCATTTAGTGATTCTGAGGCATCTATTATAGAATCCACAATATATTTCAAGAAAATGATGCAAGTTGGATGGAGCCCAAACGGTGTAACCTTTATAAATATTCTTGCAGCAGCAGCATCTCTTTCCCATATTGAACTTGTGCACCAGATTCATGCCTTGGTGATAAAATATCACCATATGGATAATAGTGCAGTTAATAATTCTCTTCTCTCATGTTACGGGAAGTGTGGAGAGATAAATAATTGTGAAAGCATATTCTCCAGAGTGACAGTAACAAATGATGTCAGTTGGAATTCCATGATCTCAGGATACATACACAGTGAGCATCTAAAAGAAGCAATGGACTTAGTTTGGCGTATGTTGCATAATGGACAGAGGTTAGATTGTTTCACTTTTGCCACTGTTCTCAGTGCTTGCGCTTCTGTTGCAACATTGGACCATGGCATGGAGGTTCATGCTTGTGCGACCAGAGCTTGTTTGGTATCTGATGTTGTTATTGGGAGTGCACTTGTTGACATGTACGCTAAATGCGGAAAGATAGAGTATGCATCAAAATTTTTTGAGTTAATGCCTCTTCGAAATGTATACTCCTGGAACTCAATGATATCTGCTTATGCACGGCATGGTGATGGGCACAAAGCTCTCATATTATTTTCACAGATGGAATTAGAAAACCAGCCGCCTGATCATGTCACCTTCGTTGGGGTTCTCTCAGCTTGTAGTCATGTTGGATTAATTAATCAAGGTTATAACTATTTTGAGTCTATGAGCAAAGTGTACAACCTCTCACCTAGAATTGAGCATTTCTCTTGTATGGTAGATCTCCTTGGTAGAGCAGGCGAATTTGATAAGTTGGAGGAGTTTATGTATAGAATGCCGATGGAGCCCAATGTTCTAATATGGAGAACTGTTTTAGGTGCTTGTGGGCGAGCAAATGGCCGTCTTTTGGATTTAGGGAGGAGAGCTGCTCAAAAGATAATGGAGTTAGAACCTCAAAATGGTGTGAACTATGTTCTCATTGCTAACATGTATGCATCTATGGAGAAATGGGAACACGTTGCAGAGGCACGACATGCAATGAAGGTAGCAGCAGCTAGAAAGGAAACAGGTTGCAGTTGGGTCACTATGAAAGATGGGATACATGTTTTCGTCGCTGGAGATAAATCACATCCTGAAATGGATGTGATATACAACAAGCTTTCTGAGCTGCGTATGGAAATGAAGGCAAGAGGATATACACCCCAGATAAGATATGCTTTGTATGATCTTGAAGTGGAGAACAAAGAAGAACTGTTGAGCTATCACAGTGAAAGAGTTGCAGTTGCTTTTGCTCTTACCCGGAAATCAGAACTGCCAATAAGAATCATGAAAAATCTTCGAGTCTGTGTGGATTGTCATTCAGCCTTCAAGCATATATCGGAGATTGTTTGTAGGCAGATCGTGCTACGTGATTCCAACAGATTTCATCATTTCATGGATGGGAAATGTTCTTGTAATGATTACTGGTGATTAAATTATGAATTGCATAGCCTTTAAACCTGTTATAGAAATGGGGTTTCATCTTGGCATGAAGAACAGAATGCAATAAGGTGCTGCACTCATTCTTATTTTTGTCTAGCTGGTGTATAGCTGTTACTGTGGTTTCACACGAATTTAATCTTGAGTTGTTTTTTAATTATAGATCCTTTCTGTTAGTGATTATTTTTTTCTAATATGTGGGATTAATTTCTGGTTATGTTTTTGCGTACTTATCTTTTAGTTTCTTGCGTTTGTGGGAAATGAGAAGTTCAACAAAGATGAAAATGTTCACTTTCAATACCTAATTTTCGTGTTCATGAACTGAAATGTCATATGCGGATACTGGCTTTGCGACAGTAAGACTGGATTTGTCGGTAAAATTTCTAAGCTAGCAAGTTGGCATTTTTTACTACTGCTTTTACTTGATTCAAGTTTCTCTACCATGTTACAGGAAGACACTCTGTACGGGAGCTGGTCTCAAGCTCAAGACCCACCACCATATTAGGCATAGATAAGGTGACACCAATTCGACGAAGAAACCTTTTGTTGGGGCCATGTCATGCCAAAAGCATTGTGCCGAGAAAATGTAAAGGTTGTCCCATGGTCATTATGTCTCCAGGCTTTGTACATTTGAAGAGTTATTGAAGGCGGGCAGCAATACTCTGTTTCCATAAGTGCAACTCGTCAAGAAGGTCAAAGAAATTACTGCTTTCCCCTTTCTAATGATGGTTGTTTATAGTTTATACTACATGGAGGAGAATATGAGTTCCCCTATTACCATTTCATCCTCCCTTTGATTTAGTTCTACTATCTTTAGTTAGCAAAGAACAAAAATCTAATTGTTACAGGTGTCGATTGCTGGATTTGAACGTGAGACATGATGCATTCCAGGTGATGATTTGCATTCGTTTTTGCTATTTATGGATGATCATTGTTATGCACAAAGTAGTGATCAAATTCAGTTGCAGTTATTGGCTGTACAAAGTCTTAGAGGGTTGGTGTTGAATTATGTTTTTGCTACAGCATAAATTATTGTAGGTGTGTTTTCACATTTTGTCATATGAACTAGTTTAGTGCCCAAATTTTACATTATTAATCATTGATTTTATATGTGCACTTGTATAATACTCCATGATTTTTATAAGAAATTATTCATAAATGTAAAAATAGCCATATATGGTGTAAATTGCCTATAGATTAGGGTGTTGTACGATTACGATGGATGTAATAAAATTGTAATGTTTGCATTCATGTAGAATTGGAAATCTTACTGTGATTATTTTAAAATAATCCATTATTTTTTGGCTTGAAATTGCAGTACCATACCAACTTGTTCATTTATGATTCATCACAAATCTTATTCACACAACTGGCACAACAACATCCTCTTCATTCAATACCACAAATGAAAAAACCAGTGGTTTTTTTTTAATTAATATCAAAATTCAAAACCAATGGAAATTAATTTCTTTTGTATAACTAGTTAGTATCTATTCCGTGCAACTTGCTGTATACAATGTGAGAATTGGAGTGGATGAGTATATTAGAATGTGTATTATACATAGGAGATATTTTAGCCATTTGCAATATTAGTTTAAGGTTTAGGATCTCATGTTGAGTGTATACACTATACTAACCATTCTTTTGGTAGCTGAGGGTAGATAAGAATGTTTCAAGAGAATCGATATTATGGATGATATAAGTAAGTAATATTAATATCATATTCCTATTTGGTCGAATGTAAAAATGTATGCTATTATTATAATAGTGTATAAATTAGGATACATTTATAAAATTGTCCTCGGTGTAAAAATGTTATTACCATGTTTGATCCAATATATATTACCACTGTATTCATTCCAATTAAGAACACGAACCCAGCTCTTCAAATCTGCCGGCTGCTCGATACCCCATCCATGATTGTGGTCATCAGTTTATCATGATTAATTACTTTTTTCTTTCAGTTTATCATCATTTTATTAGTTGGAAAACTAAGAAGAACGATGCTTTTAATGAAGAGGCCCGGCCTGATCATGCATAGCACACCCAAATCCCGGCCTTCTCCGGTGGTTCTCAGCCATTTTTGGCAGAAGATTTTCTCATTTCGTCAATCACAAACAACGTAGTCGAGCTCGCCGTATTCCCATTCTCACTCAACATCTTTCTCGTCGTCCGAAGTTTTTCAGGCTTTAGCTACATCTTTTCCACCACCTTATCAAGAACTGCAGGCCCGCCCGGATGCACGATCCAGAAGATGGAGTTAATAAATACTCCCTCCGTCCCTTAGTAAGAGTCTCATTTGCTTTTGGGCACGTGGATTAAAGAGTATTATTATTTAATGTGTAGTGGATAGTTGTACTAGTGGGTATGTGAGCCCCATGTTTTAATTGTATTAGTGGGTGTGGGTGGGTCCCATGTGTCCAAAAAAGAAAATGAGATTCTTTGGGTGTAACAACCAAAATGGTAAAATGAGATTCTTACCAAGGGACGAAGGAAGTATCTATTTTTCTTTTCATTCATCAAACACAAGCTTATCATAGTGGGGAAAAAGCTTTAACGGGTGCTCGGCTGCCAAAGCTTCTACAGGACCGCAATAGGGAGATCTTCAAATCAGATCTACAATTGGTGCTGTTGGCGATTTTTTTCTTTTCACAATCCACTGAAGAGTTTATGATGAACAATTTGAATCGTCTTACAGTGAGACAATTTGGGCTTGAAATATTTGATCCAACACGATGACCCTTCATGCCATTTCGACAACATCAGATGGTTTCAATTGAATCTTTTCTTGTTATTTTTATAATTTCAATTTGAGTTTGAATTATGAGAGATGAATTACCTCAAATTAGATGGAAGGCATAACTGGCAACCGGAGGAGCCGAGAGACGATGGATGACGATGAAGAAAAACGAAAGGGGATGAATCATCCGACAACGATAAAGATCTCTGTAACCATTGATGTGTGCGTCCGTAATTTGAAGGAGCTTGCCTATGAAATTGTAAAAAAGAACAGAGTTTCAAATTAGGGTTTTGGAATCAAGGAAGAAAACGTTTTATTCCAAACCTAATTTTGGAATTTTCATCTCCATGCATGCCTCTACTGTGCGACCCATAATGTAAATAGGTCCCTTCACCTATTATTATGCCTTACCAAACAACGTATTAGAACATATTAGATGTACGGAGAATCATATTAAGACCTACCAAACGAAAGGTTAAAATAAAAAAAAAAAAGAAAAAAAAAGTACCAAATTTTGAAAATTGATTTAAAAAAAAAACCACCCGTATTTTTTTAGATAATACTACTAAAGAAAAAAAAATATAAAAGAGGTAAGGGAAAAAAAAAAAAAACTAATTACAAGCGCAATAAAAAAATCAAATATATTTCAAGTTTTTATTGTAATAAAAGATGAACTTAATGGGTTTTTTTGGCGCTGTAGAAATTCTATCGACCTTCCAGTTCTACGCTTCAACAGCTCCGAACCTATTAGTCGTCCCTCTCAGTCTCTTCCTTCAACTGCACCTATACTCCAATATGCAGGTTAATCTAATAAACCCTTCTCAAACCCTAATCTATAACTACTTCTCTTATATTCTCTCTCTTTTCAATTCGTTGATATTCAAATTATAGGCATTCCTTCGGATTAGAAATTCGTTAATGCGAGTTTGGATGTTGTTGTAATGCAGGCCAGCGACAGGTTTAACATAAACTCTCAGCTCGAGCACTTGCAAGCCAAGTATGTGGGTACGGGGCATGCTGATTTGACTCGATTGTAAGTTCTCTAACGAAATTCTGGAGAATCAGCTGTTTTTTTGGGGATCGATTAGGTTTTCTTTAATTTAATTTTCCCCAATTTTCTTAGTGAATGGGCTGTGAATACCCACCGAGATAGTTACGCTTCGTATGTTGGGCATTATCCGGTTCTGGCCTACTTTGCTGTTGCAGAGAATGAATCCATTGGAAGAGAACGCTACAATTTTATGCAGGTTTTTACTTTACCCCTTTTCTGAATTTCCCCTAAATCCTTTTATTTCCTGTGTTTTCCAATTTGATCTTCTTTTCTGGAACTAAGTTGTGTCTAATTCTTGTTCTTGCTCTGGTACTTATGCACACTTTGTTTGTTAATATTGTTTTGATTGATTAATTGTGTTGTTGTCTCCTTCTAATTTATGAATTGATGGTTTAGCTCGTTTTTTTTTTCCATGAAGGATCTTGCTTATTAATTCAGAATCTAGGTTAGCTGAATGATTTTGCGTATAAATGTGAATAATGTCATTTGATTGAGGATACTCCTTTTCTTGTCAAACTTGGTAAGTTTTGTCAGGTTCTTTGGGTGTTGGGAAGGGGCAGTGGAGATAGCAGTTAAGTTAATAGGACTGTCGTTAGTTGATTAAATTTGACATAGATGTGTTCAAAGTGCTTTTAAGTAAACATTTTAATAAGTAGGGCCCTAGAAACCAAATCAAATGGGTGATAGTTGAAGCAGCAACAATGAATAGATTCAAGAGTTCACAGGGAATCTCTAAAGAGTATAGGTAAGCTAATTGTCCACTTGATTGAAAGATGTTGAAATCAATAGCAATATGTTGAATATTTTGCAATTGCGTTTACTTTACTTTGCCCTTCTATGCATTCTCTGTATCACCAATATATACTTTTGCAGATCTAGTTTTATTTATCCTGTATACATACACTTTTGGTATTATTAAACCACCCTGAATTAATGTCATGCTGAACATTGATCCTCCCAAAATTCCACATTCTCTCCTTTGCATAATGAATCAAAGCTGATACTTAATCATCGCAAATTCTTTACAACTAGTTCCAGCTCCACTTAGCATGAGGTAAACGGTACGAATTGTTTTCCATCATTGAAAATGAAGAATTAAAGATTCTATCACTCTTTATTGACAAATCACATAATTTAACCAGCCAAAACTTGTTAATTATACTAGATTCATGCTTCAGTCAATAGTTAAGGTCTGGTGGTGGAAATGAGCAGAGTAAATGCTACCCCATATACTGTTTCAGCTGGTTCTGTTGTGAATAGAAGTAAAAACGAATGCAAAATATCAGCTCATCCTTTTTCCATTTTGTTGCAATGTGTATTTATGAAAAGATCAAAACATTAAAAAACTGGTGGTGCGTGCTAGAAAGTTGGTTGAATTTGGTCCTTGTTGTATACTTGGCAACGACAACATTTTTATATAGGAGCATTTTGTTCATGTATATTTGATGTGGAGACAATGTCAGCAAAGCTTAACTATTCTGCCGATGGTCAGTGGATACAAAGGCATGTCCAATTTTCAATTTTCTTTTTTTTTTTTCCCGATTTGTTGGCAATACATCAAAGTGAAGTACAAGTTTCAGTCTCCAAAATTGCATTAACAAAATTTTGGTTCGGTACCGTTCTAATATTTGTGTTACATTTTGTTAACCATCTCTTATCATATAATTCCACACACCCATCAATTATTACAGCCATTCATAGACACTTGCTTAAAAATTGGCTTGTTCCTCCATTTTGCTTGCAGTATAGTATAGCCTTGTGATTGTATATAAAAGTTTCTAACACAGGCTTTGATATCTACAGAAAATGCTTTTGCCGTGTGGTGTCCCTCTGGAGAGAGAGGATGAATGAGATGATATCATCTGGAAATTGTCCCAGCGATTTCTTATGTGATTAATTCAGCTCTCCAGCTGCCCTCTACTCTTTAATATACATTGTTTTTTGCACCAGTATCTGCCAATGTGTTATTGGGAAAATAATTAATTTATACTCTTATAATGTTTTTTAGTATACTACTTGTTCATCTTAGGAAAACACATTATTTCTCTACTCGATAAATGAAAACAACTCATATACTAAAATTCTTCTAATATCGCAATAATAACCTCATGTTTCCATATTTTTTTTTCAGTCAAAGTGTTAATTTTGTCATTTTGGTCTATCCAAATACAAAATAATAATATTATTTTTATGTGACTCACAAGAACTATTATTATAATCAATTTACTTCACATAGGTCATGATCCATACTAATACAATTATATACTAAATATTACTCCCTTTGTCCCAACACAGTTTTCACACCTCCTTTGCAAATTACAAAAGAAGTGTGAAAGGTATGCTGGGACGGAGGGAGTAAAATATTATATGCTTCAATCTACTACATTACATAGGGAGTAGTATATACACTTTCTCTCTCTATATCTCTCATCTCTCATAAATTTTTTTCTATAAATTAATACATTTTTATCTATTAATTTGACATAAAGTTAAAACATATCTTACCAAAAATCTCAAATAAACACAGTCACTATGCATAATTTTTAAACTCCACAAAACTCCAAAACAAACATTAATTAAAGCATACTCCCTCCGTCCCGTTTCAATGTTCACGTTTGCTTTTTGCACGTTGATTAAGGGGTACAATATTTTAATAGATAGTGTGTAGAAATATATAATATTTAATGTAAAGTGGGTAGGTGTATTAGTGTTGGATGTGGAGACCATGTTGATATATTAATTGTTTAATTGTTTTAGTTGGGTTCCATATTCCAAAAAAAGAAAACGTAAACATTAAAATGAGATGCCCAAAATAGAAATATGTAAACATTGAAATGGGATGGAGGGAGTACTCCTATAGTATTTTTCTTTTTTAGTGAAAGAAGTCATGGTCACTATAAATAAAATAATAATATTTTTAAATTCACGAGTAAAAAACAAATGAGGATATTTCCTGTAAAGGAGCTAGGAGTACTAGTTTTTTTTTTATATATAATTTTTATTTTATTAAAATACTTAATTTATCTCTCACTCTTTTTATAGCATCACAATATTTATTTATTTATTTATTGATGAAACATTTATACATGACAATATCCTCACTCCCTGTGTCTATTCTTACCTTTCACTTTTTAGTTCTTTATTCTGCTCTTTTTCTTGTTCTATTGGCACTTTTTAGTTTTCAAGCTTGTCTAATTATAAAGGAAACCATGGCCACCTCTACAACATGGATTCAGACCTCAGAATATTACAACTTTCGTGGGACTATTATTATTATTATTATTTATTTTTTTTTAACAAAAAGTTATATATAACTGTATAAATTATTCTTACATATAATGCATGTATTTTCTTTACATATATTACAAGTTCTTATGTTCAAGTAATTAAATTGTAAGCACTCATTTTTTTTTTTTTGTTTTTTAACAGAAAATAATATTCCTTTAATCACTCTATAGCATATAGTCTAGATTGTTACCATTTTAATTAGTCACAATTTAAAGTACGCATTTTTCTTCTTCTTCTACTATTAGAGCTTCACATAAAAATTAATATCAATATGAGTTCTTCAATATCAAACAATTTATCATTAACTTAATTAAACCTATAGTAAAAAAAAAGTGTCATTTTTCTTTGGTATCATTTTTCATTTAGATTATAAATTATTCATAAAATAATTTACAACATCAATTGTGCATCACTTTTTATTATAAAGATTATCACCTTTTATTCTTATCATGTTATTTCGTGAAACGATCAGTCATAAGTCTTTGCCATTATGAATTATTCATAACATAATTTAGATAGAAAACTATCATTTTTATTTGATCAGTATCATTTTTAAAAATAAAATAATACTACTTTTTAAAAATATTATTTTTTACAAATTTTTAATATTTATCTTAAAAAATAATTGAATGAATGACAAAATTTAAATTATACATTTTTAAAAAAAGGTCAAATTAATTTCTTTTTTAATAAAAATTTTAATTTAATAATAATTAAATAAGACCCTTAAAATAATTTAATTGGAATAATAAATAAATAATTTCAAGGATTTGTGAGAATGTTATCCAAGTCTTTGCCTATTAAATTTAAAGTGCATTGATAATTAATTATTTTATTTAACCTAACCATATAGTATATATGCATCAGTACCTCGGTATATTATTAATTAAGACTTAAAACTCAAAATGTTGTCTTACATATTATTGAGTGTTCTATATCCAAACAAGAAATAATGGGGGTTTCTATCAAAATACTAAAAAAAACAACTAACGGCGTGACGGCATTTCTTTCAGGATTAGGCGCAAAGGAATTAACGGGCGTTTTCCTGCCCATAGAATTGAGATATTTTCCAGAAGCGACCCGCCAGGTGTTCCCCCATTTAGAGGCTCCGAATCTGTTTTGATTTGGCCCAAAGCACCAGAGGTCTCGCCTTTAGATTTTGTCCACCTCATCACTACACGTCACCCGATCCCGCATACGTGGCCCTCCACCGTCCGACGTGTCGTCCTTGGAGCCTGCAAATTAGACACGTCATCGTCCCCCGAAGCATTTCAGTATAACTTCGAACCTTAAAAATCGCTGTCTAATTTTTCCCCAGAAGCACACAAGAAAAAAGAACCCCTAAAAAGAAACAAAGTATACTCGATAAGCCTTATCTAAATTTTGAATCCAAAGTCCTGATCTCAGTTTCATCTCCTTTTAATTTTCTGCATTTTCCTTTGTGCAGGATTTTTTATTTGGATTTTGCTCTGTACCTCTGTTTTTTGTTTTCCTCCATTTATGTAGGCGGATTTTGAAAGCTTTTGACTCTAGATTCGGCCTAAATTACTAGCTTCTGAGGTGATGATTTGTAACAGTTAAGTTTTTTTGTTTATTTCACTGGAAAAGTATGTTCTTGTTGTGGCTGTGGATGCACTGAATATTATTAGTTGCTAGGGATTTCCCTATTTTTGCGGATGGCTGATGAAGGTTGTAATAACAATTGATGATTTACGGTGTATGTGTTGGGTTTAATATTGGAAGTTTGTGATTGGTGATAGAGGAGTTGTTTCTTAGGTGGTAAGACTAGGGTTTGTGTGCTTGGCCTTGATGCTCTGTTCTGTTGTCTGCAGGGTATGTAGTGAGCACGGCCATGGATTTGAGGAGTCTTTAACAGAGCAGGTCCAAGATACTTTGGATCGGATTTTGGGGGTGAAAGTAAAGAGTTGTTTATCTAGTTATGCTTAAACTTTTTTTGGGGTTACTCTGTTCATTCTTTGACAATTTTCGTGGTGAATTAGAATGGTTCTGTAATGTAGGATTTGGGTCCCTGATGAAAGAAGCTAATACTGCTGCTAGCTTTGTGCTGTTTGTTTTCTTTGACAAAGGTTTAGCCGAGGTTCTTTGAGAAAGAGGTGCAATACTGTCTTTGAATCTAGTTTGCAGGGAGTATTTATTTCGATGAATATTGATGCCAACGAAGAAAATGAGTCACGAGGTGAAGACAAGGGAACTGAAGATGGAGTGCTGGGCGAGAGACGGAATTCTGTACAGGTCAGTGTATTGAAGGTTGAAGCAGCTAAGCAACTTGACAATCATGGAGCTTCTAGTGGGTTCCAAGGTTCGAGTATTTTTCAAGTGCAGCAACAGCAGCAGCAGACTCAGGGAACAGGGGTTTGCTGGGAGAGGTTCCTTCATGTGAGAACCATTCGAGTCTTGCTGGTGGAAAATGACAATTCTACGCGCCATGTTGTCACTGCTCTGCTCCGGAACTGCAATTATGAAGGTAGAAAACTTTAGGCAATGTCAAATTATATTTATGTGTATGTATACATATGAATGTATATGTGTGTATTTATTTCTCTAATTTCCAGTGGAATATCACACCTATATGACAGCGGAGTAACCATTTTAGGTGATTTTATTGCTGTTGATGATCAATTTTATCATCTTTGATTTCTGCTTATCCATTTGAACAGGAATCCATACCCTTTTTCCACTCATTGCATTTTCTGAACTGCTCGGCATAATATATGGGAATTTTAAGAACAATCTGGTACCAAAAAAGTTGGTTTAAACTTTGTTCAGTTTCCTGCTTCAAAATTCCAACAATTAGACACTCTTTAATACTTTCGTGTGCCACAAACTGTGTAGTATTGTTTATGGATAGACACAGGGTACTATATTAGATATTACATGAACATCATGATCTTTTTTGCATCATCTTACAGTCTTAGCCAAGGAACTGCCAAAACCTCTTCCTTTCTATGTTCATATTTTGATGCTACCAAAATATCAGAGTTCTGATACTTTTTTTAATTCGGTTTCTGATATAGCTTTATGTGTTGTTGTGGGGTTATGATGCTGTGAAATATGCTTTTAGATCTGGAGTCAAGAAATATCATCATATTCTTTGCTTTCATTCCTCATCCTATTCACTTTTGGTTTTTGCCTTAACTAATAAAAATCTAGCATGTTATTGTCCAGTGGTGGTACTACTATTAGTAATTTTTTTTGCGCATATTTGATCATATTCTATCAGATGTATCTAACTTCAGCTGCCTGGTCAATGCAGTTATAGATGCAGCTAATGGACTGCAAGCATGGAAGGTTTTGGAAGATTTAAATAACCATATCGACATTGTCCTAACTGAGGTAGTCATGCCATGTTTATCTGGAGTAGGGCTTCTATGCAAGATTATGAATCACAAAACTCGCAAGAATATTCCTGTGATTAGTAAGTAATTATCTACATGCAACAAATGTTCATCACTATATAGATACAATCAACCCTGAAGTTGTATGATATCTATGTGCAGTGATGTCATCTCATGATTCAATGGGCGTAGTCTTTAAGTGTCTCTCAAAAGGAGCAGTTGACTTCTTGGTTAAGCCTATAAGAAAGAATGAGCTTAAGAACCTATGGCAGCATGTTTGGAGGAGATGCCACAGTGTGAGTCATCATAACTTTTCCCGCATGGGGCAATCTTATTGCATGTTGTTGGATCCATCACATGCTCTGCTGAATCATATCCTTGTCCACCTCAACGTCTATTGGACTCTACTAGCTTGTAGTTTTAGTTTATGTTTGCTGACTAAAACTGTTATGCATGAAAGTCCGGATTTTCCTTTATGAAATTTCTTTTACCTAATAATATATCAACCTCTACTTACATGGCATGTCCGACGGTGTTGGCATCAGGATAGCCTATTTTTTTACTTATCCTTCCACTAATAATTGAGAGTTTACTGATTATCGGGCATATTGAATAGATGATAAGACAATAGGAAAATTTATGCGGTTTCCCCTTGATTGAGCAAACAAACATAGGTTTAAGTGGCAGGGCATAAATTAATTTTGTGGCTCTTTTGATTGGATTTGGTCTTTTGTCATGTTTTCATTCTTCCTCTTGCTTTTCAGTCTAGCGGTAGTGGAAGTGAAAGTGGTACACAAACTCAAAAATCTGTGAAATCAAAAAATAGTGAGAAATCAGTCAACAGTGCTAGTGATGACGATGAAAATGATGAGAGCAATGGCTTAAATGTTGGAGATGGAAGTGATGATGACAGTGGGGCACAGGTTGTTCATATCTCCTTTATGGTTTACCTACTCATATTTTCCCTCGTTATGCTGCTTGAATTATTTTACTAGCTCCTTCATATCAGGGTTAGTGCAGCATGCATGAATTTCTGCAGATGTTAGTTTTGTAGCATTTGCAAATTTTTCTCATGTCACTTATGTCGTGAGCTATGAATCCATAAATTGAAAACTGTTACATCATGGCTAGAGAAAATTACTCTGGCTCGCAATATTAGTTATGTTGTTTATAAGTGGATTTTTTTTTTTAATTTTGGAAGTAAACAGATTTTAAGGACGAGCAGTCCCCAAAGGGTACATTTAGATCCTAGATTACCTAGGTATACTCCGATCTCTGCCTAAATCCCAAACAGACAATTACTTAAATAGTTTATGGTAAGACACACATAGGTTGGACCTATACTTAATTCTCCCCCAAACATCCTCAAAATTTTCAGACAATTACTGTAGATTCTCATTTTTCTTTCAAGCCAAGTAGACCAGAGGACATCTGGAACAATAGTTCTCCACAAAATTTTACTTGGGGATCCCCAAAATCCAACTGTAAAAGATCCAAACCTTTCAAAGGAGGAACTTAACGAAACCCCACCTTTCCTATTGCCCTGTACCATAAAGTATAAATGATGAGAAAAAGGACAATGGATGAACAAATGGTTAGAAGCCTTTGAGTGACACCTGCATAAAACACACCACTTTGAAGATAGGAAAATTTATGAGGACTGTCTCTATATAGTAGTCTATAACAAGTCACATGTGGGCAGCTTATCCAAAACTACCGACGACAAAAAAAAAACTGAACTTTCCCAGGAATTGGAATTTTCAGATATGTTTAGACCAGGTGAAAGAAAAGGAATTGTTGACAGAGCAAAAAGAGGCTTGAAAATATTTAACCCAAAAGATTTGAAGGATCAGCTGATCATAATCTGTTATCATTTCACTCGCCCTATTCAGATTCACTCCCTCCAGCATAGAGAGAAGGTGGCTCAGAGTGGAAAGAACAGATGATTATTCAATAACATGTTTAAAGCTGTGTTAAGGCTACTTTCTTTCGGAGTGGCTTAGATAGCAGTGTAATGGCATATGTTATTTAGCTTCTCTTTTATCTCACTTAGTCCACTATTAAAAATTTGAGTTCCATTTTAGAATATAGATATTGTTATACACTAGTTATTTAACTATTAGGATACAATTGCTTATGCTTGGCATCAAACTAGTCCTTATTTCATTCTTAATTCAGGCACCTTACTTGTTGAGCTCACTTGAGCCTCTAAATTGGGCCTCTGCTGGAGATTTGTTGTAGAAATTCAAGCTCATTTATCACTTAATTTGGCCCAAGTGTGAATTAATACATTAAGCTTAACCTCCAAATATATCTTAGTTAATCTCTCAAGCATATCTATAGGTGTGCCCCCTTAAAAAAGAACCCGCTGATGTATGAATTTATGTTGAACCTCTTCCAAAATGATTAGCTGCTTTTAGTATCATTTTCATGCTATTGTTATTTCTTACAATGATTCAATATCATGATAATTATTTGAATTTTTTTTATGAAAAGAATTATTTACCTAGGACTATATTTATCAAAATATCCATTAATACTCTAATATTATATGCATATTATTAATTTTTTTTTAGAAGCTCAGAAGATTTGAATATATTGCTAATTGCTTGAGGTTATCTTTAGAACACTTGAGCTTCCATCGAACTGCTACAAGCTTGTCTATTTAATTACCAAGGATCAATATACTCCCTCCGTTCGCTATTAAGGTACCCATTTTCCAGTTAAGGCGTCCATTATTAAGGTATACATTTCCCTTTATAGCAAGTGGGGGTCCCATATCATAAAACAAATACCCCTAAAAGTTCTAAAGTAGCATATTTTAGACATTAAATTTGAATATAACTTTCTTTTCCCCTTTTGCATTATTTGCTTGTCCTGCTTTTTAGTCTCCACTATATCTGAGTATGGTTGTGGTTCTTGTGTTTATGCATCTATTGATTTTTATGTGCCTTCCCATTTGTTGGTGACTATTGATTTGACCTGCTCATGAGGGATTAGAGTTTGAAGTGACCAAATATAGTCATGAACAAGAAAAAGGTTGCAGAAATGAGAATTTTGTGATGAATTGTGCATCGCATTAGATTAATTATAATGAGTAATAAATGCATAAAACAGAATACTGTAGCTCCGAGCCAAATAATTGGAGAAACACGCATAAGATGATTTGCACGTGGGCACAGGAGACCTTTTAATGCCCCAGTAGAATGTGTAGAAATTTGGGAATCAATAACTCACATGGAAGTGGAGAAAAATAAGACATGGAAAAAAATTATTAAGAAAATAAAAGCAATGAGAACATAAATATTTGACCAAATAGAGTAATGTTCTTATGGAACACCTCATAACAGATAGAAGTTTGGTTTTTCACTGTCATATTATGTGGAAAATTTTCCTCAAGGGCCAAGTTATGAATGAGGTTTTGTTTAGACGCATGCAACTCTTTTTGTTTCACAGAGTTCCTGGACCAAGCAAGCTGTTGAAGTTGACAGCTCGCAAGCTTTATCTCCATTGGATCAAGTTGCTGAGTGTCCAGACAGTACGTGTGCTCAAGTTACTCGTTCAAATGCTGAGCATTCTGATAACAAAAAGGTTCAATTTAGCGTGGCAAGGGAAGGCCATGTACAAAAAAAGCTTGGTATTATAGACAACTAACTTTCTGCTGTTGTTCATTTCCTCTTCTTAACCTAACCTAGAAAGCGTTATTTAACTGCAGATGATGTTGGAAAGGGCAATGATGTGGAAACAATCATGCATAGAAATTTTGTACATAAATATGAAAATCATGTGGATGTACATACCAATCCCATCGGTAGAGAATCAGAGTCTACTAGAGAAGCAGAGAATAAAATAGACATCATTAATAATGCAACTGATGATGTTAAAGAGCCAAATTTCGAGCTTAGCTTAAAGCGACTTAGAGGAGTTCAGGACTCAGGGAGGTCTGTTCAAGATGATCGTTATGTCTTGCGACGTTCTGAGCAATCAGCCTTCTCAAGGTTTGTAAGAGAAGCAAATATAACTTGGCGAATTTTATTTTCTTGTTCACGCTGAAGTAAGTTATTGTCACTGATACAATCGATCTTGTTGTCTGTGTTAATTTGTTCTTATTGCACTATGCAGGTACAATACATGCACAAATGTTTTTAAGGCTCCTCCAAATGGAACAACGGGCAGCAGTTCTGGTCTTGACAATAATACTGAGGTTGCAAAAAGAGAGTCCACTGGTGATATACAAGTATATTCAACTGATCAGATTGCATATCAGAATTCAAATGGAGTCAGCAATAATAACATAGATATGGGCTCTACCACCAATAAGCGACCTAAAGATAAATCTGAAGCAACATCGGCAATTAACGGCTTACACCCTTCGGCTTTCAGACCTGTAAAAAATGACTTGAAGTACAGTCAACAGCAAGTCAGTCTCATGCCTAATGGAATGCAATCTGCAGACTTATCCAGAGTATCATACCAGGAACTCCAAGTTCAGCACCCGCACCCTCATCACCAAAATTATATCAACCACCACCATTTCCACATTGAAAATCAACCATCACCGAACCATGACGAAGCATCCTTAAAGAAATTGGCTGTAGATGCTCCTCAGTGTGGATCAACAAATGTTATAGGTGGGCCAGCGGATGGTAATCCCAAAAACTCTTGTTTGAACAGAAGCGCCTCGGGAAGTAATCATGGAAGTAATGGACAGAATGGAAGCAGCACTGCCTTTAATGCTGCGGGAAATAATGCAGAAAGTGATGTCGGTCAAGCTGGAAAAAGTGGAAGCGGAGATGCGAGTGGCAGTGGTAGTGGCAGTGGAAATAAAATGAATGAAACCAAACTTGCTCAGCGGGAAGCTGCCCTCATCAAATTCCGTCAGAAGAGAAAGGACAGATGTTTTAAGAAAAAGGTAACAAATTTGATCTCGCCTTTGAATTCCATGATTTTGTTGTTTTTTCTCAAAACAAACTGCCTGCATATTCCTACAATAAAAATACTGGAGCGTATAAGTTGGTTAAAAAGTTGGTGGTGTCTAAAAATATGTATTGACAAGACAGACTTATGTTTGACAATTTGAAGCTTGATTTGACTTCTAGTGATCATGGAACCTTTTAAGATTAACATAGTTTTTTTTTTTCCCTAACTTAGTTTTATGGTTCTTCTTAGCTCATTTTTTTTTTATTTACATCGTGATCCTATAACATCTTTGCTATTTCTGCGATTAAATTCGAGAATTCCATTTCAAAATTTCTGTTCGATTATTAGATATCAGAATGGCTTTCAATCCTTGCAGTTGTAGTGCGACATTAGTTAATTCCTTGTGCATGTTCAATGAGCTGGTTTTCTGTGGTGTTGAGCTATGATTTTGATATAGTCATGGAGCAAGGTTACGGACTTACGGTAGCATATACATGAGTAAGAGTATGTTGCTTGTTTTTGGAATTTAAAGATTTAATGTACTGTATAGGTTTACTTATACGGTGAAACAAGGATAGGATAATGTTTTAAGGTTTTATTAAGGGTAAACTCGATCTTTACATGTTCTGATTAGCTGTTTTGTTACCTAGCAATGCATGTGAGTTTGTTCTTGCTAACGGTTGGAAAATTCTCTGGGCGCAGGTGCGATACCAAAACAGAAAGAAATTGGCAGAACAGAGGCCCCGTGTTCGAGGACAATTTGTAAAGCAGACAGGGACTGATTAGTTCAAGCAGAAATGGAGATGATTAATGGGATCACCTGTTGAGTTAATGTCCTACTCTTTTATTTGGAAATAGGAAGCAGGAATATTCCTCATTGTTTGATGATCCACGTAGCCTTGTTTTTCGTTTCAAGTGGTAGCTTATTCTTGCTCAGTTTATATCAAACCAATCATTCTACACTTTCATGATCCTACTATATATATCAAACCAATCATTCTACACTTTCATGATCATACTATATATATTGGAATGACTTTTGCTATGAGATCTTATGTTTTATCGTTGAGCCTACAAAATTCTTCCCAGGTCACTTTCTTGTGAGGCGAATATATATGAAACAATATGTGAGTATACTTAGTATTAGTAACCCACGCGGGATAATTAAATATTATTCAATAAAACTAAATTAATTTAAAAGAATATTAATATTATAATTAATATTAAATTTATTTTATTAATTCTATGTTACATAAAAATTTATATATAATTGAATTTTCTCTTATAACCCAATTAAACAAAATACCAATCTTATTTAACGGGGAAGTCAGAATATTGAGCAAATATTTATAGAATATAATAATTTTTTGAAGGTGTGTTTAATAACTATATAATAATTAAAATTCACAAATTATTATGTGCACGCAGCAATAATGAATACTACTAATGAACAAAATCTATAGCGAATTTTATGTTAGTTTTTTTTGATAAAAAGCTTATAAAAAGTTATACATTTAGCAAGAAAAATATAAACAATATTAAATAAAAATGAAATTTTAAAATTGGGAAAGGTAAATTTTAGAAGTCAATATAAAATGAAAAATAAAATTTAGAATAGTCTTATGTATTTTGTTTTGAATATAAGATATAATTTGATGAAGTTTGTGTATACGCATGTCGGCAAAGAACAATATTATAGGAATAACACGATTATCCTTCTTAGGGTCTGAACTTAGGTCCTAAATTGATAAAATATGAGGTAATATTTGGCAAATTCAGACATTGAATTGATAGTTTTACATATTTCATGCCTTGAATTGATAGAAAAAACAATTCAGACCCCAAATTGATAGTTTACTCATAATTGGGGCCTTGAATTGTTAAAACTCCAAAGAAAAGGTTTATTTTAACATACACATTCAATTTGAGAATATATTTTCTAATCTCATTAATCAAATTCATGCCTTTGTTGATGTTCAACTTTATTTTTAGTCATGCATTTAGCGTGAAGTCGGAGATTGTAACCTTCACAATTTTATAAGTTGGAATATATTTTATTGAGTCCGTTGGGACCTTTGATCTTTAGGAATTTAAGAGAAGAAGCCAATAATTGAAACCCTAATCCCCTTATATGTCAAAAATCAAAAGTTGAATAAAGTGAATTAACATATATTGAATGATCTGGAAATTCATTAATTTGGAGCCCGATACTACCTTGGCCTTCACAATACATATCTACATTAACAAATTTCATAAAATATATGTGGACAGAAAACCAACTTGAATAGTCATAAATGAACAAAATCAAATTCATATGGACTGTAATTTTGTTTATCTTTATATTAATAAAATCCAAATATGTGACACAACAATTTGTGGCTCAAATTGCTTTGCACTCAAATCATAAGATCAATCCTAAAACCTGAAACTAATTAACAACTTCCGATTAGTAAATAAACAATCTGAAAATCATCCGATGGATGTATCGTTAAAAAATGTAGAGAGAGAGAGCGGTAATTTGAAGGCTTGGGAGCACCGGACATTTCACTTAATATTGAAAACCACATATTCCCTCTGTCCCGATCAAACTGCATCATTTGACAACTCTCACAAAAGTTAAAGTAAACGTAGTAATATGGACGGGACGGAGGGAGTATATCCTTAGTTTAATGTGCATAAGGAAACGACACGTTCTTAAGTTACTTTTAACATAAAAAGTGAACGAAGTTTGATTCTAAGGCTATGGAAGCCAACAAATATAAATTAATGATTAAGGAGCAAACCACCAGAGAATGCCTCCTCCAGAAGGCTTCAATCTGCAATCTCACCGCCTCTTTATACTGCACAGAACGAATATTTAAGAATCTTTCCAGGATTTTCCAAGACTTCATTTGCAAAAATCTTTGAATCAATCTCACGATTCACCAATGAAAAGAACATAAGTGCCAAAAAAACACCCAAGCGGAAAGACATAAATTCTCACGAAAATTAAGAGTGGCCGATGATAAAAATTTGCTTCAGTAGGCAAATTTCGTGAAAAGCCCTTTTAAGAATATATCTCGATGAGCATGGGTTCCCTTTCTGCGAATTTATGCAACGGATGAACAAATGGATTTAAATTCTAGGGTCGAATTGGGCCGATTATATAAAGATTTACCCAAATCTTAGAGAAGGAAGTATATTGAGAAGGAAGACAAACCTGATTGAGACATTGAGACGGCGGCTGACGGATGTCATGAATTTTAAGCGACTATTATAGATAGATAGAGACCGGTTATGAGACCATAATTGCGGTAATTAATTTTTATAATAGCAGTTTGGTTATAACACCATAATTGCAGTAATTAATTTTTGAGTCTAACTTCAGTGCACCTGATATACTGGTGTACCTGAAGCTTCTCAACCTTTAGATCATTTCTTTACTTAATCATAACCACTCAATTAAATAAAATAATTTAAAAAAAAAATTAATAACTACCCACTACCACATTATTTTACATTATAAATCTGTAAGTGCACCGATGTACCAGGTGGACCACATAATAACCCTTAATTTTTTCATAATAATAACGCAAAATGCAAGAAAAAAAATCAAGAAATCTGACAAATCAACATAAATAAGGAAATTTGAGAAAATGACAAATCAGCCTAGATTCATGTGGGAAAGACGTGTCAAATAAAAACCTTCGTTTATTTAAGTAAAGATAAGCAACGAATGTTTATTGTTGGTTAATATATTTTAATAGTGAATTATAATGTAATATCTTAAAATCATAGCTTAAAGATCATTTATATTTTAGGGTTTATTACTGTTAGATACACAATTTAGATACAATGAGGAAAATAAAATACTATTAGATACACAATTTAATAATACATAGACACAGTTACCCTCCAGCATGAGACGCCATCGATCTTCGATGGATCTTCTCATCTCCATCACAATCTTCTCTCTCCTATCTGAATTTAGGGATTATAGGTCTATCATTCTCATCGCCACCGTTTATAAGCCGTTTATATAATTTCACACGCACAAGCACACAACCACCACCTTCACCTCCAGTCATCACGAAAGACATCAAATACGCGGCGGAGCCGCCGCTGGAGTACTCCGTCGCTCAACCATAATCCAGTGTTCGATCTGTTTTTCTGGTCCGCCGTTCCAGCTCAATTCGACTGCCTTCGCTAGCGCCTGATTTCTGTTAGCCGCATGCCACTTCTAGCGATGGCTTTGCCTTCAGCTGCTGATGGGTGTTCTCCGTCAGCCCCTGCCTCTCTGGCAATTAGTTGATTTCAGCCTTGAAAGGCCTTGCTTCTTCGGCTCTTTGCTTCCGACGTGCTTTTGGCCGTCTCTGATTTTTACAGATTGGTGTGCTTTTGGCTGTCTCTGTTTAACAGATTGTTGAGTCTCGATGGAAAGAGGTGAATTCCATGGATGTAGGTGTTCAACGAAAGGTGTGAGAGAAGAGATGTTGAGGTAATAACGAAGGTATTATTATTTCTAGCATCAAATCAAACTTATCAACTATATACAAATTAATTCTTAGCACATTGATTTGGACACATAGGTTCATTTTAGAAGGTGTTAGTTTGATGATATCTTCATTGATGTATATTTGTTTTTCCAAGTCATGTTGGATCTACCATGTATTGTATTTTTAGGGGAGATTCTCACCCAGCTAGGGATGCCACTGATACTTGGCAGAGAGAGATTGTAGTGAGGGATAACTTGAGATTTCATCACTTTGGTGAGGGTTACTGTTCTCGCTCTAACTTCTGGTGATGCAATGGACCAACTAAAGTTGATTGATTTATTTACTAGTTTAGTGGTAATGGTTGGATGAAAACTGTTTTTTATTTGATTCTTGGTTTTGTGGTAATGGTTAATGCCATTTGAAAAGGTTAATGTCATTTTCAGGAAACTGTTCTTCTTTTATTTGGATATAACTTGTCCATAAGACTGGAGATACCATCATTTAGTGTCCCAAAGGACTTGTTTTTACTAAATGTGAAATTTTGCAGAATGATTGGTAAAGACTGATGTTCAAATATTTAGTAGCTTGTACTTACAATAGTATCTTCGAAAACAATAAATAGAGTTAGAGTAGGAAGTAGTAAAGGTGATTAGTAAAAGAGAGAAATAGAATGGGATGATATCTGCAGTAATTATAATACTAATTAGTATAGAAAAACGCATTTGCAAGTATCTATTCTACTCCCAAAGTAGTGAATGTGGAGTCCTGAAACCCTGCACTCCTTATGTGTACCAAATTCACTCTTAATATTCTATTAAGTAGTAAATGGATAGAGGGTTCAATGATAATAGGCCCGACGGAAACAACAACAAGTTAAGGTAACCAGTGACCACTAAAGATAAAATTAAATTGAAACAAAAATTTTAAAATGTTACTTTTTTTATTGGTAACATCTTTCACTTCATCATGTATATACTAGTAACATGTCTTGGAGAATCCAATTTAGAATTAGTTCTCATGGTTCGTGCATAATACTTCTTGTGTATAATATCATGTGATATGAGGACCTTTGTGTCACAGGCGAAAGATAATGCGAAAATATATAACAAATGGCTACTTGTGAACATGCAGTCCACCAAGGAATTTAGCTCACACATGGTACTTACCCCCTACCTAACACCTTACAAACACACACACACACACACACACACACACACACACACATATATATATATATATATATATATATATATATATATATATATATATATATATATATATATATATATATTCCAAAATGATTTTGTTTTATTCCTTGATTGTGTGAGAAAATTACATAATTTGTTTTCCAACTACAGAAACAAACTTGGCATTTTCTCTCTCTGTCTCTCCCCTCTCTCATATTGTGGTTTCTGTTTTGAAGCTTAATCGGGACACTTGGGGAAATGAGGCTGTTGCAGATCAAAGCGATGGAGTTGGCGGGGAAACAGGGGGCGGAGAAGAGACCGGTAGCGATGGAGTTGGCGGGGTTGGAGACGTGGTCGGAGGAGATGACGGAGATTGTCCAGCGACGCCGGTAACGAAAATTACTTGGTTGATGGCCCACCAAATCACCATGAAGAGTTAAGTTGAAGAAAGTGCAATGAATTATTCTTGTTGTTTAATAGGAACAACCTACTATCTAAAAAGCCCAGTCCATTACACACCGTGACTCCCTCACGCCAGGTGGAAAGAAAAGAAGGCAGGAAAAAAAAGACGAAGAGAGTAGGACATCAGGGCTCCCCTGAACAGAACACTTTATTCCCCTGTTCGACGTGTGGAGTGATGGTGAGAGCTCATTTTTTGACATCAGGGCTATTTTGTGCAAAAAAAAAAGAAATGTGTAAAAAAATTGTGTAAAAATGTGCAAAAAATTATTATAAAATGTGCAAATTGTGAAAAAAAATTCGTCTGACCGCCGCCTGACCTCCGTCGGAACTTAAAATGTGCAAAAACAAATTGTGCAAAAAAAATTCGCCGGACCGCCGTCTGGCCTCCGCTGGAACTTAAAATGTGCAAAAACAAATTGTAAAACAAATTGTGCAAAAAAGATTCGCAGGACCGTCGCTTGACCTCCGCCGAAACTTAAAATGCGCAAAAATAAATTGTGCAAAAAAAATTATCTGGACCACCGCCGGCTGCCGGACCTCCGCCGGAACTTAAAATATGCAAAAATATATTGTGCAAAACAAATTGTGCAAACACATAGGGGTATTTATGGTATCACAATCATAATTGTGTAGTTATGAGTGTTAGTGCTTTGATTGATGTAGTTTATAGTAATTATGCATTATTTTATGTATCCAATAGTAAGTGACCCTATATTTTATAATACTTGTAGAATAACATACAATATCTACCAATGAATGTATTTCAATTATATAATAGCAAGTATATTTTTACATTTCTTACAAATGTATTACATAAGTACGGGCCTTATAAGAGATTGTCTTCTACTTAAATATTAATAATAAGAGTTGGTATCTTGTGTTCGTGTACCAAAGAAAGCGAGCTTCTCTTTTCAAAAAATAATAAAAGATCATTCTTATTCTTATATAATTCTCTTGTATGTGAATATGAATCTATTTTCGTCTTTCTACGTAATCAATCTTTTCATTTACGATCAACATCGTATGGAATTCTTCTTGAACGAATCTATTTTTATATAAAAATAGAACGTCTTGTGAATGTCTTTGTCAAGATTAAGGATCTTCGGGCAAGGTGTGTAAGGATGCATTATTTTGTTCTAAAAAGTATATACTTTAATTAATAAGGGTACAACATTTTGTTTTAAAGGATATATATTTTTATTAAAAAAATTATTTTTTCAGAAAATATAGAGTATACATTTTTATACTAAAAGATATATAATTTAATACTAAAAGGTATATGGACGCACACTGTCCCCGGGGTACACAAGTTTTAGCCTAATAATAATAATACTCTTTAAAACGGTGATTTAGCTGCGAAATATTTCGTCGCTAAAGTAGTATATTTCGTCGCTAATTCATTTTAGCAATGATTTTTTTGTCACTAAATTTGGTGAGAATATGACCATCGCAATTCTATTTAGCGGCGAATTAAAAATTTTCCTACTAACATTTGTCACAAATTGATTTATTTTGTAGCAAATATTTAGAGACAATAAGTATGAATTTTATCGCAAAAATTTGCTACAAAATTTTATAATTTCATCACAAAATATTAACGATAAATTTTTTATTTCATCGCTAGCATTTACTACGAATAGCTATACAAAGCCGCCAAAATTTAACAACAAAATTTGAATTTTGGCTGCAAAAAATTGCTATAAAATTAATATATTTACCACAAAGATTTGGTTACAAAATTTTAATTGCTGGTTCAAATTACAATGAATTTTTTTATTTTCGTCGTAATTTCTTTTTTCAACAAAATATTATTAATGATTATTTTATTACAAATTTTGCGATGAAATTACTTAGTTTGCCACTAAATACCAATAACATATTTTTTAAAATTCTGAAAATGGGTAATATATTTCATTTTCTACCTATAAAAATAATCACTTAATTTTAACTCGTAACAAAAACAAAATATTAAACTCATTCAAAATATTCAAAATTCTAAAAATTTCCACATACTAAATGCTATTGTATTCAATAAAACAGAAAAATTATTATATCTCAAACCCCTAATAGCTAAAAAATGAAAAGAACAACCTCCATCCAAAGGTTAAAAAAAATGTAGAAGTGTTCCATTTATTCACACGCTGGAAAAAAAATAGTCTAGACAACCTCTTTTAGTATAGTATTTTTTTTGCTATTTTGGTTCGTCTCATTATAAGTTACTCCCTCCGTCCCGACTCCCGTATTAAGATTTACATTTTGCATTTTGGTTTCTCTCAACTTAAGCTTTACATTTTTTTTTGTCAAGGGATTTACAAAATAATTATTTATTTCATATAGAGCTCATATACAACATTAATACAATTATTCACTACATATTAAATATTATACTCCATTTCTAAATTCACTATCTATTAAAATATTATACTCCCTCCATCCCGAACTTATGTTCGCCGACACTATATATACAAAGTTTAAGAAAAGTTATTTTTTGACCAATTTTATTGACTTTTTAAGGGTATGATAGTATTTTTAGGTAATAAATAAATTATAAAGTATGTTATGTGTGTTAGGTGAGAGTGATATTTTTGAAATTAACTTTTGAGATTATTGGTTAATGTGAAGTTTTCTTTTTTGGGTGATAAAGATAAGTGTGGAACGAAAAAAAAAAGTGTGAATATAAGTGTAGAACAGATGGAGTATCTCTTAATCTCCTTCAAAAATAAACGTGGACGTTTACGCAATAAGGAGGGAGTACATATTTTCCTGTTTAGTAAGCGTGCGACCACAAAATAAAATTAATACTCTTAAAAGTTTTGTTCCGTCCCAAAATTATTTTCACATGTTTTGTTTTCACCCGTCTCATAATACACCGCCATAAAAAAGAAAGACAAATTCTGTTGTGAGACGTTACTTATTTTAGACGATTTGCAAGACATTTTACATTTTAAATTATGTCTTTTATTTAAAACTTTTCAGTAATTTATTATCACTTTCTTTTATAAAATTTATCACTTTTTGTCCATCTTGTAAGCTCATTCAAGTCTTTGCCCTTCTACTTAATGTATACAACCTACGTTATATTTTATTTATTTATTATTTAAAAATAATAAATTACTCCCTTAAAAATTAATAATATTAATTAGATTTTTTTTATTATTTAAAAATACTAAATTACTCATTAGAAATCAATAAAACTAGTTTGAAAATAACTGTTTTTCAAATTCATATTTACAGTGCCGGAAATATTACATAAATTATCATTAGTTAACAAATAAAAAGTGATATTAATCAATAAAAAAATGATAATCTCACCTCATGAACATATTTAATTAAACGATTTACACTCAATAATAGTTATAATTATTAACATTATTAAATTCAATACGTTTTCCAAAATTCATTCGGTTTAAAATTGTGATGCAAGTTTTTGCATTAATAATGGCAGGAAAGAAAACGGAACGAGCTAATGATCTTGAATATCCTGTTACATTTTGGTGTTATATCTTATTTACACACGTTAGATGAGTGACACGTGTGGAAAGGAAAATCTCAACATTTTCCCATAAGTTGATTGTTAGGGTATAAAATAATTTATCATACATGTCAATTATCCAACGAGAAATGTAATAACAAAATGTAATAGGAGATCGAATCGTACCTCTCTATCCTTCATTCCTTCTATTAACACAATTGGGCACGTCTGCTCTGCGCACTATAGTAAGGTTAGAGCCAACTACCTATCTTTCTTTCAGGGTTAAAATTGTAAAATGCTACCAAAAATCGAATTCTGGAGTGGACTTGCACCGTGTATAAATCATTTTATATTTCATGTTACATTGATATTTTATTACTTGAAAAATTATATTCTGATATGTTTATTTTTGGTATTTAAACTCGCGTTTAGTTTATACGATCCAAAATTTAAAACCAAACTATGTAATCATCTACTCTCTCTGTCTCATCCAAAGAGATGCATTTATTGTAGCTTTTGTGAGAGTTTTTTGCAGTCAAACGATGCAGTTTGATCGGGACAGAGAGAATACACACTATTAATACTTTAATTCAATCACCTTTTATATATTCTCTTTCATTCTTAATTAATACCCCCGTCCAGTACAAAGGTAATCGTTTGCTGTTTGCACGTGGACAATTCTAACGTCTTTATTTGCTTTTTGCATGTGGATTAAGGAGTATTATTATTATAGGTAAAGTTGATAATTGTATTAGAGGGAAGTGGTAGGTCATATTGTATAATTTCTTTATTAAATAGAGGAAATTGATACATTTGAAGCGGACACTAGGAATAGTGAAATGATTACCTTTGCAATGACGTTATTCACGTACTTTCCTTTTCTTTATGGGGTTTTCATTTTCTTTATGGGGTTTTCAACCTAAATGGACACGTTTTCTTTTTATAATTATTAGACCCAGACAGAGATAATTAATTTATTTACATGGACGCGCGCACACACCACACCAAACATATTATTAATACAACTAACAACCATACATTACTAATACAACTACATACTACACATAAAATATTATACTTCTACTCACTATACATTATATTATTATCAGTGACGGATCCAGAAAAGCATAGTAGGGTGTACTAAGTTTATTAAAGAAAAAAATAATAATAATTAAAAAAATAATATACATATATATATATATATATATACACACACACATGAATCATCTTCTTAAAAGTGGACGGAGAATGAGCTAAATTTTAATATTTATTGTAATGGGCTCCTAGAATATATATAATTTGAGAAAATATATTTATTTTTTATCTTCGTTTGGGTGGACTTAAAATTTTTTTGGGCTGAACTTAAAAATATAGATTATTTACCTATAATATAAAGGGCTTTTGATGGGCAGGCATATAGATCCGCTCCTGATTATTATACTCCTTAATCTCTTACCAAAAAGAAAAAGAAAAAAGTATCAATCTCTCCGGGACAGAGAGAATACTTTTTTCTCTCCTCTCTCATTTTACACTCATCATCATATATCTTGCATACTGATTTGTCGTAAAATCAAAACCTATCATAACATAAACTAAAAACAAACATGTGAGAGTCTCATGTGAACCCTCCAAATTAAAAAATTATAAAGACAATTATACAATTAAATATTTTAAAAGCTATGTTTGTTTCAATTTTAATATTCAAAATTCATATTCAAATTTTCAAAACCACCACTATATGCGTATAAATCCTTCTAACCTCAGTCCAACCTTTTTATAATTTTTTTCTCTTCCATTAATATTATTTATCTCTTTTTCTCTGGTATCATCTCTCAAATCATTTAATTATTAGTACTCTTTTATAAACCACAAAAGTCTTACACATTAATTTTACAGAAAGTTAATTCATACTACCCAAACCCAAAAAACATATAAATATAATCATATAGTATACTACTAATATGTATATATAATCATATAGTATATACTACTAATATGTATATATGTACACACATAGTATATGAATATATAATTAATATATTTTAATTGTAATTAATTTAAATACTCCCTCCGTCCCCTTAAAAATATCCGTTGACTTTTTGCACGTGAATTAAAGGGTATAATAATTTAATGTATAGTAAGGTAAGAGAAATAATATTTTAATGTGTAGTGAATAGTTGTATTAGTGTTGAGTGTGGTTTCGTGTGTAGTGGTTGTAGGTCACATCAATTCAAAAAGGGAAATGAATACTTTGTAATGGAACGAACCAAAAATGAAAAAATGGATACGTATTGTAACAACAAATTTTGTATTTATAATAAAATAAATACAATAATGAGTACAAAGATAATTTGAGATGAATTTAATTTGAAGAAGATATAAGCGGGTTACAATCTCAATCAATCATCTGATTCTTCACTCGAATCAATGTGGCTTTGACTTGACTTGTGTTTGCTGACTTTGACTCCTTTGATGAAGTGTATGCTGACTGTGTTGACAGCGTGTGTGTTGAGCTGGATCTTCAAACGAAGCTTGTCCGAACTCGAGTGTGTAATCTTATATGCTTATCCGGAGGCGCTGAACCTTTGTTTAGATTGAACGTTGACTGGAGAGCCTTCCTCGAAGAACACTTGATTTGGGGGACTTGAAGCCTTGATCCCGGATTAGTAGTTGTTCTTGACTTGAAGCTTGAAGATGCTTTGAGGCTTGAAGCTTTGGAGGCTTGAAGACTTGAAGCTTTGTTGAAGATATTGAGTTTGAAGCTTTGGAGGCTTGAAGACTTGAAGCTTTGTTGAAGATCTTGAGCTTGAAGCTTTGGAGGCTTGAAGACTTGGAGCTTCGAAGACTTGAAGATCTTCGAAGGTCGCTTGAAGACTTGAGCTTGAAGACTTAAAAATCACTTGAAGACTTGAAGATCCTCGAACGTTCTTCGCTTGGAGCTTCGAAGACTTGAAGATGCTTTGAAGATCGCTTGAAGACTTGAAGATCCTAGAACGTTCTTCACTTGAAGCTTTGAAGATCGCTTGAAGACTTGAAGATCCTCGCTTGTTCTTCACTTGAAGCTTTGAAGATTTGAAGATCGTTATTTACTTGTTCTTCGCTTGAAGATCGTGAGGGAGCTTTACTCGTGTTCTCGATCTCTTCAAGATCGTCGTCTTCGAGTGCTGGAATGTGTGTGTGTCTCAAATGAATGGTGGAGACCCCTTTTTATAGGTGAGAAGGGAGATCCAGGCCATTGGGCCTCTTTTATTGGGCTTGGGCTTGAGCTTCAGCTTGATTGAACCATAATCGGGCCTATTTGATTTGGGCCTGATTTAATTTGTTTGGGCTTGTTTGACTTGGGTCAGACCCCATTTAACTTGGGTTTGATTGACTTGGGTCAGACCTCCTTTTAATTTAAGTCCATTTAATTTGTTGGACTCAAATTATTTATTAATTTATTTTAGAAATTAATTTATTTAAATCCCAAAATAAATTAATATTTAATCAATAAAATCCATGTGTCGCCATTTAATTGGACCGTAAATTTTAACTGCTTACACGTATCAAGGGAATGAAGGGAGTATATCTCTATTTATCTTTTCACTATTATTACTATATTATACTTTTAACATAACTTTTTCCTTTTTAATAATCCATTAAAATTCAGATAAATAAGTATTATTATAAAAAAAATATTATATCATTTTGATAGTATTGGATTTGTTATCTTCTAACATTTTTTTAAGAGTTGTCATCAATTAAATACAAATTTTTAGTGATCAATTATTCAATTTAAATTTAAAATAGAAAGCTATTTTAGTCGGTCTAACGAAAAATCTCAGCTCAATAATAATAATAATAATAATAATAATAATAATAATAATATTATTATTATTATTATTATTATTATTATTATTATTATTATGAGTTTTATCAAGGCCTAATTATATTATTAAATGAGGTGGCCCAACTTCCCACGGGTCAAAGACAAAGCCAATATAGATAGTTTGTTGACGCGAACTCTTCACGCCCCCACCACGACCCACCCACCCTCACCATTATTCAAGATAAATACATTTTTTTTAAATATATATATATACAAAAAAAAAAGAAAGAAAGAAGAAGAATATTTGCGCAAATGTGGAATTCATCCATGAAATTCACGTTATAGTTTTCCGTTTTCTTCTCTCCCAAACTTATTTTTGTAGTTCGGTTTTGTCTGTACCATCCTACCAGAAGCTTGAGGAGCTCCACACTGTATATCTATGAGGGTAAGGTTTGAGAGTATGAGCAGGAGGGAAAGAGAGGGAGGGAGAAGAGTGTGTGAATTTGGCCCTTTTTAGTTTCAGTGTTTGTTTGTTTCTTTGTTGATTTGGTTGATGTTTTTCTAATGATGAATTGCATCTAATCTCTGCACTAGATTCCTGGAAATGCTTCTGAATCTATGCTGATTTGTTGAAATCTGCAGTTTCCTATGAGCAACCTGATGGATGGAGATTGGCGCTTATCTTTTCTCTATGTCCCTCTTTTAAATGTTGCTTTGTGCGGGAGAATTTGCTATTGTTATATATCTAGAACTAGAATGATGAGTATATATGAGTTATTGGGCCGTTAGATTCATGAGATCCTTTATAATCTATTGAATTTTCTACTTTGGATTAGTGTGATTCTTTTTCTTTTTCCTCATTTAATGATGTCAGTGAACGATAGTTCATTATCTTTGAAATATGAGCATAGCTTCTTGTTTGTGTGTTTCCATTGAGTTTTCCTCAATGTAAAATGACCTGAGGCGATGAGCTAAGTAGATCATAAAAAAATCATCCAAATGACTTAAAATTAGTTGATTGTTAAGGTAGGACCATAATGATTACTGGAAAACAGATATTTTTAGGTAAAAAGAGAGACATACTAAGGGTGTTTTGAATGAATTTTTCTAAAATATGGGTCTAATTCAATACCGTATGCACTAATGCTAACTTTTTGTTTGTTATCTGTGTCTGTAAATATGCTAACTATCGGTATAAATTTGAATGTTATCGTGCTTTGGATGTTGGTAGTAAATGCTCATGTTTAAATGAATTAAGAACTCTTAACAATAATGTTAAATCAAATAGCGACGTGCTTGTAAGTTCAGCCTCTTTAGAGTCAGCTCTGAAATGCATGTACATCTATCATGGTAAAGATGTTTCCATGCACTACTTTCTTATCTATATTTGTCTTCTAAAGGATTGGAATCTTTTGTTTCTTTCAAATTTATCTCTTATGAATATGTCCTCACCTTCCCTTAACAAATGGACGTGTGGTCTTGTTTTCTGATCTAATCTAATAATAATTGAAGGATTTAGACAAGACCATATGTGTGAGAATCCTACTTATAGTGTTACATACTTTACAGGACTTGTAGCATTGCTACAGTTATGATGGAAATTGAGGAGAAAGAGAAACGGGTAATAGCAAAACCAGTTGCATGTAGACCTCGCCCTTCCAATTTGAATTCCTTCTCTGGGCTTTTCTCTGGTGCCAATAGTTCTTCTCCACCAGCTACTTTTTCTGAACCGGCAGTCGCAGTCATAAGGCCAAGGACGGTTCGGTTTAAGCCAGTAAATAATAGTTATATAGAGGTGGTCATTTCCTCAAAGGCTACATTATCTTTCTATAATCATTCAAATTTATCCATCTCTGTTGTTCTTATGATTATAATAATGATTCCAGGCTGAAGCTGCTTTATATCCATCTGAAAAGGCCCCAGAATCGAATGTCGTTTGCAATGTGGTCTACAAACCGATAGCAAAGCTTGTTTCCAAGGCAGCTGTTCCTCTCGTGGCTAAATTGGTGTGTATGGTTGACGGTATTTTATGAGATCATGCTTTAGTTGTTAATACAAAAGTTGCACAATTTTCTTTCTATTATTGATAACGAAAGAGGGTTTAATATGGTGATTGCACTTCTTCTTTTTTTAAATCAAAATCTCAACGTATTTCCTATGCTATCCAGGGGGATCATGGTGTTACTCCTACACTAGGAAGTGTTGGGAATGGTGCTCGTATTCAAAACCACCAAACGGACTTGATATCAGACATCAATGTTCCCTCTCAGTCGGAACCATATGCAAATGATTTGCTAGAAAATTCTGAAGATGGCGACAGAATTTTGTTACAAGCAAATAGCAGAGATCGACCTTCTTATGATGGACACAATTGGAGGAAATATGGCCAAAAACAGGTTAAAGGAAGTAAGTATCCACGAAGTTACTACAAGTGTACATACCCAAACTGTCCAATGAAGAAAAAGGTGGAGAAAACACTTGATGGCCAGATTGCAGAAATCGTCTACAAGGGTGAACACAACCACTCAAAACCTCAGCCTCTTAGTAACACTTCTTCAAATGGACTTGCGCAAAGACCTGCATATGATGTCACTCATGACGAGTTGAAGAACTATCTGATAAATCAACAAAATGAGGTGGTAAAAGAACATGAAGGTCGATTAGAACATAAAGATGTTACTGAATCATCAACCCAGTCAACCTTTTCTGTTATTACACCAGTATATTATCCCACTGCAGCTGCAGAATGCAACCGTGGTCCCTCAACATCCTATAATTCAACAAGTCCGAGTGGGGAATGCGAGGAAGTAAGGGAGTTATTTGAGGCAGAAGGTGATGACTTCAACAGCAAAAAAACGTAATTTTTTTTTTAATTTTTTATTAATTGATAAATAACCTTTACCATTATTTATTATAGTAGACACAACACCACAACAATAGATATTATACCGTATTCAATTCTCGATAGCTATTACTTTTTCAAAATGTTTATTATTGTAGAAAATGTGACAACCAAGTAGTCAAAGCAAGCACAGTGGGGGTAGCATCTTCTCAGCCTCAAATCGTTGTTCAGAAAAATAATGATTCTAGTATAACAGTAGATGGATTTCGCTGGAGGAAGTATGGCCAGAAAGTAGTTAAGGGAAAGATGTATCCAAGGTACTATCTGCTTTCTTACAGAACTCAAACAAGTATGACCGATCACAATAATTTCTAAAAGTACAACTGAATTTTTTATTTTTATTTTTATGTAATTACTTGCTGATTATGGAAATGCATGATCAAGGAACTATATTTGTATTATTTTAACTTCCAATAACCCCAAAAATAACTCTTTACTTCCTCTCTTGTTCAACATTCTTAAATTAAAATATTCCTAAGCTTACTTCGGTTGATAGGTTGAGACTTTGGTTAAAGGTTATTCAATGTAAAAAAGTTCAATATAGCAACCAAATAGATTCCTAAGCTTACTTCACTGGCTGGAAGCCAAAGGGTATTTGGTTTAGCATAAGCCTCGTAAACCAGTCGAAACCAACCCATAGCCCCCCCACCCCCCCCCCCCCCCCCACACACACACACTAGATTGTCAAGTAAATAACAGATATACGAGAGCATTAGTGATACACGTTTAAGATGGTTTGGACATATACAAAGGAGACCTTTTAATGCGTAGTATGATGTATTTTGTAGAGAAGCGTTACTTGAAATGGGAATGTGAAGACCTAAGAGGATTTGGGAATAATCTCTGTAAACATGTGCATTACACCTAAATAAAAATAAAATAAGAACACATCTTTCGACTGAACATGATGGCGACTTATGTTCCACATAGCCAATCCCACAGTGGGATAATTGCTTAGTTAGTTGGCAATTTGTTATATTGACCACATACTGTCTGCTTATAAAAGATTTTAATGGGACCCAAATCTGATTCTTACCCCTAAAGAAACCACTCTTTGATGATTCTTACTACTCCCTCTGTCGCATTACACTCTTCACAATTTCTTCATTTGTTTATATCTTATTATACTCTTCACCCTCCAAAAATAGTACTCATAAGTTTCAAAACAAATAACCTCTCATAACATCATATTTTAAAAATATAACAATACCCCCTCAAAGTTGGTCAAAAAAGTATTTTTTCTTAAACTCTGTATCTACAATATAGGTAAAAAACTTAGCGTGATGGTGGGAATAATAATTTCTAGTCTTCATTATTTTCTTATAATAAAAACTTTAATTTACTTCTTTTTCAAAAACATTCGTGAACAGTTAACTAATTAGTGATGCTTAGCGGGATGATGTCATTAACATGCATTCATCCATCTATGCTTCAAATGTCATCGCAGGAGTTACTACAGATGCACCAACCCTGGGTGCAATGTAAGGAAATTCATAGAAAGGACGTCAGAAGATCCAGCTACATTCATGACTACATACGAGGGCAAGCACAATCATCCGACACCACTGAAAACTATGAATGCTGAGGTATCCAAGACAAGTTCTAAGAACAAATGTTGAGCCACTTTGAATCTTCTACTGTAATTTGCTCCATTTTCGAACATAGCTACCTACATCTTTGTAATCGGTGATTAAACTTTAAGCTTCAATAGAGGCATTGTGTAGATTATGATTGTTTTGTAGGTTTACAACTTTAAATGTCCAACATTCCAGAGTATCCCGAATCATGTGACTAAACTGTGCATCATATCTTCGACTTCGCCCCAATACATTCATACGATTCTGTGAATCGTTCCACTCTGAGGTTCGAATTCAACATCATTCTAGAGAATACTTGATCACCCTATCTATTGTCTTCAAATCTTGATTGTCGACTATTTCTAACATAATTTTCAATTGTGAAAACTAGTGCGTATCAATTACACGGATCATAATTAGTGCAACTGGTCTAATATTACTCGATTTGTCATAAAATGAAGTTCACGGTTACGATAGAATCAATGTTTGAGGAATTGACCAATTTTTAACTTTTAAGGGTAGTATGATATTTAATAAAATTTATCATTAAAGTGTATTGTAAAATAATTTCTCAGTAAAACAATCACGCTAATGTTTTTTTTTTAAACAGCAAAAAAGATCTTATTATTAAAACTTGAGGCAATGAAAAATACCCCAAGAAAAAGCATCCAGATACATTTGACTACAAGTATTAAAATTTAGGAATTATAGAAACATTTACGGAACCATAAGAGAAGACATCAATTAGAACTAATCTATATCAATGCATACTCCCTCTTATAAAGAAGTAGTTAGCAGTCCTAACTTCTCCTCCTTTTTGTTACAGACATTCATTGCAACTTCTAGACAACAATATATCCTCCAAACTTTGTCCTCCTTGGCATTCTCTCTACCAATTTGTATAACTCATATTGATTGAATAAGTACTCTTCCTTCTTTTCAACCAACTCCACACTCAACTATTTATTTCACTTATTAATATCAACTCATCTACTTTTTTTATCTAGGAATATCACTTCATTCTTACCCCCCACATGAGCCAAATCACACACATCCAAACCATCAATGCAACAGACTTACCAATACTAATTTTGAACAAACCACAAAATAGATGAAAATTAACTTTTGCAGACGAATAAATAGAACTTACACCTAGTTACTTGAGACATTCACCCCAAATTAACAATCATGTCAATGTTAAAGGGATGATCATAACAAAGTTTACTGAGTCATTTTAAGAACTTGCCAATTTATTACCTTAACAAAGGATGATTATAATAAAATTTAGGAGTCATTTTAAGACGCAATTGAAGGCAAAGAGGTAAGATTTTATTAAAAGTAATACTTTATGTTATAACGAATAGGCCAAACAATTTTTCGTGTATCGGACATTATGATTTTTCTTTGGCAGACCAAACATAGACCTGGTGCATGCAATAAGTTTGTTTGATTGTTAAATGATCACTTTATCTAAAAACTTAAACTTTGTAGAGAGTAGAATCATCATTTAATACTCTCGTGCATGCAAGTCAATTTACTTCAAACTTTGCATGTGGATTTTTAACTGGGTGACTATGAGACTTCAATGATTTTTGGGTGACGATGAGATTTCAATCCTGAACCATGACTCTAATACTCAACTAAAACATCAAGCTTGTAAAAAAGAGAATCATTGTAACACCACGAAAACTAATTAATTTGCATGTTTATGAACGTGTTAGGATGGATAAGTCACCCGGTGCAGGATATATTTCAGCTGGAATCATATACCTTTTGCACAAAATACACTCATAACGAGTAGTGTGTGTTTATTTTTATTACTATAAGTATTTTTCTCATAAAAATAAAATAAAATAAATAATAAATTGATTTAATAAGTAACTAATATTGAGTTACGGTTTAGGAAAACTTCAGCAACGATTAAACAACGTTTGCGTTTCTAGAAAATTGCTTAACTTTCAACTTTCAAGTCCTCTAGCCTGTGTAAAATCGGTGTAATATCATGTGAGTTGATCTACTGTACATAAGAAGTGTATACTAACCAACAGATTTATATTTTATAATGGGTTAAGTATAAAAACTGTTGAAATAAGATGGTGACGTCACTTTCCTTCTCACCCATTGTTTTTATTTATATTTCTTCTCATTGCTCACTAATGCAGTTAGTTAATCATTCATCTAACACAATACCGATTATGAATACGATGAAACTCTTCATCAATTGTGACCAAATCACTCTTTTATTTGAAGACTTCAGCTGTTATTAAAAAAACCTTATACACTTATCCAATAAAACGTATACACTACTCCCTCCGTCCCATTTCAATGTTTACGTTTCTATTTTGCGCGTCTCATTTCAATGTTTACGTTTTTCTTTTTGGAATATGGGATCCACCTAAAACAATTAATATATCATTCAACACTAATGCACCTACCCATTTTGCATTAAATATTATATTTTTTCACCCACTATCTATTAAAATATTATACTCCTTAATGTTTATTAGTGAAACGATATACATTTGTTCAATAAAATATATACACTGTATAGTAAAAAAGTACTCCTTCCGTCCCTTTCAAAAAAGGTCTTTTTCCATTTTGGTCGTCCCACTCAAAGAGTTCCCTTTCATTTATTACATGGGACCTACACACATCCACTAATACAACTAAAATATGGGACTCACACTCCCACTAATACAACTACCCACTACATAATAAATAATAATACTCTTTAATTGACGTGCCAAAAAGCAAAAGGGTCTCTTAACGAGGGACAGAGGGAGTATACATTAATAAACATCTGAATCCTACACCAGAATTTTTAATGCTCAGTAATTGTGAAGGCAACCAACAACATTTTCAACTCAAGGGGTGAGACATTCAACAGATCTGATGGAAATGAGAAAGTTAACAACTCAAATAGTCAGATCTAATCAGAAATGACGTGAAGATTCTAGAAAGAGAAGATAACATGAAGAATCGAAGAATCAAATTAAAATCCTTCAAGAAAAATTAGACATGGAAGAAACAAAATTTCTAAATTTGAATCATGAAATATATGTGGGTCAAAATTAATGCGGTTATACCCATTATTAATAATGGGGTACAATAGATTTTGCTATATTATGTGTTACATAACTACAAAATTTTTAATTTTTAATTTTCTTTTTAGAAAATATATTTTGTATAATCTATTTATGTTGGTATTAAGTCAATTAATTTATAATTGGATATGTTTAATTTAATTATTTATTTATGTAAAAAAAAAAGAACGGAAATTTGATCAAGTAAATCTTTTTTCAAGGAGAACAACATTAATGTGTTGATTTATTTGATCAATTATATTTTTAGACGTGATTCATTCTGAGCAAGAAAGCTCATGACTCGACCGTAAAACAACTTAAAATTAAAAAAATGGAGATTTGATCAAGTAAATCCTTTTTAAAGGAAAACAATATTAATGTGTAAATTTATATACTTGTTTTTTTTAATTTTTTTAATTATATATTTGTGATTTTATTTATAAAGGGCCCTTTGTTGTCATTATAATTACTAAGCCCAATATTAGCCAACAGGCCCATTTAACAATACCAACATTCAAAACCTAGTCACATTAGGCCCATTTAACATTACCGATTCCACACACTACACTACACTACACTACACTACAGTTTCCTAAATCAAAATTCACGATTCTTCCTCTTGCCCACATCCTCTCTCTTCTCAATTACAGAGAAAAGCCCTAATTTGTGTGATTTACTCTTTCGCCTCCTCCAGAGTTATAACTTTGCAGCTGATCTCCTTCCTGTGAAATCGGAAGGTATGTAGGACATAGCATCATTATCTTCTTTCTTCACAACTTCCTATTCTTAGACCCTTCACTTCATGTAGTATTTCCTATGTTTGGCTAAGTCCATCTTCTTTCTTATGGAATGCGTAAAAGAAAGTAGTGAATTGTAAAAAGTACTTAAAAAATTTCTATACCTTTTCACAAAAAATAGAACATTTAGGAGAACATTCAAACGTATGAAGTTATTATTTAGACTTAACACTCCCACCTAGACATTTTAAGGGCATAATAAAGGGCATAATAATTTCATTAAATCTTCATTTCCATTCTGTAAAACTATCTACTTGGGCTAATTATAATTTATAAGTCTAGTTACCATGGGCTAATTGTAATTTATAAGTCTAGTTACCATGTGGAATTGCTGCTTAAAAATGTATTTTTATATTTAGATTTATAGTCAATGTTTAGATTGAGAATAAACATATTAGGTAGAAGAATTATAGTCTCTCTTGTTTGTTTGTTGTTTGTTTGTTTATTCAGGTCTTCTTGATGGATAAGAGAACAGGACCACTGTTATTGGTGAGGAATTGGACGAGGAATTGGATGAGAAGAAAATCTCATGTCCAGTTCTATAGAACGAAAGTGCAAGCAGTGAGAACTCACGTCCAGTTCTACAGCAGTGATGGAACGAGTGAAGCAAATCCTGAGAAAAATCAAGAAAGTGAATGGATATCTTTGAGTGTAAAGTATACCTATGGGAAGGATGGTATGGGGTTTCTGACGAACAGTAACCGTCCCATTTATGTCAAGACCCCGCAACTGTTTGCTGGTAGATCACCCCAACCACCTAAGTTGCCAACCACCTAAGTTGCATACTTTTTGATGTCGAAGCAGGTCACCTCATATGTCACAGGCCTGACAAGACGTTAGCTGAGTATATTAACTTCTATGGTGTGCTTCCGACTCATCCCAAATTCCCATGAGTATATTAACTTCTATGGTGTGCTTCCGACTCATCCCAAATTCCCAGGAGTGACACGCATTCATCCGGTCTGCAGGAATGTCATCAGACAAATGGTTCGTTACTTGGTGGATATGCACAATATCCACCCAGAATTGGGGGCTCTTATGAAATTCAACACTAATGATATCTTCATGCAAGAGAATACCGTCAAATACGCGGCGGTTCCCTTCGTGGAAGAACGAAGCACGCCTGCCTCCTTGGAAGCAAATATCATTTGTGTTTTGGAGGTGATAAAGGAGCTATTTGGTGAAGGGCCTTTTCCGAAGGACTTAACTCATTTCTTTGATAAAATGAGAGCCGGAAACTATAATGAGTCTGGAAAGGATCTGATGGATCATCCTTCCATTGCTAGGCGGTGGCCATACATAATGAGTTATTAGTGCTTGGAGATGTAGGCTATGCAGGGTTGATGTGGTACATATGCTAGTTGTATGAATTTTCAAAAGTGTCGAACTGAATATTTTTGCTGTTGTTGAATGGGGAAATATCACTTTGCTTATGTTCTTTATTACTTTGTCACACTTGTGTTCTTTATTGCTTTGTAATGTTCTTTATCACAATAACTAGTATAAGTATGTTTTTTTTATTAATTTTCATAGGACCGAATCTTTAAACCCTTTTGCTACAAGGCATGCTTTGTATCGCTCTACATCACTGTTGGCTTGTACTTAATTTTGTACACCTATTTTCAAGTGTCTAAATTTCTTTCTTCATGGCTTCCTACCACAAAGGATCTCAGGCCGCATGTTTGTAGTTTTAAGGCTCATCACGAGACGTGATGATAGCTAGAAAAACTTTATGAGAAGGAAAAAATCTGTCATAAGTGATAAAACGAGATAAAGGATGTACCGTCTAGTTAATTGAGTTGGAAGTCGGCTATGAATGGTCTATAATGGGCAGCAAGGAGATGTGATATTCGGCTAGATGCTTTGGTTGCCTTTGACTAATTCTTGGAGTTGCAGCAACAATGGTTAAATCAATAGTCTTTGTAGATGCCATTTCGGGTTTGTCCATCGTCGGTTCACTAGGGTGAGGTGTGGTTCCGACAGTGTCCACCCCACCTTGAGCAACGAAAGGCCGAGAAGAGACACTTTGGAAAAGCTGCAACTGCATGTTTGATTGATGAATACCACAAATATAATTTTGTGCCAAGCCAACCAAATGTTCAAAGGTACTTTTATGTCCATGTTCAGCTGATGCAACATTTATAAAAGGGTATATGTTCTCAAAGAAGGTAACATTCTTAGAATTGTAAACCTTGTGAGATTTTAAGTCAAATACTTTGTACGCCTTTTGCACAATGGGATATCAAATATATACAAGCATTCTCACTCTCACCGAACTTATCCTTGTGCTTATTGTCATATGCATAAACCAAACAACCAAAAACACGCATGTGGTCGTAAGAAGGTGATCGACCCAACAGGATTTCATGTGGTGTTTTGTTCGCAATATATGTAGGTGAATCTATTGATAATGTAAATAGTTATAAGAATACACTCACCCCAAAATCCATGGGTAAACCATTTGGTAGCCGAACATTTCCAACATCCGTAACAGACACAACATCACCCTTGGGTATCCGAACAGGTGGTTCAAAATGTCTCGCCACCAACTCGTACAGTACATTGGCATTGTAGGTAATGTGTTTTATTGCTCCAGAATCTATGATTCAAGACTTTAAAAAGGTATCTCACCAACCATGTTAACCGATGGCACCATCGAACTTACTCCTCCATCAACATTATGTTCGCTACTCATGAACTGGTTTATAACTATGACACTATCATTATAATATTTCATGATAATATTTTGTGCTTTATCAAAGTATTAATGAATTATTTTGTATCTAAATAGTGATTGCCCCAATATTTTACGCTTAGGCGGCTCTGGGGCGGTGCTGGAGGTGCCGCCACACAAGGTCCCACCGCGACGAAGGTCCCCAATTATATATATATATATATATATATATATATATATATATATATATATATAATTATAATTATAATTATAATTATACATATATTTTTAAAGTTGATTTATGTATAAAAATATTAGACGGCTCAACTGGCTTCAAGTCTTTTAGGATCAAATCCTACATAATACAGTTTTGCTCCACAATTTAATAATTTAGGAATAATTATTGTGTAGTACACACTACCAAGCATTATTACTACTAGATACATATAATTTAGATTATTACAAAAGAGTTTAATGATATAACTAATATATCTTTAATTTTAATATTTAAATCATAATATAATCTAACAAAATATATTATCAGAATGCTTCTGTTTTAGATTTGTATTTTGTGCAATATATCCCAACCTTTCGCTGATCTTCCTCCATATAAACTTGCTACTTTTCGTATTTTATGTGATGAATTTTCATGGTTAAAGTCTCATGTTGCTTCTATTCGTGATCTAAATGATTTTATGGTCCTTTCTTTGCGTGGTGTGATGATGGTGAAATCGAATTTCATTTCTTCCAACTCGATCAAAGATGAGGACTCTCTATTTGGATCATAGAAAGATTGATGAGTGTTGTAATAATAAATTTTGTATTTATAATAAAATAAACACAAAAGAATTACAATGATAATCCAGAAGGATTAAACTTGAAAATTTAGGAAACAATCTCAATTTATTCTCTGATTCTTCTCTCGAACCAATTTGGCTTGACTTTGACTTGTGTTGACCGCGCTGACCGCATTGACTGTGTGTGTTGAGTTGGATCTTCAGTTGAAGCTTGTCCGGACTCGAATTTGGGGCTTTATAACGTTTATCCAGAGGCGTCGAGCCTTTGTTTGGATTAAACGTGCTTTATTTGAAAAAACACTCGATCTGGGGGGCTTAGCACCTTAATCCCGGGTCGTATGCTGTTCTTGGCGCGAAGAACACCGAAGAACTTAGTATATGAAGAACGCTTGATTTGGGGGGCTTCGCACCTTAATCTCGAATCGTTTGTCATTCTTAACTTGAAGATGCTTAAAGATCTCAAGGGAGCACTGCTTGTGTTCTTGATCTCTTCAGAGCATTTATGTCTTCAAGTATTTGAATGTGTGTGTTAACTACGCTGACTATATTGACTGCGTATGTCGAGTTGAGTTGGATCTTCGAACGAAGCTTGTTCGAGCTCGAGTGTGTAGTCTTAAACGTTGATCCGGAGGTGTTAAACCTTTGTTCGGATTGAACGTTGATTTGAATTTGCTGTGAAGTATGCTGCTCAATTTGGTAGAACGTTGACTTCATGAATAATGAATTTGATTTGAAGAACGTCGGATCGAAGAGGCTTAGCACCTTGATCTTTGATCGGCTGTTGTTCTTGACTTGAATATAACTTGAACTTGACTTGAAGGTCTTGAGTGTTCTTGACTTGAAGATCTTGAACTTGGATCTTGATCTTCACTTGACTTGTATCTTCACTTAGATCTTGATCTTCACTTGACTTGGATCTTGATCTTCGCTTGACTTAATCTTCACTTAGATCTTGATCTTCACTTAACTTGGATCTTGATCTTCGCTTGACTTGATCTTCACTTAACTTGGATCTTGATCTTCGCTTGACTTGAAGAACGCCGAATCGAAGGGGTTTGGCACCTTGATCTTGGATCGAAGGTCGTTCTTGGCTTAAAGATGCTTGAAGATCTCAAGGGAGCACTGCTCGTATTCTTGATCTCTTCAGAAGCGTCTGCGTGTTCAGATGTTGTAGTGTGTCTAGAAGGAATGGAGGAGGACTCCTTATATAGGTGAGGAATGAGCATGCCCCATAAATAATTTGCAATTTGATTGGTCCATGACAGATTTGACCCGATTCTGCGGGCTTGGGCCGTTCCAAATATAACACAGCTTGAATGATCATTGTTTAATTTGACCTGATTCTAGAACCTTCCAGACTTTATTTGACTTGAGAGTCAAGTTTTACTTAATTTAAACTCTACTTAATTTGTTGGGTTTAAATTAATTATTAATTATTTATTAATCTATTTTAGGAATTAATTTATTAAATCCCAAAAATAAAATAAAAAATTAAAATTGATATTTAATCAATAAAATCTACGTGACGCCATTTGATTGGACCGTGAATTTTAATTGCTTACAAATGTCCCCTTGCGATTTGTTCACGAACAGTGTGTCTTGATGTGAAGGAATCGCAAAAGTTTCCCTTTCTTGTAATTTCTCAAGAGAACTTAAATATGACACCAATGTGTTTCTTGCTCACCAAGATTTCATGAATCTTACCCAAAATTATCAAAGTTATTTGTAGTAAAGAATCTCTTAAAATTTTTGTAGAGATCGCACACCTCACAAGTAATTTCCATAATTATCCATGAGTCCACAAGTAATTTCCATAATTATTCACAAATAATTTTCATAATTATCCATGAGTCCACAAGTAATTTCCATAATTATCCACAAATAATTTTCATAATTATCCATGAATCCACTGCTATATAATGGTACTTCATGAACTCAATTTTTTTCATCAAAGCTATCTAACAAACAAGACTTTCAGCTTTGTTTCAAGAGGTTGTCAAGACAAAGCACACCAACAAAACACACCATCCAAGGAATTCAATTCACAAGTGTAAGCTTTCAATTTACTCTTCTTTAATTTGCTCTCTTTTTTTTCCACGACGTCTCCACGAAGAAGAGAAGAGAAGACTTTCAATGTACCATGTTTCCTTTGAAGATGAAACGGGCCATCGAGACCGGTGTTGCGTATTCCTGACGACTAGGGATTTATCCCAGTCGGAGGTCCCGGCGAGTCCGATGTTGATCCAATGTTTCAACCCGTAACCTTAACAGCTCAAGTTGGACCTACTCGTCGAGGTGGAGAGTAGTCGGCGATGGACCACCCATGGTGGTTGCTTGTCGGGCTCGCACCGTGAGGTGGAGAACAATCAATGGTAGACTACCCATGGTAGTTGCTTGTTGGGCTCGCACCTCCGATGATGTTGGGATAGAGAGTAGTCAACGGCGGACCACCCATGGTGATTGCTTGTTGGGCTCACATCTCTGATGATGTTGGGATAGAGAGTAGTCAATGGCGGATCACCCATGGTGGTTGCTTGTTGGGCTCACATCTCCGATGACGTTGGGATAGAGAGTAGTCAATGGCGGGCCACCCATGGTGGTTGCTTGTTGGGCTCACATCTCCAATGACGCTTTGACGATGAGGTGACAAAAATCCGACCAAAGAGAAGATTTTAACATACTCACACAGTCGAACCAACGATGTCGAGGTAGAGAGCGGTCGACGACGGATCACCCACGGTGGTTACTTGTCGGGCTCATACCGCGAGGTGAAAAGCAGTCAACGGCGGATTACCTATGGTGGTTGCTTGTTGGGCTCACATCTCCGAAGACGCTTTGGCGACGAGGTAATAGAAATCCGACCAAAGAGAAGATTTTAACATACTCAGGCAGTCGAACTAACGATGTCGAGGTAGAGAGCGGTCGACAGCGAATCACCCATGGTGGTTGCTTGTCGAGCTCATACCGCGAGGTGAAAAGCAGTCAACGACGGACCACCTATGGTGGTTGCTTGTTGGGCTCACATCTCCGACAATGCTTTGGCGACGAGGTGATAGAAATCCGGCCAAAGAGAAGATTTTAACATACTCAGGCAGTCGAACCAACGATGTCGAGGTAGAGAGCGGTCGACGGTGAATCACCCATGGTGGTTGCTTGTCGGGCTCATACCACGATGTGAAAAGCAGTCAACGGTGGACCACCTATGGTAGTTGCTTGTTGGGCTCACACCTCCGACGACACTTTGGCGACAAGGTGAAGAAATCCGACCAATGCGGCGGGTTATAACGACAAGCTGGGGCGTCGCGTTCCCGACTCAGACCAGCAGTGGCTTAGCAATGCCTCTCTTTTACATCTCTGAAAGGGTGTCAAACTTTGGCAGCAACCCACGACCTTGGCTACGCGTGGCGAGTGGCGGTTGATGGCTGGCAGCAAGTGGAGTTATCGATTTTGGTCGTTAGCTCGGCGTCGGGTTGGGTGGAGAACTATGGCTGGTGGTGGTCGGCGGACCAAAGGCGTCGAGGTGGTGATAGTTGCTAGGAGACCACACGTGGTGGTGCGGCGGATCTGCCCGCCATGATGGTAGTGCTCGGTGCTGGAGTGAAGAGCTAGTCGTGATAGTGTATGTTTCTGGCAATAGCAGCGCACGACTCTCGCTCGAGAGATCGGCGGCTGTCGGACACGGGTGGCACGTGGTTACAATTTTTCGGTAGGGAACGGCTTGCCAGTGGAACGCAGAGCAGGCGGGGATTCGCGATGGTCACTGGTGAAGGGCGAGTTCATGGGCATCGGTGAGAAAGCTTTGATCGGATAGATTCACGCTGGAGAAGGAAAAATTCTTGTGATTTTTTCATGGGAAAGAAGAGAATTTCCCTTTTCCCTTTTTTTACTTCCATTCACGTGACTGTGTGTGATGAGAATAGAATTTTCCTTTGAGATAGAGAAAGCATTCACATTAACTTTCCAATTTGCTCTCAACTCCACCACACGTGACTTCCTTCTGCCTAATTCCAAAATTAAATCAGGCCAATAATTTTTCCTTTTTTTTTTTTCACTTGGCTTGATGGAAGAAAGCAGGAAGTTTCCTTTTGTCTTTGGAGAGCTCATGTGTCTTTGGAGGATTAATTGATTTTTATCAATTTTGACTTTCCATTTTGGACTTGAATTATTGAATCTCACCTTGGGCTGATTTTAATTCTCCTCACCTTTGGGCCCAATTTTAACTTCCATTTAGTCCAATTACTTCAATCAACAACTTGGGCTTTACTATGAACTTGCCTTCAACTCTTCTTGGTCTTGTTGGGTTGCCAATACAACATGTCTTATAATCACATTAAATTTACATCCCACACAATAAGCCTACCATCTTAGGCTAAATTAAGAGAGAATTTGAATGAATTAAATAATAATTCAATCAACCATTCCAATTCGAATTTTTCGCTATCCCCTTTTATTTCAACAACACTCAAGATGAACCTACGAAATTTGGATTTCCTTCAACATAGCAAGAATTTTGGAATTTTCCATCCAATTTTATGTTCAAACATTGTCTTTTCCTTGTCAACTTTTGCTTCTAAAACTCCATTGTATTTCACTTTATTGCTTGCCTCACAAACTTGATGCGAATAGATCGACACATGACTAAACTTAGTCGAGTACTAAGCTGCCTACGTACCTCTTCACAGAGGATCAAGTCATAACGTAGTTCAAAGGGACATAATTTAGTTTGAATGGGGGGTGCCGTGCACAGTTTATACTCATGCGGGCCAGGAGTAACTATTCTTTAACCACTTTAGACAAAGTAGGATATTTAATGCTTTAACCACTTAAAATATCTGAGTGGAGTGAATTAATAGTTTAACCACATATAATTACCTTTGGTGGGTGTTGTGCACAGTTTATACTCATGCGCACCAGGAGTTTGTCGTACGCAATTTATACTCATTCGGACCAGGAGTTTGTCGCGCAGTTTATACTCATGCGGACCAGGAGCAATATGCAATTTAGGCTCGTGCGTCAAGGAGCATTGTACATGTATTTGTTTTGCGTTTCAAGAACTTCCCATTTATGGGGCCAATGTTCACGCCATCTTCTAAGATCAACTTGTATGCGCCATTTGTGTAGGCTTCCTTCACAACATGAGGGTCATCCCACTTGGGTAGAAACTTATTTCCAACGCGATGGGTGACTACTATAGGTCTTCTCACAGCAAGCACCAAATCACCAACTTGAAAAGAACGTACCTTCACTTTCTTATTGTACGTTCTAGAAAGGCGAGATTGGTAACACTCAAGTCTTTGTTGTGCTTTCAACCTCTTTTCATCTAACGCTTCTAACTCTTGAAGACGTAACTTTGCATTTTCTTCCTCGGTGAGGCCTTCTTGTATGGCTATTCTCAAAGAAGGAATTTGCTTTTCAAGAGGCACAACAGCCTCAACACCATACACCAAGGAATACAGAGTGGCTTGAGTAGGTGTTCTATAGGTAGTGCGGTACGCCCATAAAGCTTCATTGATTCTTTCATGCCAATCTCTTTTTGACTTGGAGACCACTTTCTTCAATAAACTGCATAAAGTTTTATTGAATGCTTCAACAAGACCATTGGCAGCTGTGTTATACATTGAAGATTTCTTTTGTTTAAAATCAAACTTCTCACATAGCTTATCAATCCAACTATTGCTGAACTGTTTTCCGTTATCAGTGATGATGTAGCGCGGGACACCATATCTATGAATGATGTTGATCCGAACGAAATCAGCAACATTTTCTTTCTTTACTTCCCTCAGAGGCACAACTTCAGCCCACTTTGAAAAGTAATCAGTTGCAGCAAGAATGTAGAGATGACCACCAGAAGACTTTTTAAGTGGCCCTACCACATCTAAACCCCAAGCATCAAAAGGCCATGAAGCGACTGTCGGATGCAAAGGCTCCGGAGATTGATGAATCAGATTTCCATGGAACTGGCAAGCTTGACATCTTTGTGCAAAATCCATGCAATCCTTCACCATTGTGGGCCAATAGTAGCCCATCCTCTTAATTCTGAAATGTAGCTTCGGTCCGGATTGATGGGCACCGCAAATTCCGGAATGAGCCTCCTCCATCGCTTGAATAGCTTATTCCTTACCCAAGAATCTCAAGAAAACTCCATCAAATGATCTTCTATATAGTGTGCCTTTGAAATAAATGAATCGAGGCACTCGACGTCGAATATCAACCTTTTGACGTGGATCGCTTGGCAACTTATCATACTTTAAATAGTACACGGTAGTTGGCGCCAATCCTCTTCTTCAATTTCGAAAACTTCCACCACATGATTTTCAACTTCTTCATAATCATCATCTTCAAAGAGTGGTGGTACAACCCAACTTCTACACACCGGAATTTGAATTTGCATTTCAGGCATAGCTATAGTTGATGCTAACTTAGCGAGGGCGTCAGCTTGCTTATTCTCTCTTCTAGACAGATGTTTAATATCAACATCACCGAGATAACTCATAAGCTTTTGAGCATACTTGTAGTAGGGGAACAACTCAGGCTTCTTCACTTCATACACTCCAAGGAGTTTTATCACCAATAGCGAATCACCATACACTCTAAGGTGTAGCTGCTTTATATCGACAGCCATTTCCAAACCAAGTATGAGTGCTTGATACTCAGCCACATTATTAGAGCAATTTTCTGTTAAGGAAAATGAGAAGGGTAGAACTTCACCACTGGATGTTACAAACACGACTCCTGCACCAGCTCCCTCTCTATGAGATGCTCCATCGAAATACATCTTCCAAGGAGAAGCTATGTCCACAGTGAAAGCATCTTTATTGGGGAGTTCATCAGATAGTTCCCATTCATCAGGCATTGGATGATCAACTAGAAAATCTGCCAACACTTGTCCTTTTACGGCCTTTTGAGGGACGTACACGATCTCAAACTGTTGAAGTTGGAGATACCATCTTGCAAGCCAATCAGAAAGCACTGGCTTTGACAGGACAAACTTTAATGGGTTGGCTTTCGAAACCAAACGGACTGTATGAGCTTGAAAGTAATATTTCAACTTTTGAATTACGAAGATAAGGGATAAATATATCTTCTCAATGGGTGAATATTTTAACTCGTTTGGAGTCATGGTTCTACTCAAGTAGTATAGAGATCTTTCTTTACCATCATCATTTTCTTGTGTAAGTAAAGCTCCCACAGAACGCTCTTGAGCAGCTAGATAAAGGACTAATGGACGTCCCGGTATTGGAGCACCCAACACTGGTGCCTTCATCAAGTATTCTTTAATGCTGTTGAAAGCATTATTGCAAGCTTCATCCCATTCGAATATGCTGTCTTTCTTCATGAGATGACTAAATGGTTGGCATCGGCCAGCTAAGTTTGATATGAATCTCCTTAAGTATGCCAACTTTTCCTGGAGACTTTTGAGTTCATGCATGTTCCGAGGCACATGCATCTTTATGATTGCATTAATCTTTGCTTTCTCAATCTCAATTCCCCAACGGCAAACAATAAATCCAATAAATTTTCGGGATGAAACTCCAAATGCACACTTGAGCGGATTCATCTTGAGTTGATGCTCTCTCAATCGTTCAAACACTCGCCTTAGATCACAGAAATGATCTTTTTTTCCCTTTGATTTCACCACAATATCGTCAACATAACACTCGATAATTTTATGAAGCATGTCATCAAATATCTTTTGCATAGCTCGTTGATAAGTGGCACCAGCATTCTTCAAGCCAAATGGCATGACATTGTAACAATATATTCCCTTCGGAGTACGAAAGGCTGTCTTCTCTTGATCCTCAAGAGCCAGACCAATTTGATTGTAGCCAGATGACCCATCCATAAATAAAAGAACCTCATGCCCCGTTGTTGCATCAATCATGAGCTCAGCGATTGGCAGTGGAAAGTCATCATTTGGACATGCCATGTTCAAATCTCGAAAATCAACGCATACTCTGAGCTGCCCATTCTTCTTTCTCACCAGTACGATGTTGGAATTCCATGTAGGATACTTGACTTCTCGGATCTTTCCTGTTTCAAGAAGCTTATTAACCTCATCCTCAATCAAAGGAATCAACTCTGGTCGAAACCGACGCTGCATTTGTTTAACCGGCTGAGTTCTCTTTTTAATGGACAAGTGGTGTACTGCGATTTTCTGATCTAAGCCTGACATTTCTTTATGTGACCATGCAAAGACGTCTCTAAATTCTCGCAAAATACTAATATACTTTTCTTCTTCCTTCACATTTAGCAGAGCACTTATGTAGGTAGGGCGTGGGTCATTTTCATCACCTAAGTTGATTTCTTTCAACTCATCAACAGTGACTTTCACTCCTTCTTCAAATTGTGGAGGGGCATCTTCAGCATCTTCTTCCTCCATTTGAGAATCTTCCACAGCAGTAATATGATTGGTGGAAGCTACACTTTCTCTATCATCACTATCATCTTTAGTATAAATGATTCTTTGCACCTTAGCTTTCAACACTCTTCCACTTGAGACAGTCAAAATATTTCGCCGCTTGATGCGAGAAGGATTTTGACTCCAGAGTTTTCGGAGGTTAAGGGACTTGACATGATTTTACCTCCTACACTTCCCTTTACAGGGTCCAAGCCTTTCAAAAACAGATATTCTCTTGATTTTCCTACTACTTGAGTCAAGCATATCCTCCATGGATAAAGCTTCTTCCTCGGTGACATAATTTATACTTGCTCTTCTAATTGCAATGCGAACTAGTTTTTGAGGAACATATCCCAAACCTGGCTTAGCATTCTTGAAAGTAGGACCACTATTTTTCAACATTTTCTGAGTAGCATTGAGCCCATGCTCTGGAGGATTGATGGGCTCTTGATGTAACTTTCCCGTAATCAGCTTTTCTTTCGGCTCATAACCAGCCTTCATAAGGAGTTTATAAGCTTGTGTACTATATGACTTGGTTATTTCGGGTTCAAACACTTCACCATGTTCGGTCTTTGCTCCTTCCACAGAACGTATGAATCCTTTAAGTGGTGGAGAAGAAAGCTTGCTAGCATCAATTTTTGTTAAAGGCAATGTTAACTCTTCCAAGGTCTCAAGCCCTTTGCATTTGTTCTCCTTGAGAGTGGCAGATGATGTACTTCCTTCCTCATCCTTTATTTGCTTATTGCCCCCATTATCTTGTACTGGGGTTTCTTCACGTTTCACTTCCTTTGTACTCTTGAAGAAATATTTAGCATCTGCAAAGTAAGCTTCAGCTTCAGTAAATGGCTTGTCGTCGATGAACACCCTTTTCACATTATCACCTTCACTATATTTAAAGCATTGGTGTAATGTGGAAGGAATCGCACCATTCTCATGTAGCCATGGGCGCCCCAAAAGCATGTTGTACAAATTTTTTGCATCGATAACATGGAAAAGGACTGTTGATTTCATCTCATCAATAAGCAAATCAAGAATTAATGTACCGAGAGTTCTTTGCCCCTCATGGTTGAACCCTTAAATCATCAATCGACTATGATTGAGTTCATCCACCGATATTTCTAACTTTTTTAACATTCTCAAGGATAAAATGTTCACTGTTGAACCTCCATCAACAAGTATGCGATTCACTCGCATCCCTTTAGTGTAACCAGTCACAAATAGAGGTCGATTATGAGATTCCAACAACATATCTTCATCCGTGAAGGCCACCTTCATGGAGTAAGCTTTACCCTTAGTTTCAAGTTGTTCGCTTTCATTGTCCTCGTTCACGACATGACATGAGCCTTCATCATGACTTTCTTTTACAGAAGTGAAGTTTGTGCCTGCCTCATCTTCTAACACGATTTTCCCTTCCTTAGCTAGTTGCATGATCTTTTCCTTAAGAACGAAACAATCATGAATTGGATGACCCACCAACCTATGATACTTTCAGTATTTTGGGTCATTAGTTCGACCGGCTTCCTATGGACGCTTCATCTCAGGAAGATCAAGGAGTTTGTTCTTCATTAGATTATCGAATATGCTAGAAATTTCTGAATTCAGTAATGGATACTCTTTTTCTTGCATCTCTTTCAGAGTTAACTTTCTCTGCCCCCACTCTTGGGCAACTTGCTTCTCTTTGTCTTTCTTATCATCTCCATTCTTTCGAACCTTGACCGTCGTAATATTTGTAGCAATTGACTCTTTGTTGGAACTTTTAGCATAGGGCTTGCCCCCCTTTTTGAAATCTTGTTTATCTTTAGACTTGTAGGAGTCCGACATCGGTTAATGTTTGATTCCACTAGCAGCCATACTTAATTCCATGTCATGGGCCCTAGTAGCCAACTCTTCGAAAGTCTTAGGTTGAATTCATTTGAGTATATAAAGGAGTTTCCATTCCATCCCTTGGATACACATCTCAGTAGCAGACTCTCCAGATAATCGGTCCTTGCAATTTAAACTCAAATTTCTCCATCGATTGATATAATCAATCACAGGTTCTTCCTTCAATTGACGAGTATTAGTCAGCTTAGTCATGCTAACAGTTCTCCTCGTGCTATAGAAACGGTTAAGGAACTCATGTTCCATTTGTGCCCAACTATCAATGGATTCAGCTTGCAAGTCGATATAACAATCAAATGCATTTTCTTTGAGAGAGCGAACGAACTGCCTTATCATATGGTCTCCATAAGTACTAGCGTCATGGAAAGTCTCAATAAAGTGTGCTATATGCTGCCTTGGGTTTCCCTTGCCATCAAATTGTTGGAACTTAGGAGGCTGGTAGTCAGCTGGCAACTTCAAGTTGTCCACTCTTTTCGTGTATGGCTTGACATAAGTAACAGTAGGCTTGGAATTCTCCTCAAACCTTTCTTTTATTGTTCCAAGTATAATATCCTTGAGTTGATCCACTTGGAGCATTCCATCAGCTGAAAGTGGCAATGTTCCTTGAGTTTGCTCTTTTTCAATAGTCTGACGCTTTGTGATCTCTTCCACTTCACTATCATCCATGACTCCTTTTCCATTTGCACGGCTAGTCTCCGCGATGTCTTTTTTTCTATCAATTGGGAGATATTTGTATCTTGAACTTCTATGTGTTTCGTGAGTCCTTCGATAGATTTCATCATGTTTGCTAATTGTTCCTCAATAGTTATGGCGTCAGCCATCATTACTGGAGTTGCAACTGAGTCAGATGAAGAGCCTGAAGATGTAGAATCATCATCACTATCCTCCTTCATAGGTAGTTGTTTTCTTGAAGTCTCCTCAAACGAAGGGTTGGATCCAGATGAGGCTTCCAACCGAGCTTTTTCTGACATGCTCCTCGTAACAACAACAACATATTCGTTTAATGATTCTGAGAGCTTAGAAGCAGCATTCCTTCCCACAGTAATCTTGACAGGAGTCATTTTGAGAAGAGATGAGAGGTAAAGATTGTCCCACTGGCGTGCCAAAATTTGTAACAACAAATTTTGTATTTATAATAAAATAAACACAAAAGAATTATAATGATAATCTAGAAGGATTAAACTTGAAAATTTAGGAAACAATCTCTATTTATCCTCAGATTCTTCTCTCGAACTAATTTGGCTTGACTTTGACTTGTGTTGACCGCGCTGACCTCGTTGACTGTGTGTTGAGTTGGATCTTCAGTTGAAGCTTGTCCGGACTCGAATTTGGGGCTTTATAACGTTTATCCAGAGGCGTCGAGCCTTTGTTTGGATTAAACGTGCTTTATTTGAAAAAACACTCGATCTGGGGGCTTAGCACCTTAATCTCGGGTCGTATGCTGTTCTTGGCGTGAAGAACACCGAAGAACTTAGTATATGAAGAACGTTTGATTTGGGGGCTTCGCACCTTAATCTCGGATCGTTTGTCGTTCTTAACTTGAAGATGGTTAAAGATCTCAATGGAGCACTGCTTGTGTTCTTGATCTCTTCAGAGCGTTTGTGTCTTCAAGTATTTGAATGTGTGTGTTAACTACGCTGACTATATTGACTGCGTATGTCGAGTTGAGCTGGATCTTCGAACGAAGCTTGTTCGAGCTCGAGTGTGTAGTCTTAAATGTTGATCCAGAGGTGTTGAACCTTTGTTCGGATTGAACGTTGATTTGAATTTGTTGTGAAGTATGCCGCTCAATTTGGTAGAACGTTGACTTCATGAATAATGAATTTGATTTGAAGAACGCCGGATCGAAGAGACTTAGCACCTTGATCTTTGATCGGCTGTTGTTCTTGACTTGAATATAACTTGAACTTGACTTGAAGGTCTTGAGTGTTCTTGACTTGAAGATCTTGAACTTGGATCTTGATCTTCACTTGACTTGGATTTTGATCTTCGCTTGACTTGATCTTCACTTAACTTGGATCTTGATCTTCGCTTGACTTGAAGAACGCCGGATCGAAGGGGTTTGACACCTTGATCTTGGATCGAAAGTCGTTCTTGGCTTGAAGATGCTTGAAAATCTCAAGGGAGCACTGCTCGTATTCTTGATCTCTTCAGAAGCGTCAGCGTGTTCAGATGTAGTGTGTCTGGAATGAATGGAGGATGACTCCTTATATAGGTGAGGAATGAGCATGCCCCATAAATAACTTGCAATCTGATTGGTCCATGACAGATTTGAACCGATTCTGCGGGCTTGGGCCGTTCCAAATATAACACAGCTTGAATGGTCATTGCTTAATTTGACATGATTCTGGAACCTTTCAGACTTTATTTGACTTGGGAGTCAAGTTTTACTTAATTTAAACCCTACTTAATTTGTTGGGTTTTAAATTAATTATCAATTATTTATTAATCTATTTTAGGAATTAATTTATTAAATCCCAAAAATAAAATATAATAAATTAAAATTGATATTTAATCAATAAAATCCACGTGTCGCCATTTGATTGGATCGTGAATTTTAATTGCTTACAAGGCAGCGTAGCGACATTCGTGATTCCAGTAGCGGAAGAGAGAATGCTTTAGATCTGTAAATGATGGTACTGTTCATGACTCTCGTAGCAAGTCTTTGGTGATATCATAATGGTGGGCTGATAGTACGACGGTCGGTGACGGAGATGGCTGCAAGCGTGGCAGCGAGATTTGCGAAAATGGGCGGTCGTTTTAATTTTTTGGAGGAGCAGGGAGGAAATGACACATACAAACATAATTAGGCTTTTCTTATTTGGAGAAGTAATATGGAATTTTGAGTTTGCTTTAATCCTTACAAACAAAATGTTCACCCTATCTTCTTTCCAATCAAAATAGAACTGGAGTTAAACCACATGAATTCCTAGACACCTTGTATAGTTGTTGTAACTATGTTGTGCAAATTTATACCAAATTGAGTAAAACATTTAATGGATTATGCAGAATTATACATTAGTTGTGTAACAATATAATTACGGTACGAAGATAATAAAAAATATTGATTCTCTTTATATAATCATTTCATTGAGCAATGTAATTATACTTTTAGTAAGAAACAATTTAATTTATAGTTATTAATCTTTTTTATGTTTTTCTTTTATAAGAAAGTGAATTCTCCTAACTGAGTTGTCCAATAATATAATTATGCAACAACATAACTAAAAAAATTTATATTTTGAAATGTGACGTAGATTAATAAAAGGCAAGAATATTAAATAAAGATTATATTTTGTGAAATCATTGTGTAATAATTAAGGAGTATAATTTAGAGATATTAATATTTCTTTATTATTTTAAACATAATAATTTGATGAAAGGATAAAATTGACATTGCACAATTTAATTTTTCACTTAATTTGTAATAAATTTGTGTTCACATATCTTGAAGTAATAATAGATTTTATATTTATTGTACTTAAAGAGTGGTCTCCATTTAATTTATCTGCCAGTGCCAGCTGTTAAGCCTGCAATTAAAAAGATATTTGTAGATTTTTTTTCTTGTAAATTAGATAGATATTAAATACTCCCTTTGTCTCAGATAAGTTAACCCTTTTTTTGCACGAATATTAAGGAGTATAATAATTTAATGTAAAATTAAATAGGGTGAAGTAAGAGAAATAATATTTAATGTGTAGTGGATAGTTGTATTAGAGGTGATAAGTGAGCTCCATGACAATAAAGTAATTATTTTTGGTGTGGGTCCCATGTCTTAAAAGAAAATGTGTCAACTTGGACAAACCAAAATGAAAAGTGTATCAACTCCTATGGAATGGAGGAATAATATTTATTAATAAATTTATTTTCAAAATAAATTACACAATCACACGCAATTGTTATATATAAAGATAGATATTAAATATTTATTAATGGATTTATTTTTAAGATAAATTAATATGTTCTAAAAGAATCAATTTTTTATCTTTTCCATTATTTTAAATATCCCCATCATTAGTATGTATAAATATTTTTTTTTCATTTTTTTCCTCTTGTAATTAAGAGAGATATTAAATATTTATTAATAGATTTATTTTTAATATAAATTTAAAAAAATTCTTCATTTTTTTAAAAATATTTTTCATTCTTTTAAATATTTGCATCGTTCTTTTTTTAATTCTTTTCAATTCATCGTTGACAGATAATCTTTATTTTATTTCTCTAAGGGAACATCACTGAGAAGAATCCAACAACCTTATTTTTTTTCAAACAATCTATTTTAATTTAATTTTACAATAATATTTTTTACTCTATATATTTTTTTTATTCAAATCTATTTTATAATTATAGGCCAGCTCTAATTTTACGTATAATCTTTTTGAAAAAAATAAAAAACAACAACCATTACATACAATGGTTGGTTGGAAAAGGAAAAAAAAAAATTAATCCCTCTCTTTGAACTTGTCAAACACAAGCTCACGATTTGAAATTCGTTGTCAAAATTCGTGATTGTCTTGAATGGGTCTACGATTTAATTTAATTTAACCCCCAATTCATCCCATTTTTATAAAACAGCTTTCTTCTCGAGTGGAGTAATAATTAAACAAGATTTAATATTAAAAAAAAAAAATTACATACACGAATTAAGACAAGATGTAGAACGAGATTTGTGGAGTTCGACCTCGCATGAATCGTGGCGATGAGGCATAAATTAATGGGTTCTTTTCAAAATTGCCAAACACCGTGCTCAAGAACCATTGGTTAACCTAAGTACCTAACCCCATGAATGAATTTACGACACTGATTAAATTACCTTTAACTTATCCAAATAAGTAAGATAATTATTTGTAGTAAAGACCTACCCATTGATGGTACCACCTTGGCTTCTGTAGCAGTGCTATTGCCGCTCTCTCCTTCACCTTCACACGCAGCCCCCCATTCAGCCATCTGAGGAGACTCTGTATTTCTCTGTGTTTGTGTTTGTGTGTGAGAGAGAGGGAGGAGTGAGAGGGGAGCAAGTGGGATGGTTCCCATGCTCAGGACAATCAAAACAGACATCAAAGAAGACGAGGAAGAAGAATAAGTCCCTTGATCCAATCGAACCCACTTCAGGTATTAAAGCCTTTGATTATTTCCTTTCATTGATTTCGAAAGATGAATTTTTTTCTTGTTTTGGAAATAAGGGCTGCTTTGAATTATGTTAACTTTGCTGAATTTAGATGATTGTGTGGGGCTTTTACATCGTTTTATTTTAATTCAGTTTTCTCTTGCTAGTGTTTAATTAATTGGAATTGAAGGGCTATTAATGGAGTTCTTTAAATTTGATGGGGGTTTAGAATTTTTGGGTTCTTGCAATTCTTTGCTTTAATTTTATTGCCTTTTTGACCAATTATTAATTATGCCCACCTGTTATATTTTCCTCCCCTCCTCCACAAAGATATGAAGCTTCTTGGAAAATTTTCTTGTTCTTTTGGCATGTTTTAATTTAACCTGCAAAATAGATGTTACTGAGGTCTTACAGTCATCATAAGTTTGAAATTTGGATCTATAGATGATCATCTTCTTGACTTTTAAGCCACTAATTCACTGCTTTCCTTCATTGATGAATACGAAACGGGGTTCTTATTGTCTGTAGTAGAAGAATTATCATCTAGAAAGAGGGGATACGAGGGTTAGAGCTCTTCGTTTTTTGGGCATTTTGGTAGCTGTTTTAGTGGTATTCCATAGCATGTTTAACGATCGAGTAGGCATATGTTATATTCGAAGTTGCATTGGATATGTTATTTTCGAATTTGCGTTGGATGAAGACTGCTGTTTATTCTAAAGCTAGAAAGATATCTTATAGCTTGAGGTATTATATACCACTCATGGTAATTAGAAGATTTGAAGTTCATTTCCCTGTTGAATTTTGATAGCTATTGCTGTTGAAATATCTATATTTTGTCAACTTCATGAGGAGATTCGTACTGTCTTGTGACTTGATTTTCTGCTTAAAACGCTTCGTAGCATACTGTATTGGATTTGGTAACTTTTTTCTTTTGTGCTGTGTGACTTGCACTGGCTAAGAAGACAGAGACTGAAATCTTTAGAGAAGCTTCCTTTTTCCCCCGAAAAATGCACCAGAAAAGATGCTTATAATGATTGCAAAGAAACTAGAAAATGTATTAACAGGCGAACGACTTGGCTCACTATCTAAATAATGTGAAATATACTGTGGTACGCTAGTTCTTCAAAATTATGGGGAGTTATTTGTAAAGCTTGTACTGGTTTGGCAGATTTAAACAGTATTCTAGCTCCAATTCAGTTTGGGTCTATAATTCCATGTGGTATTTCTTGTCTTCTATGTTTAGTTAAATTCAAAGATGTCCCCGGAGACGGATCATCCAATAAAATTGCGGCCAAGACTTTCACTTTCAGGGAAATGGCAGCTGCCACGAGACATTTTCGTAGCGAGTGTCTTTTGGGGGAGGGAGGTTTTGGTAGAGTGTACAAAGGGCAACTGGAAGGCTCTAATCAAGTATGTTCTTTTACTAAATTTTATGCATCTTATTTATTAATTTTAAACATTCTAAGAGGGTGTTTAGTTGGAGGGTGGGAATGCTATGACGTGCTGCGTAAAGATAATCTGGTTTTTCACGTTGCTATTGCTCTAGCCATATGTTTATTGTAGAAGTATGAATGGTGATGAAAATTTTCTCCATTTCATAAAATAAAAAGAAATACACTTTCTACATGCCAAATTCTTTTGAAATCATTCTTATTCTGATATTCTTACATTATTTTCTTCATTATTCATCTTTTCCACCAAAATGTAAATGATAAAATTTGAATTTTTTAATACCTGACTTTAATAAAGAATCAGAAGTGTCTCATTTTGCCCGTTTCAGATAAAATATAAATATATTTATAAAATATATCTGAAAGACACTACTTCCCTCTCAAAATACTATTCACTTGAAAATTTCCATATACAATCACATTTATTTTTACAACATTTTCCTTACAACAGCAGAAATTCAAAAACAAAAGAAATCACCTCAATTTTCGTACTGAGGTGAAAAGAACAAAATCAAAGTGGAAACCCATATTAATGCAACCTAAGCTATTTAATTTGATTTTGTAGGTACTAGGTAGTTGCAATCAAGCAACTAGATCATAATGGTCTACAGGGCAACCGTGAATTTCTCGTTGAAGTTTTGATGTTGAGTCTACTACACCACCCTAACCTTGTTAATCTTATCGGATATTGTGCTGATGGAGATCAGCGACTTTTGGTTTATGAATACATGTCATTAGGATCCTTGGAGGACCATCTTCACAGTATGTTGCACAATCACTGTAAATATTCGTGTTTTTTCGCTGTCTGAATGCTGATGGTTAGAGTTTCTTTGCAGATCCCATGCCTGGTAAGCAACTACTTGATTGGAACACGAGAATGAAAATTGCTGCTGGAGCAGCAAAAGGGTTGGAGTATTTGCATGATAAAGCTAGCCCTCCTGTTATCTATCGTGACCTCAAATGCTCTAATATTTTGCTCAGTGAGGGGTATCATCCGAAGCTGTCCGATTTTGGCCTGGCGAAACTTGGTCCCGTGGGAGATAACACGCATGTGTCCACACGAGTTATGGGTACCTACGGATACTGTGCACCCGAGTATGCGATGACTGGGCAGCTCACTCTAAAATCCGATGTCTATAGTTTTGGGGTTGTTCTTCTTGAGCTCATTTCAGGCAGGAAAGCCGTTGACAATTCAAAAGCTGGCGGGGAGCATAATCTAGTCGTTTGGGTATGTTTTTGGTTCTTGCATTATATTACGATGCTTTTTCCATGTAAGATAAAGTTAACCTACTATGGCTAAATTCCTACATGTAATTTTGTCAAAACCTTGAATCACATGATGTTTCGTTTGCTTATCCTCGTTTTTGTTGTTGTTGTTTTAAAATGAGGTTGTCTTGTGCAGGCGAGGCCATTGTTCAAGGACCAGAGGAAATTCTCACAGATAGCTGACCCTGCACTTCAAGGTCAATATCCATCTAGGGGACTATACCAAGCTCTGGCTATTGCAGCAATGTGCGTACAGGAGTAACCCAACCTACGTCCCATGATTGCAGATGTTGTTACGGCTCTTACATATCTGTCTTCGCAGAAATACAACCCTTAAACACATCCCACTCAGAGCCCACACGGGAAACCCGGTACTCCAACCAGAACAAAAGGAGATGCTGGCATGAAAAGAAATGGTGGAATCAAAAGAGAGAACACCAACAAACCATCCTAGGTTCATGCCATTTCTTTACACAATTTGTTCGAGGAAATTCTCTTGTGAACATTATGGTGCTTTCTGAACTGCTAGTTCAACTTGGATTCTACTGAGTCTGCACTCCCAAGTTTATACCACGGTTAAAAGATTTGCTCGGTTCTAGTGCGTCTGTCTGTGTCATGATCATTATCTTTTTTAAGGTATTGTTTCATATTATTCGATAGAACAGTATACGTGCCGGACTGCTTTAGTACGGTTACCGAATGTATGTAGCTATGTTGATTTGTGACAAAGGAAAAGAGAAACAGGGTAGTGTAATGAGTGACTACATATAAACATAATGCGATTGTTTAGAGAGTTTTGTAAATAAAGTTGATAGAGAGTTTATGATAACTCCACTGTTTATTTTAAATCTGTTTGTATGAAATCTGATAAGCTGTATACGACTCTACTTTAGCGTTGTCTTTTCCTATAAGATGGAGTATCATTCATTTGGGAAGACAATAATTATTCTCTCTTGGATATGGATTATCTTTATTTTACGTATCTATAATGTTTTATTGAGAAGTTCAGTATCAAGTGGAGCTTTATTTACTTATTTACGCTTAAATTCAAGCTTCGTCAAATTTCCTTTTAATACTTCCTCGTTCAAAGAGTCATTTTTTTTTTATTATTTTAGGCGTTTATAATAGTTTCATTTTCTTTTTACATAAATAGAACCAACACACTAATATAATTAGTTCACATTAAATAATAATAATAATATTAATTCTTAATTCATGTAAAAAAGTTTGCATGTAGATCAATTTTCTTTGGAGCGGACTGAGGTCGTATTTATTATTAATTGATCGAGAGATGTGTTGTGAGAGAAGAGGAAAAAGATAATATATAAAATGTGTAAGGTAATATTTATTATTAATTGATGAGAGATTTGTAGTGAGAGAAGAGGAAAAAGATAATGTATAAAAGGTGTTAGGTGTATAAGTTATTAGGTAAATTACCCTATGCACTTGTACACCATGCATCCATTTTTTAAAATATACACTTATTAATAAAAATATACTATATACTAATAAATAAAATTGTATACGTTTTACTATGTTATCAAATTTTCTATTGGTATTTCATTGAACAATTGAATGTAAAAAAATTACACAATTATTAAGAAGTACACTATTAAATAAACATTTATACATAGATAATATGAACTCAAGTTATTATGATTTAATATGATGGTAGGCTGTAGGTGTATGTAATGATTGAAAACTGAAAACAAATAAAGCTTAAGAATTTTATAAAATTAGATGCATGTGAACCCCTAAATAATTTTGACCAATTTCATGACCCAAAAATTGAGGGTGATTATGTGGTGTAACTGGTGGCTAGTGGTTAATAGGGTTAGTGAGGGTATGGTGGACAGTTTTAAATTTTAATTTTATTTATTTATTTTATTGAGAGGGACTAGGTATAATTAGGGGTACCAATTCAATTGGTACATGTTTGGTCTCCATTTTTCTTAATTAATTCCTGCTCCTTCAATAATATTATTTTTTATTTTTTTTAAATTTATTTTATTTAAATGATTATTATATACCTAAATTCTAAACCCCAGGGATAAATTATACCCTAAACTACAAGGTAAAATTACAATTATATCCTAAACCCTAGGGATAAATTATATCCTAAACCGGAGATAAATTATACCTTAAACCACAAGGGTAAAATTACAACTATACCCTAAACCTTAGAGATAAACTATACCCTAAACCACAAGGGTAAAATTACAGTTATATCCCTAAAATTAAATAAAAAGAACAAAAAGGAAAGAAAAACACACACTAAAGGTGAATAAATGAGATTGTATATTTATGAGATTGTATATTTTGAAATTGGTAGGATAGTTATATTCTAATGTTTGTCTACCGGCACACTCATAAATTGATAATCTCACATATTTCAAAACTAGAAGTCTAAATGTACAGTTTAGAACAATCTAAGGGGGCTCCGAATCAACAGTTGTCCCATCTTTCGGCCGTAAATTGAAAAAAATTCATAGCATAAGCTAATTCATACTCAAATCCAGTGGAGGTTGGAGAAGTCTACTAATCTATAACTATTTAAAAGTATTGAGTGAGTGAAAAATAGTACTTCATTCCTACGTACCATGTTGTTTTTCTTCTCAGCATTTCACAGAATGGGCCTCAATTGGGTTTTTTACGTTTTGGTAAGAAGGTTTTATTATCTAATTAATCTATATCCCATAAAACAATCGAAACATAATTATCTCATCAAATACCACACAACAATATAATTACATTACAACTTTGCATATCTCGTCTTTATTTGAAATACGAGGTACCAAACCAAGCCAAGAAACTTATTACACTTAATAACTACTACTTGGAATCTGAGTTCATATAGAAAGAGATACAATATAGCTGGAACAGCACAGGAAGTCACCCATATGCTTTATTTATTTCAGAAGCCAAGACGAATCGTCATTCAAATTTAAGCCTGCAGACAAAAGAATTCAATCAGCAATCGAAGAAACATGGAAGACTATCTGAATTAGTGAATGAAGAACTACCGAAAAGCGGCTTTTGTAGAGCGATAAAACGTATTCAGGGTCGGCTTTTGTTGGCTTGTATGCATCAATCTTGTTTATTTCCTGGACAAAAATTGCCAGCATGTATGCAACTTAAAATCCAGCCTTGGATGAGAGGAAGAAGCATACATAATTACATTATAACAGCTTCCATTAAAGAAGAAACTAGAATGGGAAATGATGATTGATGATCAGAGAACTTTAAATTGTAATAAAATGTAATGGTCTTGTGCACATAAGAATTTGTCTTTCTTCTCTATCGTGAAATTACTTTATCTAAATCCACAAATTGAGTATTTGGACAATTACTTTATAATAGAAAATTTTCATAGATAGTTTGATTATATCAATCTATAATGAATGGATTATGATCCAAGTACCTCAATCCATTTGGTCAATTTTGGCCTGCCTTTTGTAATATCAATTTTCTTCACTGCATCAAGAAAGATTTGATATCTCTCGATAAATGGAGCATAGACAGCATCTACCTATAGAGGGGAAGACATTTATCAAGAGAAGATAAAAAACGCAGCCTGTGAATGATCAAACATAACAAAAATAAATGTTAAGATACGTTGCTCAATAACAAGAATCTAACAATTTACTCAACATAAGACCAAAATTAATGTCTCAATATTGCTTCACATTCACTGTTGATTTTCTTCATATATTTTTGAGGGTACATCGCTGCAGACGAGCCTTGTGGATGAAAAATCACTTACTTGACTGAACTGGCCAAGGAAGAAAGGTCCATCATCGAACTTGCCAAGAGCAGTTTCCAAGTAATCAAATTCAGCACCTGATGAATAACCATTATAAATATGTTAAAGCTTAAACCAAAATATTGTGGATTGTAGTAATGAGATTGGTACAGAGCAGGACAGGATACCTGATTGGTTCGCAGTATCCCCTTTGAAAGACGCATTTACATTATCTAGGAATGTGTCCGAGTAGGCTATTAACTCCTCAGCAAACTCCCTTTTGGCAGGATCCTACGCATGTAAACATAATGTGAAACATGAAGATGGCAAGGAAAATTGAGCATTGCCAAGATACAATGAATTTTCCATTATTTCTTACATCAGGTAAGAGAGCAGGCCCTTTGAAGTTGGCATCTACATATTTTACAAGATCCAGACTCTCTGTAACAATTTTGCCATTGTGCTCCAATGCTGGCACCTTCAAGACGAGCAACAGATAACTTGAGCATTTAGTTTGTTTACTAGTATCAATTGCATAATGTAATGCACTAGTTCAAAATATTTTCGCATACAAAAGTAATGCAAATTACCAGTGCACCATCATGAATGATAATAAGTGGTTACTACAAAAGATATTGATGGGAATCGGGGAATTTTCAAGCCGTTGTGTTTGAGCAAAAAACAGGCATTGGCAACTCAGATACTAGATGGTGATCAAAAACAATCTCACTTCTAAGTCATACAAACCTTATTTTTAGGATTCACTTTCTCCTTGTACCAATCAGGCCTGTTTTGAAGGTTAATTGGAACCAATTTGATCTTATCCTGTAAACCCTGAAGATTTGCATAACAAGCTCGATTAGACTCAACTTATATTAAAAAAACAATACAAAAATATGTGTCCCCAATTTCTCAATGCAGGAAGTAACAACAGAGTCATGAACAATGAATCATAAACAAAAAGTTAACAGAAAAGGGAAAGAGAAACTATGGCTTCACAACACCTTAAAGTTCCTGACGATCCACACACGCTGAGCATATGGGCAAGGGTAATAGGTATACAACCTGCACACATCAACATCGTACTTTCAATTCCGGATCATCCACCATAAATTTCAATTTCGCTGCATCAAGCGGCTAATTATGCTTAAGGAAACCCTCATCGAGCGCGCGCACACACACACTAGAGTGGAAAAAATTTTGATAGATTATAGAAATGTGTGTGCGTGTGTGAATGAGAGAGAAAGCAGAGAGATAGACCTGGTGGTTCCGTCAAAGAGAGGTGGCGGTTCTGAAGTAGAATCCAGCTGCGGCAGAAGTACCTCTTGAACGTAACTGCAAAATTCAAAGCCACAACATGTAATTTCAACAGTATCACACCGAAAAACTTCACTACTTTTGAGAAACATTAAAAAAAAATAATAATAATAAATAAATAAAATAAGATGAAAAAACAACGATTAAATCCACCAGTTATGATCAAAGCGCGAAAGGCAAAAATTAATAAATTAAATAAAGCGAATTGCAGAGAATTATATGATTAGTAAATGAGAGAAAAGTAAAAGTTAAGAAGTTACGAAGCAGCCATTAGTGTCTATTGAAGGTGAACTCTGTGTGAGCTTGAAATCTCTCGCTCTCGCTTTATATAGACATGGAACTAAATTTGGGGTAGTGTTATCGTCACTGATAACGTAAGAAATTGACTTTTTTTCATAAACATTAAAAAAAAAACTGATAAATATCAATAAATTTAATTCAAATTTTATATGGGAGTGAAATCTCAGAAGATAAAGCTACATTGGAACAATTAGTGGCATAATTAAGGGCCTCAAAATTGAGAAAAATATAATTAGATCATGAATACACTTATTACGTATAATTAAAAATTTTCTAAAACTGAGATATTATATATGATCGCATTATCAAGACTTAACATAAAAATTGACATGTCTCCCACCTTAATTTGCATCCTCACTCGGTTATAAGTCTGGGTATTCACGTAAAAAGTTGTCTGCGTAAATTAAAAAAATAATAATAATAAAAATTTTTAAAAAAAATACCTTTACCATTAATATATGGTAGGACTTCCTATCGATTTAATGGGAATTTATTAGGATTGAATTTCAATAGTGGTATGTGACACCATTTAAAAAATGCGGGGAGTTAATGCGATGATAAAATCTAGGTTTTGAACCCGGAGTGAGGTTGCGCGCCTTTAAAAATTTAGTATTATGGGTAAGGGTATATTGTTTTGATCTAAAGGGTATACACTTTAATTAATAAAATGTACATCATTTTATTCTAAAGGGTATACATTTTTCATTAATATTTTTTTTTCTTTAGAAAATAAAGGGTACACATTTTTATACTAAAGGGTATGTAATTTAACACAAAATTCTAAAGACGCACGGAGTGTTGTTCATGCGCCCAGATACACACAATAATTTTCTTTAGAAAATAAAGGGTACACATCTTTATATTACTCCCTCAGTCCCATAAACAAATTCACACTTTCTATTTTTGTTCGTCTCATAAACAAGTTCACACCCCCAAATAAGGAAATACACACAAATCAATAACCCCACAACACACTTTAATTTCAAAATTGTCACCCCTTTACAACTCGCATAACTTACTTTATAATTTATTTATTACCTAAAAATACCAAATTATCCCCAAAAAATAATTTTTTCTTAAACTCCGTATCTGCAGTAACTGTGAACTTCTTTATGGGACGGAGGGAGTAAAGGCTATACAATTTAATACAAAATTCTAAAGGCGCGAGGAATGTGGTCCGTGTGTCCGGGTGCACAGAAGTTTTTGCCTTTAACCCGTGCGATGATACACGGGATAAAGGTATTCTAAGATTATATATATATATATATATATATATATATATATATATATATATATATATATATATATATATATATATATATATATATATATTCCCTCCGTCCCGCACCAAGAGTTTTTTTTCCATTTTGGTCGTCACACCCAAAGGATACCCTTTTCTTTTTTATTCACATGGGTCCCATACTCACCCACTAATACAATTAAAACATGAGGTCCACACTCCCACTAATACAACTACCCACTACACAATAAATAATAATACTTTTTAATTTACGTAAAAAAAGTAAAATGCACTCTTGGTGCGGAATGAAGGGGTATATATATTATGAAAGTGAAAGACTTTTCGGAATTTGTCTCATGTACAATACCAAAGATAATAAGTTTTTTAGATTTAATATAAAAGCAAATTTAATATTAAGGGTAATGAAATAAATATATTATTCATGAAAAGTATAAATATAAAAATACAATAAAGTCTTAGAAAACAAATATTAAATCATAAAGCTTAAGGTTTTAAACTCTATGTTTAGTAATTAGTCCATATTCGATTAATGATGTTCTTTATCACATTTTAAAAGCTTGCATATAAACTTTACAAACCATTCAGGGTTAATTGGTGTAAAAAAGAATGGTTTATTGGTGTAAAAAAGTAATAAAAGAGAGGTTTGTGGCAACTAACTTTTGTTATAAAAGAGTGAGTTGATATTAGGTGTATCTGAATGCAAGGGTGCATAGTATAACTTTTTATCCTATTTTTGTATATATGTTATTTTATTTTGTATAAGTGTTTCTTAATAATTGTAACTTTTTTTTACACTAAGTTTTTTATTAGAAAAAATTAGCATCCATATGTGTATAATTTTTTATTCAATAGTATATACATATTTTTTAATAATTGTATATTTTTTTACACTCAATTTTTTATTAAAAAAAACTAACAATTAAATTGTATATATTTTTATTCATAATTGTATTATGTTTTTGTTTATATTTGTATATATTTTTAAAAGTAGGTGCACCCCCTTAAAATTACAAACACAAAAAAGCAAAATGTTTTAAGTCGTAAAAAACGGACAAACTGGTTAGACGTCAATTCTTTACAACAATTGGAAAATTTCTGTAGGAGATAGGGGGAAAATAATGCATAAACCCTATTTGATTTCTTCCTTCTTTTACGTATTAAATCATATAATTTGCGACATGATATCAAAAATGGTGCTGGTGTAGGAAACTTCAATACTCAATTCAATACTAGTTAGAAGCACATGCAATGAGAGGCATATCTTAAAATATATGTAGATTTTATTGAAATACATTATCGTGCAGGATCTTGTGGATTAAAGACCTTGTAATTGACGGGATGGGTTTTCACGCTTAGAACAATGATTTGTGTGAAATCGTAGAATACATAAAAAGTAATAATTTTTATAATAAAAAGTGGTACTCAATTAATGAAAATACTATTTTATGAATAATTTATAATAATATAAATAAAGATAATAATATTTTATAGCGAGAGTGATAACATTTTAAGTAAAAACTTACAAGCCCTGGGAACACGGTATCCCTAAATCCTGCATTTTTTCAAAAGATATATCTTTAGTGTTAAGGGTAAATGATATATCTTTTAGTATAAGAACGTGTATCTTTTATTTCTTTTTAAAAAAAAATTAATCAAACATTTATAATATTTGTATTTTGGTATAAAAAAATTAGTATATCTTTTTTTATTAAAATGTATATTTTTTAGAATAAAATGAGTATCCTTATACACATTGTACACTCAAAGACATATGAGATCAACTCAACATGTTATAGTGAATGTGGTAACTAATTTAAAAAGTGAAAAATTGTTTCGCATCAAATAATTTATAAGAATTACCCCACGCTTAAATGTACCACTATTCAATGATATTTTAACGAATGAGTAAATGTTAGAAAAGAAAAAATCTTATCCTTCATTCGATAAATAAATCTTAAATTAAAGTATAAAGGTATATTATAAAAGTCTATAATTTTTCCAATAAATTCTACAAATACGTATTCTCAGTTAACACAGAAGAATCTATAGTTAAGATTATATGTTGTGGATAGCTCAGAACGATGTATAAAGACGTTTTTCGGGCCTTATTCATCAACTTCCTTTTCTTTTTCAACAATTGATTATGACAGAACTAGTAAGCTAATTGTGGGGAAAATAATTCAACTTTTAGAAGATATCTAGACACCTTGTAGATAAATCTTATTGTTAATAAATTCTAGGTATGTAGTTCATTTTATTCGTAGTCTCTTGCTAGAGCCTCTCGTTTTTTTTCAAACCCCTCATTGTTGGGTAGAGTTATTACCTCTTGTGGTTAACCAGATTCTCTTCATTTCCTAAGGTTGTCAATTTCCTACATTTCCTAAAATCTAAACCACTCATTTAGTCTGACGATAATGGTAAGGCCACCTCATCCCTCAAACTTAATTAAAATTTTAATTCCTTTTAAATTTTCTATGCTATTTACTTTTAAGACATTAATTACATCTATCGCTGCCACATCACTCCCTTTAATTTAAATTAATCTTAAATTTCTATGAAATCATTCTCTTTTTATAATTATTTTGTTAATTAATTATTCATAATTATAATTATACATTTAGCATTACATTTAAATCCTAAAAATAAATACTTCCTCTGTCCTAGGTAATGAAGGTTAGAGACCATATGGTTAACATAAGGTCTCTGGCCCTCTTAGCCTGGGACGGAGGGAGGGAATATTAAAATCTAGGAACAAAATATATCATAAAACACATGGATAAAATTATAATATACTCTTAAAAATAACAATAATCCTAAAAAAATATTAAAATATACCATAAATTACAAGGTAAAATTATAATTATATTCTCACAATTAACACTAAACCCTAAAAATAAATGTTAAATCTAGGAACAAAATAAATAATAAACAACAATTTTCCTTTAATTAAAGATAAAATAGTCATGAATTACATATAATTATTATAATTTTAATTAATAATAGTAAATGAAAAAAAAAACTAAACAAGAGAAAAAACAAACTGATATTTAATTTAAGAGTAATAAATGAAAAAGATGATGTGGCAAAATTTGAATGTTAAAAGTAATAATAAATGGCTTAGATAAAAAGAAATTTAGAAATGCTACGAGAAGATCCAAATCCCATAACTTATACTAATAGATAGGTATACATTAATGAATAAAACTTATAAAGTTTGTAAGCAAATTTATAGTAAAATTTCTATTAAATTTTTAATAAGATGTTAAACCATTTATAACAAAGCATCCGGACTTATTTAATCGTGCACAAGTTTTCAAAATAATAAAATTAAATTGATTTAATTTAAACAATGCCTATATTCAATAAACATCATCACTCATATTTTGAGGAGCAGTAAAGTAAGACATCATAAATAAAATTATAGAAACTACAACAGAAGATAATTTGCTACAATAAATAATAGAGCTAAAAAAAGACCAAATATTACAACCAAAGAACCTTGACGTGACTATTCTTGCTGATTCCCCGATGTTATCATGTGAAGCTAGATGGGCCCAAATTGGTCGAAATTTTTTGGGAGAAAACTTAAAATATTCAAAATTCTAAATTTTAAATTAATACTAACATTTTTTTCTCTCTCATGTGAATAGTAACTTTTCTAGATTTCAATACTCCTGTATGAGTAGCCTTGTCGGCTACCATAATGGTGGCCTACGTGACTGTCAGCATGGCGTCCTTGTCGGTTTAAACTCATTTTAACTCAATTTTAATATTTTCCTTTTTTCCTCAAAATAGACATAGTCCATTACGATCATATCAGGCCCAACATACTTTCGTACATTAATTAAACAACATTAATATCGTAATTAATCAATTTGAAATAGTAACAGTACCTTTTTCTACCGTCAATTCATCGGGTATCCGGGAGGTTTTACAGCTGCTCCTCACAACCAACTATGCACCCCGCAGTATGATGGTTCAATCCCGTTTCTTCAACGGACCTCAGCACAATCCTGGTTCGTTTCCTACACCGGGTGTACAAGATGCTGCTACTATTTCTCGTCGGAAAATATGGAGACTAAGGTTGCAGAATATAATGGAAGGTTACATAATTCGGGCAGTAGCCCAAGATTATTTATTTATGGAATGTAGAATTTATTACACACTCATCCTCACAGAATAAAAGGAGATAACTCCTTTAGCTACCTATTGTAGCTACACTCAGAACACTCATACAAAGAAAGAAAGAAAGAAAGATACAATGTTTATTTAGAAAACAGAGGGGAATGGTTGATATCTTCTACTTCCTCAAAACACTTATTTATAGAGGCATTCGGATTTGGAATCTAGATTTCAAAGCCTCCTAATATTATTGTGACGTCATTGCTTACGTCACTGCTTGCATTATTTTTTCTTGGATCCCAACTTTAGCAGCTGGCTGGTCCCTTGTCTTTATTGGATGCCAATTTTAGTGGTTGGCTGGTCCCTTTTCTTTATTGGATGCCTTCTCGTGGGCCACCCTTGTCGGTCACATGTATCTTACCCTTTTAGAAGAGTCATCTGGCCCTTATTTTTTTTAAGAGTCATTTGTCTTCATTGGTGCCTGAAGATTCTCCTGGCTTTTGGGTAATTTGAAGATGTTATACCCTCTTCTTTCCACGTGTCTCTTTTGATGGGGTAGTTCAGCACTCCTGATCATCCCTATGCCCAACCTTATTCCTTTTTCGAATTCTGGTTCGGTGTGGATGGAACAGCTGGTACACACTTTGTTAATCCATTGCCCAAAATATGCCATGTTGCAATATCTCCGATGAGTTTGTTTGCTCACCGGAATCTTGTTTCTCCAGAGAAGTTCTTATTTTTCTTGGAACGCCTTCTCAGCAAACTCTGTCTTCTTTCCTGTTAAAGTATTCAACAGAAAAGATTCATTCAAAGATTTGTGTTTGAACTTGAATGAGAACTTCACCTCCACCATTGCTTTGATGCAGGCGTACAAACCCCTCGCTCGTCGCGTAGAGATTTGTTCTTCAGAAAAAGTAGAAACCAAGACTGGTTCCTTTCCAGAAGACTCTTTGATCTTATTCGATGCTGAGACATCGAGTCTTCTTAACTTGATGAAATGAAAGGCCTCGTGATTGTCTTTCCCTACTGGTTCTGGAGCCGCATTTGTAAAGTAAAGCTCCAATACATCTTCCCTGGATAGGGTTGAGTTGTTTTTCCATGCCTTGAAAACCTTTTCTTCCAGCCAATCTGGAAGTTTTGCAAGTTCTGGGAAGCTTGGTGCAACAGTTCAAATTGAGGCTAGTGCCTCAAAATCATACCATTGTTTAACATCATTTGGATTTGAGCCTTCTCGCATCCAAACTTGGGGATATTCCCCAAATATATCCACCTGATATTTCTCCGGTCGTATTCCTTATCTGGTGTTTAATTTCTCCCAGCTGGTCTAGTATTCCTGTCAATAAGAGAAAACATCTAAGTTAATACCAACCAACCTTAGCAGTACCCGTCATAGGCCTAAGGTTAATCTCTCCCTCTTTAACCCCAGAGGTGCTGGGTTGACTCGTCGACTCTAGATGTGACTCCAGGTCTTTGATTTTTCCTTGGACCGGTTCTTCTTTTGGAGGTTCTAATCTAGGACTCGTGCTAAGGGTACTTGAATTCCTTACTCCGAGTTTAGAGCCCCGTTCTCGACTACTCTCCTTTTATCGATTGCTATTGCTATCAACAGCCTGGAGGAGTGGCTCTCGTAGTGACTCGAATAGACTCGCATTGTTGAGAATGCAATCTCGTATGCGATTAAACACTTTTGTCTGATCACTCACTTGTATTTTTCCAGCACGCCTTACATTGAGTGCTAGATTCTCGAATTCCCTTTGGAGCAACTCAAGGTTGTCCATCAGGTGCTTGGAGACCGTCAGGATAGAGTATATTTCAGCTCCCTCCATCTCTTGTCAGGAAATCTGCCAAAACATTATCAACAGATTTAATAATGACAATATTAAAATCATAATATTGGCATTCTTCTTGTCATCTTAATAGTCTAGCCTTTTCTGGTTTAGATTCAATTTTATTTTTCAAAAAGGCTTTGAACCTTGTGTTATCAATTTTAATGATGAATTTCTTCGCGAGAAGAAATAAAGGCCATTTCTTGAACGCTTTCCGAACTGCAAAGAACTCCTTTTCATTGATATGCCACATGTTTGCTTCATTCTCTGTAAAGAGTCCGCTATAGTATCTGCATGGCACTTCTCCTTCAGATGTGAACTTAGTTAGAATTGCTGCCTACCAATGGTCACTGGCATCTATGTAGAGTACCAGTTCATTCTCGTCATTCGGTATAGCTAACTTGGGGAGCTCCTTGCAAACCTTCTTTAGTTGTTTTACCATAGTTCGGTGTGATTCCTCCTATTTGAATTCTGCATCTTTTTTCAACAAAGGACTGAACACTTTTCTGTATTGCGCTAGATTGTTAATGAACATTCCAGTAAAGTTGACAACTCCTAAGAAGCTTTAGAGTTGCTTTTTGTCCTTGAAATCTTCAGGAAATCCTTGAACCTTTTCTACAATGTGTGGTTGTAAAATAATTCCAGACTCATCGATCTCGACTACAAGAAACTCGATCTGTCTTGTTGCAATTACTGCCTTCTTTTCAGAAAGCACTAATCCTTCTTTGTGACATACTTCTGAAAATACTTCCAGATGAGCCAAATGTTCCTTCATGTTCTTTGAGGCTATGAGGATGTCATCCACATAAACAAACATGAATGAGAAATAATCTTTGAACAGATTATCCATTTTCCTTTGGTATATCTGGGGTGCATTTGCCAAACCCATAGACATAGACATGACATTCTAGATATAATGGCCTTGTAGTGTGGAGAAGGCTGTGAACTTCTTGCTTCCTTCTTCAATCATAATCTAGTAGAATCCAGATTTGCAATCGAACTTTGAGAATACCTTGGCATTCTTGATACAGTTAACCAAATATTTCCTACTTGGTATGTAGTATCCATCGGACTCCAAGATGTTGTTGATCCCTTTGTAGTTGATCACAAGTCTCAGCTTTCCCCGCTTGACTTCTCCATGATTTCGAACCAGAAATCCTGGACTGCTATATGGAGATACTCCTGGTGATATCAACTTAAGGTCCAGATGTTCCTTAAGTATTAGCTGCATATCCTTTCGATCCTCTTGGTTCATTAGGATTGTATCTTACGAACTCATGTTCTTTTCCCTCTTTTACTTTGAGTGAAGCTTTGAGCTCGTTTTTGTCCTACCAGGCTAGAAGATCCTCGTTGAAGTTCCTCTGTATCTTCTTCTTGACGTCCTCCAGAGATGTTTGTTCTTCGATTGTGGTGTCTTTCTGTAAGCTTTCTCCCAAGCTTGCTTTGAGAAGGTGGATTGTGTCTTCTTTTAGTTTCTTCATCTTCCATCCTCCTCTGGTCTCGGTTCTCATTTAAAGGACCGTTTCGCCATATTTTCTTCAATCATTCATCTTTGGATGGCTAAGTTTTCCTTCATCACCACGCTTGCTGCGAAATCTGATTGGCATTTTTCTTTGAAATGCATTACGCAGTCTTGGTGCGATGATCTTATGTTCACAAAGGGTTTGAAAATAAGCCTCCTTGTTGCGTTTTCTTGGGTAAAATGCTTGAATGTCTGTAGAAAATTATTTTCTAACAGGATATCTGCTCCGGTATCGTGAAAATATAATGGTGGCGTTTTCACCTTGTACCACGGGGTATGATCCGCTCCTCCTATCATGATTTCCGCTTGTCTGCTAAATCTGTTTGGCATTTTAATATTGAATTGCATTAAATGGATGTCAAGATAATGTTTCTTAAGGATAACGTTGAGGAAACGATCTCAACGGTCTAAGAACTAAAAGAAAATCCATATATCAATTCAAGTTTATCTTTCACATATAGGAATCACAACTATCATCATGATATAATTGTCTCATTTGGTTTTGAGACAAATGGAGATGATTGTATGATTATGTGATTCAGTGGGAGAATGTTTAAGTTAAACTGAGGGAGACAAGTGCAGTCTCAATCAGGTGCCCTAAAGTAAAACTAAAGATTTAAGAAATATAGAAATATTCTATATATTTTGATTGTTGGAAGTTGTTGTATGATGAGGTCTGTACAAAACCTAATTTAGCTTATGTTGTTGGTATATTAAGTAGAAATTTAATAAGTAACTCTAGTATGGATCTTTATAAAGTATTTACAGAGAATTAAAGATAACATGCTTGCACATTAGGGATCAGATTTTTAGAGATCAAAAAGAATTCTGATTCTGAGTTTGTTGGATGCCAATACAGTATAAGATCCACTTCAGGCTATATCTTCTGTTGGTCAGGAGAGCTATATCATGCAAAAGTGTCAAGCAAACACTTATAGCTCATTAACCATGACAATAGATATAGTATCACACTAAGGGGCATTCACACATGAGATAAAGGTTGCGAAGCTTTGTCACATAAAGTTTATTGTGACAGTTAGTTCGCAATAAAGTATTAGCAACAGGAGTTCTTATAAGTCAAGCAAATTGGCATAGAATTCTTGGTTGATAAAGAAAGTATTTTATGTGGATAAAATTCTAGTTGAGCATATTGTGATAGACTTCAAATAAGGATCAGCCAATTATGTATTTAACGCCCTGTATTTGAGCTAGCTACTTATGTGGGTGATAAAATACATTGGTTTAGTGGGAGTCTATATTTGTTGTTCTTTAAAGTTTTCAAAACACTTTGATTTGAATAATTTGATTTTCTGTAGAATAAAGTTGATAGTTGATGGATTTGAATTGGATTTGAATTCATTGTGAATTCACTTAAGTAATTTCATTTTGTAATATTTTACATTATGGATTGATCTCACTAAAGTTTAAAGTTGGACCAGTTGGAAATAGATATGATATTGATCACGTTACATGTAATTTTCATGCTACTCACCATATTTGATCTATGTCATTGAGTGTATTGATATGGTGATTGTCGGGGTTTAACCACGATTTGTAATATGGTGAATGCCGCGGTAGTTCCATATTAGTATATGAAATGGGTCAGATTGTTAAGTATAGCTTGAAGAGAAATAGCATACGGTTGCGGAACTAAGGACTCTTGATATAATTGTTTTGGAGAAACATATAGCCCAAGTAGGAGATTGTTGGAAATTTTTAATTTTCAATATAGTCTAATTGTGGGCAATATATTATTATACAATTATATTAGCTATTCAATTATTTTATGGACTTAATTAAGTTATCCAATTAAGGTGTAAAGTTCATGGGCTGTAATATTTTGATATGGGTCAATTGAGTATATACCCAATACTACGTGATTAGATGATTATGAGTGATTTAGTCAAGTAGTATATAAAGGCTTCTGGTTATGGTCCCCAATATACTAAGTCACACATGATCTTCCCTTCTCCCCATCGGGAGTGATTACTGCGGTCCCCATAAGGAATTAGGAGGCTTAGTTGAGGAAGGTCATAATACTGATTGATCTTCGAGTGTGTGTATGAAAGCTCATTAGATCAGGTGCGATACCGCATTACAGTTTGATCTCAATTTATCATAATAGGGTTAAAGTTTCATGGATTGGTTGGATGCCAAATGACTGTGGGTGTTTAAAATTATTAATTGGCTCTAGCATATGTGATGAGAGATGGACAAGTGTTTAATTATTCATGTATTAGGCATGTAATTTTGAAAGCTGGATTTAGTGGTGTGTTTTTTTGGTTGACTGAGTAATTTAAAGAAAGTATTAATCGACAGATTAAAATATATGATGATATGCACCCTCAATTTTATTGAAATTTACATACAAATATTTGTTCACTTGAGAGAGCAAGGCAATTTGGTAATGGTATTTGGGATTTGTACCCATTCCAAATATATGATATGTATACGTGTATATATGGGCATTTTCTTTTATACCTATTATGCCAATCAAATTTTGATTTAGATAAATATGCCCACTCTTTTCATTATGAATATTTGGATTGATTGATTCAGTTCCTTATGTAATTAAGGAAATTGGAATAGATATTTATTTATTGAAATTTGACACTCATGTGTAAGGTTTTGTGTGGTAATAGTTGGACATATAAAGATGAGCCCTTCTCTTTCAATTGGATTAAGGATATAATCACGTTATCATTTTCAGCGATACATTTAGATTCTGATTTCTATTATATTTCTGCATTTTGGATTTGCATTTTGAATATATATTTTTGTCACGTGAATCAATAAAAGATTATGAATATTATTATAGCCACATATTCTTGTATTGGATTTAGTGGCTAATAATTTAGCGGATTATAATTTCCCAATTTAATTTATTTAAATTAGAATTTGAAATTCTTAATTAAGTTAAGAGTCTTTCAATTATTTTGAATTTGTGAGAATCATCTAATATTCCATTAAATAGTGGAATTTAATTAAATTTAAATTTGGGAAGACATTTTTTAATGTCGTCATTTAAAAATAAATATTTATTTTAAATATTTGTTTAATTGGTCTAGTAATTTTCAATCTGGTCAATCAAAACATCATGTTGCAATAACAGCCTCTGTGTGTGGAGTGCGACTTTATTGAAATTACATAGATGGGTGTGGTATTATTTATATATTCTGTGTTCGGCTCATAGGTAGGCACAGTTTGACAGAATAATAACACACATGCGATGATAAGTATGTGATAATTATTTTAAATTATTCATGTGAACATTAATCGGTCCAAAGATAGACTTTTGTTTGACAGAACTTATTATCAATACTTGATTATTACACCAAGATTACCCCTGCAGTTAATTTTTGTCCATAGACGAGGTTAATGTTGTACAAGGTGTCTTGTGATGGGTCCCCAACTAGTATCACTAGTCATAATTTATTTTATGACATGCATGTTGCGAGTGTATTTTCATGCGGGTATTGATCGGCCCAAAGGTAGATTAATATTTGGCCCGAAATACACAAGCACCTGTGGTGGTAAGTACGTGATAATTATTTGTTTGACATGTGAGTAATAAATCGGCCCAAAGGAAGACTATTGCTTGACAGTTCTTATTGTCAGTATTTAATTACTACAAAGAGGGTGTCAATTACAAGTTAGTATTGTTGTCATTGGACTTGATACTAATGTTGTGTTCGATTCCTTGAGATGATTCTAAACTATTTAAAATTTTTGAAAGATTATAAAGTTTAGTGCAAGCATGATAATCATTTTGGATTAATTCTCTGTACAATTAAGAAGTATGCTAATTAAGTTTAACATATATCAACAACGAAATCATACATGATGAGTGAACTTCAATAATAAGGATGTGACTAATAGGTTTCTAAAAAATATTATCTCAATAAAGTATAAGGACAATAAAGAAAACTCATTTGGAAAGCTGTTAAAAAGAAACTAAAGTATAACCTTTCGTTTTCTCCTAAAGGCTTGTGGAATTGTCTTATAATTAACCACATTAAGATTACTTAGTATGAATGATGTTGTGGTGTAATTAAAAGAAAAAAAATAGTACTCCACAACATATGGTTAATAATAGGATAAATACTTAAGATTGCAGCTTATGATCTCAATAAAGTTCCAACTTATAAAGTAGTTGTGAGAACTCTTTGAGTTTCACATATGTTGATATCCAACTAAGGCTGGATCATTGGGGTCTACTAAAGAAAATTGGACTCATATAAATACAAGTTATTTTATTGATTATGAATAAAGATAAAAGCTTATGATTCAATTAATCAGATGATATTTGAGACAGGTAATACAATATTTTTTAAGGATGTTGATTTGGGGGGAAGATCAATATTATAGATATTTGTCTTTGTGGAGGAGTCGATTCGACTCTACTTATGTTTCAAGAACGTGAAAATTCAGAATAAGATAAGACAATGTCAATAATATTTAAGGAATAACAAATTCAACAACCTCAAGAATTAATGTTAATAAGGTAACCACTAAAGTTAAGAGATAGACAATTCAGATGATTTAATAGTTTTTCTCCCAAATAAAGAGACACTATAGAATTAATTAATGGTAGGAAACAATGTTCATTAAGTCATGTAAGGTCCAAAACTCGAAAGTGGGTTAGTGTTATAAGTTATGAGTTTAAATCAATACAAGATGATCAAATTTGCATCTTGGTTATGGATTATACTCAAAAGAAAAAGAAGGCATTGTTTTAAGGGACTTTCTATCCGGTTACTAAGAAAGGTTCTTTTAAGATAATCGTGGCATTGGTATCACATTTTGATCTTGAATCACATTAGATGGATGTAAAGATAAAGTTTCATGATGATAACATTGATGAAACGATCTCAACATTTTAAAAACTAAAAGGAAATTCATCTATACATTCAAGAAAACTTTCCCGTAAAGGAATCACAATCATCATCATCATGAAGTAATTGTCTCATTTGGTTTTGAGATAAATGTAGATGATTGTGTGATTCAGTGAGAGAATATTAAAGTTAAACTAAGGGAGACAAGTGCAGTCTCAATCAGGTGCCCTAAAGTTAAACTAAAGATTTAATAAATGTAGAAATATTCTATATGTTTTTATTGTTGGAAGTTGTTGTATGATGATGTCTGTACAAGACCTAATCTGTTGTTGGTGCATTAAGTAGACATTTAAGTAACTCTAGTATGGATCTTTATAAAGTATTTATAGAGAACTAAGGATAACATGCTTGCACATCAAGGATCAGATTTGTTAGAGATCATAAGGAATTCTGATTTTGAGTTTGTTGGATGTCAGTATAAGATTCACTTCAGGCTACATCTTCTGTTGGTCTGAAGAGCTATACAAATAAGTGTTAAACAAACACTTATAGCTCCTTAACCATGACAACCGAATTAGTAGCACACTAAGGGGCATCCAATCATGAAATAAAGGTTGCGAAACTTTATCACATAAACTTTATTGTGACAGTTAGTTCGCAATAAAGTGTTTAGCAGCAACATGAGTTCTTATAAGTCAATCATATTGACAGAGAATTCTTGGTTGTTAAAGAAAGTGTTTTATGTGGATAAAATTTTAGTAGAGCATATTATGATAGACTCTAAACGAATCCACCAATTATGTATTCAACACCCTGTAATTTTATGAGCTAGCTACTCATGTGGTGTTATATGATTTTAGAATACATTGGTTCAGTGGGAGTTTATATTTATTACTCTTTAAAGTTTTTAAGACACTTTGATTTTTGATAATTCAGTTTTCTGCAGAATAAAGTTGATGATTTTGAATTCTTTGTGAATTCACTAAAGTTAATTTTACATTTTATAATATTTTAAATTATGTATTGATCTCATTAAAGATTAAAGTAGGACCAGTTGGAAATAGACATGATATTGATCACGTTTACATGTAATTTCCATGCTACTCACCATATTTGATCTATGTCATTGAGTATATTGATATGGTGATTATCGGGGTTTAACCACGATTTATAATGTGGTGAATGCAGCGGTAGTTCCATATTAGTATATGAGATGGACCAAATTGTTAAGTATAGCCTGAAGAGGAATAACATAAAGTTGCGCAATTAAGGACTTTTGGTATAATTGCTTTGGGAACAGTATATAACCCAAGTGAGAGATTGTTAGGAAATTTTAATTTCCTATATAATCTAATTGTGGTCAATATATTATTATGCAATTATATTAGCTATTCAATTATTTTATGAACTTAATTAAGTGATCCAATTCAGGTTAAAAGTTAATGAGCTATAATAATAATGATATGGGTCAAATGAGTAGATATTCAATACTACGTGATTAAGTGATTATGGGTGGTCTAGTCAAATAGTATATAAAGACTCACAGTCCCCAATATACTAAGTTGCACATGGTCTTCCCTTCTCCCCATCGGGAGGGATTACTATGGTCCCCATAAGGAATAAGGAGACTTAGTTGAGGAAGGTCATAATATCTATCGTTCGTGTTCCGCCTAAATGGATCAAGGTACGCTTCCGCTATACAGTTTAGATCTCAGTTTATCATCATAATAGGGTTAAGGTTTTAAGGATTTATTTCCTACATTAAAGACCAAATGTTTTATTACATTTTAATACACAGTACTCTTTTATGATATTTTAAGGGATGAGTGACATGTATACGTTAGAAAAGAAGAGAAAATCTTATCCCTAATTTAATGTATAAATCTTAAATTAAAGTATAAAAGTATATATTAATATTATAAAAGTATATAATTTTTCCGATAAATTCATACAATGTATTCTCAGTCTATACCGAAGAATCTATAATTAAGACTTGGATAGCTAGAAAGATGTACAATTACAAAGACGTTTTTCGGGCCTTATTCATCAACTTCTTTTTTTTTTTTTTCAACAGTTAGATTATGACAAAACTAGTAAGCTAATTTAGTATATTCGGTTGGAGAAAATAATTAACTTTTAAAGATATCTTAACATCATGTAAATAAGATTGTCAAATTCTAAATATATTTCGTCGTAATGCCACTATTATGTAACATCGTCTTATTAGGGCTTACATTCCTTTTCGAACACTAATAAATATATGCGCATTAATAAATAAAAAATTGGATACCCATACTTTATTAGCGAGTATTTTGTGAAATTTTTATTAGTTTTTTAATTGAAAAATAAATATAAAAGAAGGCAAAAACTTCTGCGCTCCTTCGTGTCACCATGTGAACACAATACTCCCCCTCTATATTTTATTTAAACATATGTATTGTTAGGGGTTTAAATTATAAAGGGACACGAAAACTGCAAAGGTGCGCAGAATGTGATCTGTGCGCCTGGGTGCACAGTAGCCTCATTCATAAAAGAATCACTAATTTGTAGAAAATCCGCGTGTAAACATCATAATTGTAAAACACACACAAGCAATCGTACTTTATAAGGAAATACTTGTGTGAGTTTGTGCTATGAAATGATTTTTGTGAGATGGATAAAAAATATTTCAATGAGAAAAATAATACTCCCTCCGTCCCAAATAATGAGGGTCACAGATCTTATATTAAAGGTCTCTGACCCTCATTACCTGAGACGGAGGGAGTATTTAATTAATGAAAATTGATAATAGTACAATTAATTATTTTATAAATAATTTATAATATTAATTAAAATTAAAAGTGATAATATTATTAAAAAATAAAATAATAATTAATCATAAATACATAAAATAATCATCATGAGACGAGTTAACACAAGACTACCCTACTTTACGCATCAACACGTAAATATACTCCATATAAGTCTCGATTAAAAAATATGTTCCTTAAGTATTTTGATATTCTTTTTAAAATAAATAAATGATAAAATATAATATGGTGTGATGATATTTTTGTAAATGTGGAATATAAAGGAAGGTTAGTTTTTGGGCTGAAAATAAAAAAAAATTACTATTGGAAGAATTCGAGGTGACATACATTTATGCATCACCATTGTAGATTAATGTCGCATACTCCATAATTAACACGACAACACAACAATAATAACAACACAATAAAGTTATTGTTAACCTACATTTTTTGTGTCATATTTTTATCATGCTATCATTAATGGAATATATAATATCATTACAGTATACAACTATAAACACCAAACTCCACTTCTGAACGCATAGTAATCAATCATCTATAAGATGTTACACCATTTACAACAAAGCATCCGGACTTATTCAATCGTACACCAGTTTCAAAACAATAAAAATGAAATTGATTTAATTTAAACAATGCCTATATTCAATAAATATCATCACTCATATTTTGAGGAGCAATTAAGTAAGACATTATAAATAAAAATATAAAAAAAGACCAAATATTACAACCAAAAGAACCTTTATGTGACTATTCTTGCTCCCCGATGTTAAATTTGCAGCAAAATGCAAGTTCAATAACAGATGTCGCCCTCGAGCCTTTACGTCCGGTTGCTTTTTAGTCGGATTTCTTCATCAGACTAAGCAAGACTCCGCTCATCAAAGAGGTGGCAACAAAAGCAAGGGAAACCTCCGTGGATATATGAAAACCTGTGAACATGGAGAGGAAATTAAATAAATTATATGTGCCTGTAGCTTATATGAATGTGACAGGTTATATCATATCAGAGATGCTTACCGAAGAAATCTAGGATCATTTTACAACCGATGAATCCTAGAACGATCCCAATAGCTGGCTGATTAACAAAATCCGTGACCACATCAGAGCACAGTACATAAAGTGGATTATCAAGACAGAGAAATGGCACATTATAAAGTTTTAAAGAGCAAATTACAAGTGTACCAGATGAAAATGAAGACAACGAAATGAACAACCAACATCCCCAAATTCCAATCGTTACCATTGTTCCAATAACTACCCCACCCCCTTCAATCAACTTTACTCCCACTGTCATTACTTTCCTCAATGATACCATTTATCATATCACATATTCAAAGACATAAATGAGGTCATGGTTGAAGATTCAGGAGGCATAAGCAGCAAAGTTGAAACAGAGCGCAAATGGAGAAAGAGCGCAAACAAAAATCAATTCAGGGATTATGCATATAGTGTGATAAAGTTATTAAGATTTTCAATTTCTTTAACCGGACCAAATGCCAACATGATGCTGCACCTATAGATAACTTCAGTCAGATTCATAGGACCAATCATCTTATCATATAAAATGACAGGTGAACAATCATGATCTTCGTAATCATAGAGCATACAGACCCAACAGGTGAGCCATACTTTAAATTCAAACCAAGCAAGCAAAATTTCACCTGCAAATACTCCAAGTCTGACATGCTTTCAGAGATGAGTGTGAAATATGACCTTAAACCTGCAAAACAAAAGAACAGGGATGTAGGTACCAATACTAGATGTCGATCAGGAACAGAATTAATGCATGCAAACTCAAAGTTATTACACACATGAAAACCGAGGAAAATATGCCAATTAGTCCGAGAAAATTAATTGCCAATTAGTCCGAGAAAATTATCATAATTATTAGAAAATAAGGAATCCATACTAATTTTCGTGGATGTGGTGTTAAACTTGTACTTTAGCTATGGGAACCAAGATATATCAAAGTAATATTCAAGCTTTAACTTTCCTAAAGAAAAAGAACCTGAATAATGAAACAAAAATGGATGGAAAATAACATTTGAAAAATTTTTTTAGAAAAAAATAAGAAGACCTGATAATATACCCACAACAAACAAAACTTTAGAATTTAAAATATGGTTTAAAAAAAACTTTATTAACATATTAAATAAAAATTCTTTTAAATTTGAGCAGAGGAAGGATTAGGTCAATAACATATTATAATTACTGAGGAAGGGGGGGATCTTATAAATATATTAATAATACAGATACAAATTAAAATAATTTATCCCTTCAATCCATCTCTAATTCTCTGGTGATGCCCAAACATAATCAGCTACACCAAAAATTGGTAAGAAACAATATGAGAGGGGCACAGGACAAGAGTGCACCTAAAATGGCGAAGAGGTTAGATGTAAAAACTATGAAAGGATCGCGTGTTACACCGAAAACTGCTGGTATGGAATCAACCTGACATGAAAGAAAATAACATGTGAAACTTTAGCTAGCTAATTGTCTCTTTGATTGCTGATGTATATGGTACCTACAGCAAATGCAATGTCACTGAGTTCTAAAACTGCTACAGTCAAAAGCAAAGGTGTAGCCTGCCCAAAATGTTGGACTCCTGTTAGAAACCAAGTTAAAATTAAAACAAATAAATCATATGGAGAATGTCCAATGACTTGGGTCAATGGAAAAGCAGAACATCACCAAAATTTGGTCATTATTCATTGGAAATTTTCAGAATATGGGGTGGCATCACATTAGCTACAATTTGATAACCTAATGGAGGACTTACTTTCCAGACACCGTCTTGAATAGTTACAAATTTATCACCATCATAATTAGCTGCAGATCAGAGATATGGACGGAGTTACATTCACAGACAAATACAAACAGAAGAAATTATGCATGGTGCAAGATCGAAAAGCCAATAAGTTATTGTAGCTGCCAAACAAGCAATTCCAAGACTCTCATTACTCATAGATAATAATAATCCATAAATATGAATAAGTAGAAGCAAGATGATGAGATGAAGGCAGAAAAGTAGAGTTAAATGACCAGCTAATAAGCTCATATTTGGCTCAGACCCAAATGAATCTAACAGTTATGTTCAAACTTTAAGTTTCTGAATCCTTTTGAGTCAAAACAGAGCCCAAAATGTGAGTCTACTCAATTCCTAGGAGGAAGTGAAGCTCCAATGTTAAGCTAGTAATTTTTTGTAAAGACTGTGCTCGGCTTGACTGATCTCCACACCTCTAATCTACAGAAACATGTGGACATTAGAACGTTATGCATGCTACCACAAAAAAAGATCTTCAGATCTTAAATATTCTAATTGAGAGTATTATCTATACACGTGTCGTCTCTAGGATCACTGTCCTACGTGTCAAATTATAAGGAGTTTGGATGCTTACGTGGCATCTCTAAAAAATTATTCGTCTACATGTCAAAATAATAGAGAGTTTAACTAGATGATGTGTCACATTTATGTTAGATTTGAATATTATGAAAACTTTTATGTGTATTAATTTTTTACTATATTAATTGTGCAATTATCATTCATAAAGTGCAATGTCTCATAAATAGCATCTGCATAAAATTATTGAATTACAAAAAGGATAATGCCAATAATAAGCAACAAATCAATAATTTTTTCACTTTAAATTATACCACATACATACATAAAAGATTGGGAAAATTATTTTTTAGGACACTAATTAAGGGGTGGTTGCATTTCTAGGATACTATATTTTCGGGATGACCATTTTAGAATATTCTATTAAAAAAATATTCATACCAATTTAATTTAAAATTGATGTCTTTACCTGTGCAATGCTCGGGGCATGATACTAGTATATATGTATGAAGTCCATCAAGAGCCAAACAGTTTCAAAAGCTATGAACAGGAAAACGCTTTAATAATAATACTTGCATATAATAATTTTATTGAAATGTGAAAAAATAAAAGCACATAATTATCATCAGATTATGCTTATTAGGACACGAATTGGTTAAAAAAAAAAAAGTGGCTCCTGGGGAACTTTGGCACTCAGATGCCTTCAACAATTATGCTCAATATTGCATGCTATGCAGACAAATAAGCTTATGGATGACGAAGTAGGGAAGAATGAGATGAGAGAAATTACAAGTTACAGGGATGAACTTCTGGCATGTCTTTACGATGAAGTTATCTGAGAGATCTGTATCTTCATCTTCCACAGTAAATAACTAATAAGACAAATGGAAAAGCAATAAGAGTACAATCAATGAAGAACTCTAAAGGCTAACTACGCCACATAATGTCAATTAAAATAAGAAAGGCACAACAAAATTCAAGCATTGCAACCATTCCACATCACATACATACATACGTATATAGATAGGATAAAAAGATAGCAAGAAAATAGATCTGTATTCATGCCTTTCACAATTTTTGGTTAACTTTAATTAGTTTTATCGAAAACTTTATAAGGCAGGTTCTCCAGATGCTCAGATCAGAATCTGATATGATGTTTAATAGAGATTGAACCATTCTGCATGAAAGAAGATAGGTGGCATCCATAAATAAATTATGTAGATTCAGCCAAGCCATATTTCATATTGGTGTTGCTTCTTCATGGAACTAAAGTATGAAATCTCAATATAAATCAAAGGTGTAAGGCAGTACGAGGGAGATCAGTTATTTTCATTGATAAAGATGACAAACAGAACAGAAGCATGCTATAGTGCATAACCTCTGGAAAAAATTCTTCCAGAATATTTGCTTCGAAATTAAACAGGTTTTAACTAACAATTGACAAAACCAAGTTTGAAGCTTCAACAACGCATGAAAAACATGTTCTGTATACCAACCTAAACATATGCTCAAGTTCATTAAAATACGTGCTTAGTTAGGGTTTAATGCAATCTAAAACTATGTAGCTGAATTTGGGTTCATATAACAAGAGAGAGGAGCAGAACGATAAGTAGTAGTCGTAGTAGTTATTTGAAATCAGAGAGGAATGGTACCTTGAATGAAGAGTATAGGAGTATCGTTGCCAGCAACAAGTTAACCGCCTCAATTCTCTAATATGATAAGGAAATCCAATTCCATTAATCAAAAGAAAGCAGAACACAATACAGTTACTAATAAGCCAACAGCACAAATTCTAAAACTCTCACATGCATACAGTCATCTATGTTTTAGCACGTATTGGGAGTGGAGATTGCTAAGTCACCTGAAGTGTTGCTGTTCCAAGAAGTATTAATGAGAGTCTGAAGATTATTGCACCAGCAATACCATAAGACAACACCTGGTTCTATATCTCCAACAATATACACATAGATTAAAAACTGGGTAAGCTATATGTATAATTAAAGAAAAATGGCAATGTGCAATAAGCAAAATAGTTCATTAAATTGAATGTGATGCCAGACCTGATAATTATGTGGCACTCTGAAATACTTGAATATTAGAACAAATACAAAGAGATTGTCCACGGACAAACTCTGCTCCAGTAAATACCTAAGCATATAAGTGCATAATTAAGAAAGACCTTGGAATACAGAAAACGCAAATTATCACACTTTGTATTAGGGAAATTCCACTCAAACACTGAGTTATATACAAAATGGTGAACAATGCTTCTAGAATCCAGAGTAATGGTGGCATGCATCTGAAAAACATAAATAACTCAAACGTGATAGAGACATATAACCAAGAGGAAATACAAAACCATAACAAGTTCACAGTTCCAAGTGTGCTACTCATATAAGAATCAAATTCATAAAATAGGAATATTCCTATGTAAAAAACTCATACCCAGCAAAAAACTCAGATGCCTTCTCAACTCCATCTTTGAAACCCAGACCAACACCAAACGCCACAGCCGAGAACACCTAGAACAAAATTTACTAAATTGGCTTTCAATTCAGCTTACTTGTGAATTGCCAAAACCAACAGGGTCGCAAAGACGGTTAGAAAATACATACGCATAAGCCTACAGTTTTGAGTGAGGAGGCAATATCTGCAGTTGTCGAAGCAACCTCTTCAGATTGAGTAATGGAGGCATCATCACTGGTGCTCACATTACCATCGATTCCATTGGGTGGCTGAGATCTAGAAGTTTCCGTTGCTACAATATTTGGTAATCAGCTTCAATTACTTGCAAATATGAGCATTATCATTTATACTTATGATTTATGAAAGCCTCTGGGAAACCAACCTAATGAATTTCATTTTTCAGAAGAATCGACCATGCTTAAAGCAATAAGAATATGCAAGTGAAGTTAATTGACAATATTTTTCATTGCACAAATATTTTGGCTTTCAAGCAGAGATTGGGCTATCTTGATATCTACTCCAATTGTTTCCTAATCAGCAAAAGAGAAGAATAACCATTTTTCCCCATTTTTACTTCCCATATAATATTGAAATGCAGAAAGACCTTCAGCCAAACAAGAATAACAAATAATATGGCAACACACAAACACAAGAAACAAATATTATCACGATTACAAAAATAGGAAACTCGGTTAATACAACTGAAAAACCCACAATCTGCATTAGCGACAACAAACACGAATAGTAATTTAATAATTTATCATCATATGAAGATCAAACTCCCAAGAGACTCACCTGTATCATCTAGTGAAGTAGACGCTTCCTCCTCGCGCTCAATCTTTCTAGCGCAAGTAATTGTCGAATAATGATGCACATTATGGCTTCTTCTTGGAGCCCTATAGCTGGATGCACTTCTCGAAAACAATGGTGTTAACTTTCGACAAGCACAACCACCTATGAGTTAATTAAAGAAACTAAGTCAAAATAAAAAAAATAAAAAAAAAGGAACAACATTGATATATGAATGCAAAACCCGGTCGTGAAGATCATAGTATACCTGAAAAAAGGGGGCGAGAACGGCGAAGAATGAATCCAGCGGGGACATTCTTAGGGCTGCAAATTGAGGAAGATTTAACCAAATTGAAACCGCAATTGAAGGGGATTTGGATTGAATTTGTTTGCATTGCGGCAGAGTTTCCCCTTTGTATTGACAAAATTCTTTCCAAAATTCCAGTGAAGATGGTAATAGAATTGCAGGGTCTTCTGCAGAGGGTGGAGTAGGACGAGTCAGGCGACGGACGCCACTGATCCAGTTGGTTATGAACCGGTTCACACCACACAATGTGATACTCACTTGTCCGGCTCAAATGTGAATAATTGACTGTTCACGGAAATAAAGAAAATACTCCTTCCGGCTTAAGAATGTAAATAGTTAGTTACTTATATTAATAATACAATGATAATATCGTATTACGTTATGGCTTACAATGTAAATGTTTATTTGTCTGTCTCAAACAAGTTTTTATCGTATTATTAAAGTATTTGGATTCATATTTTAATTGTATCAATTATATGGGTGATTAATATGTTTAAAGAAAATGAAACTTTTTTAAAGGGATATTCAAAATAAACTTTTGTTAGGGTATTTTTTATCTTATTGACTTTTGTATGATAATAATTTAGTTTTCTAGAAAAATTGAATAAAGTATATTATATATATTATTTATTGATAATAATTTTAAAATCTAAAAAGTTTTTACAAGGCGGTTCCTATGATTATATAGTCAGTCTTCTTCTTCGTTATGTTTTATTTACAATTGTGTATTTGACTTTCTAGTCGTCTATACTTTCGAAGCTGTCTATTACACTAGGCTTCATCAGTTCTTTTTCCTTTTTCTAAGGGTGTAGTTCTTTTTTTTTTATATACTTAAACTTTATTTCATTTTATTTTATGACTTATTCAATAATTTTAAAATCTAAAAATATAGAGAGAAAGTTTGTAATTACTTGGACTGTACTTACACGGTTCATAATGTATTAGGAAGAAGAAAACAAAAATGGTACGCAATTGCTTTAAAAACGAAGAAATTATGTAATATAGCAAATTATTGTAATGATGCGAAAGTAGCCCTAAAATATACTATAACAAAAGGTATTTATTGCACAGTCGAATTTTTTATATTTATACATGTGTTTTTTTTTGGCACCATCAAACACTATAGTTAATAGTTGAGTAATTCTCTTGTGAGACGAGTGTTAGACGGGTCGACCCATCACTAAAGTATGTTTATTATATAGTTAAAGTATGTTTATTTGTAATTAAAATAGATTAATAATAAATCATATTATAACACACTAAAATCATACTTTAATGCATAATTCAGTCTACTTTAAAGAACATATTTTAACAACGTTTAAACATACTTTATGAATACAATAAGCATACTTTAGTAATGGATCGACCTGTCTCACTAAATAACACGTCTCATAAGAGAATTTGTCTAGCAAGAAATATTTGTATTCCTTTTGTTCACACCGAACATCTTAATTATTATGAAAAATACAGAAAATGATATAATGATTTTTTTTAATTGCAAAAAAAATCACGAATTTTACTTCTATTATAAATTAATCTCCACTTTTTAGAAATTAGAAAAAAAATCATAATCTTTAAGTATTGTTAAAAAAAACTCAATTTGTGACTAATAATAGAGTTTTTTTTTTTTGCAACAATATTTAAAGGTTTTTTTTTTCAATTTCTCAAAAGTAATAATTAATTTGCAATAAAAGTAAAGTTCATGATTTTTTTTTTTTGCAATTAACCTTTTTTTTCATATATTTAGTGAAAAGAAAAAATAAATTTTAAATTTAAGTGAGACATATTTAACATTTGGGGTATGTATGCTAGATAATGAAATTTTACTAGGTCTAAACATGAAATTCTAAAAATGACTAAGAGTTATTTTATAATTTGTTCTTAGGATTTTCAATTAATTCTTGTCAATTCATCTTTCTTTCTTTATATATATATATATATATATATATATATATATATATATATATATATATATATATATATATATATATAATAAAACATACTTTAAAAATAAAAATTAGACCAAATTTTTTCTTTCTATTTTAACTTACCTAATATAGTTTTATAATATTAAATCTTGGCCCTTCATTAGTTATTGTAACATTTTATGATTATTAATTTTATCACCATTTCATCCATTTATTTTTTTTTATTTTATCTCATCAATTTATTTTCTTGGTCTTCCATAATATATATAAATGAAACACAATTTAAAAGTCAAAATTAGACAAAATTTTTCCTTCCCATTTTAACCACCTAATTTACCTTGGTAATATTAAATCTTGGCCCTTTCATTAGTTATTGTAACATTTCATCTCTTAATTGTGATTACTAATCTTAACAACATCTCATCCATTTATTTTGTTTTTATTTTATTTCATCCATTCATTTTCTTTGTCTCTCATAATATATATACGTCAATTAATTATTTATATATCTAAGTAATTTTTTTACGTGAATTCATAATATCATTTGAATAATTTTTATCTATATTGTTGTAATATTTTATTTACTCCATCCGTCCGCCCGAAAGGTCCACATTTTGCCATTTTGGGCGTCCGCACCAAAGGTCCACATTTCCCTTTTTAAACACATGTGACCCACACACATCACAAATATTATAAATTTATGGGACTCATACACCCACTAATACAACTACCAACTACACCTTAAATAATAATACTCCTTAATCCACGTGCAAAAAGTAAATGTCCACCTTTGTGGCGGACGGATGGAGTATTTTATATATTTTTTATTTTATTGTTATTTTTCTATTTTGTATATGTGTTATTCTATTTTATATACGTGTTTCTTAATAATTTTATATTTTTTTCACACGAAGTTTTTCATTAAAAAAACTAGCATCCATATGTATATAACTTTTTATTAAATAGTGTATACTCCATGTTTCTTAATAATTATATATCTTTTTACACTCAAATTTTTATTAAAAAACTAACAATTAAATTGTATACATTTTTTTTCATAATTGTATATATTTTTGTTTATATTTGTATACTTTTTTGAAAGCGAGTGCCCAGTATAATTAGCCACCTTATATTTAATTAATAAAAGTGTACTAATTTTTAATAAAATATTAATTTAAAATGAGACGAGTACGAATACGGGTAATTAATATTAAACAGATATGTGTATGAGTATCCCAAAATTTTTAGGAATGTGAAAGTTATTATACGACTGGAGGTAGTATATATATTTTTTAATCAAAAATTTTCAAATTATTTAAATAATTTAATCAGTTTTCAAACCTTTGATCTCAAAAAATTAAAATGTGATAATCCTTCCACCTACTTTAAAGGTGATCATTATTTTTTTTCACATTAATTAATGAATATAATTTGTTTGTATGTTTAGTGTATAATAATTGTATATGTAGTAAGTCATATGATCATTTTACTAAAACAAGAAAATTGATACATTTTTGGAGTGAACACTTAAAATGATAAAATAAAGACTTTGGTATTGACAGAGGAGTATTGTACAAAAATTAATTTAAAAAATAAATAAAACATTAACCACGTCCCGTACAATGCACTAGTTATGATTGCTAGTTTTAGAAAATATAATCTCACATAGTTATTATACATAAATTTAGTTTTATCAAACTGTTATAGTACTTTTCGTAATCGCATTATTACTTACATTATATAAATTCAAACACCATATAAATTCAATTAATAAGATGTGAATCTACACTTTTATTTTATTTTATTTTTAAAAATCAATTTTAAGATTTATTTATTTTTAAAATCAATTTTAACTGCGTGTTGTATTGTATATTTTTTTTTTCATTTTAATGTTTTAAGCTTTTTAATACCGATGTTCATGGTTGTGATTTGTACCAAATAATAGATTATATATGTAGAAAAAAAATTTATTGCAGTAAATATGATTATGAATTATTTTAGAATAAAGACTTAATATATGCCACTAAATTTTTTTTTGGTAAATGTGCCCTAAGTAATTTTTTATGGCTTAATGTTTGCAAAAACTTCGGATGATTCGCATCTACTTTTTTATGGGTTAATGTGGTGCAAGGAATTAGGATAATTCACACGTACTAAGGGCGTGTTTGGTTGAAACCTTTGAACTAAGGAATGAGAATTAAGCAATAAAATGGTTGTTTGGTCCAGTACTTTCATTCCCATCTACAGTAGAATAATTCAATGAAATCTTGAAATCACCCATTCCTTAAAAATTTGGGTTGAATGTGTATCATTCCAATTGGTAAGTTTTTCCTCCACCTCTTCATTTCATTATCACTCATCTTTTTCATTTCTTTTATCTTTCTTAACCGTGGTAATTTGTATCATTTTTTTAAAATTGTGTATCGGATCTTCGTATATATAATTAATTTGTATCATTTTTAAAAATTGCATTTATTTATATGAAAATGTTAAAGTGGAATAATGTATATTAACAATATTTTTTATTTACTATTCAATTAAAATTTAAATAAATGATTTAAATTTTAATTCTATATCTAAAATTTTAAACAAATCAAATAAGTTAAATGACTATGATAGTAATTCCAAAAATTAACCAAACACCATATTTATAATGTTCATACTCATTCTCATTCTCATTCCTCAATAATTTCATTCCCATTCTTATTCAGTAACATTTCAAACGCTCCCTAACTCAAATACATTAACTGATGAATTTAATGGGTTAATATAGTGCAAAGACTTGGTCCACATATTACTTCAAATGCATAACCAATTTCAGCCTAGTTGATAGATTATGCACAACTGCATGCTTTCTTTTCTTTTCATTTTTTTTAACTTTTTTTTTTGAATAACTTAATAACTAATTACGTTGGTTGAATAACTTTATAACTAATTCTGAAAGTTCATTATGTAAAAAAGTATAACAATTAAAATATTTTTTTAATATACTTAGTTGATGTATTATTGTGTTATATTAAAAGGTTCAAAGATAGACTTATACCATCTAAAAATGAGTTGGTTAAAAAAAATTCAAGAAGAAAAAAAATACTATAAAATCTTAAATTGAAACTAAGAAATTTATGAAAAAAAAACTTGTCCATTGGTGTATTTATAATAGACATGAATGTAAATTCTCTAGAAAATAAACAGCTGCAAGTTTTCTAAAATCCTTTTGAACCTGTCCATTAGTTTCTTAATTATAACTTATTACTACTTCAAAAACTTATAAAAAAAAGTAATTTTTCTATCCTTTGGTGAAATCATGAAAATATAATCAATCATACACTCTACTGTGAAATGACTTTATGTCAAACGAATCGTTTCATTATTAAATTATAATTATTACATAGATAAATATACTTATTTTTATTTAAAATATGATGGAAAATCAAATTCCCTTCATTTCATTTTAATCTTTACATTTGTTTTTTGCGCTAAGTTTAAAAAATATATTATTTTAATGCATAATGGGTGAAAATATAGATATATAATATTCTAGTACATGAAGGATATTTGTATTAGTGTTGTGTGATAATCTCATGAAGATATTTTCTTATATTAATTTTTTTTATTGTCTAATCTACTGAAAAAATATAAATATTAAAGTGAGACGTCCAAATTAGAAATAGGTAAAGATTGAAATGAGACGAAAGGAGAATTATAATATCATAAAATTATACATTAGTGTATCATTCATTTTACTTTGGAAAATATATGCTTTAATTAAAAATAATAATATTTTATGTATACATAAAAGTGATACTCTTTCTATAAAGATTATTATTATTTTATGTGTAATGGATAATTGTATTAATATTGAGTGATGAGTCATATGTGGACTCTTTTACAAGGGAAATGAACACATTTGTAGTGGATGACCAAAATAGTAATATTGAAACTTTTAGGTTATATTGATAGTGATTGGGGAGTCGTGGATTCTTTTACTTAAAAAGGGGAATAAATACATTTGGAGTGGATGACCATGATAGTAAAATTGAAACCTTTAAGTGGGTGAAGTGTTAAAAAACTATTCTCCTCAAAAGTGAAGATTGACTTTATCTTATTGATGTATATATATACTCATATGTTGTTACTATCTTTTACAAATAAATAGAATCAAATCAGATATTTACAATATTACAGATCTTTGATCAAATCAATTCTTTCCATTCTTCTCATCCTTAACATCCCCTCAAGCGAAGCGAGAGGGAACCAATCTGAAACTTTGATTTAAAAATTCAAATGATGGACGTGGAAGACTTTTGTGAGGACATGGCAAGCTAAAGATGTGAGGAAACAAATTGTGTGAAAAAACAATAAGAGGAGACAAGTTCCCGAACAAAATGATAGTCTATATCAATGTGCTTAGCGCGTTTATGTGCAATGAGATTATGGTTAAGAAACAAAGTGCTCTTATTATCACAAAGCAAAGTAGGGGGTGACACCGGTAAAGCATGAAGTTCACGAAGTAAAAGAGTTACTCAAATGATTTCTAAAGCTGCATTAGTCAATGACTCAATGCCTAGATTGTTTCTTTGCACTCCAAGAGATAAGATTTGGCCCTAAAAATATAGAATATCCATTATTAGACCTTCAAGTGTTTAAACAGTATGCCCAATTGGTATCAGAATATCCAATCAATGAAGAAGAGCCCTTTGTGAAATCAAGGCCAAAATCAATTATTCCCTTAACATAACTCAAAATACATTTCCCAGCTTGAAAATGATCCGATGAAAGGTTTGACTGAAACTAACTTACAGTGTTCACCGCAAAGGAAATATTTGGGGGAGTGATTGTCAAGTATTGAAGAGCCACAACAAAAGAACGATATAAGATCAGATCTGAGAAAGAAGACCCACCAACTCGAAGAACCTTAACTAAGGAGTGAAGACTGGTTTAGCATAGAGAAGTTCAGCTCATTTCATTATATCCCAATCATATTTGGATTGGTCTAAGGAAAGACCATTTTTTGTGTATATGACCTCGAGGCCAAGAAAATAATTAACACGGCCCAAATACATAATTGGAAATTCATGACGGTGATGGGTGTTGAAACCAACAAATAATAAAACATACTAAAATTACAACTAGAGATAGTGATAAGAAGGGTCGTTTCCACAGAGATTGGTAAACAAGTTTATTCAACGAAAATAATTAAAACACGGATGAGAGGTGATAAGAGTGGAAATCTACATCTTTTCAGTCGTATATTACCATGTTTCTGTTAGGATAATGCCATATATTCGTATTAGAATGCGTGGTTTATGTATTTTACATGATTATGGTGCTTCTAATGGTTTTGTGGAGTTTTGATGGTTAAAACATGGTAAGAATGAAGCGAGACCGAAATACAACCCTCATGCGAGATCGAAATACAACCCTTAAAGGAGCTTACTCGAGTTGTGTGAGTTAGTACGACTTAGCAACTCAAGTCGTGTTGGATGCCGTAGAGGGTCAGAATCGATCAGTGAGTCAACTCAACTTGTCTTAGGCAACTCGACTTGTATCTCGAGTCGAGTAGCGTCTGAGGCAAGTTGAGTTGCATGTCGTGTGAGGCAGAGTCGAGACGAAGTTTATACAGTGAGCCAATGTTAGGCATATATTGCGCACCTCAATTAAAATCTCCAAGTGTATGGATGTCAATTGCAGAGACAAGTACCCCAGTATAAATATCGTTCCCACTGAGACAACTAACTATTTATTTATTTTATATTACTATTTTACTAGAATTAAAGTAACCAATTTCCAAGTGATTAAATATGATTAATTACTAAAGAATTTAAATAACAATTAACAAAATAAATAAAAGCAAGGAATATTCGAGATTGATTTAAGAGAGAAGTAACAACTCTAAGGTTTCAGGTGTAGTGCAATTGATTTGGTTTTCTAGACGTCATATTGTTCATTCATGCTATTTCACTAAAAATACATCATAAGATGATGCACGAACAGTTTTCAACCTCCTTCCTAGATACTAATAAGGCGAATTTCATAAACCTCCGGATGACCAATTCGACTAACATATATTTTCTGAAAGTAATACTCAAACTTATTCACTTTCTACTTGATTTCCTAATTGCATTGTTCCACTAAGAATATCAATTGTCTTATTTACCAGCCCTGAGAAATTGTGTTCACGAGCAAACTACTATAACCCTAGCAAACAGACAATATTAAGTACGAATGCACACAAGCTAACACAACATACCAAGCATCACGGGCAATATCAATAGCATGCTATGAAGACGTTACAAACATATAATATAATCTGAAACAAATCAAATAAATAAGAATCTCAATAGCAATGAAATCACAATACTATGTTTAGGGTTCCAAATCAACTACCCTAACCCTCAATCTTTAGAACTGTAAAGAGTTTTTAGCCCATGAGGTTACATACAACCCTCATGGCTAACAATTTCATAACAAAATCACAAAAGAAGAAATTAATAGAAGAAATCGTAACCCTAGTGTCACGTGATTCGCGTCTTTCCTCCGTCTTCCAGATTGGATTGCTCTCTCAACTACACTTGATTCTTCCTCCGGACCGATGGGATGGATGGATGGATGAATTCTGATATGAGTGGATATAGGTGGATGGTTTGTAAATTTGAATTCATGTTCTGTTTTGTGGTGAATGATCGGTTATTTTCTTCAGGTGTTTTGATCCCCCTTTTATACTATGGGCCACGAAAATTGACTCTACTAGGCTTTTGTTCATATTTGTCACGCACAGGGGATTAAAAATCCCGATTTTTGGTCCAAACTAACACAACACGAGTTGGAGTGACCAACTCAACATGACTCGTGTTGCATTATAATGCAACTCGAGTAAGCTAACACGAGTCATGTTGCTAAGTCGTGCAATCGTCTGTCAAGTCGAGCTGCCATGCTCTGAAACTGGATTCTCTCCATACACCAACACGAGTCGAGTTGGCAAGTCGAGTCATCCCCTGTCAACTCGTGTTGGCTCACTGTATAAACTCCATCTCGACTCGGCCTCACACGACATGCAACTTGGCTTGCCTCAGACGCTACTCGACTCGAGCTGCAACTCAAGTTGCCCAAGACAAGTCGAGTTGACTCACTGATCGATTCTAAACCCTTGCAACTCGAGTAAGGCCTATTTGAGCTCGTTTCTTGCCCGTCTTCGATTTTACTTTATTTTAACGTATTTTACCCTTTAAAACTCCACAAAACACGTTAGTAGCACCATAATTATGCAAAATACATAAACTACGCAATTCCACACAGTTACATAATATTATTCTAGTAAAAATAGTGCATTGTGAAATCGAAAAAACATAAATTTCTACTCTCATCAGCCAACACGAGTTGATAGGTGAGGACTCGACTTGCCAACTTGACTCGTGTTGGTATACGGAGAGAATCCAGTTTCAGAGCATACAGCTCGACTTGATAGACGAGTGCATGACTTGACAACACGACTCATGTTAGCTTACTCGAGTTGCATTATAACGCAACACGAGTCGTGTTGGCAACTCGAGTTGGTCACTCCAACTCGTGTCATGTTAGTTTGGGTCGAAAATCGGGATTTTTAATCCCCTGTGCGTGACAAATGTGAACAAGAGCACAGTAGAGTCAGTTTTCGTGGCCCATGATATAAAAGGGGGATCAAAACACCTAGAGAAAGGGATCGATCATTCACATAAGAACAGAACGTGAATTCAATTCACGCACCATCCACCCACATCTACTCACATCAGAATTCATCCATCCATCCATCCCATCGGTCCAGAGAAAGAATCAAGTGCGGTTGAGAGAGCAAACCAATCGGAGAGACGGAGGGAGAATGAAAACCACGTGACACTAGGGTTTCATATTCTTTTCTTTAATTTTTTCTTTTGTTGTTTTGATTATGAATTTGTCAGCCATGAGGGTTGCCTGTAACCTCATGGGCTAGAAACCTTTTATAGTTCTAAGGATTGAAGGTTAGGGTAGTTGATTTGGAATCCTAGACAAAGTATTGTGAATTTATGCTATTATTGATTCTTGTTTATTCGATTTATTCAGACTATATTATATGTTTGTAACGTCTTCATAGCATGCTATTGATATTGCCCGTGATGCTTGATATTTTGTGTTAGCTTGTGTGCATACATACTTAATATTGTCTGTTTGCTAGGGATTATAGTAGTTTGCCCGTGAACACAATAATCCTAAAGGCTGGTAAATAAGATACTTGATATTCTTAGTGGAACAATGCAATTAGGAAATCAAGTAGGAAGTGAATAAGTTTGAGTATTACTTTCAGAAATATATGTTAGTCGAATTGGCCATCCAGAGGTTTATAAAATTCGTCTTATTAGTATCTAGGAAAGAGGTTCAAAACTGTTTGTGAATCATCTTATGATGTATTTTCATTAAAATAGCATGAATGAACAATAGGACGTCTAGAAAACCAAATCAATTACACTACACCTGAAACCTTAAAGTTGTTACTTCTCTCTTTATTCAATCTTGAATATTCCTTGCTTTTATTTAATTTGTTATTTATTATTTCAGCACTTTCGTAATTAATCATATTCAAATCTTGGAAATTGGTTACGATAATTCTAGTTAAATAGTGATAAAAAATAAATAGATAATTGACTGTCTCAGTGAGAACGATATTATTTTTTTAACTGTGTTACTTGTCATTACAACTGACATCCCTACACTTGGGGATTTAATTAGAGTGCGCAATATATACCTAACACGAGGTTTGAGTTTTGATTTAAACTAAACTTGCAGAAGATAAGAAATGAAATAAAATGATGAATAAAATATTTAGCCAAGACAATATTCAGAATGGTTCAACATACACGATCAGGATGCAAATATAATTCTTTCACTTTACACCGAACTGGTTATAGTCATTGGTACCACCTAACAACCTAATCTTTCCATACTTAGTCGATAATTAAGGTACCACCTCTAATTACTTTTCTAGCCAAATAAATAACCCTAAATACCATCGTAGGATTTAATTTACCGACTGCATTCAACCTAGAAAGACTCAATTCTAGCCAACAAACGCACATGTAGGTTCATTTAAACTAGATTGCATATCCACTATCACAATAATCGAAAGTGAGATGCAGACGATTATGCTACTTGCCACTAGTATTAGAAACGATTAAACAATTACAAATTTAACATCCTAATTGGCCAATACTATTTTCACAAATTGATTAATTGATCAGGTTAAACAACTTGCCAAACAGTATAATTAAGAACATGGATTATGCAAATGATACAAAGTGAAAGAGGATAAAAACTAGTTAGATCTCACATGATTAGTTGAACCAAGACTCCAATTATCCAGCTAGACAACGATTTAGCAATCCATAAAGAAACGTAGATAAAAGCATAAAGTAATCTTCAATGGAGTCCTTATAGACTTTTCAACGTAAAAGTAAAATACAGAATAGGGAATGATAAAGATCGATGGTTTCTGGGAGTTTTATCTCCTAAGAAAACTAATCCTAAATAACCACCTAAAAACTAATTAAAAACTGCTAAGGATAATTTAAAATACTAAATACATATTTAAAATCAGTTTTGGGGATAAGAGATTCCTAAATTATATGAGGAAATGATATTTGAATATGAGACTTGAGATTTGGTCGCTCAAGATTGACAATTCCCGTCCAAGTCCTTAGGTATGTCCACGCCTTATCAGCAAAAATGCTACTGTATATTTTTCTCCAATTCCAGATTTCTGTTAGCAACTAAGACGTGACCACCCCTTACGGAAATTCTGCTTCTCCTTTTTTGTAGCTTTAGTCCATCATCTTTTCAAAATAGTTCAATTAGCCCTTTGCATCAATTAATTTTTTTCATGCTTACAAAATATAAAACTTGATCAAAATGAGCATTTAAAGATTAATTAACATCCTAACATGGGGAAAATATAACATTTTAGCAACTTATCAGACGAATTCGTTGAATGAGGCGATGAACAAGATTGACATCACTACCAGTGATAATAATGCCATCAATATAAACTAATAATTACAATATCATTCGACCCTTTTGAAAAATAAAAAGCGATGTGTCGGCTTTACTCTCAATAAATTCCTAACTTATTAAAAACTCAGAAAACTGTTGGAACCAAGCACGAGGAACTTATTTCAAGCCATATATATATCCTTGTTTATGCGACATAAGTGAGAAGGTCGAAGAGAATCAGTATAGCTAGGTGGTTGCTCCATGTACAGTGGTTTAGAAATGCAAAAAGGCATTATTTACATCTAACTTAGTGACCAACCATTCATGACAGCAAGAGACGGAATAACTCGAAAGTTGGAAGTTTTAAGACTAATTATATTGTGCATCCATGTGCACTTTAAGATATGGTACACCCACTTTAAAATACGTATACAAATATAAGAAAAAACATATACAATTATGAACAAAAATGTATACAATTTCATTATTAGTCTTTTTAATAAAAAATTGAGTGTAAAAAAATATACAATTATTAAAAACATGTATACACTATTAAATAAGAAGTTATACACATATAGATGCCAGTTTTTTTTAATGAAAAACTTATGTGAAAAACAATTTATTAAGAAACATGTATACAAAATAGAATAAAAAATTATACACATATGAGTGTACTCTTGCACCCGGGTGTACCGAAAATCAACTCAAGTTTTAATAACATGGAGGGAGTACTTTAATATGTTTCACACTCGTATCATATAAACACATCTTACAATAAACTTTGTTTATTAAAAATAGAGTTCAGCTGGTATGCACCGGGTGCACTTGGATGATCATGTTAGATTAAGTTTTGATTTTAAACTTAACCATAAAGATAAATAAAATAATAAAACAAATAACCACTCACTAACCCTTAATTTATAGATTAAATTACCAATATCTCTCTCTACCCCCGCCTTGTATTTTGATTTGAACTTTTAATGAAAATATGTTTTCTTAAAATAAAGAGGGAAGGAAATTATATCAATACCTTTGAATTGTGGCTTTGGAAGGTCACGAGCCGTGACGAAGTCATAAATGGAAACGCTAGACGAATCGGGATGAGGAAGACACTTGTTTTCTACAAGGGCCGTGCCCCTCATGGCCAAAAATCAAATTGGATCATGCATGAATACAGATTAAATGACAACACCACTAGGCCTAATTCAAAGAATGTTTTTAGATGCATGTGTATACATATTTGAGTTTGCGTGTGTGTATATGTCTGAGAATTTAATTAGGTATATGCCATCTGATAGACAGCTTCTGAGGATCGGAATGAGATACATTTGAGATATTCCACTCATGCTCCACTTCTGGAGTGTTGGTTCATTGTTCTACTTGTTCCTTAATTTGAGGTTACATCTGATATTTTCACTCTAGCTTTACATTATCATATTACAATGTTTTAGCTTTTGTTCTCTCAATGTACCTCATATTGAAATCTTCAATTCACAAATTAAATGGGTATTGATGTCATTTCATTCCCTTTTTATTTTAAGAAATAATTTTTTTTAAATGTTCAAATCAAAATACAAGAGGGTAATCGGTAACCACGAGATTTATTTGATAGTTTGAACAAACCTTGTTGTAATTTACCTAATTCATACTTATAAACTCTATGTGCGCCGGTGCACCCACTGCACTCTCGAATTACTCTTAAAAATAAATTTTCGAATTTATTTCTCAGAACTTTAGACAAGCGGGCGTCGAAAGCTGGGCTAGGTTTGGGGTTATATTCGTTCTGAAATATTCAAATCATATCCTCACAGAAATCTTTCTTAAATTAAAGCCCAATTTAGGCCCAACAGTAGGATGAATCGCACAGAATTCTCAATTAAATCAAAGCCCACTGTAGGCCCAACGAGATGACACCAAAATTCCTCTCACAGAATTCTCTGTATTTCTCTCCCTCCCCAACTCACAGAATTTTCTCAACATCAATTCCTAATCGGCTAGTCTTCGCTTTTGGGAAGTGTATCGACTATCGAGAATGGCGACGGCGACGGCTGCACCTAGACTTGAAAATCCTAAAAACCCTACAGATCTCAATTCAACGACACCGGCCGCGGAAGATGCCTCCGCGACTCAGCAACCACCATCCACTGGTGGGGGAGGGGCCGAGAAGAAGGGTTTATCAGCTGCGGTGGCGGTGAAAACCAGCGATGGAGACGAAGGCGGCGCAGTTACAGATATTCAGAAGAAGATGAAACGTGCGGAGCGGTTCGGGGTGGCGGTCCATCTCTCTGAAAAGGAGAAGCGCAATTCTCGAGCTGAGAGGTACTCTATATATTTTAATTTTTCCTACTGAATTACTCAGTTTGTTGTGTACAAATTCGAAGAGGTATTTTTTGGTTAGGGTTCGGAATTTTGTATTTCTGGAGAGTTTGTTGCTTCACGATTGGTAGAGAATTAGGCATCTTTATAATGGTGCTTTTAAAATATGGATTTGGGGAAGTAGTGGCGACCTCATTTCTACATCATTCAGTCACTCCATAGTTAACTTTACAGTATAATTAGTGGTGCATCGTTTACATTTGTGTTCTAGAGCCTTGAGTGTGGATTATGTAGCTTTTCACTTACATCCAGAGTTGACACGAGTTCTGTATGCTAATGTACATCTGCTGATTCATGTGGACATACTGCTCTATATTTCTTATATCCTTTTTTTTTTTTTTTTTGAATACCGTGTTTGCACCAACTGGTCAGGTCATGTTCATGGGCCTCTGTTATATATTCCACTGCAAGATTCTATGTAACACCTTGTTGAATAAGGTTGCTGATCTAATTTGTTTATTTCTTCTTTCTACACTCAAGGTTTGGTACTAGTGTGGCTGTTGATGGACAAAATTCATCAGAGGATCTGAAGAGGAAGGCTAGAGCAGAGAGGTTGGCTTTCTTATTATTTTCTCGGGGATATTCCTTCGTGATGAATTCTTACTCATTTTGGATGTTCATTAGGTTTGGAATTGTGAAATCAGTCTCATCTGATGAGGAAGCCAAAAAGAAGGCTAGGCTGGCTAGGTTTGGATCTTCTTCTGTACCTGATTCAGCTGAGGAAAATAAAAGGAAAGCAAGGGCCCTAAGGTATATTAGCTATGAAAATCTTTTTATCCTTCATACTTTGTCCATGAACCAGAAACAATGCTTTTATTACTATTAACCATGCTTATAAGTTATGAAATTGCAAAGATGGTGGGAAATTTCTTAGCATTCTATATTGGGCCTCACTGTTTGCAGGTTTTCGCAGCAGACTCTTAGTCTTGGGGATAATGGCAAGGAGAGCCTTGAGGTACTTAGTTTGAAACATTTATTTATTAGAACTAAATATGTTGAGTCTTTTGTCTAATTCCTTGGCCCTTACAATTCAGAAAGGAGTCGTTTTGGGCAAGGCTGGTGGAGGAACCTAAATAGTCTTTGATTTTGATTGATAGTAAGATGTTCATCTTGAATTTTTTTTTTCAATAGTATCATGCATTTCTTATTTGTTCAATTCTAGTTACCTAAGATCTCTTTCATTCATCGTTAATTCTGTTTTTAATTGCTTTTACTCTATATTTGCAGGATGGTAGATTAGAGTAACTTCGTCTTCCCGCAGGTTGTGTTCATGCTGAGTAACTGACATGTTTGTTGTCCCCTAGTGTACAATACTTTCATTGTTCTAGGGGATAATGTTTTCTGACCTTCTATGTGTTACCTATGGCTATCCTGGTGATGCCTGAGACAGTTAATAGCCACCTCCGTCATGTCAATGCATCTGAATTTGCCTAATCGACCTTTTCAAAATTTAACAGCTAATTAAGGTCTTAGGAAAGTCTTGTCAGGTACGAGTGTTATTCTGAGTATTGCTCTTTTTTTCTTCTTTAAAATTTGTTTACCCTTTTGTCTGATTGCTGATATGGTTTTGCTTGATATCTTTTGCATGATCTAGCTGATATAGTTTTAGATTGTTATTTTGCAACCATAATTTGTGTTCAGATATCGAGTCCCATTTTATTTTGTGTTTGATCCTACTATATAACTTTTTGAAGCCCCTCGTCAGCAAGTTGCATGATGTCAACTCTTGGCTTTATTTTATGTGAGACTTAGTGTGTCCTTGATGATTCATCCATGATATAAATTATGAAGCTAGGGTTTCTGGATCCTTTAGGTCATTATCGCACACAAACCATGTTGATGAATTGTTTAAGAGCTGTTAAGGAAAATCGTTGTTTATATGCAAATATTTCAATGAAATTCTGAAAGGGGATCTCATGCATTTACGCGATTGATGGTAAGCTTCTATTGTCTTTTTTAAAATCTCTTTGTTACTACTTACTACTAGAAGTCCTTATGGCTTTTTCTTAATTTGCTTGGAAGTCAAAACATTTTGTGTTGTGTGTGGCTGGTTACTTTGAAAAGGTTGGTTGTATAGATGCATTGCAAGTCAGGAGGTGTTTGTCAATTGCTCATGGCCTCACCAGGTGAATCTGCCAGGTTTTCTCAAAATACCTGAAACTTGTAACCTACTTTATTTTATTTTTACTTTTGTTGTTTATGGTGTTTTAGTTTTTGGGTTGTGGTAGGGTGGGGTAGGGTAGGGGGTAGTGATTAGAGATACAATGAGAGTTGATGGTTGGTAACTTCTGTAACGCCCTAGTTTAATCAAGAATTGGTCTACTATGTGAAGCCACATCTCTGTTGGTATCATCTTTTGCTTCAGTGGTTACATGCAGTATGAGATGAGTATTTATAATATAGTACCATTTAAATTTGGAGAATGTGCTCAAGGTTCCTCCTGTGAATTGTTTTTAATGAAATAGGAGTATTCATGACCTTTATTTCGTTAAAACAAAACATATTTCTGAGTTGATATTTAAACTACTAGACAATCACTTTTTTTCACAAAACATTTTAATGTAATAAATCGCTTAGATAGGTAACCCGAGTGCACAAGAAACTTATATGATTTTCCTGTTAAATTGATATGAAATAGTCATGACCTTTGTTTCGTTAAAGCTAAACAATCAAAGTTTTCTCTTGAGATTATCAATATCTATACAATCAGGTTGGGTTTGGATTGGAGGATGTGAAAGAAGGATTTATAAATCTTTCATCAAATCCTCCATTCATGTTTGGATCCATCATTAAATCCATGAATTTATAAATCCAAAATTTCAAATGAATGAAATTCAAATTATGGACTTGATTTTTATATTTTTTTTAGTTGTTTTGGATGGATTTTAAAATTTTTATTTAAACTGTACCATTTGATAATTTTCATTTGGACTTGATTTTGATTTTTTTTAGTTGTTTTGGATGGATTTTAAAATCTTTACTCAAACCGTGTCATTTAATACAATAAATATATTAATATATAAAAATATATGAAACTAATAAATTAACTAAACAAATATTTTTTTAATTTTTTAAAAAATTTTATTCTCTACCCCCAGTCAGATACCCACCAATCTTCCACCACCCAATTTTTTTTAAATAAAATTTTATATTTTAATATAATAAAATTTCATTATTTTTTAATTATCATGAATAAAATTCTTATTTTTAAAAATTAAAAAAATTAATTTTGAATTATAAATTTAAATATCCTTTCATAAATCCATAATTCATTCAAATAATAAATTTAAAATTCACTTATTTTCAAATTTATTAAATTTAAAATAATTCAATCCAAACAAAACTTCACTTTTATTCATAACCCAAATAACTTGTATGATTTTCTTGTTAAATTAAAGCTGATTCGTAACCGAGTGCACAAGAAGCTTTTATGATTTTCTTGTTAAATTAAAATTTTAGTTTATTTTATTTAAATTAATTAATTAATTAATATATCGCATTTATAAGTTAAAATTGAATATGACGGGAACACATTCCTTGCGCCTTTAGAGATTTAGTATTATAGGTAAGAGTATATTACTTTGGTCTAAAGGGTATACATTTTAATTAATAAAAAGTACACAATTTTGTTCTAAAGGGTACACATTTCATTAATATTTTTTTTCTTTAGAAAATAAAGGGTACACATTTTTATACTAAAGGGTATACAATTTAACACAAAATTCTAAAGTCGCATGGAGTGTTGTCCATGCGCCCAGATACACATAATAATTTTCTTTAGAAAATAAAGGGTACACATCTGTATAATAAAGAGTATATAATTTAACACAAAATTTTAAAAGCACACCGAATGTGGTCCGTGCGCCCGGGTGCACATGAGTTTTGCGTATGAATATTGGTTTATTCTTTATATATGGATGTAATAATATCTATAATATATATAGTCAAAAATCATTGACTAATTTTTAATAGGGAAAATATGAATAAAATGTACATAACACATTATATATATTAAAAAGAATATTACCATATGAACTATATACTATTTTTTTTAAATAAAATCTAAGCAGAGCGAGTAGGATGTGTATTTCTTGATTCAAGTGATCAATTTGCATTTTGTGAAAAATGGCATATCTATGCTATTTGATTTTAATTATTTATAGTTCTCTTGGCTTCTATAAAATTATAAGTTTTGATTAAAAAAATTCGATAAATTAATTAACATTTAAAGAATAACACAGCAATATTTTGACAAAAGTAAAGAGTTGATTTTAAGTGAACATTAAATCAACAACAGGATACAAAACATGCCTAATAACCTAATAAACAATGAATGCAAAATATTCTTTTGTTATCCTAGTGGTTAATTCTCTATTTTTTTTTAAAGTGCATATTTAAATTGTGAAAAAATATTCATAATTTTATTACATGGTGAATCTGTTAAGGAAGGCAAACAAACAAACAAAGAAAAAAATGGCCAACTATGTGCCTATTTGCAAGATGCTTTTAAATTGGTGGTGCTATAAACTTTTAAGCTATTTAATACTACATGACAAACTAATTAATGTGGTCACTTCTTCCATATTTAAGTTGATTGCACATGAATTGTAATATACTACTAATATTTATATTTATGCCACTTGTAGGAGAATATGTTAAAAATTGATTTTGCATTGTATTTATATACATTTTTGTGTTAAAATGATATGAAACTATTAATTTCTTATGGAGTCTGACAATGATAATAATTTATTCCATTGATTTAGGTTTTTTTAATAAGATTAATATCATTCATAAATGTGTTGAATCTGTCTCCATTAAAAACTCACCGTTAGACTATTATCAAAACTATATACTATATGTATATTTGAAAAATAAAATGGAAATAAATGCCATATAACATTAAAAAGATTTAAATGGTGTAATATTCTTCAAGATGTAATTAACTGCTAAACCATGTCTCCCTTGAAAAAAAAATGGAAATAAATGCCATATAACATTAAAAAGATTTAAATGGTGTAATATTCTCAGATGGATGACATATATAGTTTGATATGAAGAATTTAAATTCTAAGGATATGCTTATGTGTTATACATAATTGATGTGAAGGATTTAAATTCTAAGATATGCTTCTGAGTTATTAATAATTTATCCATTATGGATTTGCATGTAGTAATAGATATGTCTCTTTCTTTTAGTTTTCACTGAAATGAGCATTTGTCTTCTTCTTTTTCATTTTTTTAAATTTTTTTCTTTAAATAAGTTTTCATGAGCATTTGGTTAATTCGATAACCGAATCACTAATGTACTTAACCGATTGAAATTGAAACAAAATAAAAAGAATATGCAATTGAAAAGATTAGGTTCGGAATTTTTAGAAGAATTTCTTATGTCAGAAGAAGAAGTACTTCTTTTGACCTTCCAAATAACCACTTAATAAAAACCTAAAAATCCTAATAATAAACCAAAATCCCCTACACGATTAGTTACAAACGCTTTTTGACAAACATTTGCCGCAGAAGGCTGTGTAAACTAAAACCCTATTAATAGATAGGAACACATTCCAACTAATTCCCAAAAAAATATAAATTTGTATCAAATTTAAACTAGTAATTAATCCCAACATGGAAGTACTGAAAAAACTCGTATAAGCAAAAAATCTCAAGTATCCTTGATCGTGGGCCATATAATTATCACTATAAATAAGAATCATAATTCCAACATCAGAGGCAAGTGCAATACAATCATGTATACGTTTCCCTCTAATAAAACCGAACTGATGCATAGATACAATGTTACCCGCAAATATTGTCAATCTATCTGCCAACAATTTCGAAATAGCTCAACTTTCTCGGCCCCAGGTGTGGGTACGAGGGTTAGGAAGTTGGAATTTAGATTTTGTAGGAGGTTCCCTATCTGGAAAAAATTCTATATTGCCCGAGTAATGTCTTGTTCAATAATCGGTCAAGCTGTATGGTATAAAGTCCCACCGAAACTGTCTGGGCCAGGTGCTCTATCTGCATCCATTGAAAAAAGAGTTTGTTTGACAGAGTCCGACTACAACGACCGAATTGATTATCTTCATGGATAAGGATACTAGATTACGTACCTAGTTGAAAAGATTGAAAAATCATTACAAACCTCCCAACTAGATATAATATCAAGCATCCAAATTTGATATAAGGGACACTTTCATGACTCAAAGAATAATTAGGTTAAATTTTAAGAATTGATGGGGGATCAAAATTATATTTTGGAATTTTATTTAAATAATTGAGGATTTAATTCTAATTTTAAACTAAATAGTTGAGGATGTAAATGATTGTACAAAACCTCAAATAGATTACCTTTTGATGGTATTTCTACATATCAAGAAATAGGTTTCGTGAGAGCGAAATGAAATTTGCCTCAACACCCTAATATAGTAACTGGAAAAAATTTCTATGTGATCGTCTCACATAATGCCTTTGAGATGACTATGATTAGAAGGACAAAAAGTGATAATTTTTATAATAAAAAGTAATACCTAATTGATGAAAAAGTTGTAACGATTTTGTGAACTAGTATTTTAATTTCACAAACATAAGTGAAAAGTGACAATATTTAAAAAAAAATATAGTGATAAAATATTTAATAAAAAGTGATAACTTATTACGAAAAACTTTTTCGTGTAATGATCTCACTAAATGCCCAATATAATTTAGAAAGAAAAAATGTTACTCTACTAAAAAAAATATGGTTTGTCTCACTATTACTCGTCACGTAAATATTCCCTAATTATGGAAGTATTAAGGAAGCAAAATACTCAAACGGGATTCACAGAAGAGCATACATTTTTTTTTCTCTTAAATAATATAATTATTTTCCCAAAATGATGAAGAGAAATATGGAGCTACATCAAGAATGAGCAGAGTAGGGTGCACCAGTTGCTGCTCTTATTGAAATGGTGGGAGTGGTTTTTCTAACATTAGATTGTCGATCTATAAACACAACTATTACTGTAATATCATCATGGAAATGTCTCCTCACACCTCGATCGATCTTCTTCAGATCCGCGTACCGCATTTCCCTCTTCTTCGCAGCTACACGAAGAGCAGTCTTCACGAGCCGCTGGGCGATGCCCTGCACAACAAGTTCAGACGATCGTTTCAACACTGTTGGGACTTCTTATGGAGTCAAATTCAACACAAGACAGCTCGTTTCTTATGATCATCTATCATGTGCATAGTGCATTGTAGATAGAAGGACTTACGTTACGAGGATAGCTGTTGACAATGTCGACCGCTTCCTGGTTGTCAAGGTGCTCCCACAAACCATCAGAGGCGAAAATGACAAAATGATCCTCCGGATTGATCCTGTGTACGGTTATCGAAGGTTCTGCACTAAGAATCGGCTTGTAGAAGGGCTCCGGTAGCCTAAATTTGGCCAGCAGTGGCTCCCTGTTGAACTCACAGTTCTTGAGATAGGCATCTCCAATGGATTTTGAAACCTAACAAGGAAACCAATCCCCGGTTAATGAACATTGGCACGATAAACGAATGGGAAGGAATGGAGACGAAGGATACCTGAATAATGCCCTTCACTCGCCAAACTTTGTGCTTTAAAACAACTATCTGTGGATCATTAGGATGCAAATTCCGGAGTTCATCCCTGATTGATTCTCGGTTGGCATTGTGTTCGTTTGATAATTGAATGGCGGTAACTCCTCTACCAGTCTTGTCGACCCGGCCTAAGACTGCTCGTGAGTCTCCAGCATTGGCAACGTATAGGAGCCCATGGCATATGACCCCTACCAAACAGCACGTCCCGACTGAAGCTATTTGTGGATTTACAGACCATTGCCGCCTCACTAGAGACAAAAACTCCTCTTCAGTTGCCAAGAAAGCCTTTTTAATAACATTTGCAGACATCTCTTGATTCTCAGAGGCATATCCTGCACAAAGAACAAGATCAGGATAAACAAAGTTCGAACATTTTACACATAGAAGCTCGGTATGAATTTCAATGCACTCAAAAACGCATTCTAAAGAACATTGCCTTTCTTATGAATGCTGAACATCATAATAGACAGTAACTGGTTATTGCCATGGAAGTGATGAGAGGGTGACGAAGACCACCATCCATTTTAATACAAAGTTTCTTCGCGATTATTACCAAAAACTAAGAAGAGAAATAACAAAACAATAGCATCAATCAAGCAGCAAAATGCATAATAGGAGAGTAAAACAAGTAGAAATTTTACATTTATACAGAAGTAGTAAACTTTAGCTTGCAAAATTTCCATTTATAACCACCATAGATACATAATGATATCTAAATTATCAAATGTGCAACATTATTTATTAGTCCATCTAACAACTCATTGTAATGCATAAATGTTTCCTTATTATATAATGTTCCCTTTGTGCTTTTCAACAGAAAGCATCAAGTTGAAATTGAGCATCCATAGGATCAAGATGCAATTAAAACAAATGAAGGTTCTTGATAGCAGAATTTTGAACTAGTTAATCAGAGGGGTAAGAAACATACTCTTTAAATTGGTGAATAGGTAATCATTTACAAATCGAGAAGTCTCCGGTCCACCATGTCCATCATAAACTCCGACAAAAGTACCACAAGGTCCTGAATCGAGCGAACTCAATGGTCCCGATTCAAGCTGGCTCTGATCCTCCAACAGACTATTGGCTTGAATAACTGCCATCGAAAACTCTCCGTTTACGTGCTGTCCCAAGTCCTTATACCACATCAATCCATCAATCCTACCATTAGGATCACCCCTACTTCCATCACCATCAACAAATGGTCTCCAACAAGGCTTCACCATCTCAAAGCAACTTACTCCAATAATGTAGGCACTACTTCACAAACAAGCTACATAATCCAAATCCATATGATTCAGGAAGATTACAACTCAATCAATGTGCTCAAAACACTCACAACTCTCAACACAATTCAGCTATAAAATAAACACATATGGCAGGCACTATCAACCAAAAGAAGCAGGAGACAATATGTTGATCATGAATGCCAACATCAAGTGATCCAGCTTTTGCTCATATAGGAAACCCACAACCCCAAATTGCAGAAGTATATACCCAACAGCACTACAAGGGCTAGACAACATTAATACACAACAAAACAAAGCAAACAAATAACACAAGATAAAATAGAAAAAAGAATCAAAGGGGCATGGGGAAAAATTAACCAAATTAAAGGTGTTCCCAAAAACAAGAAAGCAATATTTATTTAAGGAGTTCAGAGATTATGGAGGGATGCTGCAATTGCATACCTTGAACCTGGATTCCAAGTAAATGTGGACCTTCCATGGTTTTGTGTCACCCCTCAAGAACAGGCTTAGCTGTAAAAACCCATATTAGATTTGATGGTGACAGAGTTTGTTCCTGGATCAGAGAGAAGAGATCAAAACAAAGAAGCAATTGGATAACAAAAAGAAAGGGGGGAGAGGAGAGAGAGAGGGGAATTAAAAAAAAAACTGGGTCTTGGAATTTTCTAGGCAGGGAGAAAATCGTTTTGGATTGGTGTCAGAATGAGATCTCAGATTATTGTTATTATGGAGGATGAAGGTACACAAGGAGAGAGAAATTAAAAAAAGATTGGAGAGAATTGTTTTCAATTCAAAGAACCAGTTTTTTTTTTTTTTTTCCTGACAAATTGTTTTTGGGAGTATTATTATAGTTTAATAGTGTCCTAGCTTTCTCTCACTCCCTCTCTGTTTCTCTCTCCTCTTCGATCTCTGTTTCTCTCTCTGATTTCTTTGTTGGGAGTTGGTATTGGTTCGTGTGGCCAGTTAGGAGCCCAGGGTTTTTACTTACACGGATACATTTGAATTTTGTAACCTTCTTTATGAGTTTTGGGCAGCAATCCACCATTTTAGCCTACTTTTGCTCATCTCACTATTCAATAATAATAATAATTGGTAAAAATAAATATTATTATTAATAATAATGGGTAAGAGAATTACCCAAAATTACATAAAAATTGAAAAGGTTCTCACAATAAGAGAAAGTTGAAGAATTTTTTAAGGTACTATTAATATCTCACAATATTTATAGAATAAAACTAGGGAATTGTTTCCATTCTTCTGAACAAATAAAAAAAATGTCTTCCAAATATTTAACTATTTCCCCTTTTATCTTTTTTCATTGTACAGTTTAATAATAATAATTAAAAAAAAAAATTTTGAGAAGATTAAAAAAAAACTTTATCATAATAATAATAAAATAAAAAACTTTTTTTAGACATTATATTTCCTGAGAAATAGTCATTTCTTTCAATACTAGTAGTATAAATTTTATATTTCTTGCTCTATGATAAAGTAATAAAAGTACATTATTTTTATTTTATTTTGACAATTTCTTATATAAAAAGTCTCATAAAAATATACCATGGTTAATTAACTTATTGGATAAGTATTAAACCCATCGCCCCATTTCTTGATCACGAAGTAACAAAAAGAAGGATCAAAGTTTAAATATTTTCAAATAATTTGTTCATAAATAGAAAATGACAAGCATGTCTTTGGGTGATATCTGATTATGATTTCAAGAACCAAGATGGCAATGACTTGATTTCGATTCCAACATTGACATTCTTAATTTATTTTCAGTAATATATAATCTGTATTTTTATATTTTTATTTAGAATAAATATGGACAATAAGTTAGGGTCATTGGGAGGCAAGATAGTGTGAGACCTTTGTCAATCTATATTAATTATTATTTATTTAATTCATTCACGCCTTAAACCAAGTTGAATAATATAATAGTAAGTTTTTGACTTATTAGTTATGCACTCCTTCTTAAAATCCACATAATATAAAGTACATATATACTCCTATACACGTACAAATACATGATCCCATTCGAATTTTGATTAAAATAAAAAATAAAAATATATCATACAATACGTAAAAGCATCATGTATTATAAAAAAAAGTCAATTCTTAATACTTCAAAGTATAATGTAAGATGTTTTACTTATATATATAAAGTGATGATTAATTTATAAACTACTCTTGACATGTTGTACTTTACCATTAAAATTGGCTTGGCTTGGGTCAACTCATGAAAGCTTGAGTTAGAGTTTGGACTGATATATTACTTAATAAATTAATGAGTCGATTTGAGCTCGATTAAATAAACTCGCAAGCAACTTAATAGGACTTCTCATTCATAATAATATAAAATATAATAATTATCATATATTACTATAACTATAACGATAAATTAAAATATTAAGTATCTTTTTAATTTTTAAACTCGAGTTTGATAAGCTCAAACTCATCTTGCTAAACAAGTCAGGTTCGAACTTATAATTACTAAATTAAATCCAATATTATAATAAGCTCGTTATATAATAAAGTCAAATTCAGTATATAGTGTTTGAAATATCGAAGTAATACATTTACTTAAGTTAGAAACCTTATTGTTTGATTGAAAGGGGTCATTTTATATGTTAACGACAAAGAATCAAACTTTCAAACCATATCTATCAATTCAATATGGAAGGCTTTACCATATTCTTCTTTATATAATTATAGTCATGTATTATGAAAAATCTTATATAAAGTGTAACATTTTATTATATTCAATATGATATTTAAAATACGCGTAATACTTTATTATATTTAATGTGATGCTTTGATTATGTACTGTGATATTGTAAAATCATGGCACTTTTATCTTATTATCCAGTGTAATATTTTATTTTATTTTTGTATGATACTTTCAGTTATACTGTTGCTTGATATTTTACTTCGTTGTAGTAGAATTTTTTTTTAGGTGATATGAAAATGAGAGAAAATAATATAATATGAATTGAGGATTGGGTAGGAGTTAGAGTAGATTCATTAATATGAGGACACAGAATTGTGTGAATTGATTGGTCCCCCAATTGGCCAAGAATTCCGGTGATTTTCTGATTCAAGAAAAAGTGTAACACTGTATTTAACTCATTTTAGCAAAGCTAGCTGTTGGATGAGAGACTGACAGCTCTTTTCCACTCATAGATTTTTTTTAAACATTAAATTTTTTTTTTTCAATGATTATTTACATATAACTTTTTAAATTTTTACTGTTTGAAATGGAAAAATAAAAAATAAAAAAATTGTGGTCTTTTGATCATTAGAAACATGAAATGTGATTACCTTCCTATAGATCCCTATAATTATCAATTAAATACTTGAAAAGATATTTTTCATTAATTTAATATCTAAATATATCAATTCTACACCTAAAATCATAAAATCACTCAAAATTATACTCCCTCTATCCCATAGTTAGTTTAAGAAAACTTACTTTTTGACCAACTTTATTGACTTTTTAGGGGTATTGTGGTATTTTTAGGTAATAAAATAAAATATAAAGTATATTATGTGTGTTAGGTGGGGGTGATATTTTTGAAATTAAGATAACTTTTGAGGTTGTTGGTTAATATATGAAGTTTCCTTTTAAGATGATGAAAATAAATGTGAGACGGAAAAAACGGAAAGTGTGAAGAATATAAGAAGGGACGGAGGGAGTATAATGTAACAGTATAAATTTTTTATTAATTAACATGTTATTTTAATAATAATAAATTATAAAATATTATCTTTAAAAAAGATGTTTAATATTTGAATTTTTAATGTTAGTTATTACTAAATTATTTTGGGCGATTTTATCATTTTAGGTTTTAATAAGATAGGTTTTAACTTTATATCATCATCGATGTGTAAAAATTTATTAATTTATGTATAAAAAAATAAAAGAGGAGAGATAAGGAGATATAGAGATGTATTAAAATAAAAAGTGCACAAAAAAACTCCCTCTTTTTAAAGTTATCTCTATATTTCCTGTCTCCATTTGTAATTTACACTACTCTCTCCGTTCAATCAAAATGGTAATTTTAGTTTTTTGCACGTGGATTAATGAGTATTATATGAAATTTTATCAATCAAAGGCCTGAAAAATGGATAAATTATCAATTCGGGACCTGAATTATTTTTTCTATCAATCCGGGGCTTAAAATATGTAAAACTATCAATTTAAGGCCTGAATTTATCAAATATTATCTCCTATTTTATCAATTTAGGGCCTAAATTCAGGCCCCGAATTGATAATTATACATATTTTAGGTCTCGGATTGATAGAAAAAATAATTCAAGCCCCAAATTGATTGTTTACCCATTTTTCAGGCCTTAAGTTAATAAAATTTTTATTATGATAATGTATTGTGGGTAGTTGTATTAGTGGGAGTGTGAGACCCATAATTTGAGTGTGTGTGGGTCTCATATATGTAAAAAAGAAAAAGAGACTATTTTAGTGAAACGTCCAAAATGTAAAAAATAAACTCTTTGAGTGGGAGGCAGTGAATATAATTTATTTGTTTCCTTAAAAACTCTATCATCCCCCTAAAATGCATAACGCTGGTAAAAAAAAATAAAAAAAAATTATAAATTTCGTATCTACAACTTCAATTATACAAACTCTCGTATTATGTAAACTATTTTGAACGGAGCGAATATTATTATTATATGGATGTTATTTCTTGATTATTATTCTTTAATCTCACAAAACGATGCATATGATTTTATAAATTATATAATCATTAGACCTTATTGATTGTGAAATTTGGAAGTGATAGAAGAGGTAGTGGTAGGTGGGTATACTCACAAATTCTAAATCTAAGGTTCAATGCACTAGAAAGAGTTTGTACAGTAATATTGATCCACTAGAAAGTAGAAAGAGTTTTGTACAGTATCAAAATCCAAACCAACAATATCATATGATACCATACTCTTCTGTGGTCCATGCATTATTTTACACATTATTATTTTTACCAAAAACAACACACATTTTATTTACGTAATCCTTTTAAGGATTAAGTACTAAAAAATACTAATTCAATTTACTTTAATGCATGGCAAGTTACTTATAATTTTTGAAATTTCGCCAATGAAGGAAGACATTCCTTTGAATACTTTGAATGTGTGTTGTTTTATGAGTTAATTAATGATCAAAATAACAAGTATTATTAGAAAATGAAATTTTATTTTGATTTAAAGTGTAACATACATTAAAAATTGTCTTTTTTCTTGCAAATTTCCAAAACTTAAGAGCAATCTGCAACTGAAATAATTATATAGAGAATGTTATGTTTAAAGAGAATGAAATTATGAAATTAAAGTGTACTTGAATAGGAGATTTTGTTATTTATTTATTTATTTTTAAGTAAGAAAATAATTAGGTAAACACTTGGTGAGATTGTTTCATAAATATTGAATAAAAAGTGATAATATTTTTAATAAAAAATGATAATATCTTGATAAAAATCAATAAATATGTAAGAAAATAAAAAAATAATCTCACATGAGAAAGCTTCATGCAAAGTTTCCCAAGTATAAGACCGATTAAAAATTACGGTGAGATAGTCTCATGCAAATTTTTTTAAGTATAAGTTTGATTTAGAAAAAAAAGCAAAGATAAATGGGAGGAGTATTCCATTAATTAGATCAAGTTTTATATGCAATACTCAAATAATTATTTTAAGAAAGAATTTCATCATCATCCTTACAGTTCAACTTCTTGCATTCATTAACATAGTAAAAGTGATTAGGCAAGTTAAACTCGTCATCTTAGATAATGGAATCTTATTTCCTTTAATTCGTTTATTCCCTTGTATTCAATATTCCAGGATATTCTCGCTTCCTTTTTGGTTCACATATCTTACAACTTTATGTGTGACTGCAATAATATTTAAGGAGAAATAATTTCCTAAATTGTTTTTTTTTTTAAATGAGGTCGAGTATGTTCATTTTGACTTCTTCCTTCTTTGTAATGGTGTCGTATTATAATTGATTTTTTAAAAAATTATTTTCTACAAATTTATAACTGATTCAAGGACCAAAACTCAGTAACAAGTTTAATTATGAATTAGTATATTGTGTGTTGGGGCATAGACTTGACCGTGCACTCAACCTGCCCCATTTATTAAGCGGGTCATTTATAAGTTAAGAAAAATAAAAAACTCAATATACACAGGGTCGGACTTGGACGCACGAATACACTCGGGAACACAAGAGCTTTTGCATTTAATTATTACTTCATCTACATATCAGTCATTAATTAATGCTAATACGGTTGTAAACTATTATTATTATTATTATTATTATTATTATTATTAATGTGTCAAGCCTTATCGAGCCGAGCTTGACTCGACTCATTGTTAACGAGCATAAGATGACTCACGAGTCTAGGCGAATTCAAGTTTTATCAAGTTAAGCCGAACGGAACTCTCCAAGTGCTCGTTTATTTATGCGGAATGCCAGGATTATTGATTCGAGCTGTAGACCTATTCATATTGAGTTTGGAGTTGGGCCCATTGGGTGGGCAGCTGTTTTTCTCTTGAGGGCTGAGGCTTGGGCCTGGGCCTGTCCGAATCAGGCTGATGGCTTAGGGATAGCCTCCTTTCGTCGTCATGCGATTGTTATAGTTTGGACTTGGGCCTATTGATATTTGAACTCCTTACCCAATACGTGATACGCTTCCACAATATTAATTTTTGGATGTCAAATAGAAAATTTTAAACGTTAATTATGTGGTACGGTGGACCTGTTATTAAAATACAATTATTATTATTATTATATAAAAGTAAAGTATATTAATATGTAGTTAAAGTATATTTTTCTAAAGTATGATAAGTGATAAAGTATTAAGTTTTTAAAGTGTTATAGACATATTTAAGTAACAAGAAATATACTTTATTTATATAACAATTACTCCATGTGTCGCACAAAAGATTGCACCCCAATTTTGGCATGGAGATTAAGAAAGTAATAACTTTTAGGGGTATAATTGTATTTTTTGGTAATAAATAAATGATAAAATAGGTTAGATAGAAATTATTTTTTTTGTAAATAAAGTGCATGGGGAAGGAGAGTTGTTTTTTACTTTTTATTTTTTTTTTTTGAAATGTTCAAACTTTTGTGTAACAGCTCAAAATGAAAATTGTGTCATCTAAAATGAGACGGAGTGAGTATACTTTAACAACAAGTTTACCAGTTTTATAATCCGTTTCGCATGTATCATCTCTTTTACAAGAGAGTATCCATTATAATAATACACTCAAACTTCAATTTGTAACCTACTTATGCCTTACATATATAAAAGTTTTAACTTTTACTGTTGTTTTCATCTTCTTAAAAAAATTAAGTGAAACAGTAACAACAACTCTGTTTAATCACTTTACTAACCAAAAAAAAATTACATTAACATCAAATACACATAACATACTTTGTCATTTATTTATTAAAAATAATCATAATACCCTAAATTACAATTTTCTTTAAGTTCTTTTCTTAAGGTCCGTATCCAATTAAAAGTGAACTTTTCCAAAGCAAATGGTGTATAAGCTCATATGCAAAAGGTTTAATTGTAGAATTAATTATGCAATTATTCTATATTACTATATGTTGTAAATCAACATAATTCATTAGTAAAATATCAAAAAAATAAAAAAATAAAGTATCAATAAATAAATAAAATAATAAAAATAAAAAATTACATTTTCATAAAATTTAAGATCCTTTACCCGAGGTGAATAGAATGAATCTGATCTAAAATCAAATTAATGTGAATATATATTCCAAGTAATACTTCCTTCACGGTAAAATAATGTTTATATTTTCTCATTTTTATTTGTTTTAAGGTAAGATTTACTTATAAAATAGAATTATATAATTACACATATTTCTTACACACGTTACATCTCATTACATTATCTCTTACTCTTACACATTAATTTGACATAAAATTAAAATATATCCTATTTAAATTTCTCCAAACTAAATATAGATTTCGATTTACTAAATTAAACTAATCATAAATTCAGATTTTTTATTTCTACTTACACTCAAAACAAATATTGCATTAAATATTTTTGAAACTCAGGTAATTATTCCATAACCATTAAAATATTATATTGTTTAATTTACGTTTAAAAAAAAATGATAAGATGACCGGAACTTTTACTAAAAATAACCTATAATAAGTACACAGAACGTTAATACTCGTCAAGCATTAGTTTCAGTGCTGCCTAAAATTGCTCCAATAGTCCAATACATTATTACAAGTTGCTAAATAATCGCCAATAGTCTTCTTCCACCAATGCGACACTTGTCACAAAATAACCCATTCTCCATATCAACTTCTCCTAGTAGCATGACACGTGTCGCACCACTTGTAACATCGTGTCCCCTTAACCCTACACTCATTTCTTCTCTAAAACCCCCCCATTCCCTACACTTCCACCCCACCTCACCCGACCATGACTTTCCAGCGCTTCCACGAGACATGGTTCCAGCAGCTTCAGCAGCTGGTCCACCAACTCCGACAAGTCCCAGCACCGCCCGAGACGGCGGAGCACCACCACCAGCTCGACCAGCTAGTCCAAAGAGTCGTCAATCACTACACCAAGTACAATCGATTCAAGTCGCTCCTCGCCAGGCGAGACGTGTTGGGGTTCTACTCGGAGCCGTGCGCCTCTGGGCTGGAACAGTCGCTCCAGTGGATCGGTGGGTGGCGGCCCACGACGGCGTTCCACGTCATCTACACGGAGTCGAGCATCTCGTTCGAGACGCACGTGACGGAGATACTCCGAGGGTCTCCCATAGGAGACCTCGGAGATCTCTCCACGTGCCAGTTCCGCCGTGTGAGTGAGCTTCAAATGCTGACTGTACAAGAGGAGAATGACATCACTGATGAGCTCTATGAATGGCAGGCAAGTAATGTTTTATGAATCAAAACATTTGTTGCCTATGGCTATAATTTGCATATTGCTACAATTTTTATACGTAAATCCATGAGCATATACATCATACATGTTCAAATAATATTTCAATATGGATCTAATAAAGGGTATAAATATTTTTTTAACCAATAATTTCTTTAGAATTAGAGTTTATTTTTAGAATTTAATGGAGTATTAATTAATGGTATAATTGTTTTATCAATTTATAATTAGAGTTTATTTTAAGAATTTAGTATTATTTTTTTAGAATTTAATTAATATTAATCTTTGGGTTACAATTGTTGTGTAAATCTTGATTTACACCTTAATTACGAATTTAATTTATAAGAATTCGTATGATTTACTAGGATGAGGCGAGTGATCTTGTTGAAGCGATGTGTGGTGACATTGACGAAAAGCTGGATAAGTTGTCGGAAATTTTGGAAAGTGCAGATGAGCTGCGATTGAAGACCATTGAAAGCTTGGTGGATGTGCTGACGCCGCAGCAGGCGGCGGAGTTCTTGGTGGCGGCGGCTGAGCTCCACTCTGGAATTCATGCCTGGGGTGTCCAACAAGACCAACAACGTCAACCACCTAATTTAAATTAGAATATCCTATATGTTTGCCTAAATCCCTAGTTACAATTCCATAACAATAATAATGATCAATGTTTTCTTTGATCTCGTAAGAAAAATTAGTCAATCAATTTCAAATTAGTTCTATAATCAAGTTGCTTTTTTTTTTTTTTTTTTTTTTTTAAATTTTAAAAACACACTTTGGGATTCATCAATTCGAAATTACGTGATCTTATTTAAATGAATATGTTCTTACAAGATCGAGAGCGTATTATTTTCCTATATTTATATACTGGAGTATATGTTTGCTAAGTCCCATGTCTTAGTTATGTAATCACTAATCAGTAATACTACTCAAATTAGTTTTCTAGATAGATATGGATTCAGCAGAGCGTTTCATGTTTTGTTTTTATAAATTGTTTTTGACTTTTGAGTGTATTGACAATATATACAAAATATAGACATCCATTTTGAATGCAAAGCTCACATCTCTCCCCCATTCCCATATGATTAAGAACAGAAAAGATTTAACTTGATCACACTAAACAAAGACCACCCTAAACTGCTAGCCCCCTTCCCCAATACACGGCAGAAAATCCTCGAAATCAAAAGCATTGTTACATTAGGGCATGTCCACTATTTGTAATAGCTATTTTTTGTGTGAGCAAGCAAACGAGCTACAAGAAACCAAAGTCAGCCAACATGGTTCCACATTTAAGGCACTTTCACTAACTTCTCCTACATTCTAGTTTCTTGGATTTTATTTGGTACTGCTAAGTTACAAATCTTCCAAGATGCTCAACTGAAACCAATCCATGACTCCTATTTACTTCCTACAACTTCATACTCCCTGAAACTACAGATCCAAGCGGCTCAATTGAAAACAATCCATGACTCCACAAATAACTAGGGTAAATATCAAAGGTAAAACGGCGGGAGCGGAGCGGACAACACTTGTGTTGAGACTGTCGAGATCAGTGCGACAACATCCATTAATATGCGAATATAACCATCTTGAAGCAATTGAACTTGTGACACCAACGTATCCAAAAGGACGATGGTAGGATCTGGATTTCGATCATACTCGGATTGAACGAACAGAGGGATCCAAAGACGAGAGTGGCCACTCAACAAAAGCTTCCTCCTCCCTCCATTCCGACAACCCACTCCCTTCAAGATCCCCCAACAAACCAGGACACAAAACAAACAGATCCTTAATCGTCACAAAATCACCATCCACAGGCCTAGGAAAACAGGGACACTCTGTCTCTGTTCACCGGTTTAAGATCAATAACATACTACCCCATATCTGTGTGAATTATAAAGCAACAATCTTCCAACACGATATATGAACTCACCAGAGTAGTTACACAAGGGGGATCCTGGCGGGGTAATCGAGGTAATATTTCCCAAAAGTCTTTAGCAATATCATACAACTCCATATCAGCCATAGGAAACGTATCACTAACATAGTTGTCATTAATTACAGTAGATAAAACTATAATTTTAGGGCCATGGGGGGGTTGAGATGTATTAGCTGTATTATTTTTATTATTATCTAAGGGTATTTTAGTCTATTTACTTTTCATTGTAATCACTAATTGTATATACACTTTGTTGTATTCTATTTCATTAAGCAAGTCAATAAGAAATCCCTAGTTCATTTTTCTCTATGTTATCATGGTATCAGAGCCACCATTCATCGATTTCTCTTTGTTTGATTGAAGAAGTTATAATCCAATCCACAGCTTTCGCGGATCGAACTCCGCGGTGAGTTCGCTGGGGGGCACGGGGGGCAGCGCGCCCCCGTTTGGGGTTTAGGGCGAAGCCTCGAAAAAAATTTTCGGGCGACGTCCGTACAGTTCGGCATCGGTGTCCGTACAATTTTTATGGTGGTATTTTCGCTTTTCCCTTTGTTTGTTTGTACTCTCGGTGTTAGGGTTTGAATTAGATTCGATTGATTTGGTTGGATTCTGTTGATTTGGTACTTTGGGGATTATTGGATTTTGTTGTTTAGTTTGATTTGGTGTGCTCGTAGAGTTCTGTTTCATCATGGCTAGTCATAAGGATGATTCACTTCAATCGATTAGCGTTCAATTGGATGGTAAAAACTATACGTATTGGAGCTATGTTATGAAGAATTTCTTGCGTGGAAAATCTATGTGGAGCTATGTCACAGGTGTGACGATTAAGCCTATAGACGAGAAGGAGACTAATTATGCGGCCTTGGTCGACAGTTGGGAGGCTGAAAATTCGAAGATCATTACGTGGATTAACAATTCTGTTACCCACTCCATTGGTGTTCAGTTGGCTAAGTATGAGACGGCTAAAGAGGTATGGGATCATCTTGCTAGATTGTACACACAGTCTAATTTCGCCAAGCAGTATCAGTTGGAGACATATATTCGTGCTCTTCAGCAGAATGATATGAGTGTTCAAGAGTTTTATTTTGCCATGTCTAATCTCTGGGATCAGTTGGCTCTCACTGAGTCCGCAGAGCTGCGAAAATTTGAACAGTATTTGGCTCGTAGAGAAGAACAACGTCTGGTACAGTTTTTGATGGCTCTTCGGAATGATTTCGAGGGATTGCGTGGAACAATTCTGCATCGTTCTCCTCTTCCGTCTGTTGATTCTGTGGTTAATGAACTGTTAGCAGAGGAGATTCGGCTTAAGTCTAACGCGGATAAGGTGTCTGTCACACCTACAACTACGTCTATCTTTGCTGCTTCACAATAGTCTACTCCTAACAACCAAAATAGACCTGCCCCTAAGGTCTCTCAGGATGAATGTGCTTTCTGCAAGCAGAAGGGTCATTGGAAGGCTCAGTGTCCGAAATTATTGAGTAAAAGCAAACAACCACAGCATCAACGACCACCTCAACAACAACGTCCGCCACAGACTGCTCCATGGACGTATCGCCCACCTCAGACCAACAACGCAGTTGCTGCCCCATCCTTGGATCCACATATGTTGGAGCAGTTTCAGCAGTTCCTCGCCTCACAGCCTCATGCCATGTCAGCCTCCTCTCATAAAGGTTTGTCCTTGTCTGATAATTCAGGTAAATCGTCTCCCATGTGGATCTTAGATTCAGGCGCTTCTTATCATATGTCTCCTGATATCGATTCTTTTGTATCTGTTAATTCTGCTCCATCTTTGTCTGTCATGACCGCTGATGGCACTCCAATGCCATTGGCAGGAATTGGCTCTGTTCACACATCTCATTTGTCTCTTTCAAATGTATACCATATTCCTAGTCTAACTTTGAATCTTGCGTCTGTTGGTCAATTGTGTGATTCTGGTTTCACGGTTCTTTTTACTTCTACCAATTGTTGTGTTCAGGACCCGCGATCTCAGAAGGTGATTGGGACAGGCCGTAGGGACAGGGGACTCTATGTTTTGGATGAGCTACAAGTATCAGATGTTGCTGCCTCTACTGTGGATTTGTCGTCTTTTCGTTTGAGTCGTTCGTCTTCTGATTTTTATCTTTAGCATTCTCATTTAGGTCATGTGTCTGGATCTCGTTTGAAGTTTTTGGTGTCTACAGGAGTTTTAGGTCATTTGGAAAGTCATGATATTTCTGATTGTAGTGGTTGTAAACTGGCTAAATTTCCGCATTGCCTTTTTATAAAAGTATTTCTCTTTCAATTGCACCATTTGATCTTGTGCATTCTGATGTGTGGGGACCCTCTCCTGTATCCACCAAAGGAGGTTCTAGATACTATGTTTCTTTTATTGATGATTTCACTCGTTATACGTGAGTTTATCTTATGAAACGTAGGTCTGACTTCCTTACCATATTCTGCAATTTTAAAGCTCTTGTGAAAACCCAACACTCATCTGTCATTAAGTGTTTTCGGTGTGATTTGGGTGGTGAATTCACTTCTAACGATTTTTCTCAGTTACTTGCTTCTGATGGGACTATCCACCAAACCTCGTGTACAGACACTCCTCAACAAAATGGTGTTGCTGAAAGAAAACATCGCCATCTTGTTGAAACAGATTGTTCGTTCATGTTGTCAGCCGAGGTTCCTAGTGTGTTTTGGGGAGAAGCAGTCCTTACAGCTGCTCACGTGATCAACAGAATTCCAATCTCTCATAATTCAGGTTTGTCCCCGTTCGAAAAATTGCATGGTCATTCACCTGATTATTCCTCGTTGCGCGTCTTCGGTTGTACTTGTTTTGTTCTTCGACCACATGTTGAGCGTAATAAATTGTCTCCCCGGTCCGCCTTATGTGTCTTTTTGGGTTATGGTGTTGGTCAAAAGGGATATCGTTGTTTTGATCCAGTTAGCCAAAAATTGTATGTCTCGCGTCATGTTGTGTTTTTAGAGCATATTCCTTTCTTCTCTGTTCCGGCTAGTTCACATCATATGACACAGTCAGATCTAGTGCGTATTGATCCATTCGATACCGACACCGATGAAGCTCTATCTGATACTTTGGTTCATGAGGCATCCACCTCCCTTGCCCCTGCTCCTACGACTACCCAGTTGTCGGATGAGATTGCGGATGATCCTCCTCCGCGTCAGTCCACTCGCACTCGTAAGTCTACTAAACTCCCCGATTTTGAGTACTCCTCCTATTCTACTTCATTTGCTTCCTTTGTTGCCTCTGTTCATCGTCTTTCTGAGCCTTTATCCTATAGAGAGGCAGTTCGTGATCCCCTTTGGCAGACTGCTATGGCTGAGGAACTTACTGCTCTACACCAGACTCATACATGGGATTTGGTTTCTCTGCCATCAGGAAAACACACCATTGGTTCTCGCTGGGTCTACAAGATTAAAACCAAATCAGATGGATCCATTGAGCGATACAAGGCTCGACTTGTTGCTAAAGGCTATTCCCAGGAGTATGGCCTGGATTATGAAGAAACATTTGCCCCTGTTGCAAAAATGACGACGGTTCGCACTCTGATTGCAGTTGCTTCTGTTTTTCGAAGGAGAATATCTCAGATGGATGTCAAGAATGCCTTCTTGAATGGCGATCTTCATGAAGAAGTTTATATGACGCCTCCTCTTGGTGTTGCTCATCAGCCTGGTGAAGTTTGCAAGCTTCGCAAAGCTCTTTATGGTCTCAAACAAGCACCACGTGCCTGATTTGAGAAGTTTTCTATGGTGATCACTTCGCTTGGCTTCCTTCCTAGTCATCATGATTCGGCTTTATTTGTCAAGCGTACACCGGCAGGTCGTATTTTACTGTCCTTGTATGTTGATGACATGATCATTACGGGTGATGATTATGATGGTATTGAATCTTTGAAGTCTGAGTTGGCATGGTGCTTCGCTATGAAAGACTTGGGTATGCTACGTTATTTCTTGGGAATTGAGATTGCCTATTCTTCAAAAGGCTATCTCTTATCTCAATCAAAGTATATAGTTGATTTGTTTGAGCGTGCTCGACTTACTGACAACAAGACTGTTCCTACTCCACTTGAGACCAATGCTAGATACTCTCCGTCGGATGGCACTCCTTTGGCGGATTCTGGTCTCTATCGTACCATTGTAGGCAGCCTGGTTTATCTTACTGTGACTCGCCCAGACATTGCGCATGCTGTTCATGTGGTTAGTCAGTTTGTCACTTCCCCCACTACAGTTCATTGGGCTGCCGTTCTTCGTATTCTCAGGTATCTTCGGGGCACCCAATTTCATAGTCTCTTGTTTCCTTCTACATCTTCGTTAGAGCTGCGTGCTTACTCTGATGCGGATTGGGCTGGTGATCCTACGGACCGCAAGTCGACCACTGGATTTTGTATTTTCCTTGGTGATTCGCTTATTTCGTGGAAGAGCAAGAAACAAGATGTCATCTCTCGGTCTTCTACAGAAGCTGAGTATCGTGCCATGGCCTCTACTACCTGTGAAATTGTTTGGTTACGAAGGTTGCTTGCTGATATGGGTATTTCTCTTTCTCACCCTACTCCGCTACATTGTTATAACCAGAGCGCTATTCAGATTGCACGTAATTCAGTCTTTCATGAGCGAACCAAACATATCGCTACATTGTGATAACCAGAGCGCTATTCAGATTGCACGTAATTCAGTCTTTCATGAGCGAACCAAACATATCGAGATTGATTGTCATGTCACTCGCCACCACCTACAGATCGGTACCATCACATTGCCATTCGTTTATTCTTCTCTGCAAATTGCAGATCGGTACCATCACATTGCCATTCGTTTATTCTTCTCTGCAAATTGCTGATATGTTTACAAAAGCACACTCAGCTTCGCGATTTCGTTTCCTGTCTGACATTCTTTATTCTTCTCTGCAAATTGCTGATATGTTTACAAAAGCACACTCAGCTTCGTATTCTTCTCTGCAAATTGCTGATATGTTTACAAAAGCACACTCAGCTTCGCGATTTCGTTTCCTGTCTGACAAACTCTCTATGCTTATCGCTGTAGCATCGTGAGTTTGAGGAGGGATATTAGCTGTATTATTTTTATTATTATCTAAGGGTATTTTAGTCTATTTAAGAAATCCCTAGTTCATTTTTCTCTATGTTATCAAGATGGAGATGGGATAGGAATAGGAATAGGGTGATTCTTGTGGAAATGCATAGGACTTACGCAATCGAGTTGATGTATCTCCAGTGAGCAACCCATAACCCAAGACGAGAGACGTAATTTCCAAACGGATCGTCTTGCCTCTGGCGATATAATTTTAGAGTGTGAACTTAATCCCTCAATTACATAAAGGATGGAATCGCAAATGCACATCTCCGATGTGGTAATATCCTTCCCAATCCCGTGAATTCGAATCGTCGGATCAATTTTGGTGTAAGCATCGCCGCCGCCGCCGCCTAAATCGACCACGTATATTTGAAATTCTGAACAATCCCCGCACTGTGAACGGCAATAGAAGCCAAATTTTTTCGGAACCAAGTATAATCGTTGACTTTTGACCTGCTCTGCATCTGATGACGATGGAGATTCAGATCGTTTCTCCATGGTCTCGAAGAAGAAACGATTGGAGCGGAGGAGGAGAAGAATGAATTTAGGGCTGGCTTCTTCCAATTCAATTTCAATCAGCTACAGTATATAGCATGCTGATTCTGTTCTTTTATAGTATTTTTTAAAATTTCTATTTATTTTGTTTTTTAAATTATTTTTTTATTAGTATATAAATTAAAATTGTATCTTGCTACCATTTTTTATTGAGAAATCCACTTGTGAGACGAATTTTTTATGAAACGGTTGTGAGACGAGTCGATCCATTACTAAAATTATATTTTAATGCATAATTCAGCATACTTTAGAAAATATACTTTAACAATAATTAAAATAGTTTATCTATATAATAGATATACTTTAACAGTCTCGCAACGGTCTCACGTAAGAAACGTCGCACAAGTGACTTTGTCTTTTTTATTAATACATATGTTAATTTTATTATAATTTTTTTTCTTCATGATCAAATTTGTAAATTTTAAAATGTATGTTAATTTTATTATAATTTTTTTCTTCATGATAAAATCTGTAAATTTTAAAATTAATTTTATTATATGATTTCTAATTATCATCAAAATTAATCTCAATTTTAATAACTACGAGTTAAAATTGAATGATAATATAGATTTGATCCTATCCCATCTAATCTAAAGTAATAAAATACCAAAGTGAAAAAGTTAAAATTGGGTCAATTTTTAATCTAGATTTGATTATTATAGGAGGGAGTTATAAGAAGGCATGGAGAATACGAATGTATGGAAACTTGGTGAACTAACTATACTAACAACTAACTTTTCCCGATAAAAAAAAACTATAAGCCATTTTAAATCTCATACATTCATCACATTATTGAATCTCATCCGTTCATCACAATTATGAGATTAGATCTTAGCCATTGATTTGATACCTTATTTAAAATATATCTTATTTAATTTTTGTCATAGTGATACCACTCTCATCTTTGGACTATGTTTGGTAATTTTGTGACGATAAAGGATCGGTTTGTTTTGAGTCCTGGGATAATGTGGGATCTTGGAGGGAGTCGGTTGTAGGAATGGAAATGGGATGAGAAAGCTTTTGTTGAGTGGCCACTCTCATCTTTGGATCCCTCTGTTCAAAATGAGTATGATCCAAATCCACATCCTAACATCCTCCTCGTTGATCTGGTCGACTCAGCTTGCTGTGTGTCGGTTTCGCAAGTTCAGATGCTTCAAGATCGTAATGCTCGTATATTAATTGATGTTTGTCGCTCTGATCTTGACAGTCTCGACACGAGTGTAGTCCGTTCTTGGCGTTTTGCCTTTGATATTAGTATCAAGTCAAGGATTGTTTTCAGTTGAGCCTTTGTATGGAAGAGATGTTGTTTATTATTAAGTCATGGATGCTTCAGATTGTTTCTAGTTTGAGTTGTTTTTTGTTTCTATAATATTACTCCATGTGTCTTAGTATTATGTTTAGTTTTTGGCAGTAACTCTCTCAATCAAAATCCAGGAAACTAGGACTTAGGAGAATTTATGCAAGGGCTTTACTTGTTTGCTGGTTTTTGTGTCTCTGTCGAAAATATGGGTGTTTGAAACAATAGACATGTTTAATGTGACTATGTAATGCTTTTCTTTGTGGCGGAGTATTGGTGAAGGGCATTAGACATTAGAGGATGGTCCATGTCATGTGTTTAATGTCTAACTTGCTTAGGTAGACATGACCTGGAACAGAGTCTGAAGCAACAGACCTATGTTAAAACTATAATCTGTGATCTGCTACAGAATACATAGTGTGTATTTTGAATGGAATCTCATGAATCACTTGTATATGCTCATAGATGTGCTCCTATTTCCTCAGAAGGGCTAAATTGAATTTCTTCAATCTTGGTAGCTGAAATGAGAAGTAAGAGTACCCAACAAATTATCTAAGCAAAGTTATGAGACTGAAATTAGTTTTTAGCTCAATTAGTTGTTGTGCTGCTACAGATGCCGTAACCTACAACTCCCTTCTACTTTAGCAGTTAAGAGCATTTCCCAAGAGTTAAATGTAAAAGAAAAAATATTCATATTTTGAGGAGAATTTCAATAAACTCTTTATTTTAACATTAAAGTTTTGAGAATCATTTTCACTCTTCAAATTTGAAGAGCCAAAATCATTCTTCATAATCTATTGCATTAAATGTTATTTAGTTTTCTTTGTATTTTTACTTAAAGAAAGGGTATTAAAGAGAAAATATGTCATAAATGAACATTGAAAGATAGCTCTATTTAATGAAAATACTCTTTAAATAATAGAAAGTTTTGGAGATGCTCTAACATATGCTATGCATAATCATGCTGTAGGAAAAACTTGACATTAGTACATATTCCACAAATGCCTAAGTTCCACACAAGTCAAGTCTACTTGTAAAAATTCTCACTTTTAAGATTTTTTTATCCATAGCCTGCAATTTAAGCACTTGTTAACATTTTAAGGAGATGGCCTCACTATCAACTAGACATGAATAAGGAATAATGATTTCCCCTCTCAAACTCTGCCTTAATGTTTGTTATTTTGTAGACCCATTTAGAGTAATCAGACAATGTAAACTAAAACCAAGTGTTGTCACTAAAATCATTCCAAGAGTAATAAAACAAAATAAATGAGCACAAATTTTGTATTGTATTCTAAAATCACACTGACATGATATGATATATAATGAATGTTAAAGAATATTTGGTTTGCATTGAGTTAATAATATGTTATCATTCCATGGGAATTTAAATAGTACCAAAAATAAAGGAGTTACATGCTAATTTCCTTTTAAGCCCGTTAATTTAAAGAAAGGCCCGATGGATCAAAACTTAAGGAAGAGGTGAATTGTTCATTTCTTCTTTTGAGATTTTAAAATTTTATTATCCTATTTAATAATTTTAATTAATCAAACACCCTCTTCGTAAAGGGTCTGGATCTTCTGTGACACTTTGGTGTGACATTTCTTGTGCCACTCCATTAAATGAGTGACATGTAGGAGAAATGAGAGATATTATACTATAACCAATAAACCCTTAGGGGTAAGGATTGATTCAACCTGCCACGTGCCCTTAATAAGCATTAAATAAAACCTTATACTTCATTAAAAGAGAGTGGATAAAAATAATTCAAGGGGCTACAACTTGATATTGGGCTTCGATGTGATGTGAAGAGATGGGCCAAATTTGTTGGGCCTTTTACATTACTATTTAGTTAGGCTGCAATTTAATTTATACAATGGGCCTTAACCTTACTTGAATTGCTAAGTAATCCCCAAGTTTATTCTCTTGTCAAACACCAATACCATGGATAATTGATAAACATTCTAGATGTCAAAAGGCAACGATATCCGACAAAAATTGGGTTCTGTAGCCGTGCGGAGTGCGGGAATCATACTGAATTTCTGAAATTTCGTGCTGGATTTAGCTGCTGGCGGTGATGCTTTCACCAAAATTGATCCGGCGATCCGAATTTAAGGTATTGGGAAGGATATTAGCACATCGGAGATGTGCATCTGCAATTCCACCCTTTATATATTTGGGGGACTAACTAAAATTACTGATATTTTATCAAGGTGTGGAAATTACTTCTCTCATCTAAGATTATGCATTGCTCAATGGATGTAGCCGAACTTGAAAAGGTAAGTGATATACATCTCCCCAAGTTTGACCCTATCCCTATACCATCGATGCCCATAAAAGTACTTTTATCGGGTAGAATGTATAACACTACTGAGTAGAATACTGAGTAATTAATAGTTCCTACGGCTGCTATGGAGTTGTATGATATCTCTAAAGACTAGTGGGAAAGAGAATCCCAAAGCTTGTTACAAGATCTCACCTTATAATTCACACTGACGCTGGGATTTATGTCATGGATTTTAAACTGAGGAACAGAGTGTGGGAGCGTGTTTGATGTTCCAGGTTTCTCCACACCTGTGTTTGGTAATCATGGAGGGAGTGGGCAGTCAGGGTACAATGTGTCTGAAATTGGGCTTCGAGATGGGCTTATATTGATGGGTCTTTCATGTTCTCCTAATCCTGGTTGAGTTGCGAACAAGCAAGAGCCCTAAATTCCTTCTTCTTATAAAATCGAGTTTTCATAATCCTCCTCTCAAATCGAGTTTGCACACACCATGTAGAAACAATCATCATCAGAAGCAGAGCATGTCAAAAGGCAACGATCATCCAAGTTATTAGATCCGCCAAAAATTGGCTTCTATTGCCGTGCGGAGTCCGGGAGTTATACCGAATTTCAAATTTTCATGCTGGATTTAGGGGCTGGCGGTGATGTTTACACCAAAATTGTACCGGAGATCTGAATTTACGGGATGGAGGAAGATGTTAGGACATCGCAGGTGTGTACCCCACCATTAGGAGCCCCCACCGCCCCTGCCCTGGGGATTGGTGGAGGAGGTAAATCGCAGGATGTGCGTGGCTTATAGAGAGGGCTCACTGTTAAACTTGTGCTTGCAAGGGGCCAAATCCATTCGAACCCCCACCCTGCAGCAGCAACCAAGCTCAGAAGAGGATTACTCAATGCATATAGAAGAAGTTGATAGAGTGAGTGATATGCATCTCCCCAAGTACGATCCTATCCCTATCCCCATCTCAACTCCTTTTGGTCCTAAAATTTGTGTTTTATCCTCTATAATGCTTAACACTACTGAAAGGTATAAGACTACTGAGCTTACTCCTATTTGTGATCCTGAGTTGTATGATATCTCTAAAGACGAGTCGTGGATGATTGAGCCTGAGTTTGTTCCTGTTTGTGATTCTGAGTTGTATGATATCTCTAAAGACTCGTGGGAAAAATTACCTATATTACCCGCCAATAATTCCATTTCCCATTTCACCAACCGGTTGTTTTCATTCAGCTTGTTAGGAGATTCTTACCTTATTATTAACACAGAGTTTGGGGTGTATTTTATGGATTTTAAACTGACGAACCTGGTGTGGGAGCGTGTTGATATTCCATATTTCCGGACTTTCTTTGGTAATTTCGTGACGATAAAGGATCAGTATATTTTGAGTCAGGGGTTGTGGGATCTTAAACAGGATCTTAGAGGGTCCATTTCCGAATGGGAATGGGATGCGAAAGCTTTTGTTGACTGGCCACTATCATCTTTGGATCCCTCTGTTCAATCTGAGTATCATCCAAATCCACATCCTGACTCGACTCAACTTGCTGTATGTTGGTTTCGCAAGTTCAGATGCTTCAAGATGGTAATGCTCGCATATTAATTGATGTTTGTCGCTCTGATCTCGACAGTCTCGACACAAGTGTAGTCTGTTCTCGTTGTTTTGCCTTTGATATTTGCCCTTGTTTAGTATTAAGTCAAGGATTATTTTCAGTTGAGCCTTTCTATGGAAGAGATGTTGTTTATTGTTAAGTCATGGATTGCTTCTGTTGATTGTTTTTAGTTTTTTCTTTCTATAATATTACTCCACGTGTTTTCCTATTATGTTTAGTTTTTGCCAGTAACTTCTCAATTTTGTGCAAGGGCTTTACTTGTTTGCTGGTTTTTGTTGTTTAATCATTAATGTGTGGCTATGCTTTTCTTTCTGGTGGAGTATTGGGGAAGGGCTTTGTTAGATTTTAGAGTATGGTCCATGTCTTGTGCTTAATGTCTTAACCCCAAAACAGAGAATGAAATGTTAAAACAATAATCTGTGATCTGCTACAGATTACAGTGTGTATTTTGAATGGAATCTCATGAATCACTTGTATATGCTCATAGATGTGCTCCCTATTTCCCCAGAAGGGCTAAATTCAATCTTGGTAGCTGAAAATGAGAGGTAAGAGTACTCAACAATTTATCTAAGCAAAGTTACGAGACTGAAATTAGTTTTTAGCTCAATTAGTTGTTGTGCTGCTACAGATGCCGCAGCCTACAACTCCCCGCCTACTTTAGCGCAGTTAAGAGCATCTCCAAGAGTTATAGTGTAAAAATAAAAAAGTCATATTTTGAGGAGAATTTTAATAAAAGAGGGCTCCAACTCTTTATTTTAACATTTAAGCTGGATCATTTTCACTCTTAAAATTTAATGAGCCAAAATTATTCTTCATAATTTATTATATTAAGGGTTTGATTACTTTGTAGGTTAACAAGGGATATCACGTCGTGAACCCTAGTTAAGGATTGCTTACTTTGAAGGTTGCAATCGAGGGATAATCCACGGGCTTTTGTCGGCCCGGTGTCAGATGCTGAGGTGGAAGGGCTCGTGAGGGTTACGCTGTCCGTTGAAATTTGGGCGGATAAAAAGAGTCCCGAGAGTTTATACGCATAAATTATCATTTTGCCCTTCACTTTCTTCCTCCTCTCTTCACCATCTTCATCGTTGGCGACTTCTTCCTCCTCTCTTCACCTTCTTCACCGGGCCGGCGATTTACGACTTACGACAAATTTTTAATTTCTCCATCTTCTTGCCTGCGACACTTTCTCCACCACTTTCATCGTCTTCTTCCTCTATTTACCCATTACACCTTTGCTCTCTTCTTCTCTCCATCGGAACTGAAGACTCTTTTCTTGCGGCGAACGACATCTTCGACAAGAGAAGTGACGAGATTGATCTTGTTACGGTGGAGGACTTGCAGACGATGACAAAATTTTGGCGAATTGCGGCAATGTCGCTACCAATTTTGAGAGGAAGGATAGAAGTTTGTTTGAATTCCTGCAAAAAAAAGTTTCAGAGAAAAAGCTGTACCTCTCATCTCATTTGGAGAGAGAATGCAAGTCTCTCAATTCTTGGGAAGAAGAATAACTCATTTTCAATATTTTTGTAACACCCCAAAATACCATTTTCATAAACAGTAACTAGAAATAAACACGCTTAAGATTTCCTAATACTTAAAATTATAAATCCTAATATTTTAACAATTATAACCTTAAGTCACCGTATCTTTGAGGTTAAACACATACCTCAAATACATACAATTTTTCCTAAATAATACGCATGTTCGACTCAATAACAAACCTAAAGAAGTTCATTACACCGTACGCACCAAACATAAGAACATAAGTAAAATACTTAAACTTAATACTTAATTTTTCATAACTTAGTAATGCTATATAACAGATCCACCACACCACCATCACGCATCTCCAGAAGTTAACCTGTAATCATATGTGGAAGGGGTGAGCACTACAACCGCTCAGTGAAGAAAACATGTTTTACAATTAAATTTCATGTATCATGTAGCTTTTAACTTGTATCATGTAATTTTCATGCCGTTGGCCAACTAGAGTCTGTGCAAGGTGAGATGTACCCCATAAAGGACCGTTGTCCCCGCGAAAACATATTTTAAGTACTGTAACATTTATTGCATATCACAGAACATAGTTTAATCTCATATTGTTTCACGTCATACACATTGCAGAACATTAAATACATCACATAAGATTTAAGAGTAAACATATAACCCCACCTTCGATCCAACAAAGCAAAGTTAAAGTAAATCTCTGCCTTCACTCACAGAACACCCTAAAATCACAAATAATATTCAATCAACATACTATCGCTAAATATATGAAATCTGATATTCACGAAAACTGCAAAAAGGCATCTTACCCACATAACCTACGAAAAGTATCAAATTCTATCGGATGAATGGACGAGGAATAACATGTAATAGAATTTACGTATTTTGTGTGGAAGGAGCAGAAGGAATAAAGAAGAACTATGAATAAAATTGAAAGGTTAAAAGTTTGGGAAAAACGACAGAAAGGAAAGAGTTTGGAAAACTGCAGAAAGCTGGACGAAAACTTGAAATAAGAACTAACGAACTTGAGAGAACTGCCAAAGAAAGAACTTGAATAGAGAAAATGGTAGGAGGCAGTGCAACTGCCTCCGAGATCGTGCAGAGAAAATGAGTTTGAATTTTTTTTTACGGATAAATGAAAAACGTCGACTGACTTCTTTTCTTTAAAATCGATAATAATAATTATTTAATAAATACAAGATCCATCTCCTATTCTTAAAATTTAAACTGTAAATAATTAATACCTATTAAATAAAAAAAATAAATTACGGGGTGTTATAATTTTAATTTATAACTTAAAAAGGGTAATATTATAAAAATATTTAAAATTAAGTTGTAAAGTAAACATTGTATCTTAAATCCTTATCCATAGTTAATTATACTCAACCCTCAACTAAGGGTCAGATTATCTCTGGTTTCGTTAACCGTAACCAACAAAGTAATCGAATCCTAAATATTATTTACTTATCTTTGTATTTTTATTTTTACTTGAAAAGAGGGTATTAAAGAGAAAATATATCATAAATAATCATGGAAAGATAGCTCTGTTTAATGAAAATACTCTTTAAACCATAGATAATTTTGGAGTTGCTCTAATATATGCTATGCATAATCACTCTGTAGGAAAAACATTAGTACATACTACATATTCCACAAATGCATAAATTACACATAAGTCAAGTCTACTTGTAAAAATTCTCACTTTAAGATTTTTTTATCCATTGCCTGCAATTTAAGCACTAACATTTTAAGGAGATGGTTTCACTATCAACTAGACATTAATAAGGAATAATGATTTCACCTCTCAAACTCTGCTTAATGTTTGTTATTTTGTAGACCCATTTAGAGTAATCAGAGTAATATACAAAACTTGTCACTGAAATCATTTCATGAGTAATATACAAATGAGTTGATATCTGGTACATCAGTACAAGGTGCACCAATATGTGAACAATTTTATTATATATTGTATACATATTTTTTAATAATTATATATTTTTTTACACTCAAATTTTCATTAAAAACTAGTATCCACATGTGTATAACTTTTTATTCAATAGTGTACATGTTTTTTAATAATTGTATGTTATTTTACACTCAATTTTTCATTAAAAAAAACTAACAAAAAATTAACTAACTAAGTGTATAGATTTTTATTCATAATTGCATACTCAGTATAGTTTTATTTATAATTATATACGATGCTGAAAGTGCGTGCACCAAGCAGGAGTATTAGCCTATACAAATATACTCCCTTTGTCCCGGGCAAAGAGTTGTTTTTGCTTTTTGACACGTGGATTAAGGAGGGTTTTTTGACACGTGGATTAAGGAGTATTATTATTTAATGTATAATGGGTAGTAGTTGTATTAGTGAGAGTATGAATCCTATATTTTAATTGTATTAGATGGGGTGTATGAGTCTCATATGTGTAAAAAAGGAAATAGGACCCTTTGGGTGAGACAATCAAAAGAAATTTTTTAGTGAGACGAGGGAGTATATGAGATGAGATTTTTTGAGTAAGACGAAGGGAGTATATGAGATGAGAAAGATATAAAACAAAATAAATGACATTTCTTATGGTCATTTCTTTTTTATGACATTTTATAACTTTATTATCCTAAATATTCATTAAAAGAGAGTAAAATAATTCAAGGGGCTACAACTTGATATTGGGGTTCGATGTCATGTGAAGCAATACCATGGATAAACAATCTAGATGTCCATCATCATCAGTAGCGGAGACTGTCAAAAGGCAACGATATCCGACAACAATTGGGTTCTATTGGCGTGCGGAGGGCTGGAAATTATAATGTATTTCGAAGTTTCGTGTTGGATTTACTGCTGGCGGTGATGCTTACACCAAAATAGATCCTGCGATCCGAATTTATGGGATTGGAAAGGATATTATTGTATCGACAGAGGCAAGACGATCGATGTGGAAATTACCTCTCTCATCTGAGATTATGCATGCTCAAATGGATGAAGAGGAACTTGACAAGGTAAGTGATATTCATTTTCCAAAGTACAACCCTATCCCTATCCCTATCCCTATCCCTATCCCTGTCCCCATCGATGCCCATAAAATTTTAGTATAACACCATGAAATTGGGCTTCGAGATGGGCTTAATTGATGGGTCTTTCATGATCGTATGCAATTTTCGTTGAATTGCGAAGCCCTAAATTCCTTCTTCTTAGAAAATCGAGTTTTCCATAATCCTCCGAGTTTGCACGCACCATGAAGAAACAATCATCATCAGAAGCAGAGCATGTCAAAAGGCAACGATCATCCAAGTTATTAGATCAGCCAAAATTTGGCTTCTATTGCCGTGCGGAGTCCGGGAGTTATACCGATTTCAAATTTTCGTGCTGGATTTAGGGGCTGGCGGTGATGTTTACACCAAAATCGTACCGGTGATCCGAATTTATGGGATGGGGGAAGATGTTAGGACATCGCAGATGTGCGTTTGCAATTCCACCCTTTATGTATTTGAGGGACTAACTGACATGAATGATATTGTGTCGACAGAGGCAAGAAGAGCGGTGTGGAAATTACCTCTCTCATCTGAGAATCTTACGCCGAAAGAGGATTACTCAATGCACGTAGAAGAAGTTGATAGAGTGAGTGATATGCATCTCCCCAAGTACCATCCTATCCCTGTCCCCATCTCAACTCCTTCTGGTCCTAAAATTTGTGTTTTATCCTCTATAATGCTTAACACTACTGAAAGGTATAAGACTACTGAGCTTCCTCCTGAGTTCTCTAAAGACGACTCTTGTATGATATCTCTAAAGACTATTACCCGCCGATAATCCCTTCACCAACCAAATTTTTTCATTCAGTTTGTTAGTAGATTCTTGCCTTATTATTCACACAGAGTTTGGGGTGTATTTCATGGATTTCAAACTGACGAACCTGGTTTGGGAGCGTCTTGATATTCCATATTTCCGGACTTTCTTTGGTAATTTCGTGACGATAAAGGATCAGTATATTTTGAGTCCTGGGTTGTTGTGGGATCTTAAACAGGATCTTAGAGGGTCGATTTCCTAATGGAAATGGGATGCGGAAGCTTTTGTTGACTGGCCACTCTCATCCCTCTGTTCAATCCGAGTATGATCCAAATCCACATCCTGACATCCTCCTCGTTGATCTGGTCGACTCAACTTGATGTATGTTGGTTTCGCAAGTTCAGATGCTTCAAGATGGTAATGCTCGCATAATAATTGATGTTTGTCGCTCTGATCTCGACAATCACGACACAAGTGTATTCTGTTCTCGGCGTTTTGCCTTTGATATTATCCCTAGTTCAGTATTAAGTCAAGGATTGTTTTCAGTTGAGCCTTTCTATGGAAGAGATGTTGTTTATTGTTAAGTCATGGATTGCTTCTGTTGATTATTTTTAGTTTGAGTTGTTTTTTCTTTCTATAATATTACTCCATGTGTTTTCCTATTATGTTTAGTTTTTGCCAGTAACTTCTCAATTTTGTGAAAAAAAAAAAAGGGTGTTTGAAACACTAGACATGTTGTTTAATGTGACTATGCTTTTCTTTTTGGTGGAGTTTTGGGCAAGGGCATTAGACTTTAGGGATGGTCCATGTTTAATGTCTTAACTTGCTTAGGTAGACATGCCCCCAAAACAGAGTATGAAGCAACAGATCAATGTTAAAACTATAACCTGAATCATCCCAACAAAACAATAGTTGCAATGATATTTGTTTGGTTCACTATAATTTCACTTAAGAAATAGGAGTAACATTTAACAACCCAAACTGGAAGCAGGTCATTTCAAGTAGAGTTCTTGAGCAAAGACAAGGTTACGAATCCTGCAAATTTTGTTACATTTAAAACAGTCATCATATAAAACTTCTTGGAGAAAATTGAGTTTCAAACACCATAAATCGAGAAACGACCTGGATCTCTGTCTTTATTCCATTCCAGAAATTCTTGATCCGGTTCACCACATTCCGTCTCTTCTCTCTGCAGCCATTGTCCGACCTATATTCATATGCCTACACAAACGGAACCTAATTCATATGCCTACACATGATAAATGATACTGCAACTGTTTACTTGCATATTGCCATGTTGACCTTGGAGCTGTATTAATGACACTTTTCTTAAAGAGATTAATTAATGTTAGATTAGTGTTGACAATGGTTGAAATAATTAAGGTGGCAAAAGACACAGAGCAACTGAATATGCTTGCTATAGGATCAATAATTATGTAACACAATCCTAAATCAACTCAAACTCAAAGATTTTAGTGTAAAGAATGCAACTCACCCTCTGTGGGAATACTTTTTTAAAACCGCCAAAATCAACTACCCTATTAGACCACACCGTATTTAGTGATATTTTTATCTAATTCGCGATTAATTTAATTGGAGAAAATTTTGTTACATTTAAAACAAAGTCATCGTATAAACTCAGACAGAATCCTCGTTGATATGGATGTTGTGGGATCTTGGAGGGAGTAGGTTGTCGGAATGGAGATGGGAGGAGAAAGATTTTGTTAAGTTTTTGCCACTAACACTCGCTTAAATTTATGTTGCCTCCCCCATTGTTTTTGTACAAAAATCTAAACTAGAATGTATGTAGGTTAAATCAAACGTGATTTAAAGTTGTTAAAATTTTTAATCACTCGTAGAAAGAGAATAGAAATTTTTTACTCTCCAATCACCTTTAAAAGACCCCAATTGAAGGTCAACTGGGCACATTAATAGTTTTTTTTTTAATTTTATTTTATGATTGACCTACGAGTATTTCAAATATTAAATTTTTGCTTTTGAGCATTTATAGGGTTTTGTCTTTTTTTTTTTTTACTATGGAATAGTTGTTGTGGAAGTGTATATTGAATTATAACTTCACTTATGATAAATTGTGAAAACGAAGGGTGTCTAGATTTTAAGTTCTCTTTAATCAATTCTACTTACAATTTTAAAAATAACTGTACTCATTCCTCTTAAATTTTTTAACAATGAATTGACTTGATTAAATCCAAAGACATTAGAAATTTAGAATGCTACAAAAAACAAATACATTCTAAAAAAAAAGATATTGAATTGAAGTAATTATTTAACTTATTTAATAAACAAAATTGTCAAGATAGAAAATTAACAATAAACGGACGAGGTGTACATTTTGCTATTAAGGGTTGAACCTTAGGTGTTGTGATCCCCGTCCCCTCACTCATATCAATCTCCCCAACTTTCTCCCAATCAAAACACTGGATTAACGAGCCAAGGCCCAGCCCAATACTAGAGATACCCAAATTCTCCCCCGGGCAGGCCCGTCTTCCTGATCCAAAAGGAAAATACTTAAAGCCCAATCCTTTCCTACCTTCTAGGCCCTCAAATCTTTCGGGCCAAAATCTCTCCGGGTTGGCCCAAATTCTCGGGTTATGATGAATTTCCCATACGTTCACGAGTAGCACCGTCCCCGCCGGAATACGGTAGCCACCGACCATGCACTCCGACGATGAGACGTGAGGCATTAGTATGGATACCGGTGGATTTAAACGAAGCGTCTCGAGAATAATGTGGCGGAGATAAGGCAACTCCGCCACGTCGTATTCAGTGATGAGACGGTTGAATCCGACGTGGGCGTCGATCTCAGCTTGAGCTTTTTTTAGGGTTTCTGGATTATCGAGTAGCAAAGAAAATGCCCACTCTAGGGCTATGGTTGAAGTTGAGGATCCTCCTTGGAGTAATACCTGAAATCATCCTAATTTTGTTAGTGATAGGATTCTATATGATTCGTAATTAAAACATGTTAATAATGAATTATATTATAATACGATAAAATTATTATATACTTTAAAAAAACATGATTTATCTATTATTATATATATTTTATCATGTTTCACAAACCTTCTCGTCTAAGCAACGTCTCCCTCCCAAGAGACTTGGTCTTACTATATTATTTTTAGTAAATGCATAATTTTTGTCAAACAATTCTATTTATTAATAGTTATAAATAGTAACGTCTGTGTAGTATTAACGTCATATGCATGTGAGACAGTTCAATGTTCACATAAAATAAGACACAAGTGATTATAATAATAAAAAATAAATTGAAAGTCCGATAATATATTATTAATTTGACCAATTAAGCGAAAATGAATTTTAGAGAACGTGTTAAATATAAATTAGTGCACTCTCACTAACTATTAGTCTATTATGCTTAGAAATTCTAAATACGTACATCTATAATCAATTTAAAACTTATTGCAACTGCCCTTTATTCAATAATTCTTGACTTCTCTAAAATGGCATTTTCGATTGAAGAAATTAATTTATTCTTTTTTTTTACAAAAAGAAAAATTAGATTATAAAAGTAATGTGAGAATCAACGATTCTAAATAAATTTGTAAATTTTAACATAAAAAGATAATGTCACGTCAATTGAACCTATCGACAGCTACATAACATTATAAGTATTACGTTAAGCAAAAAAATGGGGTCCCTTAAATATTGGGAATATTATAATATTATTATATTATCCTCAAGTGGAGGCTTGATTAAGACATTTTGCTTTCATACACACTAAAATAGTAGAATATTCCAAACATATGCAAACACTTTAGAAAGTAATTTGTTCACTAAGAAAAAAATAAAATAAATGTACTTCTCGAGTAAACTTTAATTTGGAATGGAGAATCAATGCCAATAATTCGAGACACAAAAAGTTTAGATGCATGCATTTGTAACAAAATAATTGCTCCATTTTGAGACAATTAATTAAACTTTCACATCTCTCATTAGTTATAAACTTTCTACACATATTCTCATGCTCTCTGGTCCCCTAACACCACTCACACTTACTGTTTAATCTTATTTAAGAAAATTTACTTTTACTTTTTTATTAAGTTTATTGATTTTTGGAGTAATTTTGTATTTTTAATAAATAAATTTACTTGATATTGAAAATAACAAATTTTAAAATAAAATGTAATTTGAAGTTATCAACTTGATTGAACATTTTTTTAGTGTAAAAATGTTATGGGAAATATAAATGAGAAAAATAGTGGAGTACTGTGCATATAGGAAGAGTTTTTAGGGATGTGATGAGTACATAAATAAAAAAATTAAAGAAAAAAAACTTAGGTGATAATACTAATATTATTTAAAAGAGCAATACTTTTAATCACTAATCATCTTATGATAATTTAGTGTGTATAATAAATTAAAGAGCAATATTATTCATCCTTTTTGTGTTAAAAGTAAGTCATTTTATATTTGCTGGTGTCAAAAAAATAATAGAATTAAGGTTAAAAAAACTATCTTACCAAGAGAAGATTCTTGATGGTTTCATCAGTGTAATATTCAGGTTCTGATCTCTGCAAATCTAACAACACTTCCACCATTGTTTTGTTCTTCTTCTGCTTCACTTCATCAGCAGAAGTAGCTGCGTTACGATGATCTTCGATCACATCCTGCATAAACCTGTCTCGTTTCTCATTTATCGATATCAGCTTTTTTTCGACATCTTTAAACCCGAACCACCGCATGAACGGTAGGAAATCCACCACGTTTGTCTGGAACGCCACCTTCGACGTCTCTGACCCTATCTCTTCCAGTAACTTAGCTTCCTTCGACTTCTCTCCATCCTTCCCATAATATCTGTCCACAAAGTAGACTCAAAAGTTGATACAAATTACTAATTAATTTTTAACAAATTAAAAAAGTTCGAAAAGTCAAATTTTCCAAACTTTCATATGGGCCCGTAAGGCCCCACATACCTTCTACCCATGATCATCCTCGTCAAGACATTGAAAGTGAAATCGAAAAGAGATGATTTGACTTCCAAAACATGATTGGGCTCTTTCATGGTGACACGAAAGAGCCCTCGAACCAAGCAAAGGGTTTCGTCGGCCCGAACATGAGATAACGTCTGTATCCTTTGATTGGACAAGAGCTCGAGAGACGATATCCTCCTCAGATTCCTCCAGTGGTCACCATACGAGGACCACGACAGGCTGGTGTAGTTGTACCCGAAGTACTTGCCATTAAGAAGATCGGGCCGGTTGGCAAAAACGACGTCGTTCTTCTTGGTCAAGCATTCCTCGGCAAGAGCAGGGGAGGAAACGAGGAGAACGGGGCGGGACCCAAGCTGTAGGAAGAGGGCCGGGCCATGGCGGCGGGCGACGTCGGAGAGGCTGCGGTGGAAGGGCTTCTTGAGGAGGTAGATGTGGCCTATGAATGGGAGGGCGGGAAAGGGGGAGGGGGGGAGGTTTCTTAGTTTGTTGAGGAGGTGAAGAGTGATGGAGTAAAGGGCTAAGATGATAAAGGGGGAGAGATAGAAGCAAAGATTTTCCATTGAATTTGTTGAGTGAATGTGGGAGTGGGTATGAAACTATCACTGTCCCTTTATAATAAAGGTTCTTACAGCTTAAAGTCAAACACCTTCTGTAATGCTTGCTTCCACTAATCTATTGCACCAATTTTCTCTCAATTAAAAATTGGGTGATGATGAATTTTATACAATTCACTGTATCCACTCTCCTGTCTTACAAATATGTTAAGCTAAGTATTCACAGTACTTCCTCCGTCGGGTAGTTACGAAGTTTGAAAAACTTTTTTTTTAAATTAATTTTATTGACTTTTAAAGATATTGTGTTATTTTAAGTAATAAACAAATAATAAAATAAGTTATGTTAGTTAAATGAAAATGTCATTTTTGAAAATATAATGTAGTTATAGGTTATTTATTCGAAAACTTTTGCTATTTTTTAAAATTAAAGAATATAATAGAACAAATAAATAAGAAAAAGCGATAACAACTTGTATACCAAAAAAACAAAAGAAACACATCCTACCTAACGGAGGAGGGGATTTAACGATCTATTTAATTCTGCCAATTTTGTTCTAACTTTATCGAATTTTGGTAAATTCTTCTACCAAAATCCATGTTTTCCAATTATACAATAGAATAAGGTATACCATAATTTGTCCATCATCTTTTTGTTACGTACTCCATCTCAATCTCAAAAACTCCACAATTTCATTTTGATTCATTGAAAATAATATTTAACTAATATTAATAAAATACTATATTTTAATTTTAAAATTATTATGTATTTTTAACATATATAATATATTTTACAAATTTATCTATTATTAAAAAATAGTATCAAATTATGAGTGAGACTTGCGTGTGCCCGGACGCACGGAACAAATTCCGTACGCCTTTAGAAATTTAGTATTATGGGTAAGGGTACATTGCTTTGGTCTAAAGGGTATATACCTTAATTAATAAAAGGTACACTATTTTGTTCTAAAGGGTATACACTTTTCATTAGTATTTTTTTTCTTTAGAAAATAAAGGGCACACATTTTTATACTAAAAGGTATAAAATTTAACATAAAATTCTAAAGGCGCACATAGTGTTGTTCATGAGTCCAAATACACATAATAATTTTCTTTAGAAAATAAATGGTACACATCTGTATACTAAAAGGTATACAATTTAACACAAAATTCTAAAGGCGCACGGAATGTGGTCTGTACGCCCGGGTGCACAAGAGTTTTTGCCTCAAATTATTTAAATAAATTAAAAATAAATTTTATTACTATTAATTTTACTATTTTTACAAATAATAAAATAAATGTAAACTCAAAAATTGACCGTACGTAAAAAGCAGTATATAAAAAGAGTATCTAACTCTATATAACTAATGCTTAACTTTTAAATACGATCGTTCAATATAAATAAAGCACACAAAAACAAAAATAAAGAGATAAAAACTAAAATGGATAAATATAAATTTACTTTGAGATACTCTCACGGGTTGTCTGTGAGACGGATCAACCTATTATTAAAATATGCTTATTATATAGGTAAAGTATGCTTATTCATAATTAAAGTATGCCGATAATGAATTATATTATAACACTCTAAAACCATACTTTAATTCATCATTTATCATACTTTAAAAAACATGTTTTATATATATTATAGACATACTTTAACACGTCTTACAAACCGTCTCACATATATAGAGTCTCACAAGAGAATTTGTCATTTACTTTTATTTAAAGTAATCATAAGAAACTTAATTTCTTTGAAATAGTCTCATAATTTTTAAATTTTTACCAAAATAATTTTTTTTACTAAAATATATATGTCCAGTTGTTTCTTATTTTATACTTCATATATGATGAGATTGAATCGATACTTTTATATACAAAGTAGTGAGATAAAATTAATAAAAAAAATAATATTTTGAAATGAAATTGGAGTAATATTAAAAAATTTGGGACGAAAATAATGTTCCAGTTATTTTGATATTTTTTAGAATAAAATAAACAAATATGGAATGATTCATCTTTAAACTCGAAAAATAAAGACTATTACTTTGCTGGGATGGTATCCACCAAATTAAATGGTAGAAGTAGAACTGTCACCCCTCCATTATTATTATTATTATTATTATTATTATTATTATTAATTTCCTTTCCAAAAATAATAATAATTAATTTTAGGGGTATAATTGTAATTATACTTTTGTGGCTTAGTGTTGACATATTTTATTCTTAATTTTTTTTATTTATCCTTAAAGTTTAGGGTTATTCTAAGAGTATATTTGTAATTTAACATTTGTAGTTTAGTGTGTATATTTCACTCCTATAATTTTTAGGATTTAAAATATAATTGTAATTTCACACCCTTTAAGATTTACTAGTGTTTAGTATATAACCATAATTTCACCCTTAAAATTTAGGATATAATAGTTTTTTAAATTTTACTAAAATTAAATAAAAAAACAAAAAAAATAATTAAGAAGGGAATCACAAATTAATTAAAAGGGATTATATAGTATTAATTAATTATTAATTTTTTCTATAACCGCTTTTATGTTCTATGCTCTAAAATAATTGGAACCGACATAAGATCTGAAGCCCAAGTCAAATTAAGTAATGATGAGAAAGTGTAGCGCGACCAGTGAACAAAAAAATTGTTGCATATGTCGGAGAGTTCATGAGTAAACCGTATCTAAATTATTAAGTATTGTTGTTGACTATTACTATATCCAGTTAATTGGAGGGTTTTTATTTAATAATACTCCTTCAAATAAAAAACTATAGGGGCTTTCTTTCCTATAATTTATATCATTTTGTTTTTTTTATTGTGTATGATAATTTTATTTAGGCAAATTTGAAATTATCGTAACAAAAATAAGAATTGATAATATTTTAATAAAAATTGATATTTGAATTAATAAAAAATGATAATATTGAAATGAATCATTTCATAAACAATTTATTGTATAGATAAAAAGTGATAACATTCATTTTTGTGTAAAATGATATCTTCGATAAAAAGTGAAAACTATTTGAGAAAATATAAAAATTTGTCACATGAAAGTGTTGCTCTTTTATTTAATTTTTCTTATTTTCAATATACTCATTTAATTTTTAATTGTATGAATATATCACATATTTTAATATGATTGTTTATAAATAAAGTATATTTATTAGTATTTAAAATTTATTTTTATAAATATAATGAATGATACATTAAACAAATGATTTTAGGATGTTATTATAAATAATAATAAAGTATATGGCAAAAATTTGTGTGCAAGCGGGCGCATGGGGCACACTCCGTGCACCTTTAAAATTTTGTATTAAATTTTTTACTCTTTAGTATAAAGATGTCTGCCTTTTATTTTCTGAAGAAAAATAAAAAATATTAATGAAAAGTGTATACCATTTAGAATAAAATGGTGTACCTTATTAATTAAAGTATATACCCTTTAGAACAAAATAATGTACCCTTATCCATAATACTAAATTATAAAGGTGCACCGTGTGCACCCGAGTGCACGCAAGCCTCACTCAAAGTATATTTAAGATAAAATATGATTTCAGAGTGTTTTTAGGTGTTATAATATAATTCATTACAAATATACTTTAGCTATCAATAAAAATATTCAAGGTAATCGTTTTACTATTTTTTGCGTCAGATCCAAAGGTATCTGTTTCCATTTAAGGAAGACATGGGTCCCACCAATACAAAATGAGAACCCCTTTAAATCAGGTTATTTACATCAATGTCATCAGTGTTTAGTCTATTAACAACTTAGTAATCTAACTTAAACACTCTGATTATTACCCCATTATCACAATAAATAATCACACACATTAAATTAAAAAATAATAAGGGTTTGGAAACCCTAATTTTTATTTGCGCCGTTCTGTTCGATGTACTCTCTCTCTCTCTCATCGTGTGTTTTTCAGCGATGGTTCCTCTCTCCATCGATTCCTCCTTCATCGATGAACTTTCAATCGTCTTTTCCACTGTAATTCCTTTCCTCATCAATAATTCTCAGCGTTTTACCTTTTGTAAAGCATTTTCTTTCCTTATCTTAAGAAAGATATACAATCAATAGCCGATTCGAAGTCTGTTTCCATGGTGTTGTCGCCGGTCGATACACCATATCGGAAGCGATTTCCAGCCAAATCCCCAAGTTCTCATCATTATCTGAGTATGTGGCTTGTAGATCTACTATTCTTCCATCTTTTTTGAGGTCTTCCGACCCTGATTCATGTAGATCTACTGGGCTCCCTGCGTACTCGACTCCTTCCGATTCAGATATAAATGAATCTGTTATCTCGGAATCGGATGAGATATATGTCGGGCTTGTTGTGCCTGATTCGGAGGAGCAATTGTTGTTTGACCCTAAATTCGACAGAATGGTGGTGCCTGATTCTGATGATGAGTCAATGAGCGACCCCATTCAGGAGACAAAGCCTGTTTCACAGTTCAGCAAGACGTTTATGTCAGAACGTAGGTTTCAAATTCAGATGCTAAAGTACTTGTGACCTAAGGCCTTGGAACTGCTGGAATACTCTGAGGTATAAACCCTAATCTATTAGTTGCTCATATGTGGGATTAGGTATTCATAAACTGATGTGATGATGTTTATGTGGGTTGAAATAGTATGAGCATGATGTAATTTGTCACCATGCATAATTATGGAGACAACATACATCGTTCGTCACCAATTATGCATTTAGGAGACAAATTTAGATACACTCAATGATGAGAGTTCTCTGAGAGTGAAACTGAATGCATTCAGTTTATGAAATGATGGATTACCTGTGTTTGATGTTCATACAAATGATGAATAGATGATTGCTAGTTGTGTGATTGTTGGTACTGTATAATTGATGGTTATCTGAACACTGATCCTGTGATTGGATTTTTATGTTTATGTGAGTTGAAATAGAATGAGCATGTTAACTTTGTCACCATGCATAATTATGGAGACATGATACATTGTTTGTCACCAATTATTCATTTAGGAGGCAAAGTAAGAAACACTCTATGATGAGAGTTCTCTGAGAGTGAAACTGAATAAATTCAATTTATGAAATGGTGGATTACCTGAGTTTGATGTTCATATGAATGATGAACATGTGATTCCTGGATGTTTGATTGTTGGTACTGTGATTGTATATGAACTCTGATGCTGTGATTGGATGATGATATTTTTGTGGGTTGAAACTTCATCCATCTGTGCATGTTGGTTCTGCGATTGATGGTTCTATCATTGCTGAATCTATTATCATGAACTTTTGTTGGTGCTATGATTAAATGATCATGTTTTTGTTGGCTGGAATTATATGAGCATGTTGAATTTGTCATCATGCATGATTATGAAGGCTGCATACATTGTTAGGTCATCAATTATGTTAAATTTGTCATCTACATGATTGTGGAGACTACATACATTGTTATGTCACCAATTATGCACTTAGGAGACACATTCACATACACTCAATGATGATAGTGTTCTGAGAGTAATGTTTGTGTAATCTGTAAATATATCAACACAGACACAAACATTTCAGTCATATAGATCAATGTTTACTACTTAAACAACTCATAAAAATAGTTGTTTCAGAGGTAAACAATGGCTTTTCCAGCCACAAAGCATATCATAACTAGTCATTACACATATGCATACTAATATGTGCACAAAAACCCCACCACCTATCCATTAGACAAATCTAGATGCAAGATACCCAAAACCCAACCAAAACACAACCAAATCAGCTCATTCTAATCCCTTTAAACTTATATTGAACTCTTCCAAGCCAGCCATTTCATTCGTCTGGATAAGATAATCAATACTTTCCTCTATCAAACCATGATCCACTTCTAGATCTGTTGGAAGATTTCCAACTCTTAGTAATGCTTTCTTTCACATGTGAGGTGTCTTGTAATTATTTGATCCCTTAAAAGCTAGGATTTCCCTTAAACAACCTTGTAGACTTAGGAAAACTGCATTGAGCTTGGTGTGACTCAAATCTTCATATGATTTGTTCACTGCCTCTAACAAATCATCCACTGTTTCTACTACAGTCTGCACTTGTAATGACTGCAAAGCCCTAAACCAACTCTAATCCAAAACATTAATGTCTGGACTTTGAGGGGGTTGAAAGACTAGATGGAATTTGAATCCATCTGAGCTTGCAGCCTCTCTCCATTCTAGATCAGTGTCCTTTATATAAGGCCTTGCATTATCTTGTTGAATAAATATTTCCTTACTAGGTCCAACTGTCCATTTTGATTTAATAGCTGGCAACACCTGAATCAATGTCACCAATAAGGATTTTTACTATAATTCTTATTCAGGGGACTAATTTCAGGTTTAACAACTCAATAATGAACACAATCTGAGAGTTACACACACTTAAATAAATATATACAGCTTTAAATAGAATTACCTGATTGATCAATACATTTTTTGTCACAGTCCTTGTGACAGACAACATTGTCTTTATTTCAATTGTACCTGCCTATCTATTTTTTAAATTCCTTTGTGCTGGAACTTTTTCAATGAATGGAAAAATACTTATTTTCCCATCAAATATGCACTCACCATTAGGATCAAATGTGCACTCAAACATGTGCTATATGGTTCTGTTTCCTCTGTAGTTAAGTAGTATCTCTCTGATGCTCTTGTGAGAAAGAACCACTTCTCATCTATGTGTATTGTCTGTGCCATGCTCTTAAACTTGATAATTTTGTCCTCTCTAATCAACTCTAATTCATCTAGATAGAATTTCATCCTACTTATCTTGTTCTTCTCGGACACATCTGGCTTGATTGCATTAGTATGTGCTCTCATCAGCCCTTTTTTAACCCAATTGTTAGGCTAAAATTGCGCACTCCATTTAAATCCCCAAGTGTAGGGATGTCAATTGTAATGACAAGTACTCCAGTTAAAAATAATATTGTTCCCACTGAGCAATCAATTATCTATTTATTTTGTATCACTATTTAACTAGAATTATCGTAACCAATTTCCAAGATTTGAATAAATTAATATCTAAAATTCTTGAAACAATAAATAACAGAATAAATAAAAGCAAGGAATTATTCAAGATTAATAAAGAGAGAAATAACAGCTTTAAGGTATCGAGTTTAATGCAGTTGATTCGATTTCCTAGACGTCCTACTGTTCGTTCTTACCGTTTTAATGGATTTACATTATGATTCAATGCGTGAGTAGTTTTGAAACTCCTTCCTAGATACTAATAAGGAGAATTTTATAAACCTCCGGATGGTCAATTCGACTAACATATATTCTCTGGAATTCCTATTCAATCTTATTCACTTCCTACTTGACTTTTTAATTGCATTGTTCCACTAAGATAATCAAGTACCCTATTTACTAGCTCTTAGGATTAACGTGTTCACGGGCAAACTGCTTTAATCCCTAGCAATCAAACAGTATCAAGTACATATGCACACAAGCTAACATAGCATATCAAGCATCACGGGCAATATCCATAATATGCGATGAAGACGTTACAAACGTATAATATAGTCTGGATAAATCAAATAAATAAGGATTACAAATAGTATGAATTCACAAGATTAATCTATGTTTCCAAATCAACTACATCTAACCCTCAATCCTTAGAACTGTAAAAGTATTTAGCCCATGAGGTTACGCACAACCCTCATGGCTATCAAATTCATAACAAATCAACAATTGAAAAGAACAAAGAAAAGATACGAAACTCTAGTGTCACGTGGTTCGCGTTCTTCCCCATCTCTCCGATTGGATTGGCTCTCAAAACCCACTTGAATCTTCCTCCGGACCGATGGGATGGATGGATGAATGGTTTGATGTGAGTGGGTGGATGGATGGATGGTGCGTGAATCAAATTCATGATGTGTTCTTGTGTTGAATGATCGGTCTCCTCTCAAAGTGTTTGATCCCCCTTTTTATACCATGGGCCACGAAAACTGACTTGACTGGGCTATTTTTACATTTCTTCACGCACAGGAAATTAAAAATCCCAATTTTTAGCCCAAAATAACCCAACTCGAGTTGGGGTACCCAACCCAACTCGAGTTGGCAACACGACCAGTGTTACGTTGAAATACAACTCGAGTCACCCTACATGAGTCGTGTCATCAAGTCAATCACTCGCTTGTCAAGGCGTGTTGCGATGCTCTGAAACTGGACTGCCTTCGGGACCTAACTCGACTCGAGTTGCAAGTCGACTAACGCCTTGCAACTCGAGTAAGCTCTTTGGACAATTCTTGGACGATGCTCTGCCCCCTACTCGACTTGAGTTGCAAGTCGAGTTAGACCTTGCAACTCTAGTAAGCTCTCTGGACAATTCTGGACACGTTTCGGACCCCAACTCGACTTGTGTTACAAGTCGTGTTGCAACTCGAGTTGCATGTTACAACTCGAATTGGGTCTTTTCAGTCCCGTTTCTTGCTCGTTTTCGTTCATGCTTAATTTCTACCCTGTTTTAACCTTCAAAACTCAATGAAACCCATAAGTAGCACCATAATCATGTAAAATACATAATCTATGCAATCAGACACGAATATATGGCCTTCCCTTAATAAAAATAAGGTATTATGAGACCGAAAAGATGTAAATTTCCACTCTCATCACCAATCACCGACTAGACTCTTAGAGACCTTCATTCTTTTGCTATGCTTTTATAGGTTCCTCTTCTCTTCAACTCAATGTTTTCCAACTTCTCCTTATCATACTTCTTGCTTATTGGATGTTCTTGTTGTGTTTTTTTATTCACTACATGAATAGTCATACCCGCAGCCATTTGTTGCTTTGCTCTTGCCCATATGCTTCTAACAATTTTTCTTGATACATCTGAGTGTGCCGTCTAGTCACAATATTGTGTACGTGAACTCTCTTGGTTTACTTAGTCATAATAATATTAATGAAAGTGCTAATAATTTTAATAAAAAGTGATAATTAATTAATCAAACGTAAAAAAATCTCACCATTAGATTGTTTCACGCAAGTGTTGCTTTATTTTTTATTTTATTTTTTAAATTAAACATATTAATAAAAAATTGTATTTGGTTATTAAAAGTAAAACAAAAAATTATTTCATTTTTTAAAAATTATAAATAATTTTTCGATATTGTATCGATATTTCCTTGATATATCTCAAAATTTGAAAAAATTTGAACTGTGGCAATTCGATATCGATATTTTTATCGACATTTCTCGATATTTCCCAGTATATCCTCGATATCAGAAAAGAAATATATTTTTTCACCATATCGATATCGGTACTCTAAAAAATAGATATATTGGGATATTTTCGTCCTATTCATACACACATATAAATCTCACACTACCGATACCGTAGACTTAGCAGAATCTCTGTTGCCTCCAAATCCGCTGGCACCACTGGGACAGCCGGGACTCTCCCTCGTCCTCTCTTGGCCTCCCTCGGCCACCCCTTTAACTGCAAGGCATCGCATCTCTTAGCCATGCAGCGTTATAGTCTGGGGGAACTATTCCCCTAGTGGTGTGGTCTGGGGGAACTATTCCCCACCAATCTCTCTCTCCGTGGCTCTTCATGTGGCCGCATAGAGCCGGTAAAGACTTGAAAGTTGGAAGCGGAGGAAACAGCTGAGGGAAACGATGAAATGTTGGAAGCAGAGGAAAGAGATGAGGGAGGTGATGAAATGTCAGAGTAGTTTATGCCTCATATGTCCTTTGAATTTGTAAGAGAAAGACCATTTTTGAAGGGTAAAGTTTGTAAAAACAAACGAGAATAAGTGATGTGAGAAAAGTCGTGGTTGCCAGATTTTACAACTTTAAAAGTTGTTCTTACATTATTCTTTCAGCAGAGGATGTTCTTTTGCATTCTCACAGTGAAGGGAAAAAATTGCATGAAATGTATAGAAAGCCATGAAGTAGAAGTAAGGATGAAAATATCGATATCGATAAAAATATCGATACCTCAAATTTACGGATATATATATTGATATGTCGAATATCGATATCGATATCGGTAAATGACATGAGTGATTCGACCATGTGAAGCTTTGCCATTTGATTAACCTACCAACATGAATTGAGCAATAGCATTAAGATCATTGGTACTTAGATTTTTTTTCTCATTTGGTTGGTTGAAAAAAACTTTTTTTTTCCAGGTATTAATGTATTTATGGTGTAATTTAGGAGGGAATTAGAACATGTGTTGGAGGGAATTAGAAAGTGATATGGAGGGAAATTTTGATTAACATGTTGGAGGGAATTGAAAATGTAATCTAAACCTAACATATGTACTTTTAATTTTTATTTTTGGACATGTAATATTTCTTTAATATGTGTACATATTTTTTTTTATTGTAGTGTATCCCACAAAATTTCCATCAACTATACGATTTTTGTGGCCCCACCAGTAAAGTATAATGTGGGATTTGAGGTTTGCACTGATTATGGTTAATCAATTTTTGGAGTGATTAATCAATTTAGAAACAGATTCTAAAGTAAGGGTATTTAAGTACACACTCCAACTACCACTACACATTTAATAATAATACTCCTTAATCTACGCGTAAAAAGTAAACAGTTACGTTTGCTCTAGACGGAGGGAGTATTATAAGTACTACTCTTATATTTTAATAATAGATCGATTCATTTCCCATCTTACACTAAAGTTAACTCTTACAATAAAGTTAACTCTTATTGTAAATAAACATGGAGGATATAGTATCAATAATGATAAATTTTTTAAGTTTTTTTTAAATTGATCAAATTTTTTTTTGTGGGATCTATAAATTAAGAGTTATCTTTTGTAAACAAATTTACATCATAGACACTTAAATTAAATATTAATTAACATCTTACTGGCCGGTATTAATGGAACAGTTGGAGAGTGGTAGTGTTCAATTAATCTTGCATGTGATGACGCTACATTTAATCACGTACGCGTATTAATTTATGAAGGGGTGGTACGAAGGGTGGGCGGGGGGTTGTGTGGGGTCACTGCGGCCTTAAATGTAGAGAAGGGATTAAGGAGTTCAGTCCCTATAAACCCAATTCCATGTACTCCCTCCGTCACCCTTAAAAGTTTATTTTTTTATTTTGGACGTCCGGTCTCATCATTTCCTTGTTTATATATATATGGGACTCACATACACTCACTAATACAATTAAAAAATAGATTCATATCTCCACTAATACAACTATCCACTACACATTAAATAATAATACTCTTTAATCCACATACAAAAAACAAATGACACCCTTAAAGGCGGACGGAGGGAGTACATCTTAATTTCTATGTGAAATAATTATGAGTGAGATTTGCATGCTCTCGAGTTTACAACAAGCGCCTTTAATTAGAATTTAGTATTATAGGTAAGGATACATTATTTTGTTCTAAAGGGTATACACTTTAATTAATAAGGGTACACCATTTTGTTCTAAAGGGTATACACTTTTCATTAATATTTTTTATTTTTTTCATAAAATAAAAGGTACACATCTTTATACTAAAGAGTATATAATTTAATACAAAATTTTAAGGCGCACAGAGTGTGCCGTGCGCCCAGGTGCACACAAGTTTTTGCCAATAATTATTACTATTTTAAATAAAAAATATTATTTAATCTCAACAAAAATATAAATGAGAGTTAGATACTGAGTTGATATTACTATTTTTTATTAATTTTATTCTATTCAGTAATTTATACGTAATTTTTTATAAATGTAATATCTTTTTTTATATTTACATGTTACTTAAAAAAAAAGGAACAGTAAGAAATTCGCCAATATTTATCAGATTATATGATTTTATTTATAAATATATATTTCAAATGTAGATACACAAATTAATGGTCGTACACGATATACTCGAGTGCATAAAATTTAAATACAAATAATATTACAAATTAACTAATTTTTAATGCATAAAGTGTGATCCAAGTAATAAACAGTATAACCGTAGTTATAAACTAAATAAATACTAAGATATTGGATGTAAGAATGTTACCGATATATATATTTTTAAAAAATCTAACGTGCCAATATTTAATCGATAGACTGACTAATTCAAAATACGTTGTCGAAACTGGAGAAGATTTCTATTTTATCTCAAAACTTTGCATTATATATGAACTAACCTCATAATTAATTAATTTTTTGAATTTAAAACTTTATCATGTTCCACCCTAACATCCGAGTTGGGCAAGGGTTGTTTGTCCACTTTGCAAAGCCGTTCCGAAGGAGGTACGTCATATCTTCTTCGAATGTGACAAGTCTTCAACAATCTGACAAGAGACTCTGAAATGGATAGATTATCAAACGCCACTATGAAATGATCCAAAGGTACACATCATGCACTTCAGTAATTTTTCTTTGAAGAGTAGTGAAAAACAGTTTATGGTCGAGTTGTGTATGCGTGTTGTGTGGATAATATGGAAAAATAGAAATGATAGAGTATTTAATGAGGGTAAATGAGAAGCACGGAATATAGTAGATGAAGTAAAATCTCAATTATGGTCTTGGTATGCTTGGAAGAATAGGAAGATCAGTCATGAATCATATTATAGAGAATGATCAGTTTATCCTCTTAGGCATCTTATGTAATTCGCCGCTTTGTTTGGTTTTGAGATTCTTGGAGATATATATAGACAGTTTGATTGTTTTAAATTTAGATTGATACGATTGGTTAATTCTTTTGGACGTACTTTGTAATTTTGGGGTATTTCTCATACCCAATTGGAATGAAATTCCATTTTCCTGAAAAAAAAAAGGTTATTAACACAAATTATTAATGATTAATTTTGTGTAACAAGGGTTGTTTATGCTAAAAATATAATAGTCTTTTGCATTTAAAAAGAATGCGTATGTATAGTTAAATATTCACATTATACTAGTTTATAGTTACTCTCTTTTAAATCGGGTTTACTTCATAAACTCTTGTAAATTAGATTTACACCCTTGTAAACCATGTGATCTCCCTTAATTTTAATATCCAAACAATACATAGGGTATATAGAATTGGAGGAAAGACAACAAGATGTATACCGTGAACTCGGTTTATACCTGGGTTTGTGTTTATGCATTACTATACATTCACTGTCATACATAAACATTTTGCGGGTCCCACAGATAGTGCCATGGGCGGTCTCTCCTTGGACAGGACTCACAACCGGCCTGGGTGGGGTGGGGGTGGGGGTGGGGACCGTGGGGTGGGATGGGGTGGTGATGGCGAAATGTGAAATGAAGTTTTGGTGTCTTAATTGATCTATCCATCTCATATTGAATTCAAACATCCATACAAAGCTTAACAAAAATTATTAATGATTAATTTTGTGTCACAAGGGTTGTTTATGCTAAAAATATAATTGTCTTTTGCATTTAAAAAGAATGCGTATGTATAGTTAAATATTCACATTATACTAGTTTATAATTACTCTCTTTTAAATCGGGTTTACTTCATAAATTCTTGTAAATTGGATTTACACCCTTGTAAACCATGTGATCTCCCTTAATTTTAATACCCAAACAATATATAGGGTATATAAAATTAGAGCGAAGACTGCAAAATGTATACCGTGAACTCGGTTTATACCTGGGTTTGTGTTTATGCATAACTATACATTCACTCTGTCATACATAAACATATTGTGGGTCCCACAGATAGTGCCATGGGCGGTCTCTCCTTGAACAGCACTCACAACCGGCCTGGGTGGGGTGGGGGTGGGGACCGTGGGGTGGGATGGGGTGGTGATGGCGAAATGTGAAATGAAGTTTTGGTGTCTTAATTGCTCAATCCATCTCATATTGAATTCAACCATGCATACAAAGCTTAAAAATATTTTTTTTTAATAACTTTTCATTTTGTGTTGGAATAGCCTCCGAAGGATTTATTCTCAACCATGACACTCAAATTTTTGGGTTTCACCCATGTAGTAAGACATAATACCTATAAAATTTATTTATCTATTTCCAAAACTCAATAAAATTAGTAAAAAAAAATTCTGAAATTTAGTATATATAGTATTAATACAATTCATTTAAAAAAGAATGGAGTATCGTTAATTGTGGGGTCCCATAAGTAATGTGAAAATTTAGGGTAATTCTTGGGTGACCGTGATCTCCCACATAAGAGAGTGGGGGCACCCCTTATATGAGAGGGTCATGGGTGACAACGCACGAGTCACCCAAGTGATCATCGAAATTTTATTAGTGGAAGGAGTTAAAGAAGGTAATTGGAAATAATAAAAGAGGGTCGAAGGGTTAGCATGGCCACCCCTTATATGAGAGACTCATTATGGGTGACCATGATCCTAAAAAATTTATTAGTGGGAGGAATTAAGGAAGGGAATTGGAAATTGGGAATAATAAAAGAGGTGCGAAGGGTTAACATGGGAGTGTGGGGAACAAGAGAGCTGACATACTAAATGTGGAAAAGTAAAAGTCAACTCTAACAACCAATACTCTTAATTTCCATTTTATACTTTATTTTCTTTTTTCTTTCTTAAAGGGAACATGTTCACCTTTCTACGCTCCTCTAACCTATCAAACTTTATTGATCATGTGCTCTCAACCATTACTCACTATTTAAGAGTTAATACCAATGACATTACTATTCTGCATTCTCTGATTTCCTATTCATTAATTCTTTGTATGTTTATCCCTTTGTTGCTATTATAATATATTCTTTGTATGTTTATCCCTTTGTTGCTATTATAATATTCTGTGCTAGGGATGTCATTATTGGCCTCAATGTAATTAAAATCGGATTGGATCGAATCGATTAGTTCAATGGATTAAATTGGTAATCGAAGCCAGTTCTGGTCCAAAACACCTAAAAATCGGATTAAGGTATATTGGGTTGAATCGAATTGGACCTGTCAAAAGTGGAAAAATGATTAAACCGGTTCAACCGATTTCTGTATTTATTTATTTTTCATTTTTTTAACATTAAAAAAAGAGCGAAATTTACATAGATTGAGTAATCGTCTCCAAACTCAGTGGTGCTATGAAATAAACTTTTTAATGACAAGAGGAACTATGATTTCCACTCAACTTTTGAGTTCTTGATTTTTTTTTATATATATAGAGAGAGAAGTAGATTTAGTGTTATTTGTATATGGATAAAGTTTGCAAACAATTATGTTGAATGATAAAACTTCTCATCAACTAACCCATTTCTTATAATTTTTTCCAAATAATTTTCTTCTCTTCTCTTTACTCCATCAAATTGGATGTGTGTGAGTTCTAAAATATATTTGAGGGGGAGTAGGATGTTCTAAGCAATTTAATTGTGTGTGCAAAACAATGTAAGGAAGTGAATTTTTATATCAAGTACGGGTGTGGGTTAAATTCGTATTTTCATAAAATTTTATTGAATTATTCGAATTTCATTAGTATTATTTCGAGTGAAAATAGATCCAATTTAGTATGCCGCTAGACTTTAAGAAAACACGATGATGAAATAAATACTACTCCCATTAATACTGAGTACATTAATAATGCAATGAATGAAATTACAAGGCTATATATTTACAGAATGATTTAAACAATTTCTTAAGATAAATAATTTTCAAATTTCAAACCTGAGTTCTATATTATTTAAGTTTTTATTGGCTAAAAAATATACTTATTTCATAAGCACGTAATTTGAAAAATAAAAAATTGTGTGAGTATTAAAATAGCATGTAGTATGAAAGGTGAAATAATTTTAAAAAAATGTTATATGTGAGGTTAAATATATATAGAACAATAAAAATTCATAGCTTTGGTAAATATATGTGTATTTTCAACATCAAAATGTTAGGGCTATATATGGATCAGGAAAACGTGAATATGTTTCAAAACCAAACGTTTACTTCATAAATTATGGAGTATTTGTAATACAAACTTCAATTAAAATTATGATTCAATTTAGGAATTTTATCCATTCAAGACTTGAAAAATGGGTAAACTATCAATTCGGAGCTTGAATTATGTTTTCTATCGATTAGGGGCCTGAATTATGTAAAACTATCAATTCAAGGCCTGAACTTAGGCCCTAAATTGATAAAATATGAGATAATATTTGAAAAATTCAGGCTTGGAATTGATAGAAAAAATAATTCACTAATTGATAGTTTACTCATAATTAGATTATACTCCCTCCGTCCCATAATTGTTCTCACCGTTACTGTAGACACATAGTTTAAGAAAATTTACTTTTTGATCAACTTTATTGGTTTTTAAGGATATTGTAAAACTATCAATTCGAAGCTTGAATTATGTTTTCTATCGATTAGGGGCCTGAATTATGTAAAACTATCAATTCAGGGCCTGAACTTAGGCACTAAATTGATAAAATATGAGATAATATTTGAAAAATTCAGGCTTTGAATTGATAGAAAAAATAATTCAGGCCCCTAATTGATAGTTTACCTATAATTAGATTACACCCCCTCCGTCCCATAATTGTTCTCACCGTTACTGTAGACACATAGTTTAAGAAAAGTTACTTTTTGATCAACTTTATTGACTTTTTAAGGATATTGTGGTATTTTTAAGTAATAAATAAATTATAAAGTATGTTATGTGTATTAGGTAGGGGTGGTATTTTTGAAATTAAGATAACTTTTGAGATTGTTAGGTTGATGTGAAGTTTTTTTTTGGGTAATGACACTTATTGTGGGACGGACGAAAACGAAAAATTGATACTTATTATGAGACGGAGGAAATATATATTTAAGTTTTTTATTTCCAGCATCGGAAATGAAGTGAACTTTGTTTTTCCAATGAAAACGAATATGATCGAGCTAGCGAGGGGATGAAAGTGAGGTAACAGTGTAAACATTTTGTGTTATTTGAGAGTTGCAGGAGGATAGGAATATTTTGAAAAAAAAAATTCATATATGTACTAAAACTGAGCAAAAGTGATTAGTAAAAATTTACTACTCCCTCCGTTCCATGACAATGGTAATTTTTATTTTTTGACACGTGGATTAAGGAGTATTATTATTTAATGTGTAGTGGATAGTTGTATTAGTGAGGGTATGACCCCATGTTTTAATTGTATTAGAGGTGATGCGTGTGTCTCATATGTATAAAAAAGAAAATAGGGCTCTTTGGGTGGAACGACCAAAATGGAAAAAAGAGACCCTTGCTGTGGGACGGAGGGAGTAATTGAAAAAAACTTTAAATTATACCTTAATTATATATTTCAAACATATATTGATAAATCTACGTATTAAAATTGGGATGTTACGTAAGCCTTTCATTAAATTTGTTGTGGATGCACATGCATTGACCATTTTATAAATTTTCTTCAACATTTATCAAACATTGAAAAAACAATCATCAAACATTTTAAAAGTAAATAATAACCATTGAAATTCTACACCACAAAAAGTGAGATCAATAAAAACCATAAATTCTCAATCTCTATCAATCCATCATTTGAGGCTGCTCTCCGATTTTGGAAGTGGCATCCCGCCGTTAGAGAAAGACCGCCGAAGAGAGAACAACCGATGCCGAAGCCTAAGAATTTCAGTTTCTTGATCATCGCTGCCACGGCCGTCGTACTGATCGTCACAGCAGCGGCGTTAATAGACCATCCAATTCCCAAACATCGTCTAAGGAAGCGCAATCCAATTGTTCTGGTCAAACCGATTTCGCCGCCGCCGTCTTTCGGCCCCACCTTTGATTGGGAACAAGAGGAATACCTCCAAGCCCACAACGACATCCGGAAGAGGGTGGGCGTTCCGCCACTGACATGGAGCGCCAATCTAAGTGCTGCTGCGTATTCATGGGCGATACGGCGGAACGGTGACTGCAACTATCGGCGGCACTCACAGAACCCGTATGGAGAGAGCATCTTCTTCATGAACTACAAAGAGTTCACGCCAAGGGAGGTTGTTCAATGGTGGTACAACGAGCACAAGTTGTATGATCATTTGCACCACAGGTGTATGTGCAGGCCGGAAAGAGCCGGCTGTGAATGCGGTCATTACCTAAATATCGTGTGGGCCACCACTCGTCGTGTCGGCTGCAGCGGCTCCACTTATTGCCACAACCAAAAGGGTGTTTACGTTGTTTGCAATTATGATCCACCTGGATTAATTCCCTGGATTAATCCCTTCACTGGTACCAGATAATAAGAACAATTCACTCTCATTTTTATTTTTCATCATACCCTAATCTCATTTGAGTTTTTTTTTTTGTTTTTATAATAAAAATTTATATTTTTATGTTTTTAAGTACCATTCTTAAATTAGTATTTGTATTATGAGTTATAAATAATATGATGTATTTATTTGTATTTCTATACATTTGGCTGGAAAAGTTTTGGTTAAAACAGCATTTTACTCCGTACATACACTCTCTGCATGATGTGATGCTAAATGTTAAATTACAACTTTTTTTTTTAAAAAAATATTAATATTAATTTCATCCCACTAAAAATTTTACATTTATTTATCATGTTATTTAAGAAAAAAAAGCAAAAACTTGAATTCTTTCACGTAACCAATAAAAATAATAACATTAATATTAATTTTGTTATAAAATATTATCACTTTTGTTATAAAAAGTTTTCACTTTTTATTTATATTATAAATGGTTTATGAAATAGTTCAGTATTGCACTATTATCACTTTTCATCGATAGAGTATTATTTTTTATTAATGATGTTATTACTTTTTATTTGTTAAACGTAAAAGTTTAAGTGAGACGAACTCACACAATGTGTGAGCCCAAACAAAAAAAATTATTAAATATTTTATTAATTAATTTTATTAACTTTTTTTAAAAGTTTTTTTAGTTTTTTATTAATGAATAAAATTTAGAAATGGTGTTTGTGTTAAGTGTTGCAGATGAGAATACCGTGACTTATAAGTATTAATATTTGTAAAGTATATTTATTATATAAATAACATATGTGACTTATACGTATTATTTTTAAAATATACTTATTATAAATAATATATATTTATTGATAATTAAAATATATTAATAATAAATTATATTATAACATTATTATAAAATAATAATTTTAAAAAATATAAACAATCATACATGTCTCACCGTACTCACAAACTATGTCACATAACTATAAGCACTTCCTCACAATAGTTATAAGCACTTCTCTCTGGCAATAAGTTTTAGCCCTGAATAATAGCAATTGAGTTTTAGATTAATAAAAAATTCAATATGTATTCTTAATTTATTTATTTTTTCTAATTCATGATTATTTTTTACTTTTCCTTGCGCATGTATTAAGATTTTCTTTTAAAAAATTATATCAATAAATAAAATGATATCCTAACACTAAATATATATCGACTTTCTTTCTAATATATATATATATATATATATATATATATATATATATATATATTAATTGCATTTTAGTATAGATTTTAAAATATTTTTATTAATGAAATAATATTTTTTATTATTTATCAACAAATACCAACAAAACTATAGCAAATTATCAACAAATTAAACTATTAACAATAACTTACTCAAAAAAGTAATAAACAAGAGTAGCCCGTTTAAGTTTAATTTTTGGGTTTAAATAATTTTTATTTATAAAATTATGTGAACTGTGAAGAGATTAAAATTTTGATATTAAAAATTAAATATTGAGAGGTTATAATATTGAATTTTTTTTATGAACATACTTATAGTAATGACAAAAATGAAAGTATAATCAAGTATTACTATGGATGTATTACAAAAGAAAAAATATGTAGTTGATGAACTTCTAAATTCTGCCGCATAAATTATTAATTAATTAATATTTTGATTGATAAATTTCATAAACATAGCATAAATTATTAATTAATTAACAAATTATTAATTAATTAATATTTTGATTAATAAATTTCATAAACATAGCATAAATTATTAATTAATTAACATTGATAAATTTCATAAACATAATAGATTGACTATTCATTGAGAGGTTATAATATTGAATTTCTTTTTTTTTATGAGCATACTTTTATTTTAGTAATGACAAAAAAAAATGAAAGTATAATCAAGTATTACTGTGATGTATTACAAAAGAAAAAAAAAATTGAATAGGTAGTTGATGAACTTCTAAATTCTGCAGCATAAATTATTAATTAATTAATATTTTGATTGATAAATTTCCTAAACATAGTATAAATTTCATAAACATAATAGACTGACTATCTTAATATATATATTTGTAAAGTAGTTTCCTTATTTGAATTTTTTGAAAACACACATGTTGCAATTTTGTTCTTCTCAAAATAAAATTTCATAAACATAATAGACTGACTATCTTAATATTTATTGATAAATGTCATTAAAAACTTCAAATAACAAATAATATTTTGAAAATTTAATTGGTTGAATAATTAATAAATAATTTAATATTTACTTAATATTAATTTTATTTTACCAAATTAATTGAAATCATTTATAACTAAAACAAAAAGAGTAGGTTTTGGGTGAGATCGTCTCACAGATCTTCATGAGACGAATTATATTAACATAAAATAAAAATAAAAAACTAAAGAAAAACAAGGGCTCTGCTTGGTTTCATTAAATAAAATAAACAAAATTTGCGGCTAAAGGCAATTAACTGGCGATATTCATGCAAACAGCTTAGCAAGTTACGACTTCAATTAATTTTCACTTTTAATAAAAATTATATTATCTATTATAATTATTATTAATTATTAATAATAATATTAGTAGTAGTAATATTTTTAGATAATTCAATTATTCTATTATTATCACTTTGTTTTATTCAGGTATCACTTTATACTAAAAATGTTATCACTTTTTATTCATTATACGAATAGTTCATAAATAATTTAACTAAACGGTTATCATTTTTGTTTATCATGTATCACTTAATTTTTTTAAAAAAACTATACTTTTTATTATTTCATTAAATGGTACTTCGTGAAATAATTCAATTTTACAATTATCACTTTTCATAGATTAGAAATCACTTTTTATTAAAAATATTATCATATTTTATCCATTCTATAAATTATTTGTAAAATACAATTTGATAATTAGTTATCACTTTCGTTTTAAATGTTATCACTTTTCATTTACATATTATAAATTGTTCATGTAATAGTTCACAGCAGCATTATCACTTTTCATCAATTAAGTATCATATTTTATAAATTTATAATATTTAAATAAAGAATAAACTAAATAAATAACAAATTTAAATTAATAAAAATTTAATAATAAAATATAATTTAAAAAATAATATTATATATATATATATATATATATATATATATATATATATATATATATATATATATAAGATCTAATTAATTTACTTATATAATTAAATTTTCAATTTTCTAATTTAATTACAACCAAACAGGACCCTTAAAAATATGGGATAATTGCACTTTCGGTCCTGTTGGAATATCCCAGTTGCATTTTTGGTCCTGAACCTTTTTTCTAGTCCCAAAAGTTGCATTTTTGGTCCTGTTCCGTTAGAAATGGACGAAAACCGTTAGGAGTTGCACTTTTAGTCCCAAAATAGTTTTAAAACATAGTTTTTCGAAAATTATCACCCCTAATCAACTTATATCATATCTATATTGCCAGATTTTCATCGTCCTTCTATTTTTCAAAATAGACATAGTCCATTACGACTCTATCAGGCCCAACATGCTTCCGTACATTAATTAAACAATATTAATCTCATAGCTAACCAGCTTAAAACAATAACAGTACCTTTTTTGACAGTCAATCCACCGGATATCCGGGAGGTTTTACATCTGCTCCTCACAGCCAACCATGCGCCCCGCAGTGTGATGGATCAATCTCGTTCCTTCAGAGGATCTCAGCACAACTCTGGATCGTTTCCTACACTGGTGTACAGGATGCTACTACTGTTCTTGCCGAAAAGTATGGAGATTAAGGTTGCAGAAAAATGGAAGGCTACTTGTGGGCAGAAGCCCAAGATTATTTATTTATTGAATGGAGAATTTATTACACACTCATCCTCACAGAACAAGAGGAGATAACTCCTTTAGCTACCTATTGTAGCTGCACTCAGAATACTCATACAAAGAAAAGAAAGGAATACAATGTTTATTTTAGAAAGAGAAAATAGAGGGTGATGATCGATATCTTCTGCTTCCTCAACATACCTATTTATAGAGACTTTCGGATTTGAAATCCGGATTTCAAAGCCTCCAAATCTTTTGTGACGTCATTGCTCACGTCATTGTTCTTGCGTCAGCACTTACGTCATCTACATTGGATCCAACTGTAGCAGTTGGCTGGTCCCTCTCCTTTATTGGATTCTTTTTTGTGACATCACTGCTTGCGTCACCTTTCGTTGGATGCCAACAGCTGGCTGGTTTCTTTATTGGATTCCCTTTTGTGGGTCATCTTCCATGTCGGTCACATATTTCTTACCCTTTCAGAAAGGTCACCTGGCTCTTGCTTTTTTAAGGAGTCATTTGTCATCTTTAGTGCCTGATGATTCTCCCGGCTCCTGGGTATTCCGAAGAGATTTTACCCTCTTATTTCCAAGTGTCTCCTTTGGGGATGGATCAGCAGTTCTGATCATCCCTATGCCCAGCCTTATTCCTTTTCCAAACTCTGGCTCTGTTTAGGTGGAACAGCTCGAACATACCTTGTTTGTCCACTGCCCGAAATGGGCCATGTTACAATATCTCCGATGAGTTTGTTTACTCACCGGAATATTATTTTTCCAGAGAAGTTCTTGTTTTTCTTGAAACGCCTTCTCCACAAGCACTGTCTTCTTCCCTGTTAAACTATTCAACAGGAAAGATCCATTCAAAGACTTATGCTCGAACTTGAATGGAAACTTCACCTCCACCATGGCTTTGATGCAGGCATACAAACCCCTCGCTCTTCGCGAAGAGATCTGTTCTTCAGAAAATATAGAAACCAAGACTGGTTTCTTTCCAGAAGACTTTTTAATCTTATTTGATGCTGAGACATTGGGTCTTCTTAGCTTGATGAAATGGAAGGCCTCGTGGTTGCCCTTCCCGACTGGTTCTGGGGCCGCACTGGTGAAGTACAGCTCCAATACATCATCTCTAGATAGAGTCGAGTTATTTTCTCATGCCTTGAAAACCTTTTCTCCGAGCCAATCTGGAGGTTTTGCAAGTTCTGGGAAACCTGGTGCAACAGTATAGATCGAGGCTAGCGCCCTAAAGTCATACCAATACTTTACATCCATTATATTTGAGCCCTCTCGCATCCAAACTCGGGGATATTCCCCCGATATATCCACCTGGCATTTCTCCAGTCGGATTCCTTGTCTGGTGTTCAATTTCTCCCAGCTGGCCTGATATTCCTGCCAATAAGATAAATCAGCTAAGTTAATACCAACCTTAGCAGTGCCCATCATAGGCCTAAGGTTGATCTCTCCCTTTTTAACCCCAGAGGTGCTGGGTTGACTCGTTGACTCTAAATGTGACTCCAGTTCTTCAATTTTTCCTTGGACAGGTTCCTCTTTTGAAGGTTCCAGACTAGGACTTGTGCTAAGAGTACTTGAATCCCTTGCTCCGGGTTTAGAGCCCCGTTCTCGACTACTCTCCTTTTGTCGATTGCTATTACCATCAACAACCCAGAGGAGTGGCTCTCTTAAGGACTCGAAGAGACTCGCATTATTGCGAATACAAACTCATATGCGATTAGACACTTTGGTCCGATCGCTTTCTTATAATTTTCAGCACGCGTTGCATTGAGTGCTAGATTCTCGAATTTCCTTTGGAGCAACTCCAGGTTGTCCATCAGGTGCCTTGAAACAGTCAGGATGGAGTCTATTTCAGCTCCCTCCATCTCTCGTCAGGAAATCTGCCAAAATATTATCAACAGATTTAATAATGACAATATTAAAATCATAATATTGGCATTCTGCTTGCCATCTTAATAGTCTAGCCTTTTCTAGTTTAGATTCAATTTTATTTTTCAAAAAGGCTTTGACGCTTGTGTTATCAATTTTAAGAATGAATTTCTTCGCGAGAAGAAATAGCGGACATTTTTTGAACGCTTTTCGAACCGCAAAGAACTCATTTTTAATGATGTGCTATCCTTTAGCTTCGTTCTCCGAAAAGAATCCGCTACAGTATCTGCATGGCACCTTTCCTTCAAGTGTGGACTTTGTTAGAACCGCTGTCCACCAATAGTCACTAGCATCTGTATATAGTACCAGCTCATCCTCGTCATTCGGTATGGCTAGCTAGTGGAGCTTCTTGCAAACCTTCTTTAGTTGTTTAACCATTGCTCGGTGTGATTTCTCCCATTTGAATTCAGCATTTTTTTCAACAAAGGACTGAACAACTTCTTGTATTGCGCCAGATTGTTGATGGACACTCCAGCAAAGTTGACAACTCCTAAAAAACTTTGGAGTTGCTTTTTGTCCTTGAAATCTTCAGGAAATCCTTGAACCTTTTCCACAATGTGTGGTTGTAGAATAATTCCAGATTCATCAATCTCGACTCCAAGAAACTCGATCTGTCTTGTTGCTATTACTGCTTTCTTTTCAGAAAGCACCAATCCTTCCTTGTGGCATGCCTCTGAAAATATTTCCAAATGCGCTAGATGCTCCTTCATGTTCCTTGATGCTATAAAAATGTCATCCACATAAAAGAACATGAATGAGAAATAATCTTTGAAAAGATTATCCATCTATCTTTGGTATATCTGGGGTGCATTCGCCAAGCCCATAGGCATAACATTCTATATATAATGGCCTTGTGGTGTGGAGAAGGTTGTGAACCTCTTTCTTCCTTCTTCCATCATAATCTGGTAGAACCCAGATTTGCAATCGAACTTTGAGAATACCTTGGCATTCTTGATACAGTTGACCATGTGTTCTCTACTTGGTATATAGTATTCATCGAACTCCAAGATGTTGTTGATCCTTTATAATTGATCACAAGTCTCGGCTTTCCCCGCTTTACTTCTCCATGATTTCGAACTAGAAATCCTGGACTACTGTATGGAGATACTCTTGGTGATATCAACTTAAGGTCCAGATGTTCTTTAAGTATTTCCTGCATATCCTTTCGATCTTCTTGGTTCATCAGGATAGACTTGTATCTCACGAACTCATGCTTCATTCCATCTTTTACTTTTAGTGAGGCTTTGAGCTCGTTTTTATCTCACCAGGCTAGAGGATCCTCATTGAAGTTTCTTTGTATCTTCTTCTTAACGTCCTTCAAAGATGTCTGTTCTTCGATTGTGACGTCTCTCTTTAAGCTCTCTCCCAAGCTTGCTTTGAGAAGGTGGATTGTGTTCTCTTTTAGTTTCTCCATCTTACATCCTCCTCTAGTCTCGGTTCTCATCTGAAGGACTGCTTCGTCATATCTCCTTCGATCGTTCATCTTTGGATGGCTAAGTTTTCCTTCATCACCATGCTTGCTGCGAAATCTGATTGGCATTTTCCTTTGAAATGCATTACGCAGTCTTGGTGCGATGATCTTATGTTCACAAAGGGTTGTGAAAATAAGTCTCCTTGTTGCATTTTCTTGGGTAAAACACTTGAATGTCTTTAGGAAATTATTTCCTAACAGAATATCTGCTCATATCGGTAGAGTTTCACCTTGTACACGGGGTACGATCTGCTCCTCCGATCATGATTTCCGCCTGCTTGATTCCTCTGTTAAGGATTAGCACATTTTGAGAGAAATCTTTTCCTAGTACTTTTGGCAATTCTTTACCTGAGTCTTTCGGAAAGACTCCTTCTTTTGCTGTGCAGATCCCGACTCCTGAATCAATATAGGCCGCAAAATATTCTGCATGATGCTCCTTATATATCATCCCAACAGTGATATATATTGAGAACGGACTTGTGGCCATGGATGGATCAGAGCGTATAAAAGCCCTTTCTATTGGACTTTATATCTCTTTCCCTTGACCGTGAACTCCATTCCATCTTGTAATGTTCCCAAGGTTTGTGATTCTCGAGAAACTCCAATCCCAGCACTAGTTGTTCTGGGAATCTTCCTGCAACTCCTTCAATTACTAGCTCAAGTTCTCCGAGTTTGAGCTGTCATTGGTATCTCTCAGTTGTTGGTTGTTGAAGATAATACAAGACATCACAAGGAATAGAGTTTTCCTTTTTAGTGATATCGAATATTACTTTGACTCATCTCCATCCTTCTGGGCATTTTAGTTCACCTTTGGTTGTGAACTTCTCCGGTTCCTGGATTACCTCCACAATTAGTTTATTTCCCCATTTCTCGCTGATCATTATGTCTTCTTGGAAAGAAATCCTTCTTTGCTCGAATCTTAGGCTGTCTTGTCTACTCCAGACTGGCTTATCCTTGATCCGCAAATCCATGCCGTTAATCGGCGGTAACTCCATGATCTCTGGCCTGGTTGCACATGCAACCCTTTCGAACACTTCTGGTATCTCGATATACTCCTTCATTTGGAATAAATCTGAATGATGAGTGTTGGATAGAGCATATGAGATACTGTAGGTGATAGAGTAGGGCCGATTTCCTTCTTTCATCAGGTCTTTATTCTTGAAATCTTGATGAAGGGTGAGTGCTCTACTAAAATCTCTATCGGCTAGATTATAGGCAATCCTCGGATAGATGTAAGATGCCACCTTGCCTGCATACAAGTTTCCTGAGATTCCTCCCAGGTATGCTTCTCTTGGATTCTTGATTCTCTTATCAAAAATGACAATATCGATTGGCGTATCGATTCCGTCTTTGAATGTAGCTTTGATGAGGATCCTAATAGCTCCTATATGAACCCAAGACATTGTCTTGGATACTTTTTTTTAGAGCTTACAAAGCTCCCTCCTGATTTCTTCATAAGGAACCAGTTGCGTTTCCATCATATTTCCTGTGAGCTCCATTGGGATGACAATCTCCCCTTCAGTCACCTTATATATGATGTTGTGCTTTCTTCTTTTGAAGCTTGGAAAGAACTTGTCCATTCTTCCTACGGTGACTCCATCGTATAGGTTGCGCCTTGGATCCTCCTTCATAATCCTCATAAGGACTTTATGAGAAATGGATGTCTGGGAAAAGAATCCCGACATATCTTCTTGCATCTCATGTCTAAATTTTTCTTCTTCACTCCGACTCATCTTCAGAAGACTCATCTTGGCTAAGGAATTCTTCTTCATAGATGCTCTCATCTGAGGGTATTTCTTCAAATTGATATATCTGAACTAGATCTTGGAAGTAAACAACTTCCTCCATTTCTGGAGTGGTTTCGAACTGTCGTACTTTCCGCTTCTGGTTCTATGGGCAATCTGGTGAGATGTGCTCCCTAGCTCCACACGAATAGCCGTTACAATCCTTGAATCTTTCATTGACTCGTGTGGCCGCTCTACGGAATGTTTTTCTTGCGGGAGTTCTTCCTGTACTCCTCTGGTTTGACCCTGAGGATGATACTTGACTTCTTGAACTCCATCTTGATGGTCCAGATCTCTACCCCGATTTATAGCTTCGGGCCTTTTGTTTGGACCAAAAGGATCTTGGTCTTTTGGACCTCCATCCTCCGCTCCTTTGTGTATAAGGATGAGTTTTCTTCATCCTTTTCTGCTTTCTTGGACTTCTTTCAATGATAGTTGGAAGATCATTATTCTCGCAACATAAGGGTACTGTCTTGTTGATTCCCCTTAATCTCTTGTAGCTCTTGTGTAACGATGCTTGATGGCACCACTCCGCAATCTTGGCTTTGAGAAAAGACATCCTCCTCGCTATTGAATCTAACTCACATGGTTCATACTCTTTGATCAGCATTTTCTTCCATGGGCTTGGAATCTTGGCAAAGAATAAGTGGAATACTTTCTCCTCCTTGGTCTTTGATTTCCACCTATACTCAGTGAAGAGTTTGATGTACTCATCTACGTGACAGATGTCAAGTAGTTCTAGGCTGTATAGGGCTTTCCTATACTTCTTCTTCTTTTCTTCTTCCATTCCTTCGAAGTAACCTACTCCGATGAAGTGGATCTTGAAGATATTGGCCATGCGATCAACAATGTTGCCTAGATCTTCGTCTTCCATTGCCTCCTTCTTGACTTCGTCTGAGAGTACCTCCCAGGTGCACTTTACTGATCCTTCCAGGCTCATGGTTAGGAATCTAATAAACTCTTCTTTATCCAGCTCTAGTGCATCCCCTGCGATCTTCATGGCATTTGTCCATTCATCGATCAAGGTTTCTCTGTTTTTGAAGTCGAGGGTGTCGAGGTTTAAGATCAACCCGTATGGATTTATCGGTTCAAGGTGAGACCGACCATATGGGGTGTTGTGTAGATTAGATCCTCGAACTCGGCTTGCTCCTGTAGACATTCCTATTGCCTTCATTTTGAAGTTTTCTGGTTGTTGGAATGTGTCTTCTTGTCTTACCTCATGAACTCCATGTGATCCAGAGGTTCCTTCATTTTGGCTCCGATCTTGCTGAGCATGCGACTATTGTTGGGAATTTGATGATTCTCCAACATTCATCTTTAGATCTACAATTGATAGTCCTTAGAAGGGCTCATATAGATCGTGTAGATCTTCAAGATTTGCTCTTTCCATCCGTAGATGTGGATTATCCTTGAAGGATAGCAATCATCTTCTCGCTTTCGGACTTTAGCCTTGTGACCTCTGTCGTCTTCCCATTTAGATGTAAAAGGGGTTCTATTCCGAAGGTTGGTGGCAACCTTCCTCCTGGCCTTCTTCCTGTCACCTTGGTTTCCAAGAACTTTAATTGTTCTGTCAGCTTCATAATGAGGTCGAGTTGCTTGTTCTGCAACTTCTCCACCTTATCCATCTTAAGGCTGATCTCGAACATTGTCTTGGCTATACTCTGGCAATATTCTCCAAAGAATATCACCGTCTTTTGTAATTCTCTAAGATCTTGATTCATCTTAGAGTTATCTTCCTCGATTGTCTTCCACTCTGTCATTCTGTCCAGTATGCAAAGTGATACGGCTTGCAAATTTCTCTTGGACCCTGGTTCGGGCATCTGCTCCATTATTCTTGTTTGGGGATACGTCCATGAATCTCGGTGAAACTTCGGATTTCCACTATATTCCTCGGTACTTCTTTGGAATATCTTATCTCCATCTAGCGTAGTTCCTCCAGAGATTCCTCTTTGGTGTGGTAAGCTCGAGCTTCCACCAGTTTAAACCTTCGATCAAGGTTTTCCCAAAATCGATCGGCTTCCTCGTATTCTTTCTCTGCATATTGTCTATACAGCACATTATAGTATTGTTGTATAGAGCTGTTTGACTCGTCATATCCAACAGGCCAGAAGTCTCTGTTGCTCCAACTTTGAACAGGGTTGATAGCCCTGTCACTCTTGGATGTCGAACTTTCGTTCGGATCCATATATCTTTGAAACTCTCATCTCGTTAAGTGATATAAGTTTATAATAAATATTTCCATTCATAAATAAATAAACCTAGGGCTCTGATATCATTTTGAAGCGCGGAAAGTAGATGAAAATCCGGTCTAATATTGGTATAATAGTAAATCTGATTTGGGTCATTTTTGCCCAATTTTGGGGTCAAAATTGCAATTTTTCATTTTTGGTCAGCATATTCCGTTATTTCTAACGGTTTTTTTAAAGAAAAACTTCAATGGGACCAAAATTGCAGGCTACGGGACCATTTTTGCTAATGGCCTTCTCCAATGGGACTAATCCTGCATTTACCCCTTAAAAATATAGTTAATGGGTGATCCGTTTCACATAAGGGGATCCGTGAGACGGTCTCACCTAAATCTTTTCCAAACAAAAATTGTAATTAATTTATATAATAAAAATAAATATTAAATTAATTAAGACATTTAAAACATATAATAGTAAAATTGATTCTTATTAGTTTGTCAAATCCAAAATAAAAGGAAATAATCTATACATTTAAAAGATAAAGTGCATAAAATAATATTTAATTTAATTGATTTATATTTTATTTAAAAATATCCACGAATACATAGAATATCAATTTATTTACATTAGAAGATTAAAAAAATATCACATAATAATATTTTCTATATAAAAAATATAAAATATTAATTATAAAGTTTAAAAATGTAATATGCGGGTGTATTTAATTATTAGTATACTAATACATTCGTATTTATTAAATGATATATTTTAAAGTTAAAATAAAAATTTTGTAATCCGCGTAACACACGGTTACTATACTAGTTCTAATTGAATGAGAAGCAACAATTCTAATTGGATCAGCCTATTTCTAATTGAATCAGTCTATTTATATGCTTGACGAACTAAATAGATATATCTTATATAAATAAATAAATAATAAACTATGCAAGAACCAAAGAGATTTCTAATTGAATCAGTCTATTTATATGCTTGAAGAAGTAAAGAGATATATCTTATATAAATAAATAAATATTAAAATAAAGGGATACTTACTTATAGGTGTAAATTATACCCTATTATTACTTTTAGGTACGTCATTCTAAAATAAATACTGTGAGATACTAAATTACATGGCACAATCTCAAATATACCCTTTTATCCTTTTTACGCAACATTTCAAAATGTAGTCTTTTTTTATTTTCCAGATTATTTTCCAAATATTTTTCCCAATATCAGAATATGCACAATCTATGTACATTTCAAAATATAGATTTTTTAATTATCCAGATTTTTTTATATTTTTTTTATTTTCCAATTTTTTTCCTTATATCACAATCTGCACAATCTATACAAAAACTGCATAATATAATTATATTATTGCACTACCCTTGTATTATTGCACAACCCAATATAATTATACAATTACATTATTGCACGATTCAATCATGAAATTTCACTTTCTTATAAGAAAAAACAAATGTAATATGAGATTAATAACTATAAATTATATTATTGTTTATTAAAATTATAATTACGTACATGACACAATTATAGTTGGATAACACCACCCAACCAGCACAACACAATTAATGTATATTTCTACATAATTCATTAAATGTGTTTGCACAATTAGGTATAAATTTGCACAACATAGTTACATTGTTTCACAACTAATGTATTATTTTGAATCTTTACAAACAATTATACAAAAGCTTTTATATGGAATTCGTGTGGCTTTTAAGTTCAGTTAGAGTAGCAGCTTCTCTTCAGCTTCTTCTTCAACAATGCTGGATAATTCTTCATTGTGAGGAAAAATTCCAAATGAACTTCATAAATCAATCCCATAATTCTGGATGATTCTTCATTGTGAGGAAAAATTCCAAATGAACTTCATAAATCAATCACATGGCACGATGTGTGATGAGCCAGATTAGGTGAGCATCTTTTAGCGAAAGAGATCGCTCAAAGAGATGTACAATCAGGAACTTACGCGGCGACAACAAATTGGCAGCAGATCTCAATCTCAATCAATTGGCAGCAGATCTCAATCTCAATCCTCCTTGGTGATGGCACGATGTGTTGCAGACAGGACACGGTTTGGGTTGCAGACGCAGCACGATGGGAATGGGTTGGGTTGTAGACGCAGGTTTTGTGTGATAAAAAATTGATGATTTATTAAATAGAAAAGTTAGAGAAAGGGAGACGAGATAAATTAATTGGCATGAAAATAGGAAGCTGATTTCATCAATAACAAATAAAATCTAATTTTAAATATTTAATTAATATTAGAGTTATATTGGGTATATTATTTCAAATTTTTGTATCTTATAGTAATAAATTTGAATCGTAGTATCTGACAGTAATAACTCTCTGTGTGGTGTAGTTGAGAGTAATTAATCCTAAAATAAACTATGCAAGAACTAAAAGATATATCTTATATAAATAAATATTAAAATAAATTATGTCATCTTTTATAAACACATATTAGACATATTAGAGTGAATGGTTATTAAAATATTATTATTATTTAGAGTGAATGATTATTAAAATATTGACAAAGTCTCTTGTGAGACGGGTTATTTGTGAGACGGGTCCACCCAACACTAAAGTATGCTAATTGTATAGATAAAGTATGTTAAATGATTATTAAAGTATATTTTCTAAAGTATGTTGAATTATGCATTAAAGTATGATTTTAATGTGTTATAATATGATTTATTATTAACATACTTTAATACGAATGAGCACACTTTAATTATATAATAAACATGCTTTAGTGATGGGTCGACCCGTCTCACATCCGTCTCACAAATAAGTCGTCTCACAAGAGAGTCTCTCTAAAATATTATTATTTTTACATTGCCAATAGCATCGGCACATAGATTTTCAAGCGATGATCTTGCGTACACTCGCAAAAATAATAGGCAAAAACTTGTGTGCACCCGGGCGTAGGGTTGTAAACGAATCGAATCGAATACTAAGGTATTTGAATGGTATTTGATTAAATATTCAAATATTCGAATTCGATTATAAACGAATTTGAAATCAGATTCGTATTCAATTCAAAAGCAATAAACGAACTATTCGAATATATTCGAGTATTCGAATTTGAACATTCGAAATTGAATATTTGAATTCGAATTCGATTAGAAATTGTAAATTTATTTTTTTAAAATAATATTTTTTTTAATTTCTTGTACTATTAATAAATTTAAGAAGAAATACTCATTAAATACATCAACCATTAAATTATTCAAAATTATATTTAAATAATTCACATTATATATATAAAAAAAATAAAAATATGTCTTTTCCTCATTATTTTAAGATAGTAATAAATTAGATAATATACATATTTATTTATATTTATAAAACAAAATATTATATTTAAATATATAAGAATATATAGTTATTTAATATTAATTTATTTATATTTATAAAACAAAATATTATATTTAAATATATAAGAATATATAGTTATTTAATATTAATAATGTATAATTAATATATATTATATATTAATATTCGAATATATTCACGAATATTCGAATCGAATATCTTATGAATCATATTCGATTCGAATATTATTCGAACCAAAATATTTATTCGAATTCGCATTCGAATTTTTCGAATTCGAATATCGAATCGAATTTGAATTATTTGATTCATTTACAACCCTACCCGGGAGCATGGACCACATTCCGTTGGCCTTTAGAATTTTTTATTAAATTGTATATCTTTTAGTATAAATATGTGTACCCTTTATTTTCTAAAGAAAAATATAAAATATTAATGAAAAGTGTATACCCTTTACAACAAAATAATGTAACTTTATTAATTAAAGTGTATACCATTTATAACAAAGCAATATATCTTTACCCATAATACTAAATTCTAAAAGCACATGATGGCACAAGTCTCACTCAAAATAATAACCATCGACTCTAATATGGGTTCATAAAATATTGTATATTCCATTTTAGGGTACTAGTATTTCGACCCGTGGTTGCATATAAATATATCTCTTAAGTTCGTCAAGCATATAAATAGGCTGCTGATTCAATTAGAATATGGTTGCTTGTCAATCAATTATGTTTATAAAATTTATCAATCAAAATTTTAATTCATTAATAATTTATGCTGCAAAATTTAAAAGTTCATCAACTACATATTCAATTTGATTTTTTTTCTTTGTAATACATCCATATTAATACTTGATTATACTTTCATTTTTCGCCATTACTATAAGTACGCTCATAAAAAAATAATTCAATATTATAACCACTCAATATTTATTTTTTAATATCAAAATTTTAATCTCTTTACAATTCACATAATTTTATAAAAAATTATTTAAACCCAAAAGTACAACTTAATTTTTATTTTTTAAAAAAAATCTTAATACCAATGGAAAAAAATCTTAATATAATTTTATTAAAAAATTATTTAAACCCAAAAATACAACTTAATTTTTATTTTTTTTAAAAAAAATCTTAATACCAATGAAAAACAAGTGTCAGATCAAATTTAATGTCTAATACTTTTTGAATATTCAAGTAGGCAAAAAAAAAAGAGTAGACGTCTAGTACTAGTTGTTGCAAATCGTGATATAATTAAATACGGAATTTTTTTCTTAGAAAGAACAAATTGATCTAGTTCAATCCAAAGTGACCAAATATTGCATTTAACTTGATAATCCATATATGCACAATGATAGTTAAATCATTAACATATTTTCATAACAACAAAAATACTAAAATGTAGAGACAACAAGAAATAAATACTCCCTCCCTTTCATATTTAAGTTCAAAATTGCTTTACATATTCAATTAAAAAAAAATTGCTTTACTTTTAGAGTTGGTTTGATATTTTTAGATAATAAATAAATTATAAAGTAAGTTGTGTAAATTAAAAAAAATGTGAAATTAAAGTATATTGTATGGTTATTTGATCTAGTGTAATTTTTTTATTTAGAATGTGAACTTATTAATGAAACATACAAAAATAGTGAACGTAAATTTATTTATCCGAAGGAGAGTATCATAATTGAAGCAATCGTTTCTAGAAGTAGGTTGAAGAATCAATTTGGCAACATGAACATATTAACGCTCTCCCTCTCTCTCAAGTGAATGAACTGAACATTAAGACGAGCAAACAAAGCTGGAAATCTCATCACAAATACCTACTGAGAGAGAGAGAGAGGCTAGTGACCAAAGATTGTTTCATAAAACGTCATCGTTTCCTCCCAGTTATCCCAGCTTCTGCTACTCTCGAAATCATCCAAATCATATGCCATGCTTCCACCTCCAAAATCCAAAGCACCACCGCATCGTGATCCTTCTGCTCCACTCCATTCATCCTCAAAACTGCTTCTATACGCTTCTTCGAAGAAGCAATCGAATAAGCAAGTATAGTGTCCAAGGCAAGTTTTGGATAGATCAAATGGTGTCTCATTTTGTCTGTAAACTCTCCTCTTGTACCAAGACCGGGTTGGATCATCATCTACTTGTTCATATGTCAAGTAGTAGGAATCGTCATAGGGTTCGGGTTGAGTTGAAGAAGAGAGGGGGTCGATGTCGTAGCAAGTCAGGTGATAGGGTTGGCAGAAGGAGAAAATACTTGAGTCCATCACAATGACGGTGTTGGGTATTGATCAACTAGGACAAGGCTGTTGTATATAAACCCTGTAGGCTCAAACACCAAGTGGAAACATCTAGATCGAATCCAACTTCATAAAAAGTAGGCAAAAAGCAACTTCACTGATTAGTCCATAAAAAGGAATTCTTAGTGAAGGCATGGCAGGGTATCTAATGCCAAAGAAACAACTATCAAAATTGTGTAACAATCTTGACATAGATTCGATTTCGTGTAGTATCATACACTGTTTCCATCCAGAAATTACGAGCAAAAGATTAAGATAATTACTTCTACTAACAGAAGTTGTATACAAAGTGGTAACAGGATCATTGTCATGTCGACAGAACGATGAAAACTCCTACTAAAATAGAAGACTAAATAGAAGTGTAGTTAAAAGCACAATTAATATACCCAGAGAGTATCAAGGATGCATAAAAATAAAATAAAAAAAAATTGCAGAACATGTCCAAATGTCATTTTTTGCAAACTAATAACAAATTGTATATAAATTCGTACCAAACAGATAAAGCAAGACTTAAAAAGTGAGGACAACTAGAGCAAAGAGACACATTCCCAACAACCAACATTCTAGTCCAGACATAAAGATGTACTTATTTGACAGAGCTCAAGGGGACTCGCTGCCTAGTGGAAAGCGTGCTGCATCCTCATCTTCGACAGGGCTTCTGTCCTCCCTTGGGGTAGCACTACGGTTACGGCCATTTGCAGCATAAGGGCTCTCATCATACCTTCTATCCGGACTTCTGCTAGTCTCCTTTGGGCTGTCGCTATTATACCCATCTTGTCCGGTCTCCATTCTGCCTCGACCAGGAGAAGGGCTTCTCTCCCTTACCCCATCCCTGTCGGGAGATGGACTCAACTTCCGAGACTTAGTGGGAGATTCCACCCTCTTGGTCTCGGGGCTTTCAGCTTGAGGACTCCTGGACCTCCTCTCTTTATGGTCAGCATCACGTCTCCTGACAGGGGACCTTGATCGGCTGCATACACGAAACAATTGCAAGTACAGGATTAAATTTTGGTTAAATTTTCAAATAAAGTAACTTGACAGAGATACAGCTTGAAAGGCAGAAACAACTACCTGTAACTACGGCTTCTGCTGAAACTTCGGCTCCTACTGCGACCACGGCGAGGAGAGCGCGACCTCACAGGTGACCGTGAATAACTCCTACCACGTCCACTAAAGAATCACGACAATAGAACTTAAAAATTAGAAACAAAACAAGAACAAAAATTCAAGTGAACATTGGATTAAACAACCCCAAAAGGCAAAAGCAACAATAATTGTCTTAAACCACAACATACCTCCCCTGTTTCTTAGGACTGTTTTGGCAGTTCCTCTCAATGTGTCCTCTTTCTCCACAGCGATAACATTTATTTTTCCAGTCTCCAGCCTTACAATCACGAGCCCAATGACCATCAATGCCACAATTGAAGCAGCGTCCAGACCCCGGTGCAGGACCTCTACCCACATACTCACGAACCCCTCCAGGACCACGAGGCACCTGTATTAATGCAAGGAAATGTCACTAAAATAACTAGAACATTGACTTCCTTAAAAAATGCAGCACTACACTACCCATTTACCACAGCCTTATCAAAAGGCAACAAATATAAGCAAAGAAGAATCACCCTATAAGCATAAGAAACTCTTGTAAGCAAGAACCTGACTAGAAAGAATAAAAAAAAGAACTTACACCCTTGGCAAACTCTACAATAATACGACGTCCATCGACATCTCTTCCATCCAAGTTATACCGTGCATCATCAGCATCCCGTGGATCACTAAACTCCTGTGCATGTCAAGGAAAAAGAAAAAAGCAAACACAAAAAACCAGTTGTTTGCACAATAAAAATCAAAGAAGTTACAATCTTGAAAAGGACAGATACGACAAAAGAAAGTGGGATGATACATACAACAAAGGCGTAGTCTCGCTTCATATCCACATCGCGTACTCTGCGGAAATGGTTTCCAGAAACAGTAAGGCCATCATAACTACTTAGGTACTGCAGTTCATGAAACTGGTCCTCAAGACGAACTAAACACCAGTTTGATTGTTGCAAATTCCATAAAAACATGCAAAGACAACACAGAAAATCGCCAAAGGCTTCTAACATTCGGCAAGAAATTCCATCAACTCCACCCTCTCACCATTGACCACCAGGTCAGGCATAGTCCACCCTCCCACCATTGACCACCAGGTCAGGCAAAGGCTCAGAAACCTTCAATAGAATCATTAAAGTCAAACTCAAAGTAACCTAGGGCACGTTTTTCCTTCACAAAAAAAGATCAGAATGATACCCAAGCAAGAACCATGCCTGGAAAACAACTAGCTCTTACTAAGGTGGGAAAGCGAATCTACACCCTACATTAGACTTCAAAATAAACATTATCATCAGAACACTCATCCAAGAAATTGAGAGTCTAGTCTTATCAGCACCAATTCCATCAAGTGCAAAATCATGTTTGGCAGCACCATCATCATAACGAAAATAAAAATATACTAAAATGCCACCACTCTCCTCCAGAGAGCATCGTTTCGATGAAAGAGAACAAAAGGAAAAAACCACAGCCATAATAAGAATTTGGCATACAAAGAGAAACAATCCATTATAGTTAACATCAAGAATAGGGAGTGGATAGCAGCCCACAGCAGCCACAAAAAACATGCATTAAGATTAGAATTCAAATATTAAAGCGACAAAATGTGGCAGCATAACTTAATTACCTCCCGTATCTACTGAAAACGTGCTCCAGGTCACGAGAGCGGGTTCTTGAAGACAAGTGGCCAACATAGAGCCGAGTAGTGGTCCCATACCTATCCTCGTATCGCGGCATCAGAGCTGCAAGATCAAATTAAGATATACAAAATCAAATGAGCGATGAGTGAAACATGAAGATAAAATACTCCAGCAGAAAAAAATTATCATAAAAACGACAGAAAGGTCATCATACTCTAAAAAAGAAAGGGGTATAGAGGCAGAAGCTCAACGATTTTTAGCAACCCCACCACAATAATAAAAATCTTCTATTTTTCATAAGTGGAAGGAATGAAAGGATAAATATGAAATTATTCAGTAATTCAACAATCTTATGCCACACAAATACACATATTTTGGCAATTAAATCTAACGGATACGGATAATAGGGCAATTCGGTGCCATAAATCTGAAACAAAACAATATTGATACCGCTAATAATTCTTGAATAATAAGACAAATTCAACGTCTGAATTCACCTAAAAACACACAACATAGTGGAGCAAATAGTAAATACTATGAAAAATCAAATCTTTACCAGATAGATCGTGAAAAACAAGGTAACAGCGTGAATCAAGAAAACAGGATGACACATATACAAAATATACCCATACACGTGCACACATACTAATTAACACGCACCAAGAAAAAGAGAAATCCAACCTCGATGATGAGTGATGACAATCCCCAATTTCAAACTGCAACCCTAGATTTTAAGGACAGCGTGAAAAGGGAGAGGAATGAGATCTCGAAGGCATTTTATAGTCTCTAACCGACATACTGAATGGCTACGATTCGTTGGTTAAATCCAAGGGTATGAAATCAACGTTAAGTGGGCCTTTGTGGATCAAAGGACCAGTAGGCCCAAGGCCCAAATTATAATAAATTCATCTGGCCCAAACCAACAAGGCAATTTAATTTTCAACTGAAATGTACTCATTTCTTTCTAATATTGATGGAAATAGGTCCAGCAATTATGATAGTCCTAAAAACTTTGGTTGGGCTTAATTAACTAGTTTGATTTTGGGTCTTTTTCAAATTCTTTGAATTTTAATAGGTGTGTCAGTTTTTAAATGAAATAATAGAATAATTTATAATAATATTTAAACATAGCATGGATTAAATGTACACCCCTTTTTATTATTGAATATACACCATATTATTATATTATTAATATATTGTATATTTAAAAAATCTATATTACCCTTAATATCATTAAATACACACCCTATATATTTTAAATTAAATTATATTTTATAGATATCTTATCTTATATATAAAGGATTAATTACTCTCCAATACACCCTATTAACTATTATTACTATGGGATACTAGTATTCAAATAAATTACTATTAGATGCAAGAAATTGTAGTGATATACCAAATATAACCTCACTTCAATTAAATTAGAAAATAATTAATATATTATCCAACCACGTTTTTAGGAATAGATTGTTCTCTATCCTCTAAAACTACAAAAAAATAGGTAATTAAGAACGCATCACTGGAACAGCCGATCCTTAATCTGCAGGATGTGGTAGTTCAGTTCTTCGTCGCATTTCACAGGCTATTGTGTATTTTCTGTATCACAATTTCTTTATTCTTCTCTATCTCAGACGCTTACAGAATGGCAAGAACACGGCGGCTCCATGAGTGGGAGCTTGAGTTGGCAAGTGACGGCGGAGGACATGGAGGGATACGATGATGGCTATCAAACATCCTCTACAAAAATGCCGACGGAGGATGGGAAAGTGAAATTGAATTCGCCGCAGCCGTTGCCACTTCTTCTTTCTAATCGAAACCGCTGTGAAAAGAAGTGGTTGTAATTTCCATACAAACAAAATTTTATTGGTCCTATAAAAAAGGAATTTTTCATATACATATTTTTATGCTTTACAAATTTATATACTGGTTGTGCAAAGATGTATCTAATTGTGCAAAACATTTAATGGATTGTGCAGTATATATTACTCACTTTGATTTAATGTGTTGTACATTATGGATTGTGCAGTATATATCACTCACTTTGATTTAATGTGTTGTACATTGCTACAACTATATTGTTCGTCAATTTATTTTAATAGATTTATAAGAATGAATTTATGTATATATTTTTATATTGTGTAAATTTATATAATGATTGTTTAGAACTAAACTCAATTGTGCAAAATATTTAATTAATTATGCAGAACACACTAGATTGGATATAATTTTTTTTTACAAAGAATATAAATTGATTATCATGAAAATCCCACTATTTAAGGAATTATAAAAGAGAAATAAATTCTATATTTTTAAACGTAGATTGGATATTGTGCAAATCCACTATTTAAGGGATTTAAGAAAGAGAAATAAATCTCATATTTTTAAGCTTTTACACTTTAATAATTAAGAGGATCAATTTGGGCATTCTATTGTGCAATTTTGTACCTTATAGTAAATAAATTTTAGGATTGTATCTATTAGTAAATATGGATTACATTTTGTACTTATGAGTAAGTATCTCTCTTATAAAATCTTTAATATCCCTGTTTCTGTTCCTTTTTTGTGGTTGAGTTCTTCTTCACGTCTTTTCATCGTTGCTGCCTGTGTTCTCACATGATTTTTTTTTTTCTAATCCTAATCTTATTTTTTTAGTGTGAAATCATAAATTGAATAGATGTTGAATAGGGATTTGCACATACAAGGTTTAATTAGACGTCCATCATTGAGAATTTTAAGAGCAGTTGCGTTGTTTTTTTTTCTTTATTATATTCTAGAATCCCAGAATCTATGTTTTGTCAAATTAAACAAACTTAATTATTTATTTAAATTCTCTATTTGATTTTGGACTCAATGAACACAGTGACAATCAACTCTATCATTTTATAAACACACATCCATTATTTCTATCTCTTTCATATTTTGCTTCCTCGCATAGAATTCTTCTCCACTACGACAAACCACAAACAAAAAAATCTATAGTTTTAGAGAGAGAATGTTGATTATTAATGGTGTAAAAAGTTAATATTGAATCGAGCAATTAATACATGAACATCTACCATATTTGAGTTATGAAGGGAATTATTATCTATTAAATAATTAAATTCAGCCATGAAAAACGAATTGAATTTGTGAATTATGGTCGATTGCAGATTATATAAAGGAACTTATCTCCCTCTTCAGGTATGATATGTTAAACTTAAAGTTTTGAAAAGTGTAAGAGAAGTTTTTATTTTAATAAGAATAAATAAATTGAGGTTTGTTATTGGGTGTGTATAATTTTAATATTAAAAAGGGTAATTTTGAATTTTTAGAGAGTGTGCATACAATAAAATTAAGAAATAAAAAATTAAAAGAGGGTGTGTATTCAATAGAAGGTGTGTATTTAATAAAAAGGGATGTGTATTTAACAATACTCTTTAAACATTTATAGTATCATGTAAAATATAAATATTATACATTAAAATTAAAATATAATTGAGTTTTTAGAAAGACCTCATATTTGAGTTTGATTGATTGAATTTTGTTTGCATCGACACCTCAACTCAGTTCGTCGATTTCTCCTAAATTGAACCGTCACGTGTGTTGCACATGATAGTTTTTGGCAAACATTGGAAAAAATTGAACATAAACTCATAATTATTATGCTAAAATGACATAATATTATTATTATTTTAATTTTTTTTACAAAATTTAAAATTTCAAATAGTGAGAGACGGATAAAATTTGTAACTCCTATTTTGAGAGGCATCAAGAAGACGTGATTTTGAATTCTTTATCCCAAAATTAAATGTACTAAATTTAATGCTTTACAACTTCTTGCTTTGGTTGTTGAACAGTCAACCAGTAAACTATTTTTATCTTTTGAAATTTTTGATACACCAAGCGCTGAAGTTTGAATACCAACTTAATTATTCCTAATTAAATAATCTACCAATTGCAGCTCCCATAGCACATGGGATCCCCTGTTTCACTCCCTACTCCATCTCATATTCCATGGATAGTCACTCTACACCATGGAACACATGAGATGGAGTAGGGAGTGAAATAGGGGAATTGACTTGCTCCCAGACTAAAGAAGTTACTCAAAATGCATGTGATACATGATATTGTGTACTCCCTTCATCCCATAGAAGTTGATACGCTTCCCTTTTTGGTTTGTTCCACTAAAGTTGACACATTTCCTTTTTAATACATGTGACTCATATCAAAACAATTAATTTATTCTCATGGAGCACACATATCATCTCTAATACAACTACCACTACACACTAAATATTATTTCTCTTACCTCACTTTACTTCACTTTACATTAAATTATTATACTTCTTAATCTCCGTGCCCAAAAAAAATTATACCGACTTCTCCGGGACGGAGAGAGTATAATTTATCTCCTACGCTATTTGTAAAACAATTACTATCATCTAAACCCCTCCAAGTAATTATAGTTGCTTATGAATTATGCTACGCTACTTATTGTAGGGGGTGTTTGGTATTTTTAGTTGGAAAGGAAATGAATATGGAATGAAAGTGATTCCTCCCGTATCGTATCTGGGAGGAATGGTTAATTCCAACTTTTGTGGGAATGATTCCATTTCCACATCATAACCAAACATCCTAAATTATACCCATTCTCATTTCCATTCCATACCCTTCAAACCCCTCTACCAAGCATCCCCTAAAACAATTGTCATCTAAACCCTTCGATGTAATTAGTTGTTTATACTTTTTATAAGAGGGTGTTTGGTTCAGTTAAGCTAATAATATTCTATATGGTTTTATAATTAGCTAAAAATAAAGAATTTACACATTAATTACACTTAAACAAACTCGATTTTCTTGTTTTTTTTTTTATTTACATTTTCAAGTCTTATTAACCTACTTAATAATTTTAATCCGGTCCGTCAATGGTGCAATAGAATATGTGGAATGAGCAAACTATAACAAGTATGAATACACATCCCAAATTTCTCTCAATGATGAGGTGACCTTAACTGGTAAATTAATACAAACACATGAAATCACAATTCAAATTAATGTAGCACTCCACGCGAAAGCTATGCTTTCATAACCCATGTCGATTAATCTAAAAATAATACTGTTAAAAAAAAAAAGTTGATACACATATACTTCATCACCTTCTCTTGTTCTTGCTCCCTATCAACAGAGCAAAGTAAAACAACACTCTGAAGAAGAACCCTAAAGCAATGGTGATCCACAAGCAGCTCCACTTGTCAATATCAGTAACCCCAGCTTGTTTCAGTATATCCTCACCAGTACTCAAGCATGTCGATCTTGTAATGTTCATCCCCAGCATCTTGCTCATGGTTTTCAGCAGATTCATCTTCACAGAATCAGGCACAGCTCTCAGAGGCGAACTGTCGAACACCTGGAGCCCCCTTACGAAGCACTTCGATGGATCGTCAAATTCGTTCTGCATCACCCCTTGGTAAGGATACTTCACCAGAGATAAGTAATGGAACCAGATCCAGTACGATGGGATCCGATCTCTGGTGATGAATAGTCCACTGAACAGCACGAAGTACGCTAAAATGGCGACAACCACCGTGTACGCCATCATAAGGTTGAAGATGATGCCGGATAGGAACGTGACGAAGGAGCTGCCTGCCCAGAATGATGCGAGGATGAAGGTGAAATAGAAGAGGAACCCAGACGCGCCGCCGGCTAACCCGACGGCCCAGTAGGTGGTGGCGGCGAATGCGAGTGAGAGAATTAGGAGAGAGGGGATGGAGATTATCGCGTGTGAGAGAACGTAGGATGAACGTCTGTAAGCGTTGTAAGCTGTCTCTCTCATGAAGATGTATCTCTGTAGGAGAAATACTGGTATGGCTTCTGCACACGTGTAGAATGTGGTGGACATGGCGAACATGAAGAATCCTAATCTTTCTTGGATTCCTTTTGGTGAATTGTCCAGTCTCCAGAACATGGTTGCTAGGATGATTCCGGTTATGAGAACCGCCCCGAATCTTGCCCCGAATAGCTCCGGAGCCCTTCTGGAGTTTCTGATGGATCGGTTTGCTATCACCAGTATTTCTTTCCAGATTGGATTAGCGTACGTTGGAACGTCGGAGGAAGATAGGTTTGAATCCGACCCGGATACAAGCTTGCCCATTGAAATGCTGGCGCTGATGGCGACTTTTAGAGATAGATTTGGCCCGTTTTGGGTAGCGGGTCGGGTTACTTTCTTCTGCCAAGTCTTGTTGAAATCTACTAACTCCTTTGTTCCGGATGGAGTGGTTTCCAGCTCCCGGATATGATCCAGAGCGAATTCGGTTTTATCTTCGTTGACGGGAATCGGGTGCCCGAATTCGGCGAAGAATTGGGGAATAATACCCGGTGAACCGCTGAAAACGGTCTGACCGCGGGAGAGGATGATCAGACGGTCCAAAAGGCTGAGGATTCTGTAACTGGGTTGATGGACGGACATGATCACGATGCTTCCACTGAGCGCGATTCTCTGGAGCACTTTCACCACCATGAAAGCGCTGGTGGAGTCGAGCCCGGAGGTGGGCTCGTCGAGAAACAGCAAGATCGGGTCGTGGATGATGTCGGTGCCGATCGAGACGCGCCGCCTCTCTCCGCCGGAGACGCCGCGGTGGCCTTCGTCTCCGATCACCGTCTTGGCGGCGGTGCGGAGCCCGAGTTGGTCTATCAGGGCCTGAACTCGGGCTTTCTTTCGAGATTTGGACATGTTTCTCGGCAGCCGGAATTCGGCGGAGAACATAAGCGTCTCCTCCACGGTGAGCATCGGAAATAGGAGATCGTCTTGCATTATGTATGCTGATATCACTTTCAGAAGCTTCGATCCAATTTCTTCTCCGTTGAGTGTGATGCTTCCCTTCAGGCTTTCTCTGGAAATCCGATCGGCTAAGGCGTCGATCAGGGTTGATTTTCCGGAGCCACTGGCGCCGAGAACCGCCATGATTTCGCCCTCCCTGGCCTCGCCGGAGATGCCGTTCAGCAGAACCTTCACCGGCGAGATGGAGCTTCCACGACGGGCGAAACATGCAGGGAGAATTCTCCGGCGGATCTTGACGCTGTAAGTGAGGTTGCGAAAGGAAAGATGGAAAGGGACGGAGGCGGGGAGGAGGGGGTCGTGGATCTGAAGAACACGGTGGGAGGAGGAATCTCCGGTGGAGTCTCCGACTTGCTGCAGAAGCTCTCCGAGGGTGTAGGAGGCGGTGCGTTTGGGCTTTCGGGTCAGTTGTTGGAGCTCCATGGGTTGTCGGGGGCCCAGAAACGGGAGGTCACTGGCCATGGATGAGTGATCGGATTCGGAACTGTTGAAGTACATCAAGATTGATGAAATTGTGAATGTTGAATTAATCTCAATTATTATGGAATAATAGTAGTAGAGAATATTTTGTATGGAGAATTAAAAAGAGAAAATTAAGATATGGCAATCGTGACATAATAGTAGGACGAGAAGAAGGGTTTATGTATTGGAGTGGAGAAATCGTCGTTGGTGGTTTGTTTCGTGTAGAAACGATTGATGTTTTATGGGAAAGATTAGGTGAGAAGTTGTACTGCCTTTTAACAGTTCTTATACCTATCTATGATGCAAACACCATTAGGGGTGGCCTTAGGGATTGGTGGAGGAGGTAAATCGTAGGATGTGCCTCAAGTGACTTATCCTACCATTAGGGGTTCCCACCGCACCTGCCCCCACCCTGGGGATTGATAGAGGAGGTAAATCACAGAATGTGCCTCAAGTGGCTTATAGAGAAGGCTCATTGTTAAACTTGTGCTTGCAAGGGGCCAAATCCATGCAAGAGACAGGATTCGAATCCCAACCTGGGTGGGTGGGAGGGGGAGTATATTGGAATGAAATAAAATTTGTGGTGCACGGATTGGATTCCACGGTTCTAATTATTAACCCATTAATCTTAAAGTATTAATACATTAATTAATTTAAGATATCAGTTGGGTAGAATCTCATTATACATGTGCGCACACATTTATACAACAAAATTTTAACCCAAAATAAAATAAAAATTTTAAGGATATAATTTGTCCATTAAAGTGTCATTTATTTAATAAAGAGGAAAATTGTAACAATAAAATATAACATAAAATTCAAATGGGTTTTCCCCACTAAAACATAATACAGTATTTTTTTTTTTAAATTAAAGTGGAGTATATATTTTTGCTAAGACATAATCACTCATCCCATTTCAACTACACACTTTTTATATTAGGTAATCCCACAAAAACTTACACTTTTTTAAAAAAAAGTAAAAAGTAAAAAACAATCATCATTCTCCATATACTTTATTTAAAAAAAAAATACCTCCTACTTAATACATCTATGATACTTTATTATTTATATATTAAAAAATATCATAATACTCCTAAAAATTATAACTTTTCTTAATCTCCTTATGAAAAGAGGGGTGGTGCAAATATTTGTGGGACGAATAAAGTAGATTTAATGTTGTCAAAATTAAATAAAAAATTCCAAAGTAATTAATACTCACTTTTCTCATTTTTATTTATATATATATATATACTTTTTTGGTCTTATCTTATTTATATTCACACCTAAAAAATGTAACTCAACATTAAAATCTCTCAAACACACTTAATTTTAAATTAATTTGTCATCCATTTCCAACTAATTAAATCTGTTATTTTATAATTTATTATCCGAAAATACTAAATTTTATTAAAAAAAATCAATAAAGTAAATGAAAAAAAAACCATTTTTATTGTTATCAGAGAAAAAACACAAATGTAGGAGTATGATAAGAATGGGACAGAATGAGTGAATAATGTTATTTATTTAAATTTATTTTTTAGCACAAATAAAAATGCTCAATAGTAAATATAACGATGAGGTTTCTTGCAGAGATTTCTTTGAATTAAACATTGCGTGAGAGGGTGTCCTTTTAACTGCTCCAAGATATTTTATACTTATTCAGTTTATGCCTCTGATTGAAACGACTGGTTGCATAGTTCAATGACATAAACTTATTTGATAAATTACAGTGAGCAGAAGTATTTAGTTTTTTCATAGATATATTAATTATTTTATATTTTAATTGTTTTTATGGATTTTATAAAAATATATTAATCTGCTATCACATTTTGTTACTTACTTTAAATGAAAAAAAAAAAAGAAAAAAAAAATATATATATGGCTAAATAATTTTTTAATTAAATAAGGTCTTTAAAACATATTTAGTTGGGTCAATGAATAGTTGATCTCACACACTATGATTTGTAAAGAGTGTTTCACCCAAATGTTTGCTCCTATCTAAAATGTGAGTTAGAACTGCTATCTCAAGCCCAAATAATAGTAGTTAAAGTAAAGCCCAAATAATAGCTTCACAAAGTGAAATGTGTAGTGACCAAAATTTCCTAAGACTATCCCCATTAACAACCCACCACAACCCAACCTTCCAATAAAATATTCATTCCTCTCACATCCACATATACAATTCACAACCCAACCCAATCTCAAAATTTAATACTCCATCAACAACCCAATTCAACCCAAACTTTTTAATAAAATATTCATTTCTCTCTCATTTACAAATATACACTATAATTATTAATATAAAATTATATATTATTTAAAGAATTTTAAAATTATATATTTAAAATTATAACAATTTCATATTTTAAAATTATTTTAGTTCCGTAATTATAGTAAAAAAATTATTTTAAAAACACACCAAAAATAATTTACGAACCAATAACATGAAATTGAAATAAAATAATTTTTTTTATAATAATTCAAAATGTGTTAATATTATAATCTATTTATTGAAAAAGAAAATATAAGAATTTTAATTATTTTTTATAAAATAAAAATAAATTATATTATTATTTATAAAGAATATAAATTATATATATATATATAATTTAATTTAAATGTAATGGGGTGTGACACGTGTCACATGTACATATGTTTGGTGATGGTTGTTGAGTGGGTTGCTGCATAACTCTGCAGTCCAACCGGTTGCCATATTAGTCAACATTTTCTATTTTTTTTTATTTTACAAAGTTTTGTCGTATGTGAACAACCTGAGTTGCAGTCATGAATGTGGGTGTCTAATAATCTCATTTGAACACGCGAACATTAATGGAATGTCATCAATTGCTTTTTAAAACAAACAACTAATTAACTATAAAAATGTTCTCTAGATTTAATTATATTAAGTAAAAGATTGTTTATCTAAACTAATTTGGCAATTGTGAGACGGTCACTTGTATGAAACGGATATAAAAGATAATAACATCGTTAATGAAAAATTGTATGCAATTGATAAAGAGTGATAATAGTTTAATTAACTATTTTATAAATAATTTATAATATAAAAATAAAAAGTGATAACATTTTTATTGTAAATATGATAATATTTCAAATGAAATTAATAACTAATTACGTTAGCGTAAAATGATTGTAATGCTCTTACACAAGACTTGCCCCACTAACTTTATATACGCTATTTTTATTATAAAGAGCTATATGATATGTTTGATAAACATGAACTCATGATAAGTTAGAAAATAATGGATTTTTTTTCTATAAGTTAATCACTAAAAAATTACTCTCTCAGCAGCAGATCTAGAATTTTTTTATAGGGGTACGACGTGTAATTATAAAAATATTGTTTTCTCTGTCCCGATAAGTAATAAACGTATTTTTTGTACGTGGAGGTTAAGAAAAATTAATTTTTATATTTAAAAATATGTAAAGATGCTAGAATTGTATGAAAAATGAATATTTTAAATAATTTAATGAAAATTATGTATAAAGTTGTTGAGATGTGTAAAAAGTAGATATTATTGAGATGCATTTCTACCATTTTAAAAAATGTACATAAATGTTGAGATGTATAAAAAAATGTGAAATAATTAAAGGGACGGAGGAAATATTTGATATTCAAATTAAATCAATACTCTAAAATTACAATTATTGTTAACATTGTTGAATTTTTATTTGTAAAAAGTAATTTAACACATTATTATCATAAATTTATAAAAATAGTAATGAATTGAGTATAAATTTGTGTTAATTTAATAATATGGGGTATAATATACAAATATTTATGAGTGTATATTGGGTACACCCGGGTGCAAGAGTGCACACATATATGTATGACTTTTTATTCTATTTTGTATATATATTATTCTATTTTATATACGTGTTTTGTAATAATTGTATACTTTTTCACACTAAGTTTTTCATTAAAAAAACTAACATTCATATGTGTATAACTTTTTATTCAATAGTGTATATTTTTTACACTAATTTTTCATTAAAAAAAATAACAATTAAATTATATACATTATTACTCATAATTGTATATGTTTTGGTTATATTTATATATGGGCGCACCCTATCTTAGGGTGCACACTATAATTAGTCAATATATATATATATATATACATATATATATATATATATATATATATATATATAATTTTTTTTAAAAAAAATTAATGGAGGGGTGGGGGTGATGGTTGGGGAATACAGTTGTACCCGTTTACCCTTAAATCCGCAATGCTATACATTCAACCCTAAACTTTGCATTTACTATTTGCATGCATATTAAGAAAAATTACTTTTTGAATTATATTTTTGAGATAACTTAATAATATATTAGATAATATAGTAAATGATAAACTATATTATGCATGTGTATTAAAAATGTGATGATATATAATTTTAAAAATTAAAGTGTGTTAGAGTAATTTTAAAGAATAATTTTTTATATAATAAAGAGTAATTTGTAAAAATAAAATTTGTATATAAACTCAAATTACACCATAATATATATAAAGTATAACATAAGTCAAAATAGGATCTATGATATGCTAACAAACATATTTGCCATTAAAAAAAGTTAGACATACGTATTTGTTATTCCATAAGCATCATTGCAGACATATTTATTTGTTATTTTCCAACAGAGAGCTACCAATGGGGTTTAAATCCTATTTTTGGTATGAATTTGACCCTCAAGTACAATTATTATTCAATTAAACAATTAAACAATGAGTATTCTCTATCAATTAATTGAGACACATTTTACAATTTACCTTCTCCATCAATCTTTACAGCGTGGCTCTACTAGGGGTTACACCATATTTATTTGTTATTCCATAACCATCATTGCATAGGGGTGTGAGCATAGAATTCATGAGAGAACATAATTGCACAAATTATGCTTATAATTACTTCCAACCTTTCAAGGAAAAAAATTTATTTTTTATTTACATTGTTAACTTAACATTCAAAAAAATAATATGTTATACTTTTAATTTAATATTCTCAAAATATCTTTTAATTTTTAAAAAATTACATTTTTAAAAAGTTAATAAGTAGATTATATTATCTTCAAAAATTAATAATATTTTATTTTTGCAATCCTAAATATAATAAATAAATAAATAAAACAATTTTAAAAAAATTATGTATGTATGGTCATGAATCATGCACATGTATTGTTCGAGTATGGAGAAATTACAATTAATTACCAACATGAAATATATATGAACTAAACACAATTATGAATTTAGTTATGCTTAATTAGTTGTTAATTGTCCATTAATACCTGCTCATGCTGTCTTGCATATGGAGTGTTTAATTAACTAAGATATGTAATAAGGAGAAAAAAAATGGTATCACTTTATAAGAAACCAAACTATAACTATTCAATATTTGAAAGATAAATAAATTCATTAAATTAAATACCCCAAAAAATCTTTACACTTCATTTTTGTATTCTAATACTCTTTCATAAATATATAAATTAATACTCCATCCATTCGTCCCCATAATTTGTGCACGTATTTTAGTGCGCGGAGATTAAGAAAAATTATTTTTTTATGTATAAAGATGTATAAAGTTATTGGAGTGTGTGTAAAAAGTGAGTATTTTAATTTAATGAAAAATATGTGTAAAGTTATTGGGATGTGCATAAAAAGTGAGTAGTATTATAATGTATTTTATCTATTTTTAGAAAGTGTATAAGTATTGAGACGGATCAAAAAGGAAAATATGCAGTAATTAAGGTGGGAGTAATATATTTTTGTAATAATCTAAAAGATACTTTAATTTTAAAATTAATACTTATTAAACGTAACATTGTACTTACTTTTACTTTTATTTATGTACGTAAAACTATAAAAATATCTGGAAAAATAATAAAATTGGTTTTAAAAAATTATTAAATAACTTGAAATAGAAAATATGAAATGTATTGCAGGACTAAATTAAAGCATACTACAAAGAATTAAAATTTTATCATTAATGGACACTTTTTTTTTAATTCTGCATTAAATTTTATCACCTTATAAGAAATGGAGTATTACATTAATCCACAACTTAATATTACATCTTAATTTATCCCTCTCACTTAACATACAGTATATTTTATAATATATTTATTTCTTAAATATATTATATTATTTTCAAAAATTCAATAAAATTAGATAAAAAATTAATTTTTCGTAAACTCACTATTTGTTTACAGTGAGGATGTAACTTAATACGAGATTGAGAGAATATTTTATTATTACAAAGAATGAAAATAAAAATAATTAAAAATTAAAGTAATTTTATTCATTGACTATAAGATCAGTTATAAGATTTCGAATTTGATTTTAAATTTCATGAATGTTTTCACTGAAATTTTTTTGAACTTAAAAATTTTAATCGTTGTTTTTTACCTTAATTAAGATCCGAAATCAACTCCATATTTATTACATATCTTTCCTATTATATATAATTCCTAAAAAGATATGTACAACACTTGTTATATTAGGAGGCAGAAAGAGAGAGATTTGGTCATTAATTTTCAAGATAAAGAACTTGTGTTGTGCAATGAGCGAAATTTGCATATCAAACAGTGAAGATGATGCAAGAATCCCTGTGATGGCCACGTACGTCAATCTCTACAAGTGGCCGGGCCATGCACGGCGGAGGGCGGCTGCATAGCCGGGTGGCGGATAGCATTTCATGCAGGCAGACGTACCTCAGAAGCTACAAGTTTACTAGAAAGGAGACCATGCCTGAAAGAACCATCAAATGTTTTGAGATGGTTAGGGAGAGGATGGTGGCCGATCGGAAATAGACGGAAGAAGTCCTGATACGGTGGAGGCACCGTCGGAGGAGGCGGTTTGTGGTGGTGAGGAGAGTGAAGGAGTTCTCACGAGCGGCGTTGCTTGCTTTTTTCCGGCGGTTGCTGTTTTGCACTACCAGTCAAAGTTGCTGATAGACCTGGTGGGGTTTAGCCCTTTTTTTTTTTTTTTTTTTAATAATGTTCTAATTAAATTACTAGCTTTCTTTCTGGCTTTTGCTTTTCCCACCAAATTTTACTTTTCTTTTTTATTTATTTATTTGATGGATTTTGGTGAATTTGTTCTTGTCTATTGTGATATACATGATTACGTGCAAAGATTTGGAAGATATATTAAAGTATAATTGTTATATTGATAAATAAGGAGTATTTTATAATTGTTATATAGGTAGAGTAATATTTTTTTAAAATATAATGTATATGCATTAAAATATAAGTTTAGAATGTTATAATTTGATTTATTACAAATATTTTTTTAAGTGAAAATAAGTATATTTTTATCTAAAATAGAGTAATATACTTACTTTAATAATTTCTATTCTTTTAAGTGTGAGTTTGCAAATATGAAAAAAGAAATTAATATATATATATATATATATATATATATATATATATATATTTTATCTTTTATTATTATTATTATTATTATTTTATTTTTTATATTTTTGCAAGCAATTTTGAATTTCAAGTTTTGATTTGCAAGCAATCACTAAGCAATTAATTTGCTCAACATTAATAGTCATATGGGAGTGTGTGTGTTTTTTTAAATTAATTTTTCCCTCTTTATTTTTTCTTGGTCTATGCCAAATATGTTTTATTCATGCGCTTGTATACACTTGATATTATTTTCTTAATATCTTGGTACAAATATAAGGGTAGAATTAGAAGAGTTCCACGTAATGTTTAGTTTAAATTTGGAATGAGAATTCTAATGGGTATCGGGTTAATGTAAATAGAAGTGATTGTGATTGGAAATGAAAGTTGTTAATGGGTTTTTGATCCCTAATTCCCGTATCAACCACATAGTATGGTAATCAAAATTTTCATTTCTATTAATCCCAATCAACTCCTAAATATACTGTTTAAAGGCTTTACAAAAAATTATACATTGTTTTTCCAAAATTATTCTTAATCCATGTCAAAAACAATTATTATGACAGTAATATACTCCTATAAATTTGGCTACACCATGAGATTGTTTTAAATGGAATAATTATATACGCGAAATCCTATAAAAAGGTAGTATTCATGGAAATAATTTCAAGGAAACCTTTATGGTCTACATTCCATTTTGAAAGTTAATTACCATTATATTCTTAAAATTAATAATCCCTTCAACCATTAATATTGACTATTTGTGGAACTCTTTTGCTCAAAAGAGAAAATGAATAAAGTAAACTATCAAAATAACAAATTGAATATCTTATCCGTGTATGAATAAATTTTGTTATTTTTGTTTTGAGTGTTTGTAAGAATAAATTTTAACTTTATGTATGTGTTGATCATGTGTGAAAAAAAAACATCTAATTAATATGGAAGAAAATATGAGAAAGAAAGAAAAAAGATTATTAATTAAAGAGTAAATATGAGAAGAAAGAAAAAAGATTATTAATTAAATAATAGTTAGTCTCTTATAAATTGGGTTTACATCATAAATCCTGGTAAATTGTGGTCCCCTTAATTTAAACACCTAATGTAGGATTGAAAATAAACCTTGTGGTCCCCTTAACTTAAACACCCTAAGATATAAGTATAGGATTGGAAGGCCTAATTTACCCAAGTGTTTATGATTAAAGAGACATAACGTATATAAAATGGAATCAATAGGGTAGTGTAGGTGTATGTATATTAGTGATTTAAAAAAAAAAAAAAAAACTTGAAGTAAATTTTGAAAACTAAAATACAATTTTAAAAACACAAAACACTATGTATTGTAAGTATATAGCATTAGGCAAAATAGACCAGAAAAATAAAATAAATAAATAAATAAAGCTCCGTAGAATATTTTGCTAAAAGAGAGAGGGAATTGAATTAGCCAACACTAGTGGAACCGTTCCACTTTTCACATTAAGGACATCTTATCACCACACATGGGATATGTGTCAGCTATGTGTAAAACACACAAATCCCATTGAGACAGTGGAAACTTGGACAAAATCAGCTACACAGGAGCAGATATTACCTAAGGTCCTACACAGAGAATTTTCAGATTCAAATAAAGCAACTAGTAGTAGATCCCAATGAAGCAGCAAATTCATTCTTGCTGCTGCAATTATAAGAATTAATAAGGGAAAATTTCCTCAATTAATTTTGATATCTCAACCAGGTCTAATTGGTTTGCTTATTTCATAAAGAACCCAGTATCAGCAAGCTGAAAATTTTTAACTGCCCAAAGCCTCAGGTGTGTCAGTTATAGTCACCTAATTATTCATGAATAGCTATAGCTGTCACTAGTTTTCAGCACCTAAAGGTTCACAAGAGTTCTTGCACACAAATCTAGGTATTTTGTAATTTACAAAGAAAGTCTTCAAGAAATTTTGGTCCCTGATTTACAAAGAAGTGTGTGGGAAGTAGTAGAGTTGCATTGACATAACAAACAGCAGAGATGTGCAGAGAGCACAATAGCATGCTAAATTGCACATGTACAAAGAAAAAAAATTAGGAATCAAATAAGCAAAAGTGAACAAAAGCATTTAAAAAGAAGAAAAGTTCCAGATAACTCGAAACTAAAAAAACCCCTAAAACAGACATAAGCAAAAACTGCTTCATGTTGATTAATGCAGATACTTCATTCGAACAAACTAGCATCTAAAATAAAATAAAACTTAACATGTAAAATCAACTCTAGTGAAAAGAACAAACCTGCCCAACTCTAGTGAAAAGAACAAACCTGCCCAGTATAAGTAGGTGTATAACTCAGATTAATAATGATCCATGAAGATGACTAGGCTCATCAGACAATAAAGACTACACTTAACAAAAAAGGATAGAGACTAAAGTTTCACTTAACAATGATGCATTCAACGAAGATTTAAATAGAAAGTTAATGACATTTAAGAAATGACATGAGAAATACATAAAGCAAAAATCAAGGTCACTGACTGATAAACTCAATTCTGTCTCTACGAAAATTCAAAAGTAGAAACGAGTAAAACAGATACACAAATAAGAACTTTGCAGCATATCTATCCAGTATCCATATATATATTGGCTAAATAACTCACAATTGGTAGTGTTTAAGAAAAAAGAAGTAGCAATTAGACCTCCAACCTCAGAGCTCAAATTCTTCATCCTTTAGAGCTAACTCTGCAGCTTCTTCCTCCTCTTCATCAAGTACAAAGTACTCATTCTTCTCAACTGGCCTAAACATGTAAAAGATTATCGCATAAAAAGCAAGACTTGCGATCTCTTCAGCTGCATTAGCCACCCACTGGTACTTGTATGCAGCAATGGTCCTGAGAGCAAACACCACAATCCTGGTGAAGTACAAGTACCCAATTACAACAATGTAAAATTGCCTAAACAAAGTGAGCTTTGCAAGATTTTTTGCAGCCTTCCCATCAGTCTTTGATGTCTCCCTCAATGACCTAATAGACCACACAATTGGGAAGATAATGGCACAGCAACAGATGATATCCACCAACAAGAACACCTGGTTCCAAGTTACCCAATCCTTAATAAAGGGACCAGTTTCACCAATTACAATGGACGCTACATTAGCCAAGACCTGCAATGGGATTACAATCATCAACACTTTCTTCTCCTTCTCCTGCAAAAATGGCTTCAGAAACGACCACCCAGTTCCGATCAAAACAATGACTGTAAACAACAATACAACCCTAATGAACTGGAAAATGTAAAACAACACATCCCATCCATGGGGCGTCCCCGTAACCTTCACATAGTGTTTATCCTCCGCAGCACAAAGCAAATTCAATGCTTTCATAACAACCAGAAGCCCCATGAGTAGATGAATCCTATGCACAGACTTCTTGTTTTGCAAACAGATGTAGATCCAGTAGGCCAGAAAGGCAAAATAAAGTACAGAGAAACAAAAATACAACGACGGCAATTGAGTTAAGCCTGCGGACAGGAAATCCTTCACTCTTCCCCGGCCATCGAGATTGTAAAGCTCTGTTCTCACATTCATCGACACCGTAGTTTCAGGGGCACAATTTGCGAAAAACAGCGAATACTCGTTCGGTGAGGTGATCGGATACGAGTGGTTGAACGACGAATCCGGCGGCGGGGATAGATCACGAAAACTGAAGAGATGATTAATGTACTTGGAATCAAGGACGCAAAAGGAAGGATTCGATTGGAGTTCGAGAAGGACTTGAATTAGGGATTCTTCAGATAGGAGGAAGAAACCTAATCGGGAGGGGTCCGGAGAGCCGACGGTGGGTATTACGGATACGGCGGAGACGCTAATAGTAGCTTGGCCAGTGTGCGTGAATCCAAATCGTTCAAACAGGATCATTGGCCGCGAATCGGAGGAGATTTTTAGGTTTTTGATCTCGGCGGAGGATCGGGAGACAAAGAGGAGGACGGCGAGGAGATACAGTAGCTTCCTCATCTCGATTAAGCGGCGGAGGAGCAGAGGGGCCTAGAAGTGGCGGCGGTGGTGGTTGTGGTGAAGAGGAGAATTGATGAGATTTGGGGAATCGGGAAGTGGAGAAAAAGGGTGTTCCGGTGAAGAGAAATTCACGACTACGAACGCCCTTTTCTTAATTACCAAAATGCCCCTAGATCTGGTTAGAAGACTTCGATTGGATCGGGTTAGAAAATGTTGATTTGAAAATGTGACAGCTGACCAAAGAAAAACGATAAAGAGATTTTCTTTGAAATTGCATTCACACCCTCATATTCATCACTTAATACCCGTTTGCCTCAAAGAGTCCAGTCAAAATTCAAATGACCAAATTCTATACAGAAACTAAGTGATCATATTCTTGCTGCTCGGATTCTCTATGTCATTTCGTACATCATTTTTTATGACACACCATTGGATGGAGAAAGAGACTATACCCTAATCCTTAAACTCTACGGGCAATGATTGAATTTATTTTCTCCTCTTACGTCAATTACTTAACGTGTGACACAAAAGATGATACATGAAAATGACGTAAAAGATCTGGTGTAATATTCTTGTAACTTGCATATAGTCAAATTACACTTTCCTTATTTTTGTGTAATTCTTCATTTTTTTTCTTAAAAAGGAACCATTTCTCAATATAAAATTCTTAAAATTACATTGTAATTTAAAAAAAAAAAATTATCATCTGTTTTAATACGCAAAACATTATCTTTAATTATTGAAATATCATAAAATTGCAAATTAACATGAAATAATAAAGTTTTTTTTAAAAAATTTACAAAGCAATGTAGAATACTATTAAATGAATAATATTGTGTGATGGAAATAGTGATTTTTATTGAGAAATTTTTTCAATATTCTAGATATTTTCTCATTCTTACAAGTATTTTTACACATTTTATTTTCATTAATTAATCATATGATACACTTTAATTAATAAAAAATATCAATCAACCCCTACGAATAATATATTTTATATTTTATTTATTATCTAAATAACTACACTATCCCTAAATGCAAATAAAATTAGTAAAAAAAAAAACTTTTTACATAAACTCTCCATGCAAATTAATTATCACTGCACGGAGTTAAATGTATGAATTATTTAACTCTTAAATTATTGTAAATCCTTGTTCCATTTATGTTAATATTTATATTTATTACTCTATCGTCGCCATTGTATTTAACATTTTTCTTTTTAATCTGTCTCTCAAATATTTCACACTTTATTTTTATTAAAAATATGTATTAATAATACATACTCTTTACATATTTCCCAACATATATTCATTTTTTCACACATTACAACAAATTTACAAATAGAACTTTTCATGAACCACTGCGGAGTACTCCCTCCGTCCCGGGCAAAAGTCCCCATTTCATTTTTTTACATAGATTAAAGAATATTTTTATTTTATAAATAGTGGGTGGTTGTATTAGTAGTGAATGATGAGTCATATGTTGGACCCTTTTATCTATCTATATATTAATAAAAGTAGAATAGTGACTTCCAAAGGAAGATGCCACCAAAAACAAGAAAAAAAATTAAAGAAATAAAATCTTTAGGAAATATTATTTTTAATGAAAAGTGAATCTTCTAAAAGAAGATTTAAGATTTGGCTATATATACATTATCAGTTTTAGAGAAGAAACAAATAAATTAACAGAGACAAAAAATTTTAATGAGATGATGGAGGCTCTTTTATATTTGGGGGAAGCTCTTTTATATTTGGGGGAAGGGGAAGGAAGGGTGGAGTCGATGATGGAGGTTTTGCAGAAAGGTATCTGGCCAGAGGGATAGCATCCACTGGAGGTGAAGCTCACACTCTGATTGTGCCGACATGAAAGTGCAGCACACATATTTTAGCAACGTAGAAATAGAAAACTCAGAAATTTTAGTAATTTTTTTCTTCATTCGACCCAGGATAGGATATGGATGCTTTCCGTGCCTGTATTCTTTGTGATCCCGCTTGGCGGTTTGACAGATGAATAGTGATCAGTTGTATGTCTGGCAAAATAGTAATTTTTTTAATTTAATTTTTAGATATATATGATAGAAATAAAATGAGAAAGAAAGATTAGAGATATGAGATTAGACAACTAGCATGAAATGATTGCCGTGAATCTATATATATTTAGCGATATATAGATATACATATTTAGCGATGATTTGCTTATATATATGACCGGTTGTGGAGCAAACAAATTAACAATTTTTTTTTTTCCATTTCTATGTTGCAGAGAAAAAAATTGGATTAGAAGCTATGGTAATTTTTACAAATAAAATGAGATTTTTACATACAAAATGAGAAAATATTTGGAGATATGACAAGAAATAATTTAATTTATATATATGATACCGAAATAAGATTGAAGATATGACAAGAAATAATTTAATTTGTGATAAATATAACATCGAAATAAATGAGAAAAAAATTATATGACTTTTACTCATTTTCTATTACTATTTTTATACATTTAAAGATATATTTAAAGATATTGTATTATTGAACTTTATATAAAATTTTGAATTATATAGGGTATAGATTTATACTATACATATAACATTAATTTATTAATTAATATATGAAAAATAAAATTATGTGGAGGGAGTTCCTAAGTTCATATACTTTATTAACAAAGTATCACAAATATACATAATGTAAAATTTGTATTTCACAAGTATATTATTTACAATGTTATATATTTAGGAGTAGTAAAATTTTTTGATATAATGCAAAATTTGCATTTCACAAGTATATTATTTACAATGTTATATATTTAGGAGTAATAAAAAATTTTGAACTTTTATCTCATGAATATTTCGTGGTAATGTGAAGATTGTATAATTGATAATTCGATTTATTTAAAAAATATATAAAATTAATATTTTTTAAATGCATATAGAAGAAAAGACAAAATAAATATTATTGAAAGATGAAAAAAAATCACTTATTTGATTTAAATAAATTTCAAAATAATAGTATAATATTCAAGAAGAAAATAAAAATAAAAATTGAATTTTTTTTAAAAATAAATAAATGAACAAAACGTGTTGATTTTCAAAGTGAAATGAAAAATAAAATATATGGAGTAATATAGCGATGGTACGGAAGATGTAAAAGATATAAGTGATTTTAAAAATATGTTAAATTAATTGGTGATTCTGTAGTGCATCGGGTGTACCGGTGCACTTGGGGTTAATGGGTTGGAAATAAGGGTTAGTGGGTAGTTTATTTTTTAAAATTTTAATTATTTTATTTTATTTGATGGTGGAAATCGAATTAAAATATAATTTAACGGTTAAGATCGTTTAAGTGCACCGGTGCACCAGGTGTACAGTAGTTGGACTCTAAATTAATTAATATGATAATCATTTCTATTATTTACTAAATAATTTTTACATAAATAATATTCATTACCATTTCTTACTGCTATACTATTATTGTTATCATTCTTATTTCAATTTCTATTAATAAATCAAAAATAATAGTATAATAATTAAGAAGAAAAACATTGAATTTTTTAAAAATAAATAAATAAACAAAATGCGTTGGTTTTCAAAGTGAAATATATATATATATATATATATATATATATGCATTAATATACATATAGTACGAAAGATGGAAGATATATAAGTAATTTTGAAAATATGTTAAATTAATTAATATAATAATTTTCCTATTATTAACCAAATAATTTTTACATAAATACATAGATTTATTGTAGTATATAAATGAAAATTGACCTTACAACCCTTAACATATTCACCTTCTATAATATCTCCTCATTTAATATTCAGTCATTGTCTATTTATCTCTCATTTTTTTATACTATAAATTAATATATATATTTAATTTGACACAAGTTTAAAATCTACCATATCAAAAATTCAAAATAAATATATATCATTATTTATTATATTTTTAAATCCAAAAATCTTAATTTTATTCGTCAATTGAATATCACTTATTAGAATGAAGAAATTTATATTTTCTTTAATAACTGTGCATCTCACGGGGGCATTACTAGTACCTTTAAAAACATGAGACACTCTCTTGTTAGACAGTTTATTTATGCGATGGGTGTGAGACGGGTTGACCCATCACTAAAGTATGCTTATTGTATAGATAAAGAATGCATATTTGTAGTTAAAGGAGTATTAATAATAGGAGTAAATCATATTATAACACGTTAAAATCATACTTTAATGCATAATCAAATATACTTTAAAAAATATACTTTAACAATCATTAAACATACTTTATCTATATGATAAGCATACTTTAGTGATGATCGACCCGTCTCACAATAGACTTTGTCTAAAAACATACTACATTTTTATTTTTTTCATTATTATTTTTGTATATATATTTTTTTCAAAAACCGTGCAATGCACATGTGAATTACTAGTTAAAAGGGAAAAATGAAACCTTTGAGTGTTAACATTTTGAGTGATTCTAAAATGTACTCGGTGCATCTGAAATTATAGATATAATACAGCTCTCATTAGACCTGTACCAAGTGAATTTCCTGTCTTGAAGATGAATGTCCGTCAACTCTTTTTCACTGATAAATTCATTGAAATCTCTCACCTCTTACATTCTGAGTGTTGTTTCTTCATACTCTCTCACTAAAATCTCTAACAGCATTGAAATCGCCCACCATACAAACCCCAATATCCATATTCTGTTGTAATAGAATTTTCAACCTATCCCTCGCTATCAGTGCATGGAGTATACACATTAATAATGCTAACATGACAGTCTCGGGAATTGAAACTTTAGAGACGTTCTCAAATGCCACCTTTCAATCCGTAAGGATGAACTAATTTGTAAGTCGGCACTTTCGGTGCCTGTATCCTTTTTTTCCTGTTGTTTTAATAAATTTCTCTTTATCGATAAAAAAAGATATAATATAGGGTGTAGTAGGTAGTTATTTTTTAAAAAGTTTTTATTATTGTATTTTATTTAATAGCGAAGATTAAAAAAAAACTTAACTGTTAACATTGTTGAGATGCACTTTTTAAGTTTTAATAGTTTATTATTAAATGAGTTTAATTATAATGATCAAAATATTAATTGTAATTTGTGAAGGGTATTTAAGGGAGAACACCCAAATGCAAGGCGCGAAACCAATGGCTCACGACTCGAACTTTTCCATGACGCTCAACGCCTCTTCTTTCTTCTTCCCATCTCTCTCTCATCAAATTTATTCATATTTTCATCAATGTCTTCTCTCATCAAATTTACTCTCCCTCTATCCTTTGTAAACAATTAACCCCCAATCAATTGAATCTTCATAAGATGGCATGGATTCGATTGGCGGTTAGCAAAGCGGTGGAAGTCGGCGGCAATAACAATCTCAGCCGCGCAGTACGTAGCTATGCTGACACCGTCGTCAGCCAAGCTGTTGTTGGCGCTAAAATGATCCAAGATCGCAACGTATTATTCGCTACCCTTTTAATTCGAGCAATATGATAGTGTTCTTTGTTAATTGGAAGAATCATGCCTAGTATTTGGAAGATCGGTTCGCTTTGAGAAATTCTTTACACCGCGTACGGTTGATTTAATTTATAAAAGATCATCATTACGGAGAACATCCTCAGTTTACTGAGAATTGAGAGGCGCATTTGATTTAGTTTGAATAATGCAGATATTAAAATTGTTATAAATGCATCCATAAATGAGAAGTAAAATATTGTAGTGTAAACTGTATATGAAAACGCTGGCATCTACGTTTTTTGTGTAGAAATTCGAGCATTTGAATTTAATCACATGGTATATCGTTATGTTTGGAGAAATTTGTGTTTAACTTTATCATGGACAACAGCAATTAACTGTATATGGTTTAACATGAGTGAATTATTGTAACTAATAATTTCAATTATCATCAGATTTGATTTTAGCAAAAATAGTTCCATTCCTGTGATTTGTTTGAACTGTGAAAATGTTAAAGTGGTGCACATTTCCTGTAAACAGTTCTGCCTGCTGTGTGCTTTTTCTGAATTTTACATGTCTTCCTCTTTCATTTTTTAAATCTGCAATGTCCTATGATATGCCCATATATTCATTTGCATGACACAGAATAATTAATTTTCACTTAGATTCTGATAGAATAACATGAACTTGATTTATATTATTCCTTTCAATATTTCTGGTACTGTAGGGAGCTCGGAATTTCCAAAATTTTAAGCTTGCAGCAAAACGATTAGAAGAAGTTTCTGTTTCATGTAGGGGGATAGAAAGAGTGCAGTTGCTAAGAAGATGGTTAGTTGCCCTGAAACAGATAGAGAGACTTAATGAAGCTATCGACGCTGAAAATCTTGACAATACTCAGCCAACTGTGGTTTGTCTTTCTGCTAAGCTGATTTTCTCTGTTTTCTAGTTTTGAGAGTGTGCTGGAAGTTCACTTTAGCATCTCATGTACTCGCACTACCTCACTACCTCATGTTAAGCTTCAAAATCATCTGCAATAGTTTATGAAACTCACTTCTACCATCTCTTGGGCACATAAAAAAATATACTAGAAAATTAGAGATACATTCTTCAATTAGATCGGTCCGGAGAATATAAATTATTCTTAACTGCTTTTCACACTTCAAATATCTCTCTGCATAACATCTCTTCAATATTGAAGACTGTAGGAAAATAGATGTGTGATCTATCCCTTTAATATGAAATTTTGTTTGCTTTAGACATCTTACGTCTAGCCTCTAGATGATGCATACTGGCGCCCATATCATTTTGTCTTGATTTGTATTAATATGCTGCCAATTTCATATTATATGCTTTGTGTACTGCATTGGTCACTTGTCTGTAGTTCTCTATCATGATTCACAGGCTTTGTATTATGATCCTGATCTTGGTGGAGAACCAATGAATTTCCGTGACGTATTCCTTCATAGTCAAGCTCTTGAGGGCATTACACTGTCTTTGGTAAGTGCAGCAATTTTAGTTCCCTTCTGACTCTATCTTGTTTCTACAAAGTGAAACTGAATTAATCTTTCTTCTGTCTCAAGATATCTATTTTTGTTATTTGTCTTTTTAAATTCTTATAACCAAGAACAAAATTCTTTGCTAATCTAATTTTTTTCCGCCATTTCTATTTCAAGTGTTTGGTGCTTCTCATTTGTTTAATTAATTATTGATGTACATATTTGATATAAGATAAAATATGATATTCATTTATGTAATTTGTCTCTTTATATTCTTATAACCATGGACAGAATTCTTTTCTAGTCTAAAATTTCCCCGTTTCTCCGTTGAATAACTCTATGGTGAAGAAATTTAAGCATTTAGTGCTTCTCCTTTATTTAATTAATTATTTATGTACATATTTGATATAAAATAAAATATGTTATATTATTCAACATTACAGGATTCATGAATTCCTCTTAGCTGCGTGTTTCCATTTTGATAAATTAAGGCCAATCTAGCTCATTCATTTGTTTGTTTTGCCAGATTCTTGAAGAACCCAACGTAGAGGAACTTTCTTTGCTTCAAGGGATATTTCGGTGACTTTTTAAGTGCTTCATTTGGTTAATTATTTTATTGTGGTCATTGGTCCAGCCTAGTTATATATAGGAGGAATAATCATCAGTCACTTATAATATCGTGTAACTGCTTTTCATTTTTAATCTGGAGCCTTGAAGAAGATTAAAAACATGAAATTCTTCCCTTCCCACTCTTTCGTCTTTTTTTCAGGCTCTGTCTCATGGGGGGAAAAGAAGCTCTTGAAGTCACTGTGAGCAGTGTACAAGATTTGGCAAGAGCCTTTTCAGCTTACACTGAAGAAGTACTGGTATAATCTGCTTCAACATTGTTAAGTCATTCATGTCATCAATTAGAAGATACTGATGGGGTTTAGGATTTATTTTTAAGAATACTTTTTGCACTTTTTATTATTTTTTCAGGCAAAGAGGGAAGAGTTGCTACAATATGCACAAGATGCTATGGCTGGATTGAAAGTGAATGCTGAGATAGTAAGGTGGTTTGGGGTGTACCTCCCAAATTTTCATTTCTGCAGCTCCACTCATAAAAATTAATAAATACTATATGGCGCATTTGATGCATGTTAAGCATGAAGTTCCTTTCTGGTTTGATCTACCTATGACCTTTCTCTGAATAGGTACATGGGGAATTAAGATTGCAAGGAGTAGATTAACCTACATGATATATATCATATATACTTAGTCTTTCAAGAAACCAATGCTGTGTTATGATTAATGCTCACATGCAAAATTTATCATCAATGAATTCTTGTCTGAAATATTTAACCAAATCTTGAAGATTCCTTCTTTCAGAACGTCTTAGATATTTGCTTGAAGGTATGCGTAAGGAAAATTTAAGCTACTGTATTCTTAAAGACTTTTTTGACTCAATCAACTTCTTCTCTTTTATCCAATCCTAGGGTTGTGTTTGTTTTGAGCTTAATAAAACGGATTTTACTTTATAAGCCGAATGCCTAGTTGTTTTTGTCAGAATATAAAGCTGACTTTCAAATCCACAGAATCCTAATCCTATAATACCTACTAATTTAAAATATTTTAAATATTCAAAACAAACATCATCTCTCCTTCATAACATCATTTCTCATTAATATTCATAACATCATCTACTTTTCAAAATGTACCCCACTATACTCAACAAACCAAACATGCTTTATGACCCAAATCTTATTTCTATTATTCATGAATCACAAAGCCAACAGTAAAAATTTAAGCTAAGGTTAAACCTCCTAGAGGTCATCTTTTACCATTGAATAGGAGATGCTAGTGAAAGATGATAATAAACTACCATACATTAAAGTTAAAAGAATCATTTGTGAGATGATATTTTATGTTTGTGACTTGACTTCATGTATATGGGTTGATCATTTGGATTATGGAAATTGATCGTATTCAGGACTAGTCATTGTATTTGAGCTGAATTCTTGAGGACCCATATGTCTTTATAAGATGTTTTTCTTTTATAACATTATCTCTTGATAATAACTATTTTAGTTATTTATCTGTTCATGTATTCATTTGCTCTCAGAATAGATTCTGAAGTCTCAAATATACATAGACAATTAGATGACATGAAAGACCAGCTGCCCGTAAGTGGAGATGAGATGCCATCTGAAAAATCATATGGGATGTCAATGGAGGTGAGATTTTTTCATTTTCGGTTGTAAAATTATAGTGTGTTTATGTTAAAGAATCTTGATGTCATGCATTTTGTAGTGTAACTTTATTTAGAAATATGCTCTTCATGTCATTCCTAATGAAGCATAGCATCCAAATCCTGGCTATTAATACTATTGTAAACTAGGCATTTTATTCCAAATTGTCATGGCATATAAAAACTTGGTAAATTTATCTTCATTGTTTCCAAGAACTTACAATCTTCAAATCATCAGATAATTTCTTCTGTGCATATAATTAGTATTTGAGGCATCTGATATGTAGAGATATATGCTTAATGTTGAAAGCTTGAACCACTGACTATGCCAAAATGATTTTCCATTATGGGCTTATTAATTCAATAATATTTAAGCTCATTAGGCAATTGGAGATGATCTACATGGATCTGCAAAAATTCTGAACACCCATGATTATCTTATTTTCTTGAAGATATATGATTGTAAAGAACAGGATCAGATTGAGTAAATTTTTGAAAAATTTAAGTAACTCGTTCTCTTCTTGTAGAATTTGAACGATGCACTTGAACATGTTAGGCTTTGTTCCCGACTGGCAGAGCTTCTATTGCGTAAAAGACTAAAGATAAAAAGTGGGCATTCTCCCGCAGAGCATAGTCAAAAGGTATTTCTCAAGATTTATTTCCCTGGAAGAAACTTTTCAGTAAAATCTAATGATTAATTGGAACTACGACTAGGATCTTCCCACATGATGTATATTAGATGTACTTAGCCTCAACTTTTATAGGATTGAATTGAATGTAAAATCTCATTTGATAACATCCAAATATTTGTATCATCTCTCATCTTGAGTTGGAGTTCTATAACTATGTTTAATTATTGAAATTATTCGTGCTGTGGCTGTTCATCTACATGAATTTAATCTCAATGCAGGTTGATAAGTTAAAAGTACTATCAGAATCTCTAGCAAGCTCTGCATCAAAAGCTGAAAAACGCATTTCAGACAATAGGTGAGCAATTTTTTAATGGCCTCTATTGTGTGTACCATCTCCTTCCCCACTAAAAATACAATGTGATGTCAAATCTTTTGGTTATGTGGATTTGAGTTGAGGTTGTACCGGAAAGAGTTCTTAACAAGTCATCATATTTTTGTTCTGCAACTATTATTTTGTATTTTAAGGATAATAATTCATCATATACTCATTGGAACATTGATGTTCAATATACGTACCGCTCCTTTACACACAATGATGATTGACTCTTTATATGTTCATTCTACTAGCAGAATACAAAAAGAAGAAGCTCTGTCATTTCGAGTAGCTAAATCCAGTGAAGTATCCATTTATGAAAAGGTAAATTGTTTATCAACATCTAAGGCCACTAAAAGAAATAACAATATTATTAAATGTGATAAGTTCACTGATTTGCATATGTTGAAATATTCAATCCCTTTTTTTCTTACTTATCACTGACCAAGAGCAGTCCTGTTGCCTGGCTTCCTGGACATAATTCTAGATAAAAACTAAGATCCACAAACTTAAGAAAAGAGAGCACTTCCTCTAAGTTGTGTCTAATCTAACACGATCTGCCATCGACAAAAACCACTTTAGTTTGGGATCTAATATAATATCCTCCAATCTTATTGCTCTTCTGATACAGACTTTCTAGTACTACTGTAACTTTTTTTTTTGTCTTTTTATGTTTTCTGAAGATGTCATATTTGCAGCTTCAAATTTTATAGCATACTTGATATGACACTTCTGGGTGAAATGCCTTTTGCAGGAATTGACTGCTGAAATAAAATCTCTTGAACAGAGAAAAGATGAACTTGAAGAGGAGCTAAAACAGGTACTATATATTTGATTTCCCGATTTCTTGTGACATCAATCTGAACATACAGAACCAAAGACAAGTTATCTGAAGCCAAATACATACTAACAACATTATCAGAAATGCATCTCATCATAGTTTAACATAAATGTAAAATAATTCCCAATACAATTTTGGAGTAAAAGAGATTCCTACTCAATTAGATCACAATTATCATCCCAGAATTTGTTATGATTATAATCTGGGGGCAAGTGGAGGCTGTGCCCCTCAAAAATAATTTCAACTTTTTGTTAAAAGCATCGTTCATTGTAGAACCCCTTCCCCCGATTTACAAAATTCTAGTTATTTGAAGATTCTGTGATGATAATGTTATTATGTTTGCTCCTAATGAGTTTATATGTAGGTTACTACTGCCTTGACTTCTGCTTATTTGCGCCTTCACAATGCCAGGGAAGAAAGAGATCACTTTGAAGAAGCTAGTAATCAGATCATTCAACATTTCAGCACGAGGGTAATTTATCTTTCTTTTCTTTTTATTTTTTGGAAAAAATATACTCCGGATATGAAGATTTAAAACAATTGTTTCATGTTGAGAGCACTTGTGTTATCTCTTAAGTGGTGATAATTATTAGGATGCCGAGCTTTCGAGAGATATTGCTTCACACAGAGCAGAAGCCAAAGTTTGCAATACATTCATTAATTTTCTCCAGAGCACCTGGGCCTTCCAATCATCATGTGCCGAACTAAAGGAGAAGCTGGTCAAGTAGGTTATCATTTTCCATCATAACTAACATCCTTATCGAATATTGTTATCATGTTCTTGAATTGTTAACCTTTCTTACAACTATTTCAATTTCTACATGTAAGTGGTGAGCTAGAAAGGCATGAGGAGTACTTTTTGAATTGGGCTATAAGCATTTTAGACGCAGTCAAGGTAGTTAAAAACACTTTGAAAAATGTTATTTATATATTCGGAAATCAAATGTCTGACATATTATTACGCATGTTCTATGTCTCTGTAATCATGGTCAACTAGGAGGATTTGGGGCCTTCTATATCTTCATTCGGGGAGGTTGTGAATAAACTATTAAGGTACTATTCTCTTAATTTGAAATGTGATCTCAATCAAAGCACAGTTCTTATATCCAGTTCTGCCAGATTATATGGGATAATTGGCTCAGAGGGAAATTATGATGCAGTTAATTCAAAGAAAATTCTATTAGAAGAGTACCAAACTACAGAAAGCAAGGTACTTAGTCACTCTGCACCACTAAAGCATGCAAACACATACGTGTGGTTTTTTGCTCTTTTGTGTGGATATCTTTTCTCATCTGTCTTTATATGTGAATTCATTTTCTCTTCATTCTTATTGATGGATAAAAACCTCGTAGATAAAAACTGCATTTGTTTTAATGGAAAGCATCAAGAAGCAGTTCTCAGTTCAAGAAAACGAGGATTCAAGGTGAACTATATCTCTCATTTGATGCATGCATGGCTTTAAACCATGTTGCTCTTAGCTCCTAAAATGAGACATGAATAATTCTTACCAGAAAGACTAATGAAAAGATGAAAGAACTGATAGATGCACTCGAGAAGATGAAGCATGAATTTGAGTCTATTGAGAGACCAAAATTGGAACCCGAGGCTCTGACCATGCCAGAAGAGGCACCATCAAAGCCAAGGACTCCAAGAGTGTCCTTTCTCTCTGCAAAGCAGCCTACGAGGGAGAAAGTTGAACGAAATGTTGAATCAACCTCTGAATTAGAGGCCCAAAGAGGGATGTCATTGTCTTTCCCTCCCATTATCAGTCTCCCTTTGGTTCGAAGCTCGTCCTCGAAAATAGGGATGCGAGATATGGATCATGTAGAGTCTTTTGGGATGATCCGAACAAAGCCGAAAGATGCAGAGGCTCAATTGTCAAAGTTGAAATTGGAGTTGGAGCTTGAGGATCATGGTTTATGCAGTTCCAATGATATGGAGGGAGTTATTGATTGGGAGTTTGATGAAAAACCAAGAAAAAGTATTTGATCATAATCAAGCAATGCAATCATCTGATCACCACCTTCATGTTTTGGGTAAGAGCTATACTGCTGTATATTTGACTTTGATTTTTTTTTTCTTTTCAAAATCTTATTATAAAAAGGAGAAGAAAAAAGAAATAATATACCCCCCATACTGTATGAAACTCATATAGTGTCACATACTTTTATCTGAAATAGGATAATGAGGGGTACTCTTGTGGGCCCCAAGAAATTTTATTATTTTAACTCTTAGGACCATTTTTGCCTAAAAGATAAAATACACATGTGAGGAGATATTTTATAGGATATTTTATTGCCTTATGAGATGGAATGTTTAATTTTATATATCTTCCTTTTCCTTTTTAGTACAATTCACAATTGTAAAGCTAAAAAAATTTATAATAAATATTTATATTTATTATTTATTTATAACAAGAGTGTAGTTGTAGAGGAGTTTTAGTAAGCGGACGTGAAACCACTTGTCGAATATGTACCATCATGACGTTTCTTTTTTATAATATTATTGGATGTTATACTTGTGAAAGTAATATCATATGACATACAATTTATGTGTGATAAAAACTTCATACTATATTTTAGTGAGTGTATTTTTCAATTCCATGGAATATGTTTTCTTGTGTTGATTGTGAGGTTTATATCCAGTAGGAGAATGCTGTGTTGGCTTTTGAATTTAGGTTGTTTGGAAAGGAGATGATGGAGGTGCTAATTTGGTACCACAATAGCATATCCCACATTTTGTTTTCGCTGCCAAGAGCTTTTCTGAGAATATGTAGAAAAAGAAATAATTACTCCTATTCAGCATAGTTAATCATGCATGCACTTGGAGTTTAGAAAAATTATTTCTGTAAGTGTATCAAGTAAGATAAATAGTTTGAGTGGGATGTTCTAGTATTTTGGTAATATGTTGGGAATAGTTAGATAACTAATATGTAGGTGAGAGATAAAATCTATATCCAAACTAGGAAGAAAGATTGAGATTTTTCTATTTGTGCATATGTCACTCATCTAATATGTATAATACTCCTTTGGTCCCGTTAAAATATTTATGTTTGCTTTTTGTACGTGAATTAAAGAATATTAGTATTTTAATGTGTATTGAGGTGAGAGGTTTAATATTTCAATATATACTGGGTAATAGTTGTCTTAGTCTAGTGTTGTGGATTTGATGGAGATATTTAAATATTTTGTGTGAGTCTAATTAACTGAGTATATAATTGATTGTAAACCTTTTTATGGGACTTCTAAAATGGGAATGCGTTATTGTGCGACGGAGGGGAGTACGAGATATCACAAATACTCTTATAAACTCAGCTTACATAACTTAGCATGTGAGTTTGGGGCCTTTTTTACTCTAAACCCTGTGGTTCCCCCTTTTCAATTTTATATACTCAATATATTGCTAGAGTTTAAATTAAATGAGGATTACAGAGTTTACACCTAAATTATAGGAGAGTAGCTCACGAGATATAGCATAAAAATGTTGCACCTTCCGTCCTATAGAGATTGATACACTTTTATTTTTGATTTGTCCCATAAAAGTTGACACATTCCTTTTTAGTATATGAGACCCATTAATAAACAATTAATTTATACTCATTGGGCCCACATACACGTCTAACACTACTACCCACTGTACATTAAATTATTATACTTCTTTAATCTCTGTAAAAAAAAAAAAAACAAAGTGTGAGTATTTCGTTTTTCTGTTGCCGACTGCCCTAGATAGCTACGATAGCCAGTTTGCATAGATTTTGGGATAAAAGTTGGCATCTGAGTCGGGCCATCAGAAGCCAATAGAATTGGGGCACATCAGGAAAGAGCATATTTCCTCTTTTAAGTTTGTAGATGACATGTGATAAAACTGACGCGGAATCGGCAGAGGCTCCTGCTCAGAAACTTTTTTTTTTAAAAAAATTTAACAAAAAATTAATAATTATAATTGAATTGAGTTTTTTCAGGACCTGAAAAAACTTCCTGTATTTATTATATAATTAAGAGAGAAAAGAAAATCTGATTATATGTATTATTTGAATTTAAAGATAATAAAACAGTGAAGAATGAAAGAGTGGTTTATAAACCTGGAAACAAAGTGCATGATCTTAAAAATGGAATGGTTGGTACCCCACACCCAAGAGAGAAACAACTCTCACTTTTTTTCAAAAAAGTGTAATACTTCAATTTAAATCCTCTTAGAATTAAATCATTAATATTGGTCGACAACATGAGAATGGAAAAAGTTACATGGTGAAATTTCGATTCGATTTTTATCAATTATTATATAGGTAAAATCTTATGTCATTATTATTTACTTATAATATACACATCCTCTAAATTCTAATAGTACCCTTTAATAAAATTTCTAGATGGGAATGAAGTCCTTTAATAGTAATATATTCTTCCCCCGTTTTTGGCCTATGTTCATATTTACTTGTTCATATAAATATTAATAAAATTAACGTATGAAAATTACAAATTTGATACTAAAATATATTTTAAGTTTATTATTATTATTTTTTATTTTTAATGTGAATGTGAATTCACTTAAGAAGGTAAAAGAAAAAGAAAAAAGAAGGTGAGTTCATAACTTATCATTTAAACGATTTAACTTGGTGCTTACCAAGTAATTGCGGAATGAATTTGTTGAAACCAGCTTTAAAGTAAGGTAAAAACTTTGTAAGACTTCTCGTGCAAAAAAATAGATAAAAAAATAATAATTAAATTAATAATAAATGATAGTAATATAATACTAAATTATTTCATAAATATTGACACATTGGGATCATTTTAAAGTATGCATTTAACAAACATCCTATATAATTTACTTTAACAATATATAAGTGCTTTTGGTCCCTATTAATGGTAATCAATAATCCAATACTAGGCTACATCATAAAATTGGATTCCAATTACCCAATGTGTTATCTACGTTTGCATGCACATGATCTTAGCGAAATCAAATAAGAAGCACTATAGTATATCAAGTTTATCCTAATTCTCTAGTGTATGAGTTAACAAGACATGATTGTGGGGTACTATCATCATATCTAAAATTTGATTTAAATCTAATTAAAGAATCTGATTTGAATTTCGTGCGACATTTCGCAAATCATTTTTTATCCCGCATTGTTGGATAAAGAATGTACTCCCTCTCTCCCATACTTATCTGCACCATTGTGCAAATAAGCATGGGACACAGAGAGTATATAGTATAAATTAGGAGAAGGACATCAATGTGTATTCGTTACTTTAATTCTCACTCAACTATTAATTATTAATGCATGCTTCCTCCATTTTATAAAACATTTCACACTTTTTTTTATTCATAATAGAATCTTTCACATTTAAAAAAAATATTTTAAAAAATTACTTTAATTTTAAATTTATCACACACGCCGGATCTTTTGTGCTATTTTCGTGCATTATCTTCTATACAACGCGTTAAGTAATTGATACATAAGAGGAGAAATAAATCCAACCATTGTCCCTATGATTTAAGGTTTAGAGTATAGTTTTCTCTCTCCTATGTGTCGTCCATCTAACGATTTGACACAGAGATGATGTACCAAAATAACATATAGAATTTGAGTTGTTTATCACCTATCTTTCACACGTATATCGTTACTTTATATTTTTTTATTACCTAAAAATAGTATAGTGTTTACGCTCTAAAGTCTACAAAATTGTTTAAAAAGAGCAACTTATACTATCTCCGTTCTATCCAAAGAATCCATTTTTTTCATTTTGGGTGTCCCACCCAAAAAGTTATTTTCCATTTTTACACACATGAACCTACAAATCCACTAATACAATTAAAACATGAGGTTCACACTCCCACTAATACAACAACTACGTACTTAAATAATAATACTGCTTAATGCACGTGAAAAAACAAAAACAATCATTTGCATGGATCGGATGTAGTATTAAGCAAACGAAAAGTGTTTTTTGGGATGGGTGGAGTAAATGTTTTTATAAAATTTAAGAATGTTAAAAAAAAAGAAAAAAAAAAAACTCCTATAATAAGGGTTAGAACCTCCACTTCTTTTCATGCTTTCATAACTTGGAACTATCCTTCCTTTATACACTCTCTTTCTATCTTCCTATCAGTACTTCCCAAACCCCATCATCTCCTCTCACAGACATTATCACAAAGAGGAGAGAGAGAAAATGGTATTACACATTCATGAAATGCATGACACAGCATCAGATCTCTCATTATCTGATTATGGAGATGAAGATTACATAGACATGGAATTATGTTCATCACCTTCAACCATTTTTTGCTGCTCCACTAACTCATCAGAATTCGAATTCCAGATCATTTCTCTCTCCTCCCATGATGAGAGAGAAACCACCCCTTCCCCAGCCGACGAACTCTTCTACAACGGCCAGCTCCTCCCCCTCCACCACCCTCCCCGCCGCCTCATGCTCCAAACCCTCCTCCACCCCGCCTCCGCCACAACCCCACCCTTCACCACCACCACCACATCGGAATCCTTCGAGCTCGACCCCGACGACCACTTCTTCGAGTGGTCCAACGAGCTCAATGGATTCATCAACCACCACCCCACCACTACCCGGATGACGTGGACAAAGCGGCTGAAGCTGATCAAGAACTCCATTGTCGGAATGAAGCTCAAAGCTTCGAAGGCTTATCTCCGATCTCTGTTGGCGAAACCCACCTGCTCCGACGATTCCTCCGGCGAGAGGAATCCGACGATAGCCTCTATCATGAAGAACGTCGATAAAGAACATCAGGATCAGGGTGTGCAGAGGAGGTCGTTCTCAGGCGCGATCAAGTGTTCGACTTCGACGACGTCGTCTGGTGCTTCGTCTTCGTCGTCCTCCTTCTCTCTTCCCTCCTCCAATGGCGGCCATGATTGTCTGAAAAGAAGCAGCAGTGTTACTGAGATAGAGCGGTCCATTGAAGCAGCCATTGCTCATTGCAAGAAATCTCACCATATTCTTGGACATTTCAGGGAGGATTATTCTATTTCTTAATCATATTTATGATTATGACTAAATGTGGCCAAATGGGATTTAATCATTTGAGAATTTGGACTATAGTATGATTTAATTAGTACTGTGTATATGTACATATTTGTAGTTTGTTGGTACAACTTGTAAGTTCACATCATATTATATACTCCCTTCGTCCATAGAAGTTGACACACTTTCCTTTTTAGTTTGTCCCACTAAAGTTAACACATTTTCTTTTTAATACATGAGACCCACATAAAAACAATTAATTTACTCTCATGAGCCCTACATATCACCTCTAATACAACTACCTACTACACATTAAATATTATTTTTTTCACTTTACTTTACATTAAATTATTATATTTCTTAATCTCCGTACCAAAAAAAATTATACCAACTTTAATGAGATGGAGGGAATATTATATAGTAATATAATTCGCTTATTTAATGAAAATAGAAGTTTTTGTGGCAGATTCTTTTTCTTCAATCATCATATCATGTATTCCTATTCCATAGCTTTTCAGATATGGAAAAGTGAGAAAGTATGTGATAAACAATTTTCCCACACAAATGAAAAGAAATGATCAGCTTTTTACCAAAGTGGGGACTCCACTTTTCTCCTCTGCTTAATTTTGCTTTGGGAAGCATATGATTTTCAGATTCCTTTATCTTGTGGCACTTGAGAGATTCACTTATTATCAAAAGAATTTGAAGCTAATTTTCATTTGAAATTGATATGTCTACATGACTACTTAATACAAATTAAAAGATGGAGGGTTTTTTATTTTATTATTTTTTTATTTTTTTAATCAAACGATCATGCATCCATTAAGAAATACTCTCATCAGGTAGGTCATTCACAAAATTAGAAGTCTCATCTAACAACGGAGCTCTTTGTGAAACCCAAACAATATAATGCGTCAGGTATTAATAGTACAACAAACAAGTTTAATAGAATAATACTTATTTAATTGGAGTATAATTTTTGCAATGTGTTATAAAATCTCTTAACATCGATACATCCACTCATTATATAGAAATCGAATTATAGAAATTCTTCATATCGATTTAAAAAATAGCGTGATGAGGTTAGAATTGAAGATTTCTTTTTGTGTGTGACAATTAGAGGTGGAAGTTGGTAGGATATGAGAATTGGTCTATCCGTCTATGTCCACCTAAGTATTAATCTGATGATGATGTGCTTGTTTCCTACATCAATTATAATTTTTCATTAATTTGAAGCAAAATTAGTTAAAAATAAAATAAAATTGGACAAAATTGAATAAAAAGAAGTAAATTGGACAAAAATAACTGTTGGAAATTGATTTATTCAATTTTCTTAATTTTAATTGTTTTGCTTTTTTCTAATCTTTTAATTAATTTATTATTGTGTAACGCGTGTCTTATCTTATGGGATTGAGCCATTCTTATTTTTTAGGAAAGAAAAAGTCTTTCTTTATTTCTTCTGCAGAAGAGAAGAACGTGGAATACAAGTATTAAGAACGTGGGAACGCAACGTCGTGGACATCAAGGAAAAAGTAGACAACGTGGATATGGACTTGATCTCCAAGGAATGCAGAACATGGGATGATCGGCTTGGAGAGCAAGGATTTGAACTCCTATAAAAGGATCGTTGTCTTCTCACATTAGGCAGAGTAGAATACTGAGATTACAGATTGAGAAAAGAAAAGCATTTTAGTTTTGTTTTTATATTCTTTGTGTTGGATATCATTATTCTTGATATTCCTTCTGTGAATCATATGTCTAAGGATTTAGAATATGATTTCTTTTCGTGTTTATTTTTTGTGATTTATTTTTATAATTGTCTTGAAGTTTTAATAAGAAAGTTTTCGCCGGTGAAGGCATCACAAGTCGTAAGACTTGTGAGAAAATTAATTCTGATTTCTTCTTTTTATTCTGCTGTGCATAGTGTTGTATTCTGTGTCTCGATATCCTTTATGTCAAGACATTGATATACACATTCTACTCTATTATGTTTTTTAAGTTCATTCCGTTTTAGCCCACTGCAAAACTGTTTTCAATTCGGTGTCTTCCCCAGCACTTACATTTGGCACCAGAGCATACACTTGATTTATACTAAGTGCAGATCCTATTTTTTCTGTGTTTAAACTATGGATTATTCCGTTTCTTCTATTTTATGCCCTCCAATTCTTGATGGAACTAATTATTCCATGTAGAAGGTGCGAATGCGAACTCACATCAAATCAATTGATGAAAGAGCTTGGCGTTCGGTTGTTAATGGTTGGAGTCCTCCTCGAAGAATCGATGCGAACAATGACACAATCATTAAACCTGAAGGAGAATGGACCCCAGAAGAAACTCAACTTGGAAATTATAATTCAAGAGCTTTAAATGCAATTTTTTCATCTGTTGATGTAGTCATGTTCAAGATGATTACAAATTGCGTCTCTTCTAAAGATGAATGAGAAATTTTACAAGAACATTGTGAGGGTTCTGAGAGTGTTCGAAAATCTAAAATGAGATATCTCACAACCACGTTTGAAAATCTTCGTATGGATGAAGATGAATCAATATCTTCATACAATGAAAAGATTTTCGATATTGCAAATGAAGCTCAAACTTTGGGAGATCCGATCAGCAATAAACGACTTGTCAGTAAAGTCTTGCGATCACTTCCAAAGAGATTTCATATTAAGGTCTCTGCTATTGAAGAAGCTAGAGATACTGCAACTCTCCCTCTAGGAGAATTGATGAGTATCTTGAAGATCTATGAACTCAACTTTGGGCATAAACAGGTTCACCTTAATTCTCCACACATGTTTTATACAGGTAAGAATCTTGCTATACAAACTAAATCTAACACACTTGTGAAAGAAGAAAGTTTCGTAGAAGAAGAAGTCGATGAGATAGAGTTGTTGGATGAAGGATGTGCGAATGTTGTGTTGCTGACGAAAAAGTTTAACACAATCATCAAGAAGATGAATAAACAAAATCACAGCAGCGTAAAACCGCGCATCTAGATTAACAACTCTCCTCAAATGTCTTCAGCACATCCTGCACCACATCAGACGAAGAGGTATACACCGGTGAGAGGCCTGCAGAAGTCACAATCCGACCCTGGTTGTTCAAGAAGGACAAGTTGGTATCCTCCAAGCCGTCAAGTTGAAATGAATGACATGTATTCAATTCAATATAGAGTTTGTCATGGATTTGGGCATTTTGCTAAAGAATGCGCAAATACTCTTATGAGAATGAAGATGAATCTGAATACCACCTGAAGTGATGATGATGGATTCAAACCTGAGAATTTTGATCAAAACATACTATTTGCCACCATCGATGATAGTATCAGTTCTGATGATGCCTGCAGTGATGTCGTAACATCTGTCACGTCATCAGACATATATTTTCATAAAAATTTTAATCGTATGAACTGTTTTAACTCATCTGCTATTTTTGAGACAGAAGATACATTTGAGGTGAATGATGAAGCCCTGCAAGTTATCAATAAACTCAAAGTTCTATATGATGAACTTCTTGGGAAGTGGAAGGATCAATGCAAAATCATTGATTCGATTTCAAAGGAAAATGATGAACTTAAAGTGGTAACCACTCGTCTGGAAGTTTCTCTCACTAAGAAGGACATGGAATTGAGCATTGTGAAAAAGAAGCTTGAAGAACCTACCCAAACCTTTGACAGATTGAATAAAGGTAAGTATACTCTAACTGAAGCATTGTCTTTTGGTCAAACTAGTAAAGCAAGTTTAGGTTTCAGTCCTGAAAAATTATTTCCTAACTTATATGTTGATGGTAGTAAACCTGTGAATTTTATCAAACCTGAAATATTGACTGATGTTCAAAAGAAAGATACTACTCCAAAAAGGAAAAGAGTTAGGAAAAGGCATTACATCTGTCATTACTGCTTTGTTAGAGGCCATATACGTCCTTTTTGCTATAAAATGAAAGAAGATATGCAATCTAATAAAATATCGTCTCCAGTGTCTTCACATTCTACTCCACATCCTAAGACTAAACTCAAATGGATTCGTAAATCTGATCTAAAATACAATGTCGTTTATACTTATTTAAGTAGTAGTATTGCATGATCTTGGTACTTCGATAGCAGCTGTTCTCGCCATATGACAGGTACAAGAGAGAATTTGATTGATTTCGAAGAATTTGATGGAGGTAAGGTTACCTATGGAGGGGGAGCAAAAGGTAAAATCACTGAAAAAGGTATTTTGAATCTTGAAGGACTTCTAAAATTGCATAATGTGTTTCTAGTTGAAGGATTAAGTGCAAATTTGATTAGTATTAGTCAACTGTGTGATGATAATTTGCGTGTCCATTTCAACAAAGATTCATGTGAAGTTTTTGATGATTCTAATTCTTGTGTCATGACAGGTAAGAGATCTATCGATTACTATTATTTGGTGAAAACCAAAGTTGTTGCATACAATGTGCGTGTTGATGACACTGTCTTATGGCATCAAAAACTTAGGCATGTTAATTTTAAAAATCTTTTGAAACTTGCAAAGTTTGATATTGTTCGTGGTCTACCTTCCTTGAGTCAAAATGATAATTTGGTGTGTGGTACATGTCAAAATGAAAAACAAACTCAGATTTCACATATGGTGTCTCAACATTCTGGAACATCAAAATGCTTTGAACTTATTTGTATGGAACTGATGAGACCCGTTGAAATTGAAAGTCTTGACAGAAAGAGTATGACTGGTGGATGTGTCTTCCTTGGAAATAATTTGGTGTCATGGCATAGTAGAAAGCAGAATTGCGTCTCTTTGTCTACTGCAGAGGTTGAATATGTAGCTACTGGAAGCTGTTGTACTCAACTTCTTTAGTTAAAAGAAATGATTGCAGACTATGGGTACACATCTGACACTCTTACTATTTTATGTGATAATACAAGTGAGATAGATATCTCAAAAAATCCAGTACAACTTAGTCGTACAAAGCACATAAGTATTAGACACCACTTTATTCGGGATTTAGTTGAGAAAAGTATAATCAAATCAGATTACATTCACACTGAGCACCAACTTGCAGATTTATTTACTAAGGCATTAGATTTTCAGAGGTTTTCAAATCTTCAAAAATCTCTTGGCCTTTGTAAAATTAGTTTTTTTTTTAAATTCCAATATTTTTTCTTTTTTCTGCGTTCTTTTTAAAAAAAAAATTATTTCCTTTGTTAATCTTGATAAAATTATCTTTTAAATTTATGATTTCTTGCGTTGATTACCCAACCTTAAATGAATCCGATGTGAAAAATAATTAGAAAAAAAATACCAAGTCGAAAAGGTGGCTGCTGATTAATAAAAAATAATAAGGAAAAGAAAAAGTGTATAATCTTGTCACTGAGTAACTAGGTGCACGACAGTGGCCACGACAATGCATTCTTTTCAAAGGTGATGAGAGAGTACACCTATATTCATTTATCACTGAGTAACTAGGGGCACGTCGGTGGCTACGATGATGTTTTCTTTTCAAAAGGTGATAAATTGGATATTTTAATTTTTTCAAAAAAAAATCGGATATAATAAAAATTTTTGGGTGTCACGGTTGAAATTTAAAATTTAAATGATAATTTAATTATGGATTATCTATATATAGTTATCGGTTGTGTGATCTTATTTAAAAAAAAATTCTACGTGGTGTTTAAGAATTAAGTGCTTTGATAATTATCCTTATTTTTAGGATATTGTTGAGATATTTTTGATATTTATTCATTTTTATTACCATATTTAAATAGTTAAGGTGCTTTCTTATTCTTTCTTGCATATTCGATCTCTCTTATGTACACACGGTTAATTTTTTCTCTCCATCATGAATACCGATCAATTAACAATGATCGTGAATTCTATCACCCAAGCTGTGATTTTCCTATCTTTTCTCCATTCCATTCCTCCCGTATAAACAGTGATCTGTTGATCTTCTTCATGAACTCCATTGTCAGTCTATAATTTTTTTTAAATATCCTGACATCTCAAGTTTTTCATCTCTCTGATTTAAAATGTCCCGACATCTCAATGTTTTCATCATCTCTGATTTGGAATGTCCTGACATCCAAATATTTCGTCCAAACTCTCAATACAAGCTTTCATCCATTGAGTAGTTTGAGATTATGTCATTTCTGATAAAAAAGGATCATTTGTACCATATTACTCTTCCTCAGACATGTGTTGTTTTTTCGCCAAAAACTTCTACGAAGTTTGTTACGTAAGAATCATGGGGGAGATGGTGTTATTTATGTCTGATCCGAGTAAAAATAGAGATGTTGATATGCTGGTCTTGGTAAACATGGAGATGAATTTTAATATTGATAGAGATGCAAGGTGGTTCTAATGTTGAGAGTGATGTTAAGGACATATAAAAGGAATGCGTGTTTCTGATGCTGAAAACATGTCTGATGTTCATTAATAGATTGAAGTGGTTTGCTGCTAGAACTATCGATGGTTATTTTGTTGTCTTGTTTTGGGTTCATATTGGTTGAATTCTTGATGATGATTTTAATGGCTTAGGAGTTTATTTTAGTTGCGTGATTTTATTATGGGGGAGAATATGTTATTTTTATTATGGGGGAGGATGTATTTTGTCTTGTGGAAAGTTTATCTTTGTGATTTTTAATTCTTTTGTAGGAAATGCAAAATGAGGGAGATTGTTGGAAATTGATTTATTCCATTTTCTTAATTTTAATTGTTTTACTTTTTTTAATCTTTTAATTAATTTATTATTGTGTAACGTGTGTCTTATCTTATGGGATCGAGCCATTCTTATTTTTTAGGAAAGAAAAAATCTTTCTTTATTTCTTCTGCAGAAGAGAAGAACGTGGAATACAGGTATTAAGAACGTGAGAACGCAGCGTCGTGGACATCAAGGGAGAAGTAGACAACCTGGATATGGACTTGATCTTCAAGGAATGCAGAACGTGGGATGATCTGCTTGGAGAGCAAGGATTTGAACTCCTATAAAAGGATCGTTGTCTTCTCACATTAGGCAGAGTAGAACACTGAGATTACAGATTGAGAAAGTATTTTAGTTTTGTTTTTATATTCTTTGTGTTGGATATCATTCTTGATATTCCTTCTGTGAATCCTATATCTAAGGATTTAGAATAAGATTTCTTTTCGTGTTTGTTTTTCGTGATTTGTTTTTGTAATTGTCTTGAAGTTTTAATAAGAAAGTTTTCGCCGGTGAAGGCATCACAAGTCGTAAGACTTGTGAGAAAATTAATTCTAGTTTGTTCTTTTTATTCCGTTGTGCATAGTATTGTATTCTGTGTCTCAACATCCTTTATGCCAAGACATTGATATACACATTCTACTCTATTCTGTTTTTTAAGTTCACGCCGTTTTAGCCCACTGCAAAACTGTTTTCAATTCGGTGTCTCCCCCAACACTTACAATAACTAAATTAAAATCTTAATTTTAAAAGACTAAAAATTGATTCAGACATAATTATTGGGTCAATGTGATAATTTATCTATATCTATATATATATATATATATATATATATATATATATATATATATATATATATATATATATATATATATATATATATATAAATATAAGAGTTTATCAAACAATAATTCGAGTACATATATAATTAAACAAACTTTCTTGTGAGACGTTATTTACGTGAGACAGACGTGTTAAAGTATGTCTATTATTTAGATAAAATATGTTTAATGGTTGTTAAAGTATGTTTTGTAAAGTATGCTGAATTATATATTAAATATGATTTTAGCGTGTTATAATATAATTTATTATTGACTTACTTTAACTACACATAAGCATAATTTATCTATACAATATGCATACTTTAGTAATATGTTAACCCGTCTCACAAATAACTCGTCTCACAAAAGAGTTTCTCAATTAATTATTTGCAGCCTTAATTTTAATAAACCCAAAGTTGAATTTTATTTACTTTGTTTTTAATCCAAATCCAAAGGCAGTACTTATACTTGCGTGAAATTATTCACACGTGAATTACACAAAATATTTTTTAGTATATGAATTTTTTTTCTTTGAAAAATAAATTACTACTCATTACAATAAAAAATGCTGTATTACACTTCAAATTTTTACACTCTTCATTTATTATTATTCTCAATAAATAGAGTAATTTTTTTTTACTATCACTACAAAAAAAATATTTTTTAGCAATCGAATTTACCAACGGAATTCAATCCGTTGGTAATTACTAATGGATTAGCAATAAAAATGACATTTTTGTTTTAGCAACGGAATGCCAACGGATTTATTCTCTATTTTAGCAACGAAATTCAATCCGTTGGGAATTACCAACGAAATCATTATATAAATTAGCAACGGAATTATTAGCAACGGATTATCAACGGAATTAATTTTTCGTTGCCAAAAATTTACCAACCACCACTTTACCAACGGAATTTTACCAACAGGTTCCGTTTCTAATCCGTTTGTAAATCAATTTAATAATGGAATTAAGACTTTTATCAACGAAATATTCTATTAGTAAAAAATAGTGTATAGAGTAATTTTTTACTACACCGAGGTAAACCTGGTTGACACCAAGTCACTCAAATAAGTCAAACCCAAATCATTAACAACCCAAAACAAAGCCTGTAGTCTAAATTTATATGAGTGGTGGATGAGAAAGAAAATCCATTTTCTTTTATTTTTTTTAGGATGGGGATAAATTAAAGTGAAAGTATGAGAAATCTTTTTGTTTCTCCATGTACCAAAAGTTGTTCAGGAATATTCTAAAAAGAAAAACCTTTCTTTTTCTTAACAAAAGAAGGAAAAAAAAGTTAATAATATGGAGTTGAATTCCTTTTTTATATTTTATATTTTATTGGTATTTCATGACATATAAATTTAGTATATTATATGAATAATTATTAAACTATTGGAACATGCTATAATAGTTTCGAAAATAATAATGACATGTGTTATCCAATTAAATTAAATATTATATTTGGAGGAAGTAGTACAATAGAATCGTATTTTATAAAGATTTGTTTATCTTCTATATTAAGAACAAAATATAATTTTACAGTGTAATTTTGCGGGAATGAATAATACTCATCACGTTAAAAAAGTAATTATTTTCGAAATGGGCACGTCTACCCCAAGTTTCATGATAGGAGTAGCATCTCTTTTATTTCAACTAGTTTTAAAGACGTACGTTGCACGTCGCATGCATGTCATACTTTGTAATGTAATTTTATCAATGAGCTTTTGTAATGTAATTTCATCGATGAACATTTAGAGCTGTATCATCGGAGTAATTTCAGATTCTTCAATATGGCATTGGTTAATAAAGAAATCGTAACTATAAATGTTTGAAAGCCTCAAATGCAGAGATGGTCACTTATTTGGGTTCAGTTCGAGAAGATGAGCAACAAAATCAATGAAAATTAGATCTCTCCTTGAAAATCAATGCCTTAGTGAAAACTTTTTGGGAATCAATTATTCGAATCTGTTAGTTTTCTGAGAAAAATACAATAATTGTATAAAATCTTTACTGAGACTCACAGTTAAAATAGGTCATTCATATAGTCTTAGGTAAATAGAAAAGACAGTTAAATCAATAAATCAACATAATCTATTCATGTTCAAAAACCGACTCACTAAACATTTAACTTTAAAAAAAATTATGATTTTTGTGTTTGTGGTATAATAAAATGAACACTCTTACTAAGAATTTTATTGGAGAGTAAATTTTAGTATTTCAAGGTGCACGTATTTTGTGAGAGAGAAAAAATAATATAAAGTGTATTTAGCAATTTGGGGTATGTATTAAAATTATTTTGGGGTGTTATTAATTGGACCTCATAAATTGCGGATTAGATCTTCTATTACATTTTGATTTTACATTTTCTATTATAAATCTATAAATGAATGACATGTAGTATGTAGATAACCTTGAGAAAAATTATCAATCTTAAGGGAAAAGTTTAAATTTTCTCGTGTCATTCATCTAATATGTCTAATAGATAATGTAATATTAAGATGTAATACGACATTGAGTGCCCTTAAATTATGTTGTTAAAGAATGACAGTATTTATAAATCTGAAAGTCAAGAAAAAAAATTCATATCACACAACAATAATAAATTCGAAAAAAAAATCAATATTATAATATTTTCAAGAATCCCACCTTGATTCGTCCATTGGCAGCATCAATGAGTGGAAAGTTGCGATCAAACAATCATAAGAGACATTTTATAATATTTAATTTGTCTCTTCATATTATTTATTAATTGTGAATTCATTGATATGAAAATGTTGTGTACATTATATTATAGTTAAATATTGTTCATCAAATAATAAGTAACGAGTATTTTAAAAGTTTACATATTTAATATCTAATTATTATAGATGATATGAATATGGAGTCATGAAATAAATTGAAAAAAGATTAAAATGTACATTAAAATTAATTTAATTGAAGAAAATAAAAAGACATTATTAATAATGAATTAATTAAATAAATAATACATTATAATAGATAGGGTAAAAATGTAGTAAAGAAAAATAGGGGAGGATAAAGTTGGAAAAAAATATTAACACTTGATAAGTCACTTTTAATATATTATGATTATGATTATTATTATGATTATGATATGATAATCTATAAAATATCATAATATTACAATAAAATTAAGGGAAAAAAACGTTTCAGAGTAAAAAAAACATAATATTATTTCCACTTTAGTTAATATCTTAATAAGTAGTTTAACTCTTTCAATTCTCTTTTTATTTTAAATTTTATACTCAACTACTGTAATTTAATTTTGTATAATTAATTTTCATTCAATTACTCATTTTCTTCAATTAAGTTTAATATTTTAATGTTTTATTATAAGTGTCAACAGTAATTATCTTAATATTAATTCGAACTTTTGTATTTAATTCTCTTTAGAATATATAGTTAATATTTTTTCACATTTTTACATTAAAAAAGAAAAAAGTTAAATATATACTCTCATTCACTTTTTTAAATACCACTAACTTCGTATTATTACATATTTATTTATAACCACAAAAGACTACATGACCATAATTAAGTTAATAAAAAAAAATAAAATTCAAGTTTTTATATTAATAAAGTGTAAAAGCTCTCGAAAATAATACATTATATATTTAATGTAACAATGTCGTCATGTTTTTTTAGTATTACATACAATAACATGATGTTAATATTGATTAGGAATTGGAAATAACTCTTCACTACCCAAACAATGAAGAAAACAAAAATTAAAGATCGTTTGATAGGAAAAATGTCATATGTGAATATTACATTTTATATAGATGTGCATCCTTGAAATCTTACCACCTTCATAAGCATGCATAAACATTGGGAAATAACTCTTCACTATCCAAACAATGAAGAAAACAAAAATTAAATATCGTTTGACATCATAGGAAAAATGTCATATGTAAATGAGAATATTACATTTTATATAGATATGCATCCTTGAAATCTTACCACCTTCATAAGCATGCATAAATATGCAGTGCACCATCTTTCATTTTGAATAAATATTGAAAGATGAAACCCCTCTCAACGAAACAACATAGAGGTAGTAAATTAGTGAAACTATACAGCATAAATCTGCATTAGATAAGAAACACACAGATTGTTAAATAGCAATAAATAAACAAACAACATATATTGTAATATGAAACAAATAAATATAAGAAAGATTTGATATCAAAGTCACTTATATGAGCTCAATAGAGAAATAAAATTAAAGAATGTAATGTAAACATAAGAACACAAAGGGCAATCAAATTCTCTTTCTTATGGTAAGATGTTAACAAGTATATATAGATAATAAGAACATAATCAAGAGTCACATGAAATATAAATTCATGCATTAAGTAGAAAATTAATTATTTAAATAGTAATCTAAGAGTTGCTATTCATGAATAAAATTTAAATGAATCATGAATTATTAGTAAAAATTAAATTAATAAATTTATTAATATGATTAATAGGTAAAAGAAAATAGATGAGGGCAAAGTTAAAAAAAAATATTAACACTTGCTTAGGCACTTTTAATATATTAAGATAATTGAACATTTTTAATTAACTAATTAATGAAAATGTATATAGAACGAAGAAGAGCTAGAGTTTATTTTTTATTTTTCAAATATGTTGAATGAAAACATAATTGCACTGATTTGGCACATACTGAAATGCACACTGTATTCATGAATCTTAAGATGATTATGAGGCATATTTGTCGAATCCAGTGCGATAAATCAACTTTACTAAAATTTATACTAATTATCAATCTTATCTTATGATATTTTGAGTCTATAATGGATCCATTAGACAGATTTGGTGGACCCCATTTCACTCATCTAACTCTCATGCTTAGAGAATCCAAGTTATTTGCAAGAACAAGAATGAAGTCCACTTCATTTTATTCAATTTAAATTAAAATTACACCCTCCTAAATATATTTACATTTATGGTAAATAAATTTTTTATTACTAATTTTTAAGTATATTTCGTTATTTTATTTTATAATAATAAATAAATTATACACTTAAAAAAATTATTTTTTACCAACGGAATATTCCGTTGGTAAAAGTCTCAATTTTGTTGTTAAATTAGTTTACCAACAGATTAGCAATGGAATCCGTTGGTAAATTTCAGTAGGTAAGTGGTGGTTGGTAAATTTTTAGCAACGAAAATTTAATTCCGTTGGTAATCCGTTGCTAATAATTCCGTTGGTAATTTATATAATAATTCCACTGGTAACTACCAACGGATTGAATTCCTTTTGTAAAATAGAGAATAAATATGTTGGCATTCCGTTACTAAAGAAAAAATATCATTTTTGTTGCTATTCTGTTTGTAATTACCAACAGATTGAATTCCATTGCTAAAAATAGTTTTTTTTTAGTGTAGAAACTACGGAGTATATATTATGACTTATGTGAATTAAAATAAGATAAAAATTTTGAAATTAAAATATTTTGTATGGCCGTTATTAGATTTTTTTTAAAGAATAAAGATAATTGTGAGAAAACAAATGAAAAAACGTTTAAATTTATTTGTGAGATAAATGAAATGATTTATAAAGTGGTTATGTTATTAGATACAAGTCAAGAGTATTATCAGAAAGTATTACATTTATGATATTTTTAGTGTATAATAGTGATATTTGTATAATTATATAACAGAAAAATATGAGAATCACAATTAAATTAAGGGTTTATTATTGTAAGGTACATACTTTAGAACTAAAATATTCTCAGATACAAAGGGAAAGAAAATTTATTTTCCACTACTCAAATTAACACTAAAGAGACCAAATTATGCTTAATAAATCAGATTTCAATTTCGTCTTTGCTCTGGTGATGTCTCCTCCCCCGCATGACCTCACGCAACCGTTGCCTCTCCTTGGCCCAATCGCCACCTCTCCTCTGCCCAATCGCCGCCGTGCATCTCTTTCCGACCACCATCCATAGAAGCATATTCAAGTTTAGCTCCTCAAACATCTCCTTCGTGTCCACCAAAACGCTCCCAAAGCTGAACCCATTTCGTTAATCTCGCAGATCCAATAAATCAGATCCGCCTCCTACCGATTGCAGCAACCCTTCCTTCACATTTTCTAATGCCCTTTCGGCGAACGACGATGGTGACTAAACGAACAAATCCTTCAACTTGTGCCTGACGGACAGTTCTCTTTCCTTCTTCGGCGAGCGGTGTTCGTCGCTTCTTTCCCTCTGATCGGGCAATCCATCATCGCAGCGCGAATTCAACCTTCTCTTGGTAGCCCCGACGTCTCCTCCATGGCTAAGGAGCATCCGGAGTGTCTTGCGGCAGCGAAGGTGGATTACACTCCCTACGTTTTCTTTCAATTTTGAGATTCACCATCTTCAACTTCTTCCTGCAATTTCATTCTCCAATTAGGTTTTCTAATTTTCTTTCTTGCGTGATGACGAATCTTATTTTTATTGAAGCTGTTAATTTCTGGTGAATCTTGATACCATACATGAATTAATTACTACCTTCACTGTTTGTTGCAGAGTCGAAATTAAATTTGAAAATTAATCCGAACTACAAATTGAATCGTCTTGATTTGCAGTGCACAATTTGATTAATTATTTTGCAATTAATCTGTTATATTATTGACCTACAGATTTTGCAGAATTCATCAAAGATTGTCCGACCGCGCCGTAAGAAGGCTCCAACAATCCCCAAAGTTGAAGATGTATGTAAATTTTCTTAAAATAAAACTCAGCAATTAGTAAAAGAAGAAGAGCAAACAATAGCGAAATGGAAACTTACTTGCAAAAAGGGTTGAAGAATGGACCATGGGAACTTCTTGAGGTAGGAAACAAGAGCAGTTTGGAATTGGGCATGATCATCCCTCTAAACCTCATGAAATCAGCAATGGAATTATTGCGCAAAAATTGATCGGCATAGGCATCATCAATCTTGGAGAAAACCTTGAGTCTGGGGATTGGGGTAGAAGGTGGGAAGGAGCATGTTAATTTGGGGGTTGTAATGGCAAGGTTGTTTAAACTACACACAAGTTAGCAGGTTGAGATTAGCAAGGATTGAGAAACATTTGAGGAAGATTAACAAACCTGCAATATTCAGAATTGAGGTATGTATGTAATAATTAATGTAATGTGTGCATATTAATTAATGAAAGTAGTAATGTTTGGTGAATTTGTAGATTGTGCTGATAAAAGAAACAGTTTGCTGTAGATCATCCTCTTCTGAAGGACCACAAAATCCAGGTTACATAATAATATTAGTAGAATAAAATTGAGTTTAGGTAGTGCAATATTACTAATGTTATATAAATAAATCCAGAGAGCTCCACCAGAGATGCCAAAGGGCATGAAGGTGGGAGAAACAAAGAGCAACAGATCCTCAACAGGGGTATGTCAATTGTGGCATGAGCCTTACTTATTTGTATGTATATATGATCAGGTGCGAAGTTACTTGAGAAATTGTGTTGATCGTGGCATGAGATTTATGAGAATATCCAGTTCCTGACTAAAATTTCTGCTTCTGGTACTAATTAATTCAATTTGAATAATAATTTTTCAGTTGGATTTAGTATATGTTTATGAGTTAATTTCTTTGGCCTAATTACTAATTAGGGTTCTGTAATGTGATGAATTAACAAGGGTGAATGAGTATTGCATTAGTTTGTCATTAATTGTCTAATCTAGTACTAGTAAAAACAAATTGTGAAAAAAAAATTCACTAGACCACCGCCGGTTGCCGGACCTCCACCGGAACATAAAATGTGCAAACAAAATGCGTAAAAATAAATTGTGCAAAAAAAATTCGTCGGACTGTCGCCTGACCTCCGCCGCCGGATCTCTGTAGGATCTCCGTCGAGACTTAAAATGTGCAAAAATAAATTGTGCAAAAAAATTCGACGGACCACCGTCTGACCTTCTTTAGAACTTAAACTGTGCAAACAAAATGTGCAAAAATAAATTGTGGAAAAAAAATTCGCTGGACCGCCGCCTGACCTCCGCCGCCGGATCTCTGCCGGAACTTAAAATGTGCAAAAAAATTATGCAAAAATAAAATTGTACAAAATAAATTGTGCAAAACGAAATTGTGTAAACCAAATTGTGCAAAACATTCAAACACATAGGGGTATTTTTGGTATCACAATCATAATTGTGTAGTTATGAGTAATAGTGCTTTGAGTTATGTAGTTTATAGTAATTATGCATTATTTTATGTATCCAATAGTAAGTGACCCTTAAATTAAAGTAAGAAAAAGAAGAAATATAATACTTAGTTAATTTAATGAAAAAAGTGTTAAAGTTGTTGGGATGTTTGAAAAAATAGGTATTATGTCAGGATTTGTGTAAAAAGTAAGGATGATTATAGTGTACTCCCTCCATCTCGTCCAAATAGTTACATTTATTTTTTGTGCGGAAATTAAATAATAGAGTTAGTCTTTTGTAAACCGAGTTTACATCATAAACTCTTGTAAACTCTGTTGTTCCCCTTAATTTAAACATCCTAGCAATACATAGAGTATATAAGATTGGAAGGGTGGACCACATGGTTTACACCGTGAACCCAGTTTACACAAGTGTTTGTATTAGTAATATAGTATTTTGATGTGTAGTGTGTTGAAAGATATACAGAGTACTAGTTTAATGTATAGTGGGTAATTGTATTAGCGTTGTGTATAAGCTCTATGACGATATATTAATTGTTTTGTGTGAGTTTCATTTATCAAAAAGAAAAATAAATTATTGAAGTGAGAAGCCCAAATTCAAAGTATGTTCACATTATTATGGGATGGAGGAGTATCTTTTTACCACTTTTAGTAAAAGAAAAATATAAAATACTTTATAAAACGAATAAAAAAATGTGAAATACTTCAGGATGGGGGAAGTAAAAAATATTTATATATACAGGTACAAAGTCTATTAATTATCAACCCTTAAATTAAAGCTCAAAACAAATATAAATTTTATTATTAATTATTTTTACATACACTTATATATTTGTTTTCGATTTTAAAAATCAGGTTTGGCTTTTTAAAACTCACACCTATAATTAAAAAATCATAACTACTTACAACGTCAAACTTATAATCATCCCTCACTCATTTTTCATACATCATATTTTTTCAATTAATACTTTTTCTTTTTATCTTTCCTTCTCATTTTTTCTTACCTAATTCATGTACAAATTTTTTTTTCATATTTTTTAATACATTTTGATTTTAGACTTATAAAGATGTTAAGGATGAAGATATTTTTATTTATTTTATCTTGGGATGAAAGAGTAGGGTGATGATACATTTTGCTAGTCGTTAAAGACAACATTAACTGATCCATCACACTGATTCTTGAAGGAGGTAGTAAGTAGTTCCAAGAACAGTAAATTAAGAATTGGACAATGAAAGAAAGAAAAATGTGAATAACAAGTACAATAATTTCCAAAATAATAGCATTGAGAATGAAGAACATCCATGTGCAAACAAATCAGCTAAAAGGGCACATGCTTTTTTACTCTTTGATTCAGACTAAACATGGTTTCTACAACATTGTCATCCTGATTCTTGGCAAAAAAGTGTGTTTTATTAACTAAATATCAAAACATAGATACAACATTATCCAGTACTTTTTTAATCAAATGTCTCCTCATTTTTATCTAGTACCTTCCATTATATGAAATAATATCATTAACTTGGGTTCCTAATAATCAATTTGAATTTTGAAAGCTTTCATTATTTCAAATTTTCAATTTGAAAATTTGAAATCCATTCTAAATAAGAATCTCCATTCTCCTCCATTAACCCATAACAAACACACATAAAACTACTTTTTCAAATTTAAGTAAAATATTCTTTGTACTAGATGCACCAAAATTAGAATTTTGGTAAATGTTATTTGCACTGGATGTACGAAAATATCCCATGTATCCAGATGTTATATTACAATTTTAATCTTGTAATGGTTTAGAATTTATAGTTTATATTTAATATTTATTATATTTTTTTTTCATTCTAGGGTTTTTACTGTCAATTCATTCATAATTAAATGTTTGAGTCTTATGTTTATGGTTTAGGATTTATCTTTTACCTTCAAGATTTATTACATTGTCCTCCTAGGATTTTGATTGTCAATTAATTCAAAATGAAATGAATTCACGAAAATATAATCCAAAAGTCAACTCTCAAATTTCACCAAGTCACTTAATTAAAATCCACTGGGTACCTTATTTAGCATGATTTTACTCTACCCTTCCATTAATTTGCATACTATTACATGATATTCTTGGTATCAAATGATGTTTTTACTTTGAAACAAACATGAAGAAAAGACACATTCCTCACATTTTATCTACCCCTTCCATTATATGAAAGAGAGTATAAATTTCATTTGATTAAATTGGCTACTTTGGAATTTGACGTTTTAAAGCCATTGCATTTTTGGATTTTGCAATTCAAATTTTAATATTCACCTCTATATTTCTCAAGTCCCTGATTTCTCTCTATATTTTTTAATTTATCTTAATATTTTTTTAATCAAGGCGTCTTTTATATTTATCGATTATAGTATAGTTTTTTTAATTCAAAACCTAAAAATTTGGTGAATTATCAATTTAGGGTCTAAATTATTTTTTCTATCAATTAGGGATTTAGAAATATAAAAACTATCAATTCAAGTTTTAAATTAATAAAATAAGAAATAATATATTGTATATAATTCTATATATTTTAGGCCCATAATTAATGGATTAAATAATTTAGATTACGAATAGATAGTTTGACAATTTTTCAGTCTATTAGATTGAAAATATTCATTTTTTAGTTTTAAAGCGTGTAGAGTATTGTATTTGTGGGATATAATTATGAAAAATATGAAATGAGTGTCATATGTTTGTTCATTCAGCTTATTAAAGTTCCACCCAGGATGAAGCTTATTCATGGTTTATCTTCAAACAGCAATCAATATCAATTTCTACTATAATCCATAAGCAACACTATCAATCCAACAGTCAAGCCGTTTAATCCATTGGTCTCTAGCTTCAAGGGAAGTTCATCTTCCCAATTGATTTTGACATACATGATAGAGATTAATTAATTCAATGATAATGTTCACTAGCACAATCAATCTCCAAAACGGATATAGTTCGTCAATTCAAGAAAGCTAAGTCAGTCCATGCATTGTTTGGAATATTATTTGAATAATCCAAGGTAAAGCAGAACAGTGGTTCATGTATTTCTGTCCAAAAATACAGGATGGACACTTGTCAGCACACAGGAATGGATATTTCCAATTTTAGGGAAAATACAAGGAACCATCTACCTTCATTGTCCATCACACACTGTGCCAATGGAGTCTTTTCTGCACAATGTCACTAATCTTTCGACGTCTGTGACGTGGTTACAGTATATCTCTATTAAAGATGCTTGCATAGATGAAGCAACAAGGGGGAGAGAATTACACACCTTCCGTGATCTATGGAAAGGGTTGCCCAAGCATATGATCACCCGCGGTTCGGATATCCTGTTACACGAACAAACGACAAATTAAAGAGAGAGATAAGGCCGTACTGGTGGAGGTGCTACTGTAAAAATTTAGTAATGAATGAAACCATTATTACAACAACCTTGTTTGTACTGTTAGTACATGAAAAGATTGATCATGGCCAAAAGAAAATAGAAAAAAACACACAGTACACACACTCATGGCATTGAATGGAATGGAATGTGCTGAGTTACCAAATGAAAGAAGAGCCAAGATTGTGAATAAGGTCAAAGTTGATAGTTCCAAATAATGAAACACAGTGGTTTGTGATTGCAGGACCATTGTTTTTGGCACTTTTGGATTGACCCTTTTGTAGCTTCATCCACTTGTGTTGTACCATGGTCCATCTACCCTTATTATATGAATAATATGACCTTTTCTGTTCAATGAATTTGAACATGCTTGAAAGCGATAACTCCGTCATTTGATAAACTTAGTTCCCTCAAAAGCATAGCTATCTAGCAATTAGCTACCGCTGTTCTCTGCACTTTTATCATCGAGAACTAAGCCAAACTAGCTGTATCGACAAAGACGAGTCTGATGAACCGAGTGAAAAAAGAAACGCGGTAATACATCTAGCTTTTTAAATAAAAATTCAAGTACAAGCACACATGCATCAATTAATTAGGTCAAGAGGGTCAAGGATCGCGTGTACAAGCATTAAATGGTGAATAACTATCATTTTATGCATCCAAATAAAATCTGAACTGCAGATGTTTACTACATGTTGAGCTTCACACATCAACGTGCCGTTATGCTATAAATCTTATTGTTTCTCTGTTATCCAGAATCTGAATTTCTAAAAGAAAAAAAAAAGATCAGAGCAATTCAATTACTCACACGACCTGCTTCTACTGTGCATTGAGCTACGACTTAATACATAATTTGTTACAATAAACCCGCATTGGTTCCACACGCAAGTGTGGAAGGGTATATAAGTGGGGTCAATCCTTTACCTTCAACCAGCCATGATTTTGTGTTAAATTAGAGCTACTTAACTTATGTACCTAACAATTTAATCCAACTTGCTGGATCCAGAAGGGTGGTGGAAAGGGGATACCTGATGGTGGACCCAATGGGGGTTGCCACCAGAAGTGTGGCCTTGGTGTGTGGGTTGCCATCCGAAGTGCACCGTCAGTTCTACATGCAAGTGTGGAAGGTTGAATAAGTGGAGGTCAACTCTTTACCTTCTACCAAGATTTTAGCTTAAAGCTCCCTAGCTTACATGCACAGAATCATGACCCAAAAACAAAACAATAAATAAGTAAAACATCATAACCAAGAAAATGAAGTTTTTAACTTGACCTTATTCTACAGTCAATTTGTAATTAACATACCCCTGCTTTAATATGAATTTCACTTATGCAATCCATACCATGATCACAGCTTACACAAGTGCAATTAAATACAAAATTATACAACTCATCATGCTTTCATATGATCTACGATCCGCTGTTAGATTCTGTTTTCTTAGCAAACTCAACGTTTAACTTTTTAGTACTTCATCTGCATATTTATGTTAATATAGAAACATTTCATCTTGCCTTTAGTTTGCCTGCATACCAAGGAATAATATCAGTCTCCTGAGGTCTATCAATGTCTTAAAAGACTTCCAAATAATCTTTATTAAAATTGTTAATCAACATGTTAGAAAAACCTCAAATATTTTGTCCCGTGTTCCTTCTGAATATACAAGGCGGATACATTTAAATTTTTCTTTTAAGGCTTAAAATCAATAATTATGCAAAAATTCTATAGCTCCATGATCTCAGGGCCTATTTCAAACTGTACAGGGATTTCTTTTGGCAAATACCTTCTCATTTAAACCTTGAAAAACAAATCCTTCGAATTGCTCTACTATACTCCTTTTCATTAAATAATCTATCTAAAATCTGATTATACATTTGGTGTATAATGCCAGCCCTTTGTGCAGCAAGAGTAACATATCCTTATGGTACCCACCGTAGCAACTTGGCTTACAAGATTTAGAAAAATCGAACTCAAACATTGGGGAAGATTCCTTATTACAAGCAGTATCATAAAATGAACAGACAGGTAAGGGTTAGTAGAGTGCTTTTACAGGGCAACTAGTCTTGGTGTTGCTTCTATACAAATAAGACAACAATCAGAGTTGAGAACCATTCACTCCTATAATTTTCATGTTCAGGCTCCCCACCAGCACCCTTGATTCTTTCTAAAATCAATATTCTATTTTTTATTTTAATTTATTTGAATTTATGTTCAGTCTCCAGCCAACATATTTATCTTCCAACCCAAATCTTTAGAAGTTTAAGATTAGAAGTTTAAGCTTTATTATAAAGTAAATCAAGCTCACTCTTGACTAATAATCATCAAAGAATGCAATAATATTACTTACTGCCGTGTGCCGTCCATGGATGGGGTGCCGTCCTCCCACATACGTTTGTGAACAACAGCAGCCGCTATGTATCTCCCTAAGCTTTGTTTTATTTAAATGAAACTTGGCAAGCAATTTTCCTGCTAAGACTAAGTAGTTACATTAAATAAACATGTAACAAATGGTTGTATAATTAGGTGTACCAGAAATTTCCTGCAAAGATTAAGGGAGAGGTTCACTACATAAAAATCATATACAGAATTATCAAATTAGTTCTTCAGATCAAGTTGGAATGACCACCTTGATATAAACAGAGATCGTGCAATGCAATCCTACACAATAGAAGAAAAGAAGAGGGAATATACATATATTTTGGGGAGGCTTACTGCATATGTTAAGTGCACAAAAATGCATAGAGAATTTCTAATTGAAAGCATGACTCGTTAGACATGATGAATTTTTCTATTGCAAATGGTATTCCACCTTGTATTCCAATGTTTATTTTCAATACATGCCACATAAATATTGGCAATGCCATCAATTAAAGTAAATTATTACAGTATTTCAGGTAATTGAAGATGAAACACTATTTGGACCAAAGAATCTAATGTACCAAAACCGTGTTCAATCTCTGTGTTATATATGTATTCCTCATGCTATGTTACAGGTTCTCTTTCTCCAAGTTATATTTAAGCACAACAATTCCTTATCAAGAATCCATATCTTGCATCAGATAGCATATATTGGGTTTATTTCTGATTCAGTATCCGAATGACGCAATGAGTTCCCTCCACTTCTCGAAGATTTCTCTTTCTTCCTCTCTTTCCGAATCCTTCTTGATTTCACCACATAATATGTCATAGCACTTAAAACTCCAGCCATAGTAACTCCCCCTATTACAGTAACAAGAATAGCAGCCCATTTATGATGCCTCCCAACAACTATGTAAGATGAAGAAATGAAAGCCACCGTAGTGCAAATAGAGGCTAACCACATCAACTTATTAATAACCTCCACGACCCGTCTCTCTGATTTCATTTCACCACGAACCACAGTAATTTGAACTACAACAACCGCTAAGGATGTAAAAAGTGCCAGTGCATTAGCAATGAAGAACACCTTGAAAGCAGGGTAGCTTGCCACCACAGCCTTTCCGCTGTCATAGTCACCTCCGGGAAGAGTGAATATGGCAGCAAAAGCAACAGTAGCAAAGAGGACAGCTACCACAGTGACTGAATTAGTTGCGTTGTTTATGCCTTTCCTGTGGAGTTTCCTGAGCTCCTTTGCTATGCCGTTCATGTTTTTGTTGGTTTTATGTGCTTGTTCAAGCTGAATATGCACGTCTTTCTTAATTGCTGAGACAGTTTTCTGAAGCTCATCACGAGGCCGGTTCAGTTCATTGGCTCTGACCGCACCGTAACGAGTCAAACACTCTTTTATTTCTACTGTTTCCTCAGATAAAGGGAGTCCTTCGGCTATGTCAAGAGCTGTTTTGTGGTCTCTTGTCAATGCATTGACATTATTGTCTGGAAGCTGTAAGAGCTCATGCACAATCTGCAATAATCTCAAAACCTCAATAATTAAAATGCAAGTTTGAAATTTTCCATTCTACACCAGAAGCAAAAGCTAGCAATTCAAATAGCCTGGTTAGTCGCAAATGGAAGGCAAGATTCCTAGTATGACAAAACTAGATTGACAGAGAAGTGAGTTCTGTGATGGTAGAAGCAAATGACAAAATTGTTAAAATTTCTTTTGATATCCAAAATACCCAAGTGAAAACATAGCAGGTGCATATCAAAGAGATAAGGAAAATGTAACGAGTAAGGGCAGTTAGGTGTATCAATCACGGTAAAATCACTAAAATTAATATTAGTTTTTTCTAATATCATAGCCAAGTTTTCTATTGAAACTTGATCTGATTTCTCTACCATACTCAGCGAGGATCAACTAAGGCCTAAAACACTTCCCTGGTTTTATGTAAATGATGCATTTCAAAATGAATTTATGATGGATGCATCATCAAATCATATATACCTCAGCACGTTTTTTCCTGGTGGCTATATGCAACACAGTGTTACCAAATTTATCTGGAAGCATCACAATGGCTGCATCTGCCTGTAGAAGCAACTTAACTACAGTAGAATTAACCCCTTTAACAGCCATGTGCAATGCAGTTTGTCCTTTCTTATCAGTCCTCCGGGCTAACTGAGGATCTTTGTCAAGCAATGTTTTGACAATATCCACATGGCCTTGACGAGCAGAGAAATGTAATGCAATTTTGCCATTGGATCTTGGTATCTCAAGCAAACTGGGATCCTTTGAAAGCAATTCATTGACAACAGCCAGATGCCCTTTTGTTGCTGCAGATATAAGTGGAGTCGCATTTGATTGACCCACTGTTTTGGTTAGCTGGGAATCATGCTCAAGAAGCATTCGAACAATATCTGTGAGTTAACAAACATAGGAAAATGGTTAGTATCAATAATAAAAGGTCTATTTAATGAGTTAGGAAAGGTAGGATATAGCTTTAAATCCATAGATTATTGGGTTGAGTTGCAACATTACAAATAAAGATTTGAAGTTAATAGGCTAAAGCACACAATGTGTTGCATGTTATTCTCCAACAATTAACAATCTCATCTGGTGATCTACACAGTTCAAGAACTCCAGAAAATATCAGAGGTCATCCCAAGATTATCAGCGAGGCATGTTAACTAATAAGTTTTCTCTCAACATGTTCGATAAAGAAAAACTATTTCCGAGTCACGATAAAATGCCAACAACAAAAAATGCAAAACATACATAATACATCTACAATGTCAACTACATTATCTGCAACTCATAATGCAAGCAGGATGATCGCAATCCATATCATGCAGATTTTACAAAGGATCTATCATTTGAAGCCATGTAGAGATAGGAGAGTTGAATTACCATGATGGCCTTGACTCGCAGCAATGTGCAACGGATCAAAACCTGTCCTGTTCTTCTGCCTGATCCCCTCGTTTGTTGTATAAGGCAACAACTCCTTCACTATATCTATATACTCTTTCTCAGCCGCCGTGAAAAGTGCAGTTTCCCCCAATTCGTTGACCTCATTCACCACAACTGTTCTGATCTCTGCCACTTCAGCATCAAATTCTGCTCCATTCAAAGTCTTGAGCATCTGCTCATCAATTTCCCCCAGAATTTGCCTCACTTCCGCCAGATCACCCTTCTGAACTGCTAAATGGAGCTCCGTGTCGTTATGCCGCCCCGTTACCTGCTTCACATACTTCTTCTTCCCCGCTTGTTCCATTCTTTTGCCGGAATTCGAAAGTACTAAGGCTTTGCCGGAGGTCGAAACCACCAACGCTTTGCCGGAATTCGAACCTGCCAACGATTTGCTTGAACTGGACATTACCAATGGCGGCGCTCGTGCTGAAGGCGACGGCGAAGGGGACTCGAGATTCAATCCCGTTTCGAGATCTCTTGCGCCTGTTTAACAAAATTATTGTCGGCACAATTGTAAACATCTCTTAAGTTCTCTGAATTATGAAGAATAAATATGACAGGAAAAGACAGCAAGAATTCAACAAAAATGTATATAATTCAAAATCGAAGTCTTCAGTTCTGGTGGTGTATCAAAGAACTTAAGCATCTGATTAGAACATATGGAAAAAAAAATTCACATCAATTTGTGTACATTTTGGGCCATTACAGTAATCTGAACTAAATCATGTAGATCCCAACCCAACTCTTTTTCATACAAATATCAATTTTTCTTAAAATTTATTTTTAGCTTTCTCATAAGCCCAAAGGTGTAGGCGTACCTTCGTTGACGGAAGTCATCGTAGTAAAAGAAGGAACTATCCTTCTCAGTTGGTAAATTCTACAAGTGAATTATGGTTCTTTCTCGTTCATCCGATTGTTTAGTTTCCTTTTCACTAAATGTGCAGCTGAAGGCAAGAAGAAGAGGCGAACCATGCGGCGGAGGATGAAGAACGACGGTGGTGATCCCGGTAGTGGTGGTGGCGGTGGCGGTGGCGGTGGCGGAGGAGGTGAAATCTACGCGGTGAGTAGGGAATGGCCTGTTGGAGCCGCCGGGCCCACCCTGCCCAATTCTTAATTGCTTTTAAATTGTAAATTTAGGCAGGCAGGTGTAATACCATTAAGGAGAAAAATAAATATTACTCCGTTCCGTTTCAATATTTACATTTACTTTTTGCACGTTGATTAAAGAGTATAGTATTTTAATAGATAGTGATGAAAATATATAATATTTAATATAAAGTGGGTAGGTGTATTAGTGTTGGATGTGTGGACCATGATGATATATTAATTGTATTAGGTGAGTCCCATATTCCAAAAAATGAAAAGTAAACATTGAAATGGGACGCCCAAAATAGAAATATGTAAACATTGAAATGGGACGGAGGGAGTACACTATAACATGAAAGAATTGACAAAGTCTCTTATGAGACACTACTTATGTGACGCTACTTATGTGACGCTACTTATGTGAGACCATTTGTTAGAGTGTTAAACTATGTCTATTATATAGATAAAATATGATAACGGTTGTTAAAATATGTTTTGTAAAGTATGATGTATGATGAATTAAAGTATGATTTTAGGTTATTATAATATGATTCATTATTAACATACTTTAACTACAAATAAGTTGAGTATTTTTTATGTATATAATAAACATACTTTAATAATTGGGCAACCCGTCTCACAATCGTCTTACAAAAAACTCGATTTACAAGAGAGTCTCTCGAAAGAATTAATGAATACTATAAGCATTATTTAACAATATAGTGAAAATAGTTATTATTATGGAATAAATAATATTACAATATTCCTAAACCATTGTAATCCCTCATTCTCTCTTAAGGTTTATATTTGCTATTTGTAATTAAAGAATATAAGAGAAAGTATTTTATATTTACTCCGGGGAAGTATTTCACATATTTTGGTTAATTTAATGAAAAAGTTAAGTGAAATGATTGTGATGGGTAAAAAAGTGAGTATTAAATTAGAATATGGGTAAAAAAATGAGTATTATTATAGTGTATTTTTTATTTGGTGTACCCCATCATTAGGGGTACCCACCGCCCCTTTCCTGGGGATTGGTGGAGGAGGTAAATCGCAGGATGTGCCTCAAGTGGCTTATAGAGAGGGTTCACTGTTAAACTTGACCTAAACCATTGTAATCCCTCATTCTCTCTTAAGGTTTATATTTGCTATTTGTAATTAAAGAATATAAGAGAAGTATTTTATATTTACTCCTGGGGAAGTATTTCAAATATTTTGGTTAATTTAATGAAAAAGTTAAGTGAAATGATTGTGATGAGTGAAAAAGTGAGTATTAAATTAGAATGTGGGTAAAAAGTGAGTATTATTATAGTGTATTTTTTATTTGGTGTACCCCACCATTAGGGGTACCCACCGCCCCTGTCCTGGGAATTGGTGGAGGAGGTAAATCGCAGGATGTGCCTCAAGTGGCTTATAGAGAGGGCTCACTGTTAAACTTGTGCTTGCAAGGGGCTAAATCCATGTCAAAGGCAGAATTCGAGCCCCCACCCTGCAGCAACCAAGCTCTTTCCACCATCTCCTCTACTACTTGAGCTATGCCCTGGGGGCTAGTATATTTTTTATTACTTTTAGTAAAAGTAAAGTGTGAAATACTTTAAGAGATAGAGGAAGTATAATATTTTACTGTACAATGAATAGTTGTATTAGTATTATGCAGTAAGTTTCGTAAAGATATATTAATCGTTTTATATAGATCTCATTTACTATAAAAAAAATATAAACTTTACAATGAAACTCAAAAATGAAAATATATAAATGTTATAGTAGAATAGAGAAAATATTAATTTATAAATATAATTGTCATTTAATTATAATTAAAATTTTAATAAATAATGGTGATCTTTCTATAATGGAACCGATTTCATTATAGCTTTTTATCAACAGCTCATGAATGTTTTAAGTTAAAAAAGACTCTTGTGAGACGATTTTCATAAATTAATAAAAAGTGATAATTATATTTAATGAACAGTCTATAATAAATAAAATGTAATAATATTTTTTTAAAAAAATTAATAACATTTCTAATAAAAAGTGATATATAATTAAGAAAGAAATAAAATGTAATAATATTTTTAAAAAAAAAATTAATAACATCTCTAATAAAAAATGATATCTAATTAAGAAAAAGTTAGTCTATTGTAAATCGGGTTTACATCATAAATCCTTATAAATCTCGTGATCCATATTAATTTAAACATCGTAGCAATGCATAGTATATATAGTATTGGAAGGGGAACTACATTACACCGTGAACCCGTACTCAATTTACATAAATATTTGTGATTGAAAAATGTAAAATGGTCAAACAGTACAAAATTCGCCTCTTTATGGTGCAATATTCTCTCACCGTTAATTCAGTTTTAGGGTGATTTTAGGTTTAACTAGTGCCCAAAAATTTATCTGTTAATTTAAAATATAATTATATTATGTTTTCGTTTTTAAATTTTAATATAGAGTACTATGTATTCATTAACTCAGAATTTACTTACTTTAATTACTTGGATCTTATAATTATTACACAGGTACACAAGGGTACCACAATAATACTCACAATTTTATTGGTGCTTGTCAATTTTTCAATAATGGATCTTGGCAACTTGCATTCGTGCATTTGTTTTCCTGGTCTAAAATAGAACACTACTTTGAATTTAATACTTTGCTCCATCTTACAGATTTCAAATTGTTTAATATATTTTTCATTTTAATAATCCAAATTCTTTAATTGCATTTAGTGGAGTGATATTTCATAAAGTAATGGCAAAAAAATGCTTCTCATACATTTTATAACTTTCTATTTTATGTGGAAGACTTTGTTTTCATATTTGAATATCACCTCCCTCCAAAGTAGAATAGTGGACTCTCCTTATAGGCAGAAAATGTAAAGTATTTATTTGCTTTTTCATGAGGATTAATTAATTTATTATTCATTATAAAACGAGTAATTGTATTATTAATGATAAGTAGTGAGTTATGACTTATTTGTGTGGTCTTTTTGCTTAAAAAAATGGATATTTATAAAGTGATTGATTAGGGGTGTATACATGTATGGTAGAGTATGGGTACCCTCAATCATATTTTCAAACTCTTACCCTACCCTATTACCCTAAAATATATCATTGGGTAGGCCGCGGATATTGCCCATCAGGTACGTTGATAATCAGCGGATAAACGGTTACCCGCAATTTTAAAAATAATAATTCCAATAGTCTATTTCGACCTACTGTACCTATAAAGGCTCGACCTATCCCATACCACATATATAACCGAATCTGACATTTGAAGAAAAAAATTAAAATAAATCATTATCAGTACAACATATTATGAGAGTCAATAATTTTAAAATATCATCGAGTAACTTTCACTTTATATAATATTATAGCACAATTAAAATGTAAAATAAATAAAAATACAAACTAATGTAGTTAAATGAACTAATTCAATAATGCTCAATAAATTAACTACAAATGCATGGAATCAAGTGTATGTATATAATTTATTATATAAATATACTATATATATTAGGGTAAATTACTAAAACCCCCCTCGAGGTTTGTCCAAATTACAAAATAAACCTCATTCATGGTTTAAAAAATTACCAATTACCCATTTTAAAAAATATTTTTTAAAAAAAAAATAGTGAAATTTAAAAATACAATGTTAAATATATGGATCTTGATGTCATTTTCATTCTTCTTTATTTTAAGAAAAAGTGTATTTTTATTAATGTTCAAATAAAAAACAAGTTAAAGGGGGTAATTGATAATTTTTCAAACCACAGAGTTTATTTAGTAATTTGGACAAACCTCGGGGGTGGGGGTTAGTAATTTACCCTATATATTATAATGCATGTAATATGGTTATTATATAATTCTATTATATGTAATAAATAAACGGGTAATCGGGTATTTTACAAAATTCATACCCTACCCTTACCCTTAAAGTTTTCATGTGGGTGCGAATACTATCTACCTTAAAATCGAAAATACTCTACTCTACCCTCACCCGATAGGGTATTATCCATCGGATACCCGCATTCGCGGATAAAATTGACACCCCTATGAATGATCGAAATGACAAAATAAATCTTATCAACGGATGAATAGAGCAATATGTTAAAATATTAAAAAAAATTCATGATAAAATTTTTTTAATAATAAAAGAGTACATAAATATAGATGGACAAAATAATACTCCCTCCTTCCGATTTTAAGGTGTCCGTTTGCTTTTTGCACGTAGATTAAGAAGTGTTATTATTATATGTAAAGTGAGTAGTTGTATTAGAGGGAAGTGGTGAGCCATATTGTGTACTTTTTTACTAAATAGGAGAAATTGATACCTTTTAACCGGAGGCCAAAATTAGTAAAATGGACACCTTAGAAGCAGATGGGGGGAGTATATGATCAGAAAAGTAAAATTAAAATTAAAGGGTAAATTACCAAAACTCCCCTCGAGGTTTATCCAAACTACCAAATAAACACCGTGATTTGAAAAATTACCCATTACTCCCTTTAACTTGTTTTTTATTTGAACATTAATAAAAATACATTTTTTCTTAAAATAAAGAATGATGAAAATGACATCAATACCCAAATACTTAACATTGTATTTTTAAATTTCACTATTTTTTAAAAAAATATTTTTTAAAGGGGTAATTAGTAATTTTTCAAACTACAGAGTTTATTTGGTAATTTGGACAAACATCGAGGGGGTTTTGGTAATTTACCCAAAATTAAATTCTAAAAATTAACACTAAATCTAAAAGTAAAGTGTAAACCTTAAAAATAAAGTTTAAACCTTAAAAATAAAATAGATATGAATCATAAGTATAACTATTTATTGCATGGAAATTGTTACACTATTTGTTTTGAGTTTTGAAAATCTAATTTTGGTTTTTAAAATTCACACTCAAGTTTTCGTAATAGCCCTAAATACACTACAAATTATGCTAATCTTTAATTCACACGCCTTTATATATTATCTTTCATTAATTAATATTTTTTCCTCTTCTCTTACATTAATTAATATTATTTTACACATATTACCACACAACCACATAAAATTAAAACATAATCTAAAATTAACTCAAAACAAACACAAATATATTATTCATTGGTTTTCAAATTTCACATAAATTCAAAACAAATATAATCTTAAAGTGAGATGATTAAGTATTAAATAATAATTTTCTATATCAATTTAAACTTTAAAACGATATGATCATTTAACATGATATCAGAAAATTTTCATATATAAGAATCGAGACAAATTGACCCGCCCAAAGAGTAGCTGCCTAAAATTGGATTTAAAAGATGCCTATCAAAAAGATATCTAACCTTCGCACAACAATAGGATGAATTAGGAATAATACAAGTAAAGAAATTAAGTTGTTACTTGTTAGGGCCACACATTATTTCATCCCGCCTAAAAATTTCCAAATTTAAATGGATTGTTTTATGCACCAACCTAACCCTTATTTATGCAATTTATTTATCTCCCTTAGTATTAGTAATATTATTTATTTATCTCTCTTAATATTAGTAATATTATGTGAGACTGTTTCAAGTTGAGTATTTTTTTTTAAATAGTTATTATTTTTATAAATTATTACTCCTATACTTTTTTTATTAAAAATACTTAATTTTTAAATATATTACAAATTATTTATAAAATAATTCAAGCACCTTCGTCACTTTTTTTTGTTAATAAAGTACTATCACCATCTATTAGTATGTTCCTAGCTATTTGCCTATAAAATTCTTTATGTGCGGTCTCACAAAACTGTTTACCTTAATATGTTATTTGAAATTTAAAACAAATCATTTGAGAAATCTTTAAATTCCAAATCTACAAATTTAAAATGCATTATTTAAATTAAAGATTTTTTTCTAAATTATTATACACTACCATTCCAAATTTACATATATTAATATGCCAATTAGCAAAAATACCGAATATAAAGTAGTAAAAATCTTTGTCAATAATTAGATAACTTGTAATTAAACCAAATTTGTTTTTTTTTTAATTAAAATGCCCTTGTTGATTTTATGACAACCACCAACACCCGAATCGACGCATGCCGATCTGTTCATTGGTGGACCAACACCTAGATCGACGTATGTCGGTGGGGGACTGACTAATGTCGGTCAGCTCGTCAGCGGGGAATCGATACACCAAAACCTATACCAACGCATGTCGGGTTGGTTCGTCGACAGAGGACCAACAGCCACTGACACCCAAGCCGACTCATGTCGGTTGACAAATCGGCAGACCAATACCTTGATCGATGCATGTCGGTGGGGGACCGACTAATGTTGGTCGGCTCGTCGACAGGGAACCGACAACCATCGATCCCCGGACCGACGCATGTCAGTGGGGGACCGACTGGAATCGACACCCGGCCCGATGGGGGTAGACGAATGTCTGTCAGGTTGTTGGTGAACCGACACATGGACTAACATGTCAACTCTATTTGGTATATATTGTTCATAGAGTTTAATATTTATTTTTAGGGTCTATTGTTAATTCTTCAGCATTAATTAATTAATAAAAGAATTAAAAAAAGGATGGATTTTATAGAAATTTAAGATTAATTAAAATTAGACAGTGATGTGACAAATCATTAGGGATAAATTTTTTTTTTATAAAAAAGAAGATTATAAATACTCCCTCAATCCCACATATTTTTACACACTTTTCATTTTGGGCCGTCCCACGTATTTTTACCCATTCCATTAATGGTAAAAATACATAATATTTTATTGCCTACTTTTTACAATTCCAACTTTAATTACCTTTTTACACTTTATTTATCATTCCCAACAACTTTATTTACTTTTTCTTTTTAAATTACTAATTTATTCCTACTTTTTCTTACATTATATATTAAAAAAAATATTTTAATCTCCGTGCCCGTACAAATAGGTAAAAATACCCGGGACAGAGGGAGTATAAAATTAGTTAGAGAGTGAGGTGGCTTTATAATCCTACAGATTTTTATGAATAGTTAGATTTGGAGAAATTTATGAAATTGATGGTTTTTTAGGTGAGGAGGATCCATGTCAATGAGTGGTTAGATTTGGAGAAATTTATGAAACTGATGGTTTTCTAGATGAGGAGGATCCATGTCCTTATTTTAATGTTGACAAAGATTTTGTTCCTGAAAAAGGGTTACTAACCGTACTATTGCATTTTTCCTATATAAATTGAATGAGGCTTGCGTGCGCTCGGATGGTGTGCGCCTTTAGAATTTAGTATTATAGATAAGAGTATATTATTTTGTTCTAAAGAGTATACAATTTTCATTAATATTTTTTATTTTTCTTCTAAAAATAAAGGATACACATCTTTATACTAAAGGGTATACAATTTAACACAAAATTTTAAAAGTGTACAAAGTATGCCCCATGCGCACAGGTGCACTCAAGTTTTTGCCATATAAATTCTCATTATTTATACATGTTTGGTCTAATGAAAACCAAAGTTCATCAATAGTTTCCATTGCTTTAATAACTATCCCCATCCAATCCCTTTGTAATTGACATTCTTAATAATACTCATTGCCATTTCAATAGTAGAATTCAAACAAGCAGCATCAGAATAATACTCACTCCGTCCCGCATTAAGCTTTACATTTTTCATTTTGGGTTGTCCCAAATTAAGATTTATGTTTCCTTTTTTGTCAAGTCGGGCCCACACAAAACAATTAATAATTTCAATATAGGGTTCATCCACTATACTAATACAACTACCCACTTTATATTAAATAGAGTATTTCTCTCATCTTATTATATATTAAAATATTATTATATCTCTTAGTACGTACAAAAAGAAAACGTAAACATTAACGAGGGACGAAGAGAGTATATCCTTCAACTTTTATCTGTGTAAAAAGTAAAATCTTGGTGGAATATTAATTTTAGGAAAAATTGATTTTTTCGTCCGTTAACTTTCCCTTATTTTGAAATTGGTCAATCATTTTCCTCAATTTTGAAAACAGTCCATTATTTTTAAAAATCTCAACTTTTTGGTCCTTTAACCTGCTATAGCAAGTGACCAACAGGTTTTGAAAATAATATTTTCTCAATTTTGAAATCAGTCCACTAACTTTGCAAAATTCAACTTTTTAGTCCTACAACAGGTCTTTTAAGGATTTTCAATCCTAATTAACTTATATCATATCATTATTTCGCCAAATTTTTATCACTTTCTGTTTTTTAAAATAGACATAGTCCATTACGACCATATCAAGCACATCATGCTTTCGTATATTAATTAAACAACATTAATCTCGTAATTAACCAACTTGTAACAGTAATAGTACCTTTTTGACCGTCGATCCATCGGGTATCCGGGAGGTTTTACAGCTGCTCCTCACAGCCAACCACGCGCCCCGCAGTGTGATGATTCTATCCCGTTTCTTCAGCGGACCTCAGCACAATCCTGATTCATTTCCTACACCGGGTGTATAGGATGCTGCTACTGTTTCTCGTCGAAAAATATGGAGATCACAAAATAGAAGGTTGTATGTGGGCAGTAGCCCAAGATTATTTATTTATTGAATGTAAATATTATTACACACTCATACTACCTAAACAAGAGGAGAAGACTCCTCTAGCTACCTATGGTAGCTGAAATAGAAACACTCATACAAGAAAAAAAAAGAAACTAATACAATGTTTATTTAGAGAGAAAACAGAGGGAATGGTCGATGCCTTCTGCTTCCTCAAACTTCTTATTTATAGAGGCTCTCGGACCCGAAATCCAGATTTCAAAGCCTTTTTAATCTTCTATGCCGTTACCGCTTACATCATTATTCTTACGTCAGCGCTTACGTTATTTCTATTGGATTTCAACTTTAGCAGCTGGCTGGTCCCTTTTCTTTATTGGATGCCTTTTAATGGGTCATTCTACTTGTCGGTCACATATCTCTTACCCTTTCCGAAAAGTCATCTGGCTCTTGCAAATAGTCTTACCACTCTCGGATATCGAACTTTCGTTCGGATCCATATTTCTTGAAACTCTCCTCTCGTTAAGTGATATAAGTATATAATAAATTTTTCATTCATAAATAAATAAACCTAGGGCTCTGATACCATTTTAAGAACGCGGAAAGTAGAAGAAAATTTGGCTTAAAAGTGAATATAAGGTGAGTATGATATAAATTTTTGATTTATAGGTTTTTGATTCGAGGCTGTTTTAAGAAAATATTAAGTAATTTTTTTTTGAATTACCTGCTAATGACCTGCTGTAACATGTAATATGACTGTTTTATTGAACTAGATAAACATAATGGATGGATTTCAAAATTTTCCAAACATAATGGACGATTTTCAAAAAATGGAAAATTTATGGACTAAAATCAAAATTGGGCAAAGTTAATGGGCAAATAAATATATTATCCCTTAATTTTATTAATTTAATTAATATGTATTTCCTTTTTTCTTTTATCAAATTTATTTATTACTATTTGACAAAAGATATTAGTACACGTGGTTTCCCGGCGGGGCCCTGTCGGCTGTCGGCACCCCTCCTTAATCTAATCATCTTCCCCCAAACAAATCAAGTCATAACATCCTTTTCATGATTCACCATTGCATTTAATGACAACCATAACTTGTAACATAATGAAGTATGATTTCTGTTTCGAGTTCACCCTTTTTTTTGAATTGGTAACTCCTCAGAATTAATATAATCGTTTCAAAAAATATTGAGAATTCATTGGAGATAATGGGGTTGCAACTCCCATACGGACACGTGGATTCCACCTTGCGAGGTCTCGCCGGCCAAGCTGAAGGTTTCGGACGTTCCGCCGTCGGCGGCCTCAACGGAGCCGTTTACTGCGTCACCACTCTAAATGGTAACAACACATTCTTTGGCCTTCTTTAATTTCCCCATTCCTGTTTTTTTCTTCCTAATCTTATCCAATTCTCATGCCCATTTTAATATAACATCTTTTATGCTATGGATTGGATGAAATTTGATGGTTATATTTCTCCTCTTATTTATTTATTTATCTTTTTATCAATCATAATTTAGTTACACTGATGGTTATATATATATATTTATATCAATCATAATTTAGTAACACTACAATTTTTTCGAAAAACATTTTATATTAAAGGGTAAATTGAATACTTATGAAATGCCCACATGCTTGAGGTGTGTGACTATATATTGACTGGTATATTGATTAACACCACCTTAATTTTGTCTAAACCGCGAGCTTGTGCTAAAACAAATAAAACTGATAATATTTTAATTTATGTACTGTTGCATGCTAAATACTCTATCAATCCTGTCAACGTTTACATTTGCTAGATTATATAATATTTTAATGTGTAGTGAGATGAGAGAATAATATTTAATGTGAAGTGGATAGTTGTATTTGTATTGTGTGTAAGCTCTGCATTGGAATAATTAATTTTTTATGGACCTACTTGAAAAAAAGAAAAAAAAATAAACTTTAACTTGGGATAAAAAAAAACCATAAACCTTAACGCGGGGTTTATAAATTAAGAAAAAAAATATTTTTTATTTTTATATATAATACTCCCTCCATCACACAACAAGGAGTGAATTTTATCATTTTCGTCCATCCTAACATAAGAGGTGTATTTTCCTTTTTAGTAAATGAGACACAGACAAAATTATTAATATATCTTCATGGGATCCACACACCATGCTAATACATCTACACACTATACATTAAAATATTATTTCTCTCATCTCAACTACCCTCAACTACTCATTAAATATTATATCTCTTAATCTACGCAAAAAAGTTTTGTCACCCTTGTTGTGGGACGGAGGGAGTATAAGAAAGAGTACCAGTGTAATTGAGGTAATTTAAAGAGGAAAATTAAAGGATATTAATACTCTTTTCAGTCCAAGTAATATTTTATAAAATACACATATATATGCAAGGGCAAGCTTTGCATGAGAAAAAGAAAAAAAAAACTTTTTGTGTAATAAATTTTAAAGTTATTCTAATTTTAAAATTTTCCAACTAATTTACATTTTATTTATTATTTAAAAATATTAAAATACTCTAAAATTAATAAAATTGATTAAATTATTTTTTTCTTAAACAACATGAAAAAAAATAATAGGAGTAAATAATAAATGTGAAACTTATTGGGAGGATAGAGGGAAGAGGGAGTATTAACCAAGCTTCCATTTCTCTAATTTTGCATTATCACAATGCTTTCACGTTTACATTCCATCACCAATTGATTTCTTCTTTGAATTATTGATCATAATTAATTGTTGCATCATAATAATCTGTGAATTTATGCACGTCATTTATCGGGATGGTCCGATGGAGGGAATAATATGATATTGTTGGATGGGATAATATCAATTTTGGTCCTCTAAGATATGCAAAATCCAACTTTAGTCCTCAAGTTTGATAATTTCTCAGTTCTTTTTGGTCCGCTTTTGGTCTTTTTGGTTCCTTTTGATCCTTTTTGTCCAATCCTAGAGGACCAAAAGTGGATAGAAAGGGTCAAAAGTGGATCACAAAGGACCAAAAATGGACATCGGAGGACCACTTTTGAGAAATTATCAGAGGTCTAAAGTTGGATTTTGCATATCCTAAATGACTAAAATTGATATTTTCCCATTGTTGGACTGCCCGTGTTATGTTTAGCATATTCTGGACTAAAGTTCATCAAGTTCTTGAATATCCATACTCAATTTTCTTACAAAACTTTGTTATGTGCATATTATGAAGACGACGGTCCGGGTTCTCTGCGCTATGGTTGCCGTAAAACGGAACCTCTATGGATCATATTCGAAGTTTCAGGCACGATCGAACTCTCTTCTTACTTGAGTGTATCCTCGTTTAAGACCATCGATGGCCGTGGCCAAAGGATTAAACTTACTGGCAAAGGAGGGCTGAGGTTGAAAGAGTGCCAAAATGTGATAATTTGCAATCTAATAATTGAAGGGGGCAGGGGAAGTGATGTTGATGCCATTCAGATCAAGCCAAAGTCGCAGCATATTTGGATCGATCGATGCACGCTCAGTGATTATGCCGACGGACTGATAGATATCACACGAGAGAGCACTGACATCACTGTTTCTCGGTTAGCTATCACTAGCTAAATGCATTTGATCATCATGTTTGTAAGTTTCTTGTGCTTTTTTGTGATTATGCTAGCTGTTTTATTTAGGTGCCACTTTGTGAATCACAACAAAACAATGTTGATCGGCGGTGATGCTTCCAATGTGGGCGACAGATGCATCCGTGTCACCGTTCACCATTGTTTCTTTGATGGCACTCGACAGAGGCATCCGCGTGTTAGGTTTGCAAGAGTTCAACTGTATAACAATTACACGCGAGGCTGGGGAATTTACGCTGTTTGCGCCAGTGTCGAGTCTCAGGTGATGATGCATGGTTTCGTTAGGGACTTTTCGGTGGACTGGATCACCTATTCCGTGTGGTGTTTCATCTAGTGTTCAAAAATTAAAATGTGTGATGTGGCATCCATCTGGTGTCGTTGGAACACCACATGAAACATGGAATTTGGACTCCTTTTCGGTTGTGTTGCTAAGGTTGATCTGTTTTTGTGTGTGTAGATATACTCACAGAGCAACATATATGAAGCTGGCAATAAGAAGGTGGCCTTTAAGTACCTCAAGGAAAAGGTGTATATGATCATTAATATTAGTACATGAATTCATCTGTTGGAAACAAAGTTGTATTACATCTCTTGATATTAATTAAACCAACCCTGTAGGCAGGTGATAAGGAGGAAGAATGCAGTGGATACATCAAATGTGAAGGTGATGTCTTTGTTGGTGACACCCACACCAAATCAGGGGTCGAGCCCCTTCCGGACGAGTGTTGTGTGTTCCATCCGAGCGAGTACTATGAGAGCTGGACGGTCGAGGCGCCAACCAAGGACTTGAAGCACTTTCTTCAACACTGCACCGGATGGCAACATATCCATCGACCTCCTGATATACCGATTTCTTAGTTCGATATATCTTATGTGTGCATAGCATTTGAAGCTATACACAACCTTCATAATTATAAATATGTGAATAAGCTTGGTTTTGATTCCCTCCAAGTGTCCAAGAACAACCACTTGTGATCATGGTGTTGAATGCATTATATGCTTATGCGAAGTATAATAAAAGTTGAACTCCTTTGCATTATTATCATTTCTTGATCAATTCTCGTTCAAGTCATGAAAAATGACTCATTAGGCAGAAACTTGTGCAAAACAATCTCACCAAATGGGTTATTTGAGACGAAAAAGAAGTGATAAGATGTTCTCATAAACTATTGCAAGTTTATGAAACAAGGAAATAAATCAAATAAATAAAAGGGTCCAACACAAATCTGTGTATCCTATAAAGCTTTGTTTTGCACTTGAATTAATCAAGTAAACATGATATTATTAGAAGGATGAAGAATTAATTTAGATATGATGAGAGGTTTGATTAAGTAGAAGAGCACAAGGCTTTTTACAGAAAAACGAAGCCTAAATCCTTCGCAATTGCCATCTGGATATCCTTCTTGCCCACAAACTATCTTGCAGTTGTGGTTGATTAAGCATATTCTGTTGAAGTTGAAGGTTGCCGATGTACATATCCTTGCCATGCTTTCCTCTGCTAATTAATCAATTCTTCATTAAATCTCCTATTAGTAATTGTATTTAATTATAATTTAAAAGTGTTTAAACTCTAAATATAATAGCATTGGTCTATTGTCCCCAAATGCACAAGTTGTATAAGAGTATAATATTATTGGGGCAGACAAAAAGAGATGTAAAGAAAATATTGGGGACACGACACATAAATTTTTACCAAAATGACACAAAAAATTCTAATTAGGAATGATTTCATGTGTCATTTTGTTCAATATAATTTTATATAATTAATTTTTTTAACAAATGGATTGGAAACAAATGTACTTAATCCACTTGTAAAAGACAAATTTTACCTATTCAGCGTACGGAGGAGTGATACATAATGTACTTAAATAGTAGTATAATTTTATATAATTAATTTTTTAAAAAATAAATATAAAATTTTCGGTATTTATGATATAATATACCGAAACCGTAATACCGAAAAATTTTCATTATACCAAAATACCAATATTTTTTCAATGTACAATACCGATATCATATTGAAATTTTCGTTATGGCAAGCATACTTTATTGAAAATATCAGTACTCCCTCCGTCCCGGCATAAGAGGGCCATTTGTTTTTTGCACGTAGATTAAAGAGTATTATTATTTAATGTGTAGTGGGTAGTTGTATTAGTGGGAGTGTGGGTCCCATATTTTAATTGTATTAGAGGTCATGTGTGTAAAAAAAGGAAAAATGACTCTTTGGGTGAGACGACCAAAATGGAAAAATGACCCTCTTAAACTGGGACGGAGGGAGTATCTTGAAAGTTCAATATTTTTTGGTATAGCAAGCATACCGTACCAAAAATATCAATATGTTGAAATTTCGGCATTTTTTGCGACGAGCACGGTATATCGAGTTTTTGGTATTTTTTCCCATCCCCACCTATTTTATTAACTCCGTTAAATTAGCCAAAGTTCATAGCACTACAGTACCAAACCCTGTTTAAACCTCCTCATTTTCAAGAAAACTAAACTTGTGCTCCATTACTCGAGAGGGCAGTACGATTACGCAGCCGCCTGTCGCCGGTGAATTGAGGTTTGAAATCTTAGTTATGCTCTGGTATTTAAATTAGATGAAATGCAGCATAATCATACTCCATATTTTTTAAAATGAATTCATGGATGTTTGTAGTTAATTTAGATGAAAAGGCAGAAGAATTAGGGCAGGGATAGAATGTCATCGAATAAACGAGTTATTGATCGGTTGAGTGCACTGCCAGATCCTTTACTTATTCATTAACCGCCGTAGTGATGATGGTTCATAGGGCTCTTCTTTTTCGCACTGCAAAATCGTTGGAGGAATTTAATGTCCTTTTCTTTTACAATCAGGGTTGGGCATCCCATGTGGATATTTGGGTTGATTTTGCCCTAAAATTGAAGTGCAAAATACTTCATTTATCGCTTCCTTTAAAAGAAGATTCAACTCATTATTCGCTCCCGGAATCGTTGTATTCGAATCCAATTTTGATGGAGTTGTGTTTTGAATTTTGCACAGTTTCCCCTGGGAGACAAATGGATTGGAAATCTCTCACTAAGTTACGGATGGAATACGTAGAGGTACATCAGCATGTGGTTACAAATATATTATCGGGATGTCCTGTTATGTGTAGTTTAGAACTATGAGCATGTTGGGGCTTCAATAGTTTGAAGATCAACTCTCCGCGTCTTCGTAAACTTGTTGTGATTGAGGAAGATGAGAATGCATTGTCAGAAATTCTTGAAATCTCAGCACCATATTTAAGCATTTTAGAAATTAGGATTTATCCTGAGGGAAAAAAGGTCTGGCTCAAAAATATCCCTGCTTTGATTGAAGTTAAAGTAGATATTGTTACTTTTCACCGTTATGCTACAGAGATGCCTGCCGATGCGATCAATGCTGTGAAGGAACTATTTGAGGAAATTCAGCATGTCAAGAAGCTTCATTTGGTGACTAACTTCTTTCAGGTGTGTGTATTCATGATATGTTCCTTTAGTACTGTTCTTGTGTTATCCATGTGATAATATGTTGATGTTTTCTCATGGCTGTTTGAAGAGAAAATAAATCTTGATTTGGTGCACTTTGATATATTGATCATTTCTTTCTGCAATGCGTTACTTCAACAACAATCTGGACGGCTGTCTTTGATAATTCATAATCTTTACTATGGCGACCCTAACTTTGGGATTCTAAGCGTTCTTGAATCTTGTCCAAAACTCGAGACACTGCAACTGCGTGAAGTCACAGAGGTAATCAAATCATTTTCTTGATTTGGAAAACTATTGTTGCTGATTACTCGACCTTAGGTTGGTTATTTTGTTCATATAGGACCCTCCAAACCGTCCTCTGTCGATGTGTGATGATTTGAACTGCAACCTATTTCATTTAAAGATGGTTAGAATGAAGATAATTGTGATGTATGATGATGAGATAGGTGTGGAATCCTGTCCGATGCTAATGTTGCTTCGAATTCTGCTCAGGAGGGCAGTGGCTTTAGAGAAGATGGAAATTCAATTTGAGATGAAGGATCGAGATGTGAAGACTGAGGATAGAGAGAGGTTTGACAAGGTGGTTGAGGAAGTGTTGAGTTGGCCCAAATCATCACAAGCTTTGATCATAACCTCCCTTAATTCTTCCTACTAACTCTAGGGAGTAGAAATTAGATTATTTCTGTCATTCTGTCTATCTCTTATATGTTTGAATCATCCATCCTAATTATTAATGCATGAGTAGTTAACTTGTATATCCAGCTGTACAAGTTATGTGTTCGTATTATCAGGGTTGATTTTTCATAATTTAAACTCCATCGTATTTCTTCTCTTTTTTACTTGCACAAAAAAAATAAAAATTTCTTTTTAATAAAAATTGCTCCAACTCCTATAATTTAGAGCTAGTAAATGAGGGCCATGAAGCGACGAAAGATCCGGTTGGAGATACTCAAAGGCGGTGGCAGCAGTGATGTTCATCTCTTTGGATGCTGTAATTCATCTCCACATCAACATTTTTTATTTATTAATTATTACCTTAAAAATTAACAATAATTTTAAGAATAAATATTAAATTTTAAAGACAAAATAAATCATAAATTATTACAATTATATCCTTATAAATTACACTAACAATAAATCTCTGTTGGCCTGGGTGGGAGATTCCACTTCTGTACCTAGGACATGACTTAATTTCTTGCACAAGTAGAGTGAGAAGAACAAGAGTTACTTACCTTGTAATCCGATCATGATTTCCATGAAGATTGCACCACAAGTTCTTTTGTACGTACATACCCGGATTCTGCAAAATTCATTTTTACATCCATTTCAAGCATATGATTGCAGTCAACTACATAAAAAGAAAAAAATATTTGGAAGAGATCCAGGAGCAAATTGGAGCTCTTTCAACTTGTAGCAATGTTTGATCATCACGCTTTTAAGAAGTTTGAAGCTCCCACTTGTCCACTTTCCTTTTATCAGATCAACATCTTCAATTACTAGAGAGTAAATATTTTGAAATCCACCCTCTTCCACTTCCCAGGTTGGACCTTGAAAAGCATTGCATCTCAACTTGAGTATTCCAAGATTTGGCAACGAAGCAAGTTTTCTCATTTCTTCCCAAGGATATCCCATCCCACTCAAACTCACCTTCTTCAATGTATATGGGAGGCATTGAAACGAAGCTACCTCAAACTTCTTTTCTGGATTCACAATCACACATTTAAGTGATTCCAGTTTTGTTAGATAGGAAATATGATCAAAGCAAACCAAATGCTCTTCTGTCAATGCGATTTTAATTCCGAGCTTCTTTAGATTAGGGACTCTTTCGAGAACAATGCAACTACTAGTGGTCACATTTGATAACATCATAAGAAATCTCCATGGGAAGAAAAGACAGAGTTCCATAGTGCTTGATGCTCATATGAGGATTGACAATCAAGTATTCTAGTTCTTCAAGTTTGGATATGGATGGAGGAAGCTTTCTATTGCATGTAAGAGCAAGGTATGTTAAGTTAACCAATTCCAGTACTTGCATTGGGAATTCATAAAAACGGATGTTAAGGGCATCGAGCCTCTTGAACAACTTTAAACCAAAACATATTAGTACCATATACTGGTTATAGGGACCAAAACATAAGAGAGACTCTGTTGTGGATGCACAGTTCAGTTATGCACATCTTTGAGAGCAAATAAAACATTATTGTGCATGCTCAACCTTATTTGGTCTTGTATACCTTCTTCGAAGCCATCATCATAACATTCTAGGACATCCTTCTATCTTCTGTTTGGCAGAAGTGCCACCAGGATGAATGGAGGCCACAAGTTTTTATGGTCTCCACTAATTCCTATTGAAATACAATACTACTATATTGGTGGATCACGACCAGGGGATCTCATATTTTGCACGAAAAACTCCCATGTAAAGAAAGCATAACTTGAATTCGTCTCTTATTTCATTATAGTGTGGATATAGTACCTCGGATATCTGATCATATGCTTCAACGAAGACTTGTGTTGCTACGTGTTCCCAAAATGATCCTCAAAATCTTGGTAGTCCTCAACAGTGACGATTTTAAGAGGAAGGCCGTCACACCTCTTAGCAATAATCTTTGTTGAGATATTTGATTTATCTCTCACATTCTCTCTCCCATCATTATTACCAACAGCTAGTACCGGAAAATTTTTTGTATTGTTAGTACCGGCTAGTTTTTTGTAAGTCCTATAAATAGGCTTCCTTTGTATTCTTGTATATACACATTCAATCAATGAAATCTATTTCCTTATTCATTACATCTTTATTTCAACATGGTATCAGAGCAGGCTAATCCTGTCTCTTGAATCCTATTTAAATCTATTCAATTTTCTATAAACACCTCTACGGTGTCTTCATTCAAAAAAGAGGTTTAAACCTCTCCTGTCCTTTCATTACAAAATTTTTTGTCATCACAGAACCTTCAGATTTTCTCTATTTTTTTGTTCTTATTTTCCTTCAAAAGGATTCATCATAAGGTTCTCAGACATATACGAAGTCAGTTTCATAGAATCCCTTTTTTATTATCCACTGATCTATTTCTCCACATTCATCTGCCAAATCATCTGCACTCAAAACATTTGGATACTCATGGCGAGCAACACCTTTGAAGGTCACTCAAGCCAGAGGATTACAAATGCAATTTTTAATGGCAAAAATTACATCCCCTGGTCCAAATCAGTGGAAGTATTTCTGAAATCAAGGAAGATGCAAGGTTTCATCACTGGAAGTAAAAAGAAACCAGTTCCTGCCGACCCAAAGAAACCAACCAAAGAGGAACAGACTAAAATCGATGACTGGGAATGCCAAGACTCCCAAGTCATCAGCTGGCTAGTAAATTCAATGGAGCCCAAAATCGGAGATATATATATCACAAAGGACTCAGCCTATGACATCTGGAATTCTATCAAGAAAATCTACGGGAACTGCCAAAATCACGCCCAAATTTTCAATCTAAAGGCAGAAACCTATTCTCTCAAGAAAGGTTCTGCCTCCATCACTGAAATCGTGGAACAATTTGACAGAAGAAGACAAGAGCTACGGTTGTATCAACCAAAAACAACAGACATCGCTGTCATCGAAGAAAGGGAAGAACAAGAACGGGTATATCAACTACTTGCATCACTGGACAAATCGTGGGAGACTGCCCGTAGCCAGATCCTCATGGCAACAACTCTTCCGCCTTACGAGGAGGTAGTCGCCAGGCTTCAAGTGAAGGGCAAGGAAAATTCACCGGCACCTGGAGGAAACGAAAATTCTGCAGGTATTGTAAGAAGCCGAACCACATGAAGGAGGAATGCTACCGTCTCCACCCGGAACTCCGGCCGATCAAGCTCGAACTTGGCAACCGAGGAAGCGGCAACAATTCCAGAAGCTATACGGCTCAATCTGACAGAACACTAGGGCAAAATGAAGGAGGACGATCCAATTCTGTGATGGATCGTGACTTAAGAGGAGAGGAAGTAAATGGGCCACAATCTAATGCGGCCCAGTTCTCTAACACATCCCATATTTCTAATGCCACCCAATTCAATCCAGCCCATTTCTCCTCACTGGTGGCCCAGGTTGCACAAGCTCTTCAGGCCCAAAACTCAAATCACTCCACTAAGATAGTGGATGAAGGTCCATTTAATTCTGTCCATTTACATTCAAATTATTTTTCAAATGATAAAATTTCTTTAGCCCAAAATTATTTAAATTTTAACTATGATAAAGGGCTTACTAGTTCCTTAATTTTTCAAAACTTAGATTTTTCAAAACCAAAAACCTTTAACTGTTCTAGAAAAATTTCTCACAACAATTCAAATAATTCTTCTAAAACTTGGGTCATTGATTCGGGAGCAACCGATCATATGACCGGTGATTTTTCTATTCTTTCAAAATTTTCAGCAATATTAGACCAATCTCAAAATGTTAAAGTTGCTAATAATACTTCCGTCCCTATTAACGTAAAGGGATCAAGTTACATTTTTTCAAAAAAGATCGATAATATTCTTTATTTACCATCATTCGCTTTAAATTTATTATCCGTAAGTAAAATCACCAAGGAATTAAATTATCTAGTTATATTTTCTGACACTAATGTTGTCTTTCAGGAAAAATCGACGGGACGAACGATTGGTGAAGGGGCCCGTATTAATGATTTATATCTTATTAGCTTTCCTAATCTAGCTCTAAATGTATTTAATATGACTCTTTGGCATAAACGGCTTGGACATCCGTCCAACTTAATTTTTAATAAAATATTTCCTAATTCATCTTATCATGATAAGTGTGACATTTGTTCTTTATCTAAACACACACATCTTCCCTACACAAAATCCTCTTCTAATTCAAAATCTATTTTTGATTTAATTCACTCAGATGTTTGGGGTCCAGCTCCAGTTACATCTTATAATGATTTCAAATATTATGTTAGCTTTATAGATGATTTCTCAAAGCATACTTGGATATTTTTACTTAAAAATAAAAGTGAAGTTTTCTCAAAATTTCAAGATTTTTTCGCCTACAATAAAAATTATTTCAATAAGTCCATCAAAATTTTAGCAGAATTGATTATGAAATTATTAAGATTTCCCAAACTTATGGAATTGATTATGAAGAAACATTCTCTCCCGTCGCTAAAATGAGCACAGTAAGAATCCTTCTTTCTATAGGCACTAATAAAAATTGGTTCTTTCATCAAATGGATGTTAAAAATGCTTTCTTACAAGGAGATTTAGAAGAAGAAGTATACATGACTCTTCCTCAAGGTCTTAAGAATTCAGATTCTTCTCTTGTTTGCAAACTTCACAAATCTATTTATGGTCTTAAACAATCTCCCAGAGCTTGGTATTCTAAACTTAGTCATGCATTACTCTCTCAAAATTTTCAAAAAAGTTCAGCCGACTCATCATTATTTTCCCGCATTTCTTTAAATTCCTCAGTTATTGTCTTAGTTTATGTGGATGATATTATTATTACCGGAGATAAAGAATCAGAAATTCAAGATGTTAAAAACTTTCTCAAACAAACATTTGATATTAAAGATCTTGGCCTTCTTAAGTATTTTCTTGGAATTGAAATAGCTCACTCTGAAAAGGGATTATTCCTTTCTCAAAGGAAGTACACTCTCGATCTCATACAAGAAACAGGTAAACTTGGTATTAAACCCGCTTGCACACCTATGGAAGCCAATGCTAAGCTCAACTCAGAAAATGGATCTCCTCTTCAAGATGTGGGCATGTACCAAAGACTTGTAGGAAAACTTATTTACTTAACTGTTACTCGTCCTGACATCACTTTTCCTGTGAGTGTTGTAAGTCAATTTATGCAGGCACCCCGGACAACTCACCTAGCTGCTATTGATCGGATCCTCCAATATCTGAAATTAACTCCGAGACAAGGAATTTGGATAAAGAACAAAAATGATGTCAGCATTCAAGGATATACTGATGCTGATTGGGCAGGAAGCTTTGATCGACGATCTACTACTGGTTTTTGCACTATGGTTGGAGGAAATCTAGTAACCTGGAAAAGCAAGAAGCAAAACATGGTGGCTAGATCAAGTGCTGAAGCTGAATACCGGGCAATGGCATCAACTGCCAGTGAACTTACATGGATAAAACAATTACTCGAAGACATGAACGTTCAGACCAACGGTCCAATTCAAATGTATTGTGATAACAATGCTGCACGGCACATAGCATCCAATCCAGTATTCCACGAGCGTACGAAACACATTGAGGTGGATTGCCATTTCATTCGAGATAAAGTCCAAAGCGGAATGATTCAAACACCCTATATTGGGAGTAAAGATCAACTTGCAGATATATTCACTAAAGCTTTAGACAAGACAAGACACAAATATATTTTAGACAAGTTAGGAGTGATCAACCCGTTCACTCCTACACTTGAGGGGGAGTGTTGAGATATTTGATTTCTCTCTCACATTCTCTCTCTCATCATTATTACCAACAGCTAGTACCGGATAGTTTTTTGTATTGTTAGTACAGGCTAGTTTTTTGTAAGTCCTATAAATAGACTTCCTTTGTATTCTTGTATATACACATTCAATCAATGAAATCTATTTCCTTATTCATTACATCTTTATTTCAACAATCTTTCCAGGTTTCTGAAGCTCAGGAGGAAACCTTTTACCACCGAAAACCTTGTGGCGTAGAAGATGCCAACTTTCTTCTTCATTCATCAACCGCATATTAAAGAGGAAAGCATAAGAAAAGTCGTGATGATCAATTGTTCTCTTGGTTGTCGGGAAGTGAGCTTCTCAAGTACTCCAGAACACCGTCGTAGCTCAAAAATAAAAGGGTCCAAATATATAACACAAATCTCAGTATTCTATAAAGCTCTGTTTTGCACTTGAATTAATCAAGGAAACATGATATTATTACAAGGATGGAGAATTTTAGACATGATGAGAGGTTTGATCAAGTAGAAGTTGTTGATCACAAGGCTTTTTACAGATACAACGACGCTTGAATCCTTCACATTCGCCATCAGTATATCCTTCTTGCCCACAAACTATCTTGCAATTGTGGTCCAATAAGCATATTCCTTTGAAGTTTATGCTTGGTGATGTACATACCCTTGCCATGCTTTCCTCTGCTAATTAAACAACATGAATCTCTATTATTAATTACAATTTAAAAGTGATTAAACTCTAATTAAGAGAAAGTTATAATAAGGCAAACATGGGTGAACTGGATTCACATGACATATTTAGTTGTATGAATCATTGGTTTTGAGTTTAAGTTGGAACAAAAAGAAGGTAGATTTATAGGATTAACAAATCAATTAATTTGTGAAAGTAAGAAGATGATGTGTGAGAGAATAGGATGTGATGTGTATAAAAGATAAAGGAAATTTATGTAATATGATTCTCCAAAACACCATCTAAAACAAGAAATGAATTACATAATTCTAAACGTGATCTAAAAAATAGAAAATGATTTGTCATATTTTATCCATTATCATTAAACATAGGAATTAAAATCAAGACAAAATATTCCCCTAGATGCATAAACACTTATTCGTGCATTCACATTCAATTCATATATATTTGTTAAAAAAATATATAGATTAATGAGTAAAAATTTATATATTTTTGTTAGCGAAATTTTAATGAATTTCCTACTGAAATTAACGAATATAACTCTTAAATCAATAAAAAGAACTGAATTAATGTCATACGAGATGCAAACATCAACACCAAAAACAGCATGATGCCAATGAAAGATCTTTTGGTTTCCATGGCAATCCAAATTTCCCCCACAAATTAAAGAAGTATATGTATGATTCTTACAACTTACAATACTTATATACGTATATATTGAGACATTACGAAGTTTCCTTCTCAATTAATCAGAAATTCTATTAACTCATTTTATCCCACTTAATCGATCCTTTTGGAATAACATGATAATCCTTTACATCAATAATCGATGAACAAATATAGTATCTTTAAATTGCTTGGAAATGAAATTTTATACTAATTTCCGTTAATATTAGTTGGAAAATTGAGATTTTCACTCTCCTGTAACTGTAAAATTTTAATGGAAACTAGGTATATAAACAGGTTAAGTAGGATTAAATGTGCCTCTTCCACCAACTATTCAAATTTTTAATTCAATCACCCTTTACTCCTACCCTAATCCATTACACTGACGTTTAGATTGGTATGACTAAATAGAATAATAAGGGAATAAAATGAACTTATGAATGGAATAGTAAGGTATGACTGAATAGAATAATAAAGGAATTGAATGAACTTATGAATGAAATAATAATGAGAATGAAATGATTAAAAATTATTTTTATCATGATTAATATCGTTCATGAATAACTCAAATAATAAAATTTATATTCATTAATAATTTCAATTTCATTGATAGTTTTTATAATATTTTACATTTAAATTTAATTTATATAAAATATTAAATTAATTAAAATTTTAATGAAGATTTTAAATATTTTAATAATTATAGAAAAATATTAAATTAAAAATAAAATAAGGAGTAATATTTTTAAAATATAAATAAAATTTAAAATACAAATAAAAAATATTAAATTTGCTTTTTTGCTTTTTAAATATTAAAAAATACAAATAGTTTGTTTTTTACATTTAGATTAAGAGATATAATAATATTTAATGTAAAGTGTGTAAGTGTATTAGTGTTGTATGTGGGCCCTATATGGAATAATTAATTATTTTGTGTGAGTTCAACTAAAATAAAAAAAAAATGTAAACCTTGATAGTTGGTACAACTCAAAATGAAAAACGTGGAGTATATATATTGAGATATGAAGAAAATATTGAGATGAATTAAAAAATATATATGAATAAATTATTGAGACGGAGAGAATAGTTAGAGGGGCAAGGGATTTTTGTGTGATATACATGTTATTTATTATATAATAATTGACATATAGTAATACAAAATAGAATATTCAATCATGTGAAAAGAGTTTGATGATTTTCTTGTATAAAATGATTTTTTCCTCACCCTTACATTCTTCTACATATCATCTATATATTAAAATTCGAAACCGCTAATTGATTTTATTTATTGTGGAGAGAGGTGAGTAAATATTAATATAGCAATTAAGTAGATTAAGAGAAGAACTAACCTTATGATCCTCTCATGACTTCCATGAATATTGCACCGAAAGTTCCTGGGGAAGCCCATCCACGGATCGTGCAAAATTCTTTTTTACACTCAACTCCAGCAAAGGATTGCAGTCAATTACTTTAAACTGAATAATATTTGGAAGGGATCCAAACTGGAGCTCTTCTAATTTGTAGCAATCTTTGATTATCACATTTTCAATAAGTTTAAACCTTCCACTCCACTTTCCTTTTACCAGATCCAAGTCTTCAATTTGGAGAGAGTGAAGATTTTGGAATCCATCCTCTTCCACTTCCCATGTTGGACCTTGAAAGGCGTTGCATCTCAAGTTGAGCACTTGAAGATTTGGCAACGAACCAAGCTTGCTCATTTCCTTCCAAGGATATCCCATCCCACTCAGAGTAACCTTCTTCAACGAAAACGGGAGGTGTTGAAACGAACCAACCTTAATCTTCATTACAGGATTCACGATGATACATTTAAGTGATTCCAATTTTGTTAGATTGGAAATATGATCAAAGCAAACTAAATGCTCTTCTGTCAATGCGATTTTAATTCCCAACTTCTTCAGTTTAGGGACTCTTTTGAGAACAAGGCAGCTGCCATCGGTCACATTTGATAACTTCATAAGCTTCGGCAAGGACTTGTTGCCAAGATCCGGTAGGTCACATCCCATGACGTCTAGAAGCTTCAGCTTTTCCATATCCCATATCTCCATGGGCAGATAAGACAGAGCTCCACGGTGCTTGATGCTCATATGAGGACGGACAATCAAGTATACCAATTCTTCAAGTTTGGATATAGACGGAGGAAGCTTTCCATTGCATGTGAGAGCAAGATATGTTAGCTTAACCAATTCCAGCACTTGCATTGGGAATTCATAAAAACGGATGTTAAGGGCGTCGAGCCTCTTGAGAAACTTTAAACCAAAACATATTGGTACCGTATATTGGTTATACAGACCAAAACATAAGAGTGATTGTGCGGTAGATGCGCAATTTTCTAGGATTGAGTTGTGCACTTTTTTGAGGGCAAATAAAACGTTATTGTGCAAGCTCAACCTTATCTGGTTCTGTATACCTTCTTTGAAGCCGTCACCATAACATTCTAGGACATAAAAGAAGTTGGTCCTCATAGCTTCTCTATGGCAGAAGTGCCACCAGGATGAATGTAGGCCACAAGTTTTTATGATCGCCATTAATTTCGATTGCAATACAGCATAGCTATGTTGATGGATCATCACAAGACAATTGAAGTCAAGAAAAAACATGCATTCCATCATATGAGACTTTGAATACAAGTTTATAGTTGGGTCAACAATTTCCTCGGCAGTCCACAAATTAACAAGCTTTGACCAGGGGATGCCATAGTTTGCAGGAAAAACTCCCATATAAAGAAAGCACAACTTGAATACGTCTCCTAATTGGTTATAGTGTGGATATAGTACCTCACATATTCGATCATATGCTTCAACGAAGATTTGATGCTTCCTTTGTGTGGCAACATCGTCCCAGAATGACTCCCGTGTGTCGTCGGCCTTGGACAGGAGGTCGGCAACAGTGACGATCGTAAGAGGAAGGCCGTCACACCTCTTGGCAATCATCTTTCCAGGTTCCTCAAGCTGAGGGGGAAACCTTTGGCCACCGAAAACCTTTTCGCGGAGAAGATCCCAACTTTCTTCCTCATTCATCAACCGCATTTCAACGAGCCAAGTATAATAAATGTCGTGAGGATCAACTGATTTCTTCCTAGAGGTAAGCAAGACTCGACTCCCATCTTTCTTGTCGGGAAATGAGGTTCTCAAGTAATCCCAAACATTGTCATGGCACACATCGTCCAACACAACAAGGTACTTCTTATTTTTCATCATCTCTTTTAAACGCAATTCACCTCCCTCAGTCCTCTGAGAGTCCACTTGAGCAAGAATGGCACTAGTGATCTCCTCGGGTTTCCATTCGTATCCGACAGTCACCCACACACGACAATCGAACGATTCCGACACATCCAAATCATGGAAAATCTCTCGAGCGAGAGTGGTCTTACCGATTCCCACCATCCCAACAAGTACAAAAACAGGGTAATTAACCGATGCATTTACGAGGTCTTGTTTCAGTTATCTCCTTTCGTCGGTTAATCCAACCAAGTTCACTACGACTGAGCTAGATGAACACCCCTCCAAACACTCTTTCTTGAACTTTCTCGCTGTCTCAATTAAGAAACGAATTAGTCGACAAGTCTTGCTTTCTTCGAATACTTGGTCGTCCTCAAAACTTATTACCTCCATAGCTAGCTCGTCTCCCAGATCAAGAAGATCCCTCGCCGCTCGTTCGAGCGAGGCCTTCATCCTCTTCCTGCCTCCGCTGTCCAATCCTTCGACCAATATCATCAACGACTTCAACTCTGTCGCTGCAAGCTCAAACATGTTCAGACAATTGGGAGGAAGAATAACGCCAACATCATTTATGACGCCAGAAAGAAAATACTCCACGGTAACAGCTGCAGAATAAGCCATGATTCTCTCTCTCTCTCTCGTTCAGATTACAGGTTACCAATTTGCCATTGATCTGATGAACAACACTGCCTTCTTTGAGGTTTCAACTAAGTCAACCACACTGTTCATGATGATCAAATGGCCTCAGCATTTTGCATTAAAATATTGTCGCCTCACCCTTAATTATTAAAATATTGCATGCGCTTGGCCTCATCTGGGTTAAAGCATAGTGGAATATTTTGGGAATTTCATTTTTTCTTGGGTACAGAAAGGTGAGAGCAGCGGTTAGGGTACCCGCATTTTTTTACCCGAACCCGTATCCAAAAAAAATATTATTATCCGTATCCATTTTATTATCATTTAAAATACTACTTGCAATACCCGTATCCGATTATTCCTACCTGTAGTTATCCGAACCCGTAAATTTTTTCTTTTTTAAACCTAAAATATTAAATTTCAAGTCTCAAACATTTGAATAAATATGTCTATAATATTAAACATTTTTTTTATCTCAACGTTAAACAATAATTAAAATATAACGTAAAATTACCATACAAGTTTTAAAATCTTCAATTCAAACTTCAAATAATATACAAATAAAATAAAATGATAGGTTAGATTAATAATTTGTAAATTTATTTTAATATTGAAATATGCATGTAACAAGAATTCTTGTGTCTAAACAGTGAAGGGGTATTTTTTTTAATATGAGATTAAGTGTTTGAACCCTCTATAAAGCACGTACATATAAGTATTAAATGAGACGGGTATATGCGGGTACCCGCTACCCTTATCCGATTATTATTTACGGGTAGCGGGTATCCGAGAGGGGTGAACCCGAAACCCTAATTGGAAATTTTATTTTTTTTCCAAACCTGTCCCAAACTCGATTATAGGTACTCGAACCCATTCCATTAGGGTTTGGTCGGGTCGGGTACCCGAAAAAACTCGCGAAACTGCCATCCCTAAGCAACCGTATTTCAGCTTATAGTAATTAAGTCACCGTAACACCCCCCCTCCCCCCCACACACACAACACTCCCTTACAGGTGGGATAGTAACTACTCCTTCGTTTCGAACTTATATTCACCGGCACTATAGATACTGAGTTTAAAAAAGTTGTTTTTTGATCAACTTTGTTGACTTTTTAGGAATATTATTGTATTTTTAGGTAATAAATAAATTATAAAGTATGTTATGTGTGTTAGGTGAAAATGATATTTTTGAAATTAAGATAACTTACGAAAATGGAAAGAGTGAACATAAGTGTAGGATAGAGGGAATACTATTTACTATTCCTTCCGTCCCGATAATTTATGAACACTTTCTTTATAAATTTATAAAGGAAATGTGCATAAATTAACGGGAGAGGGAGTAATATATAATCAAGTAATTCTAACAATGCTATCTTTATATGCAGATGTTTTGAATCAAACGTGGAATTTTTTAATTAATGAGAAAGGGTTAATTTTGATAATTGGGTTAATTTTAACTCTGTGAAATTTTTTGAAAAATTGATGGAGGCTAATTTTGAAATGTTTTTATGAATAGATGTAGGTTAATTTTCCCTCAAGCCTTATATATAATTTTTTTTTTAAATAAATGAGCGGGGTTTGTTAGTGATTTTAGGTATAAGGTCATTTTAAATGCACATCCTTTTTTATTAAATACACATCTTCCAATTATATAATTAAATTATATATTTTTAAAAAGTCTAAATTACCCTAATTCATTAAATACACACCCTTAAATTTCATTAACACTGTTATCTCATAAACCCTAATCTCTCATTATTTTGCATACACACTCCGAGTTATAACCATGTCTTCCCTTTATGAAATTTCCACTTCAATCAACCGTAGATGGGACTCTCTTGACTGCAACAACAATGGTGTTCTTGAAGGGAATATTTCCCAACCTTGATCCTCTAAGAAAAATCATATTTGAAGAAGCAAGATGTGACGAAAATATTTGTCTTTACGTTGTTCGGGCAATCAAATTTAATGAAAGAGTAGATCATGTCCCTAATCTGCTCCATGGATAATTGGGGGAATAGGGGAATCAAGTGATTCTTCATTTTACTGTCGAAATAGTTGGTTACCTATAACTTCTTTTTTTTTAATAAATGATTTCTTGAGAATTTCCTTACCTAATAACAAGATGTGATGTATCTCGTCTCTAGCAACATTTCAAACAAAAATTGATGAAGGATTAAATTAAAGTATTGATGTACTGGTAATTAAATTTATTTACCAAACTATGTGGAAATAGAAGAAAAAAAAAATAATATTTGTTAATTAAGTAAACTTAACATATATATTAATGATAAAGTAGAAAAATAAATATAGTTTTTGCAAGTTGCAGATTGAGAATTGTGTAATTAGATTGTGTTCTGCGAAGCTACGGGAAAAAGAAGGTTGTGTTGGGCTATATGTATTGAACAGCCACCATCTCCGGAATGATAGTAACGGTAATGTGGGGATTTTAGGGGGGGTATAATCTTAATTAATTTTAAAAGGGTGATTTTATAATTTTAGGGGTGTGTATAAAATAAAAATAAGAAGTAAAGATAAAAGAGGGTGTGTATTTAATAAAAGGGAGTGTGTATTTAACAGCACTCTGGTGTATATCAAATAGTTCTTGAATAACTGAATTTTGCCGGTGTAAACAATTTTCACAATTTTATATAAAATCTCAATTAAATCAAATAAAAAATTAATTGAAATCAAAAATCTAAATTTGACATCTGCGAAACTGTATAACAATTTTTTTTCATATCGCTTCTAAGCATTCGTATGCTTATGTATCATCCTCACTTATCCTGAAAGCCAATTAATACGAAAATTCATAGAATGCAACGAATGCTAAAAGAATGATAGATCTGGAAGAAACTTTTCCACTCTCAAGAAACAGTAGCAATGGGGGAATATATCAAAATTCATCATTTAATATCATCGCTCTCTCTTTTAGTATTTTTTATAAATTTTATTTGCAATTCTCAATTTTGATTTTTTTCTTAATTTTGATCATTTAGAATTTAGTCCCCAATTTTTTCTTCTTCTCAAAATTAAACAAATTTTGACAAAAAAGAATAATTCTGTACAATAAAAATTAGACTACATTTATGGAAGGATTAAATTTGAACAAAAAGGAGCAAAATGAAAAGAAAAAAAAATTGAAAATGACAGATAAAAATATACCAAAATTAGAATAATCGCACTTAAATGACAAATATTGATAATTTGTCTAGCAATGGTGGGAGACGACAACAACGGTGGTGGAGCAACGAAAACAACATTACTGAGGCAAGAACCATTTTGCTAAAAGAGAGTGAGAAATAACATGTCATTAATATCATTATCAATGATTATATTTATGATTCGAAGGACAAAAACATCAACTCAAAAATTTGAAAGATTAAATAATTATATACTATCAATTTAGTGTTGATCATGAATTTAAAACCATGTTCACGTCTGTTTTTAATTACAATGATTATTGTATTGTATCATAACAAGATTTAATTTCTTGAGTAAGCAGAGCGAGTATATAGCAAATAGTTGAAGAGAAGAAAAAGAGTAGCTAACCTTATAATCTGCTCTGCTCATGATTTCCATGAATATTGCGCTGAAAGTTCTTTTGGAAGTCCATCTGCAGATTCTGCAAATTTCATTTTTATTTCCATTTCAAGCAAAGGGTTGCAGTCCACCAATTTAAAAGAAAAAAAATTTGGAAGAGATTCAGGAGCAAATTGGAGCTTTTCCCATCTGTAGCAATGTTTGATACTTATATTTCTAAGAAGTTTGAAGCTTCCACTTGTCCACTTTCCTTTTACCAGATCCATGACTTCAATTTGGAGAAAGTAAAGATTTTGAAATCCACCCTCTTCCACTTCCCAAGTTGGACCTTGAAAGGCATTGCATCTCAAGTCGAGCAGTTGAAGATTTGGCAACGAAGCAAGTTTGCTCATTTCTTCCCATGGATATCCCATCCCACTCAGACTCACCTTCTTCAACGAAAACGGCAGGCATTGAAACGAAGCAACCTCAATCTCCCTTTGAGGATTAACAATGATACATTTAAGTGACTCCAATTTTGTTAGACTGGAAATATGATCAAAGCAAACCAAACGCTCTTCTGTCAATGCAATTTTAATTCCTAGCTTCTTTAGATTAGGTACTCTTTTGACAGCAACGCAACTGCCATCGGTCACATTTGACAGCTTCATAAGTTTTTTCAAGGACGCTTTGCTCAAATCCGGTAGGTCACATCCCATGACGTCTAGAAGCTTCAGATTTTCCATATCCCATATCTCCATGGGCAAATAAGACAGAGCTCCACGGTGCTTGATGCTCATATGAGGACGGATAATCAAGTATTCCAATTCTTTAAGTTTGGATATGTCTGGAGGAAGCTTTCTATTGCATGTGAGAGCAAGGTAGTTTAACTTAACCAATTCTAATACTTGCATTGGGAATTCATAAAAACGGATGTTAAGAGCCTCGAGCCTCTTGAGAAACTTTAAACCAAAACATATTGGTACCATATACTTGATATATGGACCAAAACATAAGAGAGATTGAGCAGTGGATTCGCAGTTTTCCAAGATTGAATTATGCACATCTTTGAGGGCAAATAAAACATTATTGTGCACGCTCAACCTTATCTGGTTTTCTATACCTTCTTCGAATCCATCATCGTAACATTCTAGGACATAAAAGAAGTTGGTCTTCTTAGCTTCTCTTTGACAGAAGTGCCACCAAGATGAATGGAGGCCACAGGTTTTAATGGTCCGCATTAATGTCGATTGAACTACAGTATAGCTTGTTTGGTGGAGTATGACAAGGGAATTGTAGTCGAGAAAAAGCATACATTCTAGCATATGAGATTCTGAATACAAGTTTATACTTGGGTCAACAATTTCCTCAGAAGTCCACAAATCAACAAGCTTCGACCAGGGGATCCCATAGTTTGCTGGAAAAACTCCCATATAAAGAAAGCATAACTTGAATTCTTGTCTTAATTGGTCATAGTTTGGATATAGTACCTCGGATATTGGATCATATGCTTCGACGAAGACTTGGTGCTTCCTTTGCGTTGCAACATCGGTCGGCAACAGTGACGATTGTAAGAGGAAGGCCGTCACACCTCTTGGCAATCATCTTTCCAGGTTTCTCAAGCTGAGGAGGACAGCATTTACTACCAAAAACCTTATTGCATAGAAGATGCCAAGTTTCTTCTTCGTTCATCAACAAGTGTAGGAAAGGTCGTGATGATCTATTGATTTCTTCCTAGTGGTAAGCAAGACTCGACTCCCATCTCTTTTGTCTGGAAGTGAGGTTCTCAAGTAGTCCAAAACATCGTCGTAGCTCACATCGTTCAACACAAGGAGAAACTTCTTACTCGTCATCATCTCTTTCAAATGCAATCTCCCTGCAGTTTCCTCCTCGTATCCACCTCCCACAGGGTCCACCTGAGCAAGAATGGCTCTCGTCACTTCCTCGGATCTCCATTCATCTCCAACAGTCACCCACACACAACAATCGAACGATTCCAAAACATCTAAATCTCCGAAAATCTCTCGAGCAAGAATGGTCTTACCAGTGCCCGCCATCCCAGCAAGTACAAAAACAGGGTTGGCAACAAACAGACTTAGAAGGAATTGTTTGAGCGACCTCCGCTCCTCACGAAATCCGACCATTTTCGATTCTTTCGGTAAAGATCCACCTTCACCTTCATCCTCGTAGTACTCTTCCTTCGCCTGCTTCGCTGTCTGGATTAAGGAATTTAGATCTCCACAAGTTTTGCTATTTCTGAATTCTTCCTCATCCGTACTCGTTTCGCCTCTATATACCTCGTCTCCCAGATAACGAATAGCCTCTGCAGTTCGTTGGAGAGAGGGCTTCATCCTCTGCCTGCTTCTGCTGTCCAATCCTTCGACGAATGTCATGAAGGAATTCAACTCCTTCACTGCAAGTTCAAACACTTTGAGGGAATTGGGGGAAAGGACAGCGCCAGCATTTTTTAAGAAGCTAGTAAGAAATGACTCCACTGTAACGGCTGCACAATAAGCCATCTCCCAGATTAATTCTCTCTCTCTCTAATTCAATCAGCTCAGATTACAGCCTACTAATTTGGTATATCGAATACTGATCTAATGAAGATCTCTGCGTTTTCAAGATTAACGGCTGCACAATAAGCCATCTCCCAGATTAATTATTGAATCATCTCTGAATATCCTAATAAATCCAATTCCATCCAGCTGTCATCTCTTTTTAATTACTAACGCTGTCTGTACTGTTTAATAAATTAGATCTAAGTTTCTATCACCATATTTTGAAAATAACACCATATTCTCATGGATCTTGAATCTCTTGTTACATTTTGATGTTACATCTCCTATTACACGCGTTAGATGAGTGACACGTATGCGAAGAAGAAAATCTCAATCTTTCCCTTAAGGTTGATTATTAGGGTATAAATTAGTTTATCATACGTGTCAATCATCCAATGGTTTGTAATAGGAGAAGGAAATGTAACAGAAGATCCGAACCAATTTTTATGTGTCGTCCATCATTGATATAGTTATGAAACAATATCAAACAAGTTATTATTTTTGTTTTTTTATTATTTTTTTTAATTTTTATGTCTAAGTTTCCTTTAATTAATAAATAAACAACATGCAAGATTTGTCTTAGTCTCATTCGTTTGGTAATGATGCAACCCCCCCCCAAAAAAAAAAAAAAAACTCTCGGTTACACTATAAAAAAAATCATATTTTTACCTAAATGACCTAATTCCGTTGCTAAATCAAGTTACCATCGGATTAGCAACCAAAATTTTTAATGAATTATATTCCGTTTGGTAATGTTTTAGCAATATTGGAACGTAGGAAGTACAGTGAGTAAATTAAAAGAGCATGATTTAAAATTTGTTGAGGAAGCAGAGTGAGTAATATATCCTTGTAATCCGCTCATGATTTCCATAAAGATTGCACCATAAATTTCTCTGGAGGTCCATCCTGGGATTGTGAGAAATTCTTTTTTAAATCCATTTCAAGCAAAGGATTGCAGTCGACCACTTGAAAAGTTAAGATATTTGGAACGGATCCAGGAGCAAATTGCAGCTCTTTCAGTTTATAGCAATGTTTGATACTTGCGTTTCTAAGAAGTTTGAAGCTTCCACTTGCCCACTTTCCTTTTATCAGGTCCAGGTCTTCAATCACGAGAGAGTAAAGATTTTGAAATTCATCTTCTTCTACTTTCCATGATGGACCTCGAAACGCATTGCATCTCAAGTTGAGCATTTGAAGATTTGGCAACCAAGCAAGTTTGCTCATTTCTTCCCAAAGATATCCCATCCCACTCAGACTCATCTTCTTCAACGAAAACGGGAGGCATTGAAACGAATCTAACAAGATATGTTAGCTTAACCAATTCCAGCACTTGCATTGGGAATTCATAAAAACGGATGTTAAGGGCGTCGAGCCTCTTGAGCAACTTTAAACCATAACATATTATATTGGTTATACAGTCCAAAACATAAGAGAGACTATGCTGTGGATGCGCAGTTCTCCATGATTGAGTTATGCACATCTTTGAGGGCAAATAAAACGTTATTGTGCAAGCTCAACCTTATCTGATTTTATATGCCTTGTTCGAAACCATCATCATAACATTCTAGGACATAAAAGAAGTTGGTCCTCCTAGCTTCTCTTTGGCAGAAGTTCATGTAGGCAACAAGATGACCATGACAAGATAATTGGAGTCGAGAAAAAACATGCATTCTAGCATACGAGATACTGAAGACACCTGGCTCAACGACTTCCTCAACAGCCCACAAATTAATGAGCTTCGACCAGGGGATCTCACAGTTTGCAGGAAAAACTCCCATATAAAGAAAGCATAACTTGTATTCGTTTCTTAATTGATTATAGTTTTGATATAGTACCTCACATATCTGATCATATGCTTCGACGAAGACTTGGTGCTTCCTTTGTGTTGCTACATCGGCCCAGAATGATTCCCGTGTGTCGTCGGCCTTGCACAGGAGGACGGCAACAGTGACGATTGTAAGAGGAAGACCGTCGCACCTCTTGGCAATCATCTTTCCAGGTTTCTCAAGGTTCCAACTTTCTTCTTCATCCATCAACCTCGTTTGAATGAGACAAGCATAACGATAGTCGTGATTGTGAAATATTTTCCTCGACTCCCATCTTCGTTGTCGGGAAGTGAGCTTCTCAAGTAATCCAGAACGCCGTCGTAGCTCACATCGTTCAACACAACAAGGTACTTGTTACTCTTCATGCTCTGTTTCAAACGCAACCTCCCTGCTTCCTCCTCATATCCACCTCCCACGAGCATCACCTGAGCAAGAATGGCTTTAGTAACTTCCTCAGATTTCTAGTCACGATCATATCCAACATTCACCCACACACAACAGTGGAACGAATCCACAACATCCAAATCTTCGAACATCTCTCCAGCAAGAGTAGTCTTACCAATGCCCACCATCCCAGAGAGCACAAAAACAGGGTTTGCAATCCGGAGATTTAAGAGTACTTGTTTGCCTAATCTCCGGTCCTCATGTTGGACTTGCGCTATGAATATGAAGACGACGTCGTCCCACCTGCATCCTGACAACACTCTTCCTTCATCCTCTTCACTGTCTCAATCACGGAATGAATGTCTCCACGATATCTCCTCTTCCAGATCAAGAATAGCCTCCGCCGTTCGATCGAGCGAGCCTCTCATCCTCTTCCTGCTGCCGCTGTCCAATCCTTCCACCAATGTCATCAAGGATTTCAACTCCCGTTCAATCATTTCCACAGATTTGGGAGGAAGGAGAACGCCAAGATTAGTTAAGACACTAGAAAGAACGAACTCCACGGTGATGGCTGCAGAATAAACCATCTCTCTCTCTCTCTCTAATGTAATCAACTGAATCACACAGATTACAGGCTAATGAAGATCACTGCCTTTGAGATTTACTCATTCAACGACACTGGTCACCATAAATTACTTAATTAATGGTCTTATAAGAATGTTAAATAAAATATTTCAGCTTCACATTGGCCTATTATACTCCCTCAGATCACCGGCAACGCATACATTTGTTATCTTTTATATGACGAAGGAGTATTATTATTTAATACTCCCTTCTTTCTATAAGGGTGATATATATATATATATATATATATATATATATATATATATATTGGATATATTTCCTTCGTCTCACTAAAAAGTTTCCATTTTATTATATTGGTCGTCTCATTTAAAGGTTCTCATTTTTTCTTTTTAGTAAAAGACCCCACATATGACCCACCATTCACTACTAACACATCTACCCACAACACATTAAATAATAATATTTCTTAATTCACGTACAAAAAGTAAATGGAGACTTATGCCCGGGAGTAGGACGGAGAGAATATGTAATAGTTAGTTGTATCAGTCGAGGGTATGAATCTTATATATTAATTGTATTAGTGTGTGTCTCATATATTAATTCAATTAATGTGTGTGGATTTCATATATTAATTGTATTAGTGATTTGTGTGAGTTTCATATATTAAAAAAAAGACATTTTGGTACGAACACAAAAATGACCATATGTATCCCTAGCCGTCGGGAGTATTGTAGAATGAGCTTGTAATTACTTTACTAATCAATTTTATTGACTAATAATACTAGTATTAATAATAAATTGCACTTGGAAGACTGGTGGAATATTTAGGAAAGCTCATTTTATGAGGTTTAATTTTTAAATTTTTTTTTCAAGATAAGCTCATATTTACATTTTGGATTATAAAAGTGATTTCCACTGTTTATAATTTATTAATAACACCCCCTCAATCACACTTTACAAAGAACGTGAAAGGCTTTGCCAATTACTCCCTCCGTACGCCTCAAAGGTGGATATTTGTTTTTTGCACATGGATTAAAGAGTATTATTATTTAAGGTGTAGTTGGTAGTTGTATTAGTGGAGTGTATAGACCCCATAAATTTATTGTATTAGTAATGTGTGTGGGTCTCATGTGTTTAAAAAGGGAAACGTGGACCTTTGATGCGAACGTCCAAAATGACAAAATATGGACCTTTCGGACGGATAAAGGGAGTAAGTCGGAGAAAATTCCTTACAAAGGCACTCAAATTTGGTTTTATTACATGCATCCTAAACAGCGATGGATGTTGGAATTTAGAGGGGGCTAGTTACCTAACATTGTGAGAGTGAGACAGAGTTTCTTATGCACCCAAGAACACGATTTAGATCCGCGCGCCGAGCAGCACTTCTGCATTTCAATTCGAAAGATAATATTTTGTTTGGGATGTCTTGAGACTATCGGATATTATTGTACGTAATTGATTATCACTTTTTATTAAAAATATTATTATTTTTTAAAAGAATATTATCATTTTTCGTTTATAATATAAATTGCTCATGAAATACTAAGTTTAAAATTAAAATCGTCCAATACAAATTTATTTTATTCAAAATGATAGTTCCTAAAAATTTAATTTCTCCGAAATAGTCCCATAAATTTTAATTCTCAACAAAATGAAAATGGTCTTTTTATTAAAAATGTTAAATTTTTCTAGTTCTCTGGGTTGAAACTAAATCATTACTTTTATAGGTTATGAGACGGAATTGATAAAAAATAATTTTTGGACGAAATTGGATCAAAATTGAAAGATTAATTTGGGATGAGAATGAATGTTTTAATTATTTTGGAACTTTTTTCCATATAAAGTAATAATATAAGATATAGGATAGTTTAGTTGTCTTAAACTCAAGACGAATATTACCATAGGGTCTGTTTGTCCAATCTTCTTGATTGATTGCAATTTTGATTTGTCTCTGATGTGCAATTTCGATTTGTCTCGTATGGAGAAGAGAGATGAAAGTTTTTGGAGATTTTAAATAACGTCGTATAACAAATATCATGTCTAAATATTCGTTAGCTTCACCTAAATTATTGTCAGCTTACTAAACTAATTCATAGTAATGGCAAATAATATTATAATTCATTGCACCTACTCATTTGGTCTCAGCTGGCCGGTTTGAATGGTGGAATTTTGGGAAGCTTATAATTCATAAATTAAGGGCGATAACTTTTTCCTTAAAAGCAGCTCACTATTATATTTTTGAATTTGGGCTAATGGAATGAAAAAAATGATCATTACCTTTACATTATTTATATCAAGTGGAAGTCTTCGTTCCGTTTTTAAGATTTCCCGAATTAAGAAAATATTTGGTTCACATTAATTGCATTTATATGAGTTTATTTCTAAGCACTTAGTAAAAAAAACGAGTCCTATAAAATGCAATCTATGAGGAAAGTAGGTAAGATAGTCCTTGAAACTAATAAAAATTAAAAATTAAGGGAATTTTATGCCCATACCATATTAATAATATTTACAAACTATATTGATCCACATTTTAAATGTATGTGAACTAAACACTCTTTAATTACATAGTCTTTTAAGGGGTTACTTGTGTGGTGAGTTAAAAGGTCAAATCCTTGTTAATCGGTTGAGTTACATAACGTATACAAACAGAGTAACAAACACCAAAACAAGGTGAAAACGAAAAATTGCAGCAGCACAAGGCCTTTCCAAGTACCATAAATGTCAAAAGAAAAATATGCATAACAGCAGCACAAATAACCGAGTGTTACTAATCTTATAATCCGCTAATTATTTCCATGAATATTGCACCAAAAATTCACTTGGAGGTCCATCCTCGGATACTGCGAATTTCCTTTTTATAACCACTTCAAGCAAAGGATTGCACTCCAACACTTGAAAAGAAGAAATATTTGGAAGGGATCCAGGAGCAAATTGGAGCTTTTCCAATTTGTAGCAATGTTTGATACTTATGCTTCTAAGAAGTTTGAAGCTTCCACATTTCCACTTTCCTTTTACCAGATCCACGTCTTCAATTACGAGAGAGTAAAGATTTTGAAATCCATCCTCTTCCACTTTCCATTTTGGACCTCGGAATGCATTGCATCTCAACTTGAGTATTTGGAGATTCGGCAACGAAGCAAGTTTGCTCATTTCTTCCCACGGATATCCCATCCCACTCAAACTCACCTTCTTCAACGAAAACGGCAGGCATTGAAACAAAGCAACCTCAATCCTCCTTCCAGGATTCACAATGACACATTTCAGTGATTCCAGTTTTGTTAGATTGGAAATATGATCAAAGCAAACCAAACGCTCTTCTGTCAATGCGATCTTAATTCCTAGCATCTTCAGATTAGGGACTCTTTTGAGAACAATGCAGCTACTACTGGTCACATTTGATAGCTTCATAAGATTTTGCAAGGACGCATTGCCTAGATCCGGTAGGTCACATCCCATGACGTCTAAATACTTTAGCCTTTTCATATCCCATATCTCCATGGGAAGATAAGACAGAGCACCACAATGCTTGATGCTCATATGAGGACAGACAATCAAGTATTCTAGCTCTTCAAGTTTGGATATGGATGGAGGAAGCTTTCTATTGCATGTGAGAGCAAGATAAGTTAGCTTAACCAATTCCAGCACTTGAGTTGGGAATTCATAAAAGCGGACGTTAAGGGCATCGAGCCTCTTGAGCAATTTTAAACCAAAACATATGGGTACCATATATTGGTTATACGGACCAAAACACAAGAGAGATTGTGCGGTGGAGACACAATTTTCTTCTATTGAGTTATGCACATCTTTGAGGGCAAATAAAACATTATTGTGGATACTCAACCTTATCTGGTTTTGTATGCCTTGTTTGAAACCATCATCATAACATTCTAGAACATAAAAAAACGTAGTTCTCCTAGCTTCAATTTGGCAGAAGTGCCACCAGGATGAATGGATGCCACAAGTTTTTATGGTCACCATTAATTCCGATTGAAATACAGTATAGTTTGTTTGGTGGATCATGACAAGAGAATTGGAGTCGAGAAAACGCATGCATTCTATCATATGAGATACTGAAGACAAGTTTATACTTGGTTCAACAACTTCCTCAACAATCCACAAATTAATGAGCTTCGACCAGAGGATCACATAGTTTGCACGAAAAACTCCCATATAAAGAAAGCATAACTTGAATTCGTCTGGTAATTGGTTATAGTCTAGAAAAAGTACCTCGGATATCTGATCATATGCTTCAATGAAGACTTGGTGTTTCCTTTGTGTTGCTACATCGGCCCAGAATGATTCTTGTGTGGCCCAAAATGATTCTTGGGTGTCCTCGTCGTCCTCAACCATGGACAGGAGGTCGGCCACCTTGATGATTGTAAGAGGAAGGCCATCACACTTCTTGGCAATCATCTTTCCAGGTGTCTCAAGCTGTGGTGGAAACCATTTACCTCCGAAAACCCTATCGCGTAGAAGATGCCAACTTTCTTCTTCGTTCATAAACCGCATTGGAAAGAGTAAAGCATAATATACGTCGTTATGATCAATGAATTTCTTCCTAGTGGTAAGCAAGACTCGACTCCCATCTCTGTTGTCGGGAAGTGAGGTTTTCAGGTAATCCAAAACATTTTCATTGCTCACATCGTCCAACACAACCAGGTACTTCTTACTCCTCATGCTCTGTTTCAAACGCAATCTGCCTACTTCCTCCTCGTACCCTCCTCCCACGACCATCTCAGGGTCCACCTGAGCAAGGATGGCTCTAGTGATTTCCTCGAATTTCCAGTCGTGATATCCCACCGTCACCCACACACAACAATCGAACGAATCCAAAACATCTAAATCTTGGAACATTTCTCGAGCAAGAGTGGTCTTACCAATGGCCGCTATCCCAGAAAGCACAAAAACAGGGCTTGTCATACGTAGATTTAGAAGTTTTTGCTTGAGCGATCTCTGCTGGTTGTGTAATCCAACCATGTCTGACTTGGAGACAACTCTTGATGAAGATCCACCAGCTTCGTCGTCGTAACACATGACTTCTTTCTTCATCTGTTTCACTGTCTCAATTACGGTATGTATATCCCGACAAGTTTTGCTATTTTTGAATTCTTCATCATCTGCACACGTCTCGTCCCTGAATAGCTCGTCCCCCAGATTACGAATAGCCTCGGCTGTTCGTCGGAGAGAGACCTTCATCCTTTCCCTGCTTCTGCTGTCCAATCCTTCCACGAATGTCATGAAATAATTCAACTCCTTCACTGCCAGTTCAATCGTTTTCAGAAAATTGGGAGGAAGGAGAACGCCAACTTCATTTAAGACGGTGGAAAGAAGTGACTCCACGGTAGCGGCTGCAGAATAAGCCATATGTGCCTCTTTAATGGAATCACAACAGATTACAGCCAACCAATTTGCTATTGATCCAACCAATATCACTGCATTTCAACGTTTAATTGCTAAGCAACACAACTACTCATGATCATATGGTCTTACACTTTTGCATAAAATATTGCTCGTTCGCTGTAAATTATTGACTCTGAATATCCTAAATGAAGACAATTCCATCAAGCTGTCATCTGTTTTTAATTACTAATGCTGTTTTTACTGTTTAATACTCCGTTCCATTCTCGGTCAGTGTAGATACGATTGAGAAATTATAATGATTTTTTTTTTAAATATTGTTCAGTTATTAATGAGAATGTTGATTTTGTTTGGATTCAAAGGTGGATGGATGATCCTTAGGGCATCGCTCTAGTCCGATTCCATTATAATATGAATGAGTAATTTTAATTTTTTTAATAAAGCCAAATTAAAAAAATTATTATGTCCTCCTAAAGAAAGTTCAATAATAAATCTAGTATTCCAAATTATATAATGTGTTAGTCTAATTATAATATTTTTGATATATTTTACCATATACTCCCATTTTATTCCACAAATTATTTCACAATTTCCTTTATTCCAATATTTATGTATGTTTCAAAAAATGAAAATAATTAAAATACATGTTAATAATACATCTCAATAATTTTATACACTTTTTATCTTTTTTTTTTTAAATACTCAATCTTACATGTATCTAATAAATGGTCTTAGAATTTTTTAAATAAGATGTTGCAGCTTCAAATACTTTTAAATTTTTTTTTAAATACTCAATCTTACTGATTAGCCATTTTGTAGTTAGGATGACCAATTCAACAATTTATCGAACCACAGAGAGGAAGTTACTAGTGCTTAAGCGATATAACGTTTTTCGTAATTTTATAGAGACGAATCATCGAAGGGGTTGTTGATCAAACAAACAAGTAAATAGTAATCAATGCAAGAAAACAAGCAATGATCAAACAAACAAGATAAATGGATTAAAAGTGGTTTTCCAACTTGATTAAAAGTGAGATTAACAACAATCAAGAAGTGGTAATTCTAGGAATTATATATCGAATTCATATGTATCGTGGATATAGGATTAAGGCCAACACTAAATCCTTCTAAACTTCATCTCGAAATGAATAGAATGTGAATCCAGTTAAGAATCCCAAAATAGCTCAATAGATTGGTTCTCACTCAAACAATTCCATCTGGGTACTAAGCTTGAAATGAGAGTCGACCTTCATACAATTAATCGACCTCTCGATCTAATCAATCAAATATTCTATCAAAGGGTTCTAAATCATAAAGGACATCTCTATCTCTTTAAGACTTGCAATGCATATGAAGTGTATGATGACTTGATTCAATCAACTATCCTAAACATATAATCGACTTCTCAATCTAATCATATGCCCATAACAATTAACCACACAAATCAACAATATAAATCAAGCAATTAACAATCAATGATAGAAAATCATAGATCCAATCAACATATGAATTCAAATACACAAATCCCCAAAATTAACCAACAACTCTCATGTTCCTAATCCCACTGATCGTCGCTATTTTCACCTAAATTTTAGTGTCTTTTTGTGTATGTTTTTGTATTATTTCATCCGTATTTGTGTGTAATTTGGTTGTGTCATGTGATTTTATGGAAATGTGTGAGAATGAGCTTAAGCGTATGAAAAACAGGTGAAAACGAAGCAAGACGCGAGATGAAATTGAAGATCCAAGAAAGAGCACAGAAACTCAGTCGAATTTCTGGAAATTCGATCGAATTTTTCTTACAGAATGAGTTGGAAAATTTTGCATAAAACTCGATCGAGTTTCCAAAAACTCAGTTAAGTTTCCAAAAACTCGGTTGAGTTTCTCTTACAGAAAAATTCGAAAACAGGCCAGCATGAAAACTCGATCGAATTTCTTGAAATTCGGTCGAATTTTTGAGCATTTTGGCGGATGAAAACGCGCTCCAGCTTGAAGAAACGTGGTTTGCATGGAAACTCGACCGAGTTTCTAAAAACTCAATCGAATTTTTGGACAAAAACCAGCTGTCAAAGTGCGATCTTCAGGAGTTCCAAGGGGTATAAATACCCCCAATTTCAACATTCATACCAGATTTTTTAGGGCTTTCACCGTTTCACACACATCACACATTATTCCCTTTAATTCATACCATCATCTTTCTTCATTCATCATCTATTGCATCTTCTTCATCCACTCATCAAATCCACCATTCAAGAACTCAAGAAATCAAGAACTAGAGATGGAGATCAAGAAGAATAGAAGATTCTCTTCAAGCAATTGATAGGGAAGAATTTATTCATTTTGTATTTCTTTTTGATTTGAGACTATGGATATATGTAATGAATCATTTATGTGTTTTGTTACCATTATCATGTTAGGCTAATTCCTCTAGTGGGATTAGGGATATGAAGAACACATTGGGTTTATATTATCTTGTGAATTAAATTGGTTTTTGACTTAATTGATGTTGATTTCTATTCATGGGTTTTAATTGTTTTAATGTTGTGATAGCATGGTTTGTTATTAATGAATGATTATTGGTTTAATGGATTGTTGATCAATGAATTGATTTATGGTAATTAAATGCTATCATGATGTTCATGTGTATATTGCTTGGAGTGAGACGGAAACGACCCTCTTAAGTATTAGAAATGCATGAATAAACATAGAGTTTAGGTTTGACCGAGAGGATATTTGAATTCGATGAGGGAAACCAATCCATTCGTTAGCTTTAGTACACAAAAAGGAGAGTTAATTCTAATTAGTACCTCTTAAGGGAGAATTGTGAATTGATTAATACCTAGATAGGCTAAGTGCTTTTTGGAGTCTTTAGTGGATCAACAACCTTAGTAACCTGAAATGGAGCTTTGGATAGATTTGTGATCACCCTTAATCTACATCAATAGAGTTAAATTCCTTTTGCATGATAATATGAATTGAGTGTGCTTGGATGTTTCTAATCCCATGTTTTTCCATACTTGAATTTTAGTACCTATTCTCTTCTATTTTTATTCATTTTTAATTGTCATTTTCCTTATTTGCTATTTCATCTACTTGTTAATTTGCTTTAGTTGATAATTTCAATATCATTCTAAAAACCTCTATCATCCTTACAAAAGTGACATAAACAAGAGCTCACATATTTTATTAATCCAAACTTAACTCCTTTGTGGTTCGATAATTTTATTTCTTAGGATATACTTCTACAACGATCGAGTACTCTTGCTCGTGAGTGTAAAATATTCGAACAAGAAATTGGCGTTGTTGCCAAAGGGGAGTTTAACGGATTAGTGGAATACTGTGTTATTGTTTTAGTTGTTCTTGATAAGGATACTTTTTATTTTATGTTATTTCCTATTTTGTTTGTGGTCTCACTCTTTGAATTTTCGTAGGTGTTTTATGATCACAAGATCAAAGGAAAATCAATCGATTGTTCCTTTGAATTTGGAGATAGAAAAGACCGCACGACAAAGGAAACGAGAGAGACGAAAAGTTAGAAAAGAAAAGATGGAAAATCAACGTGGAGAAAATGTTAATCTTGACCCACCCCAAGATCCATTACAAGATCAAAGGGGGTACAAGAAGGAGTGCAAGAGAATAAAGCGGAGAAGTTTAGGAATTTCATTGCTCAAAATCAAGACTACATGCAATTGCTTGTAAATCAAGAAGCTCAAAGGATACTCCAACAACAAGAGTTGCAAAGGCCTAGAGCAATTCGGGATTACTTCCAACCGAGAGCCGTGCATAATATGGTTCCTCCGGTTCAAGCCAACAATTTTGAAATTAAGACCGGATTGATCAATATGGTCAAAGCAAATCATTTTGGAAGAGATCCTCTTGAAGACCCGAACACTCATCTAGCTATTTTCTTGGAGGTTGCAAATACCATAAAGATGAATGGAGTGTCGGAAGATGTTATTCGAATGAGGTTGTTCTCTTTTTCTTTAAGAGACAAGGCTAAAGCATGGTATAATACAATTCCATTGGGAAATTGTAATACATGGGAAGATCTTGAGCAAAGGTTCCTAAACAAGTACTTTCCTCCTTCGAAGACTCTCCAATTGAAAAGCCTTATCACTCAATTTAGGCAACTTCCGGATGAAAGTATTTATGAAGCATGGGAACGCTACAAAAAGATACTACGAAAGTGTCCTCAACATGATTTTCATGAGAATCAACAAGTGGCTTTCTTTTATCAAGGGTTGAGTCAACAAAATCAGATGCATGTAGATGCCTCATCCGGAGGGTCTATATTTGGAGTGAATGCTATGAAAGCTATGAAAATTTTTGAAGATATTGCAATGAATGCTTATCAATGGCCTTCCGAGAGAGTAATGAGAGGTTATGCATTCGGAAAGGTGGCTCAAGTGAAGAGTGTTGATAAAGTGAAGAGTGATGTGTTTCAAAGTGAAGGAATGAAAAAATTTAATGAGGGAATCCATGTTTTAACAAAGTAATTGAATTTGATCACTCAAGGAGTGAGTCAAGGGGGAAGTACAAGTGCTAACGTGAATGATGAGAGCAATGTTATGCAATGTGTAGAGGATGTTGCTTATTTAGATAGGAGAAATTACCAAGGGAATTTCCAACATCAAGGGAATTCCCAAGGTAATTATCCTTCTAACCAAGGTAATTTTCAAGGAGGATATCAAGGGCAAGCTCAGGAGAATAATTTCAATCAGCGCTAAGTTTAACGTCTTCAAGCCAGACGGAATATAGAGAACTCATCGGAATGGCCAAGGATAGTGTTCGTTCTTGCCATCAAAATTTAATCTTTGTGCTTCTTCCTCTATGAGGCATTTGTGGTAAGTAACGACCTCGGTAGCATCCTTCGAGATTGGCTTTAGAAATTCAACTCGCTTGAGCTTGCATTCTATTAACTGCTCTTTTCTCGACCACCACTTATTCCTCTTTATCAAGTATGTTCCTAACATTTCTTCAAGCTCTCTTTTGAGAAGAATCAATAGGTACAAAGTTAATATAAATAATATTTTGAAATTCAATGCAACTTGAAGAGTTAAAAGATGTAGAAATGCTCATTTCACTACCGAACTCATCATCAAGTGCTCTTAGACCTTGTTCCACTTCATCAAATTCATACTCATCTCTTGATTCTTCATCTTCACTTGAATTTTCCTTATCAAAAAGAGACAACAAATCATAGATATTCTCTTTCTCCTTTAAGTTTTCTTCTACCTTAGGCTCTTTACCCCTCTCACTTTCATCCTCTAAGTTTTCTTCTACCTTATCTTCCTTATCCTCAATAAGCTCATCATCTCTGAGTCTTCATCATCCCCCGAACACTCTTCTACCTCTAACACTTCTTTAATCTTTTCATCAAAATTTTCCATGTCATAGAGAGTGTTTGTTCACTTATCATTTGAGTCAATTGAAGTTCTATGGCTTCAAATCTCCTCTCCTCTTCTTCAACTTTTCTCTTTCTTTCTTCCCTTCCTTCTTCAAGCATTTTCATTATTTGACTTAATTGATCTTGCAAGGAAGGTTTTCCCTCATCATATGGTAGACACTCTTCTTGGGAATTCCTTGAACATATTCGTTTTGAATACTTGTTCCATTCCCCATTTGGTAGTTGGGCATGTTCCACACTTGTCTCTCATTAAAGTTGGAAGTAGGCATTGAGTAGGCATTTTGAGACTCATAGCTTGAAAGACTTGGTTGGAAACTTTGCCTTGTATTACTTCCATAAGCATATCTTCTATGCATTTCCATCAAGGCATCATTTTCGGATAGAGGAGTAACCGTAGGAACTTGATTGTTGTAAGAACTTGGAACGGAATAAGTATTTTCTTGATATGGTTGAAATGTATTAACATTGTAAGCTCCTTGCTATTCCTCATAACTCCCATTGTTGTAGCCTTGAGACCTTGCTTGACTCATTTGACTACTATACCCATAGTTGCTCTCATTCTTATAGCCTATTGATTGTTGTGGTGGAAACAAGCCAAGTAGATTTTCATAATTTCCTCCTAAGTATTGGTTCCACTCATCCATGTTCATACTCTTCTTTTCAAGGCTTACTACAACTTTCCTTCACTTACTATTTTTGGTTTGTTCCTCCTCTTCTTTCAAGGTTGATTTACCTATCAAGAAGAACAAGTTAGAACAAATTTTTCAAAACAAATATATAATGCAAAAATAAGAAAAATGTCCTAAGTAGAGCTAACAAATTCAAACACGTTACACCGAAGGCTTTTGCCCTGTCAACAGCATCATGAACTTGGTTTCAATTTTGATTTAAATTGATTTAGAGCAAGTGCACTCTATCGTGTGTAGTACGTAAGCGACCAAGTGCAAAATTTATAAGATATCGAACCCAAGGGCGAAAGTGGGTAGCCGTGTTTGAGAAGTGTTTCACTCTATTAGGACGAATCAAAGAATGAGGGTTGAATTATACAACAAACTAAGCTAGAAAGCAATTAAAATACAGAACATATAAAAATGTGATGGAAAATGGATGAAGGTGAACAATCTAAGAAGTATGTAAAACAAGAAACACTCATGGAAAATGTATATATAAACTCACACACACACATGCATTGGTGATCTTCATGTTATGATATTAAGGTCACTCAAAGAGTGTTTTCAATCCTCACTATTCTTATAGGTACTTACGGATATTAATATACCGGTATAGAGATATTATCACGAAGAATTTTCTCTAGTAGGCAGGGACGTTTTCCTAGTGTTCCCTTTCTAAGGTCAAGTGAAAATTAGTTTGCTTTCCCTTATCATATCAAACACTTTCACAAGTAATTATCAATAATGTCCTATCATGAGGTTCTAAGAACATGAAGGTTATGACCAAACTTCCCATATACTTAACATAGTCATCTCATGCAATCAATTATTCAATTAAACCAATAAGCATAATATTGGAATGACCATCCTAACACTATGAATAGAGAATTTAATCACACAAATCATACATAAAATGAGAATAAGCATTCATGATAGAAAATATTCATAACAATCATTTCATCAAACATGTAGTGTGCAAAATCTATATAATCCATAACCAATCACATTGCTAGCCTCACATGAGGACTAGCCACTACATAGCATTACAAATTCATTACAATCCAAGGCATGCTCCATTTGAGCCAAATAATGAAGAAAATAACAAAATAAAGGTAAGTTGACTCTCCTTTGATGGTGAACTTCCTCCTCCTTCATCATGCTATAATCTTCAACTAATGATGAATTCTTCTTCTTAGATTGGTAGATGGATGGATTTGAGAAGATCAAGTGGATTGGATGGATGAAGTGAAGGATGGAAGAGATGGAGATGAATGTATGTGATTTAGGTGTTTAGTGTGTGTGAAAATCATAAAATTGAGTTTTATCAGAATATTGGCCATGTGCGGAACATGGCCATGGGAGTGGCCGTGTAGCATTTTCTGGTGTCGGAACATGGCCACCCCTTACAGGGCAGTGTTTGGTACACTGGCCGTGTAGTGCATCGCGTGCTGCGCAGTCTTACCGTTTCGCGCATAACTTTCACATCCAATCTCCAATTCTAGTGATTCTTGTGCTCACGAGATCCTCTCTTCCGTGGCTTTCAAATCATATATCACACATCTAGTGTTTCTCTTCAAATGAATACAGAAAAATTACACAAGTTGGACTTGTATTTTTCAGCATTTTGCTTTGGCTCGTTCTTCCTCATTTCAACTCCTAATTGAGCTCCGTTTTTTCCCACATCTTCTTTATCGTGTCTAGAATCTATTTTCACCTGAAAATCACACAAATTATACCAATTTACCAATTCTCTAAATATTCACAAATGTAGCACAATTTTAGGCACTTAATCATGAAAATCACACATTTATCATTTCAAAGCACAAATCTCCATATCTTCATATAACACCACCAAATGACATACAAATGAATAAAAAAATAAAAAAATAAATAATAAAATACACTATAATCTAGGTGAAAACGACACCAATCAAAATGCATAAGTTAAATATGCTTTTAATTTGAAATAACACTAAAGTTTTTAAAGAGAATTAATTGTGTTAAGCCACCACGCCAACTCCTTCGTCTTAAAATGGGAGAAATAAAGGGGTGAAGAGAAGAATAAAAGTTACTGACCTTGTAACTTACTCATGATTTCCATGAAGATTGCACCGTAAAATCATGTAAAGTTTTATTCCTTGAATTCCAAAATTTCATTTTTATATCCACTTCAAGCAATGGTAATATTAGGGATTTAGATAGTTTTGATTATGTGATTTGATTGCCCTAAGTTTGGATTTATTATACTGCAGAATGTTATTTCCTTATTGAAGCGGATGTTTTGAGACTTCATATTTTTGTATTTTTTAGTTTTGATTCCTGTAATTATTCATAACGGTATCATTGATTGATAGTTAATAGGACTCTGTATTTCTGCATGATAATTGTTGTTTCCTGTGACAGTCTTAGGGGATTGGCCTATAATTCCTAAGAGTGTTAGGCAATCAATTTAGAATATTAATTACTTGATAAAACATCATTATTACATAATTGGTAAGGAGACAAAAAGGGTTAATAATTTAGTACCTAGAAAGGGAAGTCTAATGCTCTAGCCTTAATGGAATTTAGCATGAAGTACCTATGGAGGAGTGAGAGTTAATTCCTTATCGATCCTAGGATTTGTAGCTCATTATAAATGTTAGATCTTACCCGATTAAGGTGGTTTAACTAGGTTTAGTGATCCTCTTATAAATATCTATAGATATTTAATTTGGGTTTAGAATAATCTGTCACATGGTTAAGTTGGCTTGTCCTTAGCATTATCAGTCTCTTATCTTGGAATACTTGATTGTTTTCTCGCCAGAGTATTTTATTTTTATTAGTTATTAAATTTTCATAAATTGAATTTGTCTTAAATAGAAATAGTCATATTAGATTTATTTGACATTCTGATACTATCCGTGGGTTCGATAATTTAACTTGGTCACACGCGCATTACAATTGATCCCTTATACTTGAGGGTGAAATTCATATTTTCCAAAAGAAAATAGCAATCAAGTTTTTGGCACCGTTGCCGGGGATAGCGTTAGATACTTATAAGTCTTTTGTGATTTATTTTTGTTTAGGACGTTAAACTTTTGTGCTTGATGAGAGACAACCCATCCCTTTATTTTATTTATTTTTGATGTGTCTTGTGCTAGGTGAATTATACTCAAGATTACACTTAAGGTAATTACATCATTTGAAACTTAGATTCAACTCACATTTTCATCTAAGTTTGGGGGGTGTGGTGTTCTTCCCTTGTTCCAACCGCACCCAGGTATGTTTACTTTGCATCGTTTTGTATCTTTATGTCCCTCGTGAGTTTGGAAGTCGATTTTTTTTTTGTGATTTTTTGATTTTTCGATATAATCGAATTTTCAAATTTTTAATTTTTTTGCGATTTCCTAGATATCTCTGAAATCCTGTGATGATGAATTTTATGTTTGACCTTTATTGATTAAAAAGAGTATTGGAGTGGCAAAGTGAGTTCTATCAGAGGCCTACGCATGACCGAGTTGGAAAACTTGAGGAACTTGCACGATTAATTTGAAGGAGATTGAAATCAGCTTACTTCGTTCCTTATTCTAAATTTTTCTGTGAGTTTTTAATTCTTATGAAAAAAGAGCATGAGCTTTAAATTCTATAACTTGAATTTCATGAGGATCTATAAGCTATTATTTTTCTGCCTATGTTGAGATGTTAATATGATTAATAAGGGGAATGTGCTTTAATTCTTAAGTGCTTGAAATTCTTGATGTGCTTGTTATGATGTATGCATAGCCTTGAAGAGTGCTCGTTCATTCTATGAAAAAGCCAAGTGAGATTTGAGCCTTAATCATGTTACATTGTTGCATGATATTTTTATTCTTGAGTGTATCGTTCTTTTGCATGTATTCTATAACTTGCCTTGAGTCTCCTTGAATATTCAAGAATAGTCTAGTAGATTGTAGAAAAGATATTAGGCCATATTTGATTTTTAGCCCATCTTTTCCATACACTTTGCCTGAATTCATTAAATCCTTAATCAGCCCATTGAGCCTTAAATATCCATTCTTTGAATAACCTGTTTGAGCTTAATCAGTTTTTGATTTTTTTCTTGTGTTACTTGGATCAATTGAGTAATTGTTGAGGAGGTTAGAAGAAGAATGTGAATATGTTGGAAGTGAAAAGGATGATGAAGAAAGGATCAAAAGATAAAATTCATGGAGTAGTGCTTAAATCTAGTACTCTATTAAACAAACATCATAGGGTAGTGCTTAAATCTAGTACCCTATGGAGGATCCATTGGGGTAGTGCCTAAAACTGGTACCCCATTAAAAAAAAGTGAAGGAATGAAAAAAAAAGATGGAGTTGAAGAGTTTGAAAGAATTAGAAAGAAGATGGTTGTTGTTTTTAAGTTGAGGAGGAGTCATGCCTTAATTGAAATGATGAGGAAAAATGAAAAAATCATGATGTACTGCATCTTGATTGATCTGAGTTTTGAGTCACTTATCCATAAATTTCCTAACTTGTCCCATGAGCATACGTTATGACCAAATAAAAATACTTTTTGATTCATGATTTGCTAGCTACAAGTAAAAGGAGAGTTGAGACAATAGGCAAATTTATGATTACACATGCACTTGAATTGAATTTGAGAGCACACATATATATAACTCAAACGGTGTGCACTTTATACACTATGAACGAGAGAGTTACATTGTATATATCATGTGAGCATATGTGGATTGAGCACTTGAATTGGTGATGTAATTATCTTAACTTGAATGTTTTGAATGAATTGATGCTTTTGAATTTGAAGTTATGTGAACTGAGTTAAGATTGATTACATCTTTTGAAGGCTTAATTGATGTTTTGATTGTCCCTTAGAACATGACTTTCCATCTCATTATTCTCTTGGTTTGTCGTTTCGTTGTTCGAGGACGAACAACACCTTAAGTTTGGGGGTTTGATGAGAGTGAAAATTCATGTATTTTTGGGTCCGTTTTGATACCGCTTTGACAATTTAATAGCTATTTTTTGCATAAATATTAATACTTTGAATTATTATTAACTAAAAGGTGCTTGAGAGGTATTTTGTTGAGTTTTAATAGGAAAATGATCAAAAATGCAAAGTTAGAGTGAAAGGTGAAATTGTACAACATGAAAGAAAACAAAGGATCACGTTGCGTAATTTTTCTGTATTTCTTCGAAAGTCCAAAATGAACAAGTGATATATGGCCGGAAAGATACGGAAGAGAGGGTCGCGTGAGCATAAGAATCGCTTAAATCGGAGTTCAAATGAAGAAGTTATACTCAAACCCGTGAGGTCGCGCAGCTGCAGGCGAGAATCCAAAAAATCACGAAAATTACCCTCTTTTTCCTATTTTCTTGGTGGCCAAGTTATTTCCTAATCTCACATCCTTCCGTATCTTCCATAGTTATATTTTTTCCTGATTTTTCAAGATCCCACATCCTTTTACTCCTTATCTTATTCAATTCTCACATCTATGTATACTTCATTCACATCACAACATAAATGTGTGGAGAAATCGCCTAATCCACCACCACCACATCACCTAGGGTTTTAAACCCTAATCCACCATATCCGTCTTTCATCTTCTACCCATCATCCGTCATCCACCATCTGGAGAAGATTCAAGAGAGTATTCGTCTACTTGATCGGAGACGGGAATTCTGAAAGGACGGAGTTGAAGAAGGAGAACCAAACAAACAAAAGCAAAAAATGCAGAGAACAATAGTGAGTTTTCTAGAAACACCACTTTTGGAAGATGGCTCCACTCTTCTGCTCTTCATAACCATTATGCTTTTTTTCACTAAATATTTTTTTTTATCAAGCAAACTCAAAATGCATTCACTTAAAATACAAGGGGTACTCAAATCCCAAAAATTACAATGAAAGGTGAAATGAGTTCAAAAATTTAAAAATACATCAATCTTAATGAAAAACAAAATTATATAAACCATATCAATATCACCTAAGGTTATAAGCTTGCACATACTAAAGCACTACATATTAACTTGAGCACAAACTCTATCTCCAGTATGAAGATCCCAACTACCAAAATTAAGAAAACAGATCTAAATAAAAATTCTATAATTTCACTGGGCATCCACCAAATTGAAGTTCAAACCCCATTCAACAAAAACAAGACTGTTCAGAAGATTCCACACCATTACACACTAGATATTAGCAGAAAGGAAAACCCTTTGTTACTCTCAAGTCAATGGGATTTCAATCAAAATAAGCCAATTCGACATTCGTGTTCTTCAATTTAAAGGTTAATTCACTGAGAATTGAATCTGAGATCGAAAAAAGGGAAAATGAAGAGCACAATGCCGTCCTCTTTTCTATTTTACACAAGTTAACTTTTTTTTTTTAATTTTCTGATTAATTAGTTTTTTTTTAATTTGGATATAGTTTATTAAAAGGGTAAGATTGTCTTTGCATGGAGTGTATTTAGTAATTTAAATATGTAAGTTTTAATTTAAGTGGGGTACGTTGATTGGTCATTAATAGTCCGGGCGACCAAGCAACAAAATATCGAACCCAAGGGAATTTAGGATTCATGGCTTTTAGGTATAATATCATGATTAGTTAGGGACGATCGAAAATGAGGTTAAAAAAATAAAAGAAAATAAAATGCATGAAAAATAAATCTAATTACAATATTTTTAGATTTTCAATGACATTGTAGTTTCCATGATACACTCATATAATCAATCATCCAATATCTTTAATTGTTTTTCATTTTTAAGCAAATCATGGTAAGGGCGATCACGATTTCCACATATCCCCAATGATCATGGTGAATAGGATGTAGGCCCTTACAAAGACCCCAAAATAGCACATAAGATCGAGACCAAAGTGAACACCTCCTAATAGGTACTAATTACACATACGAGTTCCCTAAAATGTACTAAATCATAGGTAATATTCATTTTTTAGGTACTATGAATTCACTAAGGTTGGGTTCCCCTCACTAGATTAATTGACCTCTCGATCTAACCTTTCTAGTGTCTATTTATGTTGTTCTAAACATAAGGACTCATTGGCTAGGCTCCCCTTATATTAAACCCTCATGTAATAAATGGAAGAAACTCACATATGATAATCATGTAAAGCGACTAAGGGCAAAGCAACGACAAGACATGTCGATACACAATACACAACCTAATCACTATACACTAATACCAAAGACATAAATCCCATATTACTACAAGCATGCAAATTTCATAAATGAAACCTAATCAAAGCCGAAAATTCAATCAAAATATTTTCATAATTTAATCAATAATCATGCCTTCAATCAACCACCAAAACATAGAAAATTGAAAGATAATAAGTAGGATTAGATTTCACCTAATGAAATTTTACATTCAAGAAGATTGTCCACTCCTTGGTGTCTCCACTTTCTTTGAAAGCATTTAAAATCCTTATCTAGAAAAATATTTAAAACTAATCTAGAAAAACATTTAAAGAAATGGATCCCTCCCCCTAAGGGGAGGGATCTCACCTATGGAGTTCTTTAGTTAAAAAGCTCTCTCAACTATTTAATGGGGGGAGGGATCTCACCTATGGAGTTTTTTAGTTAAAAAGCTCTCTCAACTATTTAATGGAGAATTTAATGGATGGAGGAATTGATGTGGTGTAGCCTCCAAAAATTGTGGAATGAGAATTTTTGAGAGAAAAAATTGAGGGCCAAAGATGAGAAGGAGGGTATTTATATGTGTGAAGGCTCAAAGTGATTAGAGCAACATTTTGATGATGGGCTTGAGTGAAGAAAATGGGCTTGGGCCTTTTTTTGCTTAAAAATCGGATCCAGAAAAAAAGAATAAATTCATTTTCCGTACGGTTTTGACACCAAATTGGATCACAGCCTAGCGGTTGAGGGCATCCTCATTCAAGCGTGAGGTCCTCGGTTCGAGTCCTAGCCTTCATCTAACAATTCGGAGCCCAAATAGACGCCCTTTTTTAATATAGTAAAATTTAAAATCTTAAATAGTTAAACATGATAGGATTATATTATGTTTCTGAGTCAAAATTTTAAAATTCTGGACAAAACAAATTTTTTAACTCGATTATAATAGGAGTATTTATTATAACATAATATTAAAATGATCCAACATAATTAAAATGATTAATGATTTACATAAAGCTAGACCAATGAATCAATCCAATCATCCAACATCTCATGGTGATTTGGTTGTACCTGAACAACATCCTTCAAGTATTCCTGTAATAAAGAATACAAGTATGAGTAACTATCATTCCAAAATGAGCAATTTTTATACCGTTACCAAGCAGGAGGGCCAAAAGACCATGCTATGACATACAAAAGAGGAAACTCATTTATACAAGTCTCTAATGATAAAACATGTCAAAGTAATCCACGCTCGCCATACTGCAAATCTTGGTGAGCACTAAGATGATCACACAAAATTCATTACAACTTTCATTATTTATGGAATTTCTTTTTCTCCAATTGTTTTTGAGATAAAGATATAATTCAGTCATACATCAATTAAATTTTTTAATCATCATATAATTATAAAGACAGTGATAATTTGAGCCTACGAGCAGAAAAACAACTAACCAAGAATTATGATTTTATGTATTTCGAGGATAGTGCATAATTGGAACATCTTAAAGCCAAAACAAAGTTTATCCTGCAAATTTAGTTGCTACATTTTGAAACTTAAATTGAAATGACTATATTTATTCTCAATGATGACAAGAAGTTCACTATATTTATTCTCAATTATTCCAAGAAGTTCTCAAGAATGAGAATTTTTATGCTCATTCCATATTAATAACATTTATGAACTATATTAATCCACGTATTAATATCAGTGCACAAAGTCTTTATAGCACGTAAACAAACAGTAACAAACACCAAAACAAGGTGAAAACGAAAATTGCAGCAGCACAAGCCCTTTCCAAGTCAGTCGGTTGTTCGTTACCGAGAATGTCTTAATTCGGGTAAGCAGACCAATCTGTGGAGGGATCTGACCACTAAATAGGTTGTTATCGAGCTTAAGCACATTAATGTAAGAACAGTTGGAAAGATCCGACGGGATCTTCCCAGAAAACTGGTTGGAAGACAAATCAAGAACGGTGATGAAACCGATCAACTTTGATATGTTACTAGGAATGTTCCCATTAAGACTGTTGCTCGAGAGATCAAGCCCTGTCATGGATTTACACATAGATACACCAAGTGGAAACTTCCCCTTAAGTCCCATATCCGAGAGCCTGATATTAAGGACCTCGTTATCATTCGGATGCAAACACTCTACTCCCGTGAACTTGCATATAGAACCAGGTCTTAAAGTACTATTATCGAAAATCCATGATCCTAAGTAGTTGTTCGGGTCTACCAACAACTCTTTATGGATTTGAGACAGTCGATATCACTCTGAGTAGCGTGGCTGAGGTAACCAGTTAAGAGCAACCAAACAGTGATACAAATGAGAGCAGGGGATACTCTGCAATCCGAAACCATTCTCATCAAAGCAGCAACTATAATGCTGAAAAATCTGAGGCTACGATCCAATGCAAGATTAATGGCACATGATCATACTCATAATATACTTCCTGATACAGAGAGTACAATCAGAACCCCATGAAAATCTTCAATTTGAATAGATCAAAGATGGAAAGTTGGGAGGAATAAATTAAGACATACATAATGTTTGATCAGAACTATATATAAGATGCTAAAGAAACAGCAGAAACATTGAAAAGCCTCATCTATTATTAGGTTAAGGTGGTGGCAAGAACGGCAAGTGCAAATATAGGAATTCAAATAGGATACAAGCAAACGTGATGATAAATGGCAAAGAAGCATAAAACTAAAGCTTCAACAACACAAACAGTAAAAAGGGAAACAGAAGTCTACAACAACACTCTAATCAAAGAAGAAACTTCAAAAAGTCTTCCTATCAAGAAAAATATGCAATCACAAGAGGAAAGAACTAAACACTACAAAAAAACACTTTTTTAGCAACGAAATTCAATCATTGGTTATTACCAATGATAGCCAACAAAAATTACATTTTTCTTTTAGGAACAGAATGTCAAAGATTTATCATGTTATTAGAATAATGGAACCATTATATAAATTACAAACAGAATTGAATTTTCATTGTTAAAAATTTACCAATCACCACTTTCCCAATGAAAAATTACGTTGTTAATCCATTAGGAAACCAATTTAACAATAAAATTATGGTTTTTACTAACGGAATATTTTGTTGGTAAAAAAACAAGTTTTTTTTTTTTGTAGTGGAAGATCTAATAGAATAGTTCAAGTTCTTCAACACAGCAAAACCCACATACCAAAATGATTTGAAAACGTCAACTTCGAAAGTAACCCACCAGAAAAATCAGAAAACCAGACTAAAAACACAAGGGTCTTCCAAATCACAAACCCTATACTGAAATCAACTCTGAAAGTAAAGATGAAAACAGTAAACTCAAATTAGCTTTGTATCCTGCTACTCTTTTACATTATTAATGTATTTATTTTTTTAATTAATTGATGTATACTTATCCGTTTAAGTTTCTAAAAATGGATGCACGGTGCATTCGGTGGCACAAGATAATTGAGAAGTTAAAATTGCTAATAACCTTAATCATTAAAATTAAAAAGAAAAAACCGAGTTCAAATACAATGTGAAATCAAGGCATCAAAGCCGTGAATAGAGTAATGACAACAAAAGGCAAAACAGGTAGGCCACAGGAAATTCAACTGCTCTGGTTAAAACCTTATTATGAGTGAGTATATAGCAAATAGGTGAAGAGAATAACCAGAGTTACTAACCTTGTAATTCGCTCATTATTTCCATGAAGATTGCACCTTAAAATCAAGTGGAGTTCCCCCGGAATTCCAAAATTGAATTTTTATATCCATTTCAAACAAAGGATTGCAGTCCACCAATTTAAAAAAAATACAAATTTTGAAGGGATTGAGGAGCAAATTGGAGCTTTTCACATTTGTAGCAATGCTTGAAACTTACACTATGAATAAGTTGGAAGCTTCCACTAGTCCACTTCCCTTCTACCAAATCCACATCTTCAATTTCGAGAGAGAGAAGATTTTGAAATCCATCCTTTTCCACTTCCCATGTTGGACCTCGAAACGCATTGCATCTCAACTTGAGTATTCCAAGATTTGGCAACGAAGCAAGTTTGTTCATTTCTTCCCATGGATATCCCATCCCACTCAAACTCAACTTCTTCAACGAAAACGGCAGGCATTGGAAAGAAGCAACCTCAATCTCCCTTTGAGGATTCACAATCACACATTTCAGTGATTCCAATTCTGTTAGATTGGATATATGATCAAAGCAAACCAAACGCTCTTCTGTCAGTGCAATTTTGATTCCTAGCTTCTTTAGATTAGGGACTCTTTTGACAGCAACGCAGCTGCCATCGGTCACATTTGATAGCTTTTTAAGCTTATGCAAGGATGCTTCGCCCAAATCTGGTAGGTCACATCCCATGACGTTTAGAAGCTTCAGGTTTTCTAAATCCCATATCTCCACAGGCAAATAAGACAGAGCTCCACAATGCTTGATGCTCATATGAGGACGAACAATCAAGTATTCCAATTCTACAAGTTTGGATATATACGGAGGAAGCTTTCTATTGCATGTGAGAGCAAGGTATGTTAAGTTAACCAATTCCAATACTTGCATAGGGAATTCATAAAACCGGATGTTAAGGGCATCGAGCCTCTTGAGCAACTTTAAACCAAAACATATCGGTACCATGTATTGTGTATATGGACCAAAACATAAGAGAGATTGTGCAGTTGATCCGCATTTTTCCAGAATTGAGTTATGCACATGTTTGAGGGCAAATAAAACATTACTGTGCAAACTTATTCTTATCTGATTTTGTATGCCTTGTTCGAAACCATCATCATAACATTCTAGGACATAATAAAAGTTGGTCCTCGTAGCTTCTCTTTTGCAGAAGTGCCACCAGGATGAATGGAGACCACAAGTGTTTGCGGTCACCATTAAGTTTGATTGAAACACAGTTAAGCTTGTTTTGTGGGCCATGACAAGACAGTTGTGGTCGAGAAAACGGATGCATTTTAGCATATGAGAAACTGAATACAAGTTTATACTCAGGTCAACGACTTCCTCAGCAGTCCACAGAATGTCATAGTTTGCAGGAAAAACTCCCATATAAAGAAAGCACAATTTGAATTCGTCTTCTAATTGGTTATAATGTGGAAGTAGTACCTCAAATATTTGATCATATGCTTCAACAAAGACTTGGTGTTTCCTTTGTGTTGCTACATCGGTCCAAAATGATTCCCGAGTATCCTCTGCCTTGGATAGGAGGTTGGCAACAGTGAGGATGGTAAGAGGAAGGCCGTCACACCTTTTGGCAATCATCTTTCCATGTGTCTCAAGCTGAGGAGGACACCACTTGCCACCGAAGACCTTGTCGCATAGAAGATCCCAACTTTCTTCCTCATTCATCAACTCCATATTATTTTCTTCCTAGTGGTAAGCAGGACTCGACTTCCATCTTTGTTGTCGGGAAGTGAGGTTGTCAAGTAATCCAGAACATTGTCATGGCTGACATCGTCCAATACAATCAGGTACTTGTTACTCTCCATGCTCTGTTGAGCTAGAATGGCTTTAGTAATTACTTCCTCAGATTTCCAGTCATGATCATATCCTACAGTGACCCACACACAACAGTCGAACGAATCCAAAACATCCAAATCTTGGAACATCTCTCGAGCAAGGGTGATTTTACCAATGCCCACCGTCCCATTAAGTACTAAAACAGCGGTTTCGAGCCGTAGGCATTGTTTGAGCAATCTCCGTTGGTCACGTAATCCAACCATGTTGGACTTGGAAACAAGTGTGGATGAAGATGAAGATCCAGCAGCAGCAGCGTAATACTCTTCCCTCATCTTCTTCACGGTCTCAATTAAGGAATGAATATATCCACAAATTTTGCTTCCTTGGAATTCTTCGTCACCCTCATATCTCACTTCGTCTGAGATTAGTTGGTCTTTGAGATAGAGAATAGTGTTGGAGGTTCGTTGGAGCGAGGGCTTCATCGTCTCCCTGCTTCTGCTGTCCAATCCTTCCACGAATGTCATAAAGGAGTTCATCTCCGTCACTGCAAATTCAAACATTTTCAGAGCATTGGGGGAAAGGAGAACGCCAACATCATTTAAGAACTTTGAAAGAAGTGACTTCACGGTAAACGCTGCAGAATAAGCCATCTCTCTATTTAATCTCAAACCCACAGATTATCCCACACCCAACCCATTTGCCATTCTTCTGTTGAACATCGCCAAGATTAACCAATTCAATAACTCTAGTTATGATCAGAATTTAATTTACAATAAATGTCGTCGCTTTACTATATAATAATAATATCGATCCAGCTGTTAGTCGGCTGCGTAATTAATACTCCTTTCATGTTTGTTGTATTTCACAATTCACACTTCCCTTTTTTTCCTTCAAAATATTTAATTTAATAGGAGTATTTTACTTTTATTAAAAAAATAATAATAAATAAATTATGAGTTGGTCTTTTGTGTTTGTAGGTTCATAAAGTGTGTAAGGTACAACATTTTATTCTAAAATGTACATACTTTCATTAATTTTTTTTTTAAAAAAAAAGATACACGTCTTTATACTAAATGATATCTAGCACACAATGCCTCGGGACACACAAATTTTAACCTATAATTATACCTACATTTTACACATATCCAAACATAACATTTACTAATAACTCTATATTACATTTGAATTTCAAAATTATCATTATTTTTTAACAGCGTATTTTACCAATTTATTTATTATAAAAATATATATATTAAATCACCCTTAAGTTAAAAAGTTATTTCTATTACTAAGGGGTACACAAAAAAATGTATAATTGTTTTAAGCTACATGACTCAAAGCACTATTACTTCTAACTACACAATTATGATTGTAATACCATAAATATCTCTATTTGTACAATTTATCTGCACAAATTGATTTTGCACAATTTGGTTCTGCACAATTTCATTTTGTACAATTGTTCTGCACAATTTTATTTTTACACATTTTGTTTGCACATTTTAAATTCCGGTCAACGGCAGGTCCTGTCGGTGGTCAACGCCGGTGGGTGGGTGAATGGTAGGGTTGTTGGTTTAAAAGTGTATGGAGTATAATGTTATATTTGATATTTTATTTTAATATTTTGTATGTGAGAGTAATTATTTAAATTACATGTATTTAATAATAATTTAGGTTAAAAGTGTGTATCTATTAGTGATAATCCTTAATATTTAATCTTTAATTAAGTTTGGGGTGTTAAATTTTATTATTATTATTTTTATATAGGTAGTAGTAATTAATTTTTTTTGAGGGGCATGGTTGTACCCTGAACCCACTTGGATCCACCACTGTAATTAATGATAATTTATGTTTGTTATGAATTTTTTATATAAACAAATTTTATTTTTATGCAAATCCATTGTGATGATATCTCTAAGAATTAAGGAATAGGGAGAATATAATAAGATAGATAAAAAAATATAAATTGAGAATTAATTATGTTTGTAAGGGTGGATGAAAAATTAAAATTAAGCTAAATGTAAGGTACTACAATAAAATTGTAAGGGATGGTGTGAACCCCATTTACAGGATTGCTTGCCTAAAATTTAATAGAGTTGGTAAGACTATATATAAGCGCATCTAATTAGATGCAAGTTTGAAAACTCATAATCAATTTTCAAAACGCAAACAATTATATGTCCTTAGAATTTCTGAGATTTTTTAGATAAATAAAAAATGTGAAATGAAGGGGAGCTCTAATTAATTTATACATATAAATTTTTTTTTGAACAAATACACCTAATATCATGGGAATCCATGTATAATTGTATTCAATGCCATACGAATTAAGTTGATGTACAACATAATCATTCTAAATGCGTCTTTAATTGTATCTTGACTTTTGCGTTCGAGTAACTAGCTAGCTAACAAGTTAATTTAAGGTTAAAGGTTGACAATTAACCTCAATTATGAATAATATCACAGTTAGTCTATACAAATTCATCATTTTAATACTTTCTAAGTAATTTACTGTTTAAATAATCTCCACATCCCACCATAAGAGTTACATTTTACTAATTAATAATAGTCCGCTACAAGAGTTATATTTCTTTTTTTAGTAAATTTAACTCACATAAATCAATCATTTTATTTTTTTTAGCTCACACACAACACTAATACAATTATCCACTATATATTAAATTATTATAAATCTCAACCAACTACACATTAAAATACTATACTTTTTAATCTCCGTACAAATAGTAAACGTAACTCTTTCTATGAGAGAGTATTAATTTTTTTATTTTTGTCATTTAGTTGATTTTTTTTAACTAAAGTTGGTGTTTAGTGAGTGAGCAGAGAGGTGTTAATTTTAGTTTAATTTTACTCAATTTTTTTCGAAACCTTTGTTTTTTTATAAGAAATCCGTATTGCGTGACTGTTCAATTTGAAGAAAACCGATGACATTTGCAGATGTATTGATCCAATTAAAATTACACCAATCCAATTGCTATATCATATATAGTATTTAAATTAAAAAAAAAATGAAAATGGTGACTAACATGACACATCATATTTTTTAAAACATAATTAATAATTTAATATAAAAAATGTTAAAAAAAATTAAAAACCAATAATCAAATAAAAAAAAAATGAAATTACATTTGAGAATCTAATTGGAACCTTAAATTGAAAAAACCTAATTCAATTTGGGAGTTGACCAAGAAATGCTGCCATAGTGATCCCTAGCTTCGCCTCGATCTGTCGGATCCTGAGGTATGCGAAACGGTTCTCTCGGCAGTGGACTTGGCAGCGCACGGCGGGGACCTCGGCACCAGTCGACTGTGACTTCCGGCATTGACTTTGGGTGACTTGATAACGAACGACAATTGCGAGAAGTTTCAGCAATTTTTCTTTATTTCTATATTTTTATAATGTAATGAATGTATTTTTTAATTAGTAAATAAATAAAATTACATTAGGGTAATAAATAAATAATTAAATAAAATTACACTAGGATATGACGTGGTAATTAGATTAGTATAATTTTATTTAGATTGAGAAGTCAGCTATAGAATTGTCGGTTTTCTCCAAATTGAACCTTTGGAAGAAAATTGAGCAAAATTAAACTAACACTCTCATATAGTTATAGATAGTACTAAGTAAATACAAATATTTTTTTAGAACAAAATTGAAAGTTTTACATTATTTAGTATAATTTTATTTGGATTGAGAATCAGCTTTTCAAAGAAAATTGAGCAAATTAAATTAAACTAAAACTCATAATTATGATACTATATTAATGCAAATAAGTATAATGTTTTAGAACAAAATTGAAAGTCTTACATAGTTAGAGCGGAAGAAAATTTTAATTCAATTATATTTACACCATAATATTAAAATGATCCAGCATACATAAAATAGTTAATGATTCAAATAAAACTAGACCAATGAATCAATCCATGATCCATTCATATAAATCTAATACATAACACATTACAAACCAAACAAATACACAATCATCCAACATCTCATGGTGATTTGTTTGTACCTGAACAACATCTTTAAGTATTCCTATATAGCAACAATCATTAGAAAATGAGAAATTTTTATACCATCACCAAGCTAAAGGGCACGTAATCCACGCGCGCCATACTTCTGTAAGAAGGTCACATAAATTTCATTACAACTTTCGTTATTTATATTTTTAATCATCATAATTATAAAGAGAGTAATAATTTGAGCCTACGAGCAGAAAAAACAGCAAACCAAGAATTATGATTTTAATTCCGAGAATCTATAGTGCATAATTGGAACATCATAAAGCCAAAACAAAGTTTATCCTGCAAATTCAGTTGCTACATTTTGAAACTTAAAATTGTCATGACTATATTCATTCGCAATGATGACAAGAAGTTCTTAAGAATGATAGCACAATAAGTTAATTTTATTCAATAAACCTTAAAAAATTGTTAAAAGTAAGGGAATTTGCACATTAATTACATTTATAGGCAAAAGCTCCTGCGCCCCCGGTCGGATACTCCGTGTCCCCTTGTGAACACAACCCTCCCCCCTTCAATTATATTTAAACCTATGTATTGCTGGAGGTTTAAATTGCAAAGGAGTACGGAAATTGTAAAGGCGCACGGAATGTGCTCTGTGCGCCCGGGTACGCAGGAGCCTCACTCACATTTATATGAGTTTATTTATCTTTCAAGCCCATTAGTAAAAAAACAAAGAGTGCAATGAAATACAATCTAAGAGAAAAGTGAGTTACAATACTCCCAAAATCTAATAAAAATTAAGAGAATTTTTATTTTCAACCATATTAACAATACTTACCAACTATACTATATTAACCCACATATTATATCAATTAGAACCAAACAGTGCAGATAGTCTTAAGAACAAAGGAAAATATGCATAACAGCAGCACTGAAGAACCAAGTGTTACCATGATTTGCTTAAGTGCCTGGACAAGGAGACAAAGGAGGACCACATAATCCAGCATTACCAGCATAACTTTCAGGCGGAAAAGTGTTGTTATTCACAAAAGCAGGAATCGGCCCAGTCAGTCGGTTGTTCGTTACCGAGAATGTCTTAATTCGGGTAAGCAGACCAATCTGTGGAGGTATCTGACCACTCAATAGGTTGTTATCGAGCTTCAGCACATTAATGTAAGAACAGTTGGAAAGATCCGCCGGGATCTTCCCAGAAAACTGGTTGGACGACAAATCAAGAACGGTGATGAAACCGATCAACTTTGAGATGTTACTAGGAATGTCCCCATGAAGACTGTTGCTCGAGAGATCAAGGCCTGTCATGGATTTACACATAGATACACCAAGTGGAAACTTCCCCTTAAGTCCCATATCAGACAGCCTGATATTAAGGACCGTGTTATCATCCGGATGCCAACACTCTACCCCTATGAACTTGCATATAGAACCAGGTCTTAGGGTACTCTTATCGAAAATCCATGATCCTAAGTAGTTGTTCGGGTCTACCAACGAACTCTTTATGGATTTGAGACACTCGATATCACTCTGAGTAGCGCGGCTGTGGTAACCAGTTAGGAGCAACCAAACAGAGATACAAATGAGAGCAGGGGCTAATCTAAAATCTGAAACCATTCTCATCAAAGCAGTGACTATATTTCTGAAAAACACCCGAGACTACGATCCAATGCAAGATTAATGGCACATGATCATACTCATAATGTACTTCCTGATACAGAGGAATAAAGACTAGATCAGAGATGGTAAGTTGGGAGGAATAAAGACATACATAACATTTGATCAGATCTATACATTAGATGCTAAAGAAACAGTAGAAAGATTGAAAAGCCTCATCTATTATTAGGTTAAGGTGGTGGCAAGAAGGGCAAGTGCAAATAAAGGAATTCAAATAGGATAATACAATACAAGCAAACGTGATAATAAATAGCAAAGAAGCATAAAAACAAAAGCTTCAACAACATAAACAGTAAAAAGTGAAACACACACACAAGTCTACAACAACAATCTAATCAAAGAAGAAGAAACTTCAAAAAGTCTTCCTATCAAGAAACATATGCAATCACAATAGCAAAAACAGAACATGGCAAAAAAACACACACACACACACTTTTTTTAGCAACGACAATTACCAAGGTAATTCAATCCATTGGTAATTACAAACATATTGCCAATAAAAATTACATTTTCATTTTAGCAACAAAATGTTAAAGGATTTATTATGTTTTTACCGATGGAATAAAATTCGTTGCTAATTACTAACAAATTATTTTACTAACAAAACTGAATATTCGTTGCTAAAAATTTACAACCATCACTATATTAACGAAAAATTACCAATGAATTTTGTTGTTAATGTATTACTAAACCAATTTAACAATGAAATTAAGCTTTTCTGTTCTTTTGTAATGGAAGATCTAATAGAATTATTCATGTTTTTCAACACAGCAAAACTCACGAAACAAATTGATTTGAAAACGTGATCTTCGAAAGTAACCCAGCAGAAAACCAGACTAAAAACACAAGGGGTCTACCAAATCACAAACCTTACACTGGAAATCGACTTCAAGAAAGTAAAGATGAAAAAAGTAAACTGTAAACTCAAACCCATTTGAGAGGTGTTCAAAAGACAGCAATAGAAATTAAAAAAAAAAAAAAGCAATAAACGATTCTCAAGAACCCTATATTATTATAGAGCTCATATATACTCCCAGAGAAAATTTGCAAGAAAATTTTACCCGGGGGGAGTGTGAAAGCTTGAATGTTTGAGCATCAACGAAGACTTGGGAGTGGACTGGGAAATGGAAATGTGGTATGTGAATTTAACAAGAGTAATTGTTACTGTACATCCTTTTCATTTTTGTTTATTGTTAAATTTCAGGACTCAATTAAGATGTCCATCTGGTGTTCATGGCAAATTTTGAAAATGTCAACTTGTGATCCATTTAGCACGTAGACTAGAAATTTTAGACTCAGTCAAATGCCTACTAAGGGGGACCGCATAATCCAGCATTACCAATATAAGGTCTTGACTTTCTTTCATATGTGTGTGTGTTGCTATGGGTGGGGTGGGGTGGGGGGTTGAGAAAAATCGAGACTCTTGACCATGAAAACTTAGAATTTGAGAGATCACACACAAGGATATGGAGTATTCATATTCCAGAATCAGATAAAACAGCACGTAGGTGAAGAGAAGAACAAGAGTTTCTAACTTTGTAATTCGTTCATGATTTCCATGAATATTGCACTGAAAGTAGCATTGGATATCCATGTTGTGCAAAATTCCCCTTTATACTCACTTCAAGCAAAGGATTGCAGTCCACCACTTCAAAAGAATAAATACTTGGAAAGGATCCAGAACAAAATTCTAGCTCTTTCCAATTGTAGCAATGTTTGATGATTACGCTTCTAAGAAGTTTGAAGCCTCCACTTGTCCACTTTCCTTTTACCAGATTGACGTCTTCAATTTGAAGAGAGTAAAGATTTTGAAATCCACCCTCTTCCACTTCCCATGTTGGACCTTGAAAAGCATTACATCTCAAGCTTAGCAGTTGAAGATTTGGCAACAAACCAAGTTTGCTCATTTCTTCCCAAGGATATCCCATCCCACTCAGACTCACCTTCTTCAACGAAAACGGTAGGCATTGAAAAGAAGCAACCTCAATCTCCCTTTGAGGATTCATAATCACACATTTTAGTGATTCCAATTCTGTTAGATTGGAAATATGATCATCAAAGCAAACCGGATGCCCTTCTGTCAATGTGATTTTAATTCGTAGCTTCTTTAGATTAGGGACTCTTTTGGCAACAATGCAACTGTCAGCAGTCACATTTGATAGCTTCATAAGCTTTTGCAAGGATGCTTCGCCCAAATCCGGTAGGTCCCATCCCATGACGTCTACAAGTTTCAGCTTTTCCATATCCCATATCTCCACAGGCAAATAAGACGGAGCTCCATGGTGCTGGATGCTCATATGAGGACGGACAATCAAGTATTCTAGCTCTTCAAGTTTGGATATAGACGGAGGAAGATTTCCATTGCATGTGAGAGCAAGGTAGGTTAACTTAACCAGTTCCAGTACTTGCACTGGGAATTCATAAAAATGGATGTTTAGAGCATCGAGCCTCTTGAGCAACTTTAAACCAAAACATATTGGTACCATATATTGGTTATACGGACCAAAACACAACAGAGATTGTGCAGTGGATGAGCAGTTTTCAATGATTGAGTTACGCTACATTATTGTGCAAGCTCAACCTTATCTGGTTTTGTATGCCTTCTTCAAAACCATCATCATAACATTCTAGGACATAAAAAAAGTTGGTCCTCCTAGCTTCTCTTTGGCAGAGGTGCCACCATGATGAATGGAGGCCACAGGTTTTTATAGTCCACATTAATGTGGATTGAAATATAGTATAGCTTTTTTGGTAGACAATGACAAGAGAATTGGAGTAGAGAAAATTCATGCATTCTAGCATATGAGATACTGAAGACAAGTCTATACTTGACTCAACAATTTCCTCAGCAATCCACAAATTAATGAGCTTAGACTGGGGGATCTCATATTTTGCAGGAAAAACTCCCATGTAAAGAAAGCATAGCTTGAATTCGTGTCTTAATTCATTATAGTTTGGATATAGTACCTCGGATATGTGATCATATGCTTCAACGAAGACGTGGTGTTTTCTTTTTGTTGCTACTTGTGCCAGAACGATTCTCGTGTGTCGTTGGCCTTAGACAGGAGGTCGGCAACAGTGACTATTGTAAGAGGAAGGGCATCACACCTCTTGGCAATCATCTTTCCATGTTTCTCAAGCTGAGGAGGAAACCATTCGCTACCGAAAACCTTGTCACGAAGAAGATCCCAACTTTCTTCTTCGTTCATCAACCGCAATTCAATGAGACAAGCATAAGAAAGGTGATGATAATCGATTGTTTTCTTCCTAGTGGTAACCAAGACTCTACTCCCATCTCTTTTGTCGGGAAGTGAACTTCTCAAGTAGTCCAAAACATTGTCAAAACTCACATCGTCCAACACAAAGAGGTACTTCTTACTCTCCAAGCTCTGTTTCAAACGCAATCTGCCCACTTCCTCCTCGTACACAATGGCATCACTATCAGGGTCCAGCTGAGCAAGAATCGCTCTCGTGACTTCCTCGGACTTACATTCATGTCCGACAGTCGCCCACACACAACAATCGAACGATTCCAAAACATCTAAATCCCGAAACATCTCTCCAGCAAGAGTGGTCTTACCAACGCCCGCCATCCCAGCAAGCACAACAACAGGGACGTTTGTCATCCGTTGATTAACGAGGTTCCGTTTGAGTGTACTCCGCTGTTCACGTAATCCGACCATGTTCGACACAGACGACGACGAAGACCCACCTTCATCCTCGTAACACTCTTCCTTCATCTGCTTCACTATCTCAATCAAGACACGAATATCCCGACAAGTTTTGCTTTCTTCGAACTCTTTGTCGTCCGTAAACAACACTTTGTCATATGATACTTCCCGTCCGAGATTACCAACACACGCTGCGGTCATAGCAAGACACAGCTTCATCCTCTGTCTGCTTCTGCTGTCCAATCTTTCCACCAATGTTGCCAAGGAATTCAACTCCTTGGCTGCAAATTCAAACATTTTCAGACAGTTGGGAGGAAGGATAACGCCACAATAATTTAACAAGCTAGAAATAAGTGACTCCACGGAAATTGCTGCAGAATAAGCCATCAGATCAAATTATTACAGGCTACCAATTTGCTATTAATGATCTAATGAACATCACTGCCTTTGTTATAAAATGGTCTTTGAATCTAGGATAAAATATTGCAGCTTCACCCTAAATTATTGAATCATCTCTCCTAAAAGGGTCCTATTCGATCATGCTGTTGTCGTGAGCTTTTTAATTAATTACTAAACTAATGAATATTAATGAAGAATAATACCACTAGTAATAAGAAATTGCACCACTTAGTCATTTGGCCCCATCTAGTGGAATATTTAGGTACGCTCGTATTTCATAAATTAAGGGCATTGTGATAACTTTTCTGGGGTATTGTCACTTTTTTCCTGAAAAGCTAGTTCCTAATTATAATTTGAATTATAAAAGTGATTTAATTTAATTTAATGAAAACACCCCATGTTAATCCACCGTTGGATTTGATGTTTATTTAGATTTTAAAACCGCCTCTACGGGATATTCGGTAATATTTTTATATGACATCTACTTCTTTGAAAATTATAATACTCCCTAGTCCAACATTAACGTTTGTTTTTTTACACGGAGATTAAAAAGATATAATATTTTAATGTGTAGTGAGGTGAAAGAAATAATATTTAATATAAATTTGGTATTTGTATTAGTGTTATGTATGAGTCCTTATGAAATTATTAATTATTTTGTGTGGGGCCAACATGATAAAAAAATAAATGTAAACCTTAACTTAATTAAAACAACTCAAAATAAAAAACGTAAACCTTAACGCGGGATGGAGGGAGTATATTGCTAATACATGTTGGACGGAGGAGAAATCTAATTTACTTTCCTTAAAGTTTACGTTTTCCATTTTGGGTTGTCCCACGTTAAGGTTTACATTTCCCTTTTTGTCAACTTGAGCCCACACAAAACAATTAATTATTCCATTAGGATCCACACACAATACTAATACAACTACCCACTTTATATTAAATATTATTTCTCTCACCTCACTACACATTAAAATATTATATCTCTTAATCTCCATGCAAAAAGTAAACGTCAACGTTAACGCAAGACGGAGGGAGTATACATTAATTTAGGGTGTAGATTTTATTTTCTCTCCTACGTGTGACTTATTCAACGAGTGATAGATGAAATGTAGCATCAAATGTCGCATTAAAGTGTTACGGGACATTCAGACCCCGTATACACCTACAAATTGTAGAACCATTAATACACCATATCTCATACATAAATGTCTTCTCAATTAATATATTTTCTCTTGTTATCTCATCAAAACGTCCAAATAAACATATATTATTATTCAATTGATTTTCAAACCAACAAAAACCCGATAAACATCATCTTAAGATCCCCGAACCTGCCCTAGAATTGATGAAGGAGTCAGTTATTTCCATTCTCCCCTCTTCCGCTGGAATTATGCTTTATGGGCTTGAAAACACCCCCTCAGTCACATTATATGAGAAAATTCCTTGCAATGGTGCATCCTACCTGTCAATTTAGTTGAAAACCTCTTATTTTTCACTTGAGCTATGTCACTATATGAGAACGTTTTAATTGAGAAAATTCTTTGCAATTGTGTATTTCACCATTGGTGTGATTTAAACATTCATACTATATTGGTGTAATTGTTAATGGTTCAGAATATTTTACTTGAGCTATTTCGAGATTACTAGTTTGGAAAGTTTTTCACCTGCTATCTTTTGTTGTAAACTATTTTATAAGAATAAACAAGAATATAAGAATCATAAAGAAGAAGAAAAGAATACAGAAGAATTAGGGAGAAAGAGAGATTTTCATTATCAGTGTTGTGTCTGTAAGTGTACAAAACCCTAATGTTCTTACTCTTAATATAGAGAAGAGAAATGGTACAATTGTAAATAAGCTCTTCTTATTCTAATAATAAAAGGAGTAATGTCCATATAAAATATTTCACAACACTCCCCCTTGGACATTACGACGTTACAACGTCATATACATGCCTCGTTAAAAACCTCGCTAGAACACCTCGTGGAAAAAACCAGTCGAGGGAAAAAGTACATGTCTTATTCACAATAGCTGCCTCATTAAAAACTTTCAACTAAGGAAAACTCGGGGCAAAAAAACTTAGTAAAAAAAAAATACAGCTTAGGTCTTCAGGACCCAATCTTCAGGATTATTTAGAAGTTGTTTATCCCCCAAGACATTTAACTTGCATGTCTCATTAAAAACCTTTTACTAAGAAAACTGTTGAAGAAATGGTGTGTAAATCCTGATCCATCATGTGAATTTGGAGTATTGTAGTGGAGCTAAGAGTGTGAAGTACTCAATGAACGTATTGCATGAGTTATACACTTCATGATCAGTCGAATAGATCAGCTACAAGACAAATGATCAGTTTGTGATCACATGTGGAGGTTGCATCAGGTTGTTAGGATGTTGAGGTGGTTACTTGGTTAGTTATGAGCATGTGGTCCTATCAAGTTGGTTAGCCAAGAAGCACGTGAGTTGTGATCGACCATTGGTGCTCATTGCAGTTAGTTATGAGTAGGAAATCAATATATAAAGCTCACACACTACAGCTGCAGTCATCATCATCAGCCTGCATTTTCTCCTTCTTCTTCATCTAGTTTAGCAGTTGGTTTATCAGCTTATGTAGCACTGATTCTGTAGCATTAGAATCAGTTGTTCATCGTGTATTACATCCATCAAATAAGAAAGTTATCTTCCCTCACAGTGGACGTAGATCATGAAGATCAAACCACTATAACTCCCGTGTGCATTCTTTCTTTCATTCTTGTGTTTTTAGGGTTTTCACCTGGTTTTTGAGTGTGTGTGTGTGTGTGTTGATCAATTCCTCAACGAATAAACATAAACTCAAGTTTGTGTGTGTGTGATCAAGTGTCTTATTTGAAGATCAAGACAACCGGCTAGTATCACAATAAGTGGCGCCATCTGTGGGAAACAAACCATCAAACAGCAGCTGAACTCAAAAAGGATGAATACCACACGGTTTGATATTGAGAAGCTCTCTGAAAAAATGGATTTCAGTCTCTGGAAACTCAAGATGAAGGCGATCTTGACACAGCAAGGGCTCATTGATGCATTGAAGCCACCTCCACCTGTCAAGACAGAGATCATCAAAGATCCATCAGCAGCTGGACCTCCAAGAGTACAAGTAGATGATGAGGTACTTCGAAAGGCTCATTCTACTATCATTCTATGTTTGGGGGATAAGGCAATAAGGGAAGTAGCTAGGGAGACTACTGCAATTGGAGTCTGGGAAAGGTTAGAATCTATGTTTATGATCAAGACTTTGGCAAATCGACTTCACATTAGGCAGAAACTGAATGAATATAAAATGACTTATGAAAAGCCTATTTTGGATCAAGTTGATGAGTTTGTCAAGATCATGGATGACTTTGAAACTGTTGATTCAAAGATATCAAAGGAAGAGAAAGTTCTCATGTTGATGACAGCTCTTCCAAGATCTTTTCAAAGCTTCAAAGATACCTTGTTATATGGAAATCAGAGTTCCATCAAGTTTGATAATGTTTTACTAGCACTCAAGTCTAGAGAATTACAATTAGTAACTGATAGTACTCAGAGTTCTGGAAGAGAAGGTTTGGTTGTCAAGAAGAACAATCAAGCTAAAAGAAATAACAAGAAGAAGGGGGGTTCTGATGGAAATAAACAAGACAGAAAGGAATAAGAGCATGCCAAAGAAGGTGAAGTAAGGAAATGCTATCACTGTAATCAATCTGGCCATATAAGAAGGAATTGCTACAAGTGGAAAGCTAGCAAAGGTAAAGGCATTGAAAAGGGAAAAGAAATTGATCAACAAAACCAAGTAAATCAAATTGCCCCTGCACAAGAAGATACTACAAAGTTTGTTGAAGTGTTGACAGTCACTGCATCTGAAGTCTCCTCTGAATGGGTGATTGATTCTGGCTGTACCTTCTATATGACACCAGTCAAGCATTGGTTGATAGGGTTTCAACATCAGAATGAGGGCTCTGTACTTCTTGGAAATAATCAAACATGTAAGATAATGGGAAGAGGGTCTGTCAAGCTTGAAATGTCTGATGGTACAGTAAGAATGCTTTATGATGTGAGGTATGTTCCTGATCTAAGAAGAAATCTTATTTCACTTGGAAATCTTGATTCCATGGGATATAGTTTCCAGTCAACTGATGGTTGTTTGACTGTCACAAAGGGAAATGATGTATTCTTGAAAGGTATTAGGAAACATGACCTATATTTCTTGTGTGGAAATACTGTCACTGCTCAAACTTGTAGCACTAGTAAAATAGATAATTCTATACTATGGCATGGAAGGTTAGGTCATATAAGTGAGAGAGGCCTACAAGAATTGGCTAAAGAGAAGCTATTATGTGGTCACACTTCCATTACTTTGAGTCAGTGTGAGCATTGTGTGATAGGAAATGCAAAAAGGTTAAAATTTGGTATTGGAGAACATAATTCCTCATCTGTGTTGGATTATGTTCATTCTGACCTGTGGGGACCTGCCAAGAACATCACAAAAGGAGGTGGAAAATATTTCATCTCCTTTATAGATGATTATTCAAAAAAGGTATGGATTTATATATTGAAATCCAAGGATGAAGCCTTCACCAAGTTCAAAGAGTGGTTAGTTGAGGTTGAAAATAAAACTGATAAGAAATTGAAGTGTTTAAGGACTGACAATGGTTTGGAATATCTATCAGAAGAATTCAATCAATTCTGTAAGGATAGAGGAGTTAAAAGGCATAAGACTGTTCCATTAACTCCACAACAAAATGGAACAGCAGAAAGGATGAATCAGACCATTCTTGAAAGAGTTAGATGTATGATAAGTAGTGGAGGTTTTCCTAAGAGTTTCTGGGGGAAACTAGCTACTACTGCAGCTTTTCTTATAAACAGATGTCCATCATCACCACTAAACTTTAAAACTCCAGAGGAAGTGTGGAGTGTTAAACCTACAGATTACAGTAGTTTGAAGGTAATAGGATGTCTTGCTTATGCTCATATAAAGCAAGGAAAGGTGGAACCAAGAGCCTTGAAGTGTGTACTAGTTGGTTATCCATCTGGAGTAAAGGGTTATAAATTGTGGTGTCCAGAACCACAGAAGATTCTAATCAGTAGGGATATTTCCTTTGATGAAGGGAAAATGCCACTAATTGAAAAGGTCAAAACTACAACTAGTTCTGATCATGATGTTGAGCCTCAGGTGGAGTCTGGCAAGTCAGGTAGTGGTGGTGACAGCATTTTGGAAGGTCAGAACACCTATCATCTTGCTAGAGATAGACAAAGAAGATAAATTATACCACCTGCAAGATACATCCATGCTGATCTTGTTTCTTATGCTTTGTATACTGCTTCTGAAGTTGAATCACTTGAACCTAGGAGTTATAAGGAAGCTATAAGTAGTATTGACAGTGATCAGTGGATAATGGCTATTCAAGAAGAGCTCTTATCTTTGGATAAGAATCACACATGGGATATAGTGGAGAAGCCAAAGCAACAGAAGTTGGTAAGTCGTAAATGGATTTTCAGAAAGAAACCATCTATAATTGAAGGAGAAAAACCTAGATTCAAGGCAAGGTTAGTTGCAAGGGGATTTTCACAGAAAGAAGGAATACAATGAGATATTCTCACCTGTAGTTAAACATTGTTCTATAAGGATCATTCTCTCATTAGTTACTCAATGGAATCTTGAGCTTCATTAGATGGATGTTACTACAGCTTTTCTACATGGAGAGCTAGAGGAGCAGATATACATGACCATACCAGAAGGCATTGAACTTCAGAGCTCAAGTTCAAAAGCTTGTTTGCTTAAAAAATCTCTCTATGGTCTTAAGCAAAGTCCAAGACAATGGTACTTGAGATTTGATGAGTATATAGTTAAGTGTGGATTCCAGAGAAGTCTACATGACAGCTGTTTATACTATATGGAGGAAAGTAGTCTATTTACATACCTTTTATTGTATGTTGATGATATGTTGTTGGCTAGTCATACAATGGATGGTATTCTGAAGGTGAAAAGAATGTTGGAAGCTGAATTTGACATGAAGGATCTTGGAGAGGCCAAGATGATCCTAGGAATGTCAATTGACAGAAACAGGATCAGTGGAACTTTAGTGTTGAACCAGGAGGCTTATATGTTAAAGGTCATTAAAAGGTATAATATGGATGAGTGCAAGACAGTCACTACCCCATTCAAACAAGGTGTAAAGTTGACTCTACAGTAGGGACCAAAGCCTCCAACAGAAGTTATGAATATGGACAAGACTCCCTATGCTAGTGCAGTAGGAAGTCTAATGTATTGTATGGTCTGTTGTAGGCCAGACATGGCCTTTACACTCAGTGTTTTAAGTAGGTTCATGGGATCTCCTGGTAAACTACATTGGGAAGCAGCAAAGTTGGCTATGAAGTATATAAAAGGCACTGTCAGTAGAGGATTGAAGTTTCAGAAAGCCAATCAAGACAGTGAAGTTTTGTGTGGATATGTTGATGCAAATTTTGCTGCAAACATGGATACTAGAAAGTCTTTAACAAGTTATATCTTCACTCTTTATGGAACTGCTATAAGTTGAAAGGCTAGTCATCAATCCATAGTAGCTTTGTCCACAACTGAAGCTGAATTTGTGGCATTGACTGAAGCTATTAAGGAAGGAATATGGATCAGTGGTATGCTTGAAGAGCTTGGTGTGAAGCAAGAAACAGTGAAGGTGTTCTGTGACAATCAGAGTGCTATCCATTTAGCAAAACATCAGGGTTATCATGAGAGAAAAAAGCACATTGATGTCAATATGTATTTTGTGAGAGATCTTGTTGAAAGTGGTGCTGTGAAGGTGTGTAAGATTGACACCTCTGTCAATCCTGCTGATTGTCTAACTAAGGTCTTGCCTAGTTCTAAATTTGAACTAAGCTTAGGCTTAGTTGGTATGTGTAATGAAAACTGAAGTGCTGCTCAATATGAGCAGTAAGGGAGGGAAGGTAGCAATCTCAATTGAAGATGAATACTTGATTTAAGGTGGAGTATGTTGAAGAAATGGTGTGTAAATCCTGATCCATTATGTGAATTTGGAGTGTTGTAGTGGAGCTAAGAGTCTGAAGTACTCAATGAACGTGTTGCATGTGTTATACACTTCATGATCAGTCGAATAGATCAGCTACAAGACAAAGGATCAGTTTGTGATCACATGTGGAGGTTGCATCAAGTTGTTAGGATGTTGAGGTGGTTACTTGGTTAGTTATGAGCATGTGGTCCTCTCAAGTTGGTTAGCCAAGAAGCACGTGAGTTGTGATCGACCATTGGTGCTCATTGCAGTTAGTTATGAGTAGGAAATCAGTATATAAAGCTCACACACTACACCTGCAGTCATCAGTATCAGCCTGCATTTTCTCCTTCTTCTTCATCTAGTTTAGCAGCTAGTTTATCAGCTTATGTAGCACTGATTCTGTAGCATTAGAATCAGTTGTTCATCGTGTATTACATCCATCAAATAAGAAAGTTATCTTCCCTCACAGTGGATGTAGATCATGAAGATCGAACCACTATAACTCCCGTGTACATTCTTTCTTTCATTCTTGTGTTTTTAGGGTTTTCAGCTGGTTTTTGAGTGTGTGTGAGTTGATCAATTCCTCAACGAATAAACATAAAGTCAAGTTTGTGTGTGTGTGATCAAGTGTCTTGTTTGAAGATCAAGACAACCGGCTAGTATCACAACAAAAACCTCTCAAGGAAAAAAACTTAGTTAAGGAAAAGAGTGCAGGTCTTATGATTTTGATGTGTTGCATTAGTTGCCTCGTTAAAAATCTTAAACTAAGAAAACCCAGTGGGAAAAATTAGTAAAGGGAAAAAGAGTACAACTATTAGTCTTCAGGACTTAATCTTCTGGATTGTTTAGAAATACTGCTCCCCCTGAAAACATGGATATATTGGAATATAAATGTTGATCTTCAAGATCAAAATTTTAAAACTTACTTGGAATCGTTACTCCCCCTAAAGACGACAATCTTCTGGGTCTACATAATACAATGCTACAAGCACATACTAAAATATAATTTGGGAGTAAATAAAACAACAATAAATAGTTTAGTCTAAATATATTGAAATTGTCATATAAAGTAAGTAGCGAAACATAATGTATAATGAGAGAGTATGCATCATTTATATACTGGGTCTCTGCAAGAACCCTTTGAGCTTTAACTACACCAGTCTATCATTCATATGTCCTTCTGGGACAAATATTTATATCATTATCAAAATCTATAGAAAAGAGTTTTCATTATCAAAACAAACTCTTCATATAATTTTGGAAGTGACTATTTATTCATAAAATTAATTTTCGCGGATATTTAATTTTCAAATCATAAAGTCTTTCACACTTCTAGCGTTGAAACAATAATTGTTTAAAATATTATGTCCCTGGGGAACTCCACTTCCTACGGTGCATTGTTTACAAATATAAGGGACTTTGTCACTTCATCATGATAGTTTGACAATTTATTTGCTATTGCAAATTAATAATCTTTTGAACTTCTAGGTCAGTCAATCTAGTGCAAAATAATACAATTTCTCGGCATTCACATAAATATTGGCTTAAATCTCTCCCTAATGCCATGAAATGATCTTCATTAAATGTGCAGTTGACATACTAACATATATATTGATCCCCATTTTGGGCTTTATAAAAATTGGTGGATAATTATAATTAGAATGCCCATTAAAATACGCTATAGTGGTGATATAAAATATTAATTGCACAATTCAAAATTTACAGATGGGAAATGTTAGAGGCTTCTGGCCATAATTGAGCAGCACTATTTATAAATGGGTATTATTATGATATGCAGGAGCCAGAATTTTTGTTTAGTTATTCCAAGTTCCCCAAATATTAATTATTTGAATAAATTATTCACTTCGTGTGAACATAAGACATTGGATGTTCCACTTTTTTTTTAATATTATCAGTTGATATCAATTCTAATTGACTAAATCAAATATTCAATACCTGAACTCTCCATATGAAATTTCATTTGTAACAGTGCACTTTGAATAAAAATGTATTTATTCAGTGGATACATCACTAAAATATTTTAGTCGTGTCACAAAAAAATTGACCAACTTGAGTATGTAAATATCATACCATAAATTTTCCACACAAACTTCATAAGTGTCATTTCATATCTCATGACTAAAAGAATTTAAATTATCTGACTCATCCGTTTGCCCAAAATAACCCAATCACTCATGCCATATTTTCAAAAATATTGGGTTTCAAATTAATATCACAACTATATATATCCAACTATTAACTTATAAGATATATGTATGATCTAGACAAAATCATTTACAAATAGTATAATCTAGCAACACACACACACACATATATATATGTATGTATATATATGAACAAAATAAGAACAAGAACAAGAATATAATGTCATAAAAAATCATATTTGAATAAATATTTTTGCAAATATGTAAAATTCTTAAAAAAAATATGTAATGTAATATAGCTAAATTATCTAGTCTTTTTAAAAAAATCTCAAAAATTGAAATTATACATGGTCATAATAATTTTCAAGCTTAGGCTCCAAATTGTCATCATTGACTATGTCAATATTTTTATTTGCTTCAGGCAAATAAATATTTTTATTTACATCATTTTTATTCCACAAATATCTTTGGCATTCCACAACCAAGGTGTCTCATATATATAAAAACAATGACTATTTCATCAACATCTATGATAAATTTATTTCTATTAGAGTGTTTGTCTATTTTCTTGTAGAAGAAAACTTGAACTACTTCGAACACTTTTGATAAGACCTTTAATGAGTCCAATTTAAATTTCACCGACCACACTACGAGGAGGTCAATGTGAATTCACTCTTCCACTATAACTATTTCTTACTTTTCATATGCCCTTTCCACTCCAAGTATAATATTCTGCTAGAATGTACCATGTGCTTCAGGCACAATTTTTGAACCAATTGATCTAGCATTATGGAATTTCATTAATAATTGATTATGCTTTTCAACTAACAGAAATGCAGAAATAAACTCTGAATATCTAGTATGATTTTTAACTCTTTACTACTACCAGAGTACGAGGTTAGTAGCCTGGAAGGTAGAAATACAATCCTTTGTGAATTATCATGTGCTTCAGGCACAAATGTTGATGATTTTTTTTATTTACTATTAATTATATTTTTCTGCAACCAATAGTGCAAAAATAAGCTCTGAATACTTAATATAATTTTTTAACTCTTTACTGCTTTTGGAGTAGAGTTTGCTAGTATATAAGACAAAAATGGTTTTATCAATCGATTCTGATTCTGTAATGACTGTTTATAGAGTTTTAGAAAATAAGGTGTAAAACATAATTGTATTATGTTATGGATTTAAAATTATTTAAATCTTAAATTCAGCCTAATCACACATTGGAGAATATAATGCTAATCAAAACGATCCTTCAGGGATTGCCATAAAATCGGAGGATCATTTTCTGTTATTAGATACTTTTTTTTCAGATGATGAAAAAGAAAATTAGTGTTTTAGCCTTCTGGGCTTTAGTTTTTGAAATAATTTCACTTAGTTTTTGAAATAATTTCACTTAGCCAATCACACATTAGTTTTCTTTCTATTATATGAATATTGCAAATCTTATGATATCGTAAGTTGCATAATAAATTAATCTTAATCTTATACGATGATTTCTCATTGCCAAAATTTTAAATATCTTTTAATGCATCTTTTAGCAATTCACTCCTTCCTAATGCTTATATAGATGCCTGAGAAGAGACAATTGACAAGAAAATTGAGAAGGTTTAAGGGAGGGAAGAAGTTGGACGAGGTATAATAATATGTGTTATTAAAGTTTTACAATAAATTTCTTTGCAGAAAAAAAAGTTTATAATTTGGCACATTTGAATCATTAAAGTTTTTTTTTCATTATTTTAGCTTAATATTTGTTACATTTTTTGTATACTATAATGCTATGAAATATATAGCATCAAACTTCCAGGTCCTCCAGCAGAGATATGGAAGGGGAAGCCTAAAAATCAAATGCAATAATTTTCACCCGTGGAGAAGCCTTACAAACCATGGACATGAATCAGGTTAGTATAATGTTGCACTCGAACTACACTATATTTAATCTTGGAAGTAAGTGATGAGTGATATTTTCACCTAGATTTTAGTATCTTTTATATGTATTTTTGTATTATTTTATCCGTATTTTAAGTGTACTTTAGTTGTGTTATGTATTTTTATTGGATGCTAGATATGATAAGGGAGACGTAGGAAAAAGCGGATCTCAATTCGGAGTTGAAACGAGGGAGAACGAGCCAAAACAGTGAAAGAGGAAACAGGGCAGCAAGATCATGGTCGGCCGTGTGCAGGAACATGAGCCGTGTCGCGTACACGACTTGAGTTCCGCACACAAGCCTGTAAGCGGAAGTCGTGCGCTGTCGCCTGAAACACCATCTCTGCCACCCCTGTAGCCGAGTGCAGAACACGGGCCGTGTGCAGAAACACGAGCCGTGTACCAAATACGGCCCTGTCCAGAATGGCTGTGTGCGAGCATCAGAAGACACAACACGGCCACCCCTGTGACCGTGTGCTGCGCACGAGCCGTGCGCTGTCTGAAGCTCGCGTTGACCATGTGCCCTAGACACGACTCGAGCCGTGTTACAGCACACGAGCCGTGTTACAGCACACGAACCGTGTTGATGCTAAAATTGCTGAAATTTCCAAATTCCTTCTAGAAGGCCCACAAGGGTATAAATACCACTCCATTCAATATTTTGATCATCTAGATCCGAAATTCACAGCCGCTCACACACCTCACACACTATTTCCTCCATTTCACCATCATCTTCATCCATTCTTCATCCTTTGAATCCACCATCATCGTACCATTAATTTCTACATCCAAGTGAAGAAAAAGGATCAAGGAAGAGAGGAAAGTGCAAATAATGAGAGGAGATCACCATTGAAGTGACGTCAAGGGAGTTTCCATTCAATCTTTGTATTAAACCTTATAGTTTTATCATGATTTGTAAGGATTTAATTGTCTATGTTAATTTCTTTACGAAGATGATAGACTAATCTCCCTTATGAGATTAGCAACATGAGAGTTGTTGGATAATTTTGGGATTTATGTATTTAAATTCATATGTTGATTGAGTTAATTGATTTTCTATCATTGATGTTTTAGATCTTGAGGTTTATGATGATTTGTGTGGTTTGTTGTTTTAAACATATGATTAGATTGAGAAGTCAATTGCATATAGAGGATAATTAATTGAATCATTTCATCAAACACTTCATTTGCATTATAAATTGTAAAGAGATTGAGAAGTCATTTATTATTTAGAACTCTTTGATAGGACATTCGATTGGTTTGATCGAGAGGTTGATTAATCGTGTGAAGGGACTCTCATTTCAAGCTTAGTACTTAGTTGGAATTGTTTGAGTGAGAACCAATCCATTGACCCTTATTCCATATCATATTCATTTTGAGAAGGAGTTTAGGTGAACCTAGTGTTGGCCATTAGTCTTATACCCATGATCATATGAATTTGATGCATTTATCCTAGGATTTCCACTTCTTAATTGTTGTTAATCTCACTTTTACTTAACTTGAAAAACCACTCATTTCACCCATCTATCTTGTTTGTTAATCATTGCTTGCTTGCTTTGATTATTTTTTTGTTTGATCACTAATCCCATTGATGATTCGTCTCTATAAAATTACGATAAACGTGATCTCGCTTAAGCTCTAGCGCCGACCTCCCTGTGGTTCGATAAATTATTTTAATTGGTCATCCCTACTACAAAATGGCTAATCAGTAAGCTTATGATTCTGTTTTAAAAATATTACAAGAAAAAGACATTTTTAGATTATGTAGCATTTGGTTCATTATAAACACGTGTTTAGAGTGACATGGAAAACAAACTTATATAATCTTAATACTTCATTATTAACAAAATCCAGGGAACTTTTGGAAAATATATTTATAGAGTGTGTTGTAGTCAAATTTTAAGCTACTGTAGCTGAAATTTCCATTTCTCCCTGTTCTTTCTAAGATGTCCTTTAGTGCTTTCAAATACTCCTTTGAGTGCAATTTCTACTAAAAAACTAGCAGATTACGTACATGCCAGTTCTTTTAACTCTGTGCATCAGCCCTGCACGAAAACTCGTGCTTTAATAAAACACTTTACTCTCCGGATTTTGTCTGCTATAATGCAAAATAAACCAGAATAATAAAGTAATGTGTGTGACCAATATCATGTCATTACAGGAACTATTACCATATGGGGTTGTTATTTAATTCAAGAATTATAGTTATAGAATTATAGAAGTTGTACTTTCATGAAAAAATAGTCAAAATTTTTATTTTTTTAATGGTTTGAGGATTTGTGCTACTACAAATTTTTGCATACAGTATGATGTGCATGCTATTTATTTTAATTCTCCTCTTTCAAATTTATTATTAGCAAGCTACTTAATTAAGTGTAAAATGTTTGTATTAATTTGGATACAAAAATCTCACTTCAAATTATTCCTTCTGCTTTGAGATAATAGTAATGTAAAGCCAAGCCATTTACAATGAATGGATTTTAAAATGATATATTTATATGTTGTGCTTAATTAAATTCTTTGAGTTGGAATTTTATCAGTTCATCTTGCAATGAGCAGATTGATCTTTTACAGCAATTCTATGATGATCGTGAGTGAACTCCCTAAGAAATGGAGCCCAACAATTTAACTCGAATCAGAATTGCACATACGGTTCGAAATTTTGCATTTCATTGATTTTTGTGTTTTGAAGTCTTCTATTTTGTGAATATATGATTATTAATCATTCATTATAGAATTGCAGCAAAATACTGATTAGTGGTTGGCAAAAACTCCTATGCACCCGGGGCGCACGGACCACATTTCGTGCGCCTTTAGAATTTTGTGTTAAATTGTATACCCTTTAGTATACAGATGTATATCCTTTATTTTCTAAATAAAATTATTGTGTGTATCTGGGCGCATGAACAACACTCCGTGCCCCCTTAGAATTTTGTGTTAAATTGTATATCCTTTAGTATAAAAATGTATACCCTTTATTTTCTAAAGAAAAAAAAATAATGAAAAGTGTATACAATTTATAACAAAATGGTATACCTTTTATTAATTAAAGTGTATACCTTTAGACCAAAACAATGTACCCTTACCTATAATACTAAATTTCTAAAGGCGCACGGCATGTGTTTCCGTGCGCCCGGGCGCACGCAAGCCTCACTCTTAGTGGTTTGAATGACTTGGATTTTGTTGAATATTTTGAAGTTTAGGGTGAGATCTTCATCAATTTGATATGTCTTTTAATGAATTTTCATGATTCTTATTATCGTATATTTGGAGATCTTCATCAAGTGGACTATTACATTAATTTCTAATTTTTGGTTTTAAAATCATAAATATACATGTTCCATTTCTTTTACAGTAAATTGATAAAGGCCATGAGTCATAAAATGGGGTGATAGTTTTTCCTTCTTTTTTTATATTTATTTAAAATAACAATAACGTGTAGATTAATCTTAAAGTCTATAAGTGTGAAACCTGATTTATTTTATGCAAATGTAGGATCTGTGGCATCGACAACAGATATTAAAGTCTATACGTGGCATCGAGGCGCTGATGGGTAAAGGATGGAAGATTGTCGACGCAATTCGGAAAAGCTCCAGGGTTAAAATTCGGGTGAGAATCTGATCTTCATTTTTAAGCTTCTAAAATGTTATCTTTGCATATAATTGTACCTTGTGTTGATGGGAAGAGATTCAGTAATGTGCTTTAGTAAAAATTCGTATTTATTAAATATATTGCACTTCATAAAAGTTTTCACCTATAGACTCAATACCTAGATTTTTAGTTTAGAATTGCTGAGAATGCATATTGTTATCTTTTTGGCTCTAATACTAATTTTTTATGTTCAGTTTAGAATTTTCTTTACAAAATAAAAGTTTTTTTATCCTTTTATAATGAGTTGGGATTGATTGTTACAAAGATAGTACAAAATGTGTGAATTGTGATTTATGTTATGAATATGTTCGAGTATATAAATGTTCATTAGCTAAATAAGATCTTTTTAGACTTATTCACATATGACATTGGTGATATTGTTTTGGTTTTTGTGTCTGCTGGAGTTAGATGTAATTAAATTTTTTTTTTCATAAGAATGGAGGCCTCATTTATATTTACTTGACATTTCTCGCTGTTAGGGTATAATCTGCTGCGAATTTTCTTCAAGTATTTTGAAAAATTTTCAAAAAAAGTATGGATGGAGATTAGTTTAGATAGATTAGGAATAGGATGTATGATGGAATAATTGAATCAACACTTCTCCATTTGTATTTAATAATTTAAGTATTCTCATCAAACTTTTACAGATCTTAGTATAATCATCAAGAAGAATAAGAGGACAATGTGCAGCTTGAGGTGATAACCAAAATGTTGGTTCGACAAAACGTCAATTTAGCATGAAAGGTTTATTATATTAGTCATTAATGTTTCATGAATATACTAAGCATATATGCAATATTTTAAAACTTCGTTTATGTTGTATTCTAGCTTGAATTTTATACTGAAGCTTGACAAAATTGCTGAGGAAGTCTGTCGAGATGTCACTGAGGACATAATTAAGTTAGAGACAAAAACTTTCTTCTATTAAGCCTTTAGTATTTGATTATGTAGATGCTTTCTTAATCCTGTTTGATTTTATAATTTTGTTATTTTGTTTGCTATACTATATTGTTGCTTCAATTTAATTAGTTAGGCTTACTTTATTTTGCTATAATAATATAATATATTGTTGTCTTCCCATTAAGGCGTTCTTTGATTCTACTGGCAATTATGGAAGGAGCAAATGCTTGCAGGGAGACTTGCCAATTTAAATAAGTATTAGCAAATTACGACTGAGTTATTTATACAGGGAAATTAGGTTTGTTTAATTTTATGCTATATTTTTTTTTAATATTTTGAACCTCTAATTATCTATTTTAGTTGTATTAACTAGAGATTTTTTTGTACATGATCAAAAAGTTGTTTGAATGGAATTTGTAGCCGCTGATATAATATTCCTATTGTAAGCCCTTAATGTCATTTATGCAATTTTTTATTTGCATGGTATCTGTAGCTGTTGACACTCTTTTGGCTGGGATATATGCATATGACAGATGTTTTAATAAAATGCTCTGTCATCATTCATAATTCTTTAACGGTGAACTACGTTTACTTCTTGCAGTTCTTTGAGCATTCCATTTCCTGCAATGGTTATCAAGTAATGGTTTTTTCCATTAATCATTAATTTCATTTTTCCTATTTGGATTTTATTTTTCTTTCCTTTCACACATTTTGGATTGTTAATTGTTGCAATTGCCAAATTTGCAGTCTTTTCCCCCAGTAAGTAAAGGTATAGTTTATAGTCAGTTTACTCCAAAATTAATGATAAAAATATACTTTGATGACTGTCGTGACCTGTAAAAAATGAGAATGAGTTCTTTTTTGGACTTGATTTATCTAGAGGGCAGGCTTGATATGATCTGTATTAAGTATCATATATTAACAATTCTTAATATTATTACTTGCCAAAAATTTTGTGCCTTCATGCTCAAAACTTAGCAAATATCTTAAATAGAATGCCATGATCACATTTTACATTTCTGACGTAGTGACAATTGTGTAGACGTGGCTTGCAGTGTGTTTTATCCATATATTTTTGTAAGCACTAAAGTGGAACTATTTTTAATTTTTCTACATCTTCTTTAGATTTCTAGGCTATGAGAAGGTTGAGGTTATAAATCCTCATGGACAAAAAGGAGACGTTGTAGAAGAAACTCAGAGAGGAAGATGGAAACAGGAGGTGCAATCATCATGTCATGCATAATGAAAATTATTAATGGTTCAGATGTGATTATTTTTGCTACTTAAAATTTCTCTTTACTGTGGGAATTATGTTATCCATATGTAGGAATCTGTGGGCAATTTATGAGTTGCATGACAACTTACAAGAGAGTTATTAGAAGCACGTGTCAGATTTCAAGGCTATGTTCTTTAGGATGTGTATGTTAAGTTGTTCATTTCAAGGTAAATGCCCATATAAAAGATTTATATATTGTTGTGTAGGCTATATTGATTCTTTTTTTTTAACTTTAGAGAAGATACATTCTTTTTTTATTTTCGCTGAATATATTATTGTTGGGTCTCAAGAAGACTACCATGACAGGAAATGATGCAATTTTTTCGTGATTATTTTTTACTCAAGTTTTATGAGTATTTTATACTCTAATTTAGCAACTAATCAGCATACCCATAATTTGACCAGTTCCTAAATATTGAACATGCTACTATTGCTGCATTTATAGTCACTTTAAGTGTTATAGTTGTTTGATCAATAGAGCCTTTGTTAAGATAAAGTTACAGTTCGTCTATGCATAACATTTAATGTAGAATATATTACTGTAAATAATGAAACAACGAATGGTAGATAGTATTAGATATCTATTATTGATGATGAGAATTTTATTTTGGGTTTATCTAAGGTATGCATTTCTCTCAATCTATTTTTTCTTCTTTAATTTTAATTTTATGCTATGCTTGAATTTGTTTTCATTCTCATTGCTAACGTGTTAAGAAGAAAATATGGTATAGTATTACTGAATTTTCTGGTGCATTGTCAGAAGCCATTGCCACTCTGTTAGCATTCTAATGATTTTTTCTGAAAACTATTTTCTTGGTTGCCTACCTCATAATATATTTGTTACAAAATCTTTTTTCATGGTGGACATATTTAACACCTAATCTATTCTTATTTACTCTTTTAGGGCACAGCAAAAGAAGCTAATGAGATTTTTTTTTTCAATTGTAATAGATAGTTTGAAGTCTTATTTCTATCAACACCGTCATTCATATGAATTCTATTGTTCCTAATGCTGTGAAAACCTCTTCAGGATGAAACTATGGCTGCTTTTGAAGTTTGCAAGACAACAATTTCTTCACTATTCTCAATAAGTACAAGGTATGTTTTAAACCCTTCCTCTTTCCAGCATAACAATGTAAGTAAGAAGTTTCATGCGGATGTTGTACATATATCATTTTAGTTGTGCCTTACATCCTCTTTCTTTGTAGAAATATTCGACCGTTGACTAATGCTCTTTATAGATAGTAGTAGATTAACTTTTTTAATAGAGATAGAATATGGAACTCTTCACATCATGTACGTGTTTGTATCCTTTTGACGTCGTAGAATCTTGATTTTTTATTGAAATCTCAGACCTTGAAGTGTTACAGCTTTTGACTCAAACTACTTAGATGGATGACTCGTATTCAATGTACGCGATATTTACTTATATAGTAATGCAAGATTACAATTGACAAGCTTAATTGTAATTTTTCAAGGCATTTTTAGATATATATATATATATATATATATATATATGTGGTGCAGATGGGCTTGATAATCCCTGATTAATGAATTGTCGAATTAGTGTTGTTATTGTATTTATTTGTTGTTGTGGTCCTTGGGATAATAGATTATTTTCTTTATTTACCACCCCAATTTGTGATTCGATTAGGTTCTCCTGTCACGGCTCTTCGAATGATTAAATATTCCAATTGATATATGAGCCTGTATCATAAATTATTTTGTTATTATTGTGCATGAATCAACATTTCTCCACTGCAATTTAGTATTTTTTTTATTGGGCCCGTGAGCCTATGTCGTATCTTGAGTTTTGTTGTGCATGATTTGAGTTCCCTAAAATGTTTGCAAACATTTTTACCTTTCTGCACTGTTTTCCCAACATTGCAGAATTTTCGTTGTTTCCCATGAGTTTATATTGTACTTTAATTTATGTTGTGCATTGTTTGAGTATTTTTTAAAATTTTTAAGTGAACCAATTAACTAATTAAGACATGCAGGAAAAATTGGATAGTTCACCCTATGTAACAGCGAAATTTAATTTCAACAATTTATCATATACAAAAAATATAAAGTACTTCTACATATTGAGAGTTCCAAGATCTTTCTTTGTGATTGTTACTTTTATCTTTCTTGGGTTTATTGAAGTAATTTAATTTCTTATATATGACATGCAACATGTTTCAACCAACAAATTAGATAGTTGGTCTTCTTTCACTGTGGTAACATTATTAAAGCTTTAGTTGTATTCTTCATACTAAAATTAACAAACCTTTTGTGATCAAGTCTAATTGCATATTTGATAACTATCAGATGCTAAGAAATTTGGTAAACCTCCTTCTGATGTGCTGCATAGATTCTGTCTATGACTAATTATGATGTGGTTAGATCTATCTTTTTAGTTTTTTTTTTTTTTGCATGTGTATGTATCTTTATATAGTTTGAAAATTCTTCAGCATGTTGATTTTGTAATCTAATTTGTTACTGTTAATATCTTCCCTTGAAAAGCAATTATGATAAATTGTGTTGTACCTACACCCATTCTATTGAACTACTCAAATTTCTTGATTTTGAAAAATATGATTTTGTTGAAGAGATATTAATGTCCAGTCTTCCGAAAGCATGATTGGTAAATTGCCAGATGATCAAAATATTTGAACATTCTTTACATCCGAAGCTAAATTAGCTGCAGGTTCTTATTCAAGTATATTTTTTGATTTACTACAGTTTAGGAGTGGCAAAATTGATCATTCTCTAATTACAATTTGGTCCAACATGACATTTATCAAACTCTTGCATTATCATTGCATTGCTGATGACTTTGTAGGCCAATGTAAATGAGAAACATCTTAAGCAATATCTGTCTAATGTTTTAATATAATTTTGTTTGGTTTTCTAGGTCTTTAATGCATGTAGCATCATAAAATTGTTCTGGGTTGGTATGCAATGCTTCATAGGTTATCAAGGACTTCAATCGATTTTAAATTTATTTCCTTTCTAATTATGGATAGTTTGAAATTAGGGAAAAAAAAAACCTCTTCCATTTTCATGATGGCATGTACTATATTTTTTTGCATTTTCTTGCTTATAGCTTGACTTATTTTTATTAATAGTGTTGGTAGTTAATTTTTTTATATTAAATTCATCTTAAATGTGATAATGATCAAGTATTCCTTCTGATATGTATAATGTATACCAACTCATTTTATTAAATTCATTTTAACTTTATACATAACTGTTGGTATATTATCCACTATTGAACAACACACTGTTCAATAAATTATAATCTATTATTTCATTGGTGGATTTTTTTTCTGTTTTCATTATTTGGTAATAGCGTATGAAACTATAGAATGATCAATTAAAGACAACAATTTTTTTCCAACGGTATTCTATCATTCATATATTATATGCCTTATATGTCATTTTTTGTGCATATGTATAAATTTATTAGATTGGGTTATTGATTGAGTATATAAATTATTTATTTAAGATTGTTAGATTCTTATTTAGTATGATTACAAAAAATACTAAATTGGTATGTATGTTTCTAAATAACAAAATTTTCCTAGAATATTTATATTATTAGCACAATTTAGAGAAATGTCCTTTAGTGGGACTTCTCTATAGATCTATGTTTTGTTTAACTTTGCTTAAATTTTAGGAGGATAGTTAAATCATCATTCTGTTTATATGATTGATATTTAATTTTAAAAAATTATATTTTATTTCTTATATTTCAAATTTTAATTTTTTAATATTATAATTATAATAATTATTATTATACCTTGAACCGTAAGATTCATTGGTGCACCAAGTGCATCCCATAATCATAGTTAATTTATTCCCTAAATGTTAGTTTCCATCATTTTTTGACTCTCTAAAAATATCATACCTTCGTGTATGCTCCTAATTCGTATATATTTCTTATTCATCACTTTAGTTGTTCCTTGCATCCTCTTTGTAGACATATTCAACCGTTGATTAATGCTCTTTAAGGTATCTTTTGTTCCTTTCTAATTAACATATTTGGTGGGAAATTTTCTACTAATATTTTTTTTCATGACGTTATAGCATGTACTGGAGTACGGAAAGCAACATCAAGGGTTTGCCATAATTCTGGAGTTAGCTGGGAAGATAGTTCAGATAAGCCATCAGAAATTTACATCAAATTTAATCGAGAAATGCTTAACATTTGGTGACCCAAAGTGTTGGTGAATGAGATGCTTGGAAAAATGATGAGAATGAGCCTCTTCAAGTATGTTACATTCTCTCTTTCTCCATCCCTGCAACTACTTGGATTCTATCTTTGTGAAGAACACCCTACATGATCTATTTTTCTTGTTGCTTCACGTTTACCAATTTTCCGTTATGGGTTTGTTTCATCTGTTCTTTTTACCATTTGGTTTGTTTGATCAGTAGGTTTAGTTTGTTGCATGAGCCACATTACAACAAAGAACTTTCTTTTTCTGAAAAATTAAGAGATGCCCATTACTTGATTGTCCTTCTACGTCCAGCAATAATGAGATTAAGCCAATGAGATTATTAAAAAATGTATTCCATGAATTATTAGATAAGCCACTGAGATTAAACTACTTTTTTTTTTGTTAAACTTTTGTCTTTTTGTTAATTTTCATAGTTTGTTATACTCTTCTGCATAACGCCTATTTTACTTACACATGTTTGTGTTGGGCTATTGTCAATGTTATCGAGTAGCAAGTTCATTAGCATGACTGTTATTTGTGCTACATTATAGTTTGAGTGATCAATGTCAGTTCATGTTTCTTTCTTTCTCATCCTATTCATTTTTATTTGAAAATTATGCAATGACAAATTTATATTCTTAATTTTGTATTTGATATTTTGCTCCTATGGAATGATTTATTTGATTTTATTTTACACAAGCTAATTTAATTCTTATAAAACTTATAAGTGTAGGATTCAAGCTAAACTACTTTGCAAAAATTAGTAGGTATTTTAAAGGAAGATAGATTATCATCATTAAAGAAATATCCTTTCTAATGACTGCTTTATCTATTAGTTTTTGGCTCTTTAAACTGTATTTTGCATAATAATTACTAACTAATGTTGGAGTTAATTTGCATTCTTTTTTTTAACAGTTAAAAATGCAAATAATTATTTCTCCTATTCTCCGAACAAAATCCAGGAAGCAAAATAAATATATTTTCTTTGTTGGTTTTCTGAAAAAAAAATATCTCTTCATTTATTTGTGGCAATTTCAAATTTATGTGTGGGATATTGTTGCATAGTATAGAGATTTTAAATGTGAGCTGCATAATATCAAGTTTGCTCATCAACATAATTCAGAGGACATGAATATAATAAGTAGAATAGTCTCTATTCTCAACTGCATCATTGATCGGCTTGAAATTCACCTAGAATTTGGGTTAAATTGCATGAATTTAATTAGATTTATTTGGCTTTAATTCAATAATTAAGCATGATTTTAATGCAAATTCTATTTATTGCTTAATTAGTTTGAGAAAGTTATTTTTATTTATTTTTGCAGAAAAAGGGTGATTTTGAGGCAAAAATAGATTCTACAAATAAAGAGGAAGATGTGGGAGAAAACAGAGCTTAATTTGGAGTTGAAACGAGCAAGAACAGGTCAAAGGAAAATTTGTTATAATCCCATTTTTGGTCCCATGAGCTAAATTATCTCACATTAATTACTTACTACAAATTCCTCTCACTCTACCACTACATGAACCCACTTATCCCACATTGAAAATTCACTCAAATTTCTCTCATCATTACTACTATAAATACTCTCTTCCATGAAAGCCACCATGGACCAATTCTCACCAATTAAATTCCATTAAATTGAATAATTAGATTCAATAGTTGAAGAGAGCTTTAAGATCTCCATAGTTGAGATCCCTCTCCCTTTCGGGGTGAGGGATCCGTCCGTAGTTTAAATATTTTTTCTAGATTAGGAGTTTATTGTTTTCCAAGAAGGTGGAGACACCAAGGAAATGATAATCTTCATGGATGTAAAACTTCAATAGGTGAAATCTAATCTTACTTATTATCTTAATTTGCTTTGGTGGGTGATTGATGCATGATTATGTTTCTTAATTGAATTTCCGACTATGATTATATTTTGTTTATGGAATATGTATGCATGCTTTAATTTGGGATTAATGTCTTTGATATTAGTATATAGTGATTAGGTTGTGTATTGTGTATTAACATGTCTTGTTGTTGCTTTCACCTTAATTGCTTTACATGATTATCATATGTGAGTTTTTTCCATTTATTGCATGAGGATTAATATGGGGGGAGTTTGGTCAAAATCTTCCTATATTTAGAACTACATAAACGAACACTAGCGAGATTACTTGTGATTGAGTTAGTGAAGGGGACCAAGCCAATGTGAACATAGTACCTAGAAAGGAAACACTAGGAAAACGTCCCTGCCTACTAGAGAAAATTCTTCTTGATAATATCTCTATATTGGTATATTAATATCCGTAAGTGCCTATGGGAATTGTGAGCATTGGAGTCGATCTAATGAGCCATTTTTACTTGAATCTTATTCATCTTGGTCAAGAGCTTAGGTGTAGGTATGATTTAGTGATCGCCCTTACCATGATTAGTTTAAAAATGGAATCAATTAATGATGTTTAATGATTGTTTGAGTGCATCAAGAAACTACCATTGCATCCAAAAATATTTTAATTAGATTTATTTTCCTTGCATTTTATTTCCTTTTATTTTTCTTATCCTCCTTTATGGTCGTCCCTAACTAATTACGATATTATACCTAAAGGCCATGAATCCTGAATTCCCCTGGTTCGATAATTCAACTTGGTTGCCCGTGCCTACATGACAAGAGTACGCTTGCTCTTTTACATTGAAAATTACGATCAAATTCAATCATATACCAAGGTATATATTTACTATTCAATTTTAGAGGAGAATATAAAAATATCAAAACTATATTAGTTTTGGTGTTTATTGTTATTAACTTTAAATATTATAACTTTGCAAAAACTTTACTAACTTTAAATATTTACCATTAAGTTTGCAAATAATATCATTATTTGTGATTGAATAATGAATTTGTTAGTGTTAGCAGTTGAGGCAGAGATTGTAATGCTCCAGTTTTTCATGATTCACAAATTTTTAGTTCTTTTATTGTGTGTTCAATTAAATAATCTATTAACTTATTAATGTTTTTTGTTGTGAGAATTATCAAAGCATGTTTTAAAAAGAACTTAAGAGCTTGCATTTAATCTTATCACAAATAACTTTTTTGATGTGGGTTGCCCTATAGAAAGTTGGGGAAATATTGTGAAGTTTAATCTCATCTATTGTGAAGTTTAATCTCATCTAAATATAATCTTGAACAAATATTGGCAAAAGAAGTTGGAAATATTTCAAAATTGTAAGAGAACCGACTTAGAATTTCAAAAATGTTATAAACTATATCAAGACTATATTGTTATAGATGATGACCAGAGCTGAGAAAGAAGTTTCAATATCATTCTCACTGATTAAAACAAGATCATGTTTTGTTCAATAATCAAAGTATTTTGTAATTTATCTCTATGAAGAATGTGAGATAAAAAGTATGATATTCTTATTATTTCTTTTGTAGATAAAAACCGTTCATTTAAATATCGTGTTTTATAGAAATTAAAGCTTTTTTTCTTTTTGGCATTAGCTAGCTCTTACTTTGTGATATAATATTTTTAATTGTCCATATTGAACATAAAACCTTTGTTTGGAAGAATCATAAAATTTTAAGTCTTCCTTTCATTATACTTTTCCTATTTAGATTGATTTTTTTTTTAAACCATGCTTTTTGCTGTCATTGATTTTAAAGCCAGGGTGTGGCTTCCAAGTTAATATGTTGCTAAGTCATTCACTGTGAGGGTGAACATGTATTATTGCCACAATATCCCATTGCATACATTATTTGCTGGTCTTTCTGTAGGTTGTTTATTGTTTCAAATATCAATTGAATGAAAAATCTCTTTGGCTATTAATTTGTAAATAACTATAGCAATAACTTGCAACTTCTACATATGTGGGTTTTTACTGTTATTAATGTGTTAACTTTTTCCATAAAATATTAGTTTGTTTGACTGAATGTGCAGCTTTAAATCATTATCTCTTTTTTTAAATTAACCAGTTCAATGTGACTTTTTAATATATGAGAAATTTTAATGGCAAGGAGTTGAGAATGTGTTTCTTGCAAATAGTTGGATATGGACTAAGGGAAGTGATATGCCAATCAATCACACATTGATATGGTACAAGGTAATTGAGTGCACCTTTTTTTTTCTTCTTGAAATAGTTTCTATATCTTGCATTTAACTACTCATTATATAATTTCAGATGATTTCAAGGCTCCAGTAGGGAAAAGAGTTCCATCTTAATTTATAATTTCTTTGTAGGTTTTTAGAAGTAATATGTATTTCCAGTTTAATTAATGGGAGGTTTAGGTGTTATGAGTATTGATGAACCTGACGGTGTAATGCCTAGAAATCTGCACGAATTAATTTCATTTTTATTTCTTGAATTTATTTTTTGGTTTGACAATTTAATTGACTCTAATATGCAATTCAATCTTATTTCAAGATGAAGAGAGCAAGAAATGATTGAGAACTTAGATATTATAGATACATTGTTCAACTTTAAATATATGTTTACATTATGCTACTTCAATGGGGTATTATTATATTTTCGTTCTTGGTTTTTAAGTTACATAAAAGAAACGACATAATTAATTATTCCATTCGAATGAGTTGTAACAAACCTATGGATATCCTGCTTATATTATAACTACTAATATTTAAATTCATCAATAAGTTCAATTATTTCATTGTAGTACTTGATAATTAGTAATTGACTTGAGTTTTATTATTGTATAAATAAATGGGAACTGTACAAAATTTGCGTATAAAGACAAAGAATGTTGTAGAAGCTTATGTGTATGATACGAGAAATAAGATATCTAAAGATTTCTGAAATTGTAAAAAACCCATGTAACCATACAGGTAAAAACATCATGATGAAATGTAAATAGTATAGTATTATAGAAAGAAAAACTATATTTTTTTGGAAAATATTTTGAAATGTGTGATGAATTGTTAAGAGACAGGCGTTCGGACATTACCTAAAACATTATTTAGGTAAGTATGAATGAAATTAATAGAAAAATGAAAAGTTGACTTATTAAATTAATGATGGTGTTTTGTTTATAAATATTATATTGATAAAAAGATTAATCATTTTTTAATATTATTTAATTAAATTAAAATTTTGGTTAATAATTTAATAACTCCTTTTACATTTAACATTTATAAATCGTATAGGACATCGAAACATACATGAATTACATAATTTTATCAATTTGATATAAAACAAATACGACGAATATAAACAGATTAACACATATGAATAACTTCGTTCACAAAACTCAACGTATTAAGCGCAATTTATAATATTCAATCTTCAAATTTAGTTAAGCAGTGAACTCAACGTATTAAGCATAATTTATAATATTCAATCTTCAAATTTAGTTAATCAGCAAGACTTCACGATTATATTAGTCCTATAACTTTATATATATATATATATATATATATATATATATATATATATATATATATATATATATAAACACATGATAAGTGTAAATAACAATGTAGATAAATATGAGTATGTATTTACATATGCATACATATATTGGGTGGTTACATAGTTAAAGAATGGCACATGATTTAATTTATTGAGTAGCAGAGTGAGTATATAGCAAATAGGTGAAGAGAAGAACAAGTGTTACTAACCTTGTAATTCGCTCATTATTTCCAGGAATATTGCACCATAAATTCATGTGGATGGAAATATTTTTATTATTCAAATATTAAAATTCTAAAATTTTATAAAAAAAAAATTTGAGGGAAGGGGGGAGGGGTTGGGGGTGAGGATGGGTAGGGGTAGGGGTAGGGGTAGGTTGGGTGGTATAGTTCCCTCCCAAAAAAATATTTTTAATAAAAATTTTTGATTTTAATATTTAATATAATAAATCATATATATAAATTTTTATTTTAAAAATAATTTTTGAATTATGAATTTGAAATCCTCTCAAAAATCCATAATTTATCTAAACAGTGGAATTCAAATGAATTGATTTAAAATCCAAGAAATTTAAAATCCACTCATTCTCAAACTCATTGGATTTGAAATGACTCAATCCAAACACAACCTAAAAGAATTCATCTCCGTCACTACAAATTCAAACATTTTCAGAGCACTGGGGGAAAGGAGAACGCCAACATTATCCAAGTAATTACAAAGAATTGACTCCACGGTAGCCGCTGCAGAATAAACCATCTTCGTAATTAATCTCAAAACCCACAGATTAGATAACATTTTTTGTGTGAAATGCTCTTTTGCTTCCAAACTTCCACACCTGCAGTGCACCATATCCCACCACATTTTTGTGTGGTGTTACTGTGCCGTGGATTTAGATAACATTTATTTTTTTATTTATTGTTATTTTTAAAATGAGAAGAGCTTATATGCTAAAAATTAAATTAAAAAAAAACACTTTTAACAGTTTTTTATTAATAAAAAGAGTAATAATTCATTTCTCCATAGTACTAAAGAGTAATCAATAAAGCAAAATATATACTAATAATTTGAAGACAATTATTTTTATTTAAAACAATAATTAATTGTTTTGTTTCTAAAAAATAATTTTTTATACACTAAAGAGTAGTAAGTTAAAACAGAATTTATGAGTGTAAACCCAATTTACACAAAAATTTGTCAAAAATTAATTATATTAGATGACTTGAATCTTGTAGCAAATAGTTAATTTTAAATATGAATAAGTATAAATATTAAATAAATTGGGAATTTTTTAAATAAAAAGTACTCCCTCCGTTCCGTATTTATGGTTATATTTGTTTTTTGCACTGAGATTAATGAATATAGTATTTTAATGTGTATTGAGGTGAGAGAAATAATAATTTAATGTAAAGTGGATATGTGTATTAGTGGAATGTGTGGGGCCATGGAGAATGAAGTAATTAATTTGTGTGAGTTTCATATGCTAAAAAGAGAAATGTAACCATTAGGATGGGACGCCCAAAAATGGAAATATGAGACTGTGAGATCGATTATGTAACTAATTATAATTTCCTGCTTGAGTTGCGAAGAAACACAAATATTTCAATGCATAAGTTCAATACGACCTGTAATTTTCAACATTGAAATAAATGCATTTTGTAATTTGAAAATAAAAGTTTTGTGCTAAGTAATCTGGTTCCCTAAACATAAAGTATAACTTAAATATGACTTAAGTCATAATTATTCTTAATACAAAAATCTGCTTGGATAGATGTTAAATAAAATTAGTTAATTGTCACATGATTTAATTTATTGAGTAGCAGGGTGAGTATATAGCAAATAGGTGAAGAGAAGAACAAAAGTTACTAACCTTGTAATTCGCTCATGATTTCCATGAAGATTGCAGTATTAATTCCCGTGAAGTTTCATGCCCGTAATTCCAAAATTTCTTTTTCAAATCCATTTCAATCAAAGGATTGCAGTCCAACAGGTTAAAAGAAATCAAATTTTGAAGGGATTCAAGAGCAAATTGGAGCTCTTTCCACCTGTAGCAATGTTTGAAACTTCCACTTTTCCACTTTCCTTTTACCAGATCCACATCTTCAATTTCAAGAGAGAGAAGTTTTTGAAATCCATCTTCTTCCACTTCCCATGTTGGACCTCGAAACGCATTGTATCTAAACTTGAGCATTTCAAGATTTGGCAACGAGGCAAGTTTGCTCATTTCTTCCCAAGGATATCCCATCAAACTCAAACTCACCTTCTTCAATGAAAACAAGCAACCTCAATCTCCCTTTGAGGATTCACAATCACACATTTCAGTGATTCCAATTCTGTTAGACTAGAAATATGATCAAAGCAAACCAAACCAAACCAAACAATGCGATTTTGATTCCTAGCTTCTTTAGATTAGAGACTCTTTTGACAGCAACACAACTGTCATCGGTCACATTTGACAGCTTCATAAGCTTATGCAAGGATTCTTCGCCAAAATCCAGTAGGTCACATCCCATGACGTCTAGAACCTTCAGCTTTTCCATATCCCATATCTCCATGGGCAGATAAGACAGTTAATGCTCATATGAGGTCGGACTATTAAGTATTCTAATTCTTCAAGTCTGGATATGGATGGAGGAAGCTTTTTATTGCATGTGAGAGCAAGGTATATTAACTTAACCAATTCCAGTACTTGCATAGGGAATTCATAAAAACGAATGTTAAGGGCATCGCAACTTTAAACCAAAACATATGGGAAGCATATATTGGTTATACGGACCAAAACATAACATAGATTGTGCAGAGGATACACAGTTTTCCAGGATTGAGTTATGCACATCTTTGAGGGCAAATAAAACATTATTGTGCAAGCTTATTCTTATCTGATTTTGTATGCCTTGTTCGAAACCATCATCATAACATTCTAGGACATAAAAAAAAGTTGGTCCTCGTAGCTTCTCTATGGTCACCCTTAATATTGATTGAAACACAGTTAAACAATATTGGTGGACCATGACAAGACCATTGGAGTGGAGAAAAAACATGCATTCAAGCATATGAGAAACTGAATGCAAGTTTATACTCGGGTCAACAACTTCCTCAGCAGTCCACAAATTAATGAGCTTCGACCAGGGGATGTCATAGTTTGTAGGAAAAACTCTCATATAAAGAAAGCACAATTTGAATTCGACTCCTAATTGGTTATAGTTTGGAAGACTTGGACAACAAAGACTTGGTATTTTCTTCCTAGATTTTTGTTAAGGAACGAACTAAATCTAGTATTTTCTTCCTAGATTTTTGTTGTCGAGAAGTGAGGTTGTCAAGTAATCCAGAACATTGTTATGGCTCACATCGTCCAACACAACCAGTTACTTTTTACTTTTCAAGCTCTGTTTCAAACGCAATCCTCTGACGAGAATATCATGTCAGGGTCCACCTGAGCAAGAACGGCTTTAGTAATTACTTCCTTAGAATTAATTTCCAGTCATGATCATATCCAACAGTGACCCACACACAACAGTCGAAGGAATCTAAAACATCCAAATCTTGAAACATCTCTCGAGCAACAATGGTCTTACCAATGCCAGCCGTCCCAGTGAGTACAAAAACATGTTGTGTGTTCCGTCTATTTAAGAGTTATTGTTTGAAATCCAACCATGTTGGACTTGGATGAAGATCCAGCAGCAGCTGCACTACCGTAATACTCTTCCCTCATCTTCTTCACCCTCTCAATTAAGGAATGAAGATCTCTACAACCTTGGAATTCTTCGTCTCCCTCAAATCTCACTTCCTCTACGTTTAGTTCGTCTAGCCTTGGCGGTTCGTTGGAGCGAGGCCTTCATCCTCTGCCTGCTTCGGCTGTCCAATCCTTCCACGAATGTAATAAAGGATTTCATCTCCTTCACACAGCAACTTCAAGCATTTTCATAGAGTTGGGAGAAAGCAGAACGCCAACATCATATAAGAACCCAGAAAGAATTGACTCCACGGTAACCGCTGCAGAATAAGTCATCTCCCTATTTAATATCAAACCCACAGATTTTGCTATTCATCTGTTGAACATCACCAAAGTCAACTCCTCTAGTCATAATCCACTTTACCGTAAATTAATATCGATCCATCTGTCATAGGCTTTTTAATTAGTAATCCAGATTGTTAAATCTGATTTGATTCAATTGGTTTCACATGCTTAGCGGATCTTCTTAAAAATGTATGCACGAATATAAAGATTGGTTAGCATTATCATTCTCTTATATCATGAGATAGTTAACCATCGTATTTTATTTTTTAATTATTTATTATTTTTATTTTATTAATTACTCCATTATTTAATTTTCATAAATTGAGTTTGTTTTAAATAGAAATAATTATATTTAGAATTTATTTGTCACTCTAATACTATCATTTGGATTCGATATTTAATTAGATCACACTTATTAGTACTATGATAAATCGTTTGATACTTGACGATGAATATTTTATTAGTGAAAAAGAGCAAATAAAATATTTAACTTAATCACACCTACTAAATATTATGATAAATCACTTGATACTTGACAATTAATGTTCTATTAATGAAAACGAATGAATAAAATACGTCTTATATAATTACTATTTCAATGTCTTACATGAGACTTTGTTATTTTTAATTGTATAGTTAGAAATATGTGTTGTTATCCGATTCATTCGGGTGCAACTGTGCACACATATGTGTATACTTTTTTTTTATCGGTAAAAGGTGCACTCCTAGATATGCTCTAGGATTGAGAGTCCAATAGTTAAAAGATAAATCAAGACAAGTATGTTTACGAACTAAAAACCAACTCCATAGTCTGGACTTAAGCTCATTCACAATTTGGGAACAGACATCTCCTCATTCTTAAAAATCACTGTATTTCGCCACTTCCAAATCATTCATACCGTTCCAAGCCAAATACACACCACATCTTTTTTACTTTTCTTCCCCTTAAAAATATTACTAAAGACGAACAAATTGGTGAAGGTACCTGAGTGTAATGCAGTCTGAATACCAAACCATGCAAAGCAATTCATCCATATTTTGTAAGAAATAGAGCATTAAAAAAATATGCTTCTCAGTTTCTTCAACATTACCACAAAAGCACAACTTATATCATCATTAGACCCGAAAATTCCACATTTTTGTAGATTTGATTTGGTAGGTAGACGTTTTCACAAGAGTCTCCAAGCATGGGCAATGACTTTTAGTGGCGCAAAGTTCTTCCAGATTAATTTAAAACCTATGTCTTTCTCCCCATCCCTTGTTGAGCTTTCACTGCTGGAAGGAGAAGAACGTAAGTGTCCTTGGTTGAATAATTTCCATATGAAGAAATTTTCCACCTCCATGTATCTTCCAAGTCTTGTTTTACTTGTAACCTGTCAATCAAATTAGTTAGAGCAATAAAAGAATTTGATTCACGTTCTAATAACAGTCTTCTCCAGCGCCAAGATCACAAGCATCTATTTTTCACCTAATATCACATTTCACTAACTTTTCCTCCTTTGTTAAGATTATTATAATACAGCCTATGTAAATATCTTTCAAGCACCCTCCCCCACTCCAATTTTCTTCCCAGAAATAAGTGTTATTTCCCCTACCAATCACCTTTTGCAAACAATTTGAAACCAGCCCTCACCACCCCCATTTGTGATTTTAAGAACATCTCTCCACCAAAGAGATATCATTCCCTTCTTTCCAATTGGCACACTCCCAAAACCCCTCATTCCCCAATTGTCACTTTATCTAGACTTTATAACTTTTACCCAAAGGTACTTCCCCCGTTCAAAAACTGTCAACCCCATTTCCCTAATAAAGCTTTGTAGAAAGTCTCCACATCTCTAACCCCTAAGCCTCCAACACTTTTCAAGTTGCAAATCCTATCCAATTTCATCTATGGGATCTTTTTGTGTACAATTACTCCACCCCATAAGAAGTTGCGCTGTAAGCTCACAATTTCTCTAGCAACTTTTCTAGGAATAGAAAAAAGGGTAGGTAATAAATAGGGAGAGAAGATAGCACTGAGTTTAGTAGTGTAATTCTCCCCCCCCCCCCCCCCCCAAGGAAATTTTCTTATCCTCTCACGATTCTTTATTTTTTGAATGATGTTGGACCATTCAGTGACTCTTCTATGGTTAGCACCAACTTTGATGCCCAAGTATGAGAAGAGGAGATAACCCACTCCACAACCAAGTATATCTGTCATTTCACTAATTTTTTCATTAGTAGTATTGACTCCCATTACACAACATTTCTCAAATTTGACTTTCAGCACAGAAAGAAGCTCCATGTTGCGGAGTAATATTTTCATGGTCCATGCATTATCCACAGTTGTATTCCCCATGAAGATTGTATCATCTGCAAACTGCAAACTGAAGATTTGAAACTCTCACCTTATCCCAACCAATTTCAGCAGCTTGAAATCTTCCTAACTCCGTAGCTTTTGACATTAAGATACTCAATTCCTCCACAATAATCACAAATAAAAAGGGTGATAAAGGATCCCCTGTCTTAATCCCCTTTCAAATTGAAACTCACCAGATGACTACCATTCACCAAGGCTGTAGCGGAGGCTATGTATACTTTTTCATTAAAAAAAACTAGCACCTATATGTGTATGACTTTTTATTTAATAGTGTATACATGTTTCTTAATAATTGTATACTTTTTTATACTCAATTGTTTATTAAAAAACTAACAAAAAATTTGCTAACAAAGTTTATACATTTTTTTTCATAATTATATATGTTTTTGTTCATAATTGTATATGTTTTTGAAAGTGGGTGCACCGTATCTTGGGGTGTACCCAGGTGCACAGGAGAATTAGCCTAGAATTCTTATTATTATCTATTTAATTTAATTAATCAAATATTATTTTCTTATTATAATTATTACTCTCTCCGTCCCAGGAATATATTCGCGCATTCTCTGGCACGGAGTTTAAGAAAATTAACTTTTTGATGGTGTTATGTAAGAAAGATAAGGGCTATTTTGGGTAATTGAGTAGAATAAAGTGTATGATATAGTTGACTTTGACTAGAGTGTGTGTAAAAAGAAGGTAGTAGTATTTTTATAATATTGTAGTATTGTAAGGTTATTAATATTGTGTATTATTTTCATTTTTAGGGGGTGAATATATTCTTGGGACAAACCAAAATAGAAAGCGCGAATGTATTCTTGGGACTGAGGGAATATTATTTTAAGGGAGCAGCTATTTGCACCCCCAATTTTAATAAATGTACCCCATAAATTTTATAGGACTAAAATACTCATATTTGTTAAGACGTAAATATCATTTATAAATATAAATTAAGATTTCTTATTTATATGGTGTTCGGTGGCAGCAATCGAACAAGCATATGAATAAAAAATCTTAAAGTGTTCGGTTGCAGCAACCGAACACCATATGAATAAGAAATCTTAAGGTGTTCAGTTGCTGTAACCGAACAAGCATATGAACAAGCATATGTGTTCAGTTGAAGCAACCGAACACCTTAAGATTTCTTATTCATATGGTGTTTGGTTCCTGCAACCGAACAAGCATATGTGTTCGGTTGCAGCAATACATGTTCGTCGAACAAGTACTGCGTTTTTCCATGGACAATGTTCAACTATTATTAGGCAGTGATTCAGTCAAATCGTTGGAAAATTAAAATAACAGTGCAAGAAAAGAGGTGATGAGTTGCAGTGTATAACTCGCAGGTTTGCTGTAAAAGTAGACCATGGAACATGGAAGAGCTGAGAAACTCCCTCCGCTTCGCCAAGAGTTCGGCGGCGGTAAGGCCCTTGTACGGAGGCGGAGTGTAGTCTAAGGGGGCAGTTTGGGGAGTATGTTGAGATCTCTGGCGACAGTGCATGCATCTACACTCTAGGAATACCCACGTTTGCAGCTTTAGAATTTATATGCATACGTCTTTTTCATTTCTCTTGCCTCACGTCGTTCTAATTTTCCCTCTTTTTTTCTCTTCTGTGGAGTCGGTACGTCAACCCTTTCTCTTCTACAGTGTCGCAACGTTTACCTCTTCTTTCCTTCACGGCGTTTCTTTCTTCTTTTTTTTGATTAATTAATTTTTAGTAATTAGGGTTTAATTAATTAAAAGGGTAAAGTTGTCTTAAATGGGGTGTACTTAGTAATTTATATGTTTAACTTTTAATTTTAGTGAAATATATCTATAACTTGAGGTTCATTTAGTAGGTCCGGGGTGCAAATAGTTGCCCCTTATTTTAATCCCAAAAAAAAACAATTTCATGAGGCTTGTGTATTTATATAAATGAAAAAGGAAATCTTAAAAATAAAAGTAAGCATCTATTTCCAGAACGTTTCTATTTCCTAAAGTGACTCTTAGTCTTTAGCTGGTGTGGAGACGACTGAAATGACGAAGAACCCCTGATTCCAAGTCCTCAAAAAACATATTCGACAAACGATGCTCCAGATTCTCAGGGGTAAATTTGACCGCAGATGCCAATGTCCTCTCTCTTTCCAAGTTGGGCTTGTGAGTATTATAAAAATCGCGATATGGCAATATAATCTTTCGCGCGATACATGACTTTATAAAATCTCGTATCTCGTTATCAGGTACGACGTAGTGACACTGCATTCTGTACGCCTGGTCAAACAAGGTATTAAAATTGTTGAACTTTCCTTTGACTTTTTCATTCGTCTCATCAGCCGTTCGATCAGATGAAATACTCTCGATGACGTGGCTCCATCCTATGCGCTGGTAGTTCTCTGCGTACTGCTTCGCCTTCTTTTCGTGCTTCATCACCCACCCCTCTCCCAGAATAAACTTCAGATTTGATCTCCGAACCTTTACGACGACGTATTGGAGATTATTCGCAAGGAAAAGGTAAGATAGAGATACATCTTTGTAGTTTTTGGCTTTTGCGTCGAGTTTGCAGAGTAGCGCGAGAATAATCCACGCCATTTTGAGAGTAATCGCCGCCGCCGGAGAGTCATCGGATTCTGAGATTCCGAGATATGACTGCGGCGGCAAATGATATAAATCTGATGGCGGCGAATCTGGCAAAATGTCCGATAAATGATTTCTGTAATCGGCGAGGACTGAGAGGTAATTCATAGCGTCGATCGTCAATTGGTGAATCCCGCCGCTGCCTGGGATCTGCGATTTCGTGGAGCTTTTCAAAACAGTCGATTCGAAGTCTTTCAAGGCGGCGCGTGTATATTCAACGAGCTTGATGAGTGACGTCAGCGCCTGTGACTTGATTTGGATTGTTGATTGGAATGAGAAAATTGAATCGATCTCCGGTTGCAGCTCCGATATTCCGGCGTACATGTCGAGTGCTCGGAAAATTCCCTCCGGTGATCTTAAGCCATCTCTGGCCACAATTTCTGGAAATCCGAACAGAATCATGGCACCTTCTTTGGTTATTTCGGAAAAGCACAATTCTCTAACGGAATCTGAACTGGCGAACACGTGATCGCACAAAATTCTCTCTCCATTGAAGAGGATTTTCACTGCAGTTCTCACAGCACAGAGCCAATTCTGAGTCATCAACTCCAGAACATGCCAATCCAATTTACGAATCCGAGAAGAAGAAAATCGCTCGACTCCAAGCCTGTAAATGCCTCCATCGACAATCGATTTCCGAATAAGTTTGTACACTTTCACACACTCTTTGGCGTAACCTGATGAAATCATGCACTCAGCAATTACTCTCAAATCCGCCAGAATTGAAGCATCTCCGATGGGAGAATCCGCGTCATCGCTCGTGGAAACAGAGGAGGCCGATGAGGACCGAGATGAGAGCGATTCGGGGTCGAGTTGAGTCCGATTCATGGATAGAATCAAGTAGAACTCTTTCTGGAGTCTCTTCATGGCGATTTGCATCAAATTACTGGCTCGAGAGAGTTGATCGGTGAGGGGAGTATGATGGTACATTGCGCTGTGCAAATTGATGACGGATTGAATGAATTGCATGGCCTCCCGTCGGTCATGGCGGAAGAGAGAAGTAACTGAAGCATTTGTTGTGGTTTCAGGGTTCCATTTGAGGATGACGGGCTCAGCCATGGAGAGGGCCCGGCCCATTACGGAATTGGAAGTGCAGAAATGCGAGAGGGAGGGAGATGAAGAAAGCATGTTAGGGGGATAACACAAGCTTGTATTAATTGCTTCCATGAGCCTGTGTTTCTGATTTGATTACGTGAAATGAAATGCATAAGGAGTTGAAGGAGTGAGCTGGGTATATTTAGGACGTAAAGGTTACACATCAATTTGAAATTTCTAAGCTATTGTCAAAAGAGAGATTTTTTGTTATTTTTTTATTATTTGTCACTTTTTATCCTTTTTTTTTAATTTTTTTTTTTATCACATCTCATTTATTAACTATTCATGTCCTCCTATTGTGGCCTATTGTTAATAGACAAGTATGCAACGTCTTTATCAGACAATAATAATAGATAAATGATCACAACATACACGATAAACTTTTTCTTTATTTTTATTTAATACTCTCCTCATCAAAGTTAAATTTCTTAACGCCCGTGTGTGTATATATATATACACATATATATATATATATATATATATAATCAATTTTATTGACTTTTGAAGAATAATATAAAATTTTTAAATAATAAATAAATTATAGAGTATATTATGTGTATTACGTGAAAGTAATAAATTTATAATGAAAATGTATTTGTATGATTGGACTTGATATGGTATTTTGTTTTTTTGTTGATGAAGTTTAATTTAAAACGGTAGGACAAAAAAAAAATATATAAAACTTAATATGGGGTGGAAGATATTTTTTTAATAATAAATAGTAAAATATAAAACATTTTATAATGTGTGCTAAATAATTTGAAATTAAGGTGTTTTCGTTGAGTTATTAATTAAATGGCATTTCTATTTGTAAAGTGTAGAACTTTGGCAAATTTAATTAAATATTCATTATTCCAAAAAATTTATTAAATTATAATAGAGTCAAAAAAATTTTAAAAAATAAACAAAGTCACCACAAATGCTGACTTCACTGTCACTTCTGACAATGAACAATGAAGACACCATTACAAATGATAACTTTACTATATATGATTTTATTTTTTATTTTTTATTTTTTAAAATTAACTTAATGTTTTCTTTATAAATTTGATTTTTCAATCGCCCCCTCCCCCTTTACGTGCCTTACAGACACCGTGTTCTTAAATCTAACATTTTTCAAAAATTGTAAATTTTAATACTAAGTGTTATACTCTTTTGAATATATATCTTTCATTTTTTCTAATTTTTTTTTAATCAATATTTATCCTATTCATATATCAACCTACCTTTCAAATGAAAAATTATTATGTTATTAATTAAAGGGTATACCTTTCAAAACAAAATGTTATATCATATGCACTCGGTATACAAGAAACAAACTCTTAAAAAAAATATACACTCTCTGTCCTTAGAAGTATTTTAAATTTTTATTTTTTATTTGTTTCACTGAGTATTTCACACTTTACTTTTATTAAAATTAACAAAAAATACTCTATAATAATATTCACTTTCTACACATATCCCAATATAATTCCTACTTTTGTCACACAATTTAAACAACTTTACACACATTTTTCATTAAATTAACTAGAATATTTATTTTCTTTCTTACTTTATACTCCCTCCGTCCACTTTCAAGGGTATTATTTTTTCATTTTGAACGTCCGCCCGAAAGATCTCATTTTCTTTTTTATAACACACCCACTAATACAACTAAAAAATTGATCCACACCTCCACTAATACAACTACTCATTGCACATTAAATAATAATACTTCTTAATCTCCGTGTCCAAAAGCAAATGACACCCTTGAATCCGGACGTAGGGAGGGTATAAAAAAAATTCTTAAACTTCACGCACAAAATTACATGAAACATATTCGGGATGGAAGGAGTATTTTGTATTAGTTAAATTTTATTAAAAGTTTATAATTAAAAAATAAAAAATTTATGATTTTATATATTATATTTCAAATTAATGAATGAAATTCTAAATTTATAATTTTTTAAAAATTAAAAAAATTCTAATTTTAAATTAGAAGTTGGTATTTTTAAAGAATATTTTTGGAAGATTTTAAACATGTTCATAAAACCATCATAATCCTTCCCTCCTTTTATTAGATATACTCTTTATTACAAGAAAAATTACTTTTTAAAAAATAAAAAATTACACTTTAATTTTTTATGTACTATAGAGTAATTTTACAAAAAAGAGAATTCATGCGTGAACTTGATTCACACTAGACTCACTCTTTTCTATAAAAAGAAAAAAAAATGTTTTTCTTTTCATGAATTTCCACTCATTATCTTTAATTTAATTAGTTATTTTTAGTTTTCAATATTTTACAAAATTTGAAATATTTTACATTGGGTCTAGTGTGAATCGGTCCACATGACACATAAACATTACTTTTTAAAATTATTGTTTAGTATATAAAAAAGTATTCTTTGAAGAATAATAATTTTGTTTCAGAGTAAATAATTCATGTCTCTAAAAAGTAATTTTTAATGCACTAAGAAGTAATCGATAAATTAGGGTATGCAAGAATTTATAGAATAATTTTTTCATGTAAATGGGTAATAATTTATCTATTCAACGAATAATTTTTTTTTTGTAATTGAAAAAAACAAAGTTCACAATATTTAAAAATGAATTTAGAAATATCAAAACACTAAAATATTTTTTTTAAAAAACCATGTATTTTTTTTCCTAAAAATTAATACTAAAATCCAATCGATAGAAAAACAAAATTTTAGAATAATTTAAAATTATCAAACAAAAAAATTTAAAACTAGTAGTAAATTTAATTAATTTTAAAAAAAAAACATAAAAACTGTTGCTACAGTAAAGTCACGGTGACTTTAGCACATATATACAAAGTCACCCTTTTTAATGGTGATTTTGCTTATTTTTTTTAAAAAAAATTTACCCTTGTATAATTCAATAAAAATTTTTGAAAGACGACATATTTTATTAAATTTGCCGTAAAACTTTAGTTAAAACTAAAAGTGTCACAACATCGGAGGAAAAATTTGAATATGTGATTTTTCTGCATTTTGTCTTCTCTATTTCTAAGGAGTAAAGGGGTTATTAATATGTGTATCATGCGACATCATCAATCTTTCATCCTAATAAAAATAAAATCAATTAATTAATTAGAACTATTGAAAAAGACAATAAATTTAATTAATTAGAAAGTTATTTTTAAAGTTTAATTTTTATGTAATTAATCCAAAGTTAAACAATGAAAATATAAATAACAAAAACAATGAAAATATAAATAACAAACAAATTTGAGTTTAAAATATATTGACAACTAAATAAGTAAAAGTTAAAATATGAAATGAATTTTTTAATTCATTTAATCTATTTCATTAGAAAGTATTATTTAATTTTTATGAAGATGAATAAAAAATATTAATATTCAATCCACTACGCACAGGGTTAACACAACTATACATTAAAATAATATATTTCATTAATTCACTGCACAATAAAAATTAAAAGTAGTTTCCTTTTTTGCAATTTCTAAAAATAATAATTAATTTATAATAGGAGTAAACTCGTGAGTTTTTTTTTTAAATTAATCCTAAAAATTAATAAAATTTATAGATATATAAAGTAAAAATTTATTATTAAATCTAAACCTAAAAAAACAACAAATATAACAGTCTCACCAACTTCAACGCGTAACGATGAAGTATGATTTGAAAAGACGGGAAAAAAAAAGTTGCATTGTGTTGGGATTTTGGGAAGATGTTGTGATTTTTGAAGAATAATGGGCTATTGACAGTGGGAATTGGACAATTCGTGTATTACTTTCTTTGTATGTGTACACATTTAAGTGGAGGACTAAAATGTCAGCATCTGTAACCAACCTTTCCATTAATTTATTTATATTAGTAGTATTCCTTTATACAACAAAAAATTTTATATATTTTTTTTTATTTCGTTCGTTCAAAAAAATATAAAAATGATATCCCTAAAATGGTAAAAACATTGCAATAGATCAATTGATACCTGAGGGTGAATAATTTTTTTAGTAAAAAAAAGGATTTGGTTTCGTTGTCGGGATAACTATTAGATACTAATAGGTTGTTCTGTGATTATTTTTGTTTAGTACATTAAACTTTAATTTATTTGTGTTAGGGTTAATTGAAAAAAAAAATTCTCCAATTGCAAATTAATCAAAATTTGTAAGAAATTGTAAAAAAGACCATAAACTTTGAACATTGTTGCAAAATACACAAATCTTTAAACAGAATTCCACTTTTAATCCCACATTTGAGAATTACACCATCCGTCCCACGTTAAGGTTACGTTTTCCATTTTTGAGTTGTTTCAAATTAAGGTTTGCATTCCTTTTTTGTCAAGTTGGGTCATACTAAATAATTAATTATTCCATGTAGAACTCACACACAACACTAATACAACTACCTACTTTACATTAAATATTATTTCTCTTACCTCACTACACATTAAAATATTATACTCATTAGTCTCTGTAGAAAAAGCAAATTTCAACGTTAACACGAGACAGATGAAGTATATGACACGTGGGGTGCGTTTTGCAATAATGTTTAAAGCTTGAATCTTTTTTGCAATTTCTCAAATATTTGGATTAATTTGCAATAAGAATTTGAGAGCCTTCTTAAATTTGGTCATTTTTGTTACATTCTTAGTTTTTTTGTCCAATTTTAATTCTAGTGCCCAGTTATAGTCCTTTATCTATTTAATGCATCAATTTTAGTCATTTTTTATTAAAAAAATTGAACAAATAATGGTTAAAAGAAACCAAAATTTGACCAAAATTATAATAATAATAAAAAAAATAGAAATTTTATCTAAGACATGAAAAATTAGTAAACTATCAATTTTGGCCTAAATTATTTTTTCTATTAATGTGGGGTCTAAAATATGCATAACCCTCAATTTGGGGCGAATTGATAAAATATGAGATGATATTTGATAAATTCAAGCCTTGGATTGATAATTTAAATATTTCAGGCCCCGAATTGATATAAAAAATAATGTGAAAATGACAAAAAGTAGCCACTATTACTTAAAAATAATTTTAAGTGACCACATGTGTTATATACAATTTATTCTAACCACTTTTAATGAAATTGACCAAAATACCCTTGATAGGGACCCACTGTTCACGTGTTTGAGAAATCATATTCCTCACTTTTTTGACCAAAAGTACCAAAAGTACAGTACAGGAATCTGATTCCTCTCTATTTATGTAAAAAGTGTCAAAGTACAATACCTAGCACTATGTAGGCATGTGCTCCCTCATATGCCTACAAAAAATGAGGTATATATAATGCCGGTCCAACCATCGTGCTGCATCACACACATATATTCATTTTATTTTTCAAGTTTTTGTTCGAGGTTTCTTCGGCATTTGGGGAGCAACTTTTTTTTCTAGTTCTTTAGAGGTGTGAGAAATTGGGGGAGCAGTAAGGTATGTTTTTAAACTTGTTTTAAAAGATATGAATGCATTAATTTGATCATTTTTACATGTCTCAGGAGTGTATATTATTTATTCAATGTTTTATAATAGAAATAATAGATTGCCGAATAGAGTAAGTGGGAGTATATAATGTTTCCACATTAAATTTTTTCATATTTTTAAATAAGAAACAAGTAGGCCGAATAGAATAGGATTTGTAGGCCGAATAGAATAACTATATAGGCCGAATATCAGATACGTTGGCCGAATGGGCAAAAAAATTATCTCTTATTTTTAAAAAAGTAAGTAGGCCGAATAAAACAACTTTTGTAGACCGAATAGATAAACTTTCTTGGCTGAATAGAAGAGACGTCGGCCGAATAAGAGAAATGTATCCAAATGAAATTTTGTCATTTTTGAAAAAAGTATAAGTAGGCCGAATAGAACAAGTATTGTATGCCGAATAGAACAGTCTTATTGGCCGAATACAAGAAACGTATGCCGAATAAAAGATCTAAAATTTTCCACATTAAATTTTTATTTTTAAGAAACCTGTAGGCCGAATAGAACAATATTGTTAGGTCGAATAGAACAACCTCATAGGCCGAATACAATAATTTATTGGCCGAATAGAGTAATTGCAATTAATTTTCTAATGTTTTAACATTTTCTTGAAAAAATGTGCAGATGAGCTATAAAACAGCTGGGATGAGTTGGGGTGGATATTGGGATGGGTTACTATACAAAGGTGGACAGATTTGGTGGTTATACTTGCAGGAGGACAATCTGTATTATACTAGTTTGCTATTAGAAATTCATAACATAGTACAAGCTGATTTGGATTATTGGGGTTATGAAGTCCATTCTCTGGTCGAGTACAATGGCCGTATGTCTAAATATAAGATAAAGAATGATGCACGTGTGGCAGAAGTTTTCAACTGTGTTGATGTAGGAATGGTATACGTGACACTCCTTCCTGTCGCAGGCAATGCATCACTTCAGCATTCTGCACAAGGTTCAGGGCATAGTTTGGATTTAGGGTTGGGTTTAGGGTTTAGTGCTAGTCCGAGCAATGATCCATGCATGAGGGCACAGTCTAGTGGTAGGCCTGATTTTGATTTGAATGTGGAGTACAGTCCGGCCTCAGAGATGCAGCGGTTTAGTTTTAGAGAATCTGTAGATGATGAAGCTGATGACAATGCTGGTGAGGATGATGATGATGTACATGTTTATAGTGTTGAGCCGGGGAATAGGACTGTCGAAGAAGAAGATGAAAACAACGAAGATGATATACAACAGGATTTTAATCAGTCTTCTAGCGAAAGTGATGATGATGCTGAGGAGAGGAATCCAAATGTATGAAGAAGTCTGTGATTACATACGTCAGAGAGGCGGCCCTAGCTTTCTTGAACCGATTAGTCGCGACTTGTCCCGTCCTAAAATGCAGCCACAAGATTTTCAAAGTATACGGCCCACCACCCGTCCTTGGTTGATTCCAGGTATGAATACTATGTTTATTTATAATAGAATTAAAGTAAATTTCTACTGTAAACTAATGCACCTGATACGGTCATAGGCATTCCGGTTGAAGCTGACAGAGAAGATCAGGTGAATATCCCTGAGTTTGATGCGACTGGCGTTCTTCACGAGAAAAGTATATTTGATACAAAAAAGTTGCATATAGCTGTAGGGATGTATAACTTACAGAACGGAGTGGAGAACATTGTTGAAAGATCTAGCTCGACCAGATATAATGTGGAATGTAAGCTAAAGGGTAAAACAGGTTGTCGATTTGCGATGCATGCAAGAATGAGCTATGGGTTGTGGGGGGTGGTTAAATTCATTCAACTTGATTGTTGTTTAAATGATCCAGATAGGCCCACTCCTACACAAGTGTCATCCAACGTAATCGGTCAATATTTTGCTGCTAGGCAATTTGATAAGATTACTGGGCTCCGACCCCAGGCGATGAGAGAAGAGATTTTGAAGGATTTCGGTTCGACATTAGCTACAACGTGGCGTTAAAGGCAAAACACCTGGCTGTTGGACACACGTACGGGGATCATGACAGCTCATTTGATATGCTCCCTGCGTACATGTATCAGTTGGAGTTCGCAAATCCCGATACGCACACCTGTATCTCCGTTGATGAAGAGGACCGTTTAAGATTTTTATTTTTCGCACTTGGAGCATCTAGGCGGGGATTTCTAGAGTTTGGTCATCCAGTCATTGTTATAGACGGCACTCATATGAAGAGAAAGCACAAAGGCATTGTGTTCGTCGCAGTTACGAATGATCCAAATCGTCAGATATTCCCACTCGCCTTAGGGGTTGGCGATGTCGAGAGCAACATGTCGTGGACATGGTTTTAGAAAGGGTTCGAGAGGCATACAAATGTCCACGAGATCTTTTGATAGTGTCAGACGGTCATCGCAGTATCGCACATGCTATTTCTACTGTCTATCCTGAAGCACATCACGGTTTGTGTGGTTATCATTTAAAGAATAGGTTGGCAGGTTATGGAAAGAATGTATTGCATAGATTCAGAGTGCAATGGATGCATACCTATCGAGAAATTTTGATAGGTTAGTCTTCCAACATCCACTTCATCCTAATTTCACATTTACGAATGTCATCGATTCAATGGATTTTTTACTAACCGTTCTCCTTTCCATATTTGCATTTTGCAGCTACATGAACTCGTTGAGGGGCCACGATCGTCGCAGCAGTTAATGGAATTACTTGGGTCGTGGGGATATGAGAAATGGTCAAGGGTCCACTGCCATGTGAAACGATATGAGTTTATGAACTCTACATCAGTTGAGTTATATAACAATGTCATACTTTGGGCGCGCACGCTACCTATATGCACACTCCTAGAGATTGCCCGCACAACCACCGAGAGGTGGTTTTACGAACATCGAACTCAAGCTGAGCAAGAGAGTACCATTCTCTGCAAGCGTGTCCATGATGAGCTAGTGGAACTTTTTCTTGCTGCTAAAAAGCTACCAGTATCAAGACTCCTGGGAAATAAGTATGCAATTAAAGACGGAGATCAGCTATTCACTGTGGATTTGAACGAAAATATCTGCACATGTGAGAAGTTCCAGAAAGAACATGTTCCATGTATTCATATGACTAAGGCAATTGAGTACGTAGTCATATGTCTTATTTGCTTGTATTGATCGTCTGAGTCTGTGATTCTTATAGTACATGTTCTTCAATACTTGCAGGTTGCCGTCCAGTGGCTTCGTGTCTACCATTTTCCATCGCACCAGTGTATTAGGGATGTGGGTCGGGCTAGTGATACCTTTACTGCATTACACTCAATGGGACACACCTGACAATGTCAAGTCACAGATTGTTAAACCCCCGCTACCACACAGGCAGGCCGGGCGACCAAGAATGTCTTGGATAAGGTTAGGTATGGAGTTATCCAGGAGACGTCACAAAGAACATGTTTGCTCGCACTGTCGACAGCCAAGTCACAATCTAGTAAATTGTACTGGAGCTTCAACGTCAACCAGCGGTCCACCTCCTCCTCTGACGGCTGCCCCTAATCCCCGTTTACGAAGAGAGAAAAAATGTGGCATGTGTAAAGAAACTGGTCATACTCGTGTACGATGTCCTTCGCATAACAACCAGTAGATTATACGTGTTATTTTATTTACAATGAGTATTAAATAAAGAAATTTCAAACATAATTGCGCTTGTCCTATTTTTGAACGCTTTTCATCACCTACACTGCATGTCAAAGTATCAATATTGCACTTCATACTGCGGAAATAATGGTACCAGTCTGAAAGATTAGAAAACAATATGCTTTCGATAACGCAACATATGATCGGGAGTGTTCCAGTTAAAGTCCCTCGTTAATAAGCCGTCTATGGTCTTGGACCTTAGAGGAAAAACATTGTATACGATTTGTCTCAAAATTACATGGAAATTTTATACATACATTGATAATGTGGTTGTTACGTACAGAGAATTGCATGTCCAGAATGCAGTAGTTCTCAATATCCTGATAGACGTGAATGCCTATGGCCGTCGGTCGCTCTGATAATATCCGGAGGTATGCATCCAGGTGCTGAAACATATAGAAATTTATTACAGAATATTGTGAATTAGTGAACATATTTACTTATTAAGTATACACATGAAGACTCTCTCAATTACCTGGTCGTCAAACCAAACACTGGGTTCCTCCATCCCAGTGAAAAAATCACTGCCCACCCCACGGCCGAGTCCAATGTCGACCCTGAAATCAAAAATTCTGTAACAACAAGCACAACTATTCAAAGGAATGTATGAAAACGTGTAAAATAGTAGATTAGCACTTACAGATCGTTGCTTGTCTTAAATCACAAGTACAGTTGCCAGCAGTGCTCTTGTTCAGTCATTGTGAATGATGACTGTAACGCTGCACTTGGGTTTATTGGCCGCTTAGCACACATCAAACTATCTTGAGCAACACTAGGTGTGGGGGCCATCGGACTCACATGATCCACCACTCTAAAAGGGGGAGATCTAACCCCTGATCTCGAGCTTGATGGCTCATACTCAGGCTCTCAATTCTGCAAAATATCAGCTCGAAGGCGCCTGAACTCCTGCGTAAGCGCAAGTCGAAATAAATGTTGTGTCTGATGCTCAGACACTGTATGACATGCAAGCTGGGTTAATAACTCATCCTGCTGATCCAGCCTACGCAAGACCCTTTCTTTGAAATCCTGATCATATCCGTGGTCGTCCTGATCATATCTGTGGTCGTCACCCATTCCACTCCCACGAAACACTGGGGGCTCATCCACTCCAGCGTCATAGTGCTACTGCCCATCATGCTTATTTACAGCTCGAGCATGCTAGCTACGAGCGGAGGATGGAGGAACATGATGCGTGGGATCATACGAACTGGGCTCAGCATACCTCGTCTCCCCTGAATCATGTCTACTGTGGTCAGGAGTAGGAGTATAGGAAGGTCAGTAAGAATGTTCATCCCAATTTGACCCAAGCTGAAGGATCATCTGTGCGCTGGCCTGTCCACCGATCCTCAACAGCCACGCCTGAATAGTACTGCTGATCCCATGGATTACTAGTAGGATCGTATGCCTCCCCCGCAGTCTGCTGCTCCACATATGAGAAATTAGGCCCCACGGACGACCTTTCGTCTGGGGTTAGAAAATGCCTTGGTGTACAGCCTCATGATCAAACCCTGCAAAGGATCATCATCTATTCCAATCCAATAATCCTTTCTTTGCTCCTGAGTGAGCACCCGGGGAAAATCCTCCACTACAAGATCCTGATTCAAAAAACTAATACATTTAGGTACAATATCACTGATTTGTCTGTACTGCAATGGATTAATGATTCATACAAATTTAGATTTCATACCCGAGAAAATAGATTTCTATCAACCTTCTTCACCTTACAAAAAATTCATCGCAAGCAAAGTGGTCTAGCGTTTTCCTTATCGGTAGGGACATGGCCATACGGTGCAGCAAGGGTAGGTAGACGCTCGTACCCCCAAACCTGTCACACGTAAACTACATATATTAGATTATTACTGTTGCTAAAACTAGTAATACACTATAAGTTTAAGTGATACACTACAACACTTACCAGGAGCGCGAATGTGCATCCGTAAAAGTGGTATTTGTACTTGTTGGGGACAGCTCCTTTAGGAAGTTTAGTCAAAATGTGGTCCATAAAGTGCAGTAGAGTCATATAACTGACCTGCCCCCAAGGGAATAAATCTCATCTACGCTCGTTCTTTACTAGCACCCAATCCCAGTTGTCTACACTCACCTTGGTAACATCCGATCCAAGGAGAAAATAGTAAAACAACAGCACCTTAGCAATTTTAACCGCGCTCTCGGGGCTAACACCTCTAAATTTTGTACCTTCAAAGTCACGGGCAATCTCACTTACTAATGGTCTTTCGCCCTGACCATAATACGTATCGTAAATCCCACCAGCCGGGATACGATACGACACATTCGGATCAAACCTCATTCTGTCCCGAAAGCAGAGCCCCATTATCCGCATGAACTCTACCCTACTAAATTTAAGGCACTCGTTCCCAATCTGAAAATATCTAGCAGTTACATCATCCCCTCTAAGTGTGATCTCCCGTGTCATGAGACCGTGGAGATTAGCATTCGCGATCCAATCGTCGTGAAGATCCCAGTAATGACCAAAACAGGATCTCCTGAACATCTCCTCCGCATTACCCCCAACTATTGTTAACAGCTTACGGATAATTGGCATAACAATCCCAGGTTTGCAGTAATTATGTATACTGCAGTTCTGCCCCTGCATAGTTCGACGTTTCCACTCAACCTACACAAATTAAATTTTTTGCTAAATAATATGTAACACACATCAGATAGATGTACTCTGCATCAATTCAACCAGCTTACTTCATAAGACAATAAGTCATAATTTTATCAAATAACAATAAGTTCATTGCAGCAACTGAACAAATTTTGGCACACTCAATCATTTGTTCTATTCGGCCTACTTTTCCTTCTATTCGGCCTACACACTGTTCTATTCGGCCTACAGAAATTGCTCTATTCAGCCAAGGTCAGTGCTATCACATTATTCCCACTTCACTTTGCTCTATTCGGCCTAAACTTGATCTATTCGGCATACAATATTGCTCTATTCGGCCTACTAAATATGCTCTATTCGTCCAAGGCAAGTGCTATCACATTATTCAAACTACAATTTGTTCTATTCGACCAACATATTTGTTCTATTCGGTCTACAAAAAAGCTCTATTCGGCCAACCAACATTTCCAAATATTCCAAAAAAATACACTCCTACACTTTGTTCTATTCGGCCTACATTTGTTCTATTAGGCCTACAGAGTTGTTCTATTCGGTCTACAAAAAAGCTCTATTCAGCCAACCAATATTTTCAAAAAATTCAAAAAAATACACTCCTACACTTTGTTATATTCGGCCTACACTTGTTCTATTCGGCCTACATATTTGTTCTATTCAGTCTACCACACAGCCCTATTCGACCAGCCAATATTTCCAAAAAATTCAAATAAAAAAATGAACACCTCCACTGCGGTCCTACATTCTAAATATGATGCATACACAATTAAGTCACATTCAACACATTACATGTATGAAACATTATACACAATGAAATCACTAGTTTTATATAAATGAACAAAACCACACAAAATATACATCGTATCCTCGAAAACGAGTACTACAAACTCAATGTAGGAAACATTATAAACAAATAATTCACAATTTAGAAATGCAAATAAAACTGCTTTTATACATACCGAAAAATTTGTCATTTCGAAAATTCACCAGAATCCACCTCATCGGGAAACGCCTATTCCGACAGATGGAAAAGAGAGACTGAAAGTGATAGGGACGACAAATGGGTGGCACTACTCTGTGTACTTTGGGACGAAAGGGAGAGAGGAAGAAAGAGGATGTTGGACGAAAGATGAGAGAGAAGAAAGAAATTTGGAATGAAAATGACGTTAATGATATACAACCAACATCCAAAATTTTAATTTGAAAATTTTTAAAGCTTTAAATGTGGTCCACCAACCCACTAAGTACAATTTCCACCCACCTCATTTACTACAGTCAAAACTGACATGATTATGGCCCCTTTATTTTCGTCATTTATCTGACAGTTATGGGGTAATTTGGGGAATCCACTAAATACTGGCTAGTAAAAATTGTTCTTAACAGATGTGACTATTTAAAATTATACTTAGTCAATAGTGGGTATTAAAAAATCGCTCCCAAAAATAATTCAGGCCCCAAATTGATAATTTACCCATATTTCAGGCCTTAAATTGATAAAATTCCTAAAAAGTACTATTCCCTTCGACTCATGTCCCAAGATTACTTGCACACTTTCCTTTCTTGTCTGTCCCTAAAAGACTTACGCACCCTTAAAATGTACTAAACGACACACAATACCAACACCCTTACAATACTACAATATTACAAAAATGTCATCTTCTTTTTACACATAGTTTAGTTAAAATCAACTATTTATACACTTTATTCAATTAAATTACCCAAAAACTCCCTACTCTTTCTTACATCATTACACCAAAAATTATTTTTCTTAAACTACGTGTAAGTTACTTGTAATGGATGGAGTAAATTTCGATTAAATGATTAAAATTGAATAAAAAAAATGATCAAATTAAGAATTAGTCATAATTACGAGGCGAATAGTAACCCTAATCGTGCCTATGAATGAACCGTCCACCTTTTTATTCACTCGGTCCATCTCTTCCATTACTCAACTTTTTCAACCTTTCTTTTAGGCAATTCACCTCCTCATTTCACCACTTTATGTGAAAGTTTACTCCTGTAGTTAACCCCAATTTGAAATCACTTAACAAACTTTTCCTTCTTTTTCTCCTTTTATTGCTTGCTATATTGTCAACAAGATGAACAAATTTTCTAGGGTCCACAAGTGCATAAAATGGGTTTTGAAAATCATTCATGAATAATAACCAATAATAAATCCAGAAATATATTTTGGGTGAACGGTTTTTTTTTTCCATCTCGAACTTAATTATGTGTACATTTTTTTTTAATTCGTCTGATATATATGTTCACACATAGCTAAAAAAGAAAATATTATTTCAGCTTCACAAACTCAATAACACACTTTAATTTCAAATTATTATTATTTTTATTGCTACGTAATTTATTTTATTAATGTATAATTTTAAAAAAATATCAAACTACTCTAAAAAGTCAATAAAATAAGTAAAATAATAATAATAAATTTACAAATAAATACAACGGAGAGAGTATAATTGGAGTACTTATTAATAAGGTATATTCCCTTCATCTCAAACTCGTGTTAACATTTTTCATTTTGATCGGCTGACAATTTAAATTTACACTTCCATAAATAAAAAAAAATAATACTCCATCTACTAAAAACTCCATATTACATTTTGAATTTCAAATTATCATTAATTTTTTAACATGCGCAGCGTATGTTATCAATTATTTATTATAAAAAATATCAAATCATCCTTAAAAATAAGTTAAAAAGTTATTTCTATTAATATTTAGGCAAATAATAAAGGTGAGTATGAGTTTAGGACTAAGACAGTGTTTAATCTTTAAATTAAGTTTGGGGTGCTAAATTTTATTTATTTATTTTTTATATAGGTAGTAGTATTGCGTTTAAATTCAATAACTAAAAATGTGTGCTTTGATTAAAATTTTGCAAATTTGCCCTTTTTTAAAAAAATTACCAAAATATCCCTCACATATGTGAGACACCCGTTAAATCACTCAACAATTGAATATTTTAATATTAAAATATTTTATTTTCTGTCAATGTAAATTAATTCTATTCAGTCATGTCTTTATTTTATTCGATCAATTATTTTTGTTCCATTTTGTTAATCTTTATTTTGTTTTATTCGGTCAATACCTATTTATTTTATCCGATCAATTATTTTTGTTCTATTATGTCAATCTTTATTTTGATCTATTCAATCAATGCCTATTTGTTCTATTCGGCCAATCTTTTTTGTTCTATTCTGTCAATCTTTATTTTGTTCTATTCGGTCAATGCATATTTCTTCTATTCGATCAATCCATTTAATTGACAGAATCAATAATGGATTTTTTTTCAAAATTATATGTCAAAGGGTATTAATGTCAAATTATATTAAAGTGAACATATTTCCTTTATTAAAAAGGAAGGGGACATTTTTGCTGAAAATTGACCGTGGGCATTTATGCCTAAGACCCTTTATTTTTATGTTTAATGGGTACGATTGTATCTGCGGATACCCCGATTATATATATATATTTTTTTATAAAATTTAATATATACGTATTATATAATTTATATATGATAAGATGTTTTATATATTTAATTAATAGTCATAAGTTTTATTTAATCATATTTATTAAATATTTATTTAAAATAATACAATTTATATTATATTTATTTTATATTTAATTAATAATAATACAGTAATTTTTATTATTATACTTATTTAGACAATAAAAATGTAAATATATATAAAATAAATGAATATTAAACAGGTATATGTACCAATGGGTATTGATAAACGGTAATGAGACGGGTACGGGTACGGGTACCATAATAATTTTTTTAAACGGGACGGATATGGATACGTGTAATTATTTTTTTAATCAAATACGGGTATGAGATACCCCAAAATAAGCATGTACCCTACCGTTGCCATCCCTATCCACACTCCATTAATATAACTGCTCACTATACAGTAATACTCCTTAATCATTATGTAAAAAAATAAAAGCTACTCTTTAGGTGAGACAAACCTATCCTTCAAGTGGGTGGGAGTACTAAGGGTGAGCATATTTTTTTCAAAATCACTCAAACCGCCCGAACCATACCGAATTGCACCGCAACTAATGATATAATTACATAAATCGCAATTTATTTTTATTTGAGAAAACCGCAACGCCGTAATGGTGCAATTTTGATTTTTTCCTAAAATTGCACCGCACCGCACCGCCTACATATATTATGTACATGTATACTATATGTATGAGATTTAAACTAATTTAAATGTTAGAATCTCAACTTGTTATACACTTGAACCTCTGTTATTGTCAAAATTTATGATCTTTAAATTTTCTAACAAATGATGATAACATTAAAAAAACATTCATGATACTTTATTGTTTAAACTCTATAGAGACATTTAAATTCATGATTAGAATGAGATATAATAAATTTAAAATAAAAAATGAGTTCTTAATATCAAGAAATTGATATTTTAGACTAGTTTAGAATTATACAATTGCAATTGTTATCATGGGTTACTAAAGTACATTTATGGAAACATGTATATTTATCTATATTTAAGTTTCATACTATTATTTATATAGTTGTATTCAATTTTATTATTTGTTATGAATTCAACACAACACTATGAAGAACAACAAGCTTATAACAACAAGCTTGATAATTCAACTCTAACTAATGTTGTGTATGGATATAAAATAATCAGAAAAACTTAAAACTTGAAGTATGAAGACAAGAATTATAGTGGTTCGATCATGTTGATCTACATCCACTCTTAAGGAGAGTAATCACTATCTTGATGAAACATGGTTACAATATGATGAAGATGATGAACTAGAATACTTAAGAAACACTAACTTGATTCACTAACTTGTATGATGATGATGATCGACTTTACTCTTCTAACCTTGCTGTGTATGATCATGTATTTATACTACATTGATGCACCAAGCCTGCATAAGCAGTTATAACTTCTACTCATGATCAACTGAGTTGGTTACAACCAATTCTTAAGCTACCAGACTGCATAACACCTTCCTTGATCCTATGGTTGCATCACCATGTTGATCACCTAGTGTTAAATCTTTCACCATCCAATCCTTCACCTTGCTTTCATCTGATGGACCTCATCAAGTTAACTGCCATGTACAACTAATCAATTTCACAGCTGATGCATCACTTGAGCTGCTAGCACCTCTCCAACTGTCAACAACCGATCAGTTTGTTTCCATTGATCATTTTAACTTCCTTTCAACTTGTTGCTAACCGTTGTAACTAACTTCCTATGATTTAATCTTCACTTGATCAAATAATCCTCTATCACAATCTGCAGCAGTCCATCAGCTTCACCTCTGATCTTATGGCTTCACATTATTCATCTTAGGCAGCTTGTTGAGCTTAGCTTCTCAACTAACTTTTGCTGCTAACCATTCATCACCCTTGCATGTGTTCATTTATTGATATAAACCACACACACACACCTACATGTATCCATGGTCTACATATACAACAATTCTCCACCTTAGACCATGTATCATCATCAAGTGACAAAATACTCTCCACCTTGCTGCACTTACAGGCTGCAGCTCACCTTTATGTAGAACCTTTAGTGAATTCCAATAAGACTCTTACACAATTCAAACTTTTGAATAGGTAGAGCCTTAGTGAACATATCAGCAGGATTTTCAGTTGTCTTAACCTTTTTGACAGTAACTAGCTTCTCTTCTATCATATCTCTTATGAAATAAAGTCTCGCATCAATTTGTTTAGTCCTCTCATGATATCCTTGATGCTTTGAGAGATGTACAACACTTTGATTATCACAATACACCTCAATGCTATTCTGCTGAACTCCAAATTCTCTCAAAATACCAATCAACCAAACACCTTCCTTTATTGCTTCTGTAAGAGCAACAAATTCAGTTTCAGTGGTGGATAAAGCCACTATGTGTTGATGTGTAGCCTTCCAACTTATTGCTGTACCAAATAATTTGAACACATAACCTGTCATTGATTTCCTTGTATCAAGGTTGGCTGCATAATCTGCATCAACATAACCAACAACAGCATCATCCCAAGCATTCTGTTTCTGAAACTTCAATCCAACTGACATAGTTCCTCTAACATACCTCAGTGCCCACTTCACTGTATCCCAATGAACAAGACCAGGATCACTCATAAATCTACTAATCATACTCATCACATAAGCCAAGTCTGGTCTGCAGCAGACCATAGCATACATTAGACTGCATACTGCACTTGCATAAGGTATTTTACCCATTTCAAACCTTTCTTTATCTGTTTGAGGCCCTTGAAGAGATGACAGGCTCACCCCTTGCTTAACTGGTACTGATGAACTCTTACAAAGATTCATATTGTACTTCTTTAACATTTTATCCAGGTATGACTCTTGAAACAACCTTAATACTCCAGCTGATCTATTCCTCTCTATCTGCATTCCAAGGATCATCCTTGCCTCTCCAAGATCTTTCATGTCAAACTCCTTTCTCAAAGTGTCTTTTACTGAATTGATTCCTATCATATCTTTGCAAGCTATTAATATATCATCTACATAAAGCAGTAGATAAGTATAGCTACCCTTATCACATCTTATGTACATACATCTATCATACAAGCTTCTGATAAAACCATTTGAAGTAATGTACTCATCAAATTTGAGATACCACTGTCATGGACTTTGCTTTAGACCATATAGTGATTTAAGTAATAGACAAGCCTTTTAGTCTGCTCCTTGTAGATTAACTCCCTCAGGAATCTTCATATAAATGTTCTCATCTAAATTTCCATGCAAGAAAGCTGTTGTTACATCCATTTGATGTAATTCCAAGTCTAACTGAGTAACTAATGACAGCAGGATCCTTATTGAGCAGTGTTTAACCACTGGTGAGAAGATTTCATTATAATCTATACCTTCTTGCTGTGAAAACCCTCTTGCTACAAGCCTTGCTTTATATCTAATTCCTCATTCCTTGCTAGTAACTGGTTTCTTCTTATATATCCACTTACAGCCTACAAGCTTCTGATTAGTAGGCCTGTCAACAATCATCCAAGTATTATTCCTCTTTAAAGATTGCAGCTCTTCTTCCATAGCATCCAACCAATGCATACTCTCTTTGCTTGAAACTGCTTCTGAGTATGTCCTAGGTTCATAGACATCAACATCTGATGCTACATATAATGCATATGACACAGTGTTTGCCTCTATATACCTTATAGGTGTTTTGATCTGTCTTCTCAACCTATCTCTAACCAACTGATAGCTACTTAGAGTTCTTCTTTCATTTGAAACAGATGATTCAGACCTTTCTTCAGCAGCAATTTCTTCATGTACACTATCCTCTCTTTGATCTTGATCATGCTGTACAACTGTTTTGTCATCATGCTCCACCTCAAACTCATACTTATCAGTAGTTATCAACTTATCAGATCTTTTCTCCACCAAAGGCATTCTTCCTTCATTGAATGTCACATCTCTACTAACTATGAACTTGATATTCTCATAACACCATAGTCTGTATCCTTTTACCTCTTTAGGATAGTCAACTAGCACACACTTAACTGCTCTAGGATCTAACTTATCTTGTTTCTGATGTGAATACACCAGACATCCTATAATCCTCAGATGATTATAGTCTGGTACCCTTCCAGACCATACTTCTTCAGGTGGTTTATACTTGAGTGTTGTGCATGGTGACAGATTAATCAAATAGGCTACAGTAGATACTAACTCACCCCAGAAACCATTAGAGAAACCTCCACTGCTCATCATACACCTAACTCTTGCAAGAAGTGTCTGATTCATTCTTTCAGCCACTCCATTTTGCTGTGGTGTACCTGGTACTGTCTTGTGCCTCTTAATACCTTTCTCTTGACAAAACTTATTGAATTCATGTGACACAAATTCAAGACCATTGTCTGTTCTTAAGCACTTGACCTTGTTTCCAGTTTGTAGCTCTACTTCTGTCAACCATACCTTAAAAACTGATAGTGCTTCATCCTTTGTTTTCAGAATTTTAATCCACACCTTTCTTGAATAATCATCAACGAATGAAATGAAGTATTTCCCACCTCCTATTGTTGAAGTCTTGGAAGTCCCCCAAAGATCTGAGTGAACATATTACAACCTAGCTTTGGTATTATGCTCAGCTGCACCAAACTTCAACCTCCCAGCTTTTCCTAATATACAAGCCTCACATTGATCTAACTTACATGTTGAACTGATCTCAAGTAACTTTTGTCTTGCAAGTTCTTGTAAACCTCTTTAACTTATATGACCAAGCCTCCCATGCCAAACATTAACACTACTCTCATCCTTAGTTGTATTACTTTGTCCAGTCACAACTGAACCATCCAAGAAGTACAGATCAGACCTCTTGAATCCTTTAACAACTACTGACTTTTCTTTTATGACAGCAAGTGTATCTCCTTTCAAATGGCACTCATAACCTTGAGAAACTAGCATTCCAAGAGATATTAGATTTCTCCTTAAGCTTGGTACATATCTAACATTGTTCAACATTCTGACTTTTCCATCAAACATTTTAAGTTTGACATAACCAATTCCAACAATCTTACAAGTATGATCATCACCTAGCATTACTGATCCTTCATCTTGTGACCTTAATTCAGTAAACCAGTCCTTTCTTGAAGTCATATGAAAAGTACATCCAGAATCCATAACCCACTCTTCTGAAACTGAACTAGAACTCACAGACATTGCTTCAATGAAATTGTAGCACCTTGATTAGTTGTTACCTGATTTGCATGAGGCCTCTTATTTCCTCTCTTTTCAGCTATCTTCTTTGCTACCATTGCTTTCCATTTATAACATTGCTTCTTGTAATGTCTTGGTTTATTGCAGTGGAAACAATTCTTGTTTTCTTCTTCATCTGCTGGTGCACAATAGTTCTTTTTAGGCTTCCTCTTATCAACATCACTCTTACTATTCTTGTTGTTCTTATTCCACTGATTTTGTTTCCTCACTGTCAATCCTTCTGCATTTGCTTGCTGTTCTGGATTCTTGTGAAGTACCTTTGCCTTGACTGCCAGCAACACTTGCTCAAGGGAGATTGATTCAGCATTAGCAAATAATAGAGTATCTCTCAAACCTTCAAAAGATTTTGGAAGTGCTGACATGAGGATAACAGCCTTATCTTCAGTTGATAGAGCTACATCTATGTTTTCTAAGTCATCAATGATCTTATTAAAGTCATCTAACTGACCAATTATTGACTTCTCTTCTGATACCTTGAAGGAGTATAACTTCTGCTTCATGTACAAATGGTTTGCCAAACTTTTAACCATGTACAACTCCTCCAATTTCTTCCAAACTCCTCTTGCAGTAAGTTCTTTAGAGATCTCCCTTAGAGCCTTTTCTCCAAGACACAGGATGAGAGCACTTCTGGCCTTAGTTTGTTGTTCTTGATCTGCTGCAAGAATAGCAGCACCAGCTCCTGCAATCTGGTCTTCAGGAAGTGGCTTAATGGCATCTGACAGACCTTGTTGAACCAAAATGGCTTCCATCTTCATCCTCCACAGACTGAAGTCTGCCTTTTCTGTGAACATTTCAATATCAAACTTTGTGGTAACCATCTGATCTTCTTCTTCTCCACTGAGTCTTCTTCTTCTTCTTCTGGTGTTGGCTTCCCACAGACGGCGCCAATTGTTATGAATTCAACATAACACTATGAAGAACAACAAGCTTATAACAACAAGCTTGATAATTCAACTCTAACTAATGTTGTGTATGGATATAAAATAATCAGAAAAACTTAAAACTTGAAGTATGAAGATAAGAATTATAGTGGTTCGATCATGTTGATCTACATCCACTCTTAAGGAGAGTAATCACTATCTTGATGAAACATGGTTACTATATGATGAAGATGATGAACTAGAATACTTAAGAAACTCTAACTTGATTCACTAACTTGTATGATGATGATGATCGATTTCACTCTCCTAACCTTGCTGTGTATGATCATGTATTTATACTACATTGATGCACCAAGCCTGCATAAGCAGTTATAACTTCTACTCATGATCAACTGAGTTGGTTACAATCAATTCTTAAGCTACCAGACTGCATAACACCTTCCTTGATCCTATGGTTGCATCACCATGTTGATCACCTAGTGTTAAATCTTTCACCATCCAATCCTTCACTTTGCTTTCATCTGATGGACCTCATCAAGTTAACTGCCATGTACAGCTAATCAATTTCACAGCTGATGCATCACTTGAGCTGCTAGCACCTCTCCAACTGTCAACAACCGATCAGTTTGTTTCCACTGATCATTTTAACTTCCTTTCAACTTGTTGCTAACCGTTGTAACTAACTTCCTATGATTTAATCTTCACTTGATCAAATAATCCTCCATCACAATCTGCAGCAGTCCATCAGCTTCACCTCTGATCTTATGGCTTCACATTATTCATCTTAGGCAACTTGTTGAGCTTAGTTTCTCAACTAACTTTTGCTGCTAACCATTCATCACCCTTGCAAGTGTTCATTTATTGATATAAACTACACACACACCTACATGTATCCATGGTCTACATATACAATATTATTAAAACCGCCAAAATCGACCGTCAAACCGCAAAAATCGATCGATGAATTATAGTTGAAAAACCGCGGTTTTAAATTAAACGTAAAACCGAACAGCCCATAACAAGACAATTTAAATTTATCGAAAAATCGTCCAAACCGCACCGTGATCACCCCCAAGGAGTACTACCCGAATTCGATTAAGAAAACGTGATTCAAACTGATTCAAACTGATTCAACTTCAATAGATAAATTACAGAACAGAAACTCATGAAAGAAAAAAATAATAAAAAAAACGTGACAAAAAAAACAGTATCATACTCAATAAAAAAAAAAAAAAAACCCCAATTAATGTCAAAAAGAATAATTATGGAATAACAATAAATAAAAGAATAATAATCGTAATTAATAAAGCCGGTAGTCTCTCTCGTTGTGATACGCACAGAGCTTGACAATGGCAATTGACACCATCCTATGAATCCCATCTCCCCCTCTCTCCCCACTCACTTCCACCCTTCTTTCTCAGTAGACACGACCTAAATCATACTATTCTCCACGAATCTTGAAAATTTTCTTGAGGAATTAGCAGCCATGAAGCAATTGCACAAGCAATCATCAATGCCCATCTCCCGAACATCCCAACCCTACTCCCCCAAATCCCTCAAACCCTCTCGATCCATTCATAGATCCATCAGCTACATTCTCCGAGAGCAGCGCCTTCTCTTTGTCCTCGTCGGCGTTTTGATCGGCTCCTTCTTCTTCCGCCTCCATCCATCCCTATCCCACGTCTCTTCCGCCACGTCCTCCTCCGCCGATGCCCGCTTCCACATTCTGCCCGCCGAGCACGATTCGGTTGTTCAGTCTCGCAATCCCAATTACGGGGTAAATCGAGAGCCCTACAGGGCGTCTAATGGGGTGGGTAGAGTGCCGGTGGGGATAGGGAGGAAGAGGAGGAGGGTGGTTGTTACCGGTGGCGCGGGATTCGTTGGGAGTCATTTGGTGGATAAGCTGATTGGTAGAGGGGATGATGTGATCGTCATTGATAATTTCTTTACGGGGAGGAAGGAGAATGTAGTGCATTTGTTTGGGAATCCGAGGTTTGAATTGATCAGGCATGATGTTGTGGAGCCGATTCTGTTGGAGGTGGATCAGATATACCATTTGGCTTGCCCTGCTTCTCCAGTGCATTATAAGTACAATCCTGTCAAGACCATCATATCCTTTCTTTCTTTCTTTTCCGCCATGGATGTGATCTCATTGTTGGGGTGAATTATTCAATTGCTGTTTTAAATCAATTGTAACTATTGGAGATGTATGCGCATTATATGTTTCAGTATTTGATTGGTTTATTTGATGTCTTCTTAAGCATGCTCATTCTGTTTTGAATCTTATCTTGCAATCAGATTACACTGTCTAGTTGAGAATCTACCAATGCAAATTTGGTTTTCGGCTGCTTTTCGTGTGTTTTTGTAGTAATACTACTGAGTTGCTATTTCGATTATTTGTATTAGAATGTTTGATGTCCTATTTGATAGTGATCTAGCTAGGCCATGAAACGAACAAAATCTTCTTGCACTAATTGAATCGCAGTTTTATTAAGTTATACTTGATATTGGTTGAGAGCCTTGACTTGTGATTACAAGACCAATGTGATGGGTACGCTTAATATGTTGGGCCTTGCAAAGAGAATTGGTGCAAGGTTCCTTCTAACTAGTACTAGTGAGGTGTATGGTGATCCTCTTGAGCATCCACAGAAGGAGTCATATTGGGGGCATGTGAATCCTATAGGTTAGCAGTATCTTTCAGCGTTTCATTTATTTTTCTTTCTTTGATCTCCTTCATAAGGCAATTTAAATATCATAATCTCATATTCATTAGGTGTGCGGAGTTGCTACGATGAAGGAAAAAGGACGGCTGAGACTTTGGCAATGGACTATCACCGCGGTGCAGGTGTTGAGGTAATATGTCTACTTTATTCTGACACTGGTTATACACTATATTCTTAAGCTGCTAGAAGGAACTTGAGAACTTTGTTGGTCTTCTCCTTTGTGTATATAGCTTAGGGAATGAACATTCAGAGCCTACTTATTTATGCCAATTTTCTGTGAATGACTTCGATAGTGTTGTGCTTTCATCTATGAGGGGATTAAGTCTTAAAATAATTAGCAAATAAAATGGCATCATACATTCATACTGCAAAAGAGATTGTGAGGTTCTCCTTAATTTATCTTATGTTCTTGTTGTTTTTAATTACTATATAATGAAGGAAGAAAGAACTCATACTGCATTGCAACTAACCAACTTATCTTGTTCGTAACTGGTGTGTCTCGAACAATTCCGGATTGACACCCTTAAGATTTTCAATTGTGGTTGTGTACTATCTAGGCTGGGATTTTCGTAATATCATAACAGACATGATAATAGGACGGGAGAAATTAAATTACTTGTTCAGAAGTGTTGTTGAATCCCAATCCCCAACACCTTTTTTTTTAACAAACAAAAAAAATTATATCTCATTCTATGTATTGGATATGGTTTATGAATGAGATTTGGGTCATAGTGAGGCAAAATTTTTTGATGTTTGATGAATATTTAAAATGCCATGTTGGTTAGCAGATTTTAATCTAGTTTTTAGTATGAATCTATGGCTTTCTATGGAATGAGTTTTTTGTACTAGATAAACTTATTGGCTCTGCAAAATGCATGCTCCTCTACTACCAATGTTATTTTACGGAGAAGTTTATCTGGCTCTCTCTTTATGGTCAGGTGCGAATAGCCCGTATTTTTAATACATACGGACCACGTATGTGTCTCGATGATGGGCGTGTTGTCAGCAACTTTGTTTCACAGGTTGACCTACTATGCTGCTATAGATTATATGCAAATTACGTTTATTTTATAGACATATTCTTATGCTATCGATCCGCAATGTAGGCTATACGGAAACAACCAATGACAGTCTATGGTGATGGGAAACAAACAAGAAGCTTCCAATATGTGTCTGATTTGGTATGTCATGTGGTATTATTCATGCTGAGGTTGACCAACATTTATTTGCCTAAATTTTATCAGATTTGCTAGTCTCTTGCACACATTATATTAAGAAAGACAACTCTTGATTGGTTCAATGTTTAGTAAAATCTTAATTAGTGTTAGAAGCAAGGGAATAGCTCACGAAGAACACAATTAACCACAACAAAAATAATTTATCCGATGTCAAATCACGGCAATCAATCAATAGTAATACTTAAAGAAAACCTAATTATTGCACTCATAATATTTATAGTAAAAAGCCAGTTAAAACAGGTCACTGGGCTTATTAAAAGCAAAATAAGAAATACATTATAATATAAGGAAAATAATTAAATTTAGTAATCCTCATGATACCTTCCAGCAGCTCCTAGAACTTCACTGCTCAACTTTTCCTTCTCTTTCGAAGGGTGGTGATATGTAGCAATTCCCTCCCCTCAAAAGATGCCTTGTCCTCGAGGCGAAATTCTGGAAGCTGATGACCCAGCCGTTGCAATCCCCTTGTCTTTTGTTAACTGGAAAGATATGGCTTTCGCTTTTTTCAGAACAGATTGCATTTTCATAACGTATGTGGTCGTCTCTGTGGTCATATCTTAAAACAGTTACCAAGCTATCCTCGACACAATCCAACTTACCCATAACAATTTCAAAGGTATCCATGCTTGTAGTAGAAGGTTTTTGGTCTAACTTCAATTCTTACCCATAACAATTTCAAAGGTATCCATGCTTGTAGTAGAAGGTTTTTGGTCTAACTTCAATTCTGCTGCCCCATTCTCCAACATAGCCATAACAGTTTCCAAGTTATCAATGCGTGCGTCGTGATCCGGTAGGTCGGACCAAATTGTTGTAAGCCACGAAGAACACAAGAAAACCTAACGAAAATAATTCGTGAGATGCCAAATCACGACGATCAATAATAATACTTCACAATAACCTAATTACTGCCCTCACAATATTTATAGGACTAGGTCTAAATAAAAAGCCCATGAAAAAGCCCGGGCTTATTAAAAGGCAGTATTAGAAATAAATCATAATTAAGGAAAAGAGTTAAATTAATAATCTTCCTGATGCCTTCCAGCAGCTTCTAGAACTTCACTGCTCAACTTTTCCTTCTCATTCAAACGACGGTCGTGTCTGTATTGCGTTGATATAAGCTTTTAAAGAAGGCATAAGTTTGATTCTTGTGGCATCATTTGGATTGACAAGGGACATACGATCTTGCTTCTTCATTAGTGTATAACCTTAAATTTTACGAAGAACCTCAGTCTCTATCATTCTTGACAGTATAGGCGATATAATCATCAGTATATGATTCCCTTCAATAACTGCACTAAAGTCCCATTTGAACCAAGTGAAAGTAATTCCTGCTGTTTCTTGCTATTGCTTTTTCGCGATTTCAGGTCGATGGACTGTATGCCTTGATGGAAGGTGAGCACGTGGGCCCATTCAACTTAGGCAATCCTGGAGAGTTCACAATGCTAGAGCTTGCCGAGGTTTTTCTCCTTTTCTTTTGTTTGTTTGTGGTCTAAGAAGAATATTAGAATCCTAGTTTCAGTGCAGATGAGGGTGATCACTTTTTAATTTGAAATATCAGGTTGTGAAAGAAACAATTGATCCCAGTGCAAGGATCGAATTCAGAGACAACACTGCTGATGATCCTCATAAGCGAAAGCCGGACATCAGTAAAGCTAAAGAAAAACTCAACTGGGAGCCAAAGATTTCGTTGCGAGAGGGTTTGCCTCGAATGGTCAGCGATTTTCGTAACCGTATCTTGAATGAAGATGAAGACAAAGGGAACAAATGAATACTCCTATAGTGGATACAGCTTGTATAGAATGAAAACATTTTTTGTAAGTTTGTTATTCCACTTTCTATACTGCATTGCATACATATCTTCATTCAGTTTTACTGGAAATTTAGAAATACATCATGGAATTACACATGATTTTTTATTTTTTTTTCAATTTCAAGAATTTTGTAATGTTCCTAGTTATTTCGTGACATGAATACAGGTTTGCACATTTGTGTGCAAATCACATTTATAATTTATACCCCTGATGTGATGGTTCTACGGCATACTTGTGTGTTGAGCAGTTTCTATAATTGACCCAATATCAGTAAAGATGCTGGCAAATAAATTAAGGGTTAATACTAGGTTTTTATGTTATGATTAAGGTATAATTGTAATTATTGATATTTTTATTTAATTTTAGAGTGTGTAATTATACTATAATTTTTGAGTCGGTCTCTCCGGACAAATATCCCAAGTGAACTTTAGTAATACCCATTAATTAAATTTAGATGAATAAAATATGGGTCAGATCCTCTCAAAGAAGAATACCCATTAATTAAATTTAGATGAAAAAAATATGGGTCAGATCCTCTCAAGGAAGATGAAATCATCCGAAAATCTTTTTTATTAAAAATAATATTCTTTTTCTCCGTCAAACTTTTTTGGTACACTCTTTGTGAGATAGGGAGTTTATAAATAAGTTATTCTAGTTGGTATTTAAAGTGTGATTCTAATGAATCATCATTTTACAACATTTAAAATTATATTTTAATGTATTATTCATCATATTTTTTTAAAAATACTCCCAACTATTAAGCATATCCGTTTCACACAAAGATAATCTCACAAGAAACTTTGTCAGTTTCTTTTAAATAATTTTATTTTTTATTTATTTATAAATTAGTTGTAAGAGTATTATTTTTTATAATAATGAGTTATTTATTTATTTTTCAAGAAATTTTATAGCAATGGATGGTCCTACTTAAACAAATGAGTGAGGCTTGCGTGCGCTCGGCACACGCCGTGTGCCTTTAAAATTTTGTATTATGGATAAGGGTACATTATTTTGTTCTAAAGGGTATACACTTTAATTAATAAGGGTACACCATTTTGTGTATACACTTTTCATTATATTTTTTTATTTTTTTCAAAAAATAAAGGGTACACATCTCTATACTAAAGGGTACACAATTTAACACAAAATTCTAAAGGCACACGGAACCTGCATCTGTGCGCCCGGGCGCACACAAGTTTTTGTCTTGTAAAATAAAGGATACACATCTTTATACTAAAAAGTATATAAATTAGCATAAAATTCTAAAGGCACACAGAATGTGCTCTCGTGTGCCGGGCAAACACAAGCTTTTGCCTAAACAAATTGAACTTGATGAGTGAAACTGAAAAAAAGCAATGATGATGTTTGTAGGGTGTAGTTGGGAATTTAAGGAGGGCACGTGCACCATGTCTGCTTCATTTGCAGTTCCTTCGATATGGCAAAACGATGATATGGGTAAAACTGTAATTTCAGGATCTGGTTCCTCCAATAATTTGACTACTTAGGATGAGTAAGCTTTGAATGCAACAACCATCCAAATATTGATGGCTATGATAATTTGCCTACACGAACAAGTGATATGTGGTTTATCCGTAGAAGAAAGAGAACAATCTTGTAGTATTATAATTTAAACAATTTTAAAATTAAGGGGATACTTGGTATAAATTTTATAGTCGGAATGATAATGTGTATTATTGAATAAGCCAATAATAATGAGATTGGAAATAATTGAAAAGTAAAAAGTATTTATTAAATTAACGAAAATAATCGAGAAACTTTGAGTCACAATAGACCAATCCCGTTTTCATTATTGAGAACTAATATGTCTTCTTTTCTATCACCCAACCAAACAGCTTCTAATATTAATTTAGGCCAAAAACAAGTATCTAATTTCCTCTAGAGATGAAAAATAAAAGTGAGATTAGTAGTATAAAAGTAAAAATAGATGAATAAGGTTAGTGGGAGAGAGTGAGAATGTATGAGATTCTTATAGTTGGAATGGATTTAAAGCAAAGAGTGGGCAAAGGGATCTGATTCCTCCAACTCCACTTATATTATATGAGGAAAAGGGATATATATACATGTTCATCCATTATAAAGATAAATTCCCTTTTGATTTTGAATATATACCAAAAGCATCTCATTCTCTTCCACTTATTCTTATTCTTGCGACTACAATTATAACTTTGCTTTTCATTCACAACTTATGTATTTATTTATTTTTAAATTCTCAAGTGACAAAGTATTAGGTTATTCATGAAGTGTCATTTCCCAATGACCCCATATATCCGAATTGATCTATTTAACCTAAATGAATGGACTGTAAAATTTCTAATAGAGAAGGCAATAAATTTAAAGGGTAAAGAATATATCAAAAATTACTAAGTTAAAATTGTAATTATACTAAAAGAACATGCTTTCAACAGAATAAGTAGCACTCCCTCCACCCCACACAAGGGGTGCATTTCGTTATTTTTATCCGATCAAATACAAGAGGTGCATTTTGTTTTTTAGTAAATGGAACCCACACAAAACAGTTAATATATCTCCATGGAATTCATACACTACATTAATACACATAACCACTATATATTAAAATATTATTTTTCTCTTCCCATCTACGCATTAAATATTATACACCATCCGTCCCAGGCTAAGAGGATCATTTTTCCATTTTAGTCGTCTCATCCAAAGAGTCCTCTTTCCTTTTTACACACATGAGACCCACACACCCCCTCTAATACAATTAAAATATGGGACTCACACTCCCACTAATACAGTTACCCACTACATATTAAATAATAATACTCCTTAATTTATGTGCAAAAAAGCAAATGACTCTCCTACATCGGGACGGAGGGAGTATATTGATTAAATAGAGGACAGGCTATTTATACTCCAAATAGGAGATAAAAGATAAAGAATACTATTAAAGTATACTCCTTTCCTAAGTTTATACTGAGATTAAAATATAGGGGAGATGTGTACGGTTACCATTTTGCATAAATTTGTCGTATATATGTGGCCAATCTCCAAGTAATAAATTATTGGACTGTTCCTGTTTTACCTCTCATCAATTTCTTTCATTTATTATTATATTAATTAATGGGTCAGGTCCTGTAGGGCCTTGCCAACTATTCAAATTTATTAACAGTTAAAATAAAACAACATTATTATTGGTCTCTCAGTCATTTAATTTTATTTTAGATTATTGAGGGAAATATCACTGAATTTTGCAGGGAATCCAATCCCACGAGTGTCTCTCTTCTCTTCTTGGTCTTTGTTACTTATTTTTCAATCTTACAATTTACAGACACACACTGTTCATCTTATATTCATTCATCTCTCCAACATTACTCATCAAGAAACAACATTTTTTACTTTTGCTCAACTACTTTTTGTCTGCTGGTTTTTCTTGTTGGTCAACTGATTACTTTTAAACCATGTCTTTTTTTTAGATCATTTATTAAACCATGTCTTAATTAAGAGGTTTGATGATTGGGATCACACTTTTCTTTTAAAAAGGAAATTACTGCCTTCATCTGGTATACTTAGTTTAAGAAAAAAAAATTTAACAAGATGATAAATAAATTAATCCTTGTGTTTTAATTTTAACTCCACACTTTTCATGTCATTACGTCACAATTTTAATTTCACACTTAACACTTTCATAAAATCGAAAAATGAAATTTAGAGTAATTATTAGGTGACCCGTGGTCACCGATGACCCTCTTACATGGGTGTGCATATAATATTTAAAAATTATTGATTATTCTTTTCACTCATAACATACTATTTTACAATTTATTTATTATTCAAAATATCAAAGTATTCCTTATGTCTTTTCTTAATATGTGTATAATAAATTAATGTGAAAATGAAAATGAGAGGGAGTGAGTATAATGGCTCGGTATTTCATGGACCATGACTCGATCAAGAGGTGTGCTCGGTATTTCATGGACCATGACCCTTTTCACGCTATTCGAATCTTCTATTCCACAATAATATTTCATTTTGTAGTACTTAAATAGTTGTCATAGTAAAGACTCAAGTGTAGAAATGACTTAGTTTGTAAAGAAATGTTTCGATCATTATACGTGCCATCATATTGTTTTCGAGTAGTGTAATTGAAGACTTGGATTTCATTACCTTACGTAGATTTTTTCACAAATACTTGTGTAAATTAGGTTCACGGTGTAAATTCTATGGTCCCCCTTCCAATTTTATATACTCTATATATTATTTTGGTGTTTAAATTAAGGGAAACATAGGATTTACAAAGTTTATGATGTAAATGGTTTACAAGACTAATTCTAATTTTTTATCATAACTTTTAAAAAAAAATCTCTTTCTACTTCAATAAACTACTATTGGGTGAAGTACATGAATAAAGGTTAACCATTTTATACAAATATTGGAGTAAATATTTTGTATAACAAGAATCAATCTTCCTTTACTACAACAATATCAGATTCCCACACCATTATCACCACAACTGTACTCCATTTTGTAAAGATGAAAGGAATCGATATATTCTGCGCATCACAAGCTGCGACCGCCATCCGCCACACCATGGAACTACCCTCCTCCTCCTCCTCCTCCTCCGGCCCATCCCTCCTCGGAGACGGAAGCTGCAGCCCCGCCATCGACCGCTGCAACCCCATCATCACCGACTCGAGAAGAGCCCTCCTCCCCACCCCTTCCCAACCACCCCCCATTCCCAAGAACCGCCACAAGAAGAAGAAGAACCAAAGAAGCACCCCTCCTAGTGATCATGATAAGGAAATGAGCACCCGAATCAGCTCCCACTTGAATCACAAGTGGAGCTGTACAAAACCTAGTGAGTTCATCAGCCCACCTGGTTCAACTAGGTATCTGTTGAGCACCACCTTATCAGATTTAGCAGACTCCAACCTTGTCAATACTAATCATCCTCATCCTACCTCCCATGCTAAACCTCCTCCACCTTCTACTCTCTCTCCTAACCAGGTTCTTTTACTTATACATCATCCTTTTGCATCTACATGTATGTATAATTGTATGTAAGTTGCTAAATGACCTCACCGTCTAAAAGTTTAAGCTTCCTCAAGTTTAAAACATAAATTGTTTCGTATCTTTTTATTTTATTTGAAATAGTCCTAAATTTGTTAGGATATTCATTTACGTTCTATACATTTTAATTTTGTTTTGACTTCGTCCCAATAGTTTATCAATTTAGTCTCATAACTTTGTAAAAGTATCATTCAGTCTCATTCATGATGTTAGAAAAATTGAACTTTTTTTAAGTAAAAAGAACCATTTTAGTGAGAAATTAAAAGATTATTTCAAAAAATAAGTTATTTGAGACTATTTTAAATAAAGTAAAATTGTATAATACGATTATGATTTTAAACTTTATCATCATATTTAATCAATCATCACTCTTGCTAACACATGCTTACAGAAGGGTTAATTTATCTCTAGTACCATATTTAAAAGCTCATATGTTAATTACCTTTTTGCCCCACTTTTGCAGGTGGTAGTTCTAAGGGTTTCACTGCATTGCAGAGGGTGTGAAAGGAAAATGAGAAAACACATCTCCAGAATGGAAGGTCTGTTTTATTAATGTTTGTTCCCTCCTACATACTAGAACTTCACACTTTTCTTATTTGTTTACAAAACCTTTCACACGCTTAAAAAAAAAAAAACATCACTTTATCAAATAACATCAAAAGTTACTTTAATTTCAAATTGCTACTTACTATTTTTTATACACACAGGTCATTATTTTATAACGTTTTATTATAAATACTACAATACACTCTAAAGTCAAGAAAGTTGATTAAAAAGAACAATAATTGGAAAGCATTCTCCGAGACAGGGGGAGTACATTATGGTAGCTGCAGCTTAATCTAGCTAATAATGGTTGTAATCTTTTGCAGGGGTGACGTCATTCAACATAGATTTTGCAGCAAAGAAGGTGACTGTAACAGGGAACGTGACGCCATTGGAGGTGCTTTCTAGCATTTCGAAGGTGAAGAATGCTCAGCTGTGGTCTCCCACCTTATCGTCATCGACATCCACACCGACACCCATGAATCATGTCATCGGCAGCTCGGAATTTATCAAGAACCATGAATTTGGAGGAGGAGATGCATGGGTTATGGATAAAGCTGGGGGAATTGATAGCATGATATCATAATGTAAATTCATACACTTGAGTAGTGGAATTAATCCCCTTTGAGTACTTCATGAGTTTGTTTAACTTATGTTTGGTTACTTTTGGTTTGAATTAATTTCTTGTATTAATTACTATACATGTGGTTGCATTAGGATAAACTTTTAATGGTTTGATTAGTTTTCTCTAAGCAACTGTTGAATTTCATCATAGTTACACCTTTTACAAACAATGAATGCTCAATATATTAAACCAAACCAAGCGTCTTGCGTAGGGGTGGGTAAAATCGGTATACCGAAAATACCGATACCATACCGAAAATATCGATATGGATTTTACCGATACAGAATTTTTGGTATACCAATTTTTGGCATACCAAAATTTCGGTAAAATTTATTCACATACCGATACCGTGCCCATATTGATTCTATACCGATTTTTTGATAAATACCGATTTATACCGAAAATTTGACATACCGTTTCATACCGAAATATTGGTATACCAAAAAAATCAATATACCGAGTCATACAGATTTTTTTAAATTTTAATTGAAAAAATAAAAATAAAAATAAAATAAAATAAAGTAAAATATATTCTTAACACATTTTATATTACAATGAATGGACATGATAATTATTTAGATGATATTTATATCAACTACTAATTTATTAAAAAATAAGTATATAAATTTATTTATTATTTCTTACCCTATATTCTAATATTAACTGTAATATATTTATATTTATAAGTATAAGAGTTTATTTTCACACTTAACAAAAATATATATATGAATAAATGTGTTGTATAATTACACATATACACTTAATAATAAATTTTACTCCATACGTTATTATAAAATAAAATGCATTTAAATAAAAATTAATATATATATATATCATTTATTCTTTAAGCTAGATATATAAATTTTAATAATAAGAAATGTACTAAAAATATATTATATAATTAAAAAATTTTAAAATAAATATAAAAATTTTCGGTATTCACTGTACGGTATACCGATACCGAATACCGAAATACCAAAAATTTTTAAATATGTTACCGATACCGTACCGAAATTTTCGGTACGGTAACCATACCGTACCGAAAATTTCGATATACCTAAATTTTGATATTTTTTGATAATTTTCTATACGACAAGCTCGGTATACCGAATTTTCAGTATTTTTCCCACTCCTAATCTTGTGTTAGAGCATCTCAACGGGTAAAAAATAATAATTTATTTAACAAAGTAATTTTCATTCGGTAGAATTATATACATTTTATTATTTTGGTTTACCCAAAAGATTAATTTTACTTTTTTTTCTGATTGGTGGATCCATACAAAGAAACTAGATTTTTTAGCACGATTTATTTTGAGAATTCATTTTGTAATGTATCTTGATTTATTTTTAATTATTTTTTGTTGAATAATTTAGTAATATGTTACATTGATCATCCTATCCAACCAAAACTTAGGTATGTTGTTACATGGACATGCCCATATAGTAAATGCAACTTTCAACTATGCATGCAAAAATACATGTTATAATGGGAGATAAACTCCAACATTTTGAATTGTTTGTTCTTAAGAATTTGTTATTTTCATTGCAAAGTAAAGTTTGACAAATGGAGTTTAGAAGAAATGACTTAACAATTATTTATTTAGGTAATAAGATAAAATTGAGATAAACTCCAACATTTTGAATTGTTTGTTCTTAAGAATTTGTTTATTTTCATTGTAAAGTAAAGTTTGACAAATGGAGTTTAGAAGAAATGACTTAACAATTATTTATTTAGGTAATAAGATAAAATTGCAAAACAATGTTTGACCATTGGAGTTATGGAGAAATGACTTTCTAAAGAGAGGAGAATCATTTGTTTAAGCAATAAAGTAAAATCATTTCTTACAGCCTTTTAGTCTCATTTTTATCTGAAATAAATACTCTGCAAATTCCTTTAAAATAATTATTTCCTCTTAAAAAAAGTTACTCTTCAAAGAAACAAAGCAAAAATCTCTCTCTCTCTCCCTATAATTGTCAATTTCCTTCTGCCATTTCATTTTTAGAGTTAGGCACCTCCACATTCCCTCCCAAGTTCCTCTAAACTTTTTCTTTCTTTCTTTTTTTTCCGCTTATGTGGATCATTATACAAAGAGAGTGTGTACGAGGGAGTAGAATATCATATCTCTTCCTCTAAAAAAAATAATACTAATTCAATCCTATATTTATGGATATAACAAAATTTTAATACAGTATTTACAAATAAAAAATTTCAATATAACAAGCAAAAATTCAATTATTAAATTTGACATTTATGGCCCATAAATACAAATTAATCAAGTCATGTAACAAAAACGTATTGAGTCATAAATTGAGAGAGGGGGGCTTGAATATAATTCACACAACATACATTTTTTAAAAAAAGAATATTAGAGATAGATCCACCCTATAGCCCAAAAAAAAAAGCCCAAAATGTACTTTAAATTACTGTCTGGGCTTCCTTTGCTTACTCCTAGGTTGTGTCAAAAATTATTACTGGGCTTTTAACTTTTTTGATTAAAAGTATTATTTTGGTCTGTTCTTTCTATAGTGGGTTGGGTCCAAAATTATTACTGGGCTTAAAATGGGATAAAGAGTATCATTTCGTACTAGGCTATATTTATTTCTCCTGGTTTGGGTCCAAATTTAAAACTCAGTAATAATTTTAGACTGAAGCCAGGATTAACCACAGAAAGCCCAGCCCAAAATAATACTTAATTCACAATTTAAAGCCCAGTAATAAATTTAAGAGTTTTACTTGGCTGACCACGGGTTACCGAGTGCGCACCTCCCATGTGAGAGGGTCCTAGCTACCCGTGGTCAGCCAAGAATTGCCATAAATTTAAACCCAACTCAGGAGTATTCAAAGCTAGCCGAGCCTAAAATAGGTAGATATTAGCCAAATTTTGAAGCCTAGTAATAAATTGGACCCAAACCAGGAGTAACCAAATAAAGCCAGTCCAAAATAAAAATCACTTTTTAACCAAAATTTTAAGCACAGTAATAATTTTGGACCCAACCCAGGAGTAAACAAAGAAAGAGCAGCCCAAATAATACTTTTAATACTAAAATTTAAAGCCCAACAATAATTTAAGGCCCAACCTAGGAGGCTAGGAGTAACCTAAAGAAGCCCAGACCAGAATATTACTTTTCATCGAAAAATTTAAAGCCCAGTAATAATTTTTGACCCAGGTAATCAAAGCAAGCCCAACTTAAAATACTTGTTAGACCCAAACCAGGAGTAACCAAATAAAGCTCAGCCCAAAATAATACTCCACTTTTATACAAAACTTTAAGACCAGTAATTTTAGACCCAACCCAGGAGTAACCAAAGCAAGATCAGCCCAAAATCTTTTAATCCAAAAATTTTAAGCCCAGTAATAGTTTTAGACCAAACCTAGGACTAACCAAGGGTAGCCAGACCAGAATAATACTTTAAGCCCAGTAATAATTATACACCAAACCCAGGAGTAGCAAAAGCAAGCCCAGATCAAAATAATACTTCTCGTCCAAAAATTTAAAGCCCAGAAATAACATTATTAATTCCAAAATTTTAAAAATTCCGACCTGCCGGATTCGAACCAGCGACCTAAGGATATCCGAGGTGTGGCCCACTACAGTCCTCCGCTCTACCAACTGAGCTAAGGTCGGTTTTGAACCTGCTCTAGTTATTTAACTATCTGTTTAATTAAATCGAAGCACGTTAATTAGGTTACCTTATTATTTTTGAGGAAGTATATTAAGTTATTAACTGTTGGTGTAAAGCTATTTGTAACTTGGTAAATTTTAAATACATATCACCTATAGTTATGCTTATGCGAAAAGTAAAAAAGAAAAAAAAATTCAGACGCATTATTTTCACATAGATTAGAAAATATATACATTTTTGTAATCAAATTGTATTCTTTTTTAACAAATAAAATATGCTATGTGCTAAATAATGATAACCCCCGGTCACAAGAATACAAGCGCATAAGAGTTTAAAAAAGTAATTTTTTTATTGTAATGATGTAAGAAAGAGAGTGATTATTTTGGATTAATTAAGTAGAGTTAAATGTATGATATAGTTGACTTTGATCAAATTGTGTGTAAAGAATGTGACATTTTTAAAATATTGTAATATTGTAAGATTATTAATATTATATATTATATTACAATTTTTTGGGTGTACAAGTATTTTTGGAACGGACCAAAATAGAAAATATATAAGTATTTTTAGGACGTAATAATTTTGAAAATAAAGTGCATTGGAAGGTTAGTTACTTTGAATGTATTTTTCGCTTTAAAAAATGTATAGATTTATATAGAACATTGCAAGTATAATAAAAATTAATAAAATAGTTCATAAAAGTTTTTTTATTTTCCTACTCATTCCACCCGTTATTAACTGAATCCACTCCTACACAGCTACGATGAAAGGATTCGCTCTTCCAGATTCATCTTGTAGTTCAATTATGTCAAATGATTGATTCTAGGTCATGTTAAGTGTTTCACAAAAACATTTCTTTTTTTATGTGTTTCTCATTCTTATTTAATTTTATAACACTCCTAAATAAATGTAAGTTTTTATTCGTGATGAGAATTTTAGAGTCGACACATGTTCCGGGACATCTTGCCCAAATCCTACGTTTTCTAAAATTGTATCATTTAATATTAAATGTTATATTCTATAGCATAAAAATTTATATCCTTCATTTTTTAAGAAAAAAATTTAATTATTTTAATCAAAAATATTTATACTATTTATATTTCAACTGATAATTTTAATGAAAAAATTATATCCTTATTAGTAATTAAAGTATACTCCCTCCGTCCCGGTCAAAGTGTGTTATTTGCTTTTTGCACGTAGATTAAGGAGTATTATTATTTTATGTATGTAATGTAAAGTATAGAGATGTGATGGGTAGTAATGGACCATTGGTGGGTCATTTTTACTAAAAGAGAAAATTTGTGCAATTTGAACGGGACGCTCAATATAGTAAAATTGTACTTGGGCAGGATGGAGGGAATATATTTTAAAACAACTTATATGTATTTGTGAATTGAAACAAAAGTCCAACTCAATTTAATATTAAAATGGCAAGTCATCATTCAAATTATTATAATGGTGTCACTCTACTCACGTAAGATTAACATAAGCTACAAGGACCCATAAATCAAATTGATAAGGAGTCGACACTAAAAATATTCAAACTTTTCCATTAGTGACATTATTATTGTTATTATTATATTATTATTATGGTAATAATATAATTATGAGTGAGGCTTGCGTGCCAGGAAGACACACCATGCGTCTTTAGAATTTAGTATTATAGGTAGGGGTACATTGTTTTGTTTTAAGTAGTATACACTTTAATTATTAAAGGTACACCATTTTGTTCTAAATAGTATATACATTAATATTTTTTATTTTTCTTTAAAAAATAAAGGGTACACATCTTTATACTAATAGGTATACAATTTAACACAAAATTCTAAGTGCACACAAGTTTTTGTCTATAATTATTATATTAAGATACTTCATTCATCATATTATTCGAAAGAATTAAATACTAAAAAAAATTATATTCGGATCTTTATAAATGTTCGAGTCTAATTTTCATCATTTTTTAAAAAAGCATTCTCAATTTTAATTTTTTTTTTTTTGCAATTTACTAATTTCTCAATGGGGGCATAGGTCTGTCCCTTATTTCTTGTTTTATATATTTTTTTATGAGAATTGATGTGGATAAGTATTTGAGTAATTAGTTATGGATCACTTGAATTGTTTTTTTTCCTTTCTTTTGCCCTTTTTTTTAAAAAAAAAAAAGATAAATAAAAGGAAAGATACATAATTTATATGGATTGTTATGGGTCATTAGATGTCACTAATGTGATTATCATTGTTTATCAGGATTGAGATAACATATTAAGTCTCTGTAATTTTGGCCCGACTAATTATGTAAATAGATCGGGCTCATATGACAAAAGATCATGTTCACAGAAAAGTATTTCAAAAATAATAAATTAAGTTTGTGCTTGAAAATTATGTAATCGATCTATCCAAAATTTACTAAGTAAAAGCCTAACTTAATTGGAGTTATTCTCACATTCTAATTATAAGCCGATTAAATTTTACTAAGTAAAACCCCAACTTAATTGGATTTATTCTCACATTCTAATTCTAAGCTGGTTAATTTTCGCATACAAATTAAAGGCTAATTTATTAATATATATTATTGTTTCAAATTTTGTTTAATGAAATAGGCCCGTTTGATGGATTTTTATCAAAATAAGTAGAAGGGCTAGTGCTAATGGCGCCTCTGTCACCGTGCCCCTTGTAACTAATAATTAAATAATAATTAATTCTTAAATTGAATTAGTTACATTAATATAATAATTTAAATTAAAAAAATTATTGTTATAATTATTTGATAAGTGTATTATTTAATGAGTTGGTCTATTGTACGCTAAATGTATAAAGTGTTCAATAGTATAATATTTTGTTCTAAAGAATATATAATTTGATTAATAAAAGTATTTTTTTATTGAAAGTGTCCGTTGAATTATGAAGAATATTAATATTTGATTAAAAAATTAATATTTCCTTTGAGAAAATTAAGAATATAAGGTATTTTACTAAAATGTTTAGTATTCAAGACAAATACTCTTGTTCACCCGAATGCACGAATTCAATTTCTTAGCAAATTTTTATATGGTTTTCGACGTGAGTGTAAGAATTTGAATTCGTTCATTTGAGTGCATGGCAGAACCCTGTGCATAAGAAGCTTCGTCATGGAAAAGATTCCGACCATGAATTTGAATCCCACGATGGATGTTCTTAAATTCATCCCTACCGCCGCCATAAGAATCTGAATATAAATCCAACATATTGTACTTGTCGTCAACTGAAAAGGAGAACGTTCCAACCTTTATTGATTTGGAATTTTCATATTCCGATGATCGTTGCTCGAATTTTCTTGATTTGTAAGTGAGCCATCAAATTTCAAACCAAAGAAAATTGATCGTTGCTCCAATAATTGATACCTTCGATTCTTGGAAGCGAGATATCAGTTTGGTTATACTCAGTGGCGGATACAGGGGGTACAAGGGGTACGGCTGTATCCCCAAACCCCCCCCCACAACCCCCACCCTCACCCCCACCCCTAATTTCTTTTTAATTTTTTTATATATATATTTATATGTATAAATAGTTATATATTAATTAATTTGTACCCCAAATTATTTAATTAAAATTTATACAAAATTTATCATAATTTTTAATAAATTTACACTATAAATTCATAATAATAATAATAATGTTTTACATTGCTTTTTACAAATAAAAAGTAGATGGTGTCAACAATAATTATAATTTTAGAGTGTTATTTAATTATTATACGATTTTGAATATCAAATACTTCATCCGTCCCTCTAATTACTTCACATTTTTCTTTTGATCAGCCTCAGCACAAATATAAGTTTCTAAAAATAGTAGAAATACATCTCAATAATATCCATTTTTTACACATATTTCAATAACTTTATACATATTTTCATTAAATTATCTAAAATATTAATTTTTTACACACATCTAAGCAACTTTAAATATAAAAAATAATTTTTCTTAATCTATGCATACAAAAAACACGTGTTACTTACGGAGGGAGTAATATTTTTATAATTACATGTCGTACCCCCGAAAAAAATTTCCTGAATCTGCCACTGGTTATACTCATCGTTCATGTTGTACATATTCGCATAAATAATAGATACATGTGGTTCTTAAAAGCGAACAAGTGATATTTAAGAGATATGATTGGTAATTGATATCTACACATTTTATTATTCTTTAAGGATATATATATCATTTTGTATATGAATATTTTAGTCTAATATATTTATGGGAACATGTTTAGTAAAATTGGGGGCAGAGTCGCCATTATCACTGGTGCCTCTACTTATTTTGTTAAAAGTCCATCAAACAGTCATATTCTATTAAACAAATTTTGAAACAATAATATTTTAATAAAGACAAAAATTTGTGTGCATCGGGGATAGGAACATAAGAATTTAATACTAATTTTTGTTATTAATTAATATTTTATTCTTGTATTTTCATGGGAACACGGTCTGTCCCCAAGGACACACGAGACCAACTCTTTAATAAATTAGCCCAAATTAAACTTTACCATATATATACACATATAATAAATAAAAATGAGTTGATATTGGGTGCACCCGGATGCAAGGTGCACTCATATGTGTATAATTTTTTATTCTATTTTGTATACATGTTATTCTATTTTGTATACTATGTGTTTCTTAATAATTGTATATTTTTTTCACACAGCTTTTCATTAAAAAGATTAGCATCTATATGTATATAATTTTTTATTCAATAGTGTATACATATTTTTTTAATAGTTGTAAAATTTTTACACTCAATTTTTAATTAAAAAAACTAACAAATAATTTGTATACATTTTTTTCATAATTGTATACATTTTTTAAAGTGTGTGCACTATATGAATGCAGCCGGGTGCACAGTATAATTAACCAATAAAAAATACCTATACCTCAGTTTGATGTAAATAGATGACAATACACTGAAACTCCAAATTTAAAATTAAAACTAAAAATTGAAAGTAGAAGAATAATAATGAATGACAATTATAAGCATTTTGGGCGGCGTGGTTTAATCACTAAATCGCAGAATATCAAGAGATATTATTATATGATCCCACTAATTTTTAAATCTATATTAATTTGAGCAGGTATATTGCGCCAGACTTTGATTTGTGTAAGAAGAAACGGAAAGATAATTTTATGATTTTGTAATTAGTTGTGATTTTTATTAAATATGTTATCAATTTTCTTTTAAAATTCTGTAGTCCGTTTTAAAGAGATTATTTACTTTTTAGACGTGAATTAAATAGTATTATTATTATTTAATGTGTAGCAAGTGAACGAGTGACACCATATATTTGTAAATAAATAAATAAAGAATCTTTGAGTGCAGATGCAGGAAATAAAACACTTTTTATTGGTACAACATGCATTTCAGTGTCTCAGTTATTTGCTATGATTCATGTAATCTTTCATTAAACCATTTTATAAATCTTTGTTTCATTAATTTCCTCAACCCTATATAAACCACCCAACCAAATCACACATCATATTCAAAAAGATATGAGGGGAAGTCAGTTACTTGTGTTTGCATTAATTCTACAACCCATATTGTTGCAGCATTTGCTCACAAAGTAACAACCACCGATCACCATCACCGGAAGATCACTTTCCGGCAGCTGCCAAAAGGGCCCGTTCCGCCGTCAGGCCCATCCAACAGAACTGCCGATACACCGCCGCCGCCTCGCGCTACCGCTGATAATCATGTAACCGCCGATTCACCACCACCTGCGCCACCGCGCAGCCACCGCGTAAACACCGATCAGCAGAAATTGATTCGCGTGAAGTTGCCAAAAAATTTGCCGATTCCTCCGTCAGGTCCATCCAACAGAACTAGCGCTCAACCACCGCCACCACCACACCACGGCGGCCTCTATTAAACCACCTGTATTAATTAGTGTAAATAAATTTCAGGGAAGATGCCCAAAATATGGATTAATGTAATAATTACAACTTCTCTATTTCATCTAGACATGCACCCCGGTTCGGAACCTGCGGTTCCGGTTCCAAGGTAGGGGAACCGGAACCGAACCGGGGTACGAAGGTTTCGGTTCCGATTTTAAATTTTTTTTTTTTGGTTTTAAGCATAAAAAGTAAAAAAAAATGAAAAACCGGCTGTTCGAAACCGAACCGCTGGTTTTTTTCCCAAATATGAGGAGCCGAAACCGAACCTTCCTTAGCAGGTTCCGGTTCCGATTAAAACCGGCGGTTCCCCGGTTCTAACCGCCGGTTCCGATTTTTTGGTGCATGTCTAATTTCATCTATGGAAATATAAAATAGGTGTTTCTTTAACTTATTCATAAATACTCCATGTGGCAAGTTAACGTTTTAAGTATAGGAGGTGAGAGAAATAATATTTAATTTGAATTGGATAGGTGTATTACTGTGTGCCCTTATATAAAATAATTAATTATTTTATGTGACTAAACTTAATAAAATAGAAAATATAAACTTTGAAGTAGTTTGAACAATCAAAATTGAAAACCTACTCCTTAAATGGAGCAGTGGATAATAGAGTTTATGCATGAAAGTAGTGAACTTCTATTTTTATAAAATTAGTAATTTGCTCAATCCAATTTTTTATGTTGTAAATCATATCGAGATAAATTTGACCAATAGTTCATCATTTAAAAAAAGTAATAATTTATGTTGTAAATCATATCATAATATATTAAAATTGGCTAGCATCTATGTTAACATTTTTTTTTAATTTTATCCCCACCTTATTTTCTTTATTACATCTTTAATCTTAATTAATTATAAATAATTTATTTATTATGTTAGACTATTTGTATTCTTATAATTAAGTTATCCAAATCTTTTGGAGTCACTTAATCAATTATAAGTTCATAAATTACAATAAATTCATAATGTAATTTAATGAATAATATGAAAAGACAAATTATCAAACATTATAAAATGTGGAGTTACCTGGCGATGGAGATGTCAAAGACATAGTCCCTGCACGGATCATCGATGATAAGGAGAGCTTCTCGAATGTTCAGTTAGATGAGAAGGAGGAAATAGCAACATTTTTTTTAGAGTAGTGATAGTTTAAAAGCCAATGCATAATTTTTGTAGTTAGATTTTATTGGGTGCTCTAAATTTCTTAAAGATTCGGAAGGGAAAACTGATTTTATGTAAGCTTTAATATGTAATATGCTAATTTTTTTTCTTTCTTTTTTCTTTTTTATTTTTTGTTATGATGAATATTAAAAAGAAGTGGAGAAAGTTGAAGGTAATTGTGGTTTTATGTTGTCTTATATTTTTCTTTTCTTTTTTTTTTTTTTTTGATTTGAAGTTGTTGACGTTTATCTATATTATTTGATACATAATTTTATGTACGATTAATTATTATATGGAATTAAGTTGAAGTTCTTTATTTATATGTAAGGTATATATATATATATAATACTAACATTCTTGAGACGCATAAGCCGCCCAAGCACTCCAAATCCCAACAAACATGCCTAAGCAAATCCACGAGATCAATGATTTCCTTCTTTCTTGCAGTAAGAAGGATGCACTCCTCCCTCTTGGTTTGATAACCCAAAAATAAAAAAATAACATTATTATTATTATTTATAAAAATTCTAAAAGATACAAAATTGTCTTTAAAAATAAAAAATTACTAATACGCTCACTATTCATTTTTATTATCACAATATAAGCATTTAAGTTTGTTATTATAATTTTTAAAACTAGTAGTAATAAAATTCTAATGTAACCGTACAATAAGTTATATATTTATATACTAATATTGTTAAGATTATAATATTTCTTAAATTTTACAATTTCCTAACTCAGAGCTCTGATTTAGCTTACTCAAGCTTAAATTCATAAACTGCAGTCGAGCTCTTTTAATGACTAGTACATATATTCGAGCAACCTCAAGTCTAGCTTAAGCTCGAGCTCAAACATCAAGCACTGCAGGTTGCTCAACTGACAGCAGCCAAACTCGATGTTAGAGCTCGACTTGAAGCCATGCATAGAGTTGCTCGAATACATGAACAAGTGATCAAATCTACACTCCATCAACAGCACGACGCTTCGTGCTTGTTTGTAACATTTAAATTTTGTATTTTGTCATACTAGTTTAAAATTTGAGGAATGCATGTCACAGTCACTTAGTTGTAACCTTTGAGTTAATTGAGAATTTATTTTCAGTTCTTTTCTGTAACCAGGCTCTTACATCTGCCTACATCTTCTAGCTTCTCTATCCAGAAAGCTAACTACTTAGTTACATACAACCTCAATTATCATATCATCCATCAACAATTTCTCAATTTCATTACCTAACATCTCGATTTCTCCTTTAAAATCACCCCACAGCATTTCCCTGTCGAGTTCTCTATGTGAGATCTCCTTGTTGCTACGCTCCTCGTTGATTAATTTCTCAAGAGCGTCATGAACTTCTTCCTTAACAACTTTCATGTTCGATCTGCCTAGGTTTGGCATCACCCAAGGACACGAATCAACTCGATCTTCAAAGATCTCCAAGAGTGTTGAGTTTATCTGGTCGAAAAGGAACCTCCTTTCCGGTCTCAGTGAACCTTCCTCATCATTGTATTTTTTCTCAAGGTTTTCGAACAACTTGGGATCCAACGGGGAATCTGTAGAGTGCCATGTTGTTCTGAAGATATCAAAATTGGACTCTTCAAAACCAAAGTGGATCAGCACATCAAAAGCATAAGAATACTTCCAGTTGTCAGCTCCTGAAGGGTAGTTCCTTTCAGAAACAATTGGAGATGGTTGCACTTCTTCTTCGTCAATGGGGAGGAGAGTGGACGATTCTGCATATGTGCCCGACTCCATCTTGAGTAGCTGCAATTGCATTCGGAGTTCTACAACCAACAGATCAAAAGTTAATGTTGTCAATCTAAAGAGTGAAGAAAGTAGAAAACCCAATAAATAAGTTAAGAACCCCAAGAAATGTACTTTCTAAATATAACATCAAATAGCTTGCCTGTTTTAGTAATGAATATTTATTTATTTTGAAGTTTCGAGATTCATTATAGCTTTCTCAGCAAGCATGTAATGAATCTTCTGGAATAGATAAAGAAGGATGTGTATAGCATGCAAAACCCTTCTAAAGCCTCAAAAAAAGACTTTATGGTCCAATCATGCCATGAGAGTGTATAGTGTACATAGTAGTTAAAGCATCTTTGTTCGTAAACAAGAAATACTTGTTTCTCAAGAAGTTGATTACTCTTATAACTTGCAACAGCACACCATTTTAAATTTGCCGCATTAGTAAACTTATGGGAACAGTTTCATACCATGAAGTTCAGCACTGACTCTCTCAAAGCTTTCAGAAGATGATGTGTCTTCTGTAAAAGGGACCTCAAGGACTGAAACTGGACTAGGATGTTCAGCTTCTTTGCAGCATTCGGTAGAATCCAACTCAGTTCCAAGGCACTGTGCCGAAGGAGATCCTTGCATAGGTTGTCCCCTGTGCGGTTCCTGAAAGATAAAAATGATGAACTTCTTATGTCAAAAACCATTGAAGGTCAAATTAGTAGGGTTCTCCACATAGTCAATTTTGAAAGCAGCAAAACAGATAGATGAACTACTATCAGAGACTACAAGAAGAAACCTAACCACAAAGTAGTGCGAAACAATACGAAACTCTTGAATCCGAACAACAGTAAATATTTCTAAATTTTAATTAACACTAGCATGAAGTTTCATCGATGCAATTTCATACCAAACACATAACATTGAAGGCTTGAATAAAAAATACATTTATTTATCAGAAAAGTGAAGGTCCAAACCTGGACACTGAAGTTCACTTCATTATGTGAAGCAGCTTTGTCACTGTCTGAAGTTAAAGGTGACTGCTTTTGAAGCAGTGTAGGAGACTTCAAAGACACGGTTGTGCTTTCACGTTCAGATATCATCATAACATCAACTTCATGGATTTCACAAGTGTCGTCCTTTTCTGGCATCTTAAATGTGGACTGTTGTTCGGATAAGTCCTTGGTATTTGGCTCCATTTGAATCTCAAAATTGGCTTCTGATGAGAAGCCAATCTCACTGGTAAATGTATGCTGACAGGAATGAGACTTCTTGTTCCTGGACCTTGAATCTCTGGGTGAACTATCTTCTCTAGCACTTGGATTTCCTTTTGAAACCTTGTTTCTACCGCAACGTGCAGAGTCACTATGCACAAGATTTTTTTCTTCAGACAACTTATCATGATATGAGCTTCTTCTAAGGATTCTCCCTCTACCACCTGTAGATGGAGGAACTGACCTTGATCTAGATGAATTTCTGCATACTTCATCCTTCCAGCCATCTCTACTACTGATGCCTAAAGGGACATCTAATGCAGTAACTTCACTCTTTCTAACAGGCCGACTATTTGACTTGCCAGGATTTGTCCTAGCATTCAAGTGGTGAGGCCTAATTTCCCTATCTGGTAACGAAAGCATTTCACCTAGTGTACTACCTCTACTAACCATTTCCAAATCTTGATATTTTTGAGTCATTTTCCATCTGTCTGATAGTCGCTTCTTTGCTTCCCTATTTGCAGATGATTCATCCAAGCGGCGGGGGGATGAATACCTTCGCAAGTTACCATCATCAAAAGATCTTCTAGAAGGTAATTTAAACATCTCTGTCTCACTTTCAGAATCACTTTCATTAGGATCATATGAACTCTCATCTCCTACATATCCTCTGTACCCTGTGGACTTTGCATCTATAGGTTCCTCGTAGCCTTCCCTCATCCTCATTGTAATTTCCCTGGCTATTTCTCTAGCTTCCTTAGACATGGTCTTTGATGATCCCACATTATAAGGTGAATCTTTTCTTCTCCTTGACACTGTTTCAGCATCTCCGACACTTGCGTACACCTTAGGTTTCTTGAAGCTGTAAGGATACTCCTGAGAGAAACTGGGTGATGAACAAGAAGTACCAGTATTCTGCATCTTCCCAAGGTTTGGCTTCAGAACAACAATTCTCGTAGGAAGTATCTTTTCCTCATTTTCCTCCTCCACGAGAATCCTTGTTGAATTGCGAGAATTAAGTGTTCTATGGCGAATATGTGGTTCGAGCAGAAGACCATCTTTACGTTTCAGGTGTGAATCAACAAAGGGTTTCCCTGAAGTATCTTTGTCTGATCTCCATGCTTTAGATTTGCTTTCATACTTCTCAGAATTCACTGGCTTTAAAACTGCTATATGACTGCCAAGAGAACTGCCAGTATCAACTTGCGGATCATGAATATGCTTCATGAAAATGTCTGGTTGCCCAAGAAATTTCAACAGCAAGTCCTTGTTGGAGTCCAGCATCTCTAATGTGTCATCAAGCTCTTTTGAATTCTGAAGGTTTTCGTCAGTGGAGAGACGTTTTGCATCAATAAACTTCTGCCGAATGAATGCCATCTCAGGCTTGGTAAGAATTGAGTTTGCGCTCCATCTGGAAGAACATCGACGATCAGCAACATGTGATGCTTCCAAATCCTCATACACATCCTTGAATTCTTGCTGCTCCGTAGTGCTGCTTCTCCTGTTGGATCGACCATCATACATTTGGTTATTTTTAAGATTATTTGAAACATTTTTCGGTTGGGGGCTGCCTGAAATCCTTTTATGTTGTCTTTGAACATGCCGAGGGGATGGCAGCCCTTCTAGACCCATTAATTTGGCGATGATACTTGGTGATCGTCTCTTGGCTTCCACATCTTTTGACATTTCTTCTGCCAGTAATTTCTTCATTGGTATCCCAGTTGCTACTCCTACAGATCTCTGCCCCAACTCAAGCATAAACTGTAGAGGCAAAAAACAGAAATTATTGAGATTCACAGAAACTTAAATACATCACAGAATGAAAACACAATCTATTAAATTCTAATAAAAAAACAGAAGTACGCCAAAACAGACCATGCCATCTCTATTGCTTCCATCAATATATGAACGAGAATCTGAAGACAATCTTGGAAAAGCTTTCTGCTTCTGTATATGTCGAATACCTGGTTAAGAAGTTCAAAATTAAACTCAGTTCAAGCTAACCACTGCTAATGAATTTGTAATCAATATCCTCTCTATTTCAAGCTCCCAAGAAAGCATGAATGAAATAGGAGTATAAAATTAAGGGATTGATGATCATAGTGAGTGAAGCCTAATGAAAAAGAATACGGTACTCAGTGTATAAAGCATCAAATGATCATATAAACTCCATACTAAATTCCGCAAAATGCACTAAATCATCCAAAAAAAAAAAAACTTAATTTAAAAAAACCATTTAGAGAGCATTCAGAAACTGAAAAGTGATTCTGAATACCAGCCAGGCCAAAATAGGAGTTCATGTATGAATTTAGTGCAGCTTCTATAAAGGACTAGGACCAGCAATCATAGTCCATCATAATAAGTAGAAAAATCCAAAGAGGAACAAAATTATGATATCACTATAGAAAAGTTCTTTTCACCCCACTGTCAACAAACACTTTCCTTTGGTAAAGCATGGGCAATGCTAATAATCAATCTATCTTAATCATGGGCTTCACGCTTCACAGAAGTAAGAAAAAGGAGCTAAACATCTAGACAAAGAACTGTTTGTGCTTTCTTCTATATGACTGACTGGCTTAGACAATTCAACAAACATAAAATTAAAGTAAAATGCAAGGTAACCAAAGGAATTAATTGTGTTTCAAGCTTTGGCGTAGAAGCTAAACAAAAAAACAGTAATAATCTTTAATAAATGTTAAATAATCTGGCGTCAAAACTCAAAAGATTCGTTTTACTCACTGAGTTAGAGAAATTAAATGGTAATAGTTGAATAATCAATATTTTAATGAGACAGAAAAATCTAAAATGTCAAATTGGGACACCTCAATTTTTGAAGATTGCGGAGTTAACAACGTTAGGTGGGAGAAAATGTTATTCCTGTGCGTTTTTATCCTTCGTTAAGAGTTGGGACTACAGTCTTCCTCCCAAAGAACAAAGATTAAGAAGAAATTGAAAATAAACTTCCAATGAAGATTAAAATTTCTTTTTTTAAAAAAGAAAACACACATAATGAAGGCTCCATTAAACCGAAGCAAAATTCAACTTCGCTAGAAAGCAAATAGGTGAGAATTCTGCAACAAACTCAGGACCAAAAAGCTCAACACAGATAGAAGCAATCAGGAGTGAAACAAATTACCTTCAATGCCAGAAGCACTTTTCGTTTTCCTGTGTCGAGCTCTCTCCATTTACTTTTTCAAAATTTCAAATTAAGCACACACAACACCAACAGCAAAAGATAAAAAAAGGAAATGAAGAGTATTGACAAAAAACCAGAAAGAAGACCTTTCTCTTTTCCCAAAAAGCACCCGAAGTTAGAGAGAGGGAAAAAAACAACAATTTCAAAATCAGCTGGAGAAAATCAGATCGGAATCATCGGAAGAAAGCACGACATTACAACAGCTCTAAAAATCATCGTGATTCTCAACCTAAAAACTCCTCCTCAGCTCATTTTGAACACCTAAAATCCGCCATAATCCACCGCAAGCAGACCGTCTTGTAGAGAGAGAAAAACTGTACATTAATACGTACAATGGAGGCCGTTGCAGAGAGAGAAAAGTGAAGGAAAGTGGGGCTAAACAATAAACAAACAGCAGAATCTAGAGAGAGAAAGGGCAAAAGTGGTGTGTGTATAGATATAGACGTACAATTTAGAGAGAGAAGAAACACGGAGAACGAGTGAGAGAGAGAGGAGGCAGGGAGGCGGGCATTAATGAGGGGAGTGATTGGGTATTTTTTTGAATTCGTAAGTTTGAGTTTAGGCAGTAGGCTGGTTGACACGAGGGGGAACCTTTGGGCCACTGACACGTGGACGACGGCCGACGTGCCAGGGAATAAACAAACGGCTTTTATATAAAAATCGCGACTTCATTAATCGGCCAATTTATGTGTGCTCTCTAATTACATTGTTCGTAGGATAGGCACGGGCGGGGCTTTGTTATTTTGATAAAATTTAAATTGTGTTTGATGATAATAGATACATGCATGAGTGTTTCATACGTTGATTATATTCATTGGAGGTTGAAGAATAATCATAATGTGTTGCATGCAAGCTGGAAGCAAGTTGAGGCAGTTAAAACGAGCTAACAATTCAATCGGTTAAAAACTATCAAATTGGTGCATGTGTGTGCAGCTGACTTTGAAGCAGTTTTTGGGCGGTTTACTGAGCTACTTGGAACTTGCTAGCAGACTGCATCTCTTCTATGAAGTAAGGGCTTTTTAGTGGATACTTGACCGGATTAATAGGTTAAGGGAGTATCAAGATATAAGGGCTCAAAGTAGCTTGATCATATCACTTCTTCACTTGAGTTTAACAGTTTTGTGCAGCTTCGTTTTCTTGCTTCTTGTTGCAGATTGAGATCAATCTAATCTGAGTTGTAAGCATTGAGTGATAATAAAAGTTCTTCTCCCCAAAGTGGATGTAGGTTATTCATAACCGAACCACTATACATCTTTGTGCAAGCTTACATTTCATTTCAAGTTCTATTATTTTATGTGTTTTTTATTCTTGAGTGTTTGTGAGTTTCTTGTGTGTTTATCACGTCAATTGGCGTCGTCTGTGGGAAACAGACACACGGCAAGCATTCAAGATGAACACTACAAGATTTGATGTTGAAAAGCTCTCAGAGAAATCAGATTACAACCTATGGGAAATCAAGATGAAGGCAGTTCTAATGCAGCAAGGTCTGATGGATGCTCTGAAACCTCCTCGACCAGTGAAGACTGAAATCCTCAGAGATCCTCAAGCTGCAGCAGGTGCTGTAAGTGCACAAGTGGATGATCAGGTACTTCAAAAGGCATAAAATACTCAGAGAAGTATCAAAGGAGACAACAGTTATTGGGGTATGAAATAAATTGGAAGCTCTGTTTATGGTTAAATCATTTTCCAATAAGATGCATCTGAGGCAAAGACTTCATGCATTCAAGATGACTGATGAAAGGTCTCTGATGGAATAAGCTGATGAATTCTGCAAGATCACAGATGATCTGAAAAGTGTGGATTTCAAGCTGTCCAGTGAAGACAAGGCCATCATGTTGCTGTCAGCATTGCCAATATCACAGAGGCACTTCAAGGATGTTGTTCTCTATGGAGGGAAGGATGTAGTACTGCTTGAAGATGTACTTAAGGCACTTAGATCAAAAGATCTTGAGGAAGGGGTTGACAGTAAAGAAAAATCAGGAGCAGAAGGACTCTTTGCCAAGAAATGAAACCAAAATAAGAAATGAAACAAAGGAGGAAATTATGATCAAAAGAATGGTGCAACAGGACAGTCAACTGGAAAGAAGTGTTACTACTGCCATGAACCAGGTCACTTCAAGAAACAATGTGCAAAATGGAAAGCTAACAAGTCAAAAAGGGTTGATGCAACTACTGAAAATCATAAGAATCAAGTCAATCAGGTTGGTGAATTACAAAATAATACTGGTATGGAAGGTATTGAAGCTCTAGTCATCACATCATCAGATGTGTCTGTTGAGTGGGTATTGGATTCAGGGTGTACATTCCATATGACACCTATGAAGCATTTGTTTGAGGAATTCAAGCATCAAGAAGGAGGATCAGTATAATTAGGTGATGATCATTCTTGTGAAATAAAGGGGATGAGATCCACCATATTGCTTATGTTTGATGGAATTCAGAGGTTTCTTAGGAATGTCAGATATGTTCCTGGATTAAGAAAGAACCTCATCTCCCTTGGGATGCTTGATACTCAAGGGTATGATTCAAACCTGAGGAGGGGAGTTCTCACAGTGACTAAGGATGATAGGATAGTCATGAAGGGAACTAGGAGATCTGACTTGTACTTTCTGGATGGGAGTGTTGTTGTAGGACAGATACACAACACTGATCAGCAAGATGATGCCAAGCTATGGCATGGTAGGATGGGACATATTAGTGAAAGAGGAATGCAAGAACTGGCTAAACAACAGCTGATCAAGTACAATGCAAATGATCTGATCAGACAGTGTGAGCATTGCATTCTTGGTAAGTCCAAGAGACTTAAGTTTGGTGAATCAGAACATACAACCAAAGGAAGGATGGATTATGTTCATTCAGATCTCTGGGGACCTTCAAAAACTATAACCAGAGGTGGAGAAAGATACATAATGACCATCATTGATGATTACTCAAGAAAGATGTGGGTATATGTTCTGAAAACCAAGGATGAAGCATTTTCTACATTCAAGATTTGGTTAACAGAAACAGAAAATAACACTGGGAGTAGTTTGAAGTACTTGAGGACAAACAATGGATTGGAATTTGTGTCTGAAGAGTTCAATTCATATTGCAAGGAAAAAAGGATTAAGAGACACAAAACTATCACTGGAACTCCACAACAAAATGGCATTGCAGAAAGAATGAATCAGACACTTTTGCAAAGAATTAGATGCATGTTGAGCACTACAGGCTTAAGTAAGGTATTTTGGGGAGAATTAGCTGCAACTGCAGCTTACTTGATCAACTTATGTCCTGCTACAGCTTTAAATTTTAAAACTCCAGAAGAAGTCTGGTCAGATAAGGTTCCAAGCTACTCACATCTTAGAGTTATAGGCTGTCAATCCTATTCCCATGTGAAATAGGATAAATTGGAACCTAGAGAACTTAAATGTATTATGATTAGTTATCCAAAAGGTGTAAAGGGGTATAAATTGTGGTGTTATGAAGAGAACAGACTCTTGGTTAGTAGAGATGTTGTTTTCATTGAAGATAAGATGTCATTGATCAAGGATGATCAGAGAAGAGAGTCTGAGCTTGAGGTGGAGTCTCAAAATATGAACAGATTAGGTGAAAGTGAAGAGAACTCCACTAACAGAGATACAAATGGAGTATCAAGAGTAAAAGAACAACCTAATACCTATCAACTTGACAGACAGAAAAGGACTATAGTGTCACCTGCAAGGTATGTGGAAGCTGATATAGTATCATTTGCACTATATATAGTAACTGAAATTGAAGCTTATGAACCAAGAAATTACACTGAGGCATTGGCAAGTCAAGATAGTAATAAGTGGCTGATAGCCATGGAAGAAGAGCTATTGTCTCTGAATAAGAATAGAACATGGAGAATTGTTGACAAGCCAAAATCTCATAAGTTAGTTGGATGTAAGTGGATTTTCAAGAGAAAACCAGCATCTGCAGCTGAAGGTGGAGTCAGATACAAGGCTAGGCTAGTAGCTAGGGGTTTTTCTCAGAAGGAATGAGTGGATTACAATGAAATCTTCTCACCTGTGGTTAAACATTGTTCAATAAGAGTATTACTAGCACTAGTGGCTCAATATGATCTTGAGCTTCATCAAATGGATGTAACTACTGCATTTCTACATGGGAAGTTGGAAGAAAGTATCTACATGAAGATATCAGAGGGTGTTACAGTTGAGAAGGCTGATACAAAGGCCTGTTTACTACTCAAGTCTCTGTATGGACTTAAACAAACTCCTAGACAGTGATACTTGAGATTTGATGAGTATATAATTGCCAATGGATTTCAGAGAAGTCTCAATGACAGTTGTGTATACATCAAGGAGGAAAACAACTGTTATACATACTTACTACTCTATGTGGATGATATCTTGATTGCTTGCAAGAGCTCTCAAGGTATTGATGTAGTAAAGGGATTACTCAAATTAGAGTTTGAGATGAAGGATCTTGGTGAAGTTAAGATGATACTAGGGATGGAAATAAGCAGAGACAGGCCAGCTGGAGTACTTATGTTGAAACAGCAATCCTATCTTGTTAAAGTACTCAAAAGGTACAATATGGATCAGTGCAAACCTGTTATAACACCTGTCAAGCAAGGATTAAGTCTGTCTCTACTTGGTGGAGCTAAATCAGACAGAGAAACAGCTGAAATGAGCAGAATTCTATATGCAAGTTCAGTAGGCAGTCTTATGTATGCTATGGTTTGTAGTAGGCCTGATCTTGCTTATGTAATGAGCTTGATCAGTAGATTCTTAAGTTGTCCAGGGAAGCAACATTGGGAGGCAGTCAAATGGGCTTTGAGGTATGTCAAGGGAACTGAACGACTTGGTTTAAAATTTCAGAAGGGGGAAGCAAAATCAGGAGCAATCATTGGATATGTTGATGCTGTTTTTGCAGCAAATTTGGATTCTATGAAATATCTTACAGGATATGTATTTAATATATATGGTACATCAGTAAGCTGGAAGGCAAGTCATCAATCTGTAGTGACATTATCAACCACAGAAGCTGAGTTTATTGCTTTGACAGAAGCAATTAAAGAAGAGGTATGGCTTGTTAGTTTGCTGAAAGAATTGGAGGAATATCAGGATACTGTAGTGGTGTATTGTGACAATCAAAGTGCAATACACTTAGCTAAACATCAGGGATATCATGAAAGGACCAAACACATTGATGTTAAGCTATACTTTGTAAGAGATATGATGGATAGTGAATTTGTTGAAGTAAGGAAGATTGATACAGTTGTGAATCCAGCTGATGGACTTACTAAAGCTTTGCCAGCAACAAAATTTGAGCTGTGCAAGATTTTAGTTGGTATGTTTTCAAACTTACAGATTGCTGCTCCTTAAAAGCAGCAAGATGGGGAGAAGAGCTCAAGTTTGAGCATGCATACATCTAAGGTGGAGATTGATGACAATAGATGCATGCATGGGATGTTTCACACGTGGATTATGTTCATTGGAGGCTGAAGAATGATCATAATGTGTTGCATGAAAGCTAGAAGCAAGTTGAGGCAGTTAAAACGAGCTAACAACTCAATCGGTTAAAAAACTGTCAAACTGGTGCATGTGTGTGCAGCTGACTTTGAAGCAGTTTTTGGGTGGTTTACTGAGCTACTTGGAACTTGCTAGCAGGCTGCATCTCTTCTATGAAGTAAGAGTTTTTTAGTGGATACTTGACCGGATCAATAGGTTAAGGGAGTAGCAAGATATAAGGGCTCAAAGTAGCTTGATCACATCACTTCTTCACTTGAGTTTGACAGTTTTGTGCAGCTTCGTTTTCTTGCTTCTTGTTGCAGATTGAGATCAATCCAATCTGAGTTGTAAACATTGAGTGATAATAACAGTTCTTCTCCCAAAGTGGATGTATGTTATTCATAACCGAACCACTATACATCTTTGTGCAAGCTTATATTTCATTTCAAGTTATATCATTTTATGTGTTTTTTATTCTTGAGTGTTTGTGAGTTTCTTGTGTGTTTATCACGTCAGTGTTATAATAGTAAGTGTTTATCGAATAAAATTTGGAAATCAATATATTTGGACGATATTAATGGTTGGATTAAATTATAATTCAATCTCAAACATTAATTATATTCCCTCTGGCTAAGTCTTTTTGCATGTGTGGATCAATGAATATTAATTTTATGTATAGTGGGTAGATGTATTAGTTGTAAGTAATGAGCTATATGTGGGACCTGTTTACTAAAAGGAAAAATGAAGATTTTTGAATGAAACGCTAAATATAATCAAATGAAGACCTTGCGACGTGATGGAGGGAGTATTAAACAATCAAAAACAAATAATTATCCACTATATTATATTTTTAGTCTTTAAAACTTAGGGGGTACCAGAAGCACCTCAAAATAGCCCCTAAAATTTGGTGTGACTTTGGGTGTATCCCATGATTAATAGGCTAAAATGTGGTAGTGGATAAGTTTTTTTATTTAATTTAATTAATAGTATAGAATAAAATAAAAATTCATCTGATTGAAATTGTTCAGGTGCACATAGTTGAACTCTTTTTTTTCCTTATGTGATGGTTTTAAAAAATAGTAGCATATTAGAATTATTATACAACTTTCGATCACTTGAAAAATTAATAGAAAATTAATAGAAAATTCACTAACAATATATATAAATTCTTATTTATTAGTGTAATATATTTTTATTTCTTACTCCCTCTGTCTTATAACAATTTACACATTTTTTTATGAACGGTGATTAAGGAGTATAATAATTTAATGTAAAGTGAAGTGAGATAAATAATATTTAATGTGTAGTAGGTAATTGTATTAGTGGTGAGTGTGATTTGTGTGTGTGGATCCATGTAAATAAATAAATTACTTTGTGTGGGTCCCTTACCATTTAAAAGGAAATGTGTCAATTTCTGTGGGACAACCCAAAAAGAAAAGTGTGTCAATTTCTGTGGGGCAACCCAAAAAGAAAAATGTGTCAATATCTTTAGAACGGAGGGAGTAGTATATACTCACTTCGTCCGCTTTCAAGGGTATTATTTTTCCATTTTGAGCGTATGTGCCCAAGAGTTTCATTTCTTTTTTTTATACATATAGGACCCACACACACCCACTAATGCAACTAAAAAATGGGACTCACACCTCCACCAATACAACTATCCATTATAAATTAAATAATAATACTTCTAAATTCACGTGCAAAAAAGCAAATGACACCCTTAAAGATGGACTGGAGGGAGTAAATTTTAAAAAACGTGTGCACGAATTTTATTCGTGCACGTAGGTGCACCGGTGAATTTGTCATTTTAAAATAAGTAGCTATTTAGAAAAGTAATATTACCAAGTTCTCCCTTAGTTAGTTATAAGGTAATTATTTGTCTTTGCACGTGAACTAAAAAATTTATTACTTTTTATAAAATGGGCAATTATATTAATGATGAGTAGTAGATTATATGTGAAACTCTTTTGCTAAAAATATAAAATGAATAGTAAACGATTAAAATAGCCAAAATAATATCTTATCAGCAAACGGAGGGAATACATCATTTTAAAAAGAGCACTCTCTTGTAAAACGGATATATATGAGACATGTAGTGAGACTAATCAATCAATTATTAAATTATGTATATTTATTGGTAATTAAAGTATATTGATAGTGAATCATATTATAACACTTTATAATAAAACTTTAATGATCATTCATTATATAATTTTTTTAAAAACATACTTTTAATTACCATTAAATATATTTTACCTTATAATTATCATATTTTAACACATTTTATAAGAAATTTTCTCTTTAAAAAATAATATTTAATCATATTAAATAGTAAAATTGAGTGTAATTTACAAGTGTACGAAATTATTTAATCCTCTTAAAATGATTTGCAAGATTTATATTTTATTCAAATATAGTTATTAATTTTAGGGTGATTTTTATACACTCTCATGTGAGGGGTCACGCGTGACCACGAGGTCATGAGTTTGTGTGGCCCTCTTAATTTTATTATAATTTTATTACTTTTATTCTTTTTAATGAATTATTCACAAATATATATGTAAGATGATTATATATCACTCAAATAATTGGGGGTGTGTGGGGGGTGTCAATGGAATTCACACATAAATTATGTTATTGAAAATTATTATAACACATAAAAAAAATTATTTTTTGAAAAGTATTTTTTATTTAAAAGAATAACAGTTCATTTTTATAAATAATAATTTCTCATGTATTAATAGAATAATTAATAAATCAAGACTTACAATAATTTAGAAAGTAATTTCTTTCTTTAGAATAATAATTTAAATTTTTAAAGAATAATAATTTTTTTATATACTAAAAGTAATAATGATTGAAAACATAATTTATATGTGAACTCCGTTTATATACACGTGTTTGTCCTAATAATTATTTGTATTAAAATATGATAAAATTCTAATATGATAATTATTGGATTGGGACTAGGAAAATTCTAGGGGAATTTGCTTTTTGGAAGGCAATAATTAGAGAATATAATCGGGTGGGAAAATTCCAAATTGTACATTGAAGAGACAATTATTGATTAATTAGACGTAGCTTTTTTTAGATAATAATAGTAAGTTAGTAGCCTTTTTACTTCCGTCCACTTATAAGATATCAATTTTACTATTTTTTATATCCACTTCAAATGTATTTATTTCTCCTATTTAGTAAAAAAATACAAAATATGGACACCACTTCCCTCTAATATAACTATCCACTTTACATAATATAATAATACTCCTTAATCCACATGAAAAAAACAAATTGATACCTTAAAACTGGATGGAAAGTGTACAATACAAGATTCATTGAATCGTCAAATTGAGTTTGAATTATTATTATTGAATTAGTCTCTTGATAAAATTCATAAAAAAGTATAAGGTATATATTGATAGAATAGACCAATATGATAAAATAAATATTTTTAAGAGAAATGTATAGAAACTTCTACTGTACATATTAGGATTTATGATGTATATATTGATATTTGTATCCAAATTTTTGAATATGAGTGTTATTTATTACATTTGGTGAAGAATTTAGTAAGCTGTTTAAAGTTGCTACTTATATTAACCATAAATATTATGAGATGTTTGAAACTTTTATTGGTTAATACGTTATTCGTACGTACTATTTTCTTTTTGAAAATGGTGTAACCCACCAATTAGGCCCCCATCGCCCCTGCCTCACATGACCTCAAGTGGCTTATAGAGAGAGTTCACTGATAAATTTGTGCTTGCAAGGGGCCCTGCAGCAACCAAGCTCAGTTGCTATTGTAGTTGTAATTTAGGTAATCATATTATGAAATTAATTAATTAATTAAATATGGTATAAAGTACTATAATTAATAGACAATTTTATGCGACAAGCATCATTATTGAATTAGCGGTTATTCTTATATATTTAGTAATTGATGTTTGATTATTGTATTTTTATTGGGATGTATTTAGTAATTGTAGTTCGTTTAGTTGATTTGGGGTGTAAATAGTCGTCCCTTAATATAAAAGATTTTTTTATACAAATTTTATAATTGAAAATTGATACTGACACTTTTGTTTAGAAATTATTAATTCTACCCAATAGATATTTTTTGGACATTATTACCCTCTAGCATTAATCCTAAATCCTAATAAACCCTAAACCTTAAAATTCTAAATCCTAAATCCCCACCCACTTACTGTCGCCCTGCCACCGTCGTCGTTGGCCGCCCCTCCGTCGGTGACCGATGACCGACGGCCGCCGCCGGTCACCACACCCTAGTAGAATGGATAGAATGGAGGTGTGTAGGGTGTATAGGAGATGTATCACCCCTCTTGTATAATACAATGAAGATATTTTTGTACAAAAAGTGGCTAAAAGATAATTAAGTTATAAGTCGTGCACCAGGATATCGGTGCACCTAGTTAGAAGGAACTGTTAGATCAAAAATTAAATTGATAACCACCTTTAATTAAATAAAATTATTAAGGCTAATTATACAGTGTAGGGTGCACCCACTTTAAAAAACATATACATATATAAATAAAAATATATACAATTATGAACAAAAATGTATACATTTTAATTCTTAGTTTTTTTAATAAAAAATTGAGTGTAAAAAAATATACACTATTAAAAAAAATGTAAATTATTGAATAAAAAGTTATACGCATATAGAAGCTAGTTTTTTTAATGAAAAACTTAATATGAAAAAATATACAATTATTAAGAAACACGTATATAAAATAGAATAAATAAATAAATATATATATATATATATATATATATATATATATATATATATATATGGGTGTATCTTGCACCCGGATGCACCTAATAACAACTCAATTATTAAAAGTTTAAAAAATAAAAATAACTACCTCTAAAAAACTACCCTATAAATTATATGTACTATACCGATGCACTATAGAATAACTCTTAAATTATATGATTGGTGTATTAATTTTTATCTTTTCATGTTGGGTATTAATTTTTTTTATTAGACAAAATTAGTTATTAGTAGTTAGTTCACCAATTACTCGTACCCCTTTTTTTTAATTAGACAAAATTAGTTATTAGTAGTAAGTTCATCAAACACTCATACCCCTTTTCTTCAAGCTTGCTCATAATTCAGATCACTCACTTTAGTATGGGGCGTGAGCTATTAATATAATTGGCTATCAGAGTGACGGGTAATTATCATCAATGAATATAATTATAATAATTATTAAATTGTAGCCATGCAATGCCAAATTGGCTATCTAATTTCTGTTCTGTCTAAATTCAATATATATATATATATATATATATATATATATATATATATATATATATATATATATATATATATATATGGACAACATGATTGACTTGGGAGGCCATGCTTATTATTAAATTAATCTTTTATATATAATAAATTTCATATATTCTTTTTCGACTTTATTATAATCTCATTAAGACTTTTGTTATTAGGGTATTATAAGGCAAATAAAAAGAATACATACTCATTAGTCGTTACAAAACAAACTCAGAATTTATACATTTTGGTGCCGTTAAATTATAAACTCATATTCTTATTTATTTCACAAAATTCATTTCGTGATAAATTTCAGTTTAAAATTTGTAAAACTCATTCCGTGATAAATTTTAGACTAAAATTCTGATATAATAATTAAATTTTAAACTCATATTCTTATTTATTCACAAAATTCATTTCGTGTTGTAAAACTCATTCCGTAATAAACTTTAGACTAAAATTCTGATGAAATAATTAAATTTAGCAATTCAGAATACGAATCACACAATAAATAACACTTGGATGGCGTTGAGAAGTGCCTAACTTCCAATTTTTTATTTTTATTTTCTCCTAATTTCTTAAGACACATTTTACTTAAATTTACATAAAAATCTGGTAAAAAGTGGAGTATCTTTAGAAGGTCATAAACTTAAGAACCCAATAAAGATTAACGAAATGGCAGTCAATTTATGGGGATAAGATGGTTGAATTAGATGATCATAAATTAATAAGAAGACAAAAACTTGTTGAATTAGGAGTCCTTAAACCTTGATTAGAAGGCTATAGTTAAGGCCTAAGAAGGTAGGATTAAGTGGCATGTAATAGAGTCAAATTGATGATAATGTAAAATAATTAGGGGAAGATATAAGAATAGGTATGTTTATTAAGGATAGATGTGTTTACCTAAAGAAATTTGACTTGAACAGCAAAATAATGATAGTAAAAGATAAAGGTTAAAGTTAATAATCCTACTTTAAGTAATAAAGTAGGTCTAAATACACTAAATTACTTTTTTATTCTGCCATATATTACGGGTTAATGTATATAATTGTCTCATGTTTTGTGGAAATTCTGCTATTACTGATTGGTGAAGCATCAATGTCTTACCAGCCCCATGTATTACTCTTTCAGCGCCAGCTTGGCCCTTCACCTCTACTAATATACGTTTCATAATATGAGTTGATATTCGGTGCACCCGAGTGAATTCATATATGTATAACTTTTTATTTTATATTGTATGAAGTATATGTTAATTTTTTAATAATTATATATATTTTTTACACTAATTTTTTTATTAAAAAAGTTAGCATCCATATATGTATAACTTTTTATTCAATAGTGTATACATGTTTTTTAATAATTGTATTTTTTTTTACACTCAATTTTTCATTAAAAAAACTAACAAAAAATTCACTAACAAAGTGTATACATTTTTGTTCATAATTGTATATGTTTTTGTTTATAATTATATACTTTTCTGAAAGTGGGTGCACCGTATCTTGGGGGTGCAGCAAATGCATAGTTGCTTTTTGCGGAGATTAAAAAATTCTAACGAGTTAATAGTATAATATTTTAATATAAAGTTGTGAAGTGTATTAGTATTGTGTAGACCAATGAAAATCTATTGCTTGTTTTGTCTAGATCTTATTGAAAATTTGTTACCATTATTATGGGATGGAAAAAGTATACTCCCTCCGTCCCATTCAAAGGGGTGCTTTTACTTTTTACATGTGAATTAAGGAGTATTATTATTTAATGTATACTGAGTAGTTGTATTAGTTGGTGTGTGAGCCCCATATTTTAATTGTATTAGTGAGTGTGTGTGGATCCTAAGTGTAAAAAAAAGGACTATTTGGGTGGAACGCCTAAAATGAAAAAAAAATGAACTCTTTGAATAAGACGGAGAGAATATGTATTTCAAAAATGCTTTTATTTTTTTAAATTATCAAACATATTATTTTTTTGGGATAGTATGATTTTTTAAGCAACGTTTATTTGAGGTTTATATAGGTTTGAAAACTACGTATAGTGATAATTTATACTCTTGTTTTGAGTGTTGGTACGGTGGATTTTAGTCAAATTAAGTACAGTATGTTGGAGGTGATGATGATATGCGTAAAAGAGTACTAATTGAAAATGGTGTACTCTAATATTAGGGCTCAACCATCGATGTTGGATATTTTGTTGTGTTTGATGTTACATCTTTTTCTATATGTGTTAGATAAGTGATACATGTGCGGGAAATAAAATCTGAATTATTGCAAGTTTAAGTTTTTCTTTTAGAAATGTTTTATTATACCATATGTATTAATTATCCAACGTTATGTAATAAGAGATGTAACAGGAGAATCGAACCGCGAAAATTCCTCCTCTATAAAAGAGTATTATTTAAGATGAGGGAGAGAAAAATATTATGCAACTCTCATATAAATCGATAAATGTTTGCATAAATGCTTGTTATTTATATTGATAAAAAGAATTAGCATGGAATTAGCTAAAGACGCAATAATTAACTTTTTTAGCAGAATAAATGGTGTGAGATTTTGTGGCTTATATTTCACATATGAAAAAATGATTAAAATGCTCATCAATTTTAAAAATATTTTATTTGACGTGTAATCCAAGTTAACTTGAAATATGATGCTACTTAATTACTCCATTTCGAGTTTCAACCATTTCTTTTGCTACATAATAAATCAATTTTAAAAAAATGTTATGTGTTTTAATTAAAAAATAATGAAATTCTTTAGATTAGTGTGTAATATTAGAATAGTGTTGAGCGTTCACAATTTATAGAGATGGAGGAAAATGAAAAGGTTCATAATTTAAATTAACTGGGAGTATTATTTATTTTCTTTTCTATTTTTATTGATAAATGATACTCCTACAAGTAGGGAGGCCCATATAGAAATTATATTTAAAAAAAAGAAATTTTTTTAATTTAGCATCAAAATCTGTTAAACCGTCTGTTGTCCAATTTTATTGAAAATTACCATGTAACCTAGACATGAAAATAAATAATCGGAATTGGTGATTCCGGAACCATCCAAAATGAAATCGAACTTGGTATATTTCGGTTCGATTCCAGTTCCTCATTTCATGGAACCGAAACCGGCGGTTTTACCTTTTTTTTTAATTTTTTATTTACGTTGTGAGTCTGAAAAAAATTGGAACCAACGATTTCAAAACCGAATCAAAAATGTCCTAAAACTGCTTCGGTTCCAATTCCAAATTTTGAAAACCGATAATTCGGAATCGGAACCGGCGGTTCCGAATCCACATGCATGTCTAATGTGACCTTGAAATAGGGGATTTTCATATGTGTTACGTAATTCAGAATGTGTAAATAATTTACATATAGACAAAACAAAATAAATTGAAGACTGACATCTTAATAATGATAACATTCATTAATTAATTCATTTCTACCTCATATGCAATAGATGAAAGTGAATTACATTCAAATGATAATAGCATATTTTTCACACCAAATTTCATGTGTAACTTTTGTGTTTCTGTATTACTTGTTAAATAATTAATACTTAATATGAGGAAGAAATCTTAGCATTGCCCTTAGAGTTTATATTTAATTTATTATTTAGGGTATAGTTTTTTTCTTTTACTCATATATAACAGAATGACACATGAGATATTACATCAAAATAATACATAAAATCATTTTCTTATACTTTCTCCGTCCCTCGATGTATTTCACGTATTTGTGTGTGCAGAATTTAAGAAAATTTTATTTTTTTAAGTATAAAGTAAGAAAGAGAAAAAATATTTTAGTTAATTTAATGAAAAATGTGTGTAAAGTTATTGGAATGTGTGAAAAGTGAGTATTTTGTTGGGATATGTGTAAAAAGTAGGTATTATTATAGTATATTCATTACTATTTTTAGTAAAAGTGAAGTGTGAAATACTTTGAAGGACGGATGAAAAAGGAAAGTGTGAAATATTTTAGGGGACGGAAGGAGTATATAGTAATAGAATGACACATGAGATATTACATCAAAATACTCCCTCTGTCCTCCTGAAAGGTCCACATTTTGACATTTTTGGCGTCCGCACCAAAGGTCCACATTTCTCTTTTTAAACACATGGGACCCATACACATTACTAATACAATAAATTTATGGGACCCATATACTCCACTAATACAACTACCAATTACACTTTAAATAATAATACTTCTTACACTTTAAATAATAATACTTCTTAATCCACGTGAAAAAAATAAATGTCCACCTTTGTGGCGGTCGGAGGAAGTAATACATATTTAAGTATATTTTGGACAAAAGTCACAAAACCTCTAAAGCTAATAGCCTAATACGACACTGAAATGACGGCTCAGCTTCCAAAGATTGTCTGAAAATCTTATTTGGCAATATTACGTAGAAATGGATCTCTTTTTGACCCCAAAAAACTCCATACTTCAATTTCAAAGGAAAACCTACATCCCTACTTATAATATACCACACTTTACAACTATAATTAATCCAAAAATTAACTTCAAAATAATATCCTGCCAACAGATGAATGATAAAATAATAGTAATTGTTGAAAAAATAGCATTGCACAAATGAAAGTAATAAAAAAGAGCAATACACCGTCTAATAAAGTAAATAGTGTTACATTGTTTTAATTAATTATCAATTTATATTATAAATATTACTCACTTTGTCTCCTATTAAATTTTATACTTTCCGTTTTCATTTGTCTCATATTAAACTTCACCACAAAAAAAAAATCAATCCTTAACCTCAAAAATACATTTTAATTACAAAATATCACTTTCATCTAACACACATAACATACTTTATAATTTATTTATTACCTAAAATACTAAATTACTCTCCAAAAGTTAATAAAGTTAATTTTAAAAAAATCTTAAATTTTGTATCTACAATAACGGTACAATTTAACTTGGCATGGGATGAGTATTACTTTTCATTTATTGTTCATGATATTATTCATTATACCATTATTAATTTTCATTACCACTTTTTATTTATTTTACAATACACTGACATAAAAATATCACGAATATTTTATTCCATTCGTCCCTTAAAAAACTACGGCATGTCAAAGTAAGAGTTTTCAATTTTCATTATGATATTTTGATATATATAAATTATAATAAGAACTAATATTATATTAGCGAACGTAGCGTTAATTTTATGATCTTGTAAATAATATTAGTCAGATCGAAACACAAAACGGCCCAAAACAAATCCAATCACGAAAATGGGCTATGAAGATCGAGTCTATAAGGTGAACGAGTTGGTGTTGCTCGTGGGATAAATCTGAGTCAGAAGAGTGGCCCAATTAATGAATAAGGTCCAATGGTCCACCAAAACCAATTAAGAAGGTCCAACTGGTCCACCAAATCAAATTTAGAAGGTCCAACTGGTCTACCAAAACCAAAATACTTCGGCCCATTTCCAGAAGTTTGTGGGCTTCACCGCATCGGGCCATGATATTCGATTATGCATAAGGGGCAAAGGATGATACCATCTCACGAACTTTTTTACATTTTCTTAAATAGTTTTCATTCGTAATACTCAAGTTTTTACAAGATTCACGTATTTGATTGATTAAGTTTTTAATTATATTAATTTAATTTTAAATACTAAAAAATTTGTAATATTCAATTAATAGATGTAGTTAATTAAGGCAAAGATTTGTATAAAATTGTTTTATATAATGACTTCTGTGACACGAATAAAATGTAATAACCTGAAAAATGACGCCAATTAATAAAAATATCTTTAATAAAAGTTGATGTTTTAAAAATAAAATTATTCTCACGGTCAGTAATAGCCTAAAAATTATAGCATATCACAAAATATAATTAAAAATCTCACATTGTAAGGGTATCACTTATCCTATCATATCCTAATATAGTATAAGTGTCTAGACATTGTAAAATATTTTTGGACACTTTTGTCCCTTATTTGTTTTATTATTTACAATTTTATACTATTATATCTCCCTTTAAAAGTGCAAAAGTCTGTCCACTTTAGCATTCACAATTATAGAAAATTAATTAATTTTTTTCACAACCCCAACTCTTGAACTTCTATTCTTAATTAACTATTGTCTACGATTCCCACGGGCTAAAATCAAAACCTACAGATCCAAAATCTCCCGCCGGCCGACTCCATGATGACGGGGTTGCCCACGGTGTCGAGGTCGTAACTCCATGCTTTACTCACTGTTGCGAGATTTCTCTCCGAATTTCGATCATGAAACTCAAATCGCTGATGCTCGCGTTTTACCGCTCAGTTCCTTCTTCATTTAATCCCAAATTCTGGCCTCAGGTATTTTCCTCCGAGGCGATGTCTTCTTCTTTAACGATTTCTTAAGTTACATTTCAAAAGCGGCGGAACTATCCCCTGATTTTGCTACGGATTTGGCAGGCTCCACTGGGGAAATTGTGATTCAGACGATTACAAATGTTGATTCAAGGGTTTTCTTGAACGCATTGTGTTTGAACTTCCCTCGCCTTCTGATGCAAATAAGTTGATTTCCGTTCTTTGATATCGTGTGGTTCTAAATTATTTGTTTCCACTTTCCACCGACTTGCTTTTTTGGGTACATTTGTACGTGACTGCAATTTGTTTTGAGAAATTATTTCCTTGCAGAACATCAAGATGTTACTCCCGTATAACCCGGAAGAAACTTGAAGATTTATTATACCTCACTCTCCGGGTCCGTATGCGTTCTCATGTATTGTTGTGCATGAGTTTTATTTTTACTTATAAAGTTTCTTAAGCAAAACTAACATTGACTCAATTTATGTTTCTAGATTAAGCATGCGAATCTTTACAATATAATCTACTCTCAGCTTTGAAGTGTTTTATGGCACTAAGTTCTCTTTCAAGTTAATTTTTTTTATCTAAACTAAGGAGTATGATATTCTATTATGAGGTTGATTTTATACGGTCCTTAAACTCGGGATAACTTCAAAACAGTTTTACTTCTAAATAATAGAAGTTGAGATTCTAGGATATAGGAAGCTGAGAAGCATCTCTCTGATATGGTTGTCTCCAAAGCAATGGTGACAGAGATCGATAGACCTATGGGTGTGGTATCTTTGATTGTTTATGCTTGTTTAAGAAATATATGTTGTATTAGTACGCCTCTACTTATATATCTTATGCCCTGCTATCTTTATCCTGTTGCAGGTTGTTATCCATCGTGATGAGAAGTATCTTACACTGCAAGTAGTCTTTGGCAGCATGGACTTAACTGGGTTTGTTGCTTTATTCAATCCATATAAGTTTACATCTTTTCTAATTGTCATTTAAATGGTCACTCTTATTGCTGTATGATGTTAATGTAGATTTGTTGGACGTGCATGATGATAAGAGCACCTTTCATCGATTTGACTAATTCAATCTCAAGTATAATCCTTATGGACAAAGCTACAGGCTTTGAGAATCTTTCTGAACAGGTTTTCTATTTAATTGCGGACTACTATCATGCGATTTGGTTATTATGAATAATGATCATGCCATTTAATAATTATGAAGAGAAGGTAGAATAATTGTTTAGGGTTTAGGATCTTAAATAGGTTCATTTTATCGGTTTTAGGATGCATCAGAAACTATTATTTGCAATGCTTGAATAATTGATTCTTTTTGTTGTGACAGTTTTAGGTAAGCTCAGAAACAACTGGATGACTCTCATTGTTTCCTTTGTTGTTTGTTCAATGAAAGCTAAAAAACTAGGCTTCTGCTGAAGATATGACTATTGCGCACTTGTGTTTTGTAATTTAAGAACAATGGTCAAGGACATTAATCAAAGTTGAAATTATCTTTCAAGAATATCAATTGACTGTGTTAAATGGTGATAACTTCTGTTTGTTTGTAATTTTTCCTGAGATTTATTTGATTATGTAAGTCATCCACCTGGTAATCGAATTGAGGCTTAAGTTTCTTACTGCTACATCTCTATTATTTGATAGTCTGTGGCCTATAAATGTAGCTGCAGAGCTAGCAATTGTTTCAAGTGATTAAAATAGACCAAGTAGCTAGATTCATTGATGAGTTTCAAATCTCACGTTTTACTCAGTTCTTCTATATGAATAATTTTTTTAGGATTTCTTGCTGGTAGAAATGATTTGCTTTAATTATAATGAGGGATTTTCTGAGGGTAACATTGTTGTGGTTATGTAATTAGATCAGGGTACGTTGAATGTTATTCTCTCTCTCTCTCTATTAAATCATTGTTGATTTCAACTCTTAATAGTGATAACACTGAGTTCATTATGTTGCCTCAAAATATCATTCACACGCTATATTATTTTCTCCAGTTTTCTCCTGCCACCCAAACATCATCAAGGGCCAAAGCTAATGTTGGAGCAGGAAAAGGTTCTTCATTGAAGAATAGTGAAAAATTTAAGATTTATTGTCTTGTATCTTTCACTGTTCTACAAACAAAGGATGATGCTGATCTACAAATGACATTGGCCATGTACTTAAGTTTATGGGATCCTTTTGATGTAAAATTGCAGTGGGATGTTGTGCATCGCAAAAATGAATAGTCTATTATTCATTTACCCTTTGAAATACTGGAGTTGGAATGGTTGTTTGATTTGCAGCCCTTTTGGCACTTTTGGCCAAAAATCACCGAGAGATGCCTGTTTGATAAATCTCAACATAATTATATCTATTTTTTTTAATGTTTTGTAAAACAATTATATGTCACATATATGAGTGCATCAACGTCATTTGCTCTGTTCATAAATTAAAAGTAGAAGGTAATTATAGATTTTGTGGAACTACAAATGTTTAGATATATATTTCAACTTTTATAATAGAAAAAAAAAAAAAGAAATGTTATAGATAAAACGTGCAAGTGACGTCTAAAATATCTAGTCATAACTAAACATAACTTAAAAACAGTAAAATATCACTCACTGCCATTAAAGTATTGCATATGCTGGTGGATTTTTGACAAGTAAATTATTACATCCGGAATATAATTAAAGCATTACAATACACTCCCTCTACTCTACATATTTTTAATTTTATCGCCTCATTTCAATTTTACATTTCTTTTTTGGCTGTTGGAATCTCACAAGACAATTACTCCTTCCGTCTCATTAAAATTGTATGCAAATTAAGGAGTGTAATAGTTTAATGAATAATAGATTGCAGATATAATATTTTAATGTGTGATGGGTATTAGTGGTGCGTGTGGAGTGTATGGGTCCATATGAAGTAATTGTTTTTTGTGTGGGTCTCATATACCTAAAAAGGGAAGATATCAACTTGAGACAACCCAAAAAGAAAAATGTCACAACTTCTTCCGGAAGAAAGGAGTAATATACTTCCATGAAGAACACTAATACAATTACACATCTTAGTCTCCTCACAAAAAAAAAACATAAAGATTGTAAGGAGACGGGAGATTGGAAGTATTCCATAACTTAAAAGGTTTTTAAAAATACACTTTCAGTTGCACGAGCAAAAAGTGCACGCAAGTATTGCTATAAAAAATTTGTTAATTTTACATAGGGGGCGACTATTTACACCCCCGAAATTGCTAGACGAACCCCAATTACTTAACGTACCCCCTAAAAATTAAAATTTACATATTTAAATTACTAAATACACCTCATACAAAGACAACTTTACCCTTTTAATTAATCATATAAAATTATAAAATAAAAAAAAGAAAAAAATGAAACGTTTATGAACGTTGATAAAGAACAGATTGCGATGTGGATGTGCCGCGACTATTCAGAAGAGAAAGGAAAGGGAAGAACACTTATCCAGCACAACCACCTGTAAATTTCATGCGGCGACAGACGTCAATTTTCCCGACAATGACGACATTTGGGGTTTTTCTTTAAAAAACTTAATTCTAGGGTTTGAAATCGAAACTTTTGGAATTGAATGTCGAAAAACTGAATTCCAAGGTTTTGAAATCGAAAATTTTGGAATTGAATGTCGAATTGAAAATAATTTGATCTCCTCCAATTTGTTGTCTCAGTAACAGAATTAATGTAGATTAATCATCAGACCGATGCAATTGGGTGTGCTGTTGATCTGAATGTAAAGTTCATTCCGTAGCTTTTTTATTGCACCAATTCATCGAGGAGAAGTGAACTACACCTGGTGTACTTAGTAGAGCATTTGATTTGGGATATATATTCGGCTCCTTTGACTGAGAAATTGCATCTGATAATTGAATCGCAAGATTTATTCATTTTCAAAAAAAAAAAAGTGTTTGGTTATTACAACCGAACACACACATATATGTTCGGTTGTAGGAAGCGAACAGTGAGAAAAAGTTACTCAAATGTGAACAGACGTTGAACATTTTTTTTTTCAGATTTAGTAATTATTTATAAAAAAGTATTTACGTCTTCTCACATAATCATATTTTAATTCTATAAATTATTAGGGTTTATCTAGCAATTCCGGGAGTGCATATAGCAGCACCCACATAGTAGTATGAAGTGGAGTATATTTCTGCATTTCAAGAATCGCTCTAAAATACTAGCGATATAAGATGCAGAAATCAATTAGCACCCAGTGGGGGTAACCCAGACGCAAGTGATTAAGAGTAGCATAATTTCTGTAATTCAATCACCACTTACTACTCTATAGCTCTATAAATTGAATTCTATGGTTCTTTCGAATCCAGCAACTCCATTTAATCTATTCTGAGCAAATATCACATCTCTGTCGATTACATAATATTCTCAAGCATAGTTTTATAGCCCATCTAATGATGTGAAATATATCAATGTCATCTAAACACCCAAATACTATGTAACAATTAGGAATTATAACCAGATTTTGCAACTTCCATTCAAGAAAATTACAAAAAATAACTGAGTAAAGCAAGCAACATATCAGGGCTAGCTAGTTAGTTAACACCAAAAGCCATATCTATTCCTTCATTCAATTCAATGTAGTAAGAATCTCAGATCATCTATTCATATAAAAAGGTGATGTAATCCTTTTCACAGCCCCAAAAACCACCCCCACCCCTCCCCACCAACAAACTCATCAATTATTTGCTACATTGCAGAAATCATAAACAATAAAAACAAACCTAGCTGTTGGACATGGCTCTCTCTTGCTCCATCTTCTCAGCAAAAATCTTTGTGGCAACCATATTGTCATCAAAATAGCTAGCATAAGGGTGTCCCTTTGGAACCAATCTCCTATACTTTTCAAAGCTCTTCTCAGCCTCACTGCTTTTCCTTAACAAGGTGTAGATTATGCCCTGACACAGATATGGCCTAAAGTCCCTTGGCTCTTCCCTAACTAATTCATCATAATACTTCAATGCCTCATCATAACTCCACTCAAGAACCCTAATTTGAGCAAGCAACAGCTTGAAATCCCTGAAATCACTCTTCTTCTTCTCCTTCTTGCACATTTCCATTGCCTCCTCAACCCTCTTCTGAATACTCTCCAAATCTTTGCTCGATTCCTCCTGGGAAGCAACCGTGACGAGCCAGTGATACGCCTCTACATGTAAAGGGTCTTTTTTTAATAGCTCATTGAACCCATTTTTGGCTAACTCAAACTCCCCATTGTAAACATAGAGATGGGCTTTCATCATTGGCCACTCGACTTCCTCTGGCTCGAGGTCGATTAACTTGTCAATAATCTCAATGGCTTCCGGAACCTTCTTGCTCTTTATCTTGATTTCCATCAAATTCTTGAGCGCTTCAATGTCGCAAGGGTTGGACAGCAATTGTTCCTCAAGAGATTTTTCCCTTTCTTCATCCGGAACGGAATCTGTTTCGACTGTGGGAGGGGGGGAAATTGGGGTGGCAATTGAGGGTTTGAAATAGAAATAAAACCCGGAGAAAACCAGTGCGGCGGCGGCGACGGTGGTGACCAGGGTTGCTCTGAGAGGGGCCAAAATAGGAGTCAGAGAGATCGTAGGGATGTTATTCTGGTTCAATTTGAAAAACCTGTGGGGTTCATCGGAGTTGTCAGGGTTTGCATTATGCAGAGAAGCTCTAATGGAGGAATGAGAAAGCGTCGACGGCTGGAATCTCAAGGAGAGGGGTTTTGAGAAAGAAGGGTTGCGGTGGTGGTTCGGCGGCGGGTGGTAGCCGGAGAGCTTCGCAGCGGTGAAATTCAGAGTATTCATGGGGTTAGGGTTTAGAGGAATGATTCAATTGAAGCAATGAGCTCTAAACCCTCGATAAAACTGTGGTTTGAGAAAATAGTCGGTCTCTCTCAATGAAAGTCGTGCTGACCTTAAAGCGCTTTTAACTGGCCCGACATTACGGGTTCTAGGTGGGCCTCTTCTGTAATGGACTTAATGGAACGTGTGTCTCTAAAAACGTGGGTGGGCCACATAATGGGCTTAATGGAATGTTGATTCTTTTGCAAAGAATCATGTGTAACATCGTTGAAGAGTAGAAAGATAAAGAAAAATTAAAGAGAGTAAAATGTTTAGAAGCAACACTTCAAACTTGCATTTAAGTTGCATCGAAGTAATTGTCAAATCAAATTTGAAATAATTCATCAAATTCAAGTATTTAAAAGACTAATTTGTGATGACACAACCATATAAAATAAAATAAAAATTATGTTTGAGAATTTAATTGGTTGTTAAGGATTAATTAATAATACATTAATCACTAATTAAATAATAATTAAAATGAATGAAATTTGATTCAAATTGAGAGAGGATTGAATGTGATTTAATTGTTCCATATAGATTGTGGAATTGATCACATTAATTAATTAACCCAATTGTATAATGATAAGTTAAATTAAGGCAATAATGGTGATTGCCCAAATCACCACACGTGGACCGCCACGCGCACGGTTGGTCTTGCTCGTGAGCCTTGAACTTGGTACTTGGCATGTTTGGACAAAAATCGAGCTAGAATTAGGCAGCCCACGGTTGGTCTTGCTCGTGAGCCTTGTTGGACTTGGTACTTGGCATGTTTGGACAAAAATCGAGCTAGAATTAGGCAACCCACGGTTGGTCTTGCTCGTGAGCCTTGGACTTGGTACTTAGCATGTTTGGACAAAAATCAAGCTAGAATTAGGCAGCCCATGAAACTATCTGCAGTAGATATAACATGTGGTACATTGTATTTGGATATTGTCCAAAAGCGCATGAGAAGTGTGTATGGAAAATGTGCAATCAAAGATTGTGTGTGAAAGCAAATAGGTCAAAAAACACATGGAAAATGTGTGTGAGAACAACAAAGAGGTCAAAAAAACATGGAAAATGTGCAATGATGAGCAATCAAGTGATGAACAATCAGCAATCCTTCCATACGGGAGTGGTCTTTGGGTAGTCTAGAAACAATCCAATCCTCATCTTCCTAAGATCGCCGGTACTCCTGCTATTGTAAAAGTGATTGATTGGTGTATTAATAAACCAACAAATTAAAGCTGGCTCAACCCTTGACAACATAAGCACCTCAACATGCCTATAACCTTTTAAACTCCCATGAGACAGCTAATCTTTATAACTCCAAAAACCATTTAGGTACGTATATTACTTTACAAGTGAAGAAATTATCTAAAGGAGTTGACAACTTTGTTTGTAATTCACTATCTAGTCGTACAATATTTGTGATAGGTTTACCAGAGTCAGTTGTGAAAGAGTTTGATTAAACTCTACAATATCTAGACTGTCTTAAGCACTCAGCATTATAGTGTTGTTTTAAAAACTCACTTTATGCATTCGACTCAAAATTTGCAGATCTATAATCAACTGTTTAGGTTGCTTTATTAGCAAAGTTAAGCAGGAAAAAGTGAATCAAGTGATCATGGTTAAATGTGTTCTATCAAATGTTAAAATTGAAACTTACATACTGCCATTGCGAAAAATACTGCCCTCAAATTTCCATGTTGTCCAATTACATACAAAATATTGCCCACAAATTAGAGACAGTATCTTTCGCGCAATTTTCATGTATCATCTTTTGTGTTACACATTATATAAATGACACGTAAGAGAGAAAGAAAATCCAATCATTACCCCTACAATTTAAGCTTTTATTTTTTAGAGTATAATTTCTTCTTTTTTCTACGTGTCATCCATAACAGTATGACACATATTTTGTGTGTATCATCTTCTATATCACACATTATAAAAATGACACATAAGAGAAAAAAGAAATTTAATCATTGCACCACAATTTAAGCTTTTCTTTTTTAAGTATAATTTCTTCTTTTTTCTATATATCATTCATAACGCTGTGACACATGAAATTATACATTAGCATAGAGAATTGAACCGCAAAAATTATATGAATCCTTACTTGTCACCCATTTATAATAGGCACTTTATAATAAGGTAGAAGAGAGGAAGACTACACACCTCAATTTCTTATAGCACGTGCAAGATTGACTTAACTCACATGACCAGCTCTGTAGATTGGGCCGTTAGCAAAACCCAAAACGACACAGTTCGAAGGACCTCCAATCCAACTAGAATGGTCCCCTCACAAGCACTTAATTCATTGCAAATTTACAATCAAATGATCTTCACTCCCCCACCAGCAAATCAATATTAATAATAATAATAATAATAATCTAAAAAGAACATAAAACACATGGCCGTGGCCAATCATCACACGACACCTATGCTGCACACCGACTACATGTCAGCCACGTGTCGGCACCTCGTAATCTTGATCTGGTCGCACTTCCCAAAAACTAAAAACGGAAATAAATTAAATGCACTTAATTCTAGGGGAGGTCACACTCGGTGCACGTGCACCGTGTTTTTTTCGTTATAATCTTGAGAGGGATATTAATATTAATACCCTCGATATTACTACGACCGTAGGTTTGGTTGAACAGTATTACATGTAATATACATAGAATCGAATGCATCATTATCGTAGTCCAAATCGAATAAATAATAATTATTAATGATCACCGTTATTGTCATATTTCTTGGTAGAATCCAAAAGTACATTGTGGATCCTTTGACTTGTCTCTGATGATGATGATGCACTTGATCTTTCCCCCTCTGATGATCTTCTCTTTGCATACTCCTCAAAGAACTCCTTGTTCTCTTTCTCCAGCTCCTTCCACACTTTCATTTTTCCAATGTTATGGTGTTAATTTACTTATTTTGAAACAAATATTGCATGCTAGTTTAGTCAGTTGACTTTTGTTTTGGGGGGAGGGGGTAGGTGGGGGTAGTCAGTTCGGTTCTTCTAATAGGTTTGGTGTTACATCTCCGCATTTTTGGATGATCGACACGTATGGTATAATCATAAGGAAAACGGTTGAGATTTTTCTCCCCACATACATGTCACTCATCTACCGTGTACGTAACAGGAGATGTAACACCAATTGTAATAGAATATATTTAACACCAATGGTAAGAGAGAATCCAAAATTGGGGTTAGGTGGGGGTGTTGGGTACCTGTAGAAGTAATGACTGGCTTGATATTTGCATGTTTGGATAGAGCCTCCATGCATTCCTCTTTGCTCATCTTGAATACTATGCACTCTTCTATTAAGTGTTGCACCTGTTTTTGAATTGTACAAAGAGTGATGAGAGAGAGAGAAAGGGAAGGGGGGAAAGGGGGGGGGGGGGTGGAAGAGAGAGAGAGAGAGCACTCTACCATGTGGATGTATTGAGCTGAGGAATCTGATGAATCTGATCCCATGATTTTCCAAATCTTAATACTTGAAGGGATCACAACAAACACAAGAAATGCTGTGAAGAAATATAAAAAGAGGGGGGGATAGGAGAGAGAAAGCTTGCTTGGGCCACCTGCAGTGGGAGGAGGAAAGAAATAGCACCAAAGAGTAGAAAAAGTTATGCAAAGAAGGGTAGGTTAAAAAAGGGTGCATCCATTTTTATAATATGAACAAATTAATAATTGAAATTAAAATAATATTGTTGTTCTTGTTATAATATTATTAAGTGAGGGGTAGTGATCGGGTGATGTCATGAGTAAGCGGGTCAGTAGTCCCACGTGGGAGGTGATCCCTGATTGGTCGGGAGGGGATTAGGGGAGATTTTATTAAGAGAGGCTTTGTTTGTGTAATCCCGCTTCACGTGGAACATATGGGCCCACAGGCCCACTTCCCAAACGGGGCGGCAGATTGGTCCCACCAACGGCCCAATTGCAATTTTAAAAACTGATTTAAGAATTAGAATCCCAATAATACTATTGCTAAATAATAAAATTAAAATGAGGCCGAGCGGGTGGGCCATGGAGCCTGGATACCAAAGTGGGCCCACAGTGAAGCTTATAATATGCCAACAGTACTTGGTACTTGGTACTGCCGTGGCGTCTTAACCCACTCCTTCCCCATGAGAGAGACCATGACAGCTAATGTCCCATTTTCTATACTTTCCAAAATCGAATATATGTATGTATTTAAGGTTTAAATTTATGAATTATTTTATTCTTATTATTTTTTCACTCCGTCTTAGAATTAAATTGCACTGCCACAGTATATATAGAATTTAAGAAGATTTAATTATTTATTAGTTTTATTGACATTGACAAACATTTGTGTGAGATCAAAACTTATGTGAGATGAATAAAAAATATAGCGGTGAAGTAAATTTATTTATAAACTCGTAGTATAAAATAAGTGATCGTAATATTTTTAAGAGAACGACTATTTGCACCTTAGAAATTACTAAACTTATCCCAAAAAATTAAATATAAAATATTCTTAAATAATATTACTTAAATACACTTATAAAAAATATAATATCACATATATTACTAAATATATCCCATAAATACTAAACATACCCATATTATAAACCCAAGGTGTAACCCTTAATCCTAAATACCTTCCTAGATCATGAAGAACTGAATTATGGACAACTAATGGAGCAGCATGGAATGGGTAATTAAACACATGTTTAATTAAACATGTGGGTATTATGGCAATGTTTAAAATAACAACACAAAAGTCTCCACGCTAATAATAACACATTCGCATCATTGATTCATTCTTCGTCAACTCGATGCACGTACAAATGAATCTCTCTCCACTTTCAAATGCTTTGTTACTCGTACTGCTTCATGTGTCGATGCATCGTCTTTGCTCAGTAAAAACTATAAATGGTTCGAAAATTGATGTGTGGGTTTTTATTAATTTTGAAGGAGATGTTTGTTGAATTTCACTGTGTTTAGATATAGGGATTTGAATGTTTTATTTTTCCATTGCTCTCATATTGAATCTTTAATGATTAAAAAAGGGTATTATGGTCATATATGGGATATATATAGTAAAATTTTATCTTTTTTTTTTAAATTTTTTTGAGTACATTTAAAAAATGCGGGGTACATTTAGTATATTTAGAGATACAAATAGCCACCCCCTATTTTTAATTGAACATACTTCTTATGTTTAGTAAAAAAAGTGATATATTTTACAAAGGAAAAAGTAATATCATGAAAGATTTCATGTAAGTTTTGACCATTATTTTTGTACAATAGGATAATCTTTTTAAATTAATAAATAAATTATTAAAGTATTTTAAATTAATAAATAAATTATTAAAGTATGTTAAATTAATAATAAATTATTAAAGTATGTTACATGTGGTATGTAGATAAATGTGCCAATTTTGAAACTAAAACACAATTTTATTATAGGATTTTGGGGTGGACGCACGGAGGAACATATTTTTCTTATAAATAAAAGAGTTAATCTTTGTTATCCATTTATTACTTTTTCCATAGTATTTAATTTTTATTATTAGGATTTTATGTTAATTTTTAGGTTATAATCGTATAATAATATCATATTTGATATTATTAGTTCATATATTATTTTAATTATATAGTTTATACATTATTTTACTTATAAAGTTATATTTTTTTAACCTTATGATATATATGATTTTTTATTTAAAGTTTATGTGAATTCAAAAAATCATGAAATGATAGTAATATATTTTATTTGAGTTTTGGTATGATAAATTTAAATTAATATATAAGAGGTGAATTATAAATAATTTTTAAGTAAAAGACGAGTGGTGATATGTTTAAGAGATGAGAGAAAGAATTGATTGAAAATAAAATATTTAAAAAGTGTGTGAATTGATAATTAATAGGTTTGAGCAAGATGATATTGTTGGCTTCAAATTTGAAAATAAAACACACAAGCATACAAATTGTGTGAAGTCAAAAGAAGAATCTTCATTATTTACCATGTTGGAAGTCAATTTTATACGGGTAAAAGTGTGGCGGTAAGATAAATTAAGACAATATTTGATAATCAAATTGAGGCTTCAAAGCATATTAATAACAAATGTTAGAGGTACAAATGTAGTTACTATTAAAAAAGTGATAGTAAAAAAGCTAAGGTATTAGTCATTGGAGTAAATGTAATATTTATACTTTGCTTGAATAGATAATAGGTTGTTTAGGGGCACTTAGAAATTAGACATGAGATCAACACAATACTTCCATAACCTAACATTAAATATCACATCTTTTAATAAGATCCTTAGAGTGAGATAATTACTATACTTCGAAAATCAACATTAAATATCATCTCTCTTAATACGGTGTTTAAAGGTTCGCTCATTATCCAAATTAAAGGAGACGAGACACGTGGCTATCACGCCGTCTACGCGCCAAAGAGAATAATGAGAAGATCTCGTATCTCACATACCTTCATATTGTTCTCGATCTAGTGAATCGTAGAACTCTTGTTTTCTTGAGTATTCACAAATTGATTTCTTTAAACATTTTGCTTAGGATTGGATGCGTTTGATGGCGCTTGTGGGGTCTCGGCGTTGGCCTAGCATTGATCGTTTGGACCCAATGTTCAGTATGCTAGCTAGCGTTCTTGGAGTCGCAGTCTTATAGAAGACGGCTCAATCCTCTTGTCCACCCATCCACATCACTGACTACTACTAACCACATGGCAAATTGGTAATGTCACTGTCAATTGACTACTCACCCCTTTCATGACATTCTCTAATTATATTACGTCGTCATGATAAAAAAGATATTACATCAAAATAACACAAGAAAATCCGACAAAAAACTAGAAATTTGTTGAAAAACATCTCATAAAATATAATGTCGCGTGATAAAAATAAATAATATTCACTCTTTCCAACTAAAGTTTAACCCCTCCTTTATAAATTAAAAGGACAACGCTTATTTAATTTCTCTAAATTCGTTTAATTAGAATGCAAATTCATTAACCAATAAAGTTGCTTACTGCTTTTAAGTATATAATAATTAGTTATTATCTTTTAATAAGAATTATAAGCAATTATATTATGCATGCATGTGAGTATGTATGGTCGAAAATTGGGTAACTTTCTACCAATGAAACAACTGTTTCAATAAAATAGTAATAACTTCATTTGCATGCCAGCACTTGTGTTTCCTAATTACTCCCTTCGTCCACATTGTGTTATTTGCTTTCTTATCGATTAAAGAGTATTATTGTTAGATATATATAATGATTAATTATATTAGTGGAGTGTGTATCACATAATTTAATAGTATTAGTGATGTGTGTAAATCTTATATGATATAAAAAGAAAAATAAGATTATTTGAGACGGATGACCAAAACAGAAAAATGAAATTATTGTTGGCGGATATGTAAATTTGTCGAACCATCGTATTATCTACTTTATTTTAATTTCTCTGTCATATGTACCTCATAAATAAGAGCCATGCATGTTTTAGTGTTAATAAGAATTTATATTAATGTTTGTTATGCATTGACAGCTAAAGGGAAGACATATAACGAAATGGCTTCGATAAAACCTAAAATAAATGGTTGTGCCAATTCTTTATAAATTGGAAAATTGGAATTTATGTTTAACCTAAAATTTAAATCTTAAAAATAAAATAGCATATAATTAAATTATTAAGAAATATAATTTACATGAACTACAAAGATGAAAGACAAAAATATTCTTGTAAGACTATGTTTGGGTGAGACAGTTTGTAAGACGTGTTAAAATATAATTTTTATTCACGTAAAGTATGTTTATTTATAGTTAAAAATATTTTTATAAAATATGATGAATAAGATATTAAAATATAATTTTAGAGTGTTATAATATAATTTACTGCAATTATATACTTTAACTATTATTAAGTGTACTTTACCTAGTATACTTCGTTTTACAACTCATCTTACAACTACCCATCTCACAAGAGTGCATCCCAAGATAGAAATATTATTACAACACATGAACTATAATACTCCCTCTGTCCACCGAAAACATGAACATTTGCTTTTTACACGTAAATTAAGAAGCACTATTATTATTAAATATTTGAATAATTGTATTAGTGGATATGTGAGTTTCATATATTAATTGTATTAGTGATTGTGTAAGTCTCATTTACTTAAAAACTAAAATGTCATTTTGGTGCGGATGCCCAAAATATCCACAAATCTAGAGGATGGAGAGAGTATTGCGTTGGTCTAGTATGATTTCGATCTTTTATCATAAACCCCCAAAAAGACTTTGTCTGCCTTACGAATGAATTAGAGGAGGGATTATGAATACACCAACATTGGTGGTATTTACAATCTCACATTAATATCAAATATTTCACATTCGAGTATGATTTTACCAAAATAACCTTCAAATTTTTAAATATTTGAATTATTATTAAAAAAGGTAAAGTAAGGAGAAATCACATGATTTAATATATTTCAACAAACATTACAGCACAAATAATACAACGTATCTCTTTAAGTTGCGTTTGGATGGAAGGATTTGAGGAGAAATCTATAAATCATTTCCTCACATCCTTCCGTCATGTTAGGAATTATCATTAAATTCACAAATTTAATTTTTTTTAATTGTTTTGAATGAATTTTCAAATTTTTTAATTAATTAAAAAAAATATTTTAGAATTTTTAATTTCTTTTGAAAATTTTAACGCATACCATTCAGTAATCTCATCCGCATATGTTCTTGCCAATTTAGAAATATATAAATATAAAGATAAAAAAAGAAGCTGTAGTTATAGGGGGCTAGGGGCACAAGAATTCTTTAATTAATTTATGTAATTTTTTAAGGAAAAAACGCAAGTACTACTAAAAATCTTCAGAGAGCCCTTGTGTATGTGATGCAAGTGAACGTGTACGAAAAAGCTGTCCCAGTTCCGGCTAAATAGAAGAGGACGGGCGGCCCACAGGAGCATTGGATCTGCAGAGAGTTCTGATTCAAATAGATTGACTGATCCTTGGTACTTATATAATTGGGAGAGTTGTCCCAAATAAGACAGAGAGAAAAAACCCCTTTTCTGCGCTCTAGGCAGCGCACTCATATCTCGAGCGTAGCATGAGCTTAGTTGATAGGGGGTCGACAACCCTTGCATATGGAGAGTGGGGATTATCCTTTAGTGCTTGGATCTGCCATCGGATTTCTTTAATGGAATGATGGAGCTTAAGGTTCCTATGCCCGAGGAGCTACTCGATTGGGGAATTAAAAAGCTTGAATGAAATGATTGGCGGATTACTTCTTTCAAGTCAAGTGGAAGAAAAAGACAATGCGCTCCTGGCTATCTCGAGATTTTCTAAGAAAGGAGAAAGCTAGTAAGTTGTCTTGAATTGTTATAGAACGACTTTCTATCAGGTATAGTAGGTAGGATGAAGTGGTATGAAGTGTTAGTGGATATAGCAACTGTGCCGGGGATGCGGCTCGGGCGTAGTAGGTCTGGACGCCTAGCATGAAAGAGCCTTCTCTGGCTCTGGTAGCGAAGAATAAGTAAAACCACTGGAAACATTAATTACCACATGGTACTCCGTACTAGTGGACGTATTTTTCTTAATCCAATTCCTACCCTTGTGACATTCAAATTTTCAATAAAACGTTTCGAAGAACATTTAAGGCAGAGGGTATAAATATCACAATTATGAGTTATTAAATTCATCCAAGCTACAAAAAAATAAAAATCATCCAAGCTACATAAAATGTAGTGTACCCAAACTGATAATAATTCAATAATTTAATTCAATTTCAACCACCAGTAACAAACAAAATAACAAGTTTTACCCGTGATATAGAAAACAATTTGAAACAAGTATAATAATGTTTCAGATGGGTTTATTTTACAACAATAATAATGTTTGTAACTACATATCGTATACACATTGCAGATTTATGACCAAACATCAGTCCATTTAGAGAAGAAAAGAAAACGAGCACACACGAAGGCACGGTAATAACATGCGATATACAACAGGCGCAGGGCATATTTGCATGATACATTTCCCAAGTATGAGCACAAGCAAATCAAACCAACAAGAATCAGAACAAATAAAGAAGAAAGACGAAGATAAAACGCACCTGCAAAAGCGGCATAATTTACAACACGGATCAGGATCGGAATGAAGTTAGTACATTTGAAGGCTTGAAGCTGATAATAAGGCAGCCAATCACCCCCTTTCCCTTTCTCATCTATCTATTATCACTTTTGCAATTCGTGTGCATGTGAAGTTTTATTTTCCCAGGAGCTTTACCTCATTTTATGGATTAGGTTTCGTTTAGAGGGGATATCCGAATCTTCTAAGGTCCCTGGTAAAAAACGGGTGGGACAGAGCTTCTCTTGCCTTAAACCGCTCTGCAGGGTCAAATCGTAGAAGCCCTTGCAACAGATCGATCAAATCTCCAGCTGAGTGGTCCACATGCTGCATGATAAGATTCTGCGCACACAACCGAGAAACGAACTCAAGTCTCGTAAAATCCATTTGATAAAATATTTTCTGTGTTGGGGATTTAAGTTTAAAAACTGATGAAAAGCAGAAACTAGCTGTCGCATAGAATTCTCCGGGTTGGGGAACTCAGAAATTACTTCAATGATCACTAATTTTAAGTTAATGAACAGTTTTTGCATGTAACTAAAGGTGTTTAAGATCTTAATACGATGAAACTGGTTTGAATTTTTAGAAGTCAACCAGCAAACAGATGTAGTGACACAAGGGAACCTTAATTAAAATCTTTTGGTAAGAGATTTGACAAAATAGGCCTACCTCTATATAGAGTGAGATAGATGTAAAGAAAACTTGAATGAATCAACAACAGCATAAAGACAAAACTATTGTGAAGGTCATTGACTATCTCACAAGCTTACCTTCACCAAATTATTCGAGATGTTGACTTTTCCATCATATTGAAATGTTATCAAAGTAAAATTAAAAGCAATTATCGGCTCAACATGCTACAAGAAAACCTACAGATAATTTGCTCTTTCAAACAATATGCCACATTTCTTTACTACAAAATTCAAATTGAATAATGATACCTGAAGTCGAGGTAATTTCCAAACAGCCTTCATACTCTCTCTAGAAGTGGCACCCTCTGGCCAATCCAATCTTAAACCTCTTCTAAAATATTTTTCAGCATGGCGGCTGTAAAAGAAAAAAATATTGGAATTCATTCCCACAGCTCAATAATTGAACTCAACAAAAGAGAAAAACACTTACTCAGCTCGGATAATCATATGTTGAGGAAGCGGTCCTAACACTTTTTCCATCATTGCAAGATGTTCCAAGTTCTCATGAGTCTGGAATAGTGCCTCGCCCTGTCACCAATTTGTAGAAAAAACAGCCATCAATATGCCACACCATTTTAGAGGGCTTTTCCAAAGAATTCGTTGTTTTAGGCAACCCATATTAGTTCGATACTCCGGAGGGATCCTAGTATATGATTTCTTTTTCTTGAGTGAAATATTTATGAGAAAGATAACACATCACAGAGCATATATGTGGGGGGGAAAAAAGAACAAAGGTTTACAAAATGAACATCCACCAGTCAGAACTGGTGGAAAGTAAAATTAATTTATTACTTACAGAGCACAGTTCCACAAGTATGCAACCTATACTCCACATGTCGCAGGGGTAGTTCCATCCAAGACCTTGTAGAAAATAAAATAAAAGTTATAAATGGTAAAATATTAATTGCACAAAAAAAAAAAACTGTCAGTTACCCAAGATAACCTCTGGTGCACGATAATGTCGCGTAGAGACCACATAGCTGTGATCTTGATGTTCAAACGTAGTACTACCAAAATCAATAAGCTTTATAGCACTTGACTTGGGCAGATTTTTGAAGTAAGAACCATCTTTTGTGGATCTAGACAGAAACTTCAAAACACGAAGAAGAAACAAATGAAAGTATGAGACATAAGATCATAGATAGCATTGTCAATGTAGGACGAAAGTCAGTATCAACCACATGAGAGCAACTGTAGCAGATATATAACATCCACAGATTCAAAAGCAAATTCATCACAAGCAAGGTGAGAAAAAAGAACCACCAGGCACTAGAACTTACAAGTAACAACATGAAACTAACACTATGTTTTGAACCATTTAATTAATCAACCAGAGATGCTAATAAACATAAATATACTATAAAGCAAGGATGACAAATCTCAATTGCTATAGCAGAAAATCTAATATACATCGAGATAGTCACAGAAGTACATATTGAATTTTTGAGAATCTCCCAAAAATGTGCTGAGGGCCTGAGGGAAGGATAGTATCACATGGAAAACTAAAAAAGTATAAAGAGGTATATGATATACAGTTATAGGGGATCACCTTATAATCTGGAACTTTAATATACTCGGAGGACACAAGAAGGATATTTTCTGGTTTCAAGTCGGTGTGAATCAGGCGAAGATCATGCATAACTGCAAGGTGAACAAGCAAATATGAGCAATATGGCTAAAGGAAATACTTTACACTTCTGTAATAGTGTGATGTGTGAGTAGGTGCAGTGACGCAAAGACAGCCAAGCAATAAAAAGAAAAGAGTATGTTGCCAAGATATGTTCACACACATGCTACAGATTCCAAAAGTTGTCTGCCAAACTCCCGAACAAGATCAATGGGAAATGAACGATAGCTGTTTTTGCGAAGAAAATCATATAAGCTTGGACCAAGCTTCTCAAATACCTGTTAAGACCATTTAAATTTATCCGCAAGTATTTAACTCACAGAATATTTGGGCATGAAGAAAAGCATGCTCTTTCAAATTAAGGAAATCATAAATCACATTGAATACTTACGATACATATATGATTACGATAGTCAAACCAATTCCGTATTTGCACACAACTGCAAAGGATGAAACAACTTATACTAGAATCACTTTATTCAGGGGAAAAATGATGCAATATGGAAGAAAGAATCTCACCGTGAGCCACTGATATCATGCCTTGATAGTTTCTGTAAGACATCAATTTCAATCATGGCAGCTTCCCGGTACTTTTGTATTGAGCGAACAACTTTAATTGCAACTATCTCTTTCCTTTCATTATCCAGACATTCTAATACTTGACCAAAAGTCCCTGTAAAAATTTCTACCCATTAGATGGTAAAGTTTTTGCCAGATGACCAAACTAAAGACAAGTGTTGCAAGATTAAGGAATTGTGGAACGTGACAATAGTGAGGGAAAATGGAACGGAATTAACCAACTAACCTTCGCCCATTTTACTGAGTATTCTGTCTGCAAAGAGAGAGACAGGGTTATCAGAGAAAGACAACCAAAAAAATAAAAGATGAATCTGTGTAAATATATCACCAACAAAAATGTGATTATTAGTCAACATAAAGGAAACAAACCAGAGAACAGCCATCCCCATGTGCACATAAACATGTATTAAGGTAAATAACAACCCAATTCCAGTTGAGTGATCCAAATAAAACTAATGTGGCTTCACCTTATACTCAACAAAATCATAGCATTAAAATTTCATGGTTTCCTTTAAAGAGAGACAAGAAAGACATACAATTATGGATATATTGATCAAAAGATTGAGATCCTAAAGTACAGTCAAGAATAACTCCGCAACCTTTACTATTACAAGAGTGGTCTTTGTTTCTCAACTGGTTAATAAAGTAAACTCAACTTGAGTTTGTCAAAGGGCTAGTGTGGGGGGGTTGGGGGAGGTGAGGCAGTAATTGTTGGATTACAAGTAACGTTTTCAAACCATCATATATGATTCAAAGTGTGGACATATTATGACTCAATAGTCAATAATAGAAGCTACAATATTAGAATATTTGATATCAACTAGGGATGCAACCATCTGAATGAACTTTAAAGAGCTCTTAAATTTAATGAAGGAATCAAAAGAAAACCAATATAGTATTTTAAGCATATAATAGAGTAAATACTAATGCAAGCTCTACCTGTAAACCAATGTAAACTATACATTGTTATAGTTAGGATTGTTTTTTGGAGGATTATCATTCATGGTTAATGGTTGTCAGTGTTGTTAGATAACTTAGATCAAAATAAGAGAATATATGAAGACATTGAGGAATCTTTAGGCCATGAATGAGAAAGATTGTTGTTTAGAGTGCGAATTTCAGAATCGGAGAATATTAAAGATATTTTGTGAGAGGCATTATTAGAAATGGGAATTTCACATTAAGAATAGTTTCTTAATTGTATTGTTGGGCATAGAGATGTTGTCCCTTCCCTGTAAAATAAATTAATTATAAAACTAATGTTTCTTGTCAAGAAAGGAAAGAAACAAAGAAAAGAACTACGCTTTCGTCCTTCTATCATCAAATGAGCACACCACCTAAATGCATACTACACAACGTTTGAATACAAGTATCAAGGCTCCATGGTTTTAAAGGAATGGTGAGAATAATAACTTTAAACTACAAAAAGTCTTGGAATTACCTAGAGAAATGACCATGTCTTGAACTCCTCCGCAGTTCAGTTAGGGCTACTTACATGATAAGTAGAGAGGGTATCCAATAAGAGAGAGAAAAGTATAAGATCTTTTCGTGATACAGTTTTGCCAGCATTGATGTTATTTATCGGTATTTATATTCGGGTAGACATACGTTATCAAAAAGCATTAACAAATACCCGTGCAGACATTGGATTTACAGTTGATCAAATGATATATCATACTACTGGTTCAATTTACTTGCAACCACCACATGAACAAGCAGAAAGACTTAGTGGCTCTTGCTCAAATGTCGCCTTAAATGAATAAGGCAACTCATTTTGACCATCATAAGTTTCAATAGTGACGTACAGTTCTTGAGTTCATAAAACATTCGCACTTGAAAGATTGCTTTCAGCCTTTTTGTTCTTACTCCTAATACAATACAGAGATTCAGAATTTTCCAAAATATTAATTCACAAGTCCACAGAAATGCAACGATGATTTGTTTTATAAAAAAGAACAGAGACTTCAGAGCTTTCAGGTTGTCCTCATAAAATTTTGAAAGTAGAGAACAATAACTATACATGATAATCTAAAAGACTGGTACAGAATCACTTTAAGCTTCAATTCTCATTCATGAGAAATCAAACAAGGAAAAGCATACTCAATGTAAAGTAACTTTTCATTTTTTCCCAGTCATAGTGCTCTAAATTCACTTCATGCCTCAAGAATATAATCTACCTTCAAACTCCATCAATTAATGTATTTAAAATTTTAATATATCAAACTAGCCTCAGATTTTCTCAAACTGAACATTAATTTCTCAGTATTAAAAATTGTACCCTCACCCTCCACATAAAAAAAAGGTTTGGCAAATGTTTTTATAACCAATTACAAATAAAATCATACCATTAGATTAAAAGGTGCAAGAGTTTTCCTTTGACAAGATTTCCTGATCGCTTAGCATGTGCACTTTCTAGTTAGCCACAGCACATTCGCTTGTATATAACTAAGTAAAACATTAATATTATCAATCAAGCTCTCTGAAATTTAAACTTTCAGTTCTTATTCAATTACATTAAACCTAAGTTAAATAACATAATACTATCAATAACTTCCTCAAATTTGTAACAAAGCAAACTATGTCCAAAAGAAATTTGCATACGGCAGCATAGCTTTGGGGGGAGAGTCATAAAGTGCACATTGGGACCACAATTAAACAGTGATATATGCAGGGAAAGGGATACATAGAAACTCAGTATAAACAAGAAATCAAGTATTTATCTCAGAGCAAGAAATATGTAGATGTGGCACTGCATGTGTTTAATGGATTAAATAATATTATAGAATCTCGAGGATAAAACTAAACCACAGAAAAGCCAAGTGCTATATCCAAAGTTCTCACTAAAACAATAACACAACAGTTGATCTCGGGTAGATAAGAACGTGACAGTCTAATATTGTACTTGTTCAATTTAGCTGCTCATAAATAGACTCGAAGTTCACTCATTTTTTCACTATTATCACTGGGGCAGACCGTTGTGACTGAAATAAACAGGTATAAAAGAATTCCAAACACATAAACACAATCACTCAATATATATAATATATCCTTTCTTTCTTGAAGAACAACGGATATCAAACTTGAAATGTTATAAACTTGTGTAAACTGATGATTTCAGTATAAACGTTTAGAGGGAAAAGAAACAACTGACACAATGAGAATGCAATAATTATAAGGCACTGGAAACCGTGCAATTCATCATAAAATTGTCTTAGATATTTCAGTGTACTTACAACGAGGAGTTAAGTTCTCCCCAATAGCAAAAGCATAATGCCCATCTTTATCGTCAGGTCTCCAAGGAGGAGATCCATTACGAGGAATCTCTTTATAATATATTGAAGAATATGCATAATTAGGGACAACCCCAAACTCTTGGGCACAGTATATAGTTGGAAGAATCTGCACAGGAAACAAACTTCAAACTTCACTGTCTTTAAAAAAATTGTGCATACAAGTAAAGCTTCTAAATGACACATAGCTCATTCATGCCAGCTTAAGTTCCAAACTTTTTCTCCAGTTCTCAACTCCACCAACCATGGCACAAACTTAAATGTTCCAAAGATTGGAAATGTATATAATATTACAAACAAACAAAGACAGTCAAAAAGAAAGGGAGTTCCCAGACCAGTTCCACAAATTAATTGAATGCCAGATAGCCAATTGGTGAAAATGTGAGACCACATCCACCAGTGTGACTCAATTTAACTTAACAGAAATCAGCTGTAAATCTGATCACATATATCTTCCCTTCATAATATATTTCCCCAAAACAGCCAGTTACATACTAAATTTATGCAAACACAAAAAAAAACATAAAAGGTAGGAAGGCAATATTAATAGATGACACAATTATAAAACATTAAAACCTAGAAAAAATTGGCGTAAATTAACCACATTATCCCCCAAGCTAATCAACATAGTAATCAGTAAATATTCATTAATTCCAAGCTGATTGTTTAAGTACATTATTATTCTAATGAATATCCAATAAAAGAAAGAAAGAAAATCTATCAATACGTTTCATCAAAGTGAAGTCTAGCATCAAGAAAGCATAAATATTTTAGAAAAATTGGACCTTAGGAGGAGCAGGAGGAACAGCAGGAGACAGATCCCATGCTAAACGGGGTCGTTTTCGAGGTCTTTTATCCATACTCCTGTGAGGAAAATCCACCACTCTCTGGGTCTCCATTCATACCATTCATACAAATGAAACTAAAAAAAAATCACATAGCCAGAAAAATTGGAAATTTTCAAATTTAGGTTTTTCCTAGGCAAATCGTACTTCTTTATACAATAGATCTGTAAAGAGAAATAGAAAAGCAGCATTGACGAAAGATGATGAGGTGAAAGTAACCGTGGTTAGTTAACCACAGGTATAATGTGATGCGAGTTAAGGCGGTTTGGTTTGTTTCGTTCAAATGTGTCGTATCCCATCAGTTGTGATCTAAAGTCGCTAATACATTTTCTGTTTATTTCCAATAAAAAACGCTTTTCAGTATGGGGTAAGACAATGACTAATTAGGTGGAGGCGAATTGCATGGGCTTTTCTTTTCAATGTAAGGTTATGATCTAGAATTGCCCATTACTTATTACTGTGCTTTATAGTTAACTGGCAAGGAGTAGGAAAATAAATGATTTAAAGAATTTTTATTGATATTTTATTGATATGGAGTACAATTTTTTTTGTTAATAAAACTAAACTTGATATGAATTGATTGAAATTACATACTTTTTTTAAATAAAGAAGAAATTACCTGTTTTTATAATCTACTTTTTTAAAACAAAAGAAGAAATTACATCTTTTATAATTATTTAAAACCTTGATAAAATATAGTGCTTCTTATTGAATAAAAAATTATTTTCTTATGCTTTGTATAAAATAAAATTAAACTTGATATAAATTGAAATTACATGCTTTTTTAAACAAAATAAATTACTTCATCCAAACAATATATCATACAAACAATGAATTCTACTAATCATGATATCAATTCCATTGATTTTGACAAGACTTGGGAACAAACAATGAATTCTACTAATCATGATATCAATTCCATTGATTTTGACAAGACTTGGGATTTGATCAAGGGAGAGGCAATGGAGACAAGAGAAGTTAAGAATAAAGGATCCCAACATCATCATTAAGGCAAATAATAAATTACTTTGACCATGTATATTTAGTAAATAGAAGCCTTATTAATATTTTTTTCAAGCTTTGATTTGAAATTTTGATTGTTTTGCATAGATCTATAGATGTGTTTTGATTTCATAATTTGTTTCTTTTTTGCTTTTAGGAGCTCTTTTTATTGTTTGGTGCTCATCTATCTCTTACTACCTTCCATTGATGCATTAGCACAAAAGAAAATGACAATTTTATCATAGATAAAAAAAACAAACACTTTTTAATCAATTTTATTTTATTAGTTTTTAGAATAACTTAATTACTCTTTTTAAATTATTTATTTATTTAAAACCTAGTGCTTTCTTATTGAATAGAAATTTCTTTTCTTATGCTTTATATAATTAGTGCTTCTTTACTTATGCTTCAAACTTAAAAACCGTACTTTATTATTCATAAAAACATACCTGAAATAAATATAATTTATATATATATATATAATAGTATAATATTTTTTTAGATCTCAGTATTTATGAAATGTGTAATTTTTTAAAAACTTTTTTAAGTTCGGTATCTATAAAATGTGTATAGATGACAGTACATATTGTGATAGTCACGTGAGCGGCCTCCCATATAAAACGCTAATTATTTATCGGCTTCCAAACCCCAAAATGTGAATCAATGAGGTTTTTCTCCTTCCTCCTCCTCCTACATTCTTTCTTTTATCACACGAGCAAAATGTATTAACTGACAGTGAAGTTGCGTGGGTTTTGGATTGCTTACGTAAGACATGGCTTCATATAAGGGTATGCTCTCCATAACACTTGCTTATTCCAAAATATGTAGTTTGAAGGTGATCAGGGCAATTTTATTTTGAAAATTCATTCCTTGAATATTTTGGTAAATGTTGCTTGAAGAGCTGTAATCTAGAACATTTTTGAAAAAACTCATTGTCAACTTTGTTTAGATATGAATGTATTTGGTTTAGAAGGGCACAGAGTTGATTAATTAGATGTTTTGATAATGTATTTGGATAAGACATGTATCTAATGATGTTGAACCTCTATTTAGGATCTAATGATTTGTGAGTAAGAAGGAATTCTATTTGTTTTATTGTAATTTATGATTAATAAAATTTAATTACTAATTATGATGAATGAAATACTAACACTCTACAAATTATTAATAAACTAGAATAATTACCCGCGTATAACGCGGTTACAAAAAATTTAAAATCATAACTTTATTTTAAGTGTAAAATATATTTTTATGATAATAATTTTTTTAAATTTTTTATTTATTATAATAGTAGTTATGTATAATAATATTAATATTAATCTAAGGTGAATAAATAAAGTAAATTAATAATAAAGTTGAATATAACAACTTTCTATTAAATTATTAATAATTTTTTTAAATTAAAATACTTAATTAGCATGGAAAATTTTCTAACATATAAATATATTTTAAAATAAAGCAGCCAATTTATTAATTGACTTTTCATATTTATAAATATGTGACACTTTAGAATCAAATGAAATAAATAATATTATTTAAATGTACAATAATTTATTAGGTTAAATATGATAAATATTTTAATAGTACAATTAAATATGGAGATATAAATATAATGACTTAAATATGTTATTTAGCAAATTTTAAAAGAATTAAAACATATTTGAATTCAGTAAATTAAGATTTTTAATTAATTTAAATAATTATAATATCTTATGTTATGAATATGATTAATTTTTTTTATTTCATTAATTTAAAATGTTAAATTATTTTTATAAAAATAATAATTATACTAAATATCCGTTAAGGACTTTTTTTAAATAATTCTAATAACAATTAAATTATTTTTATAAAAACAATAATTATGTTAAATTTTTAGTAAGGAGTGTTTTTATGTATAACACAAATAAAGAGAATATTTTAAAAGAAAAATTTAACACATAAACAATTAAATTGCATTTATAAAATATATTGTTGATTTAGGTCTTTTTTATTAAATAACTAATTAATTAATATTAATTTGTGGATTATAAGTGATGTCTTTTCTTAATAAAAATACTTTGGAAAAATAATATAATTTTTTTTACAAATTTAAGTCAAAACATTCATTATTAGAGTAATAGAAAAAGTATTAATTGAGTAATTATTATTGAACCAATAAGAAGACAAATACATATGAAATAAAAATTTGCATGAGAGAGTGAAACATGTGTTTTTTAAAAAGTTATATTAGGTAAATACTTTACAATTATATCTATTAAGAAACGTTTTTATTTTACAAACTTTATTATTTTATTTTTTCTATTTAAATCAATGTTATAATAACTATTTATTAAATTTAAATAATTAGTGATTAATTTTTCTGATTAATAATTAGTTTATTTTTTTCTTAATTTAATTTAATCAAATTAATACAGCTAGCATACTGCATTAATTATAAATATTTAAATTGACATAAAAAAATTCTTGGTGTGATAAATTTTTTAGGGATCTTGGATGTACTTTTATATTTTAGATGAGTGACACGTATGAGGAGAGGAAGATCTCAACCTTTTTCCTTAGGATTGATTGTTAGGGTATAGAATAATTTATCCTACGTGTTAATTATTCAACAATTTATAATAGGAAATATAACACCAAAATGTAACAAGAATGCAAACCCTTTTTTAGGAGTAATTAAATCAATTCAATAAAAAAGTGGGGATATATATATATTTTATAATTTTTAAGTGAAAGTGCGCATATTTTCTGATTCTCTGATCGTGAAAGTGGGCATAGTTTCTGATTCTCTGATCATGACTAGAGTTGTTGACTTAGTAAGTCTTCGTTTTCATTTGTGGGGATAATCAGTGGGTTTGAGATTAAATAGGGAGATGGCTTTTTCTGCAGCGGTTACTGTGGAGTGTCTTCTTTCTATCTTCTTAAATAATGCTGGCGTTCTCCTTTCCCCCAATGCTCACAAAATGTTTGAAGTTGCTGTGAAGGAGATGAACTCCTTTATGACATTCGTGGAAGGATTGGACAGCAGAAGCAGGGAGACGATGAAGCCCTCGCTCCAACGAGGCTATTCTCTATCTCACAGACCAACTATTCTCTGTTTTCTATTCTATTACCTTAGAGGGAGTGACAATTGAGGGAGAGAGACTGAGACTTGAGGGAGACGAAGAAGTAGCCATTCTTGCTCAGGTGGACCCTGACATGACATGCTCATCGGAGGAAGTAGGCAGATTGCATTTGAAACAGAGCATGGAGAGTAACAAGTACCTGATTGTATTGGACGATGTCAGCCATGACAATGTTCTGGATTACTTGACAACATCACTTCCCGACAACAGAGATGGGAGTCGAATCTTGCTTACCACTAGGAAGACAATATTGAATTTAGATCGTCCCTTCACTTCTTATGCTCTATTTATTGAAATGCGGTTGATGAATGAAGAAGAAAGTTGGGATCTTCTACGTGACAAGGTTTTCGGTGGTAAAACGTTTCCTCCTGAGCTTGAGAAACCTGGAAAGATGATAGCTAAGAGGTGTGACGGCCTTCCTCTTACAATCATTACCGTTGCCCAACTCCTGTCCGATGCTGAGGACTACCAAGAATCATTTTGGGACGACGTAGCAACACAAAGGAATCACCAAGTTTTTGTTGACACATATGATCAAATATTTGAGGTACTACTTCCAAACTATAACCAATTAGGAGACGAATTCAAATTATGCTTTCTTTATATGGGAGTTTTTCCTGCAAAAGATGATATCCCCTGGTCCAAGCTCGTTAATTTGTGGACTGCTGAGGAAGTCGTTGACCCGAGTATAAACTTGTATTCAGTTTCTCATATGCTAAAATGCATGATTTTTCTCGACTACAATTGTCTTGTCATGCTCCACCAATTAACCTTTACTTCGTTTCAATCGAATTTAAGGAAGACCGCATAAACTTATGGCCTCCATTCATCCTGGTGGCACTTCTGCAAAAGAGAAGCTATGAGGACCAACTTTTTCTATGTCCTAGAATGTTATGATGATGGTTTCGAGGAAGGCATACAAAATCAGATAAGATTGAGTGTGCACAGTAATGTTTTATTTGCCGTCAACTCAATCCTGGAAAACTGTGGATCTACTGCAGAATCTCTCTTATGTTTTGGTCCATATACACAATACATGGTACCGATATGTTTTGGTTTAAAGTTGCTCAAGAGGCTCGATGCCCTTAATATCCGTTTTTATGAATTCCCAATGCAAGTATTGGAATTGGTTAACTTAACATACCTTGCTCTCACATGCAATAAAAAGCTTCCTCCGTCTATATCCAAACTTGAATTGGAATACTTGATTATCCATCCTCATATGAGCATCAAGCACTGTGGGGCTCTGTCTTATTTGCCTGTTGAGATATGGGATATTGAAAACCTGAAGCTTCTAGATGTCATAGGAAATGACCTACCGGATTTGGGCAAATCATCCTTGTTTAAGCTTATGAAGTTGTCAAATGTGACAGATGGCAGCTGTGTTGTTGTCAAAAGAGTCCCTAATCTAAAGAAGCTAGGAATCAAAATCGCATTGACGGAAGAACGCTTGGTTCGCTTTGGCCATATTTGCAATCCAACAAAATTGGAATCACTGAAATGTGTCATTGTGAATCCTGAGAAGACGATTGAGGTTGCTTCGTTTCAATGCCTCCCATTTTCGTTGAGGAAGGTGAGTTTGAGTGGGATGGGATATCCTTGGGAAGAAATGAGCAAACTGGCTTCGTTGCCAAATCTTGAAATTCTCAAGTTGAGATGCAATGCGTTTCGAGGTCCAACATGGGAAGTGGAAGAGGATGGATTTCAAAAACTTCTCTCTCTCGAAATTGAAGATTTGGATCTGGTAAAAGGAAAGTGGACTAGTGGAAGCTTCAAAGTTGTTAGAAATGTAATTATCAAACACTGCTACAAATGGAAAGAGCTCCAATTTGATCCAGCATCCCTTCCAATGATTGGTGCTTTTCAAGTGGTGGACAACAATCCTTTGCTTGAAATAGATATAAAAATGAAATTTTGGAATTCCAGGAATGGAACTTTACATGAATTTACGGTGCACTCTTCATGGATATCATAAGCGAATTACAAGGTTAGTAACTCTTGTTCTTCTCTTCACCTACTTGCTATATACTCACTCTGCTACTCATGAAGAAATTAAATCATGTGCCATTACATGTCCTACCCTCCTTTAATTATGTAACCACCCAATATATGTATGTAAATACGTACAAATATTTATCTTTGGACTAGTCTTGTGTGAGACCGTCTCGCGGCGAGATCATTACGCTTTCGGTCTCACAGCGAGATCATTACGCTTTCGTAATTAGTTTTAACTTTTGTAATTAGATAAGAAAAAGATCAAGGATGCAGTTAAGAAAATGTACGACATTCGAATGAAGAAAGTGAACACGCTTATCAGGTGAACAAATATTCCCCTGACTATTCTGTAGTCTGTGCATATTTTGTCTATAAATTTGTACCTTTTGCTTTGTCTGAGTTATACTATGACATTTTGCAAGAGTCACTATTGATGATTAATATTTGGTCTTTAAAATTTTCAACAATTGCTCCTTTGCTTCAGAACATTTATCACATTAGCAACTTAAATTTATATATCAACAAGAAAAATATAATAGTAGTTCATTTTTGTGAAGTTTGATACTTTACATATTTATTCCTCATGTTCTTCATAGAATGCCCACTGTCTTTGCTAACAGCTGCTGTAACTACTGTTTTAAATTCATCAATTTACAATTTGGCATGAATTTGTTGTAAAGCTATACATAAATTTATTTACTCCTGTATTTTTCTTAGCTGCTCTATCTCTCTCTAAATGATGTTAGCATCAACTAGGAGTATAGTGTGACATTTTGGCTTTACTGAATGAATGAAATCTCTCATGTGTTATGCAGGCCGGATGATGCTAACCTGAATTTTTGTCTATTCGAGCTTCAGCTGTTAGATAAAGATTTCTGAATATATCATACTCTTATCAGTTATAATTTTATGGTCGTGTTGTGTTTTAAACCCTCTCTTTGCTTTTCATGTTTGATCTTTTGGCTCCAACCCTCGAAGTCCAGAGATTAGTTTTAACTATTAACTAGATCATTCTTTGCCATTCTATATTCATTGACGTGAAAATAGATCGCGCCGATGACTCTAGGATGGCTACTTGTTTCTCCACTCTGTAAGATCCTCTTCCTTTCTTACAATAATATCAAAAGATACATGGAGGATGCCGTAAGAAATCTGGCGTATGAAGAAAACTATTAAATCTCTAAAGGTGCCGTTATTTGCACTCACAAATCCATAAATAAGCCCATGGAGAAGACTACAATACAACTTTTTTCTTGCATAACTGTAACTATCTTGTCTTGTACTTTGCTGATATCTGACTTTAATCTTGTTTTGCTTATAAATGTGTTTTTCTTTCTTTCTTTCTTTTTTTTTTTGAAATGTTGTTAGGTTTTACTTTTAGCCTTTTCAATTTACTTTAAATCCAAATTAAAATGCAATTCCAAATTAACAATGGCAAGAAACATGCTCTTGTTTGTCAAAGAATTCTCTGCATATGTCAAAATCTGGCATTAGTGCAAAGAATTCTTGGTTGTTAACAATGGCAAGAAACATGTTCTTGTTAAAATATTATATTAACTGTGTACATAATGCCATCCAAATTCTCTTTATATTAAAAATGCTTACATCATGGAAGACATGTATGATTGACTAACAGTGATGCCCTCCAGATACTCCTTCTAACCTTTTGCACCATATGACCAAAGCAAATTGCCAAGTTATAAAATGTTAAAAGGGACGATTGGTAAGGGGTATTGTGGTAGAGTAATGAGAATGAAAGGGTATGAATTCTTATTCATCATGCTTGGTAAAAGATAATGAGAATCCAAAATCTTCAATCACTCCAATTGATTCAATGTATACCTTTCCCCCTTCAATCAATCTCATTTCCATTATCCTCATTGATTACTTTATTCTGAAATTTGAACCAAGCGGCTCCTAAGAATAGTATAGTTGAAGAAGTAAGATAAAGATGAAGCTGCAACTATAACAATGATTGGTTCCAAGTTTTGCAACAGGCCACAGATACCCCTCCAACAAACTCTACTCCAACTCTCCTTGTTCTCTCACTGTAACAACTCTGCTACTCTCAACACTTACCAATCCCACATTCCCCATTAATATGCCGCCCTCTATGTCTCGCCCACGAACCATGTACTCATTGTTCATGCCTGAAACGACGTTATCCAAAGATACACCTGAAGACTCTCTAGAAATGATGCTATCTCCGGTTCTGCTGCGCAATTTTGTTCAGTTTTTTCTTCATTTGCACGCACAAGTGAAGGGGATGGCCAAAAACGACATCAGAATTCAGTAATGGGATCAATAGGATCTTGGCTATCCATTACATGAACAAGGAAGCATCTCAAGGCTATGTAAATCTCATCCTTACTACTGTGTCTCTTATCTCCTATTACGAACACATGAATCTTGCTTCTAATTTCGATCCAACTACTTCCAGGAATCCTGCTTAATCCTTTGTCTCTCATCTTTTGTCTTATATCTGACACATTCTCCCATCTGCCTGCAGCGGAATGTGCATTTGAGAGCATCACATAAGATGAAACGTCTCGAGGATCCAACTCAAGAATCTTTCTTGCTGCTACTTCCCCCGATTCTGAGTTTGAATGAACCACACACCCTCCAAGGAAAGCCTTCCAAAACCCCACCCCCGGATCAAAAGGCAAATTCTGAATGAACCTCTCAGCTTCCTCAAATCTCCCTGACCGCGACAGTAAGTCTATCATGCACGCGTAGTGCTCTGGTGTTAGGAGGTTTGGATCCTCACGTCTAGCCTCATTGAAGAACTTGTAACCTTCATCAACTAGGCCAGAGTGACTGCACCTCAATAGCAAACCAAGAAGAGTAACACTATTTGGTTGGATGCCCTCCAACTTCATCTTCTCATACATTATTATTGCATCATTTCCATGTCATTCTGTGCAAAGCCACAAATCAAAGCATTCCAAGATACTGTGTTTCTTTCCTTCATTCTATCGAAAGCCAATAGACTATCCTCCATGCTTCCACATTTTGCATAAAAACTAATCAAGGAATTTGCAAGAAACAAGCCAAGATCACCCAAGAACTTCATTGCACATGCATGGATGCTCCTCCCCAGCCCTAGTGACCCGATATTCGCAGTTGCAATAATAGCACAAGGATACGTGTGTTGAATAGGTGTAACACCTTCTCTTAACATCTCAATAAAAAGATTGACAGCTTCCTCATTTCTCCCTGATTGGCTACATCCACTGACCATAGTATTCCAAGCAACCACATTTCTCTCCGGCATTGATCGAAAAAGAACCCCAGCTTCAGCAAACCTTCCTGCTTTAGTGTAGCCGCGAAGCAGCGTGGCGTGGGAGAACACGTTTGGTTCTTTGATCTCTTGGAAAGCTCTTACAAAATCATCAATATTGCTCAGTTTGACATAAAGATCCAAGATTGCACTACCCACAAAGAAGTTCGAATCAAGACCGACTTTCTTGGCATAGGATTGGATTTGTTTGCCCAAATTGAGGTCTTTTAGAACAACAGAAGAATGCACAATCGTACCAAATGTGTACTCATTAGGTCTGATGTCTTGACGAAGCATTCCTAAGATGCTTTCAATGGCTTTTCTGTGTTGGTTTTGCTTCGCCAAGTGGCTGACCAAAGCTGTTGCGGGCATTACACCGCGTTGAGACATTTTGTCGAGCAGTTGGTGATCATCTGAGCTGAGTTCCCAAAACTGCCAATTTCATACTTAATTTATGCAAACACAAAAAAGAACATAAAAGGTTGGAAGGCAATATTAATAGATGACACAATTATATAACAGTAAAACTTAGAAATTTGGCGTAAATTAACCACATTTTCATACTCTTGTGAGGAAAATCCGCCACTCTCTGGGTCATCATTCATACCATTAATACAAAAGAATAGTATGGGCTTTTCAGTATTAGGCTATGATGTAGAATTGGCCCATTACTTGCTGTTGGGCTTTATAATTAACCACCTTTAAGAATGCAAAAATACACCCATATTGTAACTAAAAGAAAGATTTATTTTATTTTTTATTTTTATTTTTTTGTAATTTCTCGTGAAAATTAATTTTCAATAAGAGTAAATTTCGTGGTTTTTGCAATTGGCCTGAAGCACTCTATAATGGGAAAACAACCATAAGTATCAAGCTTAATGTATTTATTTGCACTATCCTAACAAAGGTGCTGATTTTTTTTATTATTTTTTTTTAAGTTATTCTTTATTTTGTAAAAAATTTCTCCAATCTTAAATAAGTAAAAATTGAGAAAGCTTGTATGAAGCTTTAATCAATTAATGAGCAAGTAGATTTCTCCTATGTGTTGTTTGTAAGTGGATTATCAGAAGATTGTTACATTTATCTTCTTGCTAAGCATTCCTATCATCAAAATCTGATTTTTGGAAGATTAAAAAAAAAAGGGTATTTAGTGCTTTCTTTCATGTTTTTTTAATTTTAAAACCTCCTTGCTTAAATTAGTTTTGATCTTTGTAACTACAGCTGCAATTTCCAATTCAATTTCATTTAAGAATACTAAGACACCAATTAATTACTCTTGACTTGCTTGGGCGTTTTGGAATAAAGTTTTTAGTGGTAGATGAGGTGGTTATTTAATAATTAGTTTAAAGTAGACTTGTCGTGTGATAGATTTAATTGATATTTAATGCTTCATACACATTAGACATTCAGTTTTGAATTTTCTTAATTTGAATAGCATTTTACAAATTTCAAGTTACTTGGACAAGTGGGTATAAATTTGATGAAGTAATGAACCAGTTGGTATAAAAAGTTTCGGGTTTCGTTCTGTGTTTTATTTAGGGACGTAGTAAATGGTTACAAGTATAACAAATTCACATACTATTCAATATTCTAATTGCTCCACACTTATTCTATAATATTACCTTAAAATTGAGCATTAGGTAGGTTTTAGGTATACAAGTTAAATATAGTGGTATTCATAGATAAACGGATACTTGCAATCATAACATTTTATACCAATTATATGTTGTTACCCAAATCTATCCGACCCTACACAATCCGATCCGACTATAGTTAATAGTATATGATAATTTAATTTAATTTCATTATTTTAAATTTAAACTAATGTAAAAATATTACAAAATTATAAAATACTAATATGATAGAATTAATAATGTTCCTCCATCCCGTAAATATTGTTACATCTTACTAATTAGGACATCTCACAAATATTTTTTATATTTATCTTTTTGGTAAATGAGACTCACACAAAACAATTAAAACATCTCCATGAGAACACACACAATACAACACTAATACAACTACCCACTATACATTAAAATATTAAATCTCACAACCTCCTACACATTAGAATACTAGTATTAGTTTTTAATCTTCGTGCAAATAATGAAAGTAACAACAATCATTAGACGGAGAGGGATATATATTCTGATAATCGGATATACATGGAGAATTAGTACCCTACCCGTATTCGTCGATTTTCTTTTTGGATTTGGGATATACCCATTTCATTATCCGATCAAGCCCACTCTATCCGTACTCAATACTTCAATAATCGATGAATAATCTACCCAACAAGTAAAATTGACATCTCTAATTATATTAAGAATTCTTCTTTTCCTTTATTGCATCAATAGAATCTTAGCTTGTTCAAATATATATAAAAGAATAAGCTAATCATGAAAATATTAAAACAGTGAATTTAATTTTCCACGACTGAAATCTATTTTCTAACTTCTTTCTCTCTTTGAATTTTAACAAAAATTAATGCAAACCATTAAAGACAATACTTATCTCTTTCTCTATGTGGAAACTACCATAGAATATTTTTCATCATTATTAAAGAAAAGTGGCCCCCATCATGCCATAGTTCTTAGAGAAGTAATTTGATATTTTAATTTCATCATTAATATACAGACAGCGGTATAATTCAAATGTATTGAGTATAGTATATCAATTATTTGAACATAATTTCATCTTTATTTTATACTGTACTAGTAATTGACTCTTCACATTGATTCAAAATTCAATCCATATAGAGATTATGTAGAACAATATAAATCTTCACCTCTATGAGCAAAAAGTAAGTTATTATATAATTCATTAATTTGATCAATTCCTCATATTTGAATAAATGTGTTATGTGAAATTGTGTTGTGTGTGAATTTGTTGTGTTGTCAATTATATTTAGGCTATTGCTTTCTGAGGTATGAATTGCCATTTCGGATGCTTTTGTTTGGGAAGAAAAGTTTCAATTTCAGGAATTTTATGGATGAGAGTACAATGTGAAGATGACTCAAATACAATTTTTAACAACATTCGACCTAGTCAATTTGCTTACTCCTGCCTAAAACTTTGTAAGCTGTGTGTAGGACCCATATATTAAATCTATTAGTGATGTATGTGAGTCTATGTGTTTAAAAAGAGAAATGCATATCTTTATTGCGCACGCCCAAAAGCAAAATGTATACTTTCCAGCGGATGGATGAAGTACAAATCTCCATAAATTATCCTGTATTATTGTTTACCCCCTTATCCCACAAAACGCTTCACGTTTGTTTCAAGTTATTTAAGAAAAGTTGTTATTTTTTACCAATTTTGTTGATTTCAGAGGGTATTGTAGTATTTTTAGGTAATAGGAAAAGTACTCCCTCAATCCCATCACAAGGAATGCATTTTGTTATTTTCGCCCGTTCCAATACAAGAGGTGTATTTCCCTTTTTAATAAATGAGATCCACACAAAACAATTAATATATCTCAATGGACCCACACACCACACTAATACACTTACCTACTATACATTAAAATATTATTTCTCTCACCTCATCTACACATTAAATATTATATTCCTTAATTTACGTGTAAAAAAATGCTCTTTATGATGTTACTGATGGATTATAAAATAATGATAGGAAAAGGAGTGATAAATTTAAAATTAAAATAACTTTTAAGATTGTTAAATTAATTGATAATTCTTTATTGGGGTGTGAAGGGTTTTACAAGAAGTAGTACTTTATATTACATTTGATTCACTAAAAATATACTCCTACTTTATATACTAATAAATGTATTTTAACTATATAATAAATATACCATAACAATTGATCGACTCAACTCATATATATTTGTTTTATAAGGGAGTGTTTTAAAAAATTATTATGTAAAATTATAAATTTCTAATATGATACTCCCTCCGTTCACATTTACTTGCGTCGTTATTGTAGATACGAAATTTAGAAAAATTATTTTTTGATTCATTTTATTGACTTTAAGTGAGAATGATAAAGTTGTAATTAAGATATGGAGTAACTTTTAAGATTAAGAATTGATGTAAATTGTAATATATTCTTTTTTGGGTAGTGCAATTTAATATTGATACGATTGAAAACTAAAAGTGTGAAATTTAATATTGACATTTTACAACAATACTTAAAAGTAGTTTTTTTTTTTCAAATTTTCAAACGTGATGATTAATTTGAAATTTCAAACGTGATACGAATAAAATTTATTATACTAATAAAAACTAATAAAATATAAATTTATAAAATTAGTAAAAATAAATAAATCAAATACTTAATATATTTTTAATTAGAGAAATTTTAGTAATTTATAAAATCTTTCTTCGGGACTAGCACGTATAGACCTTATCTATCCATGTTCTACCTGCTGTGGGGTCGTTCGTTCAAATTTCTATGTTTCGATTGATAAAATAAAAATGCATACATCAGCATATATGAAAAAGCATATATCCATTTGACTTATATCCGACATCAGATGTTTACTGAAAAAGCATGCTGCCTTATTATCACCCGTTAATTAAGTTAAGACACCTTATAAGTTAAATAAAAAACCATTAAATTATGAGCACTTTATTTTGAGTTTATATTGGGTTTGAAGTTAAGACACCTTATAAGTTAAATAAAAAACCATTAAATTATGAGTACTTTATTTTGAGTTTATATTGGGTTTGAAAATCAATAAGTATTACTAGAGTATTTTTAATTCTATATATCATATTAATATTGTAAAAAAAAAGTTAAAATTTAGAGATTTTATAACTTTCACATAATAAAATTTTATGACTAGAATAGTATACTTTTTTAAATATATTAATTTGTATTTATATTTTTTTAAATCAAATCATTATTATATTAAACTATATTATTTTATATACTAATTTTTAAAAATTTAAATTTAATTTAAAAAAAAATTAAATTTTATTTAAATAGGTTCAATTAACCAAAAATATAATTTGATTTTTCTTTGCCATATTCCAAGGGTTTAGAATAACAATTTAATGTAAAGATTATTATTTTTCATGTCATCAATCTAAAAATGATATGGAAAAAAATGATATGGAAGCTAACATGAGAATTGTTTGCCATGTCAGCTATCGAGAAGTTAGTTGTGTTTATTTCAGTGTTTTCATAATCGGATCGGAGATCGAATCGGTGGCCTCAACGGTTCACGGTCGGATCGGAGGTTCAACCGGAAAAACTAAAATTACACATTTTCTTATATATTTTATATATGATTATATATTAATATGTTTAGTGTATATTTAAATAAATACCTAATTAAAAAACAATAGTAATAGATTGAAAGAGGAAATTTTAATGTGAAGAAATATGATTTTTGAATTTTAAATTCTTGTAATAGCTAACTACTTCAATCACAAATAAATAAATTGGAAAGAAATATACTAATAATCATTATTTTAATCCGCTTTAATAATAAATATTCCTATGAATTAAAATTTGAAATAAATTTAGAAGGAAAATTTAATTGAATATTGAATTGAAATAAATTTGGGATAAAAAAAATTGATATAAAATAATAATCTAAAAAAAATTAAAAAATATCAAAAACCGCGATTTCCGGTTCGGTCGGTCAAATCGGTTTTTTCAGTTTTGACCGGTTCGAACCGGTTCTTCCCGGTTTTAAGCAAAAATGATTCTTAGAGGGTGATCGGACCGGTCACCGGACCGATTCCCGATCCAACCCGTCGAACCGGCCGGTCCAGTTCTGACAACAGTGGTTTATTTTAAACTCCTTCATATTCTACATTTGTGCCACACTATGAATACATAGTAAAAAAAATTATTTTTTAATCAATTTTATTAATTTTTTGGCAATTACTTGTGATAGACCGTCTCACATAAGGGTTTATGTGAGACAGATAAAAAGTGACACTACAAAAAACTATTTTTTTACCAACGGAATATTCTGTTGGTAAAAGCCTTAATTCCATTGTTAAATTGGCTTACCAACGGATTAGCAACTGAATCCGCTGGTAAAATTCCGTTGGTAAAGTGGTGGTTGGTAAATTTTTTAGCAATGAAAAATCAATTCCATTGGTAAATAATCACGTTGATACTCCGTTGCTAATTTATATAATGATTCCCTTGTTAATCCGTTGGTAATCATCAACGGATTGAATTCCGTTGCTAAAATAGAGAATAAATTCGTTAGCATTCCGTTGCTAAAACAAAAATGTTATTTTTGTTGCTAATCTATTGGTAATTACCAATGGATTGAATTCCTTTGGTAAATTCGTTACTAAAAAATACTTTTTTTGTAGTGTGATAACATAAAAAGTGATACTCAATTAATGAAAAGTGATAATGCTATTTCTTGAACAATTTATAATATAAATGAAAAGTAATAACATCTTATAGTGAAAGTGATAACTATTTTAAAAAAATGTAAAATGGTCTCACGTGAGACGGTTTCAAGAAGACTTATCCTTAATTTTTTAAGTGAGTCTCGTGTAAACTGGACTTACATGTAAATCCTATTTTTAAAAATTACTTATGAGTACATAACAGATAACAGATTACTCTTTAAAGAGTAATAGTTTTTATTTAGAAGAGTAATAATATATGTCTTTAAAGAATAATTTTTTATGTAATAAAGAATAATTGAGAAATAAGGATTTACAAGAATTTAAAGAGTAATTTTTTTTATTTAAAAAAGTAATAATTTATGTCTCTATAGAGTAATAAGTGAAAACATGATTTACATAGATTTACATATAAACTCTATTTAGTTTGCTTGACAAACACTTCTATACAAATTGCATTGAAGTTTGTGTTGAACCTTATGTTTTAGGCCGTTTTAATATTTTATGTTCTATATTGCCCTTATAGTAATGTTGTTTTATTTTTATGGGCATGTAGTTAATTATGTATTTTATTATAGTGGTTTATAGTATATTTTAATCTTGTATTGATTTACTAATTTAATCCTAAGATTTAATAATTATTTTTAAGATTTAATATTAATTTTTAGGGTATAATTGTAATTTATCTTTGTGATTAAGTGGTGTATTTTATAATTGTGCTTCGTGGCTTATTTTATTCTTGTAGTTCATGATTTATTCTTGAGATATTAATTTTTAGAGTATAATTTTTTTTATTTATAATTAAATTATTTAAAATAAAACAAAAGTTATGGGAAACCCTTGCACTATATGCATCCGGGAGTTCAAATCTTCTGCTATATTTTGATTACATTTCTTATTGAAATTTATTGGATAAATAACATTAATGAGAAATATAAATCTATACTTTAACGTTATGTTTATTTTTGGATTAAATGACTCAAATTTAGATTTATAAAAGGTAGAAGCTCCTGCGCTCCCGGGGACACGGTCCGTGTCCCCATGTGAACACAACTCTTCCCTTCTATTTAAACATATGTATTGTTAGAGAATTTAATTTTAAAGTGGTACATAAATTACAAAGGGGTACAGAAATTACAAAGGGGCACGGTGTCCTCGGGGGCACAAGAGCCCCACTCTTTATAAAAATCACCGCCTACAAGACATAGCTCAACTAAAGGAGGCAGTGGATAGACATTCAAATTGAACTGATAACTATGATGTGGGGGTTCGAATTCTACATATGTCATGAAATTAGACCATTTATAAGAACAGTCAAATAGTTAGCTCTCTACCATTAGTTATTTGAGACATATCCAGCTATTTAACGCTCCAATAGGGTATGGACGATGAAGGCTTTTAATACTGGGGTATACCATAAAATCCACCCCCATTTTTTTTATAATTCATCAATAAATCCACCTACTACATTATTTCTCGTAAATTAATATTTTTTTTCTCTGGGGTAAATATCAAAATTAGTCCTATAAGTATGACATTTTCCAACTTTAGTTCTTTATTATTTGCAATTCTCAATTTTGATAATTTTTTGTCCAATTTTAGTCATTTTGGTCCAGTTTTGGTCATTTTTTCAAAATTTTGTCATTTTTTGGTCCACTATTGGTCCTAAATGTATACACTTTCAGACAATTTTTGGACATTTTGTTAACATAAAGGACTAAATTTGGACCAAAAGGTCTTAAACTGGACCAAAAAGACTAAAACTGAACAAAAATGATCAAAATTGAGAATTACAAATAATAAAGAACTAAAATTGAAAAATGTCATACTTACAGGGCCAATTTTGATATTTACCCATCTTTATTATTCTCTTTATTCTCTTCTCTAAAATTAATCAATACACTCTTGCACATATAACTACGTACCCACCTTTTACACATTAATTCTATATAAATTTTGAATCTTCTATTAAAAAAACTCGAAACAAACATACACTATATTATTAATCAATTAATTAAACCTACTTAAATCAATACAAGTATACTCTAAAAGTTAAAAAAGAAATAGAAGAAAATGGAGGGAGGGTATTTAAATATTTATTGACGCGTATTCTTCCAACCGTTTACTCAATAATTCCTCTATATATTTAAGTCTTTCGATCAGGAGACATGACATTTCTATTTTCTTTTATAGAAACATTTTAGTCTTCAGTTTTATTGATTAATACATTTCAATCATGTAAACAATTAAACGGATAAAATAAAAAATGCCCATTTTGAAAAATGTAACACTTTTATTGTCCACTATTTTAAAATTATAAAAAATGCCCACTTTTATGTTTTTTTTATTAAAATATCCCGACCCTCTTGATAACTTTCGTTTCTTTTAATCAATAAATTTGGAACGAATATGGCAATTCGGGACGAGTGCCTATTCGTCTCACATTCATCTATTCGTTCCTAATTTACTTGTTCTTTATTCGTTCTAAATTTACATGTTCTCTCAACTTTGTTTAATCATTTTAAATTTATTCGTTCTAAATTTGTTTATTCGTCCCAAGTTTACCTATTCTGTATTCGTCATAAATTTACCTATTTTTGTTTTATACGGCAACTGAACAGCGGATTTCCCTATCAGAAAACACCTCACATATGCTGATATATTTATGATGGTATTTTAGGAACTCACTTATAAAAGTAATCATTTTTTATATTTTAAAAAGTGATGTACAGAATAAATGTTTACATTTAAAAAATGGGCATATTGATGCATTTACACATAATTGTGTCCTTAATTTAAATATAGAATTGATGTTATTGTGTAGTACTATTATGACATGACTGGTATATGTGAATCAATTAGAAATGGAATCATCATTCCTTATTCTATTCCTAATATTATGATTGGTACATTTAATGAATTGGAATCACCATTCCTTTAAACAAATGAATGGTGATTCATCCCACCCCCTGATATTCTCCATTCCCACACATAACTGAATTAACATTTTATTTTTATTTTTTTATTTATGTTGCATAATATATACTGCAAAAAATTCTAAAAAATATTCTTTTTATGCCCCACACACACACACATATATATATATATAATTAAAAAATTAATCCTTTTCTATTTAATATGTAATATTAGTTAAAAAAATTTGCTATTAAATTATTTAATAAAAAGTAAAATATTAAATTATTTTAAATAAAAAATCCATTCATTTTTATATACTCAGTAAAAAGATATATTGTTAAATTTACTTCTTTAAAATTTTAATAAAAATTTATATAATTAATTTAATATTTATTCTAAATAAAATTAGTAAATTATATATAAAAATTAGTATTATTGATTAAATTAATATTAAATATAAATTTAAGTTTTTATATATAAAATAATTTTTTAATATATATATCTTATATTTTAACAATATTAAAATTTTATTTTATTTTTAATTTAACATTATTTAAATTTGTATAATTTTAAATCATATAAAATATTTATTTAAATTTTAATTCTTTTTAAAAATATATAAAATTTTCATTGAGATTTTAATCAATTTAAATATTTACATAATCTAAATTGTAAATTTAATTTTATAAAAATATTATTAATGAAATTGGATTCAATTAAGGAATATATTTTCTATTACTTTGAGTTATTCTTAAACCATACCAATCATGATAATTATCATTTTTAATCATTCATTTCCTATCTCTATTCCATTCATGAGTTCATTCTATTCCATGAGTTCATTCCATTTCATCCTAATTCCATTAAAAGGTATTCATATTTTTGTGTGGATATTTAAGGTCCATTATTTATAGGTAAAATTTATCTATGCATATTATTAGCAGGTACATTATCTAAATTAAAATACTATCCACTACAAATTGAACCCATCAAATATATTTTTTAACCCTATTATAAGATTTATTTATTGTATTAAGAAATTAATTAACAATTAATCTCTCCATAAAAATAGGAAATATGTTGGGATTAATCCGATAAAAAAAGTCACACATAATATTCAAATAATAGGTTGTATTAAAAAAGATTTATGCTCAACATATTTGTGTTCAATAAATTAAAATCTATGACATTTATTATTGTTAAAAATATATATTAAGAAATATTTATGTACAATATATTAAAATCTGTATGTATAATGTAATGTATTATTCAAAATTTATGTATTCAAAAATATTAATATTTAATTTATTTGTATTCAGAAAGAATTATCTTCCAATATAATATTCAAAACTTATGTATTCAAAAATATTAATATTTAATATATTTGTATTCAGAAAAAATTATATTCGTGATTTACTCCCTAAAACAACACAATAAACCTCCTCTATTCACGGTTCAAAAAATTTTAACGTTTATTTTTATTCAAATTTTATGTATTCAAAAATATTTATAGATAGATATGATAGGATAAGATATAAACTAGGTTAAATATTTGACTATTTGTACTGTTAAGCAACAAAAGTGTTTGGAATATCATATAAATACAACTTATTTTGTACTACAAAAAGTTTCACATTTATATTTTATTACATCCTCTAAAAAAATTTCATTTTTACCAACAAAATATTCCGATTAATAAAAATTTAATTTTATTGTTAAATTGTTTTACCAATAAATTAACAACGGAATCCATTGGTGAAAGTGGTGGTTGATGAATTTTTCCGTTAGTAAATAATTTCATTGGTAAGCCGTTGCTAATAATTTCGTTGCAATTTATCTAATGATTCCATTGGTATCCCGTTACCAACGAAAAGCCCCTCGTACACCGCCACATGAGGTTTCAATTTGGGGCTTTCGGTGAAAATTGATAAAATTTTAAATAAATCCATGAGTTATGGGACAAATTGAACCATTTATATTTTTTGGGATGGAAATCGAATTTTGTCTTAGTTATGTGACAAAAAGTGAATTTAACTCTAACTATTTTGTTGATGCTCATATTTTCATGATTACAAGCATATAATGTAACATATAAATTTCAATGTTTCATTACTATTTTGACCATTATAATAATATAAAAATACTCTTTTTAAATTGTTTTTTTATTTCGTAGAAAAATCTTTACGCCTTTATAATTATATATATTTCCATATTTCTAAATATTTATATAAAGTGAAAACATTCTACCCACATATATTTTCATATTTTTCATTACTATTTTGGCCATTACAATGACATAAAAATACTATTTTTAGGCAGTTTTTGGATTTTGTAGAAAAAACATTACACAATTAAATTCACTTTTTGACCCATAACTAAGATAAAATTCGATTTCTAACCTAAAAAAGATAAATGGCTCAATATTGTCCCATAACTCACGAATTTGTTCCATTTTACGGCGAAAATTGATAAAAAACAGAATAAATCCATGAGTTATAAGATAAAATTGAATTATTTATTTTTTGAGATATAATTCGAATTTTGATTTAATTATGGGGTGAATTGTGAATTCTACTCCTTTGAATTTTACACCTATTTGGAGGCCATGGCTCCATCACCAACAATACCACGTTGTCCTACATACTACAATTTATTTTGTTGAAAGAAAATAATTTTATGAACACGTACTCAAATTTAGTTTATAGCTTTTTCTTTACGCAAACATTTAACGTATCAGGTATGCTTAAAATTTTTAACAACACTATATATATATATATATATTTCTTATCATTGAAACTGTATAAATAATATTGTTATGACTGGAACGGAAATCGATGACACCAACTTTTTGAGATTTAACAAAGCAAAAAAAAAACCTAAGATAGTTAATGTACATATAAATCAACCTTTATTTAAAAATAAAAAATAAAAACAATCATCAAATAAAGACTATAAAGTAAAGCTCTCAACCTCAAAAATTTCTTTTAATCCAAATAAAAATTATTTTTTTAATCCAAATACAGACTAGACTTCAAGAAACAAAATACAAACTTACAAATTATCTAAATATACATTCCAAAATCAAAAGTTTTATAATCTCATTTACACTATTTTTAGTCACAAAATAGGAACTTGAGGTTGAAAGATATAAGGAAAAAAAAAAAGTTCATCCCACTATTAGGACCCCTCCTCTATCATGAGGACTGATAGATGAGGTAAATCACAAGATGTGTCTCAAGTAACTTAAAGATAGACTTACTGTTTAAAAGTTTAGTTGGAAGACCTTTTCAATCGCCACTTAACCTATACCTTGACAATATTAAAAAAGATATAAAAAAAAAAATTCCAACCGCCCTCTACACTTAAGCTATATATGCCTTGACAATATTTAATTAAGAAAGATATAAAAAGTATTCGGCGACTTTTGCTTTTGTTCTCAGTTCTCACCCCTCAGTGATTTTATTTAATATACTCTTTCCATCCTGAAATAATTGTCTTAGTAACTTGGAGTTTCAGAAAAATTATTTTTGAATTAGGGATATTGTGATATTTTTAGATAATAAATAAATTATATAAAGTATATTATTTATGAGTGATATTTTTAAAATTAAGATAACTTTTGAAGTTATTGATTAATGGCAAATTTCTATTTTTAGGGTAAGACATTTATTGTAGGATAGACAAAAATAGTAAGTAAGACAGTTATTATGGGACGGAGAAAGTATAACTTTTCAAAATCGACAGTTTTCAATATGCACGGTTCAACCGAATTTTTTTGACTTTGTTCGATCCAAATTGGTTTTCCTGTTTTGAGTTGAGCTACTTAATAAATATTTAACACATTCAAAAGGTAATTTTGATTTGCATTCATATTCTTAAATTTTTTTTATATAAATATGTGTTAGATAAATGATTGGTTTATTTCAATTTACCTTAATTAAATTTTGAATAATGTATTTTTTTTATGCATAATAATTTGATTTGATTTTTAATATTAATATACTTTTAAATTTAAAAAAAATATATAAAGAAAACATGTATAATTAGGATTTCATTTTAAAAAAATACAAATTGTTAAAGAAATTTTGGTATAATAATTATCTTAAAAAATAATAATTCATGATTAATTAAAATAAATCAATTTAAAATTCAAAATATTAATCATAATCATAACAAAAGTATTAATTGCTTAAATCAATAAACAAATTATTTGAATACAGCTTCTACATCAGAATAATACAGATTTTGCGCTAAACTTAAACTTCATTTGAACCGATATACTTCAAAATTTAGTCATGAAAATTTACTTAGTATCAACTTTTAATTCTGATTGACATTGTGTTAACTACGATAATATATTTAATCTATATAAATAGTTATTAAACACACTACAGAATTTTATAGAATTTCGAATGTCCTTATTAATGCATCGATGGCAATACAGCCGTTAGTTAATGTCGACTTCTCATTTTGAGATGTATTACTCCCTCGTCCCGGATATTTTTATCCGTTTGTACAGATACATAAATTAAGAAGTGTTTTTTTAATATATAATGTAAAAAAAGTAGAGATAAATTAATAATATTAAGAGAAAAAATAAATAAAATTGTTGGGAATGATGAATAAAAGTGTAAAAAAGTAAATAAAGTTATTGGGATTGATGAATAAAATAAAAAAGTAGATGGAGTATATAAGATGTGTAGTGTATTTTTATCATTAATGGAATGAATAAAAATAAGTGGGACACCCAAAAATGAAAAGTGAGTAAAAATACATGTAACAGAGGGAGTATATTAATTCGTTATCGACTTCACGTTGGTATTTAAATAATAATAATAGTATTATTATTATTTTTAAATATTTTACAGGTATAGAAAAATCATCATATTTACTTCAAAGCTATGATTAATCCAATATATATATATATATATATATATATATATATATATATATATATATATATATATATATATATTCTTTTACATAACCCAAAATAACAAGGTAGGTGATATGACATGTCAATCACAATAGTAATCGAATAGAATCTAATTAACCGATGGATACGATTTGAAATTTTTTTAAGGTGATATTTTTTTATACTAAATCTCAAATATTGTGATCAAATTATAATTGAAGTAGGAGCGATTGTTTTAACCTATAATAATTTAATATTACTAGTTTTTTTCTAAGTTTATTACACATTCCATCCATCCTTAATTTATCTATTTTATTATTTTTGGTCGTCCACCTTTAGTCTATTAATTTATTTTTTTAGACATATAAACTCACACTTTCCACTAATACAAATAAAATATGAGACTCACACCATCTACTAATATAAATATCCACTACACATAAAATAATAATATTCATTAATACACGTGCAAAAAAACAAATGAATATATTGATGTTAGACGGAAGGATATTACTTTTATGGCAAATTGTTTAGTACACCTGGGTGCACCATGCATTAATTTTCAGAAATTTATACAGTTTTCTGTTTGTTTTTTAATGAAAAATTGAATCTAAAAAACTATATTATGATTATTAAGAAACATATACTCCACTATTGAATAAAAATTTATAAATATTAATATGCACGTGTACACCTAAATACACGGGATATCAACTATACTTTTTTTTTATATTTTAATTTCATAATAATATAAGTAGATTAATTACACGAAATTGTTATTCGAACTGGTTATATATATATACATATATGGAGTATTTGTTAAAAAAAAAAGGGTTTCGTGTATTTACAACTAACCTTTAAACCTTAAGCTATACTCGTATTATTAAGATTAAACTAAATTGTAGGAACTTTTTGTGATGTATCTTATACTCCATATAAAGAATATGCTAGTATAAATAACTTCACATGGGAGAATATATATATATATATATATATATATATATATATATATTCCCTCCGTCCTATTCAAAGGTAGCTTTTGCTTTTTGCAAGTGAATTAAAGAGTATTATTATTTAATGGGTGGTGGGTAGTTATATTAGTGGGAGGGTGGACCCTATATTTTAATGGTATTTGTGGGTGTGCATGGTATCTATGTGTGTAAAAAAGAAAAGATGACTCTTTGGGTGAGACGCCCAAAATGAAAAAATGACACTTTGGGTGGGACGGAGGGAGTATATATGTATATAGTACTCCCTCCATCCCTTTCTTATAGTTACGATTGTTTTTTGCACGTGGTTTAATGAATATATTATTTTAATGTGTATTGAGGTGAGAGAAATAATAATTTAAGGTAATGTGGATAGGTGTATTAGTGGGATGTGTGGGCTCATGGAGAGAGAAGTAATTAATTTGTATGGATCACTGATGAGTGTAGAAATATCATGAATTTAGGGTCCATTTATAGTATGCTTTCATGCAATTATGCTTGGTTTGAGTGTTTAAGTGCCCTAGATTGCTCGATATTTGAAAATATTTGGAGAATTTGTACTTTGGTGGAATTTGTGTGATTTTCAAGTATAAATGAATTCTAGAAGTGAAGAGAAAGATGTAGGAAAAAGCGAATCTCAATTCGAAGTTAAAACGAGGGAGAACGAGCCAAAACAGTGAAGCAGCGCGAAGCTGTCACAAAAATTAGACCCTTGCACAAAAATTCGGGCGAATTTTTGTGAATTTTTAGGAAAAACAAGGGCGAAACAGAGCATTGGAGGTTGAGCACACTGACATAAAAATTCAACCAAATGCATAAAAATTCGATCGAATTTTTATGCAGCTATGCAAAAAAATTCGACGTCTATCACGAAAATTCGATCGAATTTTCGTGAACTTTGTATCTGTCCAGAAAATCAATTTTAATTCTCATTTTGGCTACTTTATCCCTAAGTTTGATTGAGGGAGAGTTGGGGAGACCCAAAATCGCCCACACACACTAACACACTATTTTCCACATAAACTACCATCTTCCATCCATTATTCACCCAATTTTCACTCAATCTCTCTTCAAATTCTATGGATCTTCACACTTTCCATCTACCCATCACATATCTATGGAGGATTAAGGCTCAAGGAGAGAGGAAATCATCTTGAAGGAAGAAATTCAACTCAACTCAAGAAGGGAATATATTTTGACTTTAATTTGTAATTTCTTTATTTTGTTTGCAACAATGAATTTGTGCAAGCATTTTAAGGATGTTTTCATGATGTTTGTTGTTGCCTAGACCTCTTGTGAGGCTAGCCACTTGATGGATTAAGGATCTATGGATTTGTTGGATTTTTAATGGTTTAATTAATGTAATTTTGGAATTTTTTACATGATCTATGATTTACTTGATTTGTATTATGATGTGTGTGGTTAAATTCTCCATTTATGATATTCGAATGGCCATTCCAATACTGTGTTTAGGGATTTGATTGAATCATGTTATAATATGGATTTTGTATGTTAGTATGTGAAGTATGTGGTAACATCTTTATATACTTAGAACATTCATGTGAGAACACTTAATTGGTTTATCAAATTTGGTTGATTAATTGAGTGATGAGACTAATCTTGTTATCATAGTACCTTAAGGGAATTGAGAGTAAGATTCAATCTTTTGTGCTTGAAACTTGTAATGAGTTGAGAACCTAATTACCTTGGCCTAAGGATTAGGGATATATATGTGATTGCTTCTATTCCAATGATTATTGATATTTGTCATTTGAATTTAACAAGCCATGTTGTGTCCTTGATCTTGAATGTGGTTAGCCTTACTTTTCTTTAGATTGTTACTCCATCCATCTCACATTCATCCACCCATCTATCTTCCATGTCCATCGTATCATTGTATCTTTAATTGCTTTCTTAGTTGCTAGTTTGTAGTGTTAAACAACCCCTTCCTTATTGATTAGTCCTTCTAGAGTGAAACATCTTTCAAATACGACTATCCACTTTCGCCCTTGGGTTCGATATTTCTAAATTTTGTACTTGGTCACTACGGTCTACTACGCGATAGAGTACGTTTGCTCTAATCAATTAATACCAAAATTGAAACCAAGTTCATGGCGCCGTTACTGGGGCGAAAGCCTTGGGTGTAATGTGTTTGGATTTGTTAGCTTTACTTAGGATATTTTTCTTATTTTTTGCATCTTATATTTGTTTTGAAAAATTGTTCTAACTTGTTCTTCTTGATAGGTACACCAACCTTAATAGAAGAGAAGAAGGAGCAACAAAAATAGTTAGTGGAGAAGAATTGTAGTAGATCTTGAGAAGAAGAGCATAAAAATGGATCAATGCTACAATAATGGAGTATACGCGGGATGACAAGGTGCTTATAATGTTAATACATTCCAACCGTATCAAGCACACGCTTATTCCGTACCAAGTTCCACCAACCAAAGTCCTCCGTTTACTCCTTTAGCCGAAAATAATGCCTTAATGGAATTGTTTAAAATATATGCTTATGGAAGTGATACAAGGCAAAATTCTCAACCTAGTCTTCCTAGTTATGAGGATCAATATCTTCAAAGTATGTCAACCTGTTATCCTACGGTGCAACAAGAGTGGATGATGCCTAATTCTCAAGTGGATGATATGTCTTACATGCAAGGGAGTACTTTCCCAAGTATTTATCAAGGAAATTATCTCCAAGATCAAAGATGGCAACCACCGAGTGAAGAGATAAAGCCACCCGTAGAAGATAGAGTTGGGCAATTCATGGATATATTGAATGAGATGATCGAAGAAAGAAGATAAATGAGAGAAGAAAGAAAGAAAGAGAGAAGATGAGGAAAATGATAGGAGATTTGAGGCCCTAGAAAGTCAAATGAGTCAAATGATAAGTGAACGGAACACTCTCTACGAAATAGAGAATTTTGATGAAAAGATTGAAGAAAGATTAGAGATAGAAGAGTGTTCAGGGGATAGTGAAGACTCAAGAGACGTTGAGCTTATTGAGGATAAGGAAGACAAGAGAGAAGAGAACTTGGATAATGAAAATTCATTAGAAAGGGGTAAAGAACCTAAGGTAGAAGAAAGCTTAGAGGAGGAAGAGATTGTCTATGATTTCTTGTCTTTTGTTGAGAAAGAAAATTCAAGTAAAGGTGAAGAATCAATAGAGGAATATGAATTTGATGAAGTGGAAAAAGGTCTAGAAGCACTTGAAGATGAATTCGGGAGTGAAATGAGCATTTCTACATCTTTTAACTCTTCAAATTGCATTGAATTTCAAAATATTGTTTATATTGACTTTGTCTTATCTATTGATTATTCTCAATGCCTTAGGTACAAAAGAGAGCTTGAAGAGATTTTGGGAGTCTACTTGATAAAAATGAATAAGTGGTGGTCACGAAAAGAGAGGTAAAGGGAATGCAAGCTCAAACGAGTTGAATTTTTAAAGCCAATCTTGAAGGATGCTACTGAGGTCGTTACTTGCCACAAATGCTAGTAGAGGAAGAAGCACAAAGATTAAAATTTGATGGCAAGAACGAACGGTATCCTTGGCCATTTCGATGAGTTCTCCATATTCCGTCTGGCTTGAAGACGTTAAACTTAGCGCTAGATGTGAGACAACCCATCATTATCTTTTTTGCTTTCATTTACTTGCTTTCTTAGTTGTTTTTAGTTTTATCGTGTTTCTTGTATTTTGTAGGTACAAAAGGAGCTTCCCGGTGATGGTCTTGAATTGAAGAAAAGTGCAATAAAGTTGGTAACAAAACTCTTTTCAAACTAAAATTCAACTCTTAGTTAAATTTAAGTTTGGGGGCCGAGATGGTTCATTTTGTTACATGCTCATATTGCTCTTAGTTGTACATTTTGCACCGGCGCACCTTTTGTTCCTCTTATTTTTGTGAGCCTTCTCTTGATTCCTTACTATTGATCCTTCTCTTTTGGAGCTTACTTGGTGATTGTTTTAGACTATGAGATTGAGTTGGATCATGTGATTGAATTGATATGAGCTTGTGTATTTGTTATGGTTGGAATTTACTTGTGTGTGCTTGTTTTTCACTATTGATGAGCCGTGAGATTTTGAACTTTGAATGCGCAGATGTTATGCGATTTATTTCTTTCATGTGTGCATCATTCATGTGTATGTGTTCTAGAACTTGTCATTCGTCTTTCTTGAGGCTACATGTGTGTGGAGATTGTTGAAAATGATCTTAGGTCATCCTTGAAAATTGAAGTCACTAGCCAAATGATATTCTTTACCATAACATTGTTCTCTTGTAAGCCATTTTGAGCCTATGAAGCCTATTCTTTGATTATTAGCTCATTACAAGCCAATAAAATCCACTTAAACCTTTACATAAAACCTTTTGTGTGGATGATTGTTGGAGATGGTTATGAAAGGAGGTTATGAAGATATGAGTAAAAATTGTGCTTGAAAAGGAAATTAAGAATTTTGTGCTTGAAATACAATGAGAGCTAGTGAATGATGATGTGTAAGCAAGAAATTAAAATGAATGAATCTCTAAAAAACAAAAGAGCATAAAAAAAAGAAAAGAAAAGCTCAAATGTGTATTACATAAGGTATGGAGAAAAAGAGCTACAAAAGAAATGCTCAGGTTCAAGAGTTGAAAAAGGAAGGGATGATGAAGTGCATTAAAAGTGGAGAAAGAAGAAGTGAATTCATGTCGAGAAGGAGTGTTTGAGGAGAAAGGAGACGTCTCTTCTAATCATCCACACACATATTTGAGTCACTTTTATAGATATATTCATACCCTTACCAAAGAGCCTTCATTACATCCAAATATAAAGTCCTATTTGATTAAATGATTGACACATTTTATTAGTGATGGAGAGTTTGAGACTTGTGACAAGCTTGTGCTACTGCGTGCATGTGAATTGATTATGAGTGTAAACATGTCTACAATTTCTACTATCATGAGTGTGAGTGCATAGACTTCCCTGAGAGGATTAGTGAGAATGAGTATTGTGCTTGCATTTATCCCACCATGATTTGTGCATATGTTTATTGATGTTTATGTCATGTGGTTTGATTTGATTGATTAGTTGAAAATGATTATATTCTTTCTTTGATCCATGCTCCAATTCACTCAATTTCTACCCTCATGTTCTTTTTCTTTTCTTCGTTGTTTGGGGACGAACGACACTTTAAGTTTTGGGGGTTGATGAGTGTAGAAATATCATGAATTTAGGGTCCATTTATAGCATGTTTTCATGCAATTATGCTTGGTTTGAGTGTTTAAGTGCCCTAGATTACTCGATATTTGTTAATATTTGAAGAATTTTTATGATTTTCAGGTATAAATGGATTCTAGAAGTGAAGAGGAAGATGTAAGAAAAACGGATCTCAATTCGGAGTTAAAACGAGGGAGAACGAGCAAAACAGTGAAGTAGTGCGAAGCTGTCACAAAAATTCGACCCATGCACAAAAATTCAGGCGAATTTTTGTGAATTTTTAAGAAAAACAAGGGCGAAACAAAGCATTGGAGGTTGAGCACACTGACATAAAAATTCGACCAAATGCATAAAAATTCAATCGAATTTTTATGCAGCTTTGCAGAAAAATTCGACGTCCATCACGAAAATTCGATCGAATTTTCGTGAACTTTGCCACCTGTCCAGAAAATCAGTTTTAATTCCTATTTTGGCTACTTTTTCTCCAAGTTTGATTGAGGGAGAGTTGGGGAGACCCAAAATCGCCCACAACACTAACACACCATTTTCCACACACACTACCATCTTCCATCCATTATCCACCTAATTTTCACTCAATCTCTCTTCAAATTCCATGGATCTTCACACTTTCCATCTACCCATCACATATCTATGGAGGATTGAGGCTCAAGAGAGAGGAAAACATCTTGAAGGAAGAAATTCAACCCAACTCAAGAAGGGAAGATATTTTGACTTTAATTTGTAATTTCTTTATTTTGTTTGCAACAATGAATTTGTGTATACATTTTAAGGATGTTTTCATGATGTTTGTTGTTGGCTAGACCTCTTGTGAGGCTAGCCACTTGATGGATTAAGGATCAATGGATTTGTTGGATTTTTAATGATTTAATTAATGTAATTTTGGAATTTCACACACGATCTATGATTTACTTGATTTGTATTATGATGTACTTGGTTAAATTCTCCATTTATGATATTCGGATGACCATTCCAATATTGTGTTTAGGGATTTGAATGAATCATGTTATAATATGGATTTTGTATGTTAGTATGTGAAGTATGTGGTAACATCTTAGTATGTGAAGTATGTGGTAACATCTTTATATACTTTAAACATTCATGTGAGAACACTTAATTGGTTTATCAAATTTGGTTGATTAATTGAGTGAGGAGACTAATCTTGTTATCATAGTACCTTAGGGGAATTGAGAGTGAGATTCAATCTTTTGTGCTTGAAACTTGTAATGAGTTGAGAACCTAATTACCTTGGCCTAGGGGTTAGGGGTATATATGTGATTGTTTCTATTCCAATGATTATTGATATTTGCCATTTGAATTTAACAAGCCATGTTGTGTCCTTGATCTTGAATATGGTTAGTCTTACTCCTCTTTTTATTGTTACTTCATCCATCTCACATTCATCCACCCATCCATCTTCCATGTCCATCGTATCATTGTATATTTAATTGCTTTCGTAGTTGCTAGTTCGTAGTGTTAAACAACTCATTCCTTATTGATTAATCCTTCTAGAGTGAAACATCTTTCAAATACGACTACCCACTTTCTCACTTGGGTTTGATATTTCTAAATTTTGTACTTGGTCACTATGGTCTACTCAGCGATAGAGTACGCTTGCTCTAATCAATTAATACCAAAATTGAAACCAAGTTCAGTCACATATGCTAAAAAGGAAAATGCAACCATTAGGATGAGACGCCCGAAATGGAAATATGTAACCATTAGCATGAGACAGAGGGAGTATATATTTGTCACCTAAAAATCCATCACTTTATATTAAATTAAATATTACTATTTCTCTCACCTCACTATACATTAAAATATTATATCTCTTAATTTACGTGAAAAAGCAAACGTAAATGTTAATACGGGACGGAGAGAGTATATATATATTTGTCACCTAAAAATCCATAACTTTTCAAGATTTGAATCCGTCCAATTTCATAAGAGGAATAGCCCTGCTTTACGCACATAAAAATAATAAAAATTTCAACACGAAAAGGGAATTGATTTATTTTATTTTATTTATTTATCTTTCAATGTGTGTATTTAATAAAAAGGTGTGTGTATTTAATAACATTCTTATAACAATTAGTGATCTATTAACATTTACATTTATATCCATAGAATTAACCCTAGATATTATAAATAAAAAATATGTCCAAAACTACATTAATGAAATTACAATTATTAACATTAAACCCTAAGAAGATGTTTGTTTTGGGTTTAAGTTGATATAATAAATCAGTAAATAATGTTATTTTATGTTTGTTTTAGGTTTAAGTATAATAAGTTTAAACTTTATGTCAAATCAAATATTAATTGAGGTGAGAGAAGTGATAAAAGTAAGAGAAAGGAAGAAAAAAATATTAATTGATGAGAGATAATGTGTATATGGTAGGGGTGAGTAAATGTTAATAGGGTTAGTATATGTGTATATAGGAGAGATTTAAGGAGATTTAATAAATCTAAATCTGGGGATTAAACCCAAATCAAACACTGTCTAAAGGAATGTTTGTTTTGAGTTTAAGTTGATTTAATAAACTAGTAAATAATGTTATTCTATATTTGTTATAGTATTTGTTTTGTATTTAAGTAGGGTATGTTTAAATTTTATGTCAAATCAAATATTAATTGATGTGAGAGTAGATGAGAGAGAAATAAAAATTATTATTTGAAGAAAGAGAATGTATAATAGAGGGTGGATAAGTGTTAATATGGTGTATAAGTATATATAGTGGAGATTTAAAAAAATTTATTAAATCTAAATAAACCTGAAACCGAAACAAACGTTGCCTAAGGATGAATAATACTTCCTTCGTCAAAGGAATACATGCACATATTTGGTGGAACGGAATATAAGAAAAATAATTTTTGTTGTAATGATGTAAGAAAAAAAGAGGGGTATTTTTGGAATTGAATAAAATAAAGTGTATGATGTAGTTGACTTTGACTAAATTGTGTGTAAAAATAATATGACATTTTTATAATATTGAAGTATTGTAAGGTTATTGATATTGTATATTGTTTCCATTTGTAGGGTGTGTAAGTATTCTTAGAACGGAGCGAAATAGAAAGTGTATAAGTATTCTTATGATAGAGGGAATAAGCCATAAGAGCAATATGTACCAACCATTAGATAAAATATATTCTAATTAACGGCTAGGTCTTTTCCAACTTTCTGTTGACTAGAGGAAGCTTAGGACTGACGAGTTCAGAACAATTATACTTTTTACATTGATACTAAGTCTATCAATAAATATTAAATTCTATGGCAAAATAGAACATAAACTACATTATTCTATTTATAAGGGTAAAATAGATCATAAATTAGGGTAAAAAAAAAAACTGACAAATTTTGCCTTTGTTATATTACAAAGGTTGTATAGAATTATAGGATGAAACTGGTGCCAATTTTTGTGTTAAAAAAACTAATAATAAATTCTTAAACAATTAGGTGATACCATCACTACAAAAAAAGTTTAGCAACCGAATTTATCAACAGAATTCAATCCGTTGGTAATTATCAATGGATTAGCAACAAAAATTATATTTTTTTAGCAACGGAATACCAATGGATTTATTCTCTATTTTAGCAACGGAATTCAATCCGTTGCTAATTATCAACGGATTAACAAGGGAATCATTATATAAATTACCAACGGAATTATTAGCAACGGATTACCAATGGAATTATTTACCAACAGCAACAGAATTAATTTTTCGTTGCTAAAAATTTAGCAACCACCACTTTACCAACGAAATTTTACCAACGGATTCCGTTGTTAATCCGTTGATAAGCCAATTTAACAATGGAATTAAGGTTTTTACCAACGAAATATTCTGTTGCTAAAAAACAGTTTTTTTATAGTGCATAATTAGAAAATATATCAAAATTCCTCCTTTAAATACGATCCATTTCAATTTTAGTTTTTCTTTAATTTTATATGTCATTTTCAATTTTGTCATTTTTTTATCGATTTTTGTGATTTTTGTACAAATTCTGACATAAAACATTAAATTTGGACAAAAAATTTGGTCTAAATGTGATAAAGGACTAAATTAAAAAAAAAAAACCAAAATAAAAAATTACAAATAAATAGAACTAAAATTGAAAACCACCATACTCAAATGATGAATTTTGTTATTTTCTCCCATCACTACAAGGTCTCCGTCGAAAGGAGTGATTACTACAAAGATGTCGGCTCAAGACGTACTTAAGAAGTAGGAGTAATGTATATTAATCTCTTTTAACATCAATAAAATTGTGACTTTTTTAAGCTAACAATTACTCCTAACAATTAGTGATCTATCAAGATTGAACCCATAAATTAGTATGTATGGCCACAAATATTAAGCTTCCACGTAGTGTTGACTAGTTGTGGCTGATGGGGGCCATTCCACATCTATATATCTACACTAATTCATTACATTCTTAGTATCTTTTCCAACATTTATCCCATAAAGAAAAAAAAAATGTTTGATCATATTGAAGTAGTTATTAAGTTTGTTGTTGTCCTAGTTTGCATGATCACATATGTTTTGGGGGAAATAAGGTGCATGGAGGGGGAGAGAGAGGCTCTTCTCAAATTCAAGCAAGAAGTGAAGAAAGACCCTTTTGGTTCTTTGTCATCATGGGGAAGTGAAGTCCATCCAAAGGAATGTTGCAAATGGAAAGGGATCTCATGCAACAAAACCTCAGGTCATGTAACTAAACTCAAACTTCTTGGACACCAATTAGAAGGTGTAATTAATCCATCTTTGTCTGAGTTGCATCATTTGCATCACTTAGACTTGAGTAATAACCATTTACATGGAATGATTCCGCCCGAGTTAGGGAACTTGACCAACTTGCGCACACTTGATCTTAGTGGAAACGGCCTCTGGTCGGAGAACCTCTATTGGCTTTCTCGTCTTCCGTTGTTGTCTACACTCGATTTGAGTGAGACCAACATAAGTGATGCTTATTGGGTGCAACATGTTGTACTAAGCATTCCTTTGTTGGAGAGATTGAGCTTGGGCTATTGTATGCTTAGAGACGTTAAGACTTACTCCACAAATCTCTTTTTCAACGTCTCTTCTTCTCTTTTGCTCCTTCATTTGCCGTCGAATGAGCTCACTTCTTCCACATTCGAGTGGCTATTCAATATAAGTGACAACCTTGTTGAAATAGACCTCTCTCATAATAAACTAAATGGCTCCATTCCACATGCCTTTGGGAAACTAAACTCTCTTCAATCACTCCATCTTTCTTACAACATGTTAGAAGGTGGGATCCCCATGTCTTTGGGGAACTTAACTCATTTGTTTTCTTTAAACCTTCAATCAAATAGGCTTAATGGGTCACTGCCTAAAAGTCTTAGCCAACTTTCCAGCCTCTCTGACTTGGATATTTCTTTTAACTCTTTAAAAGGCACTATCACTGAATCCAACTTCAGGGGACTTCACAATTTGAAGATGTTGGACTTATCCTTCAACTCATTGACATTGAACTTGAGCAATGACTGGATTCCGCCTTTTCGTCTGTTGGCGATAAGTCTATCGGGCTGCAAGATGGGTCGCCAGGCTTTTCCTTCATGGCTTCAAACTCAGACTAATATCTCTGATATTGGTATTGCTTATGCTAATATATCAGATGAAATGCCTAAATGGTTGTGGAATATGTCTTCCCTTGTCTACCTAAACATTTCCCATAATCATATCAATGGCACCATCCCTGATTTGTCATCCACTTCTCTCCATACTCTGGATTTAAGTTTCAACAACTTATCAGGCCATGTACCATTCATTCCTCAAAATCTTGCAATATTCCAGCTTTCTTTTAACAACTTCTCAGGTCCCTTTCCATCTCTATGTCCCCATGCTTATTGCTTGCTCGGGTTTCTCGATCTGTCGAATAACCGTCTGCAGGGAGCACTTCCCAGGCTGTGGAACAAAATGAAAGCATTAGTAATTCTGAAAGTGAATTACAACAATCTCTGCGGTGAAATTCCACGCGATCTGGGCTCTTTAGTCTCTCTCGGAGCATTGCACTTGCGAGTGAACAATTTCTCCGGGGAGTTACCAGCATCTTTGAAGGGCTGCAAATCTTTAAGACAGATTGATGTTGGAAAAAACAGGTTAACAGGAATTGTCCCTCCATGGTTGGGTGAGAACCTTACAGGGCTGGTGTATCTGAGCCTAAGTCAAAACATGTTTTATGGTGGCATTCCTTTGGAAATATGCAGGCTTACACAGATACAACTGTTGGATCTGTCTGAAAACAATCTAACAGGAGAGATTCCCAAATGCTTCCATAAGTTCTATGCATTGTCTGACAGCAGTAAGACGAATTCAACCCTGATTATCCCCCTCTCTGTTTCGACTAAAGGGTACATAGACTGTGCATTGGTTCAATGGAAAGGCCGGAAAGCAGAGTACGGTAAAACATTGGGACTTGTTAAACTTATTGATCTTTCAAGCAATAAGTTAGTTGGTAGCATTCCTGAATCAATTTCAGGTCTTAAGGGATTGATTTCTCTGAACCTGTCTAGAAACAGTTTGAGTGGGAGTATAATTCCAGGTATTGGCCAGATGGAGTCCCTGGAAATTCTTGATCTGTCAAGAAACCAGCTCTCGGGTAAGATACCGATTGGGTTGTCGAAATTGCATTTCCTAGCTGTTCTTGATCTGGCAAACAACAAGCTGACAGGGGAAATTCCAACAAGTACTCAACTACAGGGGTTCAATGCATCTGTTTATGCTGGGAATGATGGATTGTGCGGAGCCCCTCTCCCGTTGTGCCCCAACACATCCATTAGTATGCATCGAGGAGATGATAACGACGATGAAGATGGTGGGCTTGTGATGCACTCTAGTACTCAAGAACTGTGCATAACATTGACATTTGGTTTTATAGTCGGATTTTGGGGAGTTGTTGGTTCTTTAGTGCTGAAGAGATCCTGGAGAGTTGCATTTTTCGACTTCTTCGATGCTGTTTGGAACCGGTTGTACGTGACTACTGCTGTATATTTAGCAAAAGCTAGGCGAAGCTGAATCAAGGTACATAGCTCATCTATTTATGAAACTTTGCTTCCATTTTGCATCCCTTCTCATTGGAATTTTGGCTCATCTTTTATGTATTGCAAAAATAGGAAGAACCTTTTAGATTTGAGTTAGTTTTATGTAGAATGACTGTATGCGTGTGCTCAAATTAAATTGAAATCAACTTGAAGCATACACATAATATTAGAAATGCATCCCGGTTCAGAACCACCGATTCTGGTTCCATGAATGGTGGAATCGAAACTGTACTAATCATATAGTTTAGTTTGAGCTGAACCATAGATTTTGAATTTTTTAAAAAGAGGAGACAAAAATAGAAAAACCACTGCTTTTGAGCTGGTTCGAACCGTTGGTTCTTAGTCCTCCATGATGCTAATTGTAACCAAACCAGAACATTACCATTTGCAGTTTCGTTTTGGCTGGTTCCAATTCGAACCACTGGTTCATTGGTTCAAACCACCACTTCATGTTATTTGGTGCGTTTTTATATAAAAGGCTTTTTTTGTCTTTGAAATCCAATTGAAGAGAGTTTTTTTGTGAACCATATTTCACATGAACCAGAGAGGTTAGGAAAGAACGATAACATTAAAAAATACATTGTCATGTAGTATGATTTTACTTGCAGAGTATTATCTCAATAGTTTCAGGCTTTCAGCATTTTAGGTAATCCTGCTTACTCTTGAGTTTCGGAGGGTATTGCCGCGCCGCGCCCATTCGGATCTTCTGTTTACGCTGTGGAGCTCTTTCAAGATTTTAAATGTGAATTTATTTTATTTTCACTGTTGTTTTTTTTATATGTAATATATTATAATAACTATTATAATAAATACGAGTGATTGATGTTTTGTTGGAAGGAAAAGAGTTGGGTGAAACCGTTTCACGGATTCCCTTATGTGAGGCGGATCATCCATTAACCCATTAAATATATTTTAAAGGCTTTGTTTGGTTGTAGTCAAATTAGAAAATTGGAAAATTAATTATGGAATTAATTTAATTAGATCTTTTATACTGTATATATATTTATATAATACGTTTTTTCTTTTAATTTATATTTTTTATTATTTAAAATATTATTAATTTAAAATTTGTTATTTATTTAATTTATTTTTTGATTTAAAATTATAAATTTATACAATGTGATGCTCAAATGATGAAAAGTGATAAGTTTGTTGTGAATTATATTTCATAAACAATTTATAATATAAATAAAAAGTAATAACATTTAAAAAAAAAGACAATATATTTCTTAAAGAAGTGATAACTAATTAAAAAAAGTGCATTTCACGAACATTTTATTGAAATAATAAAAAATGATAATATTTTCAATAAAAAGTTATTTCAAATCAAAGAAAAGTGATACTCATTTAATTAAATTATTTTACGAATAATTCATTGGAATAAAAAGTGATAACATGCTTAATAAAAAGTTATACATAATAGAGAAAAAAGTGATAAATGTTTAATTTAATTATTTTATTAACAATTTATAGGATGAATAAAAAGTGATAATATTTTTAATATAAAGTGATACCTGACTATAATAAAGTGATAACGAGACAATTGAACTATCCAATGAACTATTAATATTAATAATAGTAATAATAATTATAATATTAATAATATATTTTTTATTAAAACTGAAAATTTTTAATTTAAAACAACATGAATGCTTGGCGTGAGAATTCGAGATTACCGAATTTGATGGGATCTAAAATTGGATTTTTAATTGGTGAGCCAAACAAGATCCCTTTTTTTCTTTAATTATTCTTTTATTTAATATAAAATATATTTATTTGAGTTAATGATAATCCGTCTCACATAAAAGGATCCGGGTCACCCTACCCTTGTTGGAAACGTGAGATTGATGTTTTTGATGGAGACTTGCTACTTGTATTGTAAATAATGTAGTGATGATTTTGTTTATCAATATATTTAGGTTAGAATAAATAAATAATTATAAATTTGCTTGGAAATGGTATTTGTGTTTACTATTTACTCCACGACATGTGTCAATATCTTGACCAGCTATGAAAAGGGGTGGAACTTTCCTATTGTTGTATTCTAGTTAGGTGAAGATCAGCATATTTTTGTCCCTATTTTTGAATCAATGTTACTGAATTGAATTTTTTTTTTTTTTTTTACAAAAAATGTACATAAGTAAAGTTATGGAACTGAAATTGTTTTTATCATTGTGAGGATAAAAACAATTATAATGAATCCAAACTTTTGGATCTTTAGGTTCAATTCTTCATACCTCATCATAGTCTTCTTCATGAACAACCAAAATTCATCATTATTTGGAAAATTTTCAGCATCGAAATCTTGGTCTTCAAAGTGAATCTCATACAACTGTGAAGGAAGAAAGTTTTGTTGAAGAATAAATTAAAGAGATAGAGTTATTAGATGAAGTATGCTTGAATGTTGCGATGCTGAAAAAGAAGTTTAACACAATTATAAAAAAGATGAATAAACAAAATCGCAGCAACGTAAAACCGCATATCCAAATCAACAATTGTCCTCAAGTTTTTTCGGTTCCTAGTGCACCAAATCAAATGAAACGGTACATACCAATTAAAATCTTGCAGAAGTCATTTTTCAACATTGGTCCTTAAAAAATGATGGGGTGGTATCGTCCAAATAACCAAATTGAGATAAATGACATAGATTCGATCAATGTAAAACTTGCCATTGCTTTCGACATTTTGCAAAAGAATGTGAAAATATTCTAAGAAGAATGAAGGGGACTTGAATATACCACCAAGAGTGATGATGTATCTAAATTTGAAAATTGTGATCAAATGGTGTTGTTAACCACCATCGATGATAGTACCAGTTCTTATGATGATAGGTCATAACATCTGTCGCAACATTAGACATTTATTTTTATAAAATTTTAATTATGTGAACTATTATTATTCATCTATTGTTTTAGAGACAAAGATACACTTGAAGTGAATGATGAAGCCTACAAATTATCAATGAACTCAAATCTTTATATGATGAGCTTCTTGGAAATACAATGATTAATGCAAAGTTATTGAATCAATTTCAAAGGAGAATAATGAACTTAAAATGGTGATCACTATATTCATTTTTCGTTTCAAAAAAGATAAAACTTTCAATATAGTACCATCTTTTCAAAATAATTATAGTTTAACTATTAGTGAAAATGCTTCTTTCTACATATGATTCAAGTTAAATAATTATATTTTTCCTATCTATTTATAAAAATCTTCTTCAATGAGCATATAGTTCGCACCTAATTTTATGTCTGTCAATAGCCATTTTGCAATGGACACCCCCAATCCCCATAGATGATTGAATTTAATAACAACAAAAGAAGGAAATAGCCCTGATTTAATTTTACCCGCCCAAATCAAAATTATCACACCACCCACCCACCCTATTCTTCCCCAATTCACAGTTTCAAACCCTAAACACACGCACTCACTCATAACTTGATTGAAGAGAAAAGCATCCCAATTTGATCTTCTACAAATGAACCCATGAATACTCCTTGTCTCTATCGATCTCGACTCTCTTAAATAAAAATATCGTCGTTAATATAATCATTTTATAAATTATATCATATTTCAAAAGATACAGAAATAATTTTGATAATTCAAAAAGATATAGAACTAATTTTCAAACAATATGACTAAAATTGAAAATTTTAAAGATACAGAACCAAAACTAAAACTTAAAGGATTAAAATTGAAATACTAAAAGTTACTGGACTAAAATTATTTTGATAAAAAATATGGAATCAAAATTGATATTTTCTCTTTGATTATTTTTAAAGGAAGGGTATGTTAAAAACATTAGGGGCCTATTGATCTAAATAACAAATAAAAAGGGTTAGAATGATAAAAATAAAAGGTGAGGAGCCAATTTAATCTTTGGAGATAAGATGAGGGGCCTTTGTGACATTTTCCCCAAAAATAATTTAAAATGCTACGTTTACCATTTATTTAGATATAATTTAAAAGCCATTTTACTTTTTATTTATTTATCTGTTTTTTTTTATTTTACAAAGTAAAATTTATTTATTGATAGAGTACAAGGATACTCAAACCCAAAACAAATGCGGCATAACTCCTATTATATAAAAACTATTCATAGCACCAATATTAATGTGTACTATCTTTACAAACTTTTATGTTTATCATTAGCCACGACCTTTTTAACTTGTATCATTTTCATGTTCACCATTAGTCACGATACACCTTTTCCTTTATAACTTGTATCATCTTCATTGGTTGGGTACCCACATTTTTTTTTATTATTTGTTTATGCATTAAGAGACTTATGTACAATTCATCAATATTCAATATACTGAAATGATTTGATTCTTGTATAACTATGAAATTTAGTGATCCAACTATTTTGGTAACCACTATATACTAATTTTGCTTCTATATAAGATTTCATTTAGTCTAGGAATAGAAAGTGTTGTTGAAACTTAAGAATATTTTGTGGATTGGAGGAAATAAAATTAAAATTTTATTTCTAATGAAAGCATTTTTAATTTAAGTGATTTTAAAATCCGGGAATACTTTACTTTGTGATCGACATAATTTAAAATTCAGGATTTTTATCATGGTGATTGATGTAAAACACCTAAATAGTATTTATATATTTATTTTGATCAAAAATTGGAAAAGTATATATTTTATAAAGAAACTCAAACAATATTTTACAATATATACACTCTCAAACTCTTCACACCCAAAACTCACTGTCAATCAATGCTCTTATGTTTTCCACTCATTCTACCCAACACACGCTCCCATGCTATTTATGGATGTTATTTTTGGTGGATGTATTCACCTAAAACATTCTAGATTTCGTAATTATGCTACAAGATTTCGCTGCCAACTTTAACATCTGCCTATTTATCTTCACAACTCTCAACATCTCTCTTCAGCATTCTAGAGTTCCAGAATGCTTAATTATTTTCCATATCATTTTAGACAAGTGTTATTGTAATTCAAGTATATTATAATTAATATCGAAATTAACGCCGAGTTAAATGAATATTAACTAGAGTATTGTATTTTTTATAAATAAAAAAAATTATGGAATACAGGCTAAGGTGGGAATTGACTTAAATTTTAGTGTGTTAGAAAATTTTGGATTTCCTATATAATCTAATTTTAGACAATATGCAATTATATTATCATTTCAAATCAATTCTAACTAAGAAAAAAATGGATGGCATCATTCTAGATTCCTTTGCAAAACTAAATTCACTTCAATCCCTCAATCTTTCTAACAACATGCTTGAAGTTGGAATTCCGACATCATTGGGAAACCTAAGCCATCTGCAATTCTTACACCTTGATAATAACAACATGGGAGGATCACTTGAGAATCTGTTTATGCCGGGAATGATGGCTTGTGTGGACTCCCTCTACCGTTGTGCCCCGACGACACATCAATTAGTCATTATGGAGATGATCATATGGAGGAGAAAGATGCAATCTAGTACTCAAGAGTTGTGCATGACCTTGGTCTTAGGTTTTATTGTCGGATTCTGGGGAGTTGTTGGTTCTTTAGTGGTTCGTCGACGCTATTGGGAATTGGTTGTACGTGACTACCGCTATATTTATGAAGAAATTCAACCGCAGATGAGAAGGGGTAGCTTTTGCTTTTGGTTAATTGTTCATTGTATCCTCATGAAAGAATATCTGGTTTTTACTCTTTATAATATTACTCTTCTAAATGTGTTTTTCTTCCTTTATTTCTCCAATGTTGATAATCTCTAATACCTCAACTCTTTATGAAGAATGAAACATAAGCATTTTGATTTGAAAGTCCAACAACTTTTAGACTTTTAGATTTGGCCTATTATAAGATTTATCTTAAATAAAACCATAGATGACACAAGTTTATTTTCTATATCATTTTGATGTGCCGTTGTTGGTTGAATGAGAGATTGAAGTGAGAAAGTAACTATACTCTAAAAGGAAAATATATGACCTAAATACACATTTTGTTTTTCACTCCTACCTGTTAATCGAATGAGTAGTGTCACAGAATTAGTCCTAGTGAGGAAATAAATATGAACAATTAAGATTTACATGCAATAAGATGCAAGAAATATTTCGCATGCTTGCAAAAGATCTTTAACGTATGATGTGTATGTATTCAAAAGATGTATATCTATTTTAATGTTGGTTCATATATAACACAACAGATCTCCTGTGCCATTTTCGTGCATTATTTTCTGTGTCACTCGTAGAAAAAAACTCTCTTTTTTCTAACTGTAATCACTGGAAGTGATTACTGATAATAATGGCATGAAGGACTTGTAGTGACCCAACCCTACAGACATCGTTTGAAAGATAAGAGAGTAGAAGTAAATTCAACCATTGGTATAGTTCCTTGATTAACACTATCATAAACATGAGTATTTCTGGCTTCTTTTCAACATGCTACTTTGACATGATTTTTTATTGAACTTTGTTAAACACTAAGACAATCAATCATTTGGCCAATCGATACCTAGGAATTGCCATGATGTGCTCATGTTTAGTCATCACTGAACCAACATGTTCAGACATGTCCATATCCTTAGCTAACATATCATTTGGAAGCTCCCAATCAAAGCAATGCACCAACTGAGCCAACACCAACCTCACCACCAACAATGCTAGCTGCAATCCAGGGCAACCCCTTCTCCCGGAACCAAATGGGATAAGTCGAAAATCTCGTCCGCTCGCATCGATACTACTGCCCAAAAACCTCTCAGGAGCAAAGGACTCTGGATCAGACCACACATTAGGATCTCTTCCAATAGCATACACATTCACCATAAGTCTTGATTTTTTAGGTATGAAGAAGCCGTTGACAGTGCAGTCTTCGACCGACTCGTGGGGGATCAACAGGGGAACGACCGGGTGGAGACGAAACGTTTCTTTGATCACACAGTCTAAGTAGTCGAGCTTGCTTAGATGAGATTCATCCACCATGTTCTCCATTCCCACCACGGATTCCAATTCTCTTTGGAGTTTCCTCATTACATTTGGGTGCCTAATGAGCTCTGCTAGTGCCCATTCTATTGTTGCTGCTGAAGTATCCGATCCTGCAGCCAGCAAATCCTGAAGAACATAGATATATGTTTAGTTTTAACTTAAAAGAAAAGATCATTGTTAATTGACCATCTCGTCTTAAAGTTCGAGCAGGTAGAGATGTTTGTATTATATGCTTGAGCCTTATATAGTTCATGGTCTAATACCATCTTAAGCTATTACATCGTCCCACACTTTTCGTTTTTGTTCATCCAACACTTATCTTTCAACATTCAAAAAAAGAAACATGGTTTATATAGTATTATGTATATTAATTTTATTAACCAAACACACTCTAAAAGTTATTACCAGGAGCACGGCCTTGACATGGCGTCGATCAAATTCGAATCCATCTTCTCCAGACTCCATAATACGCATCATGGTATAAACAAAGTCCTCACTCTTCTCCCTCATGTTCTCCACATGTTCATCAATGATTTTCTCAAAGAAGCCATAGAAAAAGTCACTAAGTTCCTTCATTTTGGGTCTAATCCGGTGCACATCAAGCACCCCAACATAAGGGAAATAGTCTCCTACATAAATCCCACCAAACATGTACGTAAACCCCTTCTCCCCATCCGAATAATACTTCTTTCCAAGCACCATCAAACTGTTCATATCCACAGTGAGAGTAAAAACACTGGCACTGACATCAACTGCTCGCGCCTCGTCTTTGAGCGAAGCGACGAGCAGTCCGAGCTCGGCCATTATCACGGACCCGAACTTGTTGATTTTAAGGTTGCTCAACAGCTCCAATGTGCAGAGCTTTCGCATGTGGCGCCAGAACGGGCCGTACTGTCCGAAGATGATGTCTCGCTGCTCGTACCCTATGTACTTGGCTGCCTCACTGTAAGGCCTGCTGGCAAAAGCCAGATCATGTGTCTTGAGGAAAAGCTCTGCTGCTGCAGGGGATGACACAATGACTGTGTTGACGAACTCGAAACGCATGCCCATAATCGGGCCGTGCGTTCGGGCTAGTCGAGACAGGTCCTGGTGGGATGTTTCCCCACCAGGTGAAAATGTCCTAAGATGGGGATTGCTCTAGGACCAGGGGGTGATCTTTTCTTAGTTCTCAGGTGTTGAAACAGAGTCAGAAATGTAATCACCCAAAAGAGTGCCCAAATTAAACCCATTATGGATGAAGTTTGAATCTCAGTTCAAATAGGGTGATCTTGGTTAGAAACATAGAATAGCCTGTTATGTTATATAATATAGTGTAGATTATTTGTGATGTTGTCCTAAAATAGCCTCAGAAAAGTCTGATTTTTTTCCCCATGCATACAGTTTCCTTGGGACAACGTTTCAACACTTTTACTAGTATTGGAATAAATTTTTTTTTTTTTAAGGTAGAAATTGAGAGCATGCAAAGTGTGGTTGGTGACTAAAGATGAGCAGTTCATAAAGAAAATTGGAGTTGTCCTGCACGTGTTTTGCCGTGCCCTTATTTTTCTTTTCTTCACCTGCGAATTTTCTCTGCTATCAGTGACTAATGAGTGAGGCTTGCGTGAATCGGAGCACACCGTGAATCTTTAAAATTTAGTATTATGAGTAAGAGTACATTGTTTTGTTCTAAAGGTTGATTAGTAAGAGTACACCATTTTGTTTTAAAAGGTATACACTTTTTATTTATATATTTTATTTTTCTTCAAAAAATAAAGGGTATATATCTTTATACTAAAAGAAATACAATTTAACACAAAATTCTAAAGACGCACGGAGTGTGCCCCGTGCGTCCCATGCACACAAGTTTTTGCCGTGACTAATTAGGTATGTGACACTGGAGTCCAAATTCCCCGTTTCATTTTCTATTTGTTCCAACAATTTTTGTATTTTATACATCTCCAGCGTTGTTATTTACTGGTGATGTATATTTTAGGTTTGTTCATCTAAATTTAGATTTAATAAATTTATCTTAAATCTCCTTTATATACGCGGACAAATTAAATCTATTACCACATGCACACCCTCTATCATAATTCATACATTCTATACTTAATTATTATTATTTCTTCATTTTTCTATCTCTTTTATCTATTCTCTCGGTATCAATTCATACGAAAATTTTAAAAAAGTTGTAGATTTCTCTCCCTATCAACTTTCGCTCGTCTAAAGAGGCGGCATACAATACATCACACCAAAAGTGTAGGGAAAAAAAACATTTGTTTGCACTTTAGGGACTCTTTATTTTAGAGTTAATAATTTAAGGATATTATATTAGAAATGACAAATTAAGTCTGGATCACTTATGAAGCTTAGTGTTTTTTTTTTTGACAGGACACTTATAAAGCTCAGTTCAATTCGTCACCGTGAAAAAACTAAAATTAAGTTGATGTTTATTTTGGTTTTTGATAAATATATTTTTGCTTTATATTAAATTAATTATACGAAGATATATTGATTTGTGTAGAAAAATATATTGAGAAAGGAAAGATAAAAAGAAAGCATAATAATTGATTGGGAAGAGAGGATAAACGAAGGCTATGTTGGGATCATAGGTTTGTAGTTATAATTAAGATGGATGAAATTTAAAATTTAGGGAAAAGTGTTGTGTACGTATACAAGGGATTGAGATGAATTAAAAGTGATAATAATTATAATAAAAAATAATATTTTAAAAGAAAATAATACTCCCTTCGTCCCCTTCAAAGAGAGTCTTTTTTACATTTTGGGTGTCTCACCCAAAGAGTCTCTTTCCTTTTATATACACATGGGACCCACACACACCCACTAATACAATTAAAATATGGGGTCCACACTCTCACTAATACAACTACACACTACACATTAAATAATAATACTCCTTAATCTACGTGCAAAAAGTAAAAGACATTTTTAATAAGAGACGAAGGAGTAACATTTTTAATAAAAAGTGATAATTAAATACAAAAGCATAAAACAAGATTCTCATCATGAAATCGATGATAATTAATTTTAAAAGTATAAAATGATGTGATCTCACAACTATGCCCAAAATTTAGATATGAGATTTAAAATTAAAACTTAAATTTACAACAGTTTATGTTCCACCATATTCCAAGCTTATTTTTCTATAAAAAAACCTACACCCTCTTCATATTCCATAACTTATTTTTTTATAAAAAATTATACCATATCAAATGACCATTAAACTCTTACACATCTAACGGTAATTTAAGGAATTATTGTAACATGTAGCATGTGATTAACAATTGAAATAGTAGATGAGATAGTGAAATGGAATAAATGATCTCAATTGAACTTCCTATGCATGCTACACACTTTCCTAAAAGATAGTACTCTAATATTTTTTTTTAAATAAATAAATAAATAATAAAATTGAAAACACTCTCATGAGTCCACATGAGGTTATTTATACACTTTATTAAATAATTGTTATTTTTTTAATAAAAAATATTACTACAATTGTTCATGAATTAATTCTAACAACTAACACTTTTCATTACTCCATCCGTCTCATCCTAATGGTTACATATTTCTATTTTGGGCGTCCTATCCTAATGGTTACATTTCCCTTTTTAGCACATGAGACCCACACAAATTAATTACTTCTCTCTCCATGGGTTCACACATCCCACTAATACACCTACCCACCTTACATTAAATTATTATTTCTTTCACCTTAATACACATTAAAATACTATATTCATTAATCCCGGTGCAAAAAGCAAACGTAACCATAAGGACGGGACGGAGGGAGTAGTCATCACTATCACTTTTGATTAATCCAAATAACCGATTATTACTTTATCTTAAAATATTATCACTTCTTATTCGTTTTACGAAAATCTTCCCATGGAATAGTGTGTCACAGAAGTATTTGTCATTAAATTTTTAGAACAAAGTTGAATTTAATGGCCGGATCCTGAAATTAGATCCGGGTGAAGCTATTAGTAATAATAACTCTAAATTGTACAAATATTTGCAAATTCCAAAGTCGCATTCCCAACGGTAGAAAATTTTGAAGGCGTCTCAAATTTGAATTTTATGGGCCACTCCCATTCCCATTTCAGAAAAGGGAACAACGTTAAGTCTTTACAAATACAACCAAAATTCTCCACCCCTAAATTTACTAGCCGTTGTATTGTACTAATCACTTCTCACTCTTTGGAGAAAAGCTACCGAATCTCAATCATCAATCACTTCTTTCCAATCCAGATTTCTGTAAGAATCTCTCGTCTGAAGGTGTTCATCCACGAATCGAATGAGAATGGGTTCATTGACGCCCGATTTCCGGAAGGTGGGGATAGGAATGGCGCCATCTCCGTCGCCCTTTCTAACTCCGCGCCCCGAGAGGAGGAGGCAGGATTCCAGAGGCTCCGATTGGAATTCAAATCGTCACGATAAGGACAAAGAGATCAATGTGCAGGTTCTGCTTCGATGCAGGTCAGTGACTGGAGTTTTATCCTTCTTTTAATTTCTCTGCAACGCTTCAATTTACAATTTTTGAGAAGATCAGCGATGGGGTTTCTTATAATTATGTCTATCTCCCAGGATGAACAATAGCATGTTCTCCATTTCGCTATTTTAGCCTAGTTTTGATAAAATTGTTGGGTCCTTGGATTCCGTTTTGGGACGCTGAAGAATCACTCTATTACTCTAAATCGTATACTAAACAGCATCTGAACTTAGATTGGCATTTGAAGCTTGCTGGTTACTAGTATCTTGCTCATGTTTCTATCAAGGAATAGTCTGACAGCAATTTACCCTTTTATTATCAGCATATGTATTTACAGTACTATCTTGAGAATTATATGTGATTTTCCTTTAGGCCATTAACTGAAGATGAACAGAGGTTGAACACGCCCAAGGTGATATCATGTAATGATAGCAAAAAAGAAGTAACTGTTTCTCAAACTGTTGCTAGCAAGCTAGTGGATAGAGTCTTCACATTTGATAAGGTATGTTTTCTTATTTCTGCCTGACTGTGATAGTACAATTTGAACTTTATTTGATATTGCAGAAATTCTTATGACATGAAAGTTTTCTTTATAGGTTTTTGGACCAAAAGCACAACAAAGATCTATTTATGATCAAGCTATTTCTCCAATTGTTAGTGAAGTATTAGAGGGCTACAACTGCACAGTTTTTGCATATGGGCAGACCGGAACAGGAAAAACTTATACAATGGAAGGGGGCATGAGGAATAAGGTAAGGACTTGAATACCATAGATATTGCAGACAGTTTTTCTAAATCTATCATGTAAATCCAATAATTGAGTTTCTTGATGGTAGGGTGGTGAGTTGCCTGCTGAGGCAGGTATCATTCCTCGAGCAGTTCGTCAAATCTTTGACACCCTTGAAGCACAAAATGCTGATTATAGTATGAAAGTGACATTTTCGGAACTCTATAATGAGGAAATAACTGACTTGCTAGCCCCAGAAGATCAACTAAAGTCTATAGAAGACAAACTAAAAAAACCTATTTCTTTGATGGAGGATGGGAAGGGTTCTGTTAATATAAGAGGACTTGAAGAGGAAGTTGTGTACAGTGCTAATGAAATTTACAGCCTTTTGGAACGAGGTGCTGCAAGAAGACGCACAGCTGACACCTTACTGAATAAACGGAGCAGGTATTCTTAGTTTTAGATTCAGTAATGTGTAATTCTGTTAAAAAATCTAGCAATTATATGTTTACTTTTCTTTTTGTTCACTTGCAGTCGTTCGCATTCTATATTTACTATAAGTATTTACATTAAAGAAGGAACCATTGGAGATGAGGAGCTCATCAAGTGTGGCAAGCTCAATCTTGTTGATTTAGCAGGGTCAGAGAACATTCATAGGTCAGGTGCTCGAGAGGTAAGCATAAAATTTACGACTTTGAAAACATCTCTTATCTTTTTGATACTTGATGGTGTCTAAACAAATTGGTAAATGATCTTGGTTCCAAGTTAACCATAAAAACTCTGAGTCATTATGGTTGGATTTGAATCCCTTGTGTTTGTTCAAATCTCAGCATGCATTCCATGCTGTGGATCCAAAGTAAGCATACAGTTTAACTTTTGTGAAAGTTATAGTTGGGTCTTCAAATGACTCTTTTTAACAAAGAAGTTTTTCTAGTATTAGCAAACTGATATAAGAACATGGTGTTCATTTGTACTGTGCATTCCTTTTAATTTCTCTCCTGTTTTTTCCATGCTGTACAATAATGATTTTGTTGTTTGTTCATTGACTTTAGCATTGGTTATGCTCAAGAACCTATATTTAGTTACTGTTTCTGTATCTTATTTGATATTAAAGGACAGGGACTTCATTAAATGGCTGTGATAAATTTGTTTTCCATGTAAAGACCAAGTTACTATGTTTTCAAATATACATACTATTTGTTATTAGTTAATAGTTTATCTACAGAAATGAATTCCCGATTTTTAGTCGCAGATTTAGTTCTTTTGGCTCCAGTTTCTTAAATAACAGGGTAATACATTATTGTATCTATAAATATGAAATCCTGATTTTTTGTCATATGTTATTGCTTTTGCTCCAGTTTCTTAATAAACAGGGGGTAACATTTTCAAATTTTAATGTATCTACAGAAATGAATCCTTATTTTCAACATAGATTTTGAATGAATCCCTTGTGTCTTAGTTTTCAGCCAGATGTAGTGAAGAATTCTGATGGTGATTTGACTTGGTAATCATTTTCAGATATGATCCAGATTAGTCCTTTTCTCTTCCGGACATGACCCATTACTGAACTAAGTTCATAAGTTGTACTATTCATAAATGTAGAAATGCAACTGACTATTTATGTAGTTTTTATTGTACATAATGAGTTGTAGTATCTAGAGTGATTATTATGTGTGTCTTCAATAGTTCAATTTTGTTTGTATGAGACTATGAGTGTGGAAAATCTCCCTGAACAGTGCAACTACAAGCATGTGATATAGTACGAGTTAACGATGCAAATCCGTGTAACAGGCTCGTGCAAGAGAAGCTGGAGAAATAAATAAGAGCTTACTGACTTTGGGCCGTGTCATTAACGCATTGGTGGAGCACAATGTTCATATACCTTACAGGTGTGAACAAGTGCCATTCTTCAAGTTGAGTGAGCTTCCAAGGCTGAACTGATAGAAAACTCATTTATTCTATACAGGGATAGCAAGCTTACAAGGCTCCTGAGAGATTCTTTAGGAGGAAAAACAAAGACTTGCATCATAGCAACAATATCTCCATCGGCTCATAGTTTGGAAGAAACATTGAGCACTCTAGATTACGCATATCGTGCTAAAAGCATTAAAAATAAACCTGAGGTGACAGAAGCTTACCTTTTCATTTCCCTTCATCTAGTGTTTGTTGCAGTAGCTAAATGAAGCTAATATTTTGAAGGCAAACCAAAAATTCACTAAAGCTGTGCTGCTCAAGGACTTGTACATGGAATTGGAGAGAATGAAGCAAGGTCTCTCTTTTTCTCCCTTTGATTATTTGATAAGGCAGAAGTTATATTACTTCTAAAGCAATTCTCCATTTTGATTACTTCAGATATTCGAGCAGCAAGAGAAAAGAATGGTGTTTACATTCCTCATGAAAGGTTTCAACAGGATGAAGTGGAAAAGAAGGTTAATATGTTCCCAATAACTCTTCTAATGTTCTATGTATTATTACATGTGATCTACTTTAATGCATGGTTAATATCAATGACCAGAATATAGTTATATTTGAATGCTGATATAATATGGAGTATTTAATTTATGGTTTATGCTCATCTTGCAGGAAAAAATTGAGAGGATAGAACAGTTAGAGAGTGATCTTAACGAGAGTGAGAAGGTAATTTTTTATTTCTTCTCATTACTCCATTTTCCAATATTTTTTTGTTTGACTTGTTTACTTATGCAGCAACTTGCTAAATATCGTGAGCTTTATCATGATGAACAAGAAGAGAAATTAAATATCAAAAGTGAGCTTGAAGGCAGCAAGGTACTAGGAAGATTCAATGAAAGAAATTCTACTTTGTAAAAAATCTTTGACCATTATCAACGTAATCATGCAATTTTGTTTCAGAGAATTCTAGAAATGACTCATAAAAGCTTGGAAGATCTAAAAGAGAAATACAAAGTAGCTCTTTCAGTGCTGAAGGAAAAGGAGTCTCACATCTCCAAACTTCAAAATTCAGGTAGGATCAATTTTTTTAGCAACTACCATGTGTTATCCACCTCTTAATTATGGAACCAAATTTGATTTTTGTTTTGATTTTATTTTTTCAATTTGCAGAGAATAGTCTGATAGGTTGTGCAAAGAAGTTGAGAGTCAATTTGCACGATGCAACTGAGGATATTTCTGCTCTTTTTGGAAAAATAGGTTGTCATGTTTTCCATTGAATTATTTCTGTTGCTTTGTATTGTCAATCTATATTTCTTATTTATTCTAATATGATATCCCCAATTAAACCAACGAGTGAATTAGTATATATGCTCATTTTTCTCTAAACATTCCTTGCAGATCGTAAAGACAAATTGGAAAAGGAAAATCAGAACATTCTATTTACATTTGAAGTTCAGGTTGATAAAAGTTTGAAAGACCTCCACCAGATCATCCAGAATTCTGTATCCGAGCAAGAGCAAAAACTCAGAAGTGTTGAGGAGTGCATGACTACATTCCTTGCAAATAAAAATGAAGTAAGATGCCTTTCTGACTTCAAACTTAGCAGTTGTTCATGTTTTCCAAGAAGCTGATACGTCTGATTGCTACTTTGCTTACAAGTCAAATGAGGCCATAGTAGAAAAAGTGAAGAAATTGTCAGAGACTTATGCTTCTGGTAATGTGAACCTGAGGAAGCTCACGGATTCACTGAAGGTGAAAGCATCGTCCGATCTGGAGCAAGTAATGTCTATGATATCTGCCCAAACATCTGAAGTTGAGAATGTAAGAAGAGCATGATCATTGCATGTATTTTGCTCGTTGATATATTTGTAAATGCTACATTATCACCAACCTATATATATGATGATTTCTTGTTTGTGCAGTTCTTGCAAAGTGCATCATTTGAGGCGTGTGAAGTCCTCTCTGACATTCGAAACTCCCTAAATGAACAACAGAAGACACTGGCTTTCTTTGCCCAACAACAAGCAGAGGTTTGCAGGACATAATCATATTATTTACTTGTGTGTTGTGTATGACTTTAAACTTGCATCAATCTTGGTACGTCTAGGGACTAAATCGGAGCTTGGTCTCAGCACAAGTAATATCAAGTGCAGCCATGAAATTTTCAAATGACCTTCACGGACGAGCTTCCCAACTTATGAAACTTCTTGAACAAAGCCAAGCTGAAAATTCCCTCAGAATACAGAATTTCAATAACACATTTAAGGTCCAGTGGAAGCAAATTTGATACTGCTTGAGTGATTTTAACATGATGCTCTTCTTATCAATGAGTTTAATGCAACAGGAAGAAGCATCTAGAGAAGAAAAAGCAGCCATGGACAAAATAGCTGTGATTTTATCAACTCTGACATCTAAGAAAACAGATATGGTGAGTACCTACTGTTCTTTTGTGTCAATATTGATCTGGAGTTCCAGATAACAACATATGCTTGGAATGTACAACGAAACTCAGGTATCTAAGGCCTCAAAATGCTTCGAAGACACTACCACTCAAGAAAGCAAGAAGCTGCTTGTGGAATTGTCCAACATGCAGCATGTCTTAACTTTGGAAATGAGGGATTTGAATGAATACTCCGATAAAGCCAAAGATCACTATGTTGCAGAAACATTTTCATCAAATGAATGCAAAGTTAATATGGAAAGCTTCTTGCATGAATGGTAATTTATTTATCTTTGATGTTTAATGTTTTAAATTCATTTGAGAAGATGAAAAATATCTTCGTCTTTTTTGCACATGCAGTGTTGAAAAGGTGGATAGATCTGGCCAACAGTGGCAAAATGCAAAATTGGGGATCAGTCAACTTGCTTACAAGGGCCTTGAGAACATAAGATCAGCTGTGAAGTAAGTTCACTGAGTATGGTTCAGTTAGCAACAGTTCACACCATATATTTCTCATCAACCACTGTTTGTGTTCAGGACAAATAGTCTCGAAACACATTCCATACATGACAATCTCATTTTCAGTGCTTCATCTATGGATGCAGAATTCGATTCCCGTATAAATGACTTAGTGACATGTACCAATGGTAATATATTTATCACAAACTTGCTGTTACTATCTTTTTCTCTGTAAGGTGATCCATCTTGACAAGTTATGTGCTTGCAGATTCTTTAAAGATAGACAAGGCACATTTCAAGGAAATAAACATGATGAACATGTGCAGCATGGATCAGCTCAAATCAACAAGACTGATTCATAGCGAAAACGTATTGGATATATGCAACAGATTAGAGGAGTGCATTCATATTGATTACTTGGTAAGCATTTTAATGTGTAGTGCAAAAGTGAACATATATGTATCTGCTATTCACTACGTCCTCCCATCTTAAAATGTCATCCTAATTTTCTTTCATAATCTCAATAAAGTGGCTAATGATTTCAAGAAAGTCATAAAATTGGCTTGACTTCTGCACAAACTGATGCATTCCCTCTATAGTAGTGTGGAGAGATAATAGAAGCTGAACGTTTTCGCTTGTCATCGTAAACAGGTCGAGCAGAATACCAACTTGACACCAAAAAAACGAGCAATCGCAGTCCCCAGCTTGGAGTCAATAGAAGAGATGAGAACTGTCATATGTGATGATACCAACAACAGATCAAAATCGGATAACACATCCAGAAGCAAGATTTCGCACGATCAACATAGAACTCCATTTCAGGATGTTAATGGAGTGATGATATAAGCACACTTGGAAGGCCTTCGTATCTTCAAACACATGGTAATGAACGTAGTTTAATGCATTATCATCCACATATAGTTCAACACTCATCAACTGATGAGTAAAGACATCCGTACATATTTTGCAATCAATTTGTCTGGATGCACAAAACTATGTATAATAATGTTGTATGTTAATGTGAATCATGTGACAATGAAAAAAGAAATTTATCATTTATATTAAATAATTCATGGTTCTCTAATTTACAATAGCACTAGATAATTTTTTTTTTTTAACAGCAAAAGAATTTTATAAAAATATTTGAATAGGGTATAAGGAATACCTATTCTGGGCACTAGATAACATTTTTAAAAATTTCATCTTGCTGCTGACTGCTGATATGTATATAGCTGTAGTGTGATGCTTATGCATTTGCTCTATATTAATTGGATATACGAAAATTGAAAGCTCTATGTTTATGACATTTTAATAGATAGTAAAATAATTTATAGATACGAGATTGAGCTAAAATAAATTGGGCGTCATTGAAATATATGATGTACGGTAATTTTGGTTTCAAATTATGGAGCAAATACACCGTTTCACGATGAGATAATTTTACATTTTGTTAATTGTTATAACTTTTAATCTATTTTAGTCTTCGTCTCAATAAAAATTGACACACTTTCTTTTTTATTTTTTAACCCACAATAATTTGACACAAGTACAAGAGTATTTGTTTCACATTAAATTAATAATACTCTATGGGCCTTAAAATTTTGTTAAAAATATGGGAGTTTATACATTAATTACACTTAAGTAAACTTAATTTCCTTCTAAGCCCATTAGTAAAAGCAATAGCCCAATGGATTATAACTTAAGGGGATGTGAGATATAATAATATATCTCATAAAACAAGTAAAGAATCAAGGGAATTTCCATATTCATTAATTGTATATAATATTTTCAAGTTTTATTTACTCACCTAATAATTTTAATTTTAAAAAACTAAACACTCTCTAAAAGTGAACGATATTGTGGGACAAAATAAATATAGTATTTCCTTCGTTTACTCTAAAGATGAACATGTGTTTTTCTCACATAAACTAAGGAGTATTATTATTTATGTATAGTATGTAATTATATTAGTAGTGAGTGGTGGGTCAGATGTGGGACCCTTTAACTAAAAAAGGAAAATGTGTACCTTTAAAATGTACACCCAAAATGAAAAAAATGAAGAACTCTAAAATATGGTATACCCCACCATTAGGGGCCCCCACCGCCCCTGCCCTGAGGATTGGTAAAGGAGGTAAATCGCAGGATGTGCCTCAAGTGGCTTATAGAGAACTTTAGAGTAGATGGAAGGAGTAGACTACATAACTAATATGAGTAGTATTACTTTTAAAAAAACTCATGTAATATATTTTGGGACCGTTTGGTTCGAATTATTCAATCAGAATGACAATGGGTATTATTAAAGAACTCAATCACAATGGAATGGAAAGTAATTGAAGGGTGATGAGTAGTTATTGAATTGAATCAATTGGAGTAATTGAGGAATTTTGATTCACATTAAATCAAACAAACATCAACAATGAGAATTAATACACCTCCACACTCATTAACCCCACCCAATACCCCCAAGCACCCCTTTATATATTTCGATTACATATTATATTCCTTCTAAATTAGTAAGATTTTTTTTAGTTATTAAATAAATGTAACTGTCAACAGTCAAAGTTTGTTTTAATTGGTCTAAATTTATATAAAGTTCACATGAGACCAATTAAAATGTTGATGAGTTTACGTCATTCTAATAAAAATGGACCAATTAGAAGGTTCGCCTAATTAGTATTGGGTAATTTGTCCATTGTCACTTTGTCACATCCTTCCAAGAACAGAGAAATCCACTTGTACCAAGCATTTTCACACATTAGACTAATTACCACTTGTCTTAATAAAGTATTTAAGTTGGTTAAAAATATTTAAAAGAAAAAATATATATAAAGAAGTCAAACTATTGCATATGCATCCACTCGTAAGCTTAGCTTAATCCAATAATATCCCTTGTTTAACATATTGTATTCTAATTTTATATACTCCTTCTAAATAGCACGCCTCATCTAAATTACAATATTTTCCTCTTTTAGTAAAAAGGACTTACTAATGGTCCACCACTACTCATCACATCTCTCTAATACACCTACCCACTTTACATAAAATAATAATACTCCTTAATTTACGTGCAAATAACAAATGTCACACTTTGATCGAGACGAAGGGAGTAGATGTATAGAACTATCTTTCACAATTTGACTTTTACGGATATTAATAGAAGTTATATTTTACTATTAAAATATTTGATATTTTTTATGTATGTAAGATGATATGACAAATTTAAAATTAAATTGTATTATAAAATTATTTCATTTATTATTGTTTTCTCATTTTGGTATGATGACGTGTGAACGGATAGAAATAAAAAAAAATGAAATTGAGTTGTGGAGATAGTAAGTATAATAATATTATAATTTTTGTTTTATAATCGTAAATAATTCTCCACATTTTATAATGAGCACTCTCTAACATTGTGGTATTAATGAGGTAGTAATATAATTGAATTCGTGAAAAATACCTGCTAATGTGGAAAATGCCATCAAATTTTATGATTTTATTTTTTAGAAAAATGTTTTTTTTTCTTTCATTATATAGTTAATGTATGATTATATGTATGATTACGCATGTAACAATAAATAAATAAATAAATAAATATCATTAATACTATTAATTAATTTACGACTGCTTGCCAAAAATAAAATATTGGATTTGTGTATGTGGCGGCGCCACGTTGCTTTTTTAAAAAAAAATTGTGTATGCGGCGTCGACACATTCGTCCTAAAAAATATTTGTGTATGTGTCACTCAGACATTAATCCTGCAATTAATGTTTTATTTTAAGTAATGTAATATTTTAAATATTGTTTTATATAATCTCTACTTTTAATATATTCTTAATAATGCAATTAATATTTTATTTTAAGTTATTTAATATTTAAAGTATTTATAATCTTACAATTAATATTTTATTTTAAGTCATTTTTAATGAAGATTTAATTTAATTTAATCTAATAAAAATATCATTAATATTATTAATTTGTGTATGTGGTAGCGTCACGCTTCTCTTAAAATTTTTTGTATATGTGGCATCACCATGTTCGTTCTTAAAAATATTGTGTATGTAATGCTCTCACATTAATTTTTAAATTAATATTTTATTTTAAGTAATTTAATATTTTAAATATTATTTTGTTTAATCTATCTCATTAATAATTTTTATAATGCAATTAATAATTTATTTTAAGTAATTTAATATTTAAAGTAATTAATATTTTACAATCTTACAATTAATATTATTATATTTTAAGAAATTTTTATAATGATTTAATTTAATTTAATAAGAATATTTTATATATTTTTTAATAAAAATTATTATTTTAATAATGATAAAATTTTTAAATATTTTTAAAAATTTGAATCTTAGAATTAATATTTTATATTAAGTAATTTAACATTTTAAGTAATATTTATTATGCCCCTCTAATTATTAACTTACAATTAATATTTAAAATAATAAATAATGATATTAATTTTTAATATATTTTTACATGTAAATGTTTTAGTTGGGTTATTCAATTAAAAAATTAAAAGTAAAAGAAAAAAAAAGAGTGAGGCTCGGTTATTAATTAATTTACAACTAATAATGATTTGATTGAGTTATTCAAAAAAATTAATTTTTACTTTTAATGATTTGGTTTAGTTATTCAATAAAAAATAATTAAAAGACAAAAAGAGAGATATTTTATTATTAATTAAATTTACAACTAATCATAAGCTTAATATTTTTGTAAAAATACATTTAATAGTAAAGTAAGACGAAAAAAGAAACATACAAATATATATATATATATATATATATATATATATATATATATATATATATATATATATATATATATATATATATATATATATATATGATTTAAAAATTATGTGTAGGATCATGCACATAGTTATTTATGTATAAAATTGCATGAATAATCGAATATGAGTCCGCACGCATTATTGAAATGGTGTACCCACCATTAGGGGCCCCACCGTCCCTGCCCTGGGGATTGGTGGAGGAGGTAAATCGCAGGATGTGCCTCAAGTGGCTTATAGAGAGGACTCACTGTTTAACGTGTGCTTGCAGATAGAGTCCAAACGCATTATTATATGTATGCGTAGTTGTATTAGGAGTTATATGGTAGAAATAATGAACCATGAGATTTCATGAAGTAATAGATATAGTGAACTACTCCCTCCGTCCCATAAAGAAGCTCACAGTTACTGTAGATACGTAGTTTAAGAAAAAATTGTTTTTTGGGGTAGCTTGGTATTTTTAGGTATTAAATAAATTATAAAGTAAGTTATGTGAGTTGTAAATGGGTGACAATTTTGAAATTAAAGTGTGTTGTAGGGTTATTGATTTGTGTGTATTTCCTTATTTGGGGGTGTGAACTTATTTATGGGATGGACAAAAATAGAAAGTGTGAATTTGTTTATGGGACGGAGGGAATATAAGATAAAATATATATTGCCATAAAAAGTATAATTATAAGTATACCATGAAAATTAAAATTAAACTCTAAAGGTAACACAAACACTTGTAAGATTTTTTTCAAGACCTATTACATCTATCAAATAAATAAATAATATAATATTTTAATAAAAAATAATATTTGATTAAAAATAAATGATAATAGTCATTTCATGAACAATTCTAATGTAAATAGAAAATGAATAAGATTTTTAATAAAAAGTTACATCTCATCATGTCCAATCAATCAATTTCTCTAAAGTCTTGCACATGTAATTTTTTTAAGTGTTAAATAAGTGGCGGTGAGATGCGTGTATTTTTTTTATTAAATGAGTAACGGTAAATTTGAACTTTCACCTTCCTCATCTAAAAATTTAAGTTATTAGAATAAAATATTATTTAAAGTAATATATAATTAAATTATTCTAACACTATCTAAATAATACTCCCTCCGTTCCATAAAGAAGTTCACATTTACTGTTAATCGTCAAAATGGATTGTAAAATTTGATGTTTTAATTACACAAAGTATATAATCAAGTTTCATTCGACCACAAATAAGTTGAAGATCTGATTCCGCGAAAGAAATTAACAGTACTATTTGATTAATGAAGTTGTAAGACTTTGATATATAATTAATGGCAGAATATCTTACCCCTACATACGGATCTAGAATTTTTTAAGCACGTATTCGTAACATATACACTTATTAATAAAAATATAATGAATAAAATTTATACTACAATTTATTAGTGAAATGTATTTTAATTTTTTAATAAAACGTTGAGTACTGTAAAAAAAAAATAACATACTCCATTAAGAAACATATATACATTACTTATTATTTAATAAAATTAATATAGATTCGGTAAAATCTGTACAAAAAATTAATTATGTGCATCCGTTGCACTAATATAAACTCATAATTAATTGATGAGATGATTAATGATGACTTGTATTAACAATCACGATCTCCCATTACTTAATAAAGCATGTTACGTTATCTTAGCCAATCATTATTGCAACTAATCAACCATATTTATACGTATAATAAATATATATATATATATATTCTAAATTGATTAATTATATATTAAAATGCTGTTTTCAGTTAAAAGCTCAACAAAGCGATGATGAAACTCGCTTGACCACGACTTTACAAGTAATATACTCATTATTTTGGTTCACGAAAATTAAAATAATTTTCTTCACGTCCCATTACATTCTTCACTAATTTCTTATATATTTGTTTTTATACTTTTCATCCTAAAAAAAATTAATAATAATAAGAATTTCAAAAAAAATTTCAAAGATTCCACAAAAAATATTCACTCAATACATTGCAGCGATTCCATAAAATAATTTGTCTTAGTTCTAATATGAGTATTTTATAATCAAACATGTATTGAGTAAGACCGACTCACATTGGATAATGAATTACTTTTTCTATATATGATTTATCACTTTTTATTAAAGATACTATTACTTTTTATATATTTTACAAATGAGTATTAATCGAATTATTATCACTTTTCATTAATCATATATATATATATATTTAAAAGGACTATCAATTCTTATTCAGGTCACATTACTCATTTTGTAATAAGATGATTCACAGTTCTTTTTCTAAAATATACACTCACTCCTCAATCAATATTCAACAATAGAATAAAGAAACATCAAGTGTATAGTAATAAATTATCATATTCGTCCTTAAAAGTTTTCGCCTTTTACTTAGCATGATGAAGATCAGGAAAAAATGTGATTTTTGAAGATATATATTATGGTATTTTTTTTAAAATATATTTGATGTGTTAGGTATATTTGATTTTTTAAAAAATAAAGTGTGTGAGATGATCATTGTTTTGATTTTTTTTTAATCTTTTTTAGAATGTAAAACTTGAGGAATTGACAAAAATTAAAATTATACGAAACATTTTAAATATATATATATATATTATTATTATTATTATTAATCACATAAGGTTTCTAATTTTGTTTTTCTTAATCTTAATATATATAAAAGCAGAATAAATTTAATCCTGACCATGTATTTTTAAAACAAATCTCAGTCACCCATTAAAATAATTAAATAATTATAATTATGACATTTTCAAATTAGAAAATAATTAAGCAGAATAAATCAAATCATGATCATCTATTTCTAAAACAAATCTCAGCCACCCATTAAAATAATTAAAAAATTATAATTATGACATCTTCAAATTAGAAAATAATGGAAAGGCCCAAGCCCGCAGAATTAGGTCAAATCATCCATTGACCAATCAAATTGCGAGTTATATATGTGGATTCCTCACCCTTTACCTATATAATGAGCCCTCCTTCATTCATTCTAAACACACCGAGAGCGATTCTCTACGAAAATCAAAGACTTCAGAGTTGTCTGAATAGTTCTTCGAATTCTTCAACGAGAATCAACTCAAGAACGGAATACATCTGGGATTCAGGTTCTAAACACCTAAATTAAGCGTTCTACAGTAAGCGTTTTACAGTCAAGTTTTTCAGTGAATGACTTATAATCTGGGATTCAGGTGCTAAACTGCTCGAATTTAAGTCTGCTTAAGTCAAAGTTTTTTCAGAAACGGCCTATAATCTGGGATTCAGGTACTAAACCGCCCGAATTTAAATATTTTTAAGTCGAGCACCCATTAAAATAATTAAATAATTATAATTGTGACTTTTTCAAATTAGAAAATAAGATATTATTTATTAAAAAATTAATAATATTAAATATAGATACAATCATAACCATCTATTTTTTAAACAAATCTCAACTAAGAATAAATCCAATCATGTCCATCTATTTCTCAAACAAATATCAGACACCCATTGAAATAATTAAATTAAATAATTGTAAATTATAATTTTTTTCAAATTAAGAAATAATTAAATAATTAAATTAATTAAATTAAATAATTATAATTATAATTTTTTCAAATTAGAAAATAATTAAAATAAATCCAATCCTGGTCTTGATCATCTATTTCTCAAACAAATCTCAGTCACTCAATAAAATAATTAAATGAAATAATTTTAATTATGATTTTTCAAATTAGGAAATAATTATAATAACTACAATCATTGTCATCTATTTCTCTAACAAATCTCAGTCACCCATTAAAATAATTAAATGATTATAATTATAAAATTTTCAAATTAGGAAATAAGATATTATTTATTATTAAAAATTAATAATATTATATATAAATCAAATTCTAACCATCTATTTTTCAAACAAATTTCAACCACCCATTTAAATAATTAAATAATTGTAATTATAACTTTTTCAAATTAGGAAAAGCAGAATAAATTCAATCATGACCATCTATTTCTAAAACAAATCTCAGTCACCCATTAAAATAATTAAATAATTATAATTATGACATTTTCAAATTAGGAAATAAGATATTATTTACATCTATTTCTAAAATAAATCTCAGTCACCCATTAAAATAATTAAATAATTATAATTATGACCTTTGCAAATTAGGAAATGAGATATTATTTATTAAAACTTTAATAATATTAAATATATTATTTAAAAGTAGAATAAATTTAATCCTGGCCATCTATTTCTAAAACAAATCTCAGTCACCCATTAAAATAATTAAATAATTACTATATGACAACAATATATACACATTATTTCGTGAAATTAAGAAATCTTATTTAATTTAAAACTTTAATAATCTCATTAAATCTTTACCTAATATATAACAACAATAAACTCCAATTTTTTTTTTTTAAAAATAAATATATTACAACTTTATGGCCTATAAATAAATAAATTATATTTTCGTGATATTACATTACATTAAGATATTTAATTTAAAACTTTAATAATCTCATTAAACCTTTTACTAATATAGCAACAATAAACACAAAAAAAATCAAAAAATAAATATATGCCAATTTTTTTAATAATTTTATATGGCAAGAATATATACTTATTATTTTTGTGTTTGTTTGATTAATTATATAGCAACTAACAAAACAGACATTGCCGCCAAACTCAGATGCGTTAGATTGTTTGAGTCTCCTAATTATTAAATTCATGGTTCAACCAATTTGGAATGTGTTATCACGATGTTGAGGTTTGTTAATATTTGTTAGTTTGTTGTTATTTATTTTCTAATCATTTTGATGCATCATGTTGTGATTTGAAACCTGAGTATATTTTGTAGGGATATTTATTTATTTTTATTATTTTATATACTTTTTCAAAAAAATATTATTCGGTTCAAACATCATAAAATCAAATGAAGTTATTGTCCTAAAACTAACTCATACCGTGCGAGTTAACTACTAGTCTTAATAAAATTTTAAAACTTACGGGGGAACTACATAAGGAGTAAATCTTAATAAAATTTTTGGAAAACTACGAAAAAGAATTTTACAAGAGGTGTTAAACTTTTGAAAATTTATGGGAAAAAAACAACATATAGATACTGCCTTTGATAAACTAAAATCTTTTTAAATACATTGAATAATGAGAAGTGTAAAGCTTTTTATTTACAATGAATAATGAGAAGTACTGTCAGCATACAGTCGATTTTATAGTTTCTTGTTTTAAAAAAAAAATTATTACTCTATGAAAACTGTAGCTCTTTAAATGAAAAAAATATATTACTACTTCAAATATTACGATATTTTTTTTAGTTAAATAAAAAATTCGGTAAATAAATAGTAGTTACAAAATGTATTTAAAAATTATTAAGCGATATAGTCGCTTTAAAAAATTATCGATAAATACAAAATTATATTTTGGCTTACTCATAATACCCATACATATCTGCACATTAATGTGCATTGTCAGATAGGAACAAAAATACGTTAGTATAATATTTATACGAATGTACATTAGTGTGCATTTTTAAGAGAGAAACTGAAATTGCGCGATTAAATTGAAGAACTGTACTAATGTACATTAGTGTGCATTCTTGAGAGAGAAACAGAAAATACGTGATTAAATTGAAAAATCTTACGAATGTACATTAGTGTACATCTTTGAGAGAAAAACAGAACATACACGCTTAAAACTATTGTTAAGTACATTATTGTGCATTTTTTAGAGAGAAACAAAAAACACGCAATTAAAATGAAAAACCCTACGAATGGACATTAGTGTGCATTTTTGAAAGAGAAACAATACACTATTAATTAAATTGAAGAAAGAGTTGTTATACTATCCTTAAATCTCTCCTTAAATTTCTTACCCATTTGTTTATCTGATTTAGTGCACATTAGTGTTCAATAAAATTAGTGTTAAGTGAAAACGTTGAATATTAAACATTGTAAATAAGGGTAAAGGTGAAAAAAGAAAATGACGTTATGTATTTATTAACAATTATATTAGAACAATGTATTAATTAGTAATTAGACTATATATACATGTATCTATTAGTAATAATCCCTAAAAATTTTATTGATGGTAGTTGAGTATAAGACATGTCCAAAAATTTACAGAGTAAAATTACTTTAAATCGAGTTTTGCTTAACAAGCCATTCATTAAAAAAACAATCTAAAACTCTCATTATTGACATAAAATCCACCCACATTCCAAGTAATTAAAAGAAGTATTATTTTTTTATTAGAAAAGTAAAATTCTCTTAAGAAGTCTAATTTTGTCATTAAGGGGTCGTTTGCTTGGCAGTATTAGCGAGTATTAATGCAGTATTCGACGTAATACCATATTTGTTTGGATGTATTCATAATACTTTTAGCTCGGTATTATTTCAGCCTGAAATTAACAATACCTTTTTATTGGTATTGTGTATATTACCACAAGAGGTGGGTTACACAATACCATAATTTAATACCTAGATATTATACTTACTTTTACCATTGTACCCCTTTATTATTATTATTATTATTATTATTATTACTATTATTATATTAATAATAATTATTAATAATCATAATAATTAATAATAATAATAATTAATAATAATAATATTATTATTAAATAAATAATAATAATGACATTAATAATAATAATAATCAATAATAATATCTATAATAATAATAATTATTATTAATAAATAATAATATTAATAATAATAATAAATAATATATATAATAATAATAATTTAATATTAATATTAATATTAATAATATTATAATAATAATTAATAATAATAATTAATAAGTATTAATAATAATATTAATATTACTAATAATAATGATGAATAATAATATTAATAATAATAAGAGGTAAATATGTCATTGTACTTATTATCTTATTTGTTAATATTCAATAACAAACATAAAATAACTAATACCTAGTTATCAACAATCTCACTTTTCCATAATACCAAATAATAATACAATTAATCACAAGTCAAACAAATCTCATTATACACAATCCATGTATAACACATACCCACAAGCAAACGACTCCTAATAGTTTACCCACGGTAGTATTTCTTATTATATTTTGATACTATAACTAATATTTCATGTGTTAAATGAGTGAAATATATAAGAGATAGAAAGGGAAAAAATCTATTGATTTTCCGTTATAATCAATTTCAACTTTATATTATAATATCTCTGAAATATATTTTAATTTAAAAACTGTCATGAATTTTCAACACATATAACACATGATCTGCAATTTATTTATTACTAAAACTGCCCTAAAACTAAGTTAAGAATTGATTTTTATTAAAATACATGCAAATAGTAAATTTTAAATTTTACTAATTAAATTTGAAAGGGAGGGAGTATGTTTCTCTTTTATGATACACATAGCATCTCCCTAGTTATGTTTGTATATCATACAATGTCACTGCTCCCAGCGCATAGCTCAAGTGGTAAAGGGGAGTTGGAAAGACCTTCCAACTGAGCTTGGTTGATGCAGGGTGGGGGTTCGAATCCTAACTTTGGCATGAATTTGGCCCCTTGCAAGTACAACTTAAACAGTGAGCCCTTTATAAGCCACTTGAGGCATATCCCTTTATAAGCCACTTGAGGCATATCCTGCGATTTACCTCCTCCACCATTCCCTAAGATAGGGGTGGTAGGGCCCCTAATGGTAAGATACACCATCATACAATGTCACTAATGATATGATTGACAAATTTAAAAAAATCATTATTTAAGGAGTTTATACCTTTTTTAGGGTATAATTTTCTTTTATGCCTATATTTCATTTATCTATGGTAGTATAGCCTAAGAATATTATATCAAAACGGTAAAATAATTTGAACTAACTTTTTTAAAGGAATAAAAGTTGTGCTTCTTTTTTTATATAAATTTTATATCTTTTATATATATTATTCATTCAAATTTAAAATAAGATAGCAATTTTAGAATTAATAAAAAGATCAATAATTTATTGTATCATAATTTTATGTTAGACTTGTGTATGACAGTCTGATTTGAGACTGTTTTTAATTTTTCTTAAATAGTTATCACTTTTTATCATAGTTATTATCATTTTATATTAAAAATATTATCTTTTTTTTATATTAAGAATTTTTCATAAAATAATTCATTACACTACTATCCCTTTTTATTAATTTAAATATTTTTATTTTTTAATAACATATTATCCTTTTCTATTCATCCTAATTTCACAAATTAATAAATTACCGAAAAAAAATTAAATAAATAAATAAAGATGAATGAAAGAAAGAAATAAAGTGAGGTTTGAAAAGTATTCAATATGGGCATTTGGGTAATTTAATTAGTGATTGGCGTTTATCTCTCTGATTCCTTTCTTCCGATGAGAAGATTCTGTTTTGTTTCCTGGATGAGCTATACACCACTTTGAACGAATTTTTAATTCTTGCAAATAATAAATTGATTTGATTTGATATAATAATATTGAGAAAGTTTCTTTTGAAACTGTACTTAGTACAATTTTTTAGATAGGTTAAAATATAATTGTTATAGAGGTAAAATAGGTTAGTAAAGTCTCAGGTGAAATTGTCTTATGACACACTTTCGTAATTATTTATTACTTTTTATTAAAAATATTACTTCATTCGTTTCATAGAAGTTGACACACTTTCCTTTTTGGTTTGTCCCACTAAAGTTGACACATTTCTTTTTTAATATATGGACCCACACAAAAAGCCATTAATCTATTCTCATGGGCCCCACATATCACCTCTAATACAACTACCCACTACACATTAAATATTATTTCTCTCACTCCATTTTACTCCACTTTACATTAAATTATTATACTTCTTAATCTCCGTACCCAAAAAAAATTATATCAACTTCTATGGGACGGAAGAAGTATCACTTTTCTTTTAAATGATCATTTTTAACTTATATTGTATATTATAAATTGTTCATAAAATAATTCAGTGCACTATTATTACTTTTCATTAATTAGTTATTGAGTGAGGCTCCTGTGCACCTGGGCGCACGGAGCACATTCCGTGCGACTTTGCAATTTTCATGCTCCTTTGCAATTTAAACTTCTAGTAATACATATATTTAAATATAATTGGAGGGGAAGAGTTGTGTTCACATGGGGACACAGAATATCCCTCCGTGTCCCTGGGGGCGCATGAGTTTTTGCCTTAGTTATCACTTTTTATCCGCCTCACAGAAATTATTCCGTGGAACGATCTCATACAAATCTTCGCCAAATATGCTTATAAGTATTTAAAGTACTTCCTCCGTCCCGCACCAAGGGTCTCTTTTTTTCCATTTTGGTCGTCCCACCTAAATGGTCCCCTTTCCTTTTTTATACATATGGGTCCCACACTCACCCATTAATACAATTAAAACATGGGGTCCACACTCCCACTAATATAACTACCCACTACACATTAAATAATAATACTCATTAATCTACGTGCAAAAAAGCAAAATGCACCCTTGGTGCGGGACGGAGAGAGTATGTTTTTTTAAAGTATTATACATGAATGATGTATATATATGCTATAGTATACTACCTCCATCCCACTGAAGCGTATGCGTTTTGCCATTTTGGTTAGTTCCAACATAGAGCATACATTTTCATTTTTGGTAAAAGAGATCCAAACAAATTAATTATTTCTCTCTCTTTGGCCCGCACTTCACACTAACACATATACTAACTTTACATTAAAACATTATTTCTCACACTTCACAATACATTCAAATATTATATCCATTAATCTAAGTGCAAAACACAAACACACACGTTTTAATGGGACGGAGGGAGTAATTTATTACAAACATACTTTTTTCACCCAATAAGTTGCAAAACTCACACAAAACTCACTTATTTCTCTTTACTACATTTTCACCCTTAGTTAATATTTTATGCCTTATTAATTATTTCTAATTTCTAATCATTCAAAATTCACTTAAATCATTATTTACCTCTTGGATTTCCAACTTCATGCAACTTTTGAGTTTATAATTTAATACAATTAATCTTAAACTTAATGCACCTCTTGATCATAATCATAACTTAATGCAATTTTTGAAACTTCATTCACCTCTTGAGTTTATAACTTAATCTAATTAATCTTAAACTTAATGCAACTTTTAAATTATAAACTTCATGCAACTCTTGAGTTTATACATTATATGTTTATTTATCACCTATGTATATGCAACTTTCATTACAAAATTTCATGCATCAAATGCTTCACTTCTTCAAGTAATGCGTGTCAACATTATCAAAGCTCTTTGTTGGAGGTGAGTGATCCTATGTTTATTATGATTGACACATTGTGATCCTAATGGACATCTCTCAAGTAAATTTTTAGATTGTTTCCTTTAAAATTAGATGCATAATCACCAGGCCAAAGTAGACGACTTGATGCATAACCGATGCAATAATTTAGATTCTCCATATATAGTTGATTTTTTCAATCTTTTCATTTTATATGTTACACTTTATTTATTTATTGCAAAAGTCATTATAGACTGGTCATTTTTAATAATAAAAAAAAGCCTTTTGAACTCTAGAATATATTACTCTAAGGATTCTAATTAATTTTATTACTATTATATATTGCAACTGGTTTGTGAGAATTTTTATATTTAACAATGATGGAGAGTATTAAGCTCTTCATTACATGGAAACTAGAAAGTGTACCTACGATCAAACAGAGTTATATTAGATTTGTTAACTTCTTCATACCTTATTCACATCATTGGTGGCAATTTCTTAAGTATTTTTATGGATGGTAATTTTCGTTCTAAACGATCAAACAGAGTTATATTAGATTTTATTAAAACATATATTTGACAAAACGTATTCATATTGTATTTCTTTTCTTTTCTGTTGACTTGCTTGATACACCTGTTCTCCTGATTTCAAGAATAATCTTCCATTTGGTGAAAATAACTAATTGAATTGAAGTGGTTTCTTTTATTTTCTATCGTTTTTCTATTTCTTTTCCTCAACTAGAACAGCTATCTTTCTAACCATCATAACCCCTTCTCAGTTTGAATTTCAACATCATATATCAAATGAGACTAAAAGGCTGTAATAAATGATTTTAATTTATTGCTTAAACAAATGATTCTCCTCTCTTTAGAAAGTCATTTCTTCATAACTCCAATGGTCAAACATTGTTTTGCAATTTTATCTTATTACCTAAATAAATAATTGTTAAGTCATTTCTTCTAAACTCCATTTGTCAAACTTTACTTTGTAATGAAAATAAACAAATTCTTAAGAACAAACCATTCAAAATGTTGGAGTTTATCTCCCATTATAACATGTATTTTTGCATGCGTAGTTGAACGTTGCATTTACTATATGGGCTTGTCCATGTAACAACATACCTAAGTTTTGGTTGGATAGGATGATCAATGTAACATATTACTAAATTATTCAACAAAAAATAATTAAAAATAAATCAAGATACATTACAAAATGAATTCCCAAAATAAATTGTGCTTGCGAATGCATCGCACGTTTAAAGAATCTAGTTTCTAAAAAAAGAACTTCACCTTTAATGCCCACATTTGAGGAAAATATCATACATTGCATGTGTTTTGCAATAATGCTATATATATATATATATATATATATATATATATATATATATATATATATATATATATATATATATATATATTTCAATTTCTCAAATGTAAGGATTAATTTGCAATAGGAGTAAAGTTCGTGATTTTTCTTGTAATTAATCTTAATTAATAAATGTATAATTTTTTCATTGAAAAAGTTAAATAAATTTTGAAAAATATAAATGCTTTACTAAAAAAAATCCCCCGAAAGATCAAGAGTAAAATTCTTATACTAAAGAATACAAAATTATGGGTGTACGAAATTAGATCTGTATGCCAAGGTGCACACAAAACTTTACCCAAAAAAATGTGTAGTATATCTTAGGGGTGTAAGAGTCTAGTCAAACGCAAGACTGTTTAAACTTGTTTAAAATATTATAAAGTTTAAAAATATATGTTTGAACTTGTTTGATAAGCTATCAATCTGAGATTGAACGAGCCTTTTATGTTTCGAGCTTTTACCGATTTTCATGTACCGAGCTCAAGCTCGATCCAAGCTTTTAATATTATAGAACACAAAAATGTGTTCAAAATTGTTTAATATCTTTATCATTTCGAACTCAGACAAACTTTTATCGAACAATTCCGAGTCGAGTATCGAGTAATATAATTTAATTTTCATCCTAGTATCTCTGGATCGAAGGGAGTACTAACTACCATATTATTAACAAAATATTTTTTTTCTTTTAGTATAAGAATAATTAATAAATAAAAATTTTCAGCCCCAATTTTTAGGTGTTAGCAGCATTTCACAATATAAGACCTCTTTATTATGCGGGCTTCAATAGAATTATTAGAATCCCCAAAAACACACACAAATGATCATATGAAACTTTGTATTTGTTATTATACCCACCATAAATGTAGTTAGGGTTATTTCATTAATTTAAAATATAGTTTTTTTTTATGAAATTAATATCATCCGAACATATATTAAATTTGACTACATATGATTGATTATATAATTGGAAGGTAGCAGTGAGGGGTCAAATTGTTGTTTGAAGCATTGAAAATAGTAATGGTGCGGGTTGACTCATTTAAATCATATCCAACCTAAAATTTATGATTAATGTTTCATTTTGGTATCTATTAAATACTCATATTAACATTATTCTTTTACTTAATGTTGAATAAAATAACCAAGTTTAACTAAATGTTGTTTCAATTGTTTTTTTTAAACGTATTTCATTATATGTTACGAGTTTTATCCTTTCCAATAGTACAATAAATCTTACAAATGTTGTAGGGCACGAGTTTTATCCTTTTCAACAATACAGTAAACTTAACAAGTGTAGCAGCAAATGGTAAAAATGATCCTAACTAAAAGATACGAATAACAACAAATTAAATTGCTTCGAAAAAGTTGCAAGAATCTACTATGCAATCTTTACGTTTTCTTTATTAATACTTCATCCGTTCGCTTTTAAGGTATCCATTTCACTATTTCTGGCGTCCGCTTCAAAGGTATCAATTTCCTCTATTTAGTAAAAAAAGTACCAAATATGACCCACCACTTCCTTCTAGTACAACTACCTACTTTACCTATAATAATAATACTCCTTAATCCACATGCAAAAAAGCAAATAAGACCTTAGAATTGTTCATGTGCAAAAAACAAATGGATACCTTAGAACCAGATAGAGGGAGTATCATTTTTCATTAAAGAAATTATTATTATTAAAAAAATGCTATTATGTACTAAAACTTGTTCATAAAATATATCATTACACCATTATCCACTTTTTATCAATTATTAAGATATTATCACTTTAAATATGCGTCTCTCACGAAACTCATCTTACGAGGCACACACGTGTTTATTTATTTATTTTAATAAAATACTCCCTCTCAATTATATTTTTATAAGCATCTTTTAGTGTTCAGCCTCACAGGTTCATGATTTTTTTTTTTTTTTTTTTTTTGTAAATATAAGTTGGGAGCAGGTAAGTTAGGAACATGACTTCTCCCAGTTTTGACGGGTAGAAATTAAAAGCAACAAATGATGCAGAAATTTCTAAAATTGTGGGCACAATTTTGAAATTCCAATAGTTTAGTTCACACATTAATTATCAAATAATATTGGTGAACAATTGATACATTTCTGAGTCATTACCAAAAATAGATGGGTCCAATGCTGGGTTTGCTCGAATATATGTTTAAACCTCATTTCTTGGAATAATGACGTTTAGCTATTCTTTAAAATACAGAATGCTTTCCTTTAAAAACATGTAGCATTGCTTGTCTTAAAAAAATTAGTAGTAGTTTGTCATACATAGTATTTAGGAGTATTATTCTTTGTTATAAAGGTAACAATCTACCATACATAAGAAAAATAGTCACTCCGTTTAAGTGAAAAATTATTTTGAAGACATATAATGTTATCATTTGTGAGTCCTATATATATAAAAAAATAATTATTGAAGTGGTACGCGGAAATTGAAAATATATAGATTTATTATTATTCGAGGCAGTCTTGCATGAGATTAATTATCGTAAGTTGAGATAAATTTACACTTTTTTTACTATCTCTATTCCACCAAAAGGTGGCCGTTTGCTCATTGTGAGTAGATTATGGAGTATTAATTTAAGTGCAGCAGATAGTTGTATTAGTAGTGAATGATGAGTCATGTGTGGGGTCCTTTTACTGAAAGTGGAAAATGAGAATTCTGAATGATACACCCAATATAATAAAATGAAGATTTTTTAGTGGGACGGAGGGAGTAATTAGTTATTACTTTTTATTAAATATGTTATTACTTCTCCTAAAAAATATTATCACTTTTTATTTATATTATAAATTTTTCATAAAATAATTCATCGCACAATTATTACTTTTCATCTACTCCCTCCGTCCCACAAGGAAGTGTGAAAGTTATTGTGGGACAGAGGGAGTATTAAATATCTCTTTTTATTAAAATATTACTTCATCTGTTCGCTTCTAAGGTATCCATTTAACTATTTCTGGCGTTCGCTTCAAATGTATCAATTTCTTCTATTAAGTAAAAAAAGTACACAATATGACCCACATCTTCTCTCTAATACAACTACCCATTTATCTATAATAATAATACTCCTTAATCCACGTGTAAAAAGCAAATAAAGACCTTAAAATTGTCCACATGAAAAAAATAAATAATTACCTTAGAAACGATCTGAGTGAGTATTACTTTTTATTCGTCTCATAAACTTTTTGTAAAACGAAATCACATAGCTAGGTCTTTATTTTATTATTGTGAAAGGGAAAGAATAATATTTTTAATAAATAATGATAATAATTTAGAAAAAAAACCCATAAATTGATGTGGAGTGGAAACAAAAAAAACAGCGGGCAGCGGAATTACACTAAACAAATTAACCAAAGCAAGCTTAAAAAGGGGTATCCATGAAACCAATTAAACTCATCCACGTTGTCTCGTTTTTGCCGTCTTTCGTCATTTAAATTACCACAGTAGAGTTGTCTCTAGTTTCGGTGTTCCGTGTTATATTTTAACACCTTCGTCCGTTATAAGTTGACTATTTACTTTTTTTTTTTTTTTTCACGTAGATTAAGCAGTATTATTATTATATGTAAAGTGAGTAATTATATTAGAGTAAAGTGGTAGATCATATTATTTACTTTTTTACTAAATAGAAAAAATAAATACATTTAAAGCGGACGCCAAAAATAGTAAAATAGATACCTTAGAAGCGGACGGAGGGAATAATAAGTTTAATAATAATTGTTAATTTTTTTAAGTAGATGGGTACTCAAACGAAATAATTAATATATTTTCGTGAGATTATAGACAATACTAATATAATTATTCATCGTACATTAAAATATTATCTCTCAATTTATTGTATATTGAAATACTCTCTCTGTCTCATTTTAATTTTATATATTTTCAAATCGAAGTATTATTTTAATCTTTACATTTAACTTTTTGGTAAATGAGATCCACACATAATAATTAATATATCTACACATGACCCAAATATAAATATTCACTTTACATTAAATATTTTTAATTCACTACATATTACTCTCTTCATCCCAACTATAGATAACAGAATTAATCCGCCCTTAATTAAGGGTTGAGGTGGCTGTTTAAGGGAGTGTGGGGATTATTTCGTACTAATCTAACATAATAATTCAGTAGCAGTATAAAGAACACTCAAGGGTTCCCTCCAGGCGATCTTGTGCCTATTGGAGGTGAATGTTGTTATGTTTTATTCTTTTAAGTTATGCCTTATATATCGAGTGGCCTGACGTCATCCAAATCATCGAATATATCGTCAAGTCACATCATAATAAACGCGTACAGTATGGACATTAAATACAATAGCCTCACGTGACTATTTTTAGGATTCGCTTTAGGATATCCCCTATGCCGAAATCCTAGAGGATATCTGCATAGCTTCCTAGCTTAAGAGGAGCAAGTGGCCAAGAGGAGGCCGAGTCGTCTTGGCCGGGAGAGTGGTCTCTACGCGCCAGGTTGTTCTCAAGTTGGGAGCCTTCAATATTGGGCTTGGCGTCATCTGGACAAGGTCATATTTTCTCTGGGCCAATAGCTAGCGGCCCAATTGTTATTTCCGAGGGCCCAATCTCCTGGGCCCTATCACATTAGCCCCCAGGCCTCGTGGCGACGAGTGTTAAGCGAGTGGAGATGGGGTCTATTTTAATCGGCGCGTGCCTGATTTGAATTTTGAAACCCTTGAAGCGACGCGTCTTTTGCCAGAAGATTCTGAGGCGACGTTTCGAGATCTGGGTTGCACGTTCGATGCTCCGCTCTATCATTGCGCTGTTTGAAGAAGCGTTCCGCATTTATTACTCTCCTGTCAGAGTCGCGTCATTAAAGGGGTGTACCATTATATAAGGATGCATTCTCGTATAGTAATTTCTACGTCTCTTCTGCCTTCCTTATTTCCAATCATACACCTTCTGGCAATCCTTTCACCTGGTCATTGAGTGTCTGTATGAATCCGAGTGATCATCCCATCCGTCAAACGGGCCAAAGACGAGTGGCAAGCGGAGAGGAGGGGGTTTCAGAGTCTCTGGAAAGAGCGTATTAGGAGTTGCGTGGTGAGCCTGAAGTCTCATCTTCCTTGTAGAGGCTTCCGACTGTATCTCGCTTTTTGCCTTCCTCGTTCGCGACGATGGAAGATGTGCCTGATCCAAAAAATATCTGGGCTCGTATCGCGTCGCACGATGGAACCATAACGGGATGTGGGCTCATTTCCAAGATAGCTCAATTCCTCTCGTCCAATTCGAAGAATTATCTTTGAAATACGCGGCACCGGGAATAGAATTCGACAAACCCACTGCCAACGAACGAGTAAGCAAGCCGACTGAGGGACGGGTGGCGGTGAATGACTCTATGTTGAAGTTAGGGTTTCGCTTACCTATTCACCCTTGCTTGGGCCAGCTCCTGGACTACTGGAACTTGACACTGGCCCAACTGACTCCGAACGCTTGGGTGACGATAATTGGATATATTATTTTGTTCCGTGAAAAATGCTATCATCACTTGTCGCCAAAAGAAATCCAGTATTTGTGTCGACCTTCAGAGGAGCAGACCGCCAAGTGTTTCTATCGCATTAATCCCAAGAGCGGGATAGCGCTTTCTGGCAAGTCTTATTCTATCAAGAATTGGAAAGAGTGGTGGTGTTGGGCGTCAGGGGCATGAAAGCCGTCACTGATTAGAGTTCCTTCCGCCTTTCATCTTATTCGTTCTCATGGAGGTCTGTTTTTCCACATATTTATCTTTTTATTCGGCTCCACTTTATCTGGGAGGTTTATTGACTTTGTTTTTGTTCTTGTTCGCAGATAGGAACACCCGTCTTGGGTATCCCCTTTCCAAAGGATTCCTGGAGTTGGTGGACGTCATTAGCAAGATGAGTCCCCAGGAGAGGAGTACTGACATAATCATTGATGAGCTTTTGATCAAACATAGGCTTATAGTGGATCCGAAAGCGCCGATTCAGTCATTGACGGTGACCGTGGCCGCCCACGTCGGGACGAGCTACGCGCCGCCAGAGAGCTCAACTGTTGCTCCCGATATCCCCGTAGGTGTGGTGGTGGCTTCAATGGGGTCATCTGCACCCCTCGATTTTGATACCATTGAGTCGGGTGCCTTGGCGGAAATAATAGAAGTGGATGACACTTCTCCTACTGAGTCGAGCCCCCGAGCCTATCAGAAAAGTGCTCTTGTGCTGAACTCCGAGACAGGTGCCCAGGTCTTCGAGGAGGTCGTTCGTCAAGATACTGACCATGAGGTTCGGGATTATCCGAGGCAAGAGGGGTTTCGATGAACGAGATGAAGAAAGAGAAGATGACTATCTGCTTCCAAACTCTGGGTGTTCTTCTCCGATCGTTCGTCTTGTGCAACGACAGCCTGGGGGTCCTAGCAATGGAATCTTGGGCGACCGGCCGCCATCTGGTAGTGGCCCTTCTGAGACCCCAAGCAAGAGAGCTCGGGCTGAGAGTTTCGATCTCTTCACCGGTGGGGTCATTCCGGAGGTGCCCTCAACTGAGACCCCCTATTTAGGTTTCAAGATTGGTGCTTACTCTCCAGATGCCCGCCCTCTCCCACCGGTACTCCGCAGTCTTTATGAGTCAAACTTGAATGGTTTCAGTCAAACGGTTTCCGTGCCTATATGCGGAGAGCTATGGAGGCCGTCCCTGTTGGCTTCACCCAAGAGGAGAGTGACGTCATCAAAGCGCTGAGCTCCGACGACCTCATCCAGGCGGTGACCGGGTATCAGTCGCGGGCTTTGAGCTACTTGAGTCAAACGTCCATCATCTTGGCTCGCCAAGGCCATGAGATAGCTCAGTCTGCCGTGCTCCATCGCCAGCATGAAGTAGAATTGGCTCAGATGAAGCAAGAGATAGAGGAGGCGGGGCAGAGGCACTCGGAGGAACTCGAGTCGGTCAGGAAGGAGGTGGCTCATCATCATAGATTCTTGAAGGAGGATCTAGAGGCCATTATGGGGAAGCTGAAGTTGGCCGAGGAAAGACTGCTTCCTCGCGATGGGGCATTAAGGGCTGCCGAAGAGGTTCAAAGAGGGTCGGAGGAGAAAAGCGAGCATTTGGCTCAGGAGCTGGATGAGGTTAGGGAGCGACTTGCCGACCATCAGAGAAAGTTAGAGGCGAAGGAGGCTGAGATGACTGCTCTCACTAGTAGATATCAGGTCGACTTTTCGGTCTTGATAAATTTCGAGAGGAAGGTGGCCGGGATAGTTGGGTTTGTCAAGGCTTTAGCGCACTCGGCACGATTAGCGAACAGAGTCGGCTCCACTAGTCTTTTGGAAAATTTTTATCGGATGATGCACACTCAGATTGCCGCCTCAGGGTTGCAGACTGACATTGATTGGGAGTCGGAGGGGATGAATCTCGCTCCGCTAGGATATGTATCCGACTTTTTACCCGTATCAGGCTTCGCAAGTCGGGCTGCTTCGCAGGCCTCCATGGCGTCGACTTCTGCGATAGCTTCTTCTCATCCGGCTCCTGCCCCGATTGGCCCCTCTGGTGGGACTTAGCTTTTAAGATGAAAGTCTTTGTACTCTCTTGGTTTCTGTTTTTTTGTTTTCACTTAGTTTGTATTTTTGTTCTTCAATGACAATGATTGCATTTAATAGTGGTTCTAACATGCATTAATTATACATTTAATGCATTTGATCTCCTAATATTCTCGCTACTACTTTTCTCGAACTGTCACATCGGTTATCATTCTCCCACATCTTTCTATCCGATTGTGGCCACATGTAAGGATCTGACAGTTCATGTTCCACCTCCATCTGACCGCTTCGAATTCTAGGGGGGAACAGTTATCCCTCGTCCCTCTTCTCCTTCTATAAAAGGGAGTTGGCCATGTAAATGCCAAGGCCACACATAACTTCTATCTGCTTTCTCTGCAACTCTTTTTCTCTTCAATCACTTCTGTAAAATATTTTCACTGGTTTCTTCTTTCCACTCATGGATGTCGATTCGAGGTCTTCTCAAGAATTCCTTAGTTCCAAGAAAGACGAGAAGGCTAGCAATGCTAGGGCTCCTGTCGTAACCCCCGTAACTCGGAGCGGCCACCGTTTAGTTCCGCCGCCGCCTCATTATGAACTTTCTCGGGAATCTACTCCTCTTGGAGAAGGATCATCACGTCGATGGGTGGTGCCTAAGATAAAGGTCGAGCCTCACACTCATTCGTGAATTTGGAGGATTCTGTAGAGCCCGGCAATCTGAGCCGTCCGTCCAGCCATGGTCGTGTAGTGACCAACTCCACGCTGAGAGGCTACGCTACTAGCATGCGGGAAGAGGATGTGGACAACGCTTTTAATCTGTCAGTTATCCCGGGATAGGATTCGAGACTCCTGCTCATCGTGAGCGTCCTTGGAGCAGCGAGCCTGATCATGCTGCTTTCAATATGGGTATGTTTGCTGCGGGCATCCGACTTCCATTGGCTCACACTATTGGTCGAGTATTGATCAATTGGGGTTTAGCTCCAATGCAAATAATTCCTTCGGCCTGGGCTAATTTGATTGGTTTGTTGGTATTTCTTCATGAGAGTGGATGCACTTCTCCTACTACCCGAGATATAGATTATGTTTATCAGTTTGTTCTTGATCCTGGTTGTCAAGGCCACTATTATCTGCAAGTCCAGTGAGGTTTCCGCCCCATCTTCAATAGGAATTCTATCAGTGGTCAGCATTGGAGGTGGCAGTGGTTTTGGGTTCATGTGTTTGAATGTCGTGACCCACTTGGGAATTATTTGCCCATCCCCTGTGTCTTCCGGGCTCCCGAGTCTTGTAAGTCACTCTCTTTTTCTTTCATTGGAAATTATTTTAGTTGTTGTTGTTATTGGGACTGCGTGGACCTCTTGTGATTTTTGACCTTACTTTGTGTTTTTCTCCATTTTTTTGTAGCCCCTATTTGCCCGGCTGAGGAAGAGTTATTCTTGGGTTTTCACCGAGCTTTTGATGCAATCAACCAGATGATTCTTTCCCATGACGTCTCTCCCCTCCTGACTGATAAGCGCATTTCGGACGCCAACCTTTATCAGGATTCGACTCGGGCTCCTCCGATTAGCTCTGTGGGGAGGGTAACTGACAATTTCACATCTTGGGATGCCGCTCTTGACTAGTATTTTTCGATCAGGTCATATATCCCCCACTTCGGATGCCACACTAGGAGGCCGGTCCAGGTGTTGTTGCGGCCAAGGATACCTCTGTAGCCGTTAGGAGTAGATCTAGACTCCGTAGTGTGGTTGTCGTCAATGCCGATGGAACTGAGGAAATTATACCAGAAGTAGCTCAAAGTGGGGTAGGAGTTGCCGATAGAGATTCTCCTAGGGGTGGTGAGGTGGTACGTGCCCATCAGTCGGATAAAAAGAAGGCGTCAACGGAGGAGGCAGAAACGTGGGAAAGTGATGCCTTTGAATCTGTCTCTCGTTCCGGCCGTGCTTCTAGGATCTGAATCAACCCTGTTCAAGATCATCCGGGCCCGAGTCAGCCTCAGCCACCCCACACCGAAGGCGATACAGGCGTTGGAAGGGAAGGTCTCGACGGTGGGGTCCATCTCCAAACTACCCATGCGGAGGAGGGTACACGTGCTCCGGGGTAGTGTAGGCAGTGGTGTTTCTCTGGTTGCTTTGGAGGAGCTGTTGCGACTGCGAAGCATGGGCGAGGCTCGATCGGCCATTGAAATGGAGTTGAGCGTCTCTGAGGCTGGTTTTGTTCCTACCCATTCATGGAGCCCTGTGTTGTCTCGTTGGCTTCAAAGTACCGGGCCCCATGAGATTGGGAACGCTGCTTTGGTGAGTGTTGGCCATGCTCTGAATTTTTTATTCCGTTTTCTTCTTCTGACCAAGTCTGGTCAAGCCATTCCTCCTGGAGTAGGTCTCAGTGTCGGGGCCTTTGTTCGCTCCGAGGAGTTTCCCTCCGTGTCGGAGATTCGGCAGACCATGGTAGCCGAGTAGCTTATTTCTGCATCCAATGCTCGATCTGCGGCTTACATGGAAATTGCCCGTCTGGCTGAGAGCCAAGTTCATCAGTTGGAGGCTGCTCGCTATCTTGCTGAGCATGAGCTGGAGCGCGAGAAGGAGCGCGTGGCTCAACTGGAAGCAGAGGTGGCTTAGATAAGGAGCCTTTATGACTTTTTCGGTGGTGGTGGTGGTGCCGGTCCAAGTGGCACCGGGGGAGGTGGCAGGCCTGCTTAGTTTTTATATCTTTTATTCTAGTTGTTGTGCCCTTGTGGGGTGCATTGTAGCCTTTCTGAGGCGTGTTTTGAACAAGTTTTGGGTCTTTATGTTCTATGGGTAGTAAGTTGTGGTAAAGTGTGCATTTTGATTTCCTACTTGCACTTTTTATTTAATATGAACCTTTGCATGATGTAGGTATTCACGCGGCCTTACCACTTTACTTACAATTTGTACATATTGCGATTTGGCGAGATGCATCTTAAGCATAAAAACGCTTTAAGTTCTGAGCGTTCCATGGGTGCTTAATGCCCTTGTCATCCAGTTCGCATATTTCTTTTTACTATGTATGGGCCTTCCAAGTTTGCACCAACCACACCACCACCTTGTTGACAAATTTTCCTCAATACTAGGTCTCTGGCTGTGAAGTTCCTCTAATGGACTTTCTTGTTGTATTGGGCTTCCAGTCTGGACTTATAAATCGCGTGTCTCTCTGCTGCCTGCAGTCGAAGTTTTTCCACCAAGTCGAGGTTGCGCTCCAAGGCTTTGGGATTGGGGCTTTTTCTTGATAGGCACTCGAAAGGTCGGATGGGCAACTTCTGCAAGGGTCTCTCCCATCGACGTTCTAGCAGTGGTGCGGTATGCCCACAGGACTCCAGGTAATTGTGGGGCCCAGCTCTTTTGAAGGCTCTCCAGTCTTGTCATAGCATGTGCTTAATCACTTTGTTCACTACCTCCATCTGTCCGTTCGACTGGGGGTAATAGGGCAATAAGAATAGCTTCTTGATCCCAAATCCGTCGCAGAATATTTGGAGTTGGGTTCCTTCGAATTACTTCCCATTGTCAGTGACTATGGCGTTGGATATTCCTAAGCAGCAGACGATCTTTTTCCATATGTGAACCCTATCATGTTGGCTTCGTTAATGATGGCCAACGCTTCTGCTTCCGCCCACTTAGAGATGTAGTCCACTGCCACTATCGCATACTTGACACCTCCTCTGCCAGTGGGAATGAGCCAATTAAATCAATCCCCCATTTTGCAAAGGGCTATGGTGCAGCTATTGTGATCAACTCGGTGGAGGAAGCTCTGATTGTAGGGGCGTACATCTGGCAACTTTTGCATGCTCTGGCGTACTCGATGGTATCTTTTCTGAGGGTGGGCCAGAAAAATCCTTGCCTAACGATTTTTTTTCCTAGGGCTTGTCCGCCCGAGTGGTTTCCGTAGACGCCCTCATGTACTTCTGAGAGAACTTTAGTGGCTTTTTCTCTGTTCACGCACCTTAGAAGGGGCATCGAGTATCCTCTTTTGTACAGCACGTCATTCATCAGGGCATATCTGGTCCCTCAGAGTCGTAATCGTCTGGCTTCTATCATATCTTCTGACTTCTTTCCTTCTCGTAGGAAAGTCTTGATGTGAGTCATCCATGTTTCCTCTTCGTCCATCTGCCAAATCATCTTATCGCTTGGAGCTTTTTGCTTTATCACACTAACGCTCCCTAGCTGCTTAGCGTTCTCTGCGATTGCTAATCGGGCCAGCGCATCGGCCTGCATATTACGTTGTCTGGGTACTCGTGTGATGTATATGTGGTCGAACTCCGAGATCATCTCCATAACTAACTTTCAGTATCCCGCCAGTTGTTGGTCCTTGGCTTCGTAATCTCATATTATCTGGTTGACTATAAGTTCGGAATCACTGAAGATCATTACTCTTTTGGCTCCGACTGTTAACGCCATTCTCATGCCGGAGAGTTGGGCTTCGTTGTTGGTTGCGGAAAATCCAAACCTGATTGCCGAATAGAACATCTCCTCGGTGGGCGGTATAAGTACTACACCGGCTCTGGAGGCGAGGGTTGTGGACGTTTTATCCACCGACATTTGCCAAGGTTTGTTGATCACTTCTCCCAGTAACGTAGGTATGGTGGGCTCTACTATGAACTTTGCCAGGGCTTGCGCCTTGATGGCCGTTCTGGGAACATATTTAATATTGAACTGGCTTAATTCCACAGCCCACTTCATTAGTTTTCCCGCCGAGTCTGGTTTTGAGAGCACTTGCCTTAGTGGGAAAGATGTTACAACTTCAATTGGGTGCCCCAAAAAGTATGGCCTCAGCTTTCGCGCGCTCATTACCAGCGCATACGCGAGCTTCTCCACTGCGGGGTATCTAAGTTATGCGTCCCTGAGCATCTGGCTCACGTAATATACCAGTTCCTGTTGTTTTCCTTCTGTGCGGACTAGGACTGCACTTAGCGCCGATTATAATGTGGCTAAGTACTGAGAAACTCACCCGGTCGTGGTTTCGAGAGAGTCTGAGTGTTGGCCAGTACGACCTTCAGTTCGTCGAAAGCCTTCTGTGCCACTGGTGTCCAGTTGAATTTTTCTTCCAGATCACATCTAGAAGAGGTTTACACTTGTCGGATGTCCGGGATAAAAAACAACTGAGGGACGTGATCCTCTCGACTAATTTTTTAACGCCTTTGGAGTGCTTGGGAGGCTCCATATCTTGTATGGCTTTCTCTTTATCTGGATTTGCTTCTGTTCCTCTTTTGCTTACCATGTATCCCAGGAACTTTCCTGCTGATACTCCAAAGGTGCACTTTTTAGGGTTAAGTTTCATCCCATACTGTTGTAGGATGTTGAACGCTTTGCTCAGGTGGTGTACGTGGTCGTCTATGGCTATGCTTTTGACTAGCATGTCGTCCACGTATACCTCCATAGTTTTGCCCAGCTCTTCTTGGAATATTTTGTTCACTAGCCTCTGGTAGGTGGCGCCTACGGTTTTCAATCTGAATGGCATCATCACCCAGCACAATAGGTTCCTCTTGGTGTAGAACACCGTCTTCTCTATATCTTCTAGATGCATGGGGATCTGATGATAGCCCAATTATACGTCCATAAAGCTTATCAGTTCATGAGCTGCCTTTGCGTCCACCATTTGATCTTTATCTCCTTGGGGCATGCTTTATTGAGATTAGTGAAATCAATGCATAATCTCCAGGACTTATTGGTCTTTCGAACCAGGACTGAGTTGGCCACCCACGAGGGGAATAATGATTCCCTTACTAGATTATTTGTTAATAGTTTCTTGGCTTTCATTTCAATGATCTCATACTTCTCTGGACTGTACTTCCTTTTCTTCTGTTCAACTGGACGGTATGTCGGGTTTGTATTGAGTCGGTGGCACATGTGTTAGGGATCTATTCCTTGTATGTCGGTTGGTGCCCATGTGAACACGTCGAGGTTGGCTCTTAAAAATTTTATCAGAGCCGCCCTGTATAAATCCTTTAGTTGTGACCTGACATATAGCTTTAGATCCGGGTTGCTTGGCTCCATCCTTATTGTCTCGGTTTCTTCAACCGATTTCCTTCTTTTCCTCTTTTTCTCAGATCTTGGATCCTCATCAGTAATCGGGGATACGTTGATTTCCTTACTGCCGAATGGTCAGAACCTTCGAGCGTTCTCAGGGTCTAGGTCTTCTGATGGTGTGTCGTCGGCAAGTAGGGTTCCTCGTCGCATCCTTGTTCTACCATTAACAATTGGAAGCGTGGATCGTGGTAGCTAAGCCCTTCTCTTTTTTCAATGAACGAACACTTTCTCGCTTTCATTTTACTGCCCCTAACAGTGCCGACTCGACCATCGGTGGTTACAAACTTCAGGCATTGATGGAGCGTGGAAGGGACGGAGTTGAATCTATGAATGAAGGTTCTCTCGAGAATACAATTGTACGGCGATGGAAGGTCAACTACTTTGAAGTTGAGAGTGTGTTGAGCCCTTGCTGTTTGTCTCTTGTCCTCCATCTGGATTGACAGGTCCGCTTGCATCAGAGTGGTAGTGATGGCGTTGCCAAACTCTCAAATTTTATCATCACATAAAGCTACCTTATGATGGGCGGGTCTTTCGATTGCTTCGAACGCCTTTTTGAATATTATATTTGTATAAGCGCCCATGTCAACCAGGCATCGATGCACCCTTACCCTTGAGATCGTGGCCGAGATGACCAATGGGTCATTATGGGAAGAATACGTCGGCTTCGTGCAAGGGCGGTCTGGGACTAGCCATGAAGACGTGTTGGAACCGAACTAACTCTCGGAGCTCGGTCTTTATTTTTCTACGGGACTAGGTGGTTAGCGCTTGAGATGTTCCCACATAATTTTTACCCATCATATACACTTCTCGAAGTGGTGAAGGTAGGCGTTCGCCCTAGTCCTCTTGTCCTGGGGACCAGCGGGTCCCTTCGGCCTTTCGTTCAGAGCAGGGGGCAGTTCTCTTCTTCGCTTTGGACTGGTCACCAAATTGTGTAGTTTTCCATCTTCGAACAACCTTATTAGTTCTGCTAACAGATCCCGGTAATTGTTGGTATCATGACCGATAGATTTATGATACTTGCAGAATTTCTTCTTGTTAAGCTTGGCAGGGTCTGCTCGTATCTTTGGCGGGGACTCAACAGAATGATGTCTTGTATTTTGTTGAATATTTCCTCGGGAGTTAGCTCGAGTACTTCGGTCATTTCCTACACCTGATCGTCCTCCAGGAATGGTTTGAACGAGGATGGGATTTTATAGTCCTCGTCTCCTTTCTTTCTCTTCTTGTCAGTTTCCTTGTGGTTGCCTTTGGACTTTCTATACTCCTCAAGAATTTTTTCACTGTGGATGAATGCATGTGCTGAGGCCATAAAGGCTGCGTAACTTGTCGGAAGCTTTTGCTGGCAACTGGTCCACATTGGGGATCTCGGGAGCAAGGCCGCCGCTGCCAAGATGGTCGACGTTTCGTCTGATACCTCTTCCGTGTTAGCACATTGCTCGTTGAACCTCTTCATGAAATCTTTGAGAGACTTTTTTGGTCCCTGTCGCAGGCAAGCCAACTTCTATTTTCGTTCCTTCCCTTGTCCTAGGTAGGCAAAGTGGGACGACAAGGCCATAGCGAGTTCGGCCCATGAGTCAAAAGAATTGATCGGAAGGGACTCGAACTACGAATGTGCTTTGTCTTCCAAAGTTAAGGGGATCATCTTACATCGATCCTCCTTCGAGCTTTTCTGAGCCAGCATCCACCCACGTATTTATTGAGATGCGTGGTCGGATTAGAATCGCCAGTGTATTGAGGGATCTGGGGGATTCGGATCTTTTTAAGCGCGGCGACTACGACGATTCGGTGGATGAATGGGGTTCTTCCGGATTCTAGGTCAGGGATGTCGTGAAGCTCCGCACTATTTTTTCTTTCCATTCGTAGTGATGACTCCTCATGGCCTCCAGTTCCGAGTCGTGTTGTCGTCTGGAATGAGCTAGGGGTCCTCTCCCACGTTTTCTCCCATTCGTTCTCGATGGGACCTGACCGGATTGGGACCAAGATGGTCTTTCATGCTCACACGCCCAATTGTGTGAGCGGAGGCTGTGCTGGCCGCGGAGTTGGCCCGAGAGGCCGCTTGTCTTCATTCGTGTCCTTCGTACTCCACTCTCTGGGTTTTTCGTGGTTCATTGTGACCGCTCTTTGGGCCCATCCGCTCGTGTACTGTCTTTCGAGGCGGGGTCCAATTTCGATCGGGCTGACGCTCATTCCTCCGCTCCGTCGCATCCTCCTCGTGGTCGAAACTTAGTCTTCAACTGGCACTTTTTGGTCCAGTCGGCCGCTTTCCCTTCACTCGTCTGAGAAGGTAGAAGTATTTTTTACGAAAGTCACTCTGGGTGTCGTCCTCCTCCGTACTGATTTCGCGGGGCAGAATCTCCTTTTCGACTGTTCGGGGGAGTTTGATGCCTCGTGACATTGGCTAGTCATTGCGCCTACCTTACTAGGGGTGGTTTCTTCTTGGCCGGTCGCCATTTAGATCGAGTAGGCAGGATAATGACACGAAGTGCGCCCCACCTCTAGCGCCAAATGTAGATAGCAAAATTAATTCACCCTTAATTAGGGGTTGAGGTGGTTGTTTAAGGAAGTGCGGGAGATTATTTCGTACTAATCTAACATAATAATTCAGTAGAAATATAAAGAACACTCAAGGGTTCCTTTCAGGCGATCTTGTGTCTATTGGAGGTGAATGTTGTTATGTTTTATTTGCTTTTTACACGTGGATTAAGGAGTATTATTATTTTATGTGTAGTGGATAATTGTATTAATAGTGAATGGTTGGCCATATATGGGGTCCTTTTATTAAAACAGGAAAATGAGGACCTTTGAGTGGGACGCCAAACATAGTAAAATGGGGACCTTTTGGTGGGATGTAGGGAGTAAAATACAATACTCCCCCCGTCCCCTTGATAAATGTTTATTTTATCATTTTGGTCCGTTCCAATACAAAATATTCATTTCCATTTTGGGTTAATGTGACACACACAATAATATTATTATACTCAACCCACTACACATGGGTCCACACTCAACACTAATACAACTACCCACTACATATTAATGGTGTATATTATTTCTCTCACCTTATTACACTTTAAAATATTATACTCTTTAATCCACGCGCAAAAAGCAAACAGACATTTACCAGGGGGACGGAGGGAGTATGTAAAAAAACTTATGTAATTATTAAAAAAACATACTTTCTCCGTCCGCCGGAAAGGTATACATTTTGCTATTTTGAGCGTCCGCACCAAAGATATACATTTCCCTTTTTAAACACATGAGACCCCACACATCACTAATACAACTATTTACTACACATTAAATAATAATATTCTTTAATCCACATAAAAAGAATGTATATCTATTAGGCGACCGTAGAGAATACTACTATACTATACACAGTATTTGAATAAAAATTTATACTGCACAAAAAATCATATTACTCCTATTTTTTACGTGGAATTTGGACGGAAGTAAGTTTAATGATAATCTACCACATTAATCCTCTCTCTCTCTATCCTCACTTTCTCTCTCGCACACAAACACAGTGTGTGTATATATATATACAGAGTCAGGCACCTCCCCACTGTTTTGTTTTCGATCCAACCTTCTTCTTCATCGCCACCCATTACATTTACAACACAACACTCTCTCTCATCAATTCGAAATTAGGAGAGAGAAGAATCCATCCTAAAGAGTGAAAATTCAAATCAAGATCTCTTCTCCCTTCTCTACTCATTCATGATTCATGTAAGTGTTCTTCTCATTTCTTAAATTGACACAAATAACCCTCCATCATCTCCAATGTCGTTGACTGCATTCCCAAAATACCCCCTTTCTGCCAATCTCCTCTGCAACAACACCTTCTTTCTTTTCACATTCACTTGACACCTCATCATCTGTTCTTCCTCCTCACTCTATACCTTATTAAATTGCCAAAAGGTAAATAATTTTGTAATTATTTCATTCTAATCTTTTTTTTATCCACTTTAGAGCTTAGATAGATTAAAATTAAATTAAATAAAAAGCAAGAAATTCTGCCCTTTATTTCTTCATCCTCTCCACTCTGCCTTCCCTTCTGTAAAGTCTGAAACATCGTAGATTATTCTTCAAGGAAAAGAAAAATACCCTCCTTTATTTATCTCTTATTTATTTATTTATTTATTTTTAAATAAGTATTTTTATTTCCATGCATTTTGATTATAGCTTAGTTTTTGAGAAAAAAAAAAAACCATTTCATCTCTACTTTATTAATGACACTTATTGTCGATAGACTCGATATACCCATCTATTTCATCTAATGATCTAACAAGAAATAGTATAATAAATACTATTAACTGAAATATCTTCTCATATCAATTCTTCTTTTATTTATTTCTTAATATATTTTGTATTTAATGAATCTAATTTTCAATAGGAATTGATTATAAATTCATAAAATCCATGAGAGAAGAAAGGAAGAAGCCTGTCAAGGTAATCACAGTTCACAAGTTTGAACAATATTTTCTTGCAAGTTTACTAAAAAGAAATTATATTTTCTTGCAAGTTTGAAATATAATATTTATTTAATTTATTTTTAGTCTTCGTGGCCAAAAGTGGTGGCAAGAAAATGGCTGAATATAAAAAGTGCCTCAGATGAATTTCACTCGGATTACATGACGAATGGTATTTATCCTATTAATTAATTTACTCAAATATTTATTTTTGGAATTTAGTTTTCCTCAATTTATACTAATAAATAAATTTTGAATTTTGAATTTATTAATATTCAGGTATGTTTCAAAGACGAAGGAAGAGTTGCTCAGATGATGGGCTGTACGTCGTCGTTCCAGAAGAATTATCAGGTACAATTCATGTGTAAATCCGTAGACCTAATTTAATTTCCTTTTTTTTTTAATTTAAAATAGGAAATTAAATTAGATGTTAGGGGTGAGCATAAAATTTTTAAAAACGCTCAAACCGCCCGAGCCGCACCGAATTGCACCGCCACTAATGATATCTTTGTGTAAACCGCGGTTTATTTATATTAGACAAAACCGAACCGCCATAACTGTGCAATTTCGATTTTTTCTTAAAATTGCACCGCATTGCACCTCCTTATATATAATCCATATATTTACGTGTATATGTACAAATATGCATGTGATTTAAACTTATTTAAATTTTAAAATCTCAACTTGTTATATTCTTTAAATATATATTCTTTGTAAATTTTATAATTGTCAAATTTTCTAACAAATAGTGATGGTTTTAAAAACATTCATGATAATCTATCTTTTAAATATATAGCGACATTTTAATTTGCAATTAGAACAAGATGTTATAAGTATAAAATAGTAAACAAGTTATTACTATTAGAAAATTATTTTTTTAGACTATTGTAGAATAATATGTCATGTAATTATCATTATGGGCTACTAAAATAACATTTATCTATAAGTTTTATGTTATTTGTATTATTATACACTATGTTATTAGAAAAACTGCTATATCGCCAACACCGACCGCCACACCTCAAAAAACCGCATGATAAATTATAGTGGAAAAACAGTGGTTTAAAATTAAACATAAAACCGAACCGCCTAAAACAAACAATTTAAATTTTGTCGAAAAACCGCCCAAAGCGCATCGTAATCACCCCTAATAGATGTGGTCTATCAAAAAATAGTTCAAGATAGAATTTGAGAAATTTTTGGAAGCATTTAATAATTTCTTATTATGGAATTATTTTATAATTATATAATGTTATGTCTCATTTTTCTTGGCCTATTCTGATTCATGTCAAACTTAGGTCATAACAGATTTTAAAAAATAAATAAAAATTAATACTCTAACAAGCCTAATTTGCATGGTAGGCACTTTTATAATCATGATCTCAAATTTCAACATTTGAATAACTTATTCACATCTAGAAATATTTCCATGGAATGAATATGTACTTTTAATTATATGTAATCTCACACAATTGGGCGTAAACATTTGATTGAAAGTGAATGAAATACTAGTGTAAATTTATGAAATTTGATTATGAGCTTATATAATTATTTTGCCGTCATAATGTTTTTATGTAATTAATTAATACACTATTGTGGTCAGTATAATTAGCTTAATTCGTTTAATTGTGGTGCTCCACACTACTACAAGCCTAACTTACACGCATTTAGATTTAGATATATATTGCTAATAAAAATTTAATTTTTTTTAAGCTTCTAATTAATCTTGCATCATTAGAGAAGTGGTTAATGGAAACGAGTAATGGGATTGAACGGCCAGGATTCAATCAGCTCCCTCCTCTTAACCCTGGTAACCTCAATCTCAGGTAACGGGCTTCTTTTTTTTCTTTTTTTTTATCATTAATGAAAAATATTAAGTTAATTGTAAGAATTCCTTCTTTTTTTTAATTATATTACATAGTATTACATATTTTTGTAATTTTGATGCACAATCTATATAATTTTTAATTGTTAGAAATTTTCAATGACTTAGTATTTATTATTGAACAATAAACATCATGATTAAAATTGGAAAAAAGTTCTATTAAATTGACAAAAAAAAACAATTTCATGAATTTATTGTTATTTTTCTAAAGATATTTCATTAATCACCACATCAACGAAAATAAAAAATGTGGTGTACGCATTGAATTGTTAAAATAAAATCATATTTCAGCTTACAATAAGCTTTTCACTCTTTTTATATTAATTCGTCCAAATACAATATTCACTACTTAAAATAGTATTTCAAAAAGTTTACAAATAATTAATAAACTCTTAATATATTATATTTTTTAAAAATGTTATTCTCACGTATTTCACATACTCCCTCCGTCTCAGGTAACGAGGGTCAGAGACCTTATATTTAATATAAGGTCTCTGGCCCTCTTAGTCTGGGACAAAGGGAGTAATTTACTTTATCATATATTTATTACCTAAAAATAAAATATTATTCTAAAAATTCAATAAAGTAAATAAAAGAAAAAGGTAATTTTTTCCAAAAATCATATTTACCCGTAAAGATGAAGAATTAGGCGGGGTGAAGGGTTTATGAAAGAGTTGAATGAGTCATGAATTTCAATATCACAATTGAAAAACATTAAAATAGTATTTCTTTAACTAACTTGTGTGATAATTTTTTTTTCTTCCTAACATAAATTTTCTTTAAAAATATTTATATAATTTCCAAATTATTATTATTATTTATAAAATAGTTCACTAGGATGTCTCATCATTTTTATTGATTAGGTAATGTCTTTTATTAAAATATTATATATTTTTTATTTATGTCACCAATTATATTTGGTAAAACGATCATCTAGAGTTCTTTCTTTCATTTTCGTTTCCTTTCTTTTTTTTATATATATATTTTTTGAAGAAAGATTGGGAGGGCAGTGTTTGTTTGTTTGTTTTTTAAGAAAAAATGGAAGTGGAGGGGCAGTGTTGATAATGATAAGTGAAGCATGTCATTTTTTTTTTGTAGACGAACAAATTAAGAAGGTGCAATAATATCTTAGTTGGACAAATGATTTGCCCAACTTTTCCCATGTTTAGTTACAACTCATTTGACATTTTAAACTTCATTATTGGACTTTACGTGGGCTCTTCCCCATCCATACATCATATCACTTGAGATTCATTATTAAATTATTTTTCTCTATTTAATTATCAATTATATATCATTATTTCAATAATTCTTAATTCATTAAAAGAAACTAATTATTTGAAGTCCATCGAAAAAGTAAAGAAATTCTCTCTCGCAAATGAAATTCATAATTTGGTAATGTGCACGAATATTAATAAATTAAAGTTATACTACTTTTATATTTATATTTAGATGTAATTTGATTTTTTTATACGGAGTAATAAATAAATGGTAAAATAATCTTAAAAAATTACTTATAGCTATTTTTGCACTTAGATTTAGAAAAATGTTACTTTTTTATATTTTAATTTTTTTAATAAATAAATAATAAAATATAATAGATGTGTTAGATTTCAGTGATATTTTTTTATATATATAGTGTACTCCCTCCATCCCTTGTTAATATATCTATTTTATCATTTTGGATCCATTTCCTTTTTAAGACACATGAGACTCACTCACACACTAATACAATAAAAATAAGGGACCCACACACCCCACGAATACACATACTCATTACACATAAAATAATAATACTCCTTAATTTACTCACAAAAAGCAAACGGATAAATTAATGTTGGACGAAGGGAGTTTAGAGAAATTACTCGTTTTGATATTTTTACCATTTAAAAAAGAGAAATTGTCCCTGCCCAAACTCAAAATTTAATAAGCAAAAATGTCCAGTTTGATTAAAATGTTGCAAATTTACCCACTTTTTTTTAATTTACTAAAATATCCCTCACATGTGTCAGATACCCGTCAAATCACTCAATAATTGAATATTTTAATATTAAAATTTTTTATTCTGTCAATGTAAGTTAATTCTATTCGGTCATATCTTTTTTGTTCTATTTGATCTTCTAATCGGTCAATTATTTTTGTTCTATTCTGTCAATCATTATTTTGTTTTATTCGCTCAATGACTATTTGTTCTATTATGTCTTCTAATCTATCAATCTTTTTTGTTATATTCTATCAATCTTTATTTTGTTATATTCTGTCAATACCTATTTATTCTATTCGGTCTTCTAATCAGTCAATTATTTAATGATTGACAGAATCAATGATTTTTTTTCTAAAATTAAGTATTTAATTTTAAATAAAAATTGTAGGTTAAAGGGTATTAATGTAAAATTATATTAAAGTGAGTATATTTGCTTTATTTAAAATGAGTGGGCATTTTTGCTGAATGAAAATTGTGAGTGGGCATTTATGCCTAAGCCCCTTTAAAAAATATGTAAGCTTTTTTTGGACAAATGAAATATAAAAAATGTTTTGGGAGTATGTTAAGTGCAATGTGCAAAACTTGTGTGAAACCGTCTTACGGTGAGATTATCTTACGCATTTATATACTCCTTCCGTCCACTGTTAATCTATCGATTTTACTATTTTGGGTCATCCACCCTCAATCTATCCATTTTCCTTTTTAGATATATGGGACTCACACTCTCACTAATAAAATTAAAATTTGAGACCTACATCCTCCACTAATACAACTGTCCACTATACATAAAATAATAATACTCCTTAATCCACGTGCAAAAAGCAAATGTATACATTAACAACGGCCGGAAGGAGTAGTTAGTTATAATTTTTATTAAAAATATTATCACTTTTCTTTTAAAATGATACTACCTTCGGCCAGTCCAAAGGTATCAATTTTACCATTTTGGACGTCCACTTCAAAAGTATACATACCCTATTTAGTAAAAAGGTATACCACATGGTCCACCACTTCCCTATAATACAACTATCCAGTATACATATAATAATAATATTCTTTATTTATATATAAAAAGTAAACGATTACCTTGTAACCAACTGGAGGGAGTATTAATTTTAATTTATTCTATAAATTATACTAGTAATTCAAAGTACGTTATTACTTTTTATTACAAAGGTTATCACATTATATTTACTCAAGGTTTCACACAATTCTTTATCTATATGCAAATATTGTAGAATTAATTTTTTATCTACTACTTTCAGATGCCTATGTGATTTTATACGTTTGCCGTGTACATTACGTTAATTTGTTGATAATAATTCAAAATTGGGTTATCCGTTATGCGAGTGTTTCATGCATTTAATAAGTATCTAATTAAGCATGCAAATAGTGCATAATTGAAGTTTATTGAGAATTTATTTTAATATTTAAAAAAAATCACATAATAATTTATAATTGAAATTTATGAGGTGTGACTAGCTAGAGTTATCGTGTTGTAATTTTGTACAGAATGTTCGTGGGAACATGGAATGTGGGTGGCAAATCACCAAATAATGAACTAAACCTAAGAGATTGGTTAAGTATTAAAGCACCAGCTGACATTTACGTACTTGGGTATGTATTTTATCATTATTAATATCGTATAATACTCCATTAATTAATTACTCCTATTTATATAATAATTCCTTTTTTTTTGACAAAAATAATTCCTTAACACGTGCAAATCAGGTTCCAGGAGATTGTACCTTTGAATGCGGGCAACGTGTTAGGGTCCGAGGACTTGGGCCCCGCCGCCACGTGGCTATCCCTAATTCGCCATGCTCTAAACGGGGATGCGGATGATTCCGTAACCAAACACACCCCAATTCCAAACGATCCCAAATCGAGAATCAGCTTCTCGGATTTGCTATCGTCAGAAAACGACGTCGTTGATGGATATGAATATAAGTTCCGTTTGGCAGCTAGTAAACAGATGGTTGGGATCTTCCTATGTGTTTGGATTCGTGAGGATTTGTATCCTCGTATAACCAGTTTGAAGGTGTCCTGCGTTGGAACTGGTATAATGGGATATCTTGGAAATAAGGTACTATTCCTATAATTACTCCAGTTTTATTTACATATACTTTAATGTTGTTAAATGTTACATACTTAGATGTACACTTCCAAATTCAAGAAAACAAAGTAGATAAAAGTTTTATACTATATTACTCTTGATCTTTAAAAGTTTAGGTTACTTAATATTTAATCAATCACTCTAACAATTCAATTGTTTAAAGAGAAAAATGTTTTAGCTGAGTATATACTATTTATGAAATAGGGATCGATATCTATTAGCATGATACTGCAATGCACGACGTTTTGCTTTGTGTGTACTCACTTGGCTTCCGGAGATAAAGAAGGCTATGCAATTCGACGAAATTCTGAAGTTGCAGAGATTTTGAAGAAAACAAGATTCTCTCATCCATATGGATTGGTTTCAGGGAGCCCAATTCCACCTGATACTATTTTGGATCATGAGTATGTGTTTTCAAGTTTGCATGCACGGTTTTATATTATGATAAATTATTAACTCATATGGCTCATTAATTATGCATGGTTTAATTTATTTTTTATGTAGCAAAATAATATGGTTGGGGGATTTGAATTATCGACTTGCTTCAAGTTGTGGGGACACATTTGAGCTACTAAAGAAGAAGAATTGGCAAGCCCTTCTAAACAAAGACGAGGTTAGTAATTACTTTTGGGTTAATTGATGGTACGGTAATTACTTATTGACTCCATTCTCTTTTCCTTGTCACCCACCCAATAAAATGATACATATATCAAAGTATTATTATAAAACATCCAAACTCGTCTTATAAGCCAAACAAAAATACGAAAGTAGATCCGTGAGATGATAAAAGGTAAATTATTTTGGATGCAGCTTCGAATAGAACAAAGTGGTGGGAGAGTATTCAAAGGGTGGAAAGAAGGAGAAATATATTTTGCGCCAACCTATAAATACATCACCAATTCCGATTCTTACGCTCTTCAAAAACACAAACGTCGAACTCCTGCATGGTTAGTAACTTTATTTATTCCTTTATTTATTTATTTATTTTATTTTTGGGTGTGTGTGGATGATCAAATGCGTATTAAGTGGTCCAAATTTTTTTAATAATTTAATATTGAAATGCATGCATGGTTGGTCGGTTAATTTGTCCATAATTATATATACTTATAAGGTGGAAAAGTAAATTCTCTTCTCAACTAGACTAACCTTAACTCTTCTATATTATAATGATACTTGAATAAAAAAAATAATCTCTCGTAAGATTATCTTTCCCAAGAAAATAATTATCGTTTTGAGAAGGAATATTTTGCAAGTGGATTTGATTCGCTGATCAGCTGACTCAAGAGTCTTAGAGATAATAATGTATATTAGTAAACCAATTAGTATGATTCTCTGTCAAAAATAATAATAAAACAATTATTAGCATGATTCTACGCGGTCATCAGTTAATTACTACTTAGATAAACTAGTATTACCCGGCCGCGACGTGTTTTTATAAAAAAAGTATATGTTCACTTAAAATTTATCTGAAACAATTCATCAATTCATGCTACGTATGTTCCTTTATAACAATAAGAAGATCAAGAAACAACGCATTTTAAATATTTAATGAAAGAAAGCAACGACAAATATAGACCCTCAATGCTACATATGTTCATTTTTAACGGTAAGAAGATCATGTAATAGTGCATTTTAAATAAATAATGAAAGAAAGTATTTGTGATTAAGGAATATACTATTTTAATTTATATTGGTTTGATAGATACAATATTTTAATGTATAATGGGTAGTTGTAAGGGATGACAGCGAGTAGGATACCCATTGTTATGGGGGTACCCGTACTCGTATCCATTTAAATATAAATTACTCATATCCGTACCCGTCTCATTTAAAAAATATTATGATACCCGTACCCGTCTCAAACCCGTTAATCAATACCCGTTTATTTTATAGTTATTTATACTCCATCCGTCCCTAGGTAAGAGTCTCATTTTACCATTTTGGTTGTCCCACCCAAATGATCTCATTTCCTTTTTTGGACATATGAGACTCACACACACACTAATACAATTAATACATGGGGCCTACACATCCACTAATAAAATTACCCACAACACATTAAATAATAATACTTCTTAATCCACATGCTCAAAAGCAAATTGGATTCTTATCAAGGGACGGAGGGAGTATATTTTTTCTAAATTAATATTTTCATTAAAATTATACTATTATTAGTTAAATATAAATATAATATAAATTCTATTATTTTGAATAAAATTTAATAAATGTAATTAAAAAAACTTAAAACTATTAAGAGTTGATATCTTAAACATTAAACCCCAAACCATAAACCCTAAACCTCAAACCCAAAAACCCTAAACCCTAAAACCATAAACCCTAATTATACACATATGGGTGCATGTTTGCACCCATATGTGTATAATTTTTTATTCAATAATGTATACATATTTCTTAATAATTGTATAGTTTTTTTTACAATTATTTTTTTATTAAATAAACTTACAGAGAATTCACTAACAAAGTGTATACATTTTTTTATTAATATATCTATTTTTATTCATAAGTGTATAAGTTTCTGAAAGTTGGTGCACGGTGCACCCGGATGCACCGAATAATTAGCAATTAAAGATTTAAATATATGAAATTGATCCATTAACTTCAAAATATTTGACAATTTAATGTATGTATCGCATGGAGTAGGTCACCCAACCGGTAATGTCACGTGACACTTCTAACGTGGCAAAAATTAAATTTGTAGTCCTTTAAGTTTTTTTTTTGAAATAAAAAATATACTACTATTAACTAAATATAAAATAAAATAATATAATTTTAATATTTAAATAGTTAATTGCAAGAAAGACCATAAACTTCAGTTGAGGATAAAATTAACACGTTTGAAAATTAAAAAAAAAGAACCTCATCATTAAACATTATTGCAAAACGCATCCAACGGGAAACAGATGTCTGCTCGACTGCTAAATTGATATTTTAACTCCACATTAAAATAAGTATATCATAAACCACAGGGAGTCGTAATTTCACCATTGGAATGAACACTTAACCACAGGGGTTATACCCATATCCATATCCGATTAAAAAATAACTACTCGTACCCGTCCCATTTAAAAAATTTATTATGCTACCCGTATCCATCCCATACCCGTTTATCAATAATCGCAGATACCCGTATCCGTTTAATATTCATGTATTTTTATTTAGATAATAATATTTTTTAATATTAACTTTTAAGGGGTACCGTACCCGTACTTGTCATATTAAAAGAATATCATTATGATACACGTATTCATCACAAACTTGTTTATCAAATAGTTAATTGCAAGAAAGACCATGAACTTCAATTGAGAGATAAGTCACACGTTTAAAACTTTACAAAAAAAAGAACTCCATCATTAAACATTATTGCAAAACGCATCCAACGGAAAACAAATGTCTGCTCTTAAATTGATATTTTAACTTAACATTAAAATAAGTATATCATATACCACAGGAAGTTGTAATTTCACCCTTGAAATGAACACTAAACCACAGGGGTTATACTCGTATCCGTATCCGATTAAAAAATAGTAACCCGTACCCATATCTGTCCCTTTTAAAAAATTTTATTATGCTATTCGTACCCGTCTCATACTCATTTATCAATACCCGTGAATACTCATACCCGTTTAATATTCATTTATTTTATATTAAAAAAATAATATTTTTTTAATATTAACTTTTTAAGGGGTACCATGCCCGTACTTGTCATGTTAAAAAAATTATGATGATACACGTATTCATCCCAAACTCGTTTATTAATACCCGTGAGTTACCCGTTACCATTTAATATTCATTTATTTTATATATAGTTATACTTTATTACTAATTAATTATGTATTTATGTCTATTAATTTATAGACACTTTCAGTTTCATCAAGCACAATGCTTTGTACGTATGATCATATGGAGAGCAACTAAACAATTATGATTCCAAAAACTTCATTAATACTATCATTTAATAAACTAAATTTCAACTATCTAAGATTGGAGCTATCACTTCAGCCAATGGTAAGTACCTAAGTTTTTTCAAAAATAACAACAATAGAATCCTCCAATAAGATACGAAACAAAAATACCAACAACCATTATAACAAATTAACCGTATTCTGCACTTTGATTGACTCTAATTCATAGATCTTAGGTGACACCCCAAATTCTTTAATATCATTATACCATAAGATCATCAATGACATTCACATTTCACTTAAAATATAATTCATGCAATTTAGAAAGAAGGAAATCAATTAGAGTTTGCTTGACATAAACATCATAATTTAAAATACATATATGTATACAACAAAAAATGTTAAGTGTAAGAGCAAAAATCTTTGATTCGCCGCTTATTGAAGGACTACTTCAAATAGTAGCCTCTCGGCTGCAATCATGCTTGATTCTCCCAAAGCTACCTACACCATTATCATAATGTCAATCTTTAGAACTGATTATGTAAAGATAACATCCATTCTAGGTCACTCCAAAAGGCATTACAAACACTCTGTTTCTGCCAGTGGACAAACTTTGAAACATGTATATTTCATGGAAATTTATTCAATATCATAATTTATTATACTTGTATAAATTTGTAACAATTTAAATAATCCTTTTGACTTTAGAAAGTCATTAAAACACGTTGACAACCTTTTTGACTTTATAATACTTATATATTTCACAAAAATCTAACATTAGAAATCATTATAACACGTTGACAACCTTTTGACTTCTCATATCATGTTGACAAATGCCACTACATGAAAAAAATTGTCCATAGATTCATAAACACATCTGTATAAATGATATATACTTGAGCTGATTCTAGAAACAGTTTTTAGTACCCAGTAAGGAATTTGAGAAATTGTAAAATATTAACATTACAGAAAATGAAAGTTTTAAGTTGCAAAATATACATCTTCTTTGAGAAATTGTAAAAAATTAACATTACAGAAAATGAAGTTTTAAGTGTTAAATAATAAATATATATCTTCTTCGAGTAACAATAATGTCAGAGAATAAATGTGACGGCATAGAGCACGACAGTAGGCGATCACGAAAATAAACCAACGCCAATGTCAGAGTTCATGCTTACAATAATAAAATTATAGCATGCACAACAAAAATAAATTTAACAAAAAGTAAAAAATAAAAAATTAACATCATTAATAATAAAATTATTATCTTAGCTTCACTAATTGAACAATGAGTGAGTGCCAAATAGAAGATAAAAATAACTTAAGAGAAATTAAAAAAATTAAGCAGAGTACTCTTGTTAAAATAGGTACTTATGTATTTATGCATTAAAAGTAACAATTACCTTCAAGTAGGAGCAGCTTTATATTATCTGTGACAACTCCAGTGGATTCCACAATAAACTCAACACCAGCTTCAACCCATGGAATCTCCTCAGGATTTCTGTAGATAATAAGTAGAAGATAAATATTAAAGGCAGTATAGAACCCATTACATTTATTTGATTAATTTCTAAAATCAAACCGTTAGGACTTAAGATACAAATAATTGCATGAGAAAAAGATGAATAGATACCAAACAATTGCAGTTATTATCAAATGAAATTGAAATTTGAGGCCAACCTAATTAAGAGCAAGCACTTTATCTAGGTACGAACTGTAACAAAAAAAACTCCTAAATGATGTCAAAGCTTGATGTCTTTCCTAAAACCATAACTCTATCCAATAAATTTACCTTCGTAATATATAAAGTCAATGTAAACGAATTTTATATCTATACTCAATCACAAACATTAACTATCATTCCTCATATATGTTGAGATTGAATAAAGATGCATTCGCTTGGGTGCATCATCTACAAAATCGAATTAAAGACATACTTCCACAGAAAGTCTTTAGCATCGACAATCAAAAGACATTTAATTTACCATGTTTGATTTACGCCAAGATTCATATCAAGAGATGTAATTTTTTATCAAGTGGACTGATAACACAATACACACAGTGGAGCAAGAATTGGAGTAGCTATAGCTTGTGTACTTAAAGACTTACCAAGATTTGGGGTAAAATGCTAACTGAAAACATGAAGGCAAGTTCTGCAAGACTGAACAGGTTAAATGCCAAAGCTTTAATGATTGGTAACATTTATCAGCAATATAATTAACTTTAGATTTTTATGATTTTAGAGCGATTACTTACATTGCATCCAATTGCCACAAAACCACACGATAGCAGAACATCCGACCCGCAAATGGTGCAAAATGAACAATAAAAAAGGAAAATGAATTAAGTTTTAGAATGAACTTAAAATGCAACTTGTGAAAAAGAAAAATTAACAAATCCAAATAGAAACACAGAGGATCAACACAAAGAACCCATCAAACTACAATTTTAATGCTACACACAGTAAATTTACCAAGCTTTTATATGCTAAATAACCCTATTAGACAATACTTGCATCAAAATAGAGATAAACATCATGATCAAAAGTAAAGTAGATTGTGATTGACATTAGATTGAAGTGAATTCAATGTATTATGTTCTAACAAAAGTTAACATGTCTTATAAAAAACAACACACATATTATGTTCCAACATTTAAATAACTTTAGGAGTTGGAAAATCTCTTATTTCAACAGTTACTAAAAAACTAACTCTCTCAAAACTTGACAATGGGATGGAGAACTTTTTGAATCGTCAGTTTTTACTCAAAGTGAAGAGAGCTGGAATCAACATTCACACCAACTCCTGAAACAGATCAATAAAATCGAAAATATCAATAATAATAAATTGAATGATTAAAACACTAACTTGGGACTTGGAACATACACATGTAATTTAAGAACACGCTTGACAATAGAAATCATTGCCACTTCATGGAGTTGATCCAATCCTCGGAACAGTACTACGATAAATCTCAGAAAGCATAACTTGTGCTTACTTGTCAAAATTAATCACATAATCAAATTTAAACCAATAGCATGAATTATTTTAATTTCAATCAGATTTTAATGCCCACGAAAAAGGTTTGGTAGGCTTCCTAGTTTATTATGCAAATTAATTTAGTAACCTATAAATAAATCAAATATTACCCAATATATTAAAATTCTACAACATTTACCCGCATCTAGAGAAATATTGAATGCAGCCAGGAGAACCCAATAGTGATATGAGAAAAGAAAAGATCGAGTCTTTTACACAAAGAGAGAGGTTTTGCACCAATCTGCATAGAACTCCGCAACAGTAGGTTTGCCATTTGAAAGTTCCTAAAGAGAAGAAAGCAAGTAAAAGGAAAAAGATTGAAAATGAAACTTCAAATTTGCAATACAGATTCAAGAAAACGCATACTAATTCTCATATGGAAATCAGTAATTAAGGAGTATGACATTTGAATTTTTTTTAAAAAAAATCAAATTATGAATCCAATTAACATCTATAAAAAAAAATCAGAGAGACATGAATTGAAATTGAAAAGGAGTGTACGGAAGAGACAACAGCGGCTTTTTACTTTGGATTCAAGAGGGCTGAATTGAAAATGAGAATTCTTGCATCACAACGGCACACCATTCCTTCTGCTTTCCTCTATTGATTTAAGCAATACCTTAACAGTTAAATCCAAAATCAATTGAATTAAGTTACTAATGCTTGCAAAATTAAGATAAGTAGTCATATGATGGGCACGACTAAAAATACAAATAACATCTAAGCTAAGGCAATCCAGAACACTGTCACTCATCAAGGAGGAAAGAGTGAGGATAAAACTAACCAAGAGCCCTGCTTTCATGCCTACAGAATCACAAGTAAATAATATACTTGATCGTTCTTGTCAAAAAGTCTTAAGAAATTCACCATTGTAGCTCTTCTTAAGCATAATCTTCATTGAAATGGGGAGGGATATTCCACACTTAGTTTCCAACAAACCATTTCAAATTTTAGCTCAAAATAGAAATATCTGTGTGTATTTTGCCCCCAAAGAAGAACAACAAATGAGATTTCGGATACTGAAATTCACAACATATAGAAAATTACAATTCCCCCGGATATTCGCTCCATTAAAGTGTGAAAATAAAACCCAGTTTCCAGATGCATCATCTTTCATTCGAGAAAAAAACATCCAAACCACTAATTACTCGAATTCAATTCTAGTAGGCATAAAGTCCCCTGAGTGAGCCACCAGGGGAATTGATGAAGAGTCGAATATCCTTAGTGGAATCTTGGGCATCCAACAAAAGAAAGCTGACTGATAATAGCAACATAATGGAAATTAAGAAATTAAATCAAGAAATTAAACTACAATAGGGAAAGGTATTTGAAGTAGAGAGCGTGAAAAACTCACATTATGTTGGTGTGGGTGGCGACGGCTACAGCGGGGCGGTTACTGAAATCGCGCGGTGGTGGGTATATGTTGATCAAACACGATTTCGGCAAGTATCTGTTGCGGCGACGGCGATGGGTGGTTTTGGCGGCGACAACGACGGTGATGGATGGTGTTGGTGGCAGCGGCGTTGGAGTGAATAAGGAGATGAGAGTGGCGGAGAAATTAGCGGAAGAGTGGTACGTGAGGTTAGGGTTTCCAAACTAATTTTGTTCACAAAGGTTTCAATAATTATAAAGTGGTCCACAAACTTTGTTAAAATTCATGAAATGGCACCGAATTTTACTTGTGAAAATGTTAAGAAATTAGTGAATAATAAATCTACGGTTTGGATGAATGACTAAAGAATGGATGGCCAAGATCAAATAATACAACTTACTATTTAAAGTAAAATTAAAATGGGGAAAATTTGGTCAAAATTGAATCCAATTTTAGATGACCCTTGTTGCTATTATAAGAAATTAGTGAATAATAAAATCTATTGTTTGGATGAATGACTAAAGAATGGATGGTCAAGATCAAATAATACAACTTATTCCCTCCGTCCCTTTTCAATGTTTACGTTTGTTTTTTGCACGTTGACTAAAAAGTATTATATTTTAATAGATAGTGGGTGGAAAAATATAATATTTAATTTGAAGTAAGTATGTGTATCAGTGTTAGATGATATATTAATTTTTTAGGTGGGTCCCATATTCCTAAAAAGGAAAACGTAAACATTGAAATGAGACTTGCAAAATAGAAACGTAAATATTTAAACGGGACGGAGGAAGTACTATTTAAAGTAAAATAAAAAAAAGGGGAATTTTGGTCAAAATTGAGTTTAATTTTAGTTGACCCTTGTTGTTATTATATATAGATAGATAAATGGATGGATGGATAGATAGAAGTGAATGGTCGGTAATTAAAATAGTAGGATTGGCTTATTCGTTGACTAACACAATTAATTAATTATTTAAGACTTAATTATCAGTACTGCTCCATAGTAAAGCAGCATTGACATTGTAAGCACGTTCAAATTATAAGCAAAATTAATTTTTTCATATAATTTATTCTTCAAATACAAATATAAAAGTTAAATTAAAATAATGAGTAAGTACCTATTATGGTATTTATAATAATAAAATGATTGAATTTGTAAATATATACGTAATTTAGTTATATTTATAAAAATAAATAAGTGGAGTACTTAAATATAAATAATAAATTACCCTTTGATACCTCTCCCAATTCAAATAATTAGTATACTCTATATATATGGCTAGATTTTAAATTAAATGAGAAATACAGGTTTTACACGTAAATTCGATTCACAGTGAACTAACTCAATAAAGGCATAAATTATAATGGTTTATCTCCTGTATTATTTCTTTGATATAATAATTATTTTTAAGAATATAATTGTCCTTATAATTTTTAAAAGAAATAATTTACATGAAATATGGTTCATTTCATATTCACTCGAAAATAAATGAATAATGTGATATGCATTTGGGCCTAATATGCTAAGCTATTGTCGTATTTATTTAGGTGTGACAGAATATTATGGAAAGGTGAAGGGGTAGACCAAATGTGGTATGTTAGGGGTGAGTCCACTTTTTCAGACCACAGGCCCGTTTCTTCGCTCTTCTCCGTCCCCCTTAAATTACCAAACTACCCTTACCCTTCTTCAAAAGTTACTGCAAATATACCAACCGAATCGTCGGGTGAAGGGTTTCTGCTGGTCAATAGAACCCAGAGTTGCATCCAGTCCGCCCTAAGGTTCTCCGTTACTGCTGACCAATGACGGACTGCCACCTGTTGTTATCGACCTGTAGAGCTGTGACTGTGACGTAGTGTTTTAATTGTACAATGTGATGTCCAGTTGCCGTACTAAAAGCACGGGTGGGTCACATCGATCTGAGTGACAGTTCGACTATGGTATGGACACGTGTTGTAGTACGAGTGAGTGTATAATTTGCGGTGACGTTGATGATGGATGACTGCTCCATGCAAGATGTGTGTAAGAATCTGTACAGATTTGAGAGTTTTGGATTCTGGGAAATCAGTTGATTTTTATTTTTTCCCCTTGGAAGAGTGAGAATAAGCAATTTTTTGTTCATTTCTTGTAGGTTTATTTTCAATTATATAAACAGGTTTTGAATTATTTTTAAATTTGTTTTTGACAGATTTTTTAAATCTACCTTTTTTTTTTTTAAAACAATCATCATACTTCATTTGTCTCATTTAAAGAGTCAATTTTTTTTTTATTTTGATTGCTTCACCCAAAAAATCTCAGTTCATTTTTTACATGGAACCTACACACACCTACTAATACAATTAACATATGAGTCCACACTTAGGGATGTAATCGAACTGAGTCGAGTCGAACACTACTAGGTTTGAGGATCGTTTGTTAAGAAATTATCGAACTCGAGCCTGAGCTCGAACTCGTCAAGAAAAAAATATCGAACTCGAGCTCGAACTCAAACTATTTGTTAAGACTCGCGAACATGTTCACGAACACATAAAGTAACTTGTTTTTAATATATTTTCATGTACATTTAAATAATTTTGTGTCTGGATATTAAAAGAATATTTTGTTTATAAACATTTAATGTTACTCATAATATTAAATAAACAAACTAATAAAATATAATAATAAACGGTAAAAAGTATTTAAATATTTAAATAATCACTTAAGTTATTATCATATTTATGTGGTTTAATATAAAATATTTAATTATTGAATATTAATAAATAAATAATAATATATAATTCTAAAGAATAACTATAAAATTTACGAATGCGTTTGCGAGCCATTAGCGAGCCTATAAACGAATATGTTCGCGAGCTTTCGAGCCGAACACCCTTAGGATTAAGTTTGGTTTGATAAACTATTCGAACCCAAAATTCAAGTTTGGTTTGGCTCGTTAAGGTTAACGAACGAGTTCGAACGAACATTTAATCAAATCGAGACTCGAATAGTTCGCGAACGGTTTGATTTGGTTACATCCCTATCCACACTCCCACTAATACAACTACCAACTACACATTAAATAATACTCCCTTCGTCCCATTGAAACATGGGGGTTGCTTTTATCACGTTGATTAAGGGATATAATATTTTAATGTGTAGTGAGATGAGAGAAATAATATTTTAATATAAAGTGGGTAGGTGTATTATTATGATGTGTGTGCTATGGTGAGAGAGTTATTAATATGTGTGGGCCTTCTTTACCAAAAAGGGTAATGCACACTTCGTATTGAGACAGATTAAAATGGAAAAACACGTACGTTTTAATAGGAGGGAAAGAGTAATAGGAATACTCCTTAATGCAGGTTATAAAAAGCAAAAACAACCATTTTGCTGGGATGAGAGTATACAAGTACATCGTTCTATATATATTCTTTCATTAATTAATATGCTCTCTATATATACCTTTTATTATATAATTTCACACAAAATTGAATTATGTCATATCAAAAACTTAGAAAAGAATACATTAATTAGTATATTCATTTTATTATCAAATTATATTTAAAAAAAAATCCCAACATAAACAGAAAATTGATTTACTCTCCATATTCCAATTTTCAATTAATGAGTTCAGTTTTGTTTTTGAGATGAGTACAACTATAAAGATCTATGAATTTGAAATTAATTAGGAATATAAATATGCCAATTTGGGCCATGTTATGTTCCTACTCAAAAAATTATTTTTGATTGTAAATTTGACTTGTTGGGCCTGGTCCAATAAGAAAAGTACTGACCCATTCAAACTTCCCAAACTGCATTAAGTACTAACTATATGGCAATTAAAATCTGCAAAAAATAGTGATCACAATTTATTTTTTGTTAATAAAAATTACTCCCTAATGAAAAACAGTAATTATTCAATTAAATTATTTTATATATATTTAATAATATAAATGAAAAGTGATCATATATATTTTTAATATAAAAAAGAACAAATTAAAAAAAATGAAACAACCAGCTTGCCGTGAGATACAAAACTTGCTCTTAAGGAGTATATATATATTCTTTTTAATCCAATCTTCATCATCTTTTGTTATAAAAAGAAATTAGTAATACCCGTCTTGTGCATTGCACGGTCAAGCGTTTTAATAAAAGAAGTATATATTCACTTAAAATTTATCTGAATTTGAATTTTATATAATATAATTCCTCAATCTATGCTACGTATGTTCCTTTCTAATAATAAGAATATCAAGAAACAACGCATTTTAAATATATAATGAAAGAAAGTAGTGGCAAATATTGATCTTCAATCCATGTCACGTATGTTCCTTTTTAACAGTAAGAAGATTAGGAAATAGTGAATTTTAAATATACAATGAAAAAAAGTATTGGCAAAGATTGTGGGGGCATTTAGAAGCAGAAATTAAAATTATTATGTATTGCATCTTGTATGATTGGTTAATGCTAGAACTGAAGAATGAAATGAATCGATATTGGGACCGCTAAAAAATTATTACTTACAGGTAATATTTTTTTCTTCGGTTTACACAGATTCTATTAATAAATAGAAAAATAAACGTTTAACAGATCGTTCACTTAAAATTGTTGTTATATTTTTTAAAAAAATGAAAAACCCTACTCATTCATTTCTATAAACCTCCCAAAAAACTATATTTTTACCCAAAGTATAATTTGATTACATTTATTTCAATAAATTATAAGAGTGGCTCTCTAAAACCTTTTATATATTTTTCTTATAAATTAGCTGTAATCGAACCAATGATTAATTTCTCATAACAAGTATTTCTAATACCAAGTAATCAAATTAAATATTAAGGAATATACTATTTTAATTTATGTTGGTTTGAGAAATATAATATTTTAATGTATAATGGGTAGTTGTTAGGGATGACAGCTGATAGAATACCCCCTGTTATAGAGGTACCCCTACTCGTATCAATTTAAATAGTATAAACTACTCATATCTGTACCCGTCTCATTAAAAAAATAACTATTATGGTACCCGTATCCATTCCAAACCCTTTAATCAATACCCGTTTCTTTTATAGATATTTATATATTTTTCTAAATTAATATTTTAATAAAAATTATACTATTATTAATTAAATGCATATATAATATAAATTATATTATTTTTAATAAAATTTAATAAATTTAATTAAAAAAACTTATAGCTGATATCCTAAACCCCAAACTTCAAAATCCTAAAACCCTGAATCTTAAACCCCTAAACCCTAAACCTTAAATCCCTAAACCCAAAACCTTAAACCTTAAACCCCAAATCCCTAAACTCAAAACCCTAATTATATATATATGGGTGCATTCTTGCTTTTATATGTGTATAATTTTTTATTCAATAGTGTATACATATTTTTTAATTATTGTATAGTTTTTTTACAATAAGTTTTTATTCAATACATTTTCGCTAATAAAGTGTATACACTTTTATTCAGTATATTTTTATTCATACGTGTATAATTTTCTGAAAGTTGGTACACAGTCCACCCGGATACATGTTACAGTTTACACTTGTGCAGTTGCCTTCATCCTTTAGCTTAAATTAGTGGTAATTAGAAGTAGTTTGGGCATGGTGACTAAAGAATTAGTTGGTTCAACAGCTCAGTGGTTGTTCAGTTGCTTAGTTATTAGTTGTATATAATAGACATTACAGTTTACTTAGTTGGAACTTGGAACCTTTGGTTAACTTTGGGCTGTTAATTTATATTCTTTTATTGGTTAGGTGGAACCTTTGGTTAACTTTGGGCTGTTTCTTTATTACATTGGTGATTCCAGTAATTTTTTCATAAAAAAAAAAAAAAAACCAATTCAAGTATATTCCAAGTTATGCACAAAATAATTAGCCATTAATTAAGTATATAAAATATCCTATAATATATAAACTGTATAACATAAGCAGGTACTTGTAGATATTCTAAAATATATTACCAAAGGTATATATTCATAATTGTCTCAAATACTAATATTTTTTTAACTATTCGTATTTGTTAATAAAGTTTATACCCAAGATATATTTTAACAGCACATAAGGAATATAAAGTTTTCCTTTTTAGATAAACCTTGTTGCTTTTATAAAACAAAATAGTGAAGAATGTTTATTAAAAGTGAAAAAAATTACTATTATTAACAACAATCGGACAGCAAATGTAAATATATATATATTCTCTCTGTCCCATTTCAATCTCTACGTTTTCTTTTGCCAAATATATATAATATGGCAAAAACTTATGTGCACCCCGTGCGCCTTTAGAATTTTGTGTTAAATTGTATACCCTTTAGTATAAAGATGTGTACCCTTTATTTTCTGAAGAAAAATAAAAAATATTAATGAAAAATGTATACCATTTAGAACAAAATGGTGTACCCTTATTAACTAAAGTGTACACCCTTTAAAACAAAACAATATACCCTTACCCATAATACTAAATTCTAAAGGCACACCGTGTGCACCTGGGCGCACGCAAGCCTCACTCACATAATATTTTAATGTATATTTAATAGTTGAGAGATATAATATTATATATATTATATACTTCCTCCGTCCCATAGAAGTTGATATAATTTTTTTGGGCATGGAGATTAAGGAATATAATAATTTAATGTAAAGTGGAGTAAAGTGAAGTGAGAGAAATAATATTTAATGTGTAGTGGGTAGTTGTATTAGAGGTGATATGTGGGGCCCATGAGAATAGATTAATTATTTTTTGTATGGGTTCATGTATTAAAAAGGAAATGTGTCAACTTTAGTGGGACAAACCAAAAAGGAAAGTGTGTCAACTTCTATGGGACGGAGGGAGTATAATATTTTAACCTTACCTCAAGAGTTTAGCTTTTTTATATATTTATTTGATTTTATATATTTTGAAATTATATATAAAATTGTACACCCGCACGATGCACGGAAAAATTGTACGAAAAAATATTATGTATAAATTATTATATAAAAAACTTATTAATAATAATAAATAAATAAATAAAATTCTTATGAAACAATGTTTAGATTTAAGTGTTATTATTATATAGATAAAATATGTTTTTTTGTTAGTTATTGTTATTATTATTATTTAAGTATAACCGATAATAGATTAAAGTATGATTTTAAAATTTAATATAGAGTATAAGTATATTCTTTCAGTATCATTATAAAAATAATGAGATATGAACTCCCTCATTCCATCCTAAAGGTTACGTTTGTTTTTGCGCTAAAATTAGGGAATATAATATTTTAATATTTAGTTGGTTTGAAATATAATACTAATATATAAATGATAATAGTATTAGTATTGTATGTGAGCCCATAAAGATATAATATGAGTAATTATTTTGCGTAATTCTCATATACCAAAAAAATGTAACAATTGAAGTGTTACGTTTAAATTAAAAACATATAGTAATTATTATTGTAAAAGAGAGGGAGTATTATATGCACCAAATTCATAAATTCTTAAAACTAATTCTTAAAACTACTGATTGCAAATTCAAATTTATATCTATGTTTTCTAAAAATCCACTTAATTTTTCTTTACTTCTACCCATTCCATCCACTATTTTTTTTTAGGGTAGGTCTTATAAAGGGATAATTAGTTTGATGTATCATGTGTTAAAATTAAATTTCAAATAGATAAACTATAATAATTTAAAAATTCAAGTATAAAGCCAATTAAGATAAACAGCAAAATGTAAAATAAAAGTAATTTGATTGGCTATTACAAATTTTAAAATTATAATAATTTAATATATAATTTATTAAAACAAATTGGAAATTCGTTACTCAGAAAAAAAATTAAGAATAGAGAAAATGATAATTAGTGGACACATAACCAAGCAGTCAAATAAAACAATATACGTACAGAGCTTCATTTTCAGTTATTCTCTCATCAATGGATTCGGTGGTTCCTATCTAAGAGCAGTGAAGCGATATTTCTTAATGAATCTACCGTAAAATCAAGGCAGAGCACCAAACAATAGGGGAATAATAAAATTGACTTGTTGATTAAATTTTTTAGTAACATAATATGTGAACACCTACATAAAAGTAAGAATGCGTATTGGATGGTGAAGCATCTATTCGATCAGGTGAATCCTGATCATGGTCTTTTCGAAGGAGGATTATATGCCAATCTCTTCACTGCACATCCAACATTCTAGATTAACGCAAAATCCACTGCTATCACATAAAGAAATTTGTAAACATTCTAACCACAGGCATTTTGGTCTTGACGAAGGCGATATATATGACGCAGGCGGAGGCTCAGCGACGACAATGGTTGACAAAGGCGAAGGCAGCGGGGGGAACCACGATCTTGACAGCGACGGAATGAATAAGGAAATCGTGACAGCAGCCGAAGAAGATCGTTGATAAAGGAGAAGGCGCAACGGCGATAATGGTTGGTGAAGGCGGAAGAAGATTGGGAATTGTGAGATTAGGGTTTGGAAATGGATTTTGTTCAAATGATTTCAGAAATTGTAAAAATGGCGTAATATTTTTTGTAAATTTCTGAATTGGCACAGAGATTTTGCTCTTTAAGATCAATGATGTGGATGAATATCTTAAGAATGGATGGTCAATATCAAATAATACAACCTACTATTTAAGATAACATTAAAAAAGGGAGGAAACTTGGTTAAAATTGAGTCCAATTTTTGTTTACTCTTGTTGCTATTATATATGTATAGATAGATAAATTAAATTTAATACGAAAATTCAGTATAGTTAATACCGGTGATTAATCACAGTTTTTCTATTATATTTATATATTGTATTGATGCACCGAGTATGAAATGAAATGACTACAATATCATATATTAATATTAATTAATATGGCTTCTATTTCTTGTTCTTCCTGAGTTTGTGGGGGTATTATAGTCCTTTTGCTTGCCCCATACAACAAAATAAAGTCCCACCACTATCACAATTGCACCAACAATCCTACATAAATTTGCCGCCACCATGACTTCAATTTTTTGTCACTATGAGAAAACAATAATACTTTTTTTAAAAAAATTCTTATATTTAAGCAAAGGATGCATATATATAGTATATCATAATTTAAATATGGTATCCATAACTTTTCACTAAACATTAAAATACCAATATATTTGTTAATCTTTGTACAGAATTTGAATATGAACGTCGTTGCATGGTAGAATAAGTAATGTATTTAAGGAGGTATATAAGTAAAGCATGTAATTGAATTAAAAGAGTTAAAAACAATTGTTTAATTTTCATTATATTTACAATAAAATAAGCAATGATCCAAAAATTATTTATTTTGAACAATAAATAGTGTAAAAAGAATTAAAAAAATTTATTTACTTGCATAACTTTAAAGTTAAGTCAATTTAAATTAAATTTCTCTTGAAATTAATGGCAATGTGCACATCAGCACATGTGGTACACGCCATGTATGTGACTCCAAATAAAAGTTGCAATTTCCAGCAAGATTTAAACTAAAAACATAAATTAGTAGAACTTTTTAATTTTGTAGGGATTGTTTCAGATAAAGTTTTTTTTAAAAAAAAGTTGTGGCCACTTTAAAATTTTTAAATCAATGTAAGAAATAGAGAAATTATTACATTTGATCATATAGGTATACCAAAATCTGTATTTCGCCAATTAATTATTACAATTTTCAATTTTTGTCATTTTTTTTCAAAATTTGAAAAATGAATAAAAAACAACTAAATTTGAAAACAACGATAGAAATGTGAATTTTGATAAATTTACAGAACCAAATATGATAATTTCTCGTAATAAATATATAAGTATAGGTATACCTTCCACAAAACATTTGCTCATGAAGAAAGAAGGAGCTCATAATGGCCACAATAACCATGGTTAGAGGACTAAATGCAGTAACAAAGACATGCCCTCTTTCCTTCATGATGGCTCCTTGCAAATAATAGCCTATTCCAGAACACACCATACCCTGCATTCATGCATGCATGCATGCACCAAATTAATTAATTAATTGTGCTTAATTAATAAATTAATTAAGTTAGTCAATAATATTTATCTACACCGTAGACAATTGTAAGAAACTTGGTGTCCCATTTGATGGACCAAGCAGAGGGGTTTCCCCTCTCTGCAATGAGTGCCACCACTGTTCCCTCTACAGTTCCTGCCAAGCAAATCCATGCAGTGAGTGACACTTCTGCTGGATATAATCTCTGTATTGTCACTGCCTACAAACCACACCAACATTAATTCTTGTATTAATTCCCATCCTACCTTCAAAAAAATCATTAATTATAACTACCCACTGCAAATAATTTACTCCCTCCATGTATTTTAATGTATGGAGTTTAATATATATATATATATTAATGTATAAAGTGAGAAAGGGAATAAATATTTCAATTAATTTAATGAAAAAGCGTGTAAGTTGTTGAGATGTGTGAAAAAATAGATATTATGTTGGAATGTGAGTAAAAGGTACTGGGTATTATTACAGTGTATCTTTTACCACTTTTAGTAAAAGTAAAGTGTGATTTACTTTGTGGTACGGATAAAAAAGGAAAGCATGAAATACTTTAGAAACAAAGGGTGTATTTCCTAATTGGATCTAAATCCTCTATAGTTACTTAAGTCCATCTCCTCTCACTCTCGCTACAGTACAAAAATTCTTGTAGCCACAGTTAGAGGAAATCATCTTAGATGTTCTGTTACATTTGATGTTACATCCTGTTACAAGCTTTAGATGAGTAACACGTATGTGGAGAGGAAAATCTCAACCTTTATCCCTTAATTAGGGTTGATACTTTCCTTTTTGAGTACATGTTTTATTATATCGTGTCAATTATTCAACGGTACATAAAAGAAGATGTAACATTAAAATGTTACAGAAGAACTGAACCGAGAGGAAATGGAATCTAAATCCTACAATACTGTAACAACAGTGATAGAAAATGGTCTGTTGATCCAGGATCCACACTCGTATGTGTATATATGGCAATGGTGCCTTCCAATTCATGTTGACAGGCATAATTGTCTTTTCAATTTATAATTAGGAAGATACCTGCAAGATCATGAAGAATGCCCAACTCAAGCATCCAATGCCTTGATTGAATGGTCAAGATTTAGTTGAGGTTGTTGATGAGATGATTGGATGGTGGGATGAGTCCATGGAAGATCAATCTTGGGTCCTTTTACCAATGTCATTATCATCGCCCCTGCAACCGTTGCCACCGTGCCTATTATCTTCGCTTGGCTCCGGATGCTATTTATTTTTACTTTCTCCTTCCTAAACTTACAACATACTATATCAAAATTATATTTTAAGACAATATTTTATAATTTATTATTATTAAAATAGCATAATTTCTCAGTCCCAATTTATATTTCACCGTTATTATAGATACAGAGTTTAAGAGAAATTGTTTTTATCAATTTTATTGACTTTTGGAGGATAATTTGATATTTTTAGGTAATAAATAAATTATAAAATATGTTATGTGTATTAGGTGAATTTGTAATTAAAATTTACTTTTAGGGTTGATTGATGTGATGTTACCTTTTTTTTTTGGTAAAGTTAAATGTGGGACGGAAAGAGTATTAATTAATGGAAAATGAGAAAAAGTGATAGTAGTGCAGTGAATTATTTTATGAACAATTTATAATATAAATAAAAAATTTATTTAAAAAAAAAGATGATAATAATAATTTTAATAAAAAATAATCATAAATTACGAAAACGTAAAATGATGTCACTACCCAAAACAATTTTTATGTGATTGAAATAATTAAAAAGATGATCAGGGCCAGGGAGAACACACACACGAGATTTTCATGTGTGCATCATCTCATGCATGTGTAATTAGTGATAAAATATGATTGGCACATAAAATAGAATACATTCATCCATTATCCTAGTCAAAATTTATACTTTTTAGGTATAATTATTTTATTTTCTCCTACGGATCATCTTATAATATAGCACACAAAATGTTACTCCTTCTCATATATAATTTCACACTTTCCATTTTAGTTCGTTTCAAATCTAACTTCACTCTTTCATAAAAGGGAAAAACAACTAACTAATATTCATCTACCATACTTTAATGTTAAATTTGACATCACCTTTTTAACATACCTAACCTACTTTATTATTTATTTATTATCCAAAAATATCATAATAAAAAATTATTTTTCTTAAACTCTGTATCTACAGTAAACATGAAGATGAATTTGGGAAGGAGGGAGTATCCAAATAACACAGAAAATCAAGAGAAATATTTTCTTAATTAACATTGTAAACTTAATTATTTCAGAGTATTTAATCAGGGGTACACATGGCCTTTCACATGTATTAAATAAAATTTTAATTATTTAATAGTATATGAGTATGAAATAGACCTGAAGCAGCATGCCATGAGAAATGTGATGGCGGGAAGAATGTTAGCCATAGCAGCTGCAAACGTCTCCGTTGTGTATTTCATCCCCATGAAGTACAGAATTTGCCCAATCACTGGTCTTTATACCCAAATTCAGTATCACATTAATTTTTCTTTTAATATTATTACCAGCTAAATGCATTAATCACATATTTTTCTTTTAATATTTTTATTTTATTGATATAGAAAATACTTACTCCTTCAGACCCAGAAGCATAATCATGAGGAATGCAGAGATGGTTATCTTTGGCCTGATTTTCCTCTGTAAAAAATAATATTATTTGGTTAATTAATTATAGGTAGATTAATTCTACACTTTTTAAATATTACTCCAAATCATGTTAACAAGTCACCTTGTTTAGATATAATAATTTACCAAATACTTGAAAATTTGGATTAATATATATATATTACAAAAATATTTTGTGACGGCTTTGAGGCCATCACAATTGTTTCAAAAAATGCATTGTATAATTCTTCCGATTATTTCATCATTTAATCGGTATGATTTCTCTCTTTTTTTATTTATTCAATATATAAAACAAATGCATTTATAATAGTACAATAAACTATTTTATAAACAATTTATATTATAATTAAAAATTGGTAATATTTTATAGAGACATTTTATAGCAAAAGCGATAACTAATTGACAAAGCGTGAAATTGTTTCGGAAGTTTCACACATGCCCAACTTTTTCCCAACTTTATAATATCAAAAGTTAAATAAATTTAACTTACAAAAGTATAATCCCGATTAATGAGCTTAAGCAAACAGTCTTATTGTTATCATGTAGTTTGATTATACTAAATTTTATTTATTTTTATTTGATAAAATTAAGTTCCTATACTTTCAAGTGTAAATCAATTCAGGAACGATTTTATTATTATTTTAATGTCATGAATTAGATAAGAATCGAGGGGAAGAAAACATCAAACAACAAGATCGAGTACTCTAAAAATATTACTCCATGATTAATTAATGTTGAAATGGGAAAGTTCAAGCTTGAAATAATCTAGTACTTTTTTCTTGTTACGTGATTAAAATAACTTAAGCCAATAAAGTTATTAAAACAAATTCACACTTTTGTCAGTATCATAACTAAGCTTATAAAGTTAAATTTTTAATTTTTTGCCCTATAACTAAGCAAAACTTCGATTTTTGCCCTAAAAAAGATAAGTGGTTCAATTTTGCCCTATAACTAACGAATTATTTCAATTTTTACCCAAATTTTGCGAATTTCACCGAAATCTACCACGTCATACTTCAATTTAGGGGTTTCCGGCTGGTCTTACATACGTGGCAATTTCGACTTAATGTGAACCAATGAATTCGCCACCTCATATGCCACAATTTTTTTATTTTTTTATTTTCCACATCATATAATAAAAATAAATTAAATCAGAAATTAAAATTTAAAATGAAAATATTAAATAAAAAAACAAAAAAAAATATATTAATTCAATTCCTAAAAATAAAAAAAAGTGCAACGGAAGGCGGGAAGCAAGCAGATCCCCAACTTGAAGAACACAATGAACTGATGCTTGTCGTCGTGGGTCTATCGGTGGCCGTGTGTGTTGTGTTGAAGTCGCCGATCGCCGAGCCGCGGTATCAATCCGACGACTCACAGACCATGAACGAGAGGCGCCTGCCTTCCGAGTCAACTGGTCTTTGAGAGGCGAAGCGTTGAAATCGAACATCACGATGATTGGTCCCCTAATTCTGCCGGCGTCGGAGCAGCTACTGTTTCTATTCACTCTAATCGGAAGAAAAATCTTATTTCATAAATGGAAGCCCAACATTCCAGATTTCAAACAAGCATTCGAGCACTTCTGCATCCACGCCACGGGGGAGCAGTGATCGATGAGCTCCAGAATAATCTCCAGCTGTCGGCAGAACACGTGGAGGCGTCGCGGATGACTCTCCACCGCTTTGAAAACACCTCCTCCTCCTCACTCTGGTACGAATTGGGGTACATCCGGCCAGTTGACTCGGAAGGCAGGCGCCTGTCGTTCATGGTTTGTTAGTCGTCTGATTGATACCGCGGCTCGGCGGTCGACGGCTTCAACACAGCACACACGGCCGCCGGTAGACCCACGACGACAAGCATTAGTTCATCGTGTTCTTCAAGTTGGGAATCTGCTTGCTTCCGCCTTCCGTTGCTTTTTTTTTTTGGTTTTTTGGAATTGAATTTATATGTTTTTTTTATTTAATATTTTCATTTTAAATTTTAATTTCTAATTTAATTTATTTTTATTATATGATGTGAAAAATAAAAAAAATAAAAAATTGTGGCATATGAGGTGGCGAATTCATTAGCTCACATTAAGTCAAAATTGTCACGTAAGTAAGATCACCCGGAAACCCCCAAATTGAAGTATGACGTGGCGGATTTCGGCAAAATTCGCAAAAATTGGGCAAAAATTGAAACAATTCGTTAGTTATAGGGCAAAATTGAACCACTTATCTTTTTTAGGGTAAAATCGAAGTTTTGCTTAGTTATAAGACAAAAAATGAATTTAACTCAAGTTTATACCCCAAATAAAAAAATACACATAAATTAATAAACCCACAACACACTTTAATTTTAAAATTATCACTCATTACAACTCACATAACTTTATAATTTGTTTATTACCTAAAAGAATCAAACTACCCCTAAAAGTAAAGCAAAAAATAATTTTTTCTTAAACTCCGTATCTACAGTAACTGTGAACTTCTCTTTGAGATGGAAGAAGTAATTAATGACAAAGACTTCGATGAGACTGTCTCACAGGTAAGACGAATAAAAAGTAATAATATTTTAATAAAAGACAATACTCATGTAAAGTGATAATTGTGTAGTGAATTATTTCACAAATAATTTTATAGTCAAAATATAAAAAGTGACGACATTTTAAAAAAAGTAATAACATTCTTAATATAAAAAGTATTACTATAACTAATTAAAAATGAATAAAATAATTTCAATGTTAGACGGTTTCACGTAAAACGACCAAATATATAACAGAATATGGATCTGTTTATACAATTGTATACTTCCAGAAAATATGCACACTTAATTCTCGAACACAAAATCAGGGCCGGCCCTAAGCATAGTCAAAAAGGGCGACCGCCCATGGCCCCCAAATTATTACCACCTAATATATACATATATGTAATAACATATTTTTTTTAATTATTTTCTTATTAAATTTAGGGAAATTTTCAAAAATGTCACTTTCAATACATTTTTTTTAAATGTCACCCACAATATTTTTTTTTTTTAAATTTGTCACTTTTTAAATTTTTTTTACCCAAATACCCTTCAACCACATAAGCGAACCTGCCTGCGACTGTTTGTGCGACCTATTGTGCGACTCTACGCTTCAAATATAACCAACTTCTTGTGAAACCAATTATGCAACTGCTTACGAGACAACCCACGCGACCATCTATGTGACCTAATGTGCGACTCTGCATGCGACCTTTAGCGCGATTCTGTATGCGATCACTAGTGCGACTATAGGCAGAAACATATAGTCGCATAATTTGGTCACACAAACAGTCGCAAGAAAGGTTGCACAATATCATGCAACCTTTTTGTGCGACCCTGTACGCAATCTTTTGTGCGACCAACTGTACGATCCTGTATGCAATTTTTTGTATAGGACCAACTGTACGACCCTCGTATGATTGCCTTCTAAATCTTTAAATTTTTGAAGAAGAATGATAGAGTGAGAAGAGAGAATGAGGCAAAATGAACAATGAGAAAAGAGAAAATGAACTTTATGTGAGTGAAGGGGCATTTGGGTCCAAAAAAATTAAAAAGTGGCATTTTTAAAAAAATTTTATCGTGGGTGACATTTTTAAAAAAAATGTATTGAAAGTGACATTGTTAGAAATTTCCATTAAATTTATTACTAAATATTTTTTAACTACTATCTTTTCTTTAAAGTTTTAACCGTTGTATTACGGCTGTTAGCCTACTCACCCTACTTTTGTAACCTTAATTATATCCGGCCTACTCAGCCTATATAAATCTCACTTTTAGTATATAATGTATACATCTTTTTATCGAACTGAGTAAATATCTGTCTCTCTGAATTCTCTTTGACATCTTTTCAATTCTCTCTCGTATCAAATATCTATATCTCTGAATTCTCTTTATTATCGAACCTGTATTAAATATCTATCTCTCTGAATTCTTTTTCTTATCGAATTTCATCAATAATTCAATATTCAATCATCTTAATTTTGATCTTTTTTATTCAATAATATTCAATCCTTTTAATTCTCTGTTTTAGTATTTTTATAGGATACAGACTTATAGAAGTTTACTAGCAGCAGCCAGCAAGAGGGTGATTGGTGCTCTAATTAATTTCAAATCTAAATCAATCTTCAAATCAAGTTTTTTCATTCTTTTACCATTGTTTTATTGATTTTTTTTTTAATTAGATTTGTTATTTATTTGCTTATAATCATCAATCATGTTTTCTAGAAAAGCTTTCTTGATAAATTTATTAAGGTTGGTTCTTCAAAAGAAAATGATGAACATGTAGGAAATGAGCAAGAAGAATTAAAAGATAGTGATGAGTTATCATATATTATTAATATTTTATCATAGTTATCAATATAATTTTAAGATATCAAAATTATTAAATTTATGTTTGATTATAATATAATTTTTTTATAATTGGGCCCCTTTTTTTTACTTCGCCTAGGGCCCCGGAAATCTCAAGGCCGGCCCTGCACAAAATACATATATAATACTCATTCCGTCTGCTTCTAAGATGTCCGTTTACTTTCTGTATGTGGATTAAGAAGTATTATTATTATATGTAAAGTGGGTGTTGTATTAGAGGGAAGTGATATGTCATATTGTGTACTTTTTTACTAAATATAAGAAATAAATATCTTTAAAGCGGACGCAAAAAATAGTAAAAAATAGACACCTTATAAGCGGTGGGAGGGAGTAGAATATGGATCTGTTTATACAATTGTATACTTCCACAATATGCACACCTAATTCTTGAACACAAAAATTCATATACATAACTCGTTTTGGTGCGATGGTACAAGGAAAAAAGAGGTTATTTTGAATTTTCTAATAAGATAAAAGTAGTGAAAGTATGTATTTTATTGTTATCATGAGTAAAAAATAAGTGACATTAATTAATTTATAAAATTGTAGATCTAAGTATGAGTGTTAATGTTGTGTGGTGTTTTTATTTTTAACAAAAACTTATATGAAAACATCTTATAGGAAGATTTTTAAGAGACGAATAGAAGTGATTATAATATTATAACAAAAATTGATACTCGAATTAATAAAAGTGATAATGGAACGAGTGCATTATTTCATGAACAATTTAGACTCGATTGATAGTTATACATATTTCAGGCCCCGATTTGATAGAAAAAATAATTCATGCTCCGAATTAATAATTTATCTATTTTTCATGACTTGAATTGATAAAACTTAAAAAAGGAATAACTTTTTTAATAAGAAATGACAATTTCTTCAAATAACTATTTTAAAAAAAGTTAAAATAATCTCTCGTGAGAAATCTCACCCAACTAATATTCGGACATATAAAAAATAAAGATATGCATGTATTGTTCGAACTGAGGAAATATAAATTAACACATGATAATATTATTATGTGTATTTATGATGAATGGGACCCCATACATTATTATATACATAGAGGACCTAATATCATGCTCTTATTAAAATTACCCCATCTAATATATGTATGAGAAAGAATGAATAATTAAGAATCTGCATGCATGCAAGATACATGTTTCAAATTTAGTGTATGTATATAAAGTGTGATTAATGTATAGATAATACTCATCCAAAAATAACTTTTAGGGGTATTATGATGTTTTTATTACTAAATAAATGATAAAGTAAGTTAGGTATCCGTGATTTTTTTTTTAAAAATAAAGTGTATGGGGAAAAATAATTATGTTTGACTTTTTGTTTTTTTAGGGAGGTGAATGAGAAAACTCAAAATAAAAAAGTATGCAATCTAAAAGGAGACGGAGGGAAATACTTGTTTTCTAGAAAGAAGGCTAAAGGAGCGATGAGCACAGTGGCGACGGCATGTCGATAGACGGCGAAGACATAATTGCTGAAGCCTTGGTCGAAGGCTGCCTTTGAAATAATGTACATCCCTGCAAGCCCTACTTGGAGGAACACTACTCCCATATATGCCCTTGTTTTCTCATAAACCAACAACAATTTCTCCATAATGGAGTTTTCTTTTTCCTAAATTTAAACCTAATGTAAAATTAATAAAGGTAAAATATATAAGTTTGGTATGAGTTGAAGTTGTGATATATAGGGGAGAAAGCATCTACAATGTGCATGTTAAGACAACATATTATAGTGTACCTTCAAGAGTTGAAATGACACAAAGCAAGTTTGGTGCTTCAATTCGTACCATAGGTTTGTTTCCTCACACATTTCTAAGTGAACGGCTATCAATATATTCTACTTTCATTTACATACATAAATAGCCATCATCTTATACACACACATATACATATGTTAAAATGAATTGATATTTTATGTGTTCCGGTGTACAAATTATTAATTCATAGGAAAATTTCATCTTTTAGTATCATACAAGCAGTCACATTTCATTTTTTGTTCCAATTTTTTTTTTAATCCTAAAAGTTACAATTTTTGTTTCTGCCGTTAACTTTTAAATGAAAACCGTTTAATAACCTTACTCTCTATTTAGTTTATTTTTTTGAATTTAACAGATTCCGTCCAAAAATGAAATGAGATCATTCGTATAGGACCAAAAATACAATTTTCTCTAAGTTCGTGCATCCAGGTTGATTCATAATTTAATTTTGAATGAGTTTATTTATGAAAAGTCTGAAATAAAGTTTGAGGATAAAATATAAACCCTAAAACGCTTGTAAAACAATAACATCGAGTACAATCATTTAATTTTGGATGAATTATGGGATCACCTATTTTATTTCCATATTTCATCTCTATTTCATTTATTAGATTATTATCATGTGTTATAATTAAATTAATTTTCAAAATTCATCACATGCCCCCAAAAGTTTAATAATTATTTGTAGGGTATAATTTTTTTATATTGTGAAATATCAATGACACATCAAAGGTAGAATAAGAAATTCAATCCAACTTTATAAATAAACAAAATTATAAATGATTTAACGATGTTAAACAGAGTTGCGTAACCAAACACATCTGTAATGATCGATTAATGTTTTTAATTAATTATTTGGTACAACGTGCAATCCCCACTCTTTCCTAATTAAACGGTGTACCCCACCATTAGACTCTTTCCTAATTAATTAATTAACATGTAGTCTCATTTTAACTAATTATTATTTTTTGTATTTTTTTAATTTATTATATTTAAAAGATCAGTATACCTTAAATTTGAAATATGCACTAAATCATAAGGATAAAATTACAATTATATCCTAACTCTAAACTTTAAGAGTGGAGTATACCCTAAACTACTAGGGTACAATTACAATTATACCATAAACCATAAGGGTGAAATATAATCTAAACAAAAAGAGTGAAATTACAATTATACCCTAAACCCTTGGGAGTTAAATTATGCACTAAACCGTGAAATTACAATTACAACCTAAATCATATGATATAATATAACCTAAACCACTATGGTAAAATATAACATAAATTATAAGGGTGAATTTATAAATAAACCCTAAATTTTAAACCTAGAAGTGAAATACATTACAAGCCATGAGAGTAAAATTACAATTATAAACTTATAATTAACCCTAAACCTAATAAACCCTAAACGTAAAATATGTCCTAAACTACTAAGATAAAACATACTTTAAACCATAAAAGTATAATTATATCCTAAATTAAATGAAAAGAAAAAAAATGTAATCAGCGATTAGCGACAATTAATGTGCAGGCGGAAGTTGAATGAGGTGGAAGTTGAGTTATAACTAATTAAATTTCGATTTGTGATTATATAAAATTAGAGTCTATTTACAATTACCATGATTTTCATAACTAATCGTTGTGAATCTATTTAAACAGTTAGAAATCGAATTACTTTTAATGGGTAAAAAAAATATGTATGCATTTTAAATCATTGGACGTTCCCATTATCCAATTTCATGAATAAAAATATTTATGTATTTGACATTATTTTTTTAACTACAATTTCCTCATATAAAAAAAATTTACAAATGAATAACATATTCTGATAAAGGTTTGGACAGCCAATCATCAGCATCGGTACAATTTCATCTATAGTTTTACATAAATCTTGAATTTCAAATGATTCAAGATCAAAAGTGGAATTAATTTGCTCGAGTGTTTCTTGAACCCCAACTTGATCGACATTTTCCCTTTCTTGTTTTGATTTGATGATCGTCGAATCTTCTTAAATTCCAAATTCTTGGATTTTGAACGAGTTATTTCGATTGGAAACTGGAACTCTATTATATATTCTAAGGCTTCTTGGCTTCCTCACTTTGAACGAAGATATTTTGAACGAGTTATTTCGAATAGAAAATAATTCTCTACTCGACAATTTAGAACTTCTTGACTTGGTAGGTACATTCTTGAACATGTTATCCATTATTCAAGGATTAATTTTTACATTAGGAAATTTACGTACTTATAGTCGTTCAAAGATTCAAAGGATCATATCTAAACAACCTAAGAAAGTATAATCACAAACCTAACTTTAACTGGGCCATATTTAAGATAAAAGTAATATTGAACCCACTTTACTAAAGTGGGCCTAAGTACCTATGGGATGGATTATCGATTCAGGCCACTTTCTTTTAATTTGGCAGTGGCTTTCCCATTATTCCAGGCTTCTTTAATTTTATTCTCCAATAGTTATCTTTAGTAAATAAAAAAGAAAAAAAAATTACACAAAAACTTTGACGCAACGAATGCACGCATTATTTATTTATTTATTTGTAAAATTTCACACGTGTTTTATGACCTATTTTTTTTCCTACAGACAAAGTCTTAGATGATGCTTTTTAAGACTATTTGAATATAAGTTTTTTTTAAGTATGATGAATAATGCATTAAAATATAATTTTATAGTAATATAATATGATTTATTATAAATATATATTAATTACTAATAAGTATATTTTAGCTATATAATAAGTATATTTTAATAATGAGTTGTCGGTAGAATGTCCGTTAATGCAATATTTTCCGTAAAAATATTTATAATAATAATTAGTTAGATTCAAAACAAATGTTTGGAGTTGTGGCCTATATGTACAACATTTATACTTTGGTCACACCTTCATCAGCTCCTCTAGCAACATCAGTGACTACCTCCACTCTTGAGTTTGAACATCCACACTCTTCATTCATATCTTTGCTTTGCTTTACTGGTATTTCTTGTTCTTGAACTGCAGGGCAATCATAATCATTCTGTTTTCCCCATACCACAAAATAAAGCCCTATAACTATAACCATTGCTCCCACAAGCCTGCATATAAAAACAAACAAAAATATATGTATAATACTGTTCAAATATAATTGGAAATAAGTGTTTCATTTACTACTATTTTTTTCCTACGTTGTCACCACGTGTTTCAGTACAGGCCAATTCAAATCAAGTTTTAAATCATGTGAAATAAAAAATAAATAAATAAATAAAGTTGCCACTGAGTAGTACAAACAAACTATACATTTTCTTCAAGAAATCTGAATAGTAATTATATAGATTTTTACCCTCTTCTCCATGAGAAAAAAATGTTTACAACAGGACTTTTTGGTGATTATTATTATGTTTTCTTTGTAAATTGCAAAGGAAGTGTAATAATAATCACGGAACGGAGGGAGTACTATTGTTTTCACCCAATCACTTAATGTTTAATTAATATCATAATTCATGTTCTAGTAAAAAATAAAATGAGCATGTTCTTATAAGCGAATACTTGTATGAGATCGTTTCATGAGAAGAAGGCTTCTGTGAGACAAATAAAAAGTAATAACATTTTAATAAAAAATAATATTTGAATTAATGAAAAGTGATAGTTGTACAGTGGATTATTTTTATAAAACAATTAGTAATATAAATAAAAAATAATAATATTTTAATAAAAATCTTTAATAAAAAATAATAACTATTTTAAAAATATGTCTCACACACAGAAGTGTTGTCTATTTTTATGAGTGGAAAAAGCCATATTGTTCATGAAATTTGTTACAAACCTCACAGCCCTCTATCCAATCAACTTATCTTTCTTTTTTTTTTTTTAATAATTATAATAAGAAAAAAACAATGTATATATAGTTGATCAGTTTGTAGGTTTACCTTCCAAGAAACATTTGCTCAGCTAAAATGAAGGAGCTCAAAATGGCAACAATAACCATGCTAAGAGGGCTAAATGCTGTCACAAAAACAGGGCCTCTTTCTTGCATTACCACTCCTTGTACATAGTATGCTATGCCAGAACAAAATATGCCCTGCAATCAATTTTTTATTTTATCTATTTTTTATTGAAAAAACAATTCTATATGCAGTAACTAAATAGTAATAAATACTTTATAAATTAACAAAATTATATATGACTTAACAATGTTAAACAGAGTAGCGCAACCAAACACGTCTGTATTAATGATTGATTAATGTATTTAATTAATTTATAATACCTTCTTCACAAAATAAATTTCTATTGTTGTATTTATTTATTTTAATTAAGTAAATACAATTAATGCGACTAATAAATAGGCACTTTAAGTTCATTAGAGGATAGTTATACATTTACTTAAACTATGTAAAATAGACATGGTAGTTAAAATATAATTTAAATAAATAAATAAATGGAAAATAAAAAAACCTTTTAATCATCACTAATTTCTTTCAAACAATCAATATAGAAGGTTTCACCTTTTATGACATTCCTCTTTTCTGGTGAGTGGAAAAAAAGTTATTCATGCTTTAATTAAAAAATTAAAAAAAAAGTTTTCTTCAAAACTATATATCTTTTTCTCGCCTCAAAAAATTAAATTTGTTTAGATGGTCCACATAAAAAGTCACCCATATAATAACAACAAAAAAAAATACTCCGTGACACACCGTTACTTAGATACAAAATTTAAGAATTTTTTTTTTGATAAATTTTTTAAAAAAATGTATTTTTAAGGTTAGTGATTGATCAGATGTTTTATTTTTTAAATGGTAAAATTTAATATGAATCAAGCGAAAACGAAAAATTTAAAATATAATGTGGTACCGTAATACTAATAATCTTACACTATAGACAGCTGCAAGGAATTTAGTGTCCCAATTAATGGACCAGGCTGCTGAATTTCCCCTTTCCACTGCAAGTGCCACTGCCGCGCCCTCTGCGGTTCCTAGCAAGCATATCCATGCAGTTAGTGACAGTTCCGCTGGATACGTTCTAAGCGTCACTGCCTGCATAGTCACAGTTAAAATGAGTTAATCTCTTGAAAATCGGATTTATATTATAAATCTTTATAAATTATGTGGTTCTCATAATTTAAACATCATAACAATACATAGAGTATATACACAATATTCTTATTTAAAATGTTGTAGCTAGCTACATTGGATGTTCGATTTGTATCAAATGGTCGCATTCCAGTGCAACCGCGGAGGCCCTTTAACGTGGGCCCTCCATTTAGTTTTATAAATACAATTTCTTTCTCTATAGAGTATTGCGTGGAAGTATCACCTTTATGCATGACAATTGTTGCGCATCAAAAGATAATTCAACTAATTTTTCGAAAGGCAACCTATTGTCATGCATTAAAGGTGATACAAATCCACTTCTTCGCGATCTTATTAGAACGTTGCGTGTATGTATGTGTATATACCTGCAAAATAAAGAAACATGCCCAACTGAAGCATCCAACGGTGATCATTAGAGCACCCTTGATGGAGTTTTGGAGAGAGATCGGAGATTGTATGTGTTGATGTGAGTGTCCTTCTGATTTCGTCCATGGTAGATCGATATGTGGGCCCGTTACCAACGTCATGATCATCGCCCCGGCAACTGTCGCCACTGTTCCGATTATTTTTGCTTGACTTCGTATGCTCATCAATTTCACCTTCTCCAGCCTGAATTATTATAATTTTTTTTTAAATTATATTTCCATAATTAAATTATTTAATAGATATATATTGAGTGTTATTCACCTGAAGCACCACGCCATAAGGAATGTAATGGCGGGAAGAACGTTAGCCATCGCAGCTGCAAACGTCGCCGTTGTGTATTTCATCCCCAAAAAATACAGATTTTGATCTATAACTGGCCTAATTTTTTTTTACCATTAGATTATTAATTAATATATATAGCAAATTAAATATGAAAATTAGTAGGAGTATGAATTAATTAATTACTTACTCCAAAAGACTGAGAAGCATAATCTTGAGGAATGTGGAGGTGGTCATCTTCGGCCTTATTTTCCTATAAGTGAGAAAAAAAAAATTACACTCCATATATATATATATAATCAAAATAATTAATTAATATGGAGAACTATATGTAATTTGGGGAATAGAAATTACTTGTCTAGGGCGAAGGCGAAGGGGGCGATGACGATGGTAGCGACAAGGTGGCGATAGACGACGAAGACGTAATTGCTCATCCCCTCATTTAAGGCAGCCTTAGAAATGATGTCCATGCCAGCTAACCCTGCTTGTAAGAAAACAACACCTAGAAATGGCTTCGCCTTGTGAAAAATGGACGCCATTTTCGATGCCTTCATTTTTTTCTTCCAACCTTATGATGCATCAATTTATAGTATTAATAACATGAATATAAGAAATGGGGTTTCCTTAATTTCAACAATTTTGACGTGCTAACTAGCCATGCAGAGATGGTAATTAATTTCCATGTATTAATATTTGTAATATGATGGAAATTAGTTACCTTAATAAATAGGAGTTGATGTCCTATAGCCTATTCAAGACTCCCTAATTTGATATATATATCTTCCCTATGAGAGTGTCCTAAGATATATATATATATACGTGTGATGATCTTGTAAAGAAGAGCAATTAAGGTACGTATAAGATTCTATGTACGTTAGCAATGTTATTTCTACTCGTCTTTCTGTTCTTATCATGTTTGTACGTATACATGACCCGACCCGTTGCGAATGAGATGCGTAAAACAAGTATTCCACACGAGACTTTTCTTGTATCATTTTCTATATCATCAATTATACGAGAAATAAGGAATTAACAGATCTTTGCTGTTTTATTGTTCGTGCTTTTCTCTTAGGATTTAGTCTTTTTTTTAGGGTTTGAAACTGTACATCTAATGATGTGACCAAGGAATTTGTGCAAGAATATTTTTTATAAAAATTTTAGCTAGCTAGAATTATGAATAATAATGAAGTATATATATATGCAGGAACGAACCCTTATTCTCAACCTTAGAGGAAAAAGTTGGTAATTAGTTCTGCAATTTTGGACTGTTCTGAATCTGCCAACTACTAATTAATTTAATTTAATCCCTAATAATTTGAGCTTTAAAAAATAATAGTAATAAAAAATTGGACAGGCCATGATGTTTTACTTTTTTGTCCATAATATATATTTGCCATGTCCTTAATAAATTTTTAATTATATATTCTCCCTTATAAAAAAAAAAGTCATAGTAAAATCCTCATGTTGTAGTTTTGTTTTTACTTTCGAAAAATAAATTATTAACTCCTTACACTTTTTGTAAATTAATTACCTCCTTAAATTAAAATTAAAAATATTAAAATTTAGAAGATTCAAGCAACAATTATATTAATAATTTTTTTTATAAATATCCGAACTTTTTTTTTATAATTTGATACTATTGTCTTTTTGTTACACTGACAATTTGTATTTCAAATTTCCTGTATCAGATGTAATATTTCTTGCATTAAATTGTAAAGTTAGTCTATTGTGTTTCCTGATGCACAAGAAGTATAGGATATAATAATTTATTTTAAAGGATATATATTTTATTTTAAGGGTATAATTTTTTCGTTGAAAAAATCGGCTAAAACTTAAATAACATAAATGTTTAATTAAAAAAATTAATTTTTTTTCTTAAAAAGTTAAAGTATAAGTTCTCTAAGGAGTATAATATATAATAGTCCAACTTTTAAAAATTGTTAGATTTTTTATTTTTATTTTTCTTAGAATTAAAATAATAAACGAGTGCGTCACAATAAATTGTGTGTGAACGTGTACACTCCATTTATTTATGCATTAACTACACTAAGCAATAAAATATGGGGATTCGTTCTTAATTTACAAACAAAAGTAGATTCAGATTCTTTCTCCATTTAATTCCCTTTTAAAAGGACTTCTATTAGACAATCCACAAAAAAGATGCTTCGATTAATTAGTAAAATTAATAATAATTGACTTTAATTGTAATTTATTTATTTTATTTTAAATGATTCGATAGTGTATCCCGTCATCCCGTGATTGGGCTTTTGGCCCTATAAATTAATCCATAATCAATTAATTATAATACTTTCTCCTGCCCAATAGCACCACTTTAATTACGTCCCTATACATTCAAAACATCTAATTAATTAATATCAAATTTCATATTTAATTTTATAAATATTTAATTATTCATTCTTTAAAATGTTATTTACACCCTCTCCAACCGGTCCTGACTCATACGTCATGCATATTCAGTTTTTACTTTATTTTTCCGAGTAGTAGGAAATAATGTTTGATGCTATATTTATATAAAACATACATAATATTTATTAAATTTATTTACACAAACAACATGTCAAATGATTGTGCCCCACGATCTTTATTTGGATATAATTGTTGTATAGACCCCTAGTCAAGGCACTATGGTCAACATAATTAATTTAATTTAATTATAATATTCTTTTACGGTACACTTTATGTTATTTTCTTTCGTGGTTTCTGTATAGGCATTGCACCATATCTTACTTTGGTCTCCTCTGCAATTTGAAATTAATAGCATCCAATCTTATAGGGTCGGATTTCTTGTGCTCAAAATACTGCTTAATTTTGTATGTCATCTTATTTGATGGGTTGCATATATAAGAGAAAAGAATTAAATTCTTTAAAAAAAATTAAGTGTAATCATCAGTTTTGTTCATGATTACACTCATGTATCTAATAAATAAATAAATAATTATAAATTTATAATACACAAGAGTGTTGGTTATAAAATGACCATCTGCCTACAAGAAGGCATGTAGAGTTTGACTTTATTAAATATTAAATGATTAACCTCACTACCTATTTAAACTTTTAGGCAAGTAGTCAAGTGTAATGAAGATTCCAAATGGTTTATACGTACACTTTAATTAATGAATTCATTCATTCATTCACTTGACACTAAAAAGAAAATTATTTTTAACAACGAATTTCCAACGAAATTTATTTGTGATTTTCATTTGATAAAATAGTGGTTGGTAAATTTTTAGTAACGAAAATTTAGCGAAACTGATAAAAATTTACTAGTTGATAATCAATTAGCAATTTATATAACGATTCTGTTTGTAAATAACAATGAATTTTATTTTATTGGTAAAAACATAATAAACCGTTGGCATTTCGATCTATTACTACAAGAAAAATATGAAGTAATTTTTATTGACAATCAGTTATTAATTAATCCGTTATTAATTATACCAACAGCCGGTAGTAAATATTGTCAGTTAAAAGAGTTTTTTAGTGTGATATATTAAAGCAAATTAACGACATATATAATTCCTTTGGAAATGCAAATATTCAAAAGGTACACCCATGATCCATATAGCATGCTTAATTAATTATATGTAAAACATTTAATTACAAGTCTCAACTCATTAAAATCAACCCCTTTAGCAGCTCCAAAATGTACACTCCAATGTCGAAAGCAACTCATTTGATCTGACCTGTTTAAAAATTGACTTATATAGGTTAGTATTATACTATAATAAACAAACATGTGAATTTTACTGATTTGAATGAGGAGTCCAGCGGCAATGTGAACTAACTCACACCTAGATTAATTTTACCGAGTAATGTGTCATAACTCTACAAATGTATCAATATTACGATGATAAAGTATTTAAAAACATAAGATAAAGTTTTCATAAATGTTTTAATTTATATAACTTTGTAAAAATCATTTGTCTCAAACATTTTTCAAATTCATTCTCATCAACACAAACCCAAACCCGATAAGTATTTGCTGAAAAGAGTAATTAATGTAAATAACACCCTTCATAATACCGGATGTAAATAAAAATAAAAAATGTAATTTTTTTTATGTAATGAATGAAGGTATAAATTAATGTAATAAAATTTTCAAGCGATTACAGTAGTGCACACTAGTCGGCTCTATACCATTTGGTACATTATTTCCTATGTCACACCGTCAGATGAACGACACGTAGGAGAGAGAAACTATACCCTAATCCTTAAACCCTAGGGCAATGGTTGGATTAATTTCCCCTCCTACGTGTCAATTACTTAACGTGTGGCAAAGAAAATGATGTATGGAAATAACGCAGAAGATCTGGTAGTGCACACTAGTCTCCTTCGTAAAGTAGTTGGGGCCGCATGTGGATAGCAATTGTTGCAGAGCAGGACTCCACTTCTTCGAATTTTGCATATTCGAAGAATAACAGTTGATAACTAAAATTCTCAGTATAATTCCATCACACTCCATTAACATACATATTCCATTATTAGTGTTTTAACTGTTTTAATATCTAATTTAGATAACCCAACTCTTTGCAAAATGAAACATATACTCTCCATGCATTTTTTATGTAAGTACTTATCCTTCATTTACTTTTTATCTACACCCTCCGTCTATCCCCAATCTATTCCTCTACTTCTTGCGGTAGATTAAGAAGTATTATTATTTAATTTAGAATGAGTAGTTATATTAGTGGAGTATGTAGATCTCATTTATTAATTGTATTAATGGGTGGGTGGGTCTCATATGTCCAAAAGTGGAAATAGATAGATTAAGAGTGGACGACCCAAAATGATAAAATGAATAGATTCACAGTGGGACGGAAGGAGTCCATGTTAGTTTTTTGAAAAATTGATTAAATATAAAAAATTAAACATTCATTAAGAAACACGAAGTAATATATATATATATATATATATATATATACATATATATATACTCCCTCCGTCTTCTTTTAGATGGCTTACTTTTCATTTTAGCATGTCCCACAAAAGTTTGCACATTCCAAAAAAAGCAAAAAAATAAAAAAAATCACCCTTCCCCATACACTTTATTTTACAAAAAAACAAATTATCTCTATCTCACATACTTTATCATTTATTTATTACAAAAAAATACTATTATACCCCCTAAAAGTTATCACTTTCTTAATCTCCGTGCCAGAATTAGGGGTGCAATCTTTTGTGGGACGGAGGGAATATATATATATATATATATATATATATATATATATATATATATATATATATATATATATATATATATATATATATATATATATATATATATATATATATATATATATATATATATACTCCATCCGTCCGGTTTCAATGTTTACGTTTCTATTTTGCGCTCATTTCAATGTTTACGTTTACCTTTTTAGGAATATGGGACCCATATAAAACAATTAATATATCATCCAACACTGATACACCTACCCACTTCACATTAAATATTATATTTTTCCACCCACTATCTATTAAAATATAATACTTTTTAATCAACGTGCAAAAAGTAAACGTAAACATTGAAATGTGACGGAGGGAGTATATTATATGGAGTATATAACTAATACGGTATATATAGATGTATGAGTATCCTATGAATCCGGTTCATCATTCGGCTTATTTTTGTAAAATTACTCTTTAGTATATAAAAATTTATTTTTTAAAGAGATAAACTATTAATCTTCTATATGAAAAATATTACTTATCTCAATAAAAATATAAAAAATTAAAACATATTAGAATTTGGAAAATAAGGAGTATTTTCATTAAGAAGAGTAAGAGTTTAACTACCTAAAAAGTAATTTTTCATATACTAAAGAATACTCAATAAATCAGGAAGTAAGAATTTGAAGAGTAGTAGTTCATCTATGAGTAATTTTTTATATCCTCATAAAGATTAATTAGTAAATCAAGGTACGAATTCGATTCACACAATTGTTTGTTAATACATATAGCTCTATGCACCCGAGTATAAGGATATATATCAACTTAAATAAAAATAAATAAATAAAACATTCTCTGGTGTACGTACATCTAAATGCTTCATTTACCCTATTGTATGCATGCGTGGTTAACCTTCACTTTTAGGTTCGTGAGTATAAACTACTCATAGGCTAGTATTTTAATGTTTATTTATATATTTTTGGACCCTTTATTTAATTACTCAGTTATGCATCTTTAGAATACTTTAACTATAAAAAAAATTATATAGATAATTGTACATATAGTTTCTTGTAAGAATTTGGTACCAAGACGGTTTAAAAACTAAAAAAGGAAAGATCCCAAAATGAATTTCTATTATCCAATTCAATTTCAAGCATTATCTCTACTTTAAAAAAGTATATATCTTCATATTTACATCATAAACATTAATAGGTCTAAATTTATTTGTCATCGAATCCAAAATCTCCCCTTTTTCCTCTTTTGTTTTTTGGCCGTCGTAAAATGAAACCTTCACCTCAAGAAAATGCAAGCTGCCATAGTAGATGTCCCATACATTCCCCCCACCATCTCATGCTTTTATCTCTCTCTCATTATCTCTCTTACAAGTTGTTACATACTACGTTGCATATCGGATCTCTTGCGTCATTTCTGTGTATCAAGATAATTTTCTGTGTCAATCATTATATGATTAATATGTAAGAATGAAATGAAATTAAATCATTGCCATGTATATAATTAGAATATAGTTTTCCTCTCTCCCTTACATGCCTTTCATTCAACGATGAGGCACACAAAATGTTACACAAAAATGGGACGAAAAATCCGGACCAAATAAAATGGGGGTGATTTGAAATTGGTTGTCACACGTTACGTATCGTCGGAGAAGAGAGATGGCATTATTGAGAAGGCTTTAAGGCAATAGTGACTCAACTTTAGAGAAGCTACGCACAATTTTATTTGGGGAATGGATCAAGATGGGTGCAAACGTGCGTAGGCATCCAATTTCGTGTTTTTGCATTATTAAAAGGAACTCCACATCATAAAGAAAGAACCAACCCTCCCCACCCCAACCATACCCCCCCCACCCCCCACCCCCATATATAATTATTTTGTTCTATCTTCCCATTTCCCAAAGGAGAACCTTTCTATATACCATATCTTCTTCGCGTCACACGGATTCAAATTTGTCATCTACAATAATGCAATTGTTATTTTATTTTCATAAATAATTAATGATTATATGTAGTATTCATACCCAATGTTTTATACTACCTCCGGCCACTTACAAGGTTTCCATTTTACTATTCTTGGCGTCCGTTTCATCTATTTAGTAAAGAAAGTACACAATATAACACATCACTTCTCTCTAATACAACTACTCACTTTACTTATAATAATAATACTCCTTAATCCACGTACAAAAAATAAATAAAGATCTTAGAATTATCCACGTGCAAACAGCAAACGGTTACCTTGTAAGTGACCGGAGGGAGTATTTGCTTGGTGTAACAACAGCTTCACTATTTCGCCCGCCATTTGAGTTTTCAAGATTCCAATTTGCTTGATTTCATGGCCATTTCGATATGTAGGTGGGATTAATTCCTTATTTCAGTGTAAAGAAAAGTGGTATTAATAGATGGAAATTGATAATGGTCCTGTGAACTATTTCATCAACCGTATAAATGTAAAATGATAACATTTTAAAAGAAAATTGATAATATTTTCAATAAAAAGTGATAATTAACTAATTACAAAAGTATAAAATAGTCATACTCAAAACTGCCACTTGCTGAACATATATCACGTATTACAATCATTTCCTAAAGGCTAATTATATTGTGCACCCGGGTGCACCCTAAGATAGGGTGCACTCACTTTAAAAAACGTATACAAATATAACAAAAACATAGTATATAATTATGAACAAAAATATATACAATTTAATTGTTAGTTTTTTAATGAAAAATTGAGTATAAAATAAAATAAAATTATTAAAAAATATGTACTCCCTCCGTCTCATATTTGTCTTCACAGTTACTGTAGACACGGAGTTTAAGAAAAGTTGCTTTTTGACTAACTTTATTGACTTTTGAAGGGTATTGTGGTATTTTTAAGTAATAAATAAATTATAAAGTATGTTATGTGTGTTAGGTGAAAGTGGTATTTTTGAAATTAAGGTAACTTTTGAGGTTGTTGATTAATGTGAAGTTTCCTTTTTTGGGTGGTGAAGATAAATGTGGGACGGAAGAAAATGGAAAGTTTGAAGATAAATGTGGGACGGAGGGAGTATAAACTATTGAACAAAAAATTATACATATATGGATACTATTTTTTTTTAATGAAAAATTTAGTGTGAAAAAAGTATACAATTATTAAAAAATACGTATACAAAATAGAATAACATATATACAAAATAAAATAAAAATTATACACATATGGGTACACCATTGCATCCAGTTGAACCTAATATCTCCTAAATTACTGTTGGTATAAGGGTTTAAGGATCATTTCTCATGACATAATATTTTTTTTAAAGAATATATTATGAAGTAGCTAGGGAGTGAAATACAATTAATATGAATTTAATGGAATATGTGCTTTTAAATCTTCCACTTAATGTAAGGAAATTTACATTTTAAATCAATTTGATTTTGGGTAAAAATCTGCCAAAGAAACAAATGAACACACATAATATCTATATATGTATCATGCACAATTAATTTTCGTTACTTCCAACAATATATACTTTATGCTCAGCATCAATTTAAACCCAATTAACAAATAAGTACATATGCATGTTTTCATATATGACTACTGTTAAGGTTGAAAGTCAAGTCAATGTATTTGACTTCATAATAAGTCTAGGCCGATTAGTAATTACATTTCCCATCATTACTATGACTCACCTTAATAATTATAGGCAAAAGCTCTTTGTACGGGGTGCAAAAATACTAACTCATAATTATACTCTTTCTTGGAAGGTATCTGTTTACTTTTTACGTGTGAATTAATAATTATTATTATTATATGTGTATTGAGTAATTATAACGGAAGTGGTGGGTCATAACTTGTAAGGTGTGCTCTTTTACTAAAAATGAAATATAAATTAATGCTTTAGAGTGGCCTCCCGAAAGAGTAAAATGGGTACCTTTAAACTTGACGGAGGGAGTAATAACTTTATAATAGACATTACATTTTAATCGCATTTTAACTGGAATCTACAATTTGATTGGGAAACAGGTGGTTCCAAAACTAATATTATTCCGATTCAATTCCAATTTCATGGAATAATAATCAGAATCGACGGTTCTGGTTTGAATAGGCAATTCCCCGATTAAAATCAATGGCTCCTCTATTTTTGTTTTTATTTTTATTTTATGGTTTGAGGCTTATAAATAAAAAATAAAAAAATCGAGAACTAGAACCACCCTATTACATATTATGTTCCGGTTCTTTATTTTCTGGAACCAGAATTGGTGGTTCCAAACCGGGTGCATGCCTACTTTATAGCATGCTCACTTCATGTTTTATTTTTTTTCCACATTTAAACAGTGATGAAGAGAATTTTGATTTTTAGGGATATTATAGTTTTTTTAAATATGTTAGACATATTAGATATGAGTGGTTTTTTTTTTTACATAAAGTTTATGAGAGATATAATTAATATGACCTTGTTACCTTTTTAAGAAATTGAAACCTTCAGTAGAATAAACTAAAATAGAAATGGTGAAAAAAAAAAAGGTTTTAAAGAATTCAATTATTTTGTAATAACCTTGATTTTGTTTTTGTCTCTTAACCATAAGATCGGATAAAACAATTACGGGACAACATCTCACCTCACTGTAGTTATAATAAGGGAAAAATGTAACCGTAAAGGATCCAAATCCTATAATTGTTGTGATTATTCATCGTAAATACAAAAAGCTATGAACCCAGTAATTACAATGTTGTTGATGTACTTCTGTTTATATGTGTGTGATGTAAAATTTCTACCCTTTATTTATTTAATGATGAAATCTAATAACGTTTTTGTTTGGTTTTTCATCTGATTTTAACAATGCACATCAGCAGTTTAATTAAGAATATTTTTGTAAGAAATGGATTTATCAATTAGGGATTGTGACCTCCACAGATATTAATCCCACGCCACAATTAATTCATGGCCAACTAATTATTTCCAAAATAGCAAAAAATTAAATAAATAAAAATTTAAAAAAGGGAGGGGGAGGCAAAACTTCAAAAGTTCAATCTTCAGACAAAACATTTTGGACCAAGTCAGCTTTATAGTCAAAAGAGAAAGAAAATAATAATAATGATAATAATAATTCAAAGAAATGTCGGTTTCTTTCAAGAAAGTTGTTAACAATAATAGAAAGCCCAAAATTATTGGGCAGCAATTGGCTTCGCCTTTAAGTTTTAGGATTTTTAAGATCGAATGCGACCCCTTTTTTCAGTTTTTTTCTTCTTTTATTTTTAATAATAATTATAATAATGTAATTGTATAAAAATATATCGGTGGTATCCCCTAAAAAATTTTAAGAAAATAATATTGATTAGGCAAAGACCGCATCATGTAACGCTTTTAAGTGAGAGATATAAAGAGTGATAACTTTTATAATAAAAAGTCATATCCTATTCAATTAATGAAAAATATAATATATTATAGCGAAAGTAATATGAAAGCGTTAAATGATCATCGTTGAAACGATCTCACAATACTTGCTCTATGGGTTAATACATCATTAACAACTTCATACTCCATATATTAAGAAAGTAAATAGTAGTATATTGGTTAAAATCAAACTGTCCGATTGAATATAGCTCATGAGATAGTTGATTTCAATATCATGAAAATATAATTAAGAGGAGTATATTCATGAGCTGATTTATTCCTAATTCATAAAATTAATATGGTAATTAATAATAGAAGATAACTAATGTGTAGGTATGATTTTTTTTTTCAATAATTTCATTTGATATTGTTGTATTTCAATTTTTTTTCATTAACGTACGAGTTTAACAAAGAAAATAAGTCGTTGGATGCGTGATTAATGTGTAACGTCTTTTATTTTTTAATAATTTTAAGATCAATGAATATATGAATCTAATATATTCACAAAAGATAGTCCACCTCTTCTTGACATATGTATTTAGAAAATTAAATATATTTAATTTTAATATATTATACTGTATTTAATTTTACTATATTAATTAAAGGTGAATACACGTACCAATGGTAAAGAGATTTTGAAAAGGATAGCAATTTTGCAAATGGAAGGAAATAGAAAGTGGAACTATCTTTGATTTTAAAACCAATTAAATAGATTTTGGATGTTGGTTTTGAATTTTACATAATAAATTTTAATTTTATGTTGATTTTCTATACCATCTAAGCAAAGTATCAGCATAAAATATTTTTTTTAAAAAAATTATTGTTTTACATTTCCAAATATTTTATAAATTGTAAGCTTAACATACTTTTAATATTTAGTTTAATGATTTCAAATTTAAAATAAAGATAATTTGTTTTATTATATGACTAGCAAATGCAAAACATTCCATCAACATTTGTTTTATAGAAAACACAGACTAGCCATATAACTGTTAACTATTTTCTGAAATGATGTTTTTAAAGGTTACAGTTAAATTATTATTTATTATGAGTAACTAAAAACGGAGGAAATTAACTTTTAAAGGTTGTAATCATAAAAATGGTTTTGAGAGCAAGATTTAAGTAATAAAGAATAAAGCGTAGTGGATATTCAGTTTGAAATTTCTTGTGAATATATCCTTATGCATTCCTTCTAACTCGTCGTTTAGGTGGTCCTTCTAACTCATCATTCCTCATTAGTGAACCTCTGATCTAGGCGTCGCATGTATTGGATCGTCAAATTTGGAACACATCTTCAAATCCCAATTGATTAGTTTGAAATATTTATATAAAAAAATTACAAAATTTAAAATTGTTTTACATATTTGTATATAAATTGTAACCTTATCAACAAATTAATGCATAGTATCAATATTTTTAAATTTAAAACGAATTATGAAACACAAATAATATTGATAGTTTTGGAGAAATTACATCAGTGTCAATACTTTCAAATTTAAAACAAATGATAAAACACAAACATTAAGGTTGATAATTTCACGAAAAAATATTGAGGCACCTTGATTCACACGAATATACATGCATATGGAGTATGTGTAAATTTTTATTTAATATGATACATATAATATATATTCTTTTAATATATTTTTTTTTTTACATTTTGATTTTCATCATAAAAACTAACAAAAACTTCTCTAACAAAGTGTATATATTAGTATATATAGTATGTTTTTATTATGTATAACTTTAGTATGTTTTTATTAATAAATATATAACTTTCTAAGAATGGATGCATGGTGTGCACAAAATAATTAGTCTGAAAATATTATGCAAAATTTAAAATTTTACTTTAGCGTAAATTTAAGAATTATTCACTCTTTGAAAAAATAAAATAAATAATTTTTTTAAAAGAATATAAATCTTACTTAATAAAAGAAAAATATTTCAATTTATATTTCTATGGCTTACTATCCACACATGTTATATAATTACATTTTGAAGTTTAAGTTGGGGTAATTGGAGATGACGAAGCGCACAAAGGTTTATAGGATCAAAATTAAAGTATAGTGTGCAGTTATTAATGTCTAGTAGTTTACATCATTTTTCCCATAATAAATAATATTATATTCTTTTATTTTTAATATTAATTTTAATTATTTAAACTAAATATACACATTCACATCATCTAAAAAAAATTCTTTTTGTTTAAAAAAAGCAAACACTGCATCAGCTAAAATTCCAACTGCAGTGAAAAACTCTAAAATGCAGCACAAATTACAGTGCTCATGAGAGATGGAGCATCTCCATCTCCATTTTGTCTTTTGTCTCCCCATTGAAGGATAGCATTTAAAACATAAAGAATGGATTTTAAAAACTAAAACCTAAATTTTCAAAACCGAAAACAATACTACCTTATCCCTCTCTACAAGAGCCACAAGGTTTATAAATAAATAAATCTTAACCCACCCAAAAAAAATATATACCACATTTATTGATGTTTCACTTGAAGTAGGGTTGGTTGGTGGGTGACGCAAATGACAGGAGCAAAACCTAATGGCCAATTGGCCATCTCAAAAAAGACTAGTGCCAAGAGATTGGAATTGTTGCTTTAGCTTTTCAGGTTTGACTGAGATTGAGCTTTAATGGAAAAACAAATAAAATTAATTAATTCATAAAACATAATTGTGTTGTGTAATAGCTAAAAAAAATAGAGAGCCATAGCAATACAAGGAACATCCATCCTTACTGTCATAACATAAAAGGCTAGTTCCTCTTTCAAAACGGTCAATTTAAGGGATGAGAACCCCATCTCCTACTTCGATCGCCTCGTTTTCACTAACCACAGCAGGCCGATTTTTGAGCAGCTTGAGCAGCCCCTGCATTCTGGTCCGGTTGGCTAATCCTAATGGTCTGAGGCTGCATTCGTGTGGAAACACATTAATTAGTCATTATCCATTTGGTGTGAGGAAATGTTACATTGCACACCTCAGGAGCATCTGCTCGTGTGGCATCAGCGTTGCATTCTATGAAATGCTGCCTCATCAGCAGTGCCCACAGAGGTGCTCGTGATAGGTGTACAAAGTAAAGGACCCAATATACATGCGTATGTATGTGTGTGGGAAAGCGTGTGACTGAAACTGTAACAAACACCTCATACCTCAGTTTTTGAGTCGGTTTCAGCGAGTCTTTGCTTGATGTCACGGGCAATTGAGAAGAAAACCTCCTCCACATTCATGTTTGTCTTGGCACTCTGTTACGCGTGATGATGTTAGACTGTATGGCACCGAAAGATATAAAATTTCAACTTACGAAACACTACTTACAGTCTCAAAAAATTTGATTCCATATTCATCAGCCAGAGCTTGACCCTTGGAGGTGGGAACAGCCTATGGACGTTTAAATATAGTTCAAATTATACAAGAAAACAATTAAAATTACTGGAAATTATTAAGAAGAAATAATAATTACAAACGTAATACATGGTTGGCAAGTTTCAAGTTAATCCTACGGATGTATCAATATGGTTGGATCTCCATCATCATTAACTTAAGCTTAAACGATTTAAATTATTCAAGATACATCAGATTGATGTGAAATATGTCAATGCTTTGTATAAAGTGAAGTGAGGCTAATCTGACCCAGGGTAACATCCAACTCCAGCAGTCGGCCAACTAAGTCATAGCTAAACGAGTGAGAGAGAGATTACCCTTTTGCTTTCATCCATATCAGCTTTGTTTCCCACCAATATCTTGTTCACATTGTCAGACGCATGTTGTTCGATGTTCCTAATCCAATTCCTAATGTCTGAGAAAAGGATGAGGATAATTTTGACAATGTAAAATTTACTGTTAATTACAGAAAGATTTAATAGTTAATACGTAACGACACTCCAGTGAAGATTCCCAACTGATTATGACTACATAAAAGAAAGATAAGAAGGGACATTACTGTTGAAAGATGACTCATCAGTGACATCATACACCAGCAATATACCCATTGCTCCACGATAGTAAGCTGCAAAAGAAGCATTTCTCAGGCATATCTAGGAACTTACAAGATGTGATAAGTAAATTGAGACACATTCTAGATGCAGGGAAAAATGCATCATCAAGAGGTACATAGGATCAATCCAAAAAAATTAGAAGCAATAACTATCAGGTTTTAAAAGGTGAAACTAATTGCCTTGACTAGCCCATGGGGCATGTATTACATAAATCAATTTCATAATGTATCACATGAACAGGGTGTGCCCAAAACTCAACAAAGCCAACGTTTAATCAGACTAGGTCTAAAAAAGGTGGTGTGTGAATTGATCATTCCATTTCATGAGAAAAATACAGAAATTGCATGTATGACTATATCATGTTCCAATAAAAAATGATGCGTAATTCAAGACCAAATTCAACAAATAACAATACTGATTTGATTAATTTATCAAGAAAATAAGAAAATATACTCTTCTTTTGTTACATATTCATAGTTAAAATAAAACTTCAGTACTTACCAAAAAATAAAATAAAATAAAAAAACTACCTTTTATTTAGCGTGTGCAGTAATATTAAAGTGATGTAAATTGTAAAAGATAAATATGTATGTGTATTTTTTATATTAATATATGCACAAATATTATGTTAAGATAAATTTTACATTATACACATAGATATAATGTATTTATGTACTAGTTACAAGATACATTATAAACAATATGATTTAAAATGTAAACTATCATATTAGATCATATGCATTTAAAGTAAATAAATAGATACACACACAAATATATATATATATATATATATATATATATATATATTACATATAATATTGTACATATTGTGGGGTGGCGCGAGGAGCAATACAATGATAGATGAAAAAATTGTCAACAAGAACTTTGAATCGTTTACAGGAACAAGAAGTAGGAAATAGATTGTACATATTGTGGGGTGGCGCAAGGAGCAATAAAATGATAGATGAAAAAATTGTCAACTGGAACTTTGAATCGTTTACAGGAACAAGAAGCAGGAAATAGTTCAACACCTACACCGCATTTCAGCTTTGGCAGCAGTTCACAAGGATGTCAAACTGATGTTCTAGCCAAAAGCTCACAAGGTCCTGAATCTTTTATTTTTTTCAAAAATGCCAGAAAAGGATCAAGATGCTATAGCGCACTAGCATACTTTAAGCAAGCAATATCTACTTATTTCATATGTGATGATCTTTGATTCTAAAATAAAAATAAATCTAATTGTTTTTCACCAATTATTACTACCTTATATTTTGCATTTTATCCCTCAAGTGAGGATGAGATCTAGACACTCCATGAAATACTTCTCACCTATCAGCTGGTGTAGCCAGGGAGTAGTTCGGAAGTAACAAAGTAAATAAGAGTCATGGCCCCATAGGAGAACAAAAAGGGGAAATTAAGAAGCGTGCTTAAGATTATCAATTGACCCATAGAGGACACAGAGAACAGAATGAAAGGAAAAGAACAAGCACATCTGAGAAGAAAAATAAGAAAAAAAGGAGACTGTCAAGAACCAATAATATGATTATTGAGAGAATTTGTGCTATAATAGAACAAGTGATTCAAAACTAGCAGCATTCACTTTAGCCTGTCCAACTGTATAAGAAACTCATCAGACTATTTTCTTTTCAAAACAACCAGACCCAGGTTAAATTGCACAAATCTATAAAATTAGCTTTAAGGACTTATATGCAGAAAGTACTCTCATCACACAATAATCTACATCTAATATTCTGTAAGAATAGGAACCCAATCATTGTGGGCAACCATTTTTGTCTACAGAACCTGTCAAACTCTCAACTTATCATAATTCATACTACCAACAAATACTTCAGACATGTTCAGCATCATTCAAGCACATACCAGTTGTGATAGTACGGAATCGCTCTTGTCCAGCAGTATCCCATATTTGCAGTTTGATTCTTTTTCCATCAAGTTCAATGGTTCTTATCTTAAAATCAATCCTGTAAAAGAAAGCATGGTCAAATACAACTGGCAGAAGAACGTTCAAATCCAAACAGTAGCAGGATACCTAAAACCTACCCAATGGTAGTGATGAAACTGGTCGTAAAAGAACCATCAGAAAAACGTAAAAGAAGGCAACTCTTACCCACACCTGGAAGAGCCATAGAAATGTGAACACCTTAATACACTCTCTATCAAATGAACATTTGATAAAACACATTTAAGTTAGTTTCACAAACTGTAAAGTAAAAGTTGACAAAAAAAATTGTATAATAGGAATTAAAAAAGAAAGATTCGGCTCTGAGATAAATTTCATAAATCAAAGACAGTTACAACACACTAGGATCTGTGATTTCTGTTAACAACCAGTTTTCTTGGCAATCTCTAATTAGGTAGGACTACTCTTTTGAATGGAAAAATTATATATGCAGGATTAAGTCATATTTAACATATAATGAACAGCCTAAAATCAAAAACCTCTATAAACTGTTTAACTAAGGATCATCAGTAGCTTACAGGTACCACTTACTCTCCTATAGTTGTGTTTTGCGCAAATCTCGCTGCCAAATAGAAGCCAGCTGATAACTCTCCAAAATACCTCATTGCCTCATGTGATTTGTTAATCACAATTCAATTTTCATAACATTATAATTTGTGAATTTGCACACATGCATATTAAACAACAGAAATAAAGGATATCACATTAACCAGCAGAAATAAAATGCAATTTGACAGCAGGTTAGGAAACAGCGACTACCCAATATTACCAACAAATCCTAATAAACATATCATTTTCATTCAAATAAGGCTCCTATCAGACGAAGATCGGTGAATTTACAAAAACGATCAATGCGGAACAATGAAATCATCTCGTCGTATCAAATGAAGTAGAAACAATACATAACAAACAAGCTCATTCGCATAGTTCAAATCCAAGTGCAGAAAAGCAACAAAAACATTCAAGATAAAAACACGAACCGCTATCACCGATCAAGAGAAGCTTGATGAGATAATCATAATCGGCTCGAGCTCTGGCGGGTGGAGCGGCCATCTGATTTGGATTTCTATCTTCACAAATTCCTCAAAACAACCCTAGCAACAGAAATGAGACCTAATTTAAATCATTCAAATTCACAACGACGAACATTGAAATTTTGAAAACATTAAATGGGGGAGATTAGAGAGAGAGAGAGAAACGGAAAACAATTACCAGATCGCAGGAAAGAGAGAAAAGATGGATCTACGGAACGAGGAAAAAGAGGAGGGAAGCAGCAGTGGTCGGTCGTTGAGTTCTGTAAATTTTGCGCATAATTATTATTATAAGTATTTATTTATTTATTTTGAAAAGTAGTGGAGTAATAATTTAAATTTGAATAAATCAAATATGGGAAAGTGGAATGGGTCATAAATTAAATTGGACTCCCGATATTTACAAATTATGGACCGTTTATTTTTTGTATGGGTTGGACAGCCTGGATCAGGCCCATTTCTGCTAGATTGACAGATTCTAACTCCTCTAGAAATCTACGTAATACTAGGTGTGAGATGAAACTAAAGTAATAAATTAAAAAATAAAATGGTCATCCATTTATTTAATGTCAAATAAAGCAGAAATATCTCTTAATAAATAAAATTTATGATTTAAAAGAATAATTAATGATGATTTTTTTTTATAGAGTGTTTCTTTATAGGGTTGATAATGATATCCAATTCACTCGGGTGCAAATATTCACTCATATGTGTGTAACTTTTTATTCAGTATACATATTTCTTAATAATTGTACTCCCTCCGTCCGCTTCAAAGGTAACCGTTTGTTTTTTGCACGTGGACAGTTTTAAGGTCTTTATTTGTTTTTTTGCACGTAGATTAAAAAATATTATTATTATAGATAAAATGAGTAGTTGTATTAGATGGAAGTGGTGGATCATATTGTGTACTTTTTTTACTAAATAGAGGAAATTGATACCTTTGAAGTGGACGTCAGGAATAGTGAAATGAATACATTTGAAGCGGACGGAGGAAATATAATTTTTATACATTTAGTTTTTCGTTTTAAAAAAACTAATAGAAATTCTGCTAACAAAGTGTATCAATTTTTATTCATTATTGTATATATATTTTTACTCTTAAATGTATAGATCTTTTTAAAGTTGGTACACAGTACATTCAGGTGCACAAAATAATTAGTCTCCCTTATACGATGGATAAAAAATTTAGAGCAAACTAGGTCAGCATTTGGTACCAAATTATGTAAACTATTAGATTAAATTTTTATTTAATTCTCATTATTATTAATAAAAAATAAAACAATTATAAATAAATTTAATAACTACTTATTGTATCTTAATTTTTACTCTATCATATCCATCCTATCATATCTTATCCTATATATTTCACTTTTTTTAATCTTTTTTTTTCCATTCTAAGAATTGTTTATAAATTAGTTTAAGACTAATATATGATCATCTCAATAATATAATTTTTATTAAAAATATTATCTCTTTTCATTAGTTGAAATTATATCTTATCTTATCTTATCTTATATATACCGAATATGCTACTATAAATAATTTTTTAAAAGTATGAGATGTCACGACGTGGTTAATTGTCATATAAGGCTCTATTAGCTTGTCCATGTCCAATTTCACAAGATATGGTAAAGCTCCCCAGATCTTTCAACTGTTGGCGTTCGATCGTTTGGTTAACGTGAATTGTTAGGGTTCTATACGTTTCTAACCGTCAGCGAAAGTAAGAAAACAAGAAACGCATTACCTTTCACCAGGGTATGTTAGAGAAGTTGAATTCTCGCCGGCAGCCTGTGCAGTCTCACTGTTTTGGGCATAACTCCCTCGTCTGATATCCAATTTGAGTGATCTACGCGTCAAAACGATCATCTCTTCCATGGCTTTCCATCAGTATATCGCATGTCCAGTTCTGATATCTGTACGATTTTATAAAAATTGTGCAAGTTGGCAGACAGCAGCAGCAAACGACCTCTTGATCTTCTGATGTATTCCCAAGTCCAATCTCGACGTCGTATGGGCGACGATCTACGAGATCTTCTCAATATGCTGTTCCATCTACTCTCTTCACGTATTAGGCATGTCTCATTATAAAAATCGTGTAAGTTGACGGACAGCAGCAACAAACAACCTCTTGATTTTCTGTATATTTCCAAGTCCAATCTCGACGTCGTGTGGGCGATGATCTACGAGATCTTCTCAATATGTTGTTCCGTCTACCCTCTTCACGTATTAGATGTGTCTCATCTAGGATTAGAACAGTTGAGATGACTTATATATAGGCTACAACAGGGACCAGGAAGAGAAATTAGAGTTAGGTCTCCATTGGGCTTAAGTATCCAAGCTTAGCCCAAAGCTTATACTTAAGTCCAATAATAATAATATATTCCTCTAAAATATTATTATTGCACTACCGTTCTAATACCATAATTATGTTATGGGCTCCTTCTTATTATGAGCTCGACAGTCTCCCCATGTTTAAGATATACAATGCTCATTAATTAATTAAGTTACTGATAACTTCATTAATTAATATATCTCATCCAAGAGTAGTACCACTCAACTTCATTATCATGCCGGAATAAATCCACCTGCAGGGTTTACATGATAATCTTTATGAACTCCTCAAGGGAACATCATCAACCTATGTTGGACATGGATTCCTTCTACAATCAACAACACACCATAGAGACAGCACTATCTCCCAACTCACCGAGTTTATTGATTTAATTACATGTAAATCTCACTCATTGATTAATCAAATAAATACATATTGCCTTACATGTCGAGGTTATTGTATAGGGATTAAGAGCACAAACATCCATAATAACAGAGATCAAGTTCTTCTATAAGTCAGTATAAGTCGAATGATCTCAAGCGGTCCTGCTCAATACACAAAGTGCATTAATGTGATTCTATAGTCAAGACAAACTAATACCAAATCACCTTACAACCACATCGATAGAGAGTCCCCGTCTATCTCGATTTTGAGTCTCTATTTATACTTTGTAAGAAAATCGATAATATGATCTTCCGCATGTTGTCGCACAATATATTATCTACAGTATAAAGTAAGCGGACTATTGCATCATAAGACGCAATCATTTGATCAATGATTCTCATTTCAAATAAATTGTTATAATATTGTTCATACTAAAGCTAAGTTTTTAATATGCAATCCAACAATCTCTCACTTATACTAAAAGACTATGCTGTCAGAACCACTGCCATATATCTGATTCTCACTCCCACTACACAACCATCAAAAGCTTTCACCTTACGGTCCTTGTAAATGGATTTACTTGGTTATCATCCAATGCAATCTAGGCGACAACAACCTTCCCCTCATCATATAATTTCTCGTAACATGTGGTACTTGAGCACCATGTGTTTAATTGCTTATGGGCTCGTGATTCCTTCAAGTTTGCAACTACACATTATTATCACAATAAATTGTGTTAATCTTGAGCAAACTCAGAAAACACATCCAAGTCTATCATGAAGTCTCTAGAGTCATACAGATACTTTGGCTGCCTCAGAGGCTCCAATTTATTATCTTCCCATGGTGGAGTCCGGAGTCCGAAATATATTTATATATAACACTCCTCCATATTATGACTCAACTTCCTAAAATTAAACACATAACCTTTGAGGTGGATTTACTGCCGTCCATATCTGATTTAAAAAATTCGAATCTATGTAACCACAAGAAGCAGTGAATCTGTCCTGTAAGTCCACATATAATTTCTAGTCCTTTTCAGGTATGTAAATATATGTCTTATCACAGTTCAACATTCTTGTTTTTGGTTACCTTGATACCCACTATCCATGCGTTCAGCAAAATAAATATCCATTCTCGTGCATAGCATTCCTTAAATTAAGCTTCCTTATTCGCAGCATAAGGAACCGCTTTCATCTCTTTTATTTTCTTTTGTGTCAAGACATATTTCCTTAGATAAAGTCATATGCTAAAACAAGTGAAGATTGTATCATTTCACGAAGCTTGAGACAAGCGTAACATCCTTTCTTATGGTCCCTATTACCGATTCGAAAGGATATTTTTGCTCCTCTTAAGTCCTTTATCTCATACCGCTTTATCAACCAAACCCATACACCTGACAATACTTTTTCATTGTCTCCAATGAGCAATATATCATCTACGTACAGTACAAGAAATACCACCACGTTTCCGTCACTCTTTTCAATGCACAAGATACATCCGCGCATTGATTAAATCCATATAATTGGATTACCTCATCAAAACAGATGTACTTTGAGTTTAAAGCTTGCTTTGGTCCATGGATGGACAATTTTAAGCTTACACTCAATAAATGCTCTTAGCCCATTGCAATGAATCACTCTAATTGCTTCACATAGATATTTTCCTCAAGACTTCCAATCACGGGAGCTGTCTTAACATCTATTTGCTATACCTCATAGTTCAATATGAGCAGCAATAAAATAAAAGAATCTGGATAGACTTAAACTTAGCTACCGGCGGAAAGGTTTTCTCATATTCGAACTCGCCCTTCTTTCTGAGTGTACCTTTACGCAACAAGCTTTATTTCAAAGTATCACCTTACTGTATGATCCTCTTTTATTTTGTAAAACCACCTCCAATGGCTTTCACACCATTACGCGGTTCTACAAGTACCCAGACCTAATTTAGAATCCATAGATTCTATTTCAGAAAATATTGCGACTTGCTAAGATTTAGCACTTTAACTTGTAGTGTTTCGTCGTATCCGTGGGTCAATTCCATGTTTACTAGGGACTGAGTCTCTCGACTTTCCCAAAACATAAATCTATTAGGTTGTAAAATAACTCTCCCACTACGATAAAGCACTACACGCAATTGTGTATCAGACGTATCACGCGTCGCAGTTTTCTTGTGGTATATCCTCTTGTACAATTGGTACTATACTTTGTGTTTTTCCCTCTCACACCTTTTATAACAACTTATACATAGGTTTGTGATTTATTACATAGTCATTTTCCAAAAAACAAGTGTTTGTGTTAACAATCACCCTTAGATCTTTTGAACTAAATAAATCACCCTTCATTTTTTTAGGATATCCCACAAACAGACAAACATCCTTACGACATGTTGTTTCTATGGAATACCCATAAAATGAATTTATTAATTCCAAATAACTCATCATCTATCTAATATTTCCATAAGAGTCTTATACCTTCTTTTTGCCACACCAGTCGGCTGGAGTTTGCCCGGTATTGACACATTGGGATTCAATCCCAACCTCTGATAAATAAATCCTACACTATCCTAAGAGGTACTCGCCACCATGATTAAATCGTAAATGACTTGATATATTTTCGATAACCCTTCACTGAATGTGTCATGCACTTTTGAATTAATCATAGTACTTAGACTTGTGGTGCATCAAAATTATATCTCATCACCTCTCATAGGGATAATCTTAGGATCGCTTAAATCAGAATAAACCAATTCCAACATATCTATGACTCTACACTCCTTTGCCTTAAAAGGCAATCATGACCTAGTTTAAGATGCCAAAAGATATGTTTGGTTCATATCCGATGGTTCTTTTCTCTTATTTAGATTAGAAGACGCATTATCATTACAATTTGTTGCATCCTTGGGATAAACATGATTTAAGAGTGTACAAATTGTTACTAACGTACCACAACAGATTATAGCTCCATCCCTCATCACTATGACCATGTCATTTAAATGAAATGGAGTATCTATCTGTGTATGCATAGAAACTGAAATGAAAATCTTTCTATGAAAATGACGTAAAGATAATTTCTCATAATCAAACGTTTATTCCTATCAAAAGATAAATAAACAGCTCCCACTGCAACAATCACTACTTGCGTAGTATTACCCATGTATATTACAATCTCATCATCACTTAGTTTCAGACTTTTAGTGATTTCGGTATCTACACACAACGTGTCAGTAAATGCCATCACTAATCATGCTTCAACGACTAGTGAATGAGATATTAACCTTGTTCATATCTAGATGAAATTGGCTTTCTTTCGTCACATGTTTTATCAGAAGTTCCCCACCATATACAACCTCTCGTATTTCAGGTAGGACTTACTCAAAACATCCAGGCAAATTATGGAGAATTAAATTGATCTAGGTTTCCCTTCAATTTTTACTCCAAGTATTTCTAATTCATTCATCAACTTATCCATGACCTCTTGCCATTCTAACTCACTCAAGTATCCGAAGAGTCATATGAGACTATATTTCTATGAATCTCTCACCTCTTCACTAGAGATTTTAATAGGCATCATGTGACATCCCTAATAAGAACACATTTATATTTTTCTAAGCAGTAAAATTTGAAACCAAGATTCTTTTCTAATCATCTAATTTTGGACCAGTAAATAAATTTCTTTTAGTAAACAATAAGCGAGATAAAATTATTTAAAATTACAAAGAATCACAAATAAATACACCGATCAAATCTTCGAATTTATCCATTTATATTGATTCCCTCAAAATAATATAAAAATAAATTCACCTACATCTCAAGTACCGTGAGTCTACAAGCCACGATAGTGTGGACGTTTACAAACCCGAACATTTACAAGAGAAGGTTTTACCCATTAATTTCATTTGTCAACCTAACCTCATGATAAAATAATTAATAGTCGGTTCCTCTTTAGCCATACAAATAAAAGCAGCAACTCTGATGGGGATTACACTTATTATTTGCATCTAAGTGTAAACCATCCAAGTCCGCGGCCCAAGCTTATGTGCCTTACAGATGGAGAAGTACACACACACTCGGATAACTTCCTATTGTCATCAATTATAAGTTTGTACCAGTGAACCGCATAAAAACTCATCCGATGGGGAGGAATGCACTATAGCCAACACGCAAATTGATATGCATCACATTACAAATAATAATTATTTAATGAAGCCTGTATTAGTGATCCACAAATATACTCATCCGATGGGGAGGAAGGCACTATAGCCAACACGCAAGTATACTTGTATTACATTACAAATCAATAATGGAGGCCGCGGGGATTTTTAACCAATCATCTCTCCCACGTAGTAATTTAACATGAAGGTTTTTACATGCATATAATATTTAAAATAAAATATGCAATCCTAGCATGCTCATATTATAGCACATAAGGCAGTAAATCACAGAGTACATGCATAACATATATAACAATAATCGGATAATTAAATCAATTATGAATAATTATATATCAGCGAATTCGGTTGTTCGTCACCATGCAGGAATGTCCGCAAAGACCTCCATATTATCGAATTTTCGAAAAACTCCAAATTATCAAATTTTCGAAGCCATCGATATTGACCGTTGATATCAACCAAATTATCAAAATCATCGATATCGACGGGCAACCATATATAACAATAACATATATTTATATCAATTAGGCAGTTATATATCATGAAAACGGTACTAGCTTGCTTCTATTTAATGCAGTAAATCAAATAAAACATGCAACCATATATAACAATAATAAATTATGGTTGTTATATATTTATTCCGAATTAAAACGCACGACACCAACGATCGAGCCTGATCAGACCACACGCTAGCTCTCTGCTTGACTCGCCCAGAACATTGGTCGACTCGCCCAGAATTGGTCGACTCGCCCAGGATAGATTTTAAGACTCGCCCTAAACAGACGTAAAACTTGCCCAAAACGACGCCTCAACTCGCCCTGAACGCCCCTTCAACTCACCTTGAACACTGCCAACACGAACTGCAGCTCGACCCGAGCTCTGTTGCTTGTCACCAGATCGACTCGAGCTGGGCAACAACCATACTCGCTCGGATCAATGCTAGACTTACCCGGAACTCTAGTGATTCGCCCTAAATTCCAGTCAACTCACCCAGAACTTCGACTGACTCACCCTGAATGGTGATTCATTCGCCCAGAGCTGTTGTCAACTCGCCCAGATCACCGTTCGTTCTGCCCAGAATGCCGCGCCTATGCGACTATTGAGCAGCAACCTCACGCTGCAACGGCCACCCACGCAAGGCCCAAGCAACACCAGATCACTCGGGAGTGATTCCCAGCCCCGCATCAACCTTGCCATGTCAGCGCGCCCCAAGGCTGCTTACGTCACATCCACCTGGACAGCAGTGTGTGACTGTCTGGCCTAAGCCTTCACGCCATCACGTCATTCACAACCTCGATGCCCATCAATTACGCCGCCTTCAGCCGTGCGTCTGTTTGCAACCGTGACAAATCACACCACAAACATGCAGGCTTGCGCGCGATTGCACAATATGCGCCGCCGCCAGCTAACTACATGCCACCATAGTGCCAACCCGCTCAACGCTGCCGTCACCCAGTCCCGTCAAGCCATCGTACGGTGTACGTGTGTGATGTGTACAGTTAGGATATCCATCAAGAAACAAGTTCTAAAAACCTTAATTACACATATGGTAATTAAACCCTAGCCTAATGTATCATGCTTCACCACGAAATCGAAGCTCTGATACCAATTGTTGACATTCGATCATTTGGTTAATATAAACTGTTAGGGTTCTGTACGTTTCTAACAGTCAGTGGAAGTAAGAAAATAAGAAACATATTACCTTTCACCAGGGTATATTGGAGAAGTTGAATTCTCGTCAGCAGCCTGTGTAGCCTCACCGTTTTGGGCATAACTCCCTTATTTGATATCCGATTTGAGTGATCTATGTGCCAAAATAATTTTTTCTTCCGTGGCTTTCCGTCAGTATATCACACATCTAGTTCTGATATCTATACGATTTTATAAAAATTTTGTAAATTGGTGGACAGCAGAAGCAAACGGCCTTTTGATTTTCTGCTATATTCCCAAGTCCAATCTCGACGTCGTGTGGGCGACGATCTACGAGATCTTCTCAATCTGTTGTTCCGTTTACCATCTTCACGTGTTAGGCATGTCTCATCTAGGGTTAGAACAGTTGAGATGACTTATATATGGGCTACAATAGGACCAGAAGGAGAAATTAGAGTTGGACCTCCATTGGGCTTAAGTATCCAAGCTTAGCCCAAAGCTTATACTTAAGTCAAATGATAATAATATATTCCTCTAAAATATTATTACTGCACTACCGTTCTAATCCCATAATTGCGTTATGGGCTCCTTCTTATTATGAGTCCGACAGTCTCCCCATGTTTAAGATATACAATACCCATTAATTAATTAAGTTACTGATAACTCCATTAATTAATATCTCATCCGAAAGTAGTACCACTCAACCTCATTATCATGCCGGAATAAATTCACCTTCAGGGTTTACATGTATGAGCTCCTCAAGGGGACATCATCAACTTATGTCGGACATGGATTCCTTCTACAATCAACAGTACACCATAGAGACAACACTATCTCCCAACTCCCCAAGTTTATTGATTTAATTACATGTAAATCTTACTCATTGATGAATCAAAGAAATACATACTGTCTTACGTGTCGAGATTATTTTATAGGGATTAAGAGCACAAACATTCATAATAACAGAGATTAAGTTATTCTATAAGTCATTATAAGTCGAATGATCTCAAGTGGTCCTGCTCAATACACAAAGTGCAACTAATGTGATTCTATAGTCAAGACAAACTAATACCAAATCACACTACAGCCATACCGATAGAGAGTCCCCGTCTATCTCGGTTGTGAGCCTCTGTTTATACATTATAAGGAAACTGTTAATATGATCTTCCGTGTGTTGTCGCACAACATATTATCTACAGTATAAAGTAAGCGGACTATTGCATCGTAAGACGCAATCATTTGATCAATGATTCTAATTTCAAATAAATTGTTATAACATTGTTCATACTAAAGCTAGGCTTTTAGTATACAATCCAACATCAACTTCGTAGGAAGTGTCTTTTGTCACTGAACCGCAGCTCTCTATCTTATTCACTGACTCATTTCCGGTCAAACTCCTCTTCTTAGACATGATGTCTTTTAAAAACCTTGTGTAATTTGGCATCTCTTCTAAAGTTTCAGTGAAAAGAATATTAATGTGAACATCTCCACAAACTTCTTGAATTTCTCATTTAATCATTTCTTCAGAAATTGTTGAGCAAATTTTAGGGGGTGTTTAGTTTATTAGATGGAATTGGAATGAGAATAATAGTGATGATAGTAAAGAATGGTAATTAATTTATTTATCTTTTAAAGTGATGTTGTTTGGGGATAGTAGGGGATGACTATCATAATTATTTGTTTGGTATGATCAAATTCAATGGAAATTAATATTTTAAAATGTCTAAAACTCATAAACTCGGTCAAATCTCCTGGATATTTATCAATCATGATCTCATTTATTTCATCAACGTACTCGTTTGTGGTAGTCAAGATTGCTCTTTAAGTAATGTATTCTGAAGACCTTGCATTCCTTTCAATATCAGAGTAAACAGAATTAATCAAATGAAGCTTTGGAGAAGTGTTTTTCTTAGCACAAACTATTAAAAAAGTTCAAAATAACCATTCTTTCTCATACATTTTTTTTAAATTTTTACCCCTTAAAATTATCATTTTTTTTTAATTTTTCCCTCTAAAATTATCACTTTTTTTTTTTTATTTTTGTGCCAAGAATGGAGTGCAGACTTAAGAGGAACAAAGAAATTATATTTTATTATTTAAAAATACTTGTTTAATTATATATTTTAATTAAATAATAATAACAATATTATTACTCCATCCGTCTCCTTTCAGATGACACTCTTTTTATTTTGAACCGTCCTACAAAAATTTACATATTCCAAAAAAAGCAAAATGTAAAAAACAATCACTCTTCCCACATACACTTTATTTAAAAAAACAATCTCTACTCAACATACTTTATCATTTATTTATTAAAAAAAAAATATCATTATACCCCTAAAAGTCATCACTTTCTTAATCTCCGTGCCGAAAAGAGAGGGGCAAACTTTTCCAAAATGGAGGGAGTAGTTATTGTTATAGAGATTGAACGAGTAGAGAACGAGCTCGAGAAGTAATGAGCCTAGTCGAATGTATACTCATACGAGCGTGAGGAGTAACGAGCCAAGTCTAGGGCCCTTTAATCTTGCTCGAATTTTTTAACAGCTCTTTATTAACAAAGCCAAGGCATCCCAAGAAGCCAATACCTTCTGGCCACGCTATTCTTCCTGAAACCCTAAACCCCTAATTCAAATCTTTCTCCTAAAACCATCCCAGCCACCCAATACCTTAAAACCCTAATTTTTCTTTCCAGCCACCAATTCTTCACAAAAGTCCTCTCTAACGTAAAAAAATCCGAGCTCAAATCATGGACCTTGAAAGCAATATTGAATCGAATGATAGCCGGAAACCCACGAAAATCAGGTTCGATTATCCGGACGAGGAAGAAGCGGAAACCATTGAAGAAGTCGCCGCCGAGAGCTCCAACCTTGAGGAAGATTCCACTATGTGTGAGCCGGAGGACTCATTGGTTGCTGGGGATGACAAGACCAGCGCCGATTATTACTTTGATTCTTACTCGCATTTCGGTAATGGCTTTTGTTTTTTTCTGTGTTCCTCACTGAATGTTGTGTGCTTAAAGCATATTTCTATTGGAGTAAATATACCGATAGCTGCAGAAAGTGTAATATTTTAGTATGTTAGATGCTATTGGGTTGGTATTGTGGTTGGTTTTCTGGGAAAGCTCGTTTATTTTGACTGCTCTCTTGAGGCCATTGGCAATAATAAGAGAGCTACTTTGATTTACTCAACCTTTTTTTTTTGTTATACTTTTCTAGATTTCAAATGATGGAAAATGAAATTAGTTTTTTTGGTCGATGAACTTTAAGATAAAAGTTTGTAGGTTCTTAATCTATATTTATCTGTATTTCTTCTTCTTCTTATATGAACTTTAATTCTATTTGCCCTTCTGTAATCGTCCAAGTATCTTTTGGGAGTTTATAATATTCTTTTGATAGTAGTTTACATGCATTTATCATTGTGCTTATATAAATTAATTTCCTTTATATTATGTGATTAACATTCTGTATCAAAGATTGTCCCTTTTTCACATTTACTGATCATATATGTATATGATGTCCCTTTTTGTGTTATCTTTCCCTTCGTGCACTCTGCTTATCAAGGAACTCACAATCCATTACTTTTCCATTCATTTGCAGGTATCCATGAAGTATGTATCATAATTTGGAAGCAATTCTGCTCAATTTACTCTTTTCCTTACCTTTGGGAGCATTCAATCTATTTTTCATTAATTTGCGTGTCAATTCCCAATCTCATCTATGACTTTTTGTGCAGGAAATGTTGAAGGATGTGGTTAGAACTAAAACATATCAAAATGTGATTTATAAGAATTCTTTCCTTTTCAAAGATAAAGTAATCCTTGATGTTGGTGCTGGGACAGGGATTCTCTCTCTCTTTTGTGCCAAAGTTGGGGCTAAACACGTTTATGCGGTAATAAAGCCGTCAAATGAGTTATTCTTTTTCCTTCTTTTGCATCTGGTGTTCATCTTTTAACATTTAGGTTAGTATTTTTATATCTTCTTTTAGGGGATGGGTGGGTGGGAAGGTTCCGACTTTTGTTCATGACTGGTGAATTTCTAAAACTTCCTTGCATGGGAATAATTCTTTGCAGTCCAAGTCCTCATTGTTTAATTGTTACACAGTATATCTTTCACTTTATATCACTTTATTATAATGTTATGCAGTTTGATGACGAGTGTGATAGATTGCAAAAAATATTCTTGATGTACAGTATATTTAAAATGTCACTACATGAAATGCTATCTCATGATGCCTGCAATTGTATAACTAGCCTCATTGGCTAACCAAAAAGTAGGATCAGTCCATTAAATCTCTGTGTTTAACTTCAAATTGAATGCGAATGTCTGATTAAAAGCATTCAAATTTCAGGTGGAATGTTCCAGCATGGCTGATATGGCTCAGGAGATTGTTAAGCTCAATGGATTTTCGAATGGTAGTGATCTTTTCCAGCCTTGAGAATCATGCGATGTTTCTCCAGTATACCTTTGATTGTCTTATGGATTCTCTGTATACCTTCTTATTGATCTCCTTCTGCTTTCAGTTATAACTGTTCTCAAGGGAAAGATTGAAGAAATTGAGCTTCCAGTTGCTCAAGTTGATGTTATTATCTCCGAATGGATGGGGTATTTTCTTGTCTATGAAAATATGTTAAACACCGTCCTTTATGCTCGTGACAAGTGGCTAGTAAGTCCAGTCTTCGTTTATACGTTGTGATTTTGGCTAAATAGAATTGTTCCCTAGTTGCAAATAAGCTGCCAAGAGATTCTGTAATCTAGTATTCTGTCCAGTGTACTCCTTAAGAATGTTATATTTCCTATTTGCAGGTCAAAGATGGACTTGTATTGCCAGATAAAGCCTCTCTTTATTTGACAGCAATTGAAGATGCTGATTATAAGGAAGACAAGATTGAATGTGAGCTTAAACGCTTAATTGATCTCTTATGCCATGTATTGGTTGATAAAGGAAATGGAACATAGTTGGTTATAATCTCATATACATTTGGGTGTTGTTTATTAACTATCTGTCATTTTGGATTTTCATCCTGTCAGTTTGGAATAATGTTTACGGATTTGACATGAGCTGCATTAGGAAGCAATCCATAATGGAACCCTTAGTTGACACTGTAGAGCAGAATCAGATTGTTACTAACTGCCAACTACTCAAGGTTGAGAACTTCCCTGTTCGTTTTCAGTCTTGATTTTTTATTTTAATTGTTCATCTTTTTGGTTACATAGCATGGAAGAGATTTCCCCCCTAATCTTTCGTGTTTGTTTCTTATTTCAGACAATGGACATTTCTAAGATGGATGCAGGCGATGCTTCCTTCACTGCACCTTTTAAGCTTGTAGCAGAACGTGATGACTACATCCATGCCCTTGTCGCTTATTTTGACGTTTCTTTTACAAAGTGTCATAAATTAATGGGCTTCTCCACAGGTATGTTACCTAATCTAAATTACTAAAATCTGTGGCGTATTGAGCTTTATATGTTTCTTGGAATATAGTATCCTCGATATATCTGCTAAAGAAATTGTCAGAGTGAAAGTTAACTTGTTTAATTTTGGGTGGTCTAGAGTCAATTTGTGGCAAATCAACAAAAAAGTTACTACTATTGACCTATATAAAATAAAATCCTACTGTCTTGTGAAATTACCTATATAAACCCATTAACACCCCTTTGAGGTTCACGTATTTCGAAGTGCAATTTGTTGAATCGATGCAATTGTAGAAATTATTTACTATAATTTATAAAACTTCATCGAGTTCTTCTGATAATGCTTACTAACTCAATCTGCAGGACCCAAGTCCCGCGCTACTCACTGGAAACAGACAGTCCTGTACCTAGAAGACGTTGTTAGCATATGTCAAGGGGAGACATTAGTAGGGACTTTGAGTGTGACACCTAATAAGAAGAACCCTCGTGACGTGGATATAGCTCTCAAGTATTCTCTTAATGGGAAACACTGCCAGACGTCAATAACTCAATATTATAGAATGCGCTGATCATCTTGGCTTTTCATTAGATATGTTTGATATTTGCGTAGGTTTCGTATTTGGTCGCATGCCACCTTGGAGAATTCTAAGTGAATTTTCTTCTAGGCTGCTGCCATTTCAAGAATCAAGCACTGCTTCTATCCCACCATTGATGATGACTTGTGTGGCTTCTTCATTGGTAATTGATATCAATGAAGCTGTGTCACCTTGCTGTATGATTACCATTTTATTGCTTCGATTCAAGGCTTGAAATTGTATGTTAACCCACATTTTGATTGATATGAAAATTATTGTTTGCAAATTTTGTTCTTTCTATTGTTTTGGATTTGTCTTGATTAACAATGGCTGTCAATAGCTAGAGGCTTCAAATTTTTCAATTTTATTTGGAGATGAGATGAGCTTATTAGCATTTTAAGTGGAGGTGGAGTCGTTTCTAAAGCTGAATTTCACTTTTAAAGATTTTTCCTTCCAATAACCTGTAGAAGGGATATGTTGTAATATTGTGATAATCGTGTTTGTCGTATATTAGTTCGTGTGATTGCTTTGTAATTGATATTTTTTTTTTGGTCAAGGTGAAGTTATTTATAAAATTTCAATAATTAAATTCAAAGATAAAAGTCATTAGACAAATGACATGCAATAGGGTGGAGAAATTCAATTCTTTACCCCCTAAGGTTTATGTCATTCATTGAGAAATTCAATTCCTTACCCCTATGGTTTATGTCATTCATCTAACGCTGTGATATAAGAGATGTCACATAAAAGTGGCACAGAAGATCGAGACCGGCCCAACAAAGCAGTCTCAAGTTCATTGGAAGGCCCATAACACCTATTCTTGCGCGGTGGCCTACTGAAGCCCACTCATGACCCAATTAATGGGTTATTGATTTTATTAAAAGACTTGATTTTCGTAATGAAGCGATCAAGATTGAAGATGGGTGTTCAAAGAATTTTTTTTATTTAAATAATAATTTTAAGTGAATTGGGTTAGGGCTATTATTATCTTTTCATTACAATTTTTCTTGGTGATTGGGTGGTAATGTATCGGGTGTCAATTGTACCGCCCTTTATTTAATTGCTTTCTCTTGATGTATCTTAGCCAGATCATACAAAGATGTGCTAAAAAAAGTTGGCTTTTGTCAACTACTGATTTGAATATAATCATCTAGATCTGCAACTGCAAAAAGAGAAGTTTTGTTGGAATGTATCTGTCCGAAGATGAAGTATAGCCTTCTGGTTGATGTATACTATATATTTTTAATGTTAATTCTACTTTATGTTTGTAACCTTTGCGTGGGGGATTCTGGCTTGGATTTTTTATGAACAAATTTCAATTAGCTTTTTTCTTGTTATTCATATCAATAATGCTGATGCTTGTAGGACTTATGGAATCAATCCTCAAATCAAATGTTTGGTAAGAACATCTTTCTTGCATCCAATGATTAAGTTTAAGAGGAACGTCTGATTTTCCTTTTAAAAAAACGGAATGAAAATTATAGTGATAATAGTAATTAATGATAATGAATTTGTATTAGCATGATCGTTGATGATAAGGAATTATTATGATAATTATTAAAGTTGTTTAGAATGCTAAAGAAACTATTTAGGAATGAAATCAAATTTAATAATATTTTTTCTAAAAGAATAACATGGGAATGATTGTTTATATAAAGATAAAAAATAATAACATAATTGTTTATTGTTTATTAAGAAAAAAAAACATAATCATATTTGAATTGTTACTAAATGTACTTTAGTTTATTTTCTTAAAAAAAATATTGGTTGGGGTGGTTTTGGTGGTGTTTAACCACTAATCTTATTTGAATTGTGTTATTTGACTAATTCTTGAATTTTCACATTTTACAATCTCAAATACACATGTTTTTTCTTAATTTATAGTACTCTCCTCATCCCATACTTATTTTTCACATTTTGTATTTTTGTTCGTTACACACTTATCTTCACCATAAAAAAAAATAAACTTCACACCAACCAACAACCTCAAAAATTATGCCAATTTCAAAAATCTCACCATCTAACACACATAACATATATTATAATTTATTTATTTCATAAAAATATCACAATATACTCCTAAAAAGTCAATAAAATTTGTCAAAAACATAATTTTTCATAAGCTACGTATTTGTATTTATAGTAGAGATGAATATGGAAGGAGGGAGTATTATAATGAAAGTTAAATTTGGAGAGGAAAAAGGCAAATGAGTGTGAGTTTCCATTGTTTCTGCTATTAATTTACTCATTCTTTGCATCCATCATTCTCTCTCCAAATTTAGAAAAATCAATGTAAACCTAAAATTAATTCTTACATATTCGATCCGAGGGTAGTGCATACCTAACATTTACATCTAAAGCCTCAAAATTTGACCCATTTTAATTCTTGAATTTTCATAGAACACGTTTAGCAAATTAATTAATAATAAATAAATAAATAAATAAATAATCCCATAAAAGAGGAGAAGATATGGACGTTGAGGATTCCAGCATTAAGCTTGTGTGTAATAATGCGGTAATGACAACCACATTAATTAACAAGTCATTACGCGTTATTGATTGGTTGGTTTCAACTTTCCACCAACACATTTTATTCAATATTTGTTCTTCCAATTAGTTGACATTTTCATTTTTGGAAAATTAATAATTTGCATTGTGTCCGTTTTTTATTTCTCTTTTTTATTAGTTGAAAAATCATCATCCATATTATACCGTTTTGTTAGGAGCTTGATATTTAGTTAGGGTTTGAATCATTCCTCATTCTTTTTTAATTTTCTTTTTGGTTGTTAATCGTTGCACTAAAATGCATTCATTAAGAGAAATAACTAACTATATATTTTTTAATGAAATTGAATAAAAAGGACTTTAAAAAAATATACATGAATTGCATGCATGGTGCCATTCTTGCAGGCTTATCATCTTACAATAAAAAAAAGTTTCTTATGAGATAGGTGTTTATGTGAAAGTTTAAAACTAATTGTGAGACTTATTAAAATTATTAAGTTACACATAAGGGAATGTTTATGTGAAAGTTTGAGACAGATTACTATTACTTCACACATGAAGAATTGAGTAAATCTTACTTAATAATTATTTCTAAATTATCTTTCATCCTATATTTTATAGCATTTATAATATGCATATTTATATTAATTATCATCACTCGTTTAGTCGTTTATATAAAAAAAACGTGTATTTGAATAATTAACCATGATAAGATACTAAAAACGAAATATATAGGAGGATTATATAATACTTACATTCATGTGGATAATCATGTACTCCCTACCTCTCATCCTAATGATTACATATTTCCATTTTGGGCGTCTCATCCTAATTGTTACATTTTCATTTTTAGTATATAGGACCCACACAAATTAATTACTTCTCTCTTTATAGGCCCACACATCACATTAATATACCTACCCACTTTACATTAAATTATTAGTATTTCTCTTATCTCAATACACATTAAAATACTATATTCATTAATTATCATGTAAAAAACAAATGTAATCATAAGGACGGGACGAGGGAGTATATAAAGTTGCTACATGAATTACATTATGATTGATGCACTCCAAGAATAGAAGCTTAGTTTTTGTTTTTATTTCAATTAGATTGTGTAAAAAACATGACAAGTGTTACATGATTTTTTATAGTTCTATAGAATAAAATGGTACTCCCTCCATCCAGGAATACATTCGATTATTCTCTTGCACGGAGTTTAAGAAAAGACACTTTTTGTTAGTGTGATGTAAAAAAGAGGGGGTATTTTGGGTAATTGGGTAGAATAAAGTGTATGATATAGTGGACTTTGACTAGATTGTGTGTAAAAAGAAGATGATATTTTTGTAATATTATAGTATTGTAAGATTATTAATATTATGTATTGTTTATATTTTTATGGAAGATTTATTTTTGGGACGAAGTAAAATGGAAAGTTCGAATGTTTTATTGGGACGGAGAGAGTAATATTAGTAAGTACTACTAAATCAATAGTATCTTAAAAAATTCAACTCCAGGCAGAAGGAAGTCTGTCCATCTATAGTCAGCTGGAAGTGGGTCCCCCGTCCAACTTGCAAGACTGCCACGTTATTTCGGATTTGGCACGAGGAAAGACGTGAGAAATTCGCCAGAAGAAAAAGGAAAGCGAAATATCCATTCTGACCCTTTCCCTTAGAATATGCTTTCAAATGGCACAACCACGATGCAGAGCGGGAAACCTGTAACCCACCTCCACCACCTTCAAGCTAAAGCTTCCTTTTAACTCCTCTCTCTCTCTTTCTCTCTCTAGGGTTTCCCTCTTTCCCCTATAAATATCCTTCTCTCTTGCATTCACTTCTACGCTGCGTATTCTATTCGAGATCTGAGCTTTTTCTTTTTTAGCTTCACACCGACGCGCTCTCGCACATTCACTTCGCCTAATTTAACTGCGTTTCAGGTATGCTTCAACTTCGTCGTGTTCTTCATTTTTCTGGTATTTTGCTCTCTGTTGTTAGGAATTAGGATCTTTCGTGTGGTTGTGTTTGAATGTAGTGACTAGTGCATGAGCCTATTACAATTAGGAGTATAATAAAATGTGTTGTGAATTGTGATGCACGTATTCATGCGGATTTTCCTTCAGAATATCTGCTTTGTTTACACTATTGCTGATCTCCTTCAGCAATTGCTATTTTGAGTTTTTCGTGTGGCTTTTCTATGTAGCTCTACTCCGATTAGCGCTGTTGTTACCTGTTTGCTAAACCAGACGCGCCGCTAGTTTTTTTGTATGTGTATGTATTCAAACACAGCATTATCTGCATTCCTAAGATCTTGATCCACGCTGTTTCATGATTTTTTTTTAGAGCAATTTACGGACAGCTCATGACATGAGTAATCCCCAGGCTGCAATTGGACTATGCTTTGGTTGTTTTTTTCATTGCCTGTGTGTTTCAGATGTTCTTATATGAATGAGTTTCTTGGTTTTAATTCATAAATAAATTGATGTTGAGGTTATTATCAGATTTTGGGGATAATTCAAATCTAAGCTTTTAGGTATTAATTAAAAGCGTTTGTGACTTTGTGTAATTTTATTTATTCAAGCATGTTTCTGAGGCCATTTAATCATTTTTATTATCAAAACCGATGAAAACTTTGTGTGCCTAGTGAGCAAAAGAAGGATTTGTGGTAATTACGAAGACAAAACATGCTGTAGCCTTTAAATTTAGGAAGGTTTTGTCGGCACACATTTTTATTTGATTGTTTCAATTGGGTGTATGATTGATAACCTTTCAGATGTGTTTGTCTGCCAAACTGCAAGTCAGTGACTTAGTTCTTGATGTTATGGTTCTTTAGCTTATTTTTGTTGATACAGAAGTAAGAGCATAATTTTGGGATGATTGTTCAGCTGACCATTTTGTCTGATCCATTTTCATGCTAAATACCGGATGAATATAATTTTCTAATCACAGGAAACCAGCAGTTCATGTTGTCAATCTTTGAAGCTGTTTAAATCCTTACATTTTTACCTGATTAAGTGATTATCATGAAGAGTAACATCTAATGAACTTATCTCAACCAGCTCCTGATATGCCGCCTGCAGTTATGGCTCCACCAAATGAGACACCAAGCAAATCCCCCGAGGTTCAGAAGTCATCACATTCGCCTCTTAATGAAAGAATACTCTCTTCCCTGACAAGGAAAAGTGTTGCTGCTCATCCTTGGCATGATCTTGAGCTTGGTATATATCTCAAGCCTCAACTCTCAACTGTCATTATTTTGCGTCTCAATTAGCTTTCTCATGTTCAAATTTTCTTTCTTAAATCCAATGCAGGACCTGGAGCACCAATAATATTCAACTGTGTAAGGATATTAACTTTTATTTAATCTTTTTATTCTTTCATTCTTCTGGGGTTAATTTTAGAAGACAGGTTAAATTGGATACTAGTAGTATATTTTTTCCATAGTTATAAACTTGTAAATCTGCTGTCTCAAAGATATTATGAGTTGAGAATATTATATTAAATTGCTCTCTCTTTGAAAATGAGCATGCATATATTCTTTATGTAGTTTCTTTACCCTTCTCAACTTTCCGAAGTTATATATGTTTGCCAATTTTTAACCTCAGCTTTGTAATTTACTTTAGCTAGTGATTTATTATATTTATGGTTCTTAATCAGTACTCCATTTTGACCTTCCCATTCCCTTTGTGATTCTCTAGTTCTTCCTACATTGCATTAGATGACAAAGAACGTCAGCTCTATTTCCCTGTAATTATGCTTGTCACATTACACTGTTTGGTAACTTGTCAAGCTCATTCAGTTTAGTTGCTCAGACTTTAAGCATTGAACATCGATGTAGTTGGATCAAAATCCCATCAAATTGGTAATCACTAAAATTAAGTATACCTTGAAATTTATTTCTACAAGAGTATAGCTCAACTCAACTTAATGAAGTCACATTTGTTCCTTCTGACAACATGTAATTGTTGCTTTCTCCTGCCTTTTTTTTCTTTACGGGTTTACATGACATAGCTTATTATTAATTCACCCTTCTTTTCTTCTGGTCACTCTTGATCCACTTTGTACTTTAATGCAGGTGGTTGAGATAAGCAAGGGAAGCAAAGTGAAATATGAACTTGACAAGAAAACTGGTCTAATCAAGGTAATGGGTTTATCAACTTTCACTGCAAGTTGTGCTGGTTAATTATGAATTACTAACATTATGCTTGCACCTTCAGGTTGATCGCATTCTTTACTCATCAGTTGTGTACCCCCATAACTATGGCTTCATCCCTCGTACTCTTTGCGAAGACAATGACCCAATGGATGTCTTGGTCATAATGCAGGTATGATATGGTTTTGGATTTTCTCTAAAGTATGAAAATAATCTAAGATATTATAGACTAAAGCATAATCTTTTGTTTTCATGTGAATTGGAATAAACACCCACAAATTTTCGACAAAATGGTTGCTTTTTTTGCAGGAACTGTGTAGCCTTGTTCTTTTGGGGCAAAATTTCTTCAAGTTATCCATTTGTTTACACATTTATCCCCCTAACAAAAATATGCATTGTTTAGGAGATCCAAAGATTTGATGCATCTTTAGCATTTAACAATTTTAGATATTTATGAGTACCTCAAAATAGGATGTAAATTACAAGTCATGACCCTAATGAACAGCCAAGATCATGGTAACAGCCTATATCAGTAATTAGAAATAAGTGAATGTGATATCTGAAATTTTATTGGCTTTGAATATGGAATCTACTTTAAAATGATTATTACATATCAGGAACCAGTTGTTCCAGGCTGCTTTCTCAGGGCCAAGGCAATAGGGCTCATGCCTATGATTGATCAGGTACCGTAACTTCACCTTTGGATCTCATTCATTTTACAATTGTGGAAAAAAAGAATTTGATTGTGTTCTGCAACAGGGAGAGAAAGATGACAAGATAATTGCTGTCTGTGCTGATGATCCTGAATATCGGCACTATAATGACATTAAAGAGCTTCCGCCTCACAGATTGACTGAAATCCGCCGTTTTTTTGAAGACTGTATCCTCTTTTTTTCCTGTTGATTTAAATGTTTCCTTTTGTCATTGCTCCCATTATATCCATGTTAATTGTTATACTGTTTTGTCATCTTAACAATTGAATCAAACAGACAAGAAAAACGAGAACAAGGATGTTGCAGTTGATGAATTTCTTCCAGCCACGAAAGCTTATGATGCAATCCAGTGTTCCATGTGAGTAATCTCCTTCTTCCTTCAGATACATATTACTTGAGATAAAAAAAAGGCTTAATCACTCCCTCATAAAGAAGCTGTGATAGAGAGTGATCTTAGCATTTAATTTCTAGTCAATCATTTCGTTGTTTAGAATATTTGATTTCTTATTTCCTTATTTCCTATTCCTGCACTAATTAGGGTTAGGGTTTGATTGTGGGCCTTGAGCCTCTTAAAATACCCTATGTTATTATAGGGTTAATGATCAATAAGAAATATTTATTTTCAACCTTAATTGGTTTGTGGCAGAGTTCATCTCTGTGGCCTTCTTTGAAGGAGTGCAGCCTTCGGGCTTGTGGCGGAGAATTCATTCTCCGAGGCCCCTCTCGAGGGATTACTTTCGTGTGTCTTTTTGTGTATTTTCTCCATCGTTAGTGCATCTCTATCAATTGGTCCGACCTGCCATCTCTCTTCATCATTATGACTGATGGGAAAGGGAGATTCGAATCGGTGATCTTGGAGAGATGCAATAAAATTAAGAGGGTTTTATGTGACACTAACGATGTCCTAACTGCCCACTGTGCAAAATTGTGCAAAATTCTCCAACATGGAGAACAAACTTGATCTCGTCCTCTTGAAATTGGAGGGGTTCGGGTTGATGGGATCGCCGCCTTTGCCGCCACTACCAACCCCTATTGATACGGTGTTTGTTTCCGAGAGCACCCAACCTGCCACGCAACATGGGTCGTCCCTTCTTGCGGCCGTGCCCGTCGCCACCACACCGGCTCCAGTTCCGCCACCCACATCGATCAAGCTACTTTGGCTGGAACTTCGCTGATTGTGGTTCCACCACCTCCTTTGGTCACGCTACCAAACACGATGGACCTTCCTCTTGTTGTTGATTTAGACCCGAGGGGCAGGCTAGAACCCGAAGACCAATTTTTCGTGGTTCACGACTCTTCCTTGTGCGGCCACATGGACATTAGTGTTCTACCCCTTCTATTGAAGGGTGCTGGTGGGTAACTCTTGGGGTCCATCGACTCCTTCGCAAAGGAAACCTGATTTTCCCTTCTAATCAACATTGAACCGGATGGTTATGGTTAGTTGCAGCCTTGGGGTCAAGGCTGTTCGGAGGGGAAGGCAGTTGATACCCGACTTTCCCTTCCAATCAACGTTGAACCGGATGGTTATGATGGTTATGGTTAGTTGCAGCCTTGGGGTCAAGGCTTTTCGGAGGGGAAGGCACTTGATAGAGAGTGATCTTAGCATTTAATTTCTAGTCAATCATTTCCTTGTTTAGAATATTTGATTTCTTATTTCCTTATTTCCTATTCCTGTACTAATTAGGGTTAGGGTTTGATTGTGGGCCTTGAGCCTCTTTAAATACCGTATGTGGTTAATGATCAATAAGAAATATTTATTTGCAACCTTAATTGGTTTGTGGCAGAGCTCATCTCTGTGGCCTCTTTGAAGGAGTGCAGCCTTCGGGCTTGTGGCGGAGAATTCGTTCTCCGAGGCCCCTCTCGAGGGATTACTTTTGTGTGTCTTTCGTGTATTTTCTCCATCGTTAGTGCATCTCTATCAAGCTGAAATGTAGTATCAGAGCTCATATGATTCACTGGTTTCTCAACACATTCATATTTGTATATAGGGTGTATATATTGAATTTGTGACATATTTTCTTCCACGGTGCAGGGATCTGTATGCTGACTATATAATTGAGAGCTTAAGACGGTAGTGTGTTCGACCTGCTTCTGGCGGGCACTCTACATTGTGATTTTTGCTCCTAAAGAATACATGATATACTACAGTTACTTCTACACAGATTTAAAAGATGATGACGAATAACTGCTACTACTATATTCATTAATTGTTGATTTTTTTACAGTCTTTTCAACTCAAGGAAAAGAGAATCCCATTATATAGTGTAACTGTTTGATTGGCAACAGTGTTTGGTTGTGATTTGTGAATTGTTTTTTTTTTTGGGAAAATATGTGATATGACAGATTATAAACTAAATTTTCAAGCTGGTCTTCGGGTATTTGACTATTATGTTCCTAAACAAAACATTCAACAAATTACGAGAGTGGGTGCATCCCACCAAATCACGTGAACATTGTTATATTAAATTATGTATAAATATTGTAATATCTTTTTTAGACTTGCATAAAATAATTAATACATTTTTCTAAGGTCCACATACAATTCATCCTATTGATAAGTGTCTATTTACTTTTTGTACGTGAATTAAGGAGTATAATAATATTTTAAATATAAAAAGGTGAGAGAAATAATATTTTAATGAGGAGTATAATAATATTTTAAATATAAAAAGGTGAGAGAAATAATATTTTAATGTATAGTGGGTAGTTGTATTAGTGTTGAGTATGAGGTCCATGTGTAGTGAGTTGAGTATAATAATATTATTGTACGTGTCACGTCAATCCAAAAAAGAAATAAAACTTTGTATTTGGACGAATTAAAATGACAAAATGATCCATTATCAAGGTACGGAGGGAGTATTTAATAGAGTATCATAAGAAAAGAATTTTATGCACTTTAAATTCTGCAGGCACTTTGAGCAATTACTCCCTTCTTAATAAAACTTGCCTTTTGATAGGATAACTTAAGAAAAAGAATAGCTATTTTGGGTGTTTTATTTAGATTAAGTAGCAAAATATAATTATATTTTAATTAAGAGTAAAAAGTATGTAACATTTTAATTGGTTACTATTACTATTGGGGTTTACACTTTACATATTATTTTATTGTTGTAGTTTGTGATTTATTTTAACTTGTGATGTATGAGATTGATATTTGAAGGTTTAACTTGTGATTTATTTGAATGTATAAACGAAAAGAGTGTATGTAAACACCATTTAGTAAAGAGAAACTCAAAATAGAGAATTTTACTCAAATCAATCAAGTGAGCATTACAATGAAATGAAATAATTGAATAAATGTACAATCCTTTGTTGAAAACTGAAAATGCAAAAAAGTGAAATGGAAAAGAGAAACTTTCTTGTGAGACGAATTTTTTGTAAGACGGGTGTGAGACAGGTCGATCCATTACTAAAGTATGTTTATTATATAGGTAAAGTATGTCAATAATAAATTATATTACTACACCATAAAATCATACTTTAAATCATCATCCATCATAATTTAGAGAACATACTTTACTAACCATTAAATATACTTTAGGTATATAATAAATATACTTTAACACATCTTACACACCGTCTCATAAAATTAATGTCTCACAAGAGACTTTGTCAATGGAAGAGAAAATGCAACTCCATAAATCTTTTTTTTAACCCATGTTCCAGTTTCAGGAGACAGGGTTTTTTTTTTTTAAATCTAAATTTAGGATTTTGTGATCCATTCTTAATTTTAGTTGGAGTTTAATAAAATATATTCTTTTACATAGGGTAGATCTTGTGTGAGACATCTTACCGTGAGATCATTTTTTTACTTTCGCTATAAAATGTTATTACTTTTTATTTATATTATAAATTATTCATGAAGGAGCATTATCACTTTTTATTAATTTATTATCGCTTTCCTTCATAAGAATTATCACTTCCTGACCGTCTCACGTAACCTCTCAAGTGAAACGGTTTCACACAAGTCTTTCTCTACTATTTATTCTCTTATGACTTCATAAAACATTAATTTTAACATAAATTTAAAATCTACTACTTAAACCTTAAAAACAAACATAAACATAAATTTAAAATCTACTACTTAAACCTTAAAAACAATCATAAATTAACATTATTGGTTGAATTTATTAATTTCACCTAATTAAAAAAATAATCTATTTACAACCAAAACAAACATAAATATAAATTGTTATTATGAAATTAATTTAAATCCACGCAATTCAATTTTAATTTCTTATTTCCGTCTAAATATCTCTCTACAGTCCATCCCTCAAAATTCGATTTCCCCGACTAAAACCCCAAACCGCTCTGATAAAGGTAAAATCCCTCCACCCCTTCAGTTTTGACCTTCAATCCAGCGGAAATGAACGGCAGCGGCGCCTCCTCCTTCAACGCCACCACCCCCACCCCCAACTTTGATAACCTCCTGCTCCAGTCCCTCATGTCGCGCCTCCACCTCCGTCCCCACAACCTCCACGCGCCGCCGCCTCTCTCCGCCGCTAAGTCTCTCGAGGACCTTTTATTCAGCGATATGCTCCTTGACCTATCGGAATCCGATTCCGATTCAGAAAAGGATAATCCCTCCTCCTCCTCCAAATCGCTGCTCGCCAGAGAAGAATCCAAACTGGAGAAAGAAATTGTCCGTACAATCCTCTCCGGAGAAACTGAAAAACTCAAACCTAATTCTGGTCAAGCTATTACGATCGGGGAGCACCATATCTGCGTGGGATATCAGGAGGAAGGGGAGTCTGATTATCGCGTGTGGGAGTGGCATGGGCATATCATGTTGTTTGATGAGGAGAATGGCTATACACCGGAGTATATTTATGGGAATTACTTCGAGAGGGTTGGGGCGGGGAACAGAAAAATGAAGAAAACTGTGAAGAAGGGAAATGGTGGTAATGATGATGATGAAAAGGATAGGGAGGATGAGAAGGTAGGGAATGTGGGATTGAAAGAGCTGATTGAGAACGGGGATTCGGTCAGCGGACACATAATTCATCGGAATGTAAATGCGAATTCCGAGACGCTGAGGTCTGTATAGTGTGATCAAACCCTTCCAATTCATGCTTTTATTACTATTTGTATGTCGATTATCTGAATGTGTTCTGTTGCAAGTTGTTTGCGCTCTGATTGCTCGAGATATTCTGTTGTCTTATATTATTCAGATTTAAATGTCTTTTAATTACTTGAGTTGGTTTAATCTTATGTAGAATCTTTGATAGTCCCCCTCTACTCTTGATTGCTGACTCCCACTTAGTAATTTTGTTATTTTTAAGTTCATGTTTGATATATGTTCTCTTACTGATTGAGTTTGCTGTAATTTTACTGCAAGCAGTGTAATGTTGTTTGAATGCACAATGCATGTTAGCTAGGTTAGTACTGGGCGAGTATTAGTCATACTTCAGGTTTCTGTGAGGACCACATAGAGATAGTGTTATCTTGGCAATGCAGTACTGCAGTTTGATTTGATATCTAGTCGTGTTGTTCCAGAGTGCAATTAGATTTCTCATTTCAATTAGATTTCTACGTTTGGTTGCGAACGCAGCTTCCGTGCTTGGGATTTAATAAGCATGTTAATGTGTCCCATGATACCTTCATTTTGGTTTGGTTGATTCTTTCTGTTGCTGCCATCTTTTACATGCTGGAGATGTGCATAATGATCAAAAATGTCCTTATGAAATCAATACTTCCAACTAATGACCCTGTCATCGTTTGGGAATCTTAGTTAACCAGGATCCAATGGGGGCAGAGGCATCTCTAATTTCGTAACTGTCTCTACACCTTGCATGCTTCATGCTATTCAGCTTTCTGCTTTGGAATTGTTTGCATGTGAACATTGTTATATCAGAGATTTCTTTTCTGATCAAATATTTTACTGTCACGATTGAACAACAAATGAGTTTTGATCCTCATGCTTTAAAGTTTTCGTTTTTGGATTAGTAAAGGCTAGAATCATTTGAAAGTTTTATTTCTGTGGTTTCATTAAAATACATCAGAAATAATTTTCATGCCTCTGCTGTTTCTTTTCCTTTTGAGGCATTTAATTATTAGAAATGAGGTATTGACAAAATCAATGTGCAGTCGAACTGTTTGATGAAAACCTAATTGATAATGATTTTAGAATTTTGTGGATATTAGCTACTGGTTTGTTGTGTTTTGCTGTAAAATAATTGTAAACGATTTTATACGAGTGTTACTGGGAGGACATTGTTGCAACATATTTAGACACAGAATTTTAGAGAATCCGTCTTTAGTGTGCAACGGTTGCAAATTCAATGAGATTTAACAATTATCTGCATGGGGCAAAGTTGACTTCTGGTACTGTATTAAGTGCAACCAATGGGAGATATGTTGTCAGACTCTCCCCCTAGGTTGCAGTGGCCGAGAACTCATTAACAAAAGACGGGCTCTTGAGGAATCTATGGTCAAAGTATTTTCCAACCAAACTTCATGCTCAACCTGCACGATCTAAGTTATTACTGATTACTAAATGCAGCCTGAGTGTTCTGTCGTCATACCAGAGCAAAACTTGAAAGTTCCTGGCAGTTGTCTGTTAGAATTTCTTCTATACATTAATGCGATTAATGTCCTCTTATTTGATAGCAGATGCCTATGTTTGTGATTAACATAGTATATTATGGACTGATGAAAGCTAGATGCTGAGTGTTTTGTGTGAGGAGTGATCTTTAGAGTCATTATTGATTGTCTTCATCATTGAATCTGATTTTTTATCTTTTACGTGCAATTAATGATATTAGTGATCAATATTTATGTGTCCAGATGACTCCTAATATTTTTCTTTGAGAATCAGAAAGGAGTGCTCCGTGAATATAATTGCACATGGCAGGTTTCAGTTATTAAGTCTTATATGAAATGTTTAGCTTAAATGTTGCCTTTCCCACCAGCTAATAGTTTTTTCCCCATCACCTTATATCTGGAAGTCTTAACATCAACTGTTGGCAAAGTAAAATAAGTACGTTAGCATCACCTTGGATACTGGCATGTATTTGAGATGTCTAACATAGTTCATAACTTCAGGCATTTGAGCATCCAGGCGTCCATTACTGATGTGACTTCATCAGCCATATGCTTGGTGCCTGCTCATTGTGGGTCATTGACCTTTGGTAGTAAAATGAATGCCTTTCGAGTACTACACATCTGAGTAAAGGATTTCCTAACTGTTGTACTGTGTAATGAATGATATAATCTTGGAAAGGAAACAAAAGCATTTAGTTGAGTAATAGGAACCTCCTGATATGATGCATGGTGCCTACTAAACATATCTTACAGGATCATGCTTTTCTGTATTTATCAATTACCATGTTGGATATGAATTTAATTTCAAACCTTCTGATGGCAGGCTCTAGATGGGAGATACTCAAAAGCAGAATAAAGATCGTTTTGTGGCGTGAAGATGAAGCAAACAATCCCTTTTGGTATCATGATTAACTTTTGTGCTTTTATCTTTGTTGAGCCATTTTCCCGACCGAGTGCTTTCGGTGACAAACATATTTCCTTTTGTTACAGTCCAAATATAGCAGAGGCATACATGGTAGTACTTTAGATTAGTAGTTCTTGAAGTTGCTTCTTTCTAATGAGCTGTGGCTAATATTTTATCTTGCTCTCTTTTTTTTTTTTTGAAAAATTGGTGACTTGTGAAATTGTTTGGATGCTAATGGCTCATTGTAAATTATCTTCTTGCTCATTCCAGATCCATGGTTAGGGTTAAATCCTCCTTCATGTTCAATTGTTTTGTGCTTTTACTGAGTTAAAAGGGTTGTTTTTCTGAATGTGTCCAATCAGTGGGATTTTCTAATTTAATGTGACATTATTCCCACATGGTTAAATATTATTTTGTATGTTGATATTAAAATTTTCTAATACTCCATCAGAACATCATTGCACTATACGATATTTCCAAAATTTTAGCCACCTTAGGTTGCGTTTTGATTGAAGGATTTAAAAAGAGATTTATGAATTTCTCCCTCAATTCCTCTCTTCATGTATATCATGAAATCGGCAAATCCATATAATTTAATTATTATAATAATATTAGTAATTATTATTATAATAATAACAATAAAAACATAAATAATATTTCTTGACTCACAAGTCGTTTTCAACTATTAATCGTAACAAAATCAATTTGTTTGGAAGTAAAGTTTCTTAAAAATAGAAAATAATACTCCATCCGTCAATTTGTTTGGAAGTAAAGTTTCTTAAAAATAGAAAATAAAACTTTATCCGTCCTACCGATCCTTATTTTATTATATTGGGCGTTCCATTCAAAGGTCCTCATTTTCTCCTTTTAGTAAAAGGGTCCTACATATGGTCCACCACTAACTACTAATATAACTACCCACTACATATAAAATAACAATATTTTTTAATCTGCATGCAAAAAGCAAATGAAGACTTTTGATCGGGACGGAGGGAGTAGTAACTATTTATTAAACGAATAAATAAATTTATAATACCTAAACATTAAAGCATGAACATCTAATGCATCGAGATACTACTAATATAAAATATGTAGGAGTTGGTCTCTTGTATAAAGTGTGTAAGAGTAAAATATTTTGTTTTAAAGGATATATACGTTATTATACTAAAGAGTATACCATTTTATACTAAAAGGTATAATTTTCGAAAAATGCGAGATTTGGGGGCACGGTGTCCCGAGACACGCAAGTTTTAGTCATCAATAATTATAGATATGAAAATAAAATAAAAAGTTAACAGTCTTGCATGAGACCATCTCACGGTAAGATCATTTTATATATTTTTTAATTATTTATCATTTTTTATTAAAGATGTTGATCATTTCTTTAAAAATTTTGTCACTTTTTATTTCTAAATTAAATTGTTCACTATCCATTATCATTTTTAATCAATTTAATATCACTTTTTATTAAAAATAATACAACTTTTTATCTGTTTCACATAAGCTATTCCGTGAAATCTTCTCATGCTCTTATGGGCTAAGATAGTCACAGTATGCACTCATGGTGTGGTAGGATATGTTTTGATCCATGGAGCGAAAGAAGAGGGGTCACACGAGAGGTTGGTGGGGTGGGGTCGTATTGAGTCTATCAAACAAGAACGGAGAGTGGTTTAAGGAGAACATTAGAAGAGTAATAAGAGATGGGACCAATATAAAATTTTGGGAAGACGTGTGGGCAGGGGATAACCTTTAAAAGTATCATATCCTAAATTTTATAAATTGAGTCAAGGGGAATGGAACACAGTGTCTCAAATGGGATCTTGGTTAATGAGAGGTGGAAGTGAAATATCATATGAAGGAGAGAACTTAGATTGCGGGAAGTGGAATTGGCTAACGATTTCATTGATGTTATAAGCAGGTACCCCATATTATACCAGATGAAGGATAGCTGGAGATGGCAGGCAAACAAGGCAGGTGACTACCAATTGAACAAAGTCTATTAGTTGATCCAAAGGAGTGACGACGGAGGAACTGCACCAATACTGAGCTTATACAAGAGGATGTGGAATAATTCTGCACCACTGAAATGCATCATTCATGCTTGAAGGGTGATAGGAGAAGAATCTCAACTGCCACGGAGCTACATAAAAGAGGAATCCTACCACAAAATGCATCTACAAACTGCAACATGTGTAGTGCTACACCGGAGGAGGTGGTACATTTGTTTTTTGAATGCCCCAAAACACAAGAAATATAGAATGAATACTTTAAATGGTTGGATCTTCAAGTACCGATGTCAAATGAGCCCAAGATAAACTTTTACATTTTGGTAATCTCATGTCCACTAAGAAGAAAAATAAGCTACTTGTGGAAGTTTAGATTTACTTAGTGTGGCTGGTGTGGAACAAGAGAAATGAGATTATATTCAAAAATGACAAATGAAACTCAAAATGAATCATGGCCGATTTGAAAGCACGGACGTGGAGCTGGAACTTTGTAAAGAAAGGAGAACTTAGGAGCGACTCAAGTTATGACTTGTGGAGTCGGAACCCTTTCACTTGCTTATCGTGATGCACTCTTTAAGAAATAGACTTAGAAAGGTCAATACGCTAGAACTTTGGTATTATGTTTTTCATTACATATATTGAGGAATGCTTGTAGAACTAGGATTCATGCATGTTGTTGATCGGACATTTAATTGTAAGTTTGGGTATTTCTCATACCCAATTTATACTTCAATAAAAAAAAATTCTTTCCCTGATAAAATAAAAAATAAAAAAATTGCCGATATAAAATCGTATGAATTGTCATCAAACCCCAAAGATAAAATACTTCATGCAAAAACTTGGGAAATTGGATGAAGCTTGAATTTTTAAGTCCAAGTGTAATTAAGTAAATAAATCTATACGTATTATTGAACTGCTCTATAAAACATTGTAGAATGTAAATACGTGAAATAAAGATGATCCATATCCGAGAGAGAGAACAAGTATATATTGTCTTCCAAATGAACGATATCTATTAGGAAAAGACAAGGCTAGAGCAGAGTCATACACAGTTTACAAAACTCTCTAAGCAATCGCATTATATTTATATGTTACTATGTAGTCACTCATAGCTACATACATTAATTCGGTAACCGAACTAAAGCAGTCCATACTTGATTGGAGCCTTCCAATTGCCCTTTGTAGACTCTACCAAAACCTCCCTCCCCCAAAAGACACTCGTTACGAAAATGTCTCGTGGCAGTTGCCTTTTCCCTAAAAGTGAAAGTCTTGTCCGCAAAGACTTGTGTGAGACCGTCTCACGTAAGTCTTTATCTAATATGAATAAAAAGTAATAATATTATTAATGAAAAGTTTGATGAAGAATGATAATGGTGCAGTAAACTATTTCATTAACAATTTATAGTAGTATTATAACAAAAGTAATAACTAATTATAAAAGTGTAAAATTATCTCGCCGTGAGACGGTCTTGCCAGTAGATAAATATTTGCACGTATTTACATACATATATTGGGTGGTTACATAGTTAAAGGAAGGTAGGTCATGTAATGGCTCATGATTTAATTTCTTAAGTATTAGAGTGAGTATATAGCAAATAGGTGCAGAGAAGAGCAAGAGTTACTAACCTTGTAATTCACTCATGATTTCCATGAGGATTCCACCGTAAATTTATGTAAACTTACATTCGTGGAATTCCAAAATTTCATTTTTATATTCTCTTCAAACAAAGGATTGCTGTCCACCACTTGAAAAATACCAATCAATGTAAGGGATGCAGGATCAAATTGGAGCTCTTTTCATTTGTAGCAGTGTTTGATACTTATATTTCCAACAACTTTGAAGCTTCCACTTGTCTACTTTCCTTTTACCAGATCCAAATCTTCAATTTCGAGAGAGAGAAGATTTTGAAATCCATCTTCTTCCACTTCCCATGTTGGACCTCTAAAGGCATTGCATCTCAACTTGAGCATTTCAAGATTTGGCAGCGAATCGAGTTTACCCATTTCTTCCCAAGGATATCCCATCCCACTCAAACTCACCTTCTTCAACGAAAACGGCAGGCATTGAAACGAAGCAACCTTAATTTCCCTCTGAGGATTCACAATCATACATTTCAGTGATTCCAATTCCGTTAGATTGGAAATATGATCAAAGCAAACCAAATGCTCTTTCGTCAATGCGATCTTGATTCCTAACTTCTTTAAATTAGGACTCTTTTCACAGCAACGCAGCTGCCATCGGTCACATTTGACAGCTTCATAAGCTTATGCAAGGATGCTTTGCCCAAATCCAGTAACTCACATCCCATGACGTCTAGAAGCTTCAGGTTTTCCATATCTCATATCTCCACGAGAAAATAAGACAGAGCTCCACAGTGGTTGATGCTCATATGAGGACGGACAATCAAGTATTCCAATTCTTTAAGTTTGGATATAGACAGAGGAAGCTTTCTATTGCATGTGAGAGCAAGGTATGTTAACTTAACCAATTCCAATACTTGCATTGGGAATTCATAAAAACGGATGCTAAGGGCATCGAGCCTCTTGAGAAACTTTAAACCAAAACATATTAGTACTTCATATTTTGTATACGGACCAAAACACAAGAGAGATTGTGCAGTAAATCCGCAGTTTTCCAGGATTGAGTTATGCACATCTTTGAGGGCAAATAAAACATTATTGTGCAAACTTATTCTTACCTGATTTTGTATGCCTTGTTCGAAACCATCATCATAACATTCTAGAACATAAAAAAAGTTGGTCCTCGTAGCTTCTCTTTTGTAGAAGTGCCACCAGGATGAATGGAGGCCACAAGTTTTTAAGCTCAACCTTAACTTCGATTGAAACATAGTGAAGCTTGATTGGTGGCGCAAGACAAGACAATTGTAGTCGAGAAAAATCATGCATTCTAGCATATGAGAAACTGAATGCAGCACTCCACAAATTAATGAGCTTGGACCAGGGGATCACATAGTTTGCAGGAAAAATTCCCATATAAAGAAAGCATAATTTGAATTTTTCTCCTAATTGGTTATAGTTTGGAAGTAGTACCTTGGATATTTGATCATATGCTTCAACAAAGACTTGGTGTTTCCTTTTTTTTTGCTACGTCAGCCCAAAATGATTCCCGAGTATCGTCGCCTTGAATAGGAGGTTGGCAACAGTGATGATTGTAAGAGGTTAGAAATCATCTTTCCAGGTTTCTCAAGCTGAGGAGGAAATCTTTTACTACCGAAAACCTTGTCACGTAGAAGATGCCAACTTTCTTCTTCATTCATCAACCGCATTTCAAAAAGTCCAGCATAAGTGTAGGGACGATCTAAATCTACTATTTTCTTCCTATTGGTAAGCAAGATTCGACTTCCATCTTTGTTGTCGGGGAGTGAGGTTCTCAAGTAATCCAGAACACTGTCATATCTCACATCGTCCAACACAATCAGGTATTTCTTACTCTCCATGCTCTGTTTCAAATGAGCATGTCAGGGTCCACCTGAGAAAGGATGGCTCTCGTGATTTTTTCAAATTTCCACTCATAATCGTTCCCAACAGTCACCCACACACAACAGTCGAACGAATCCAAAATATCCAAATCTTGGAAGATCTCTCGAGCAACAGTGGTCTTCCCAACGCCCGACGTCCCAGCAAGTACAAAAACAGGGGGTTCGATCGCTCTATTTAAGAGGCCTTGTTTGAGCAATCTCCGTTGGACACATAATCCAACCATGTTGGACTTGGAAACAAGTGTGGATGGAGATGAAGATCCAGCAGCAGCAGCGCAATACTCTTCCCTCATCTTCTTCACGGTCTTAATTAAGGAATGAAGAAATCCACAAATTTTGCTTCCTTGGAATTCTTCGTCACCTTCAAATCTCACTTCATCTGAGATTAGTTGGTCTTTGAGATAGAGAATAGTATTGAAGGTTCGTTGGAGCGAGGGCTTCATCGTCTCCCTGCTTCTGCTGTCCAATCTTTCCAAGAATGTCATTAAGGATTTCATCTCCGTCACTGCAACTTCAAACATTTTCAGATCATCTTCGTAAAGGAGAACGCCAACTCTATGTAACAACATAGAAAGAACTGACTCCACGGTACCGGCAGCAGAATAAGCCATCTCTCTCTCTAGTTTAATCTCAACCCCACAGATAAGATAACAGTCCACCAATTTGCTATTGATTTAATGGCGACCAGCCCACCACTGCCTGTCATAATCAAATGGTCCGGCGGCGGGTTTTTTAGAGTTTGGTCAGCCCACCACCACTGCCGAAAGGGAAAGTTTTGAGTTGCTCACAAAATTTTTAGAATTTTCTCTCTCTACCAATTTTCTCTTTCCACTCTCTTAGAACCGGTTCCTGTCATCTCGCTACTTCTCCCTTCCGGCAGCAAGTTTTCACGGTGGCAAAGCTTGTCTTTTTCCCGCGGCGGTCTTCACGTCGGTAAGGCGGATTAATTGGTCCTCTTGGCTACGGATTTCTTAGTGTAATTTCTTGGCTGGGTCAATCCTTGCGGGCCTGAGGCTGGGTCAAAATCTGATCGCTGGCTCAATTTTGGAGGCTAGGTCAAAATAGGGCGCCTTGGTCAATTACTGCGGCAGTAGGTTGGGTATTCACCTTGTAACAATAAAATTTGTTCTCCCTCCATCCCTCTTAATAGTTATTTGCTTTATGACACGTAGATTAAAGAGTATTATTATTTAATGTGTAGTGAGTAGGACTGTGCAAATTTCGATCAAAACTAAATAAACTGACCAAATCAAACCGAATTAAATAATTTGGTTCGATTTTCGATTTATGATTTGATTTACGATTTTTGAAATGAGATTTTTCGATTTTCGATTTTAAAATTTTGAAAATTCAGTTAACCGAACCGAAATATTAATATTTATATATAAGTCCACCATAATGTTCATAACCTATTAACCCTAGCCCCCAATCATATTTCTCATTTCTTCACAACCACTGCTCCTTTCTTCACAACCACTGCGCATCGCACCCTAACTATAATCCATGGCAGATCTTCTCTCTTCCCCTTAGCATCAAGCGATCATTTCCGGTATCATCTTCTCCAGCTCCGCCGACACATCCGGCCCTCCAGGAGTCCCCTTCAGTGTTCTCCTTCATCTCTAAGATTTTCTCATCCCCTTTCAATTGTCGCCCTAATCTTGTCACAAAATGTTTACTTTTCCCCCTCTTTCATCTCAAATACCCTATTTAGTCTATAATTAATTGTTTAATCCTGTGCTAATTTTCCTATTTAACCTTTGTTTCATAGTACACACAGTATAAGTTTAGGAGTCTTCTTTTCAAATAATCTCACATTTGGGGAGAAGTTTGGAGATGTGTGCGCAAAGAGTTTGATTTATGACAATGTTGAAACAATGGTGCAAGATTCAAATGGGAATTATTTGGTTTTTATTTCTTTCATTTATTTAATTTCTTGAGTGTATTGTATAAATTATTGCATTGTGTACCGCTATAGTTTTCTTTGTTTGATGTTGAATTTGTATTGCATCATAATGAAACAATAGTGTTTATTTTGTTGTCCTAATCTTGTTTCTGTTTCTCATTTATTTACTTAAAAGTGTGATTGTGTGAAAGGTAATGTACTGTGAATCTTGTGAATGGTTGGTACTGAAAGTTTACAGATTGAGATTTTTTTTTAGAATGTTAGAAATAGAATTTTTGATGTTATCGGTTTAAACATTACATGATTTTTTTTTAAAAAATTAGATTAGTTCGATTCGGTTAACCAGTATAACCAACCGAAATATTTCGGTTAGGTTTAATTCGGTTTTGAAAACTTTGGTTCGGTTTTCGATTTGTTAAAAAAACTTCGGTAGAAATTCGGTTTTTGGATTTCGGTCGATTCGGTTAACCAAACTGACCGATGCACACCCCTAGTAGTGGGTAGTTGTATTAGTAGGAGTGTGGGTCCCAATATTTAATTGTATTAGAGGGGTGTGTGGGTCTCATATGTGTAAAAAAGAAAAGGGGACTCTTTGGGTGGGACGACCAAAATGGAAAAATGACCCTCTTAACCTGGGACGGAGGGAGTATTTATTAAATAATAAACATAAAGGATATTACAAATATAATCCAAGATGGATTAAACTTGAGAATTGAATACTCGTTAATTAAATCATATTCGAGTTAATAAGTAGGATAAAGAGTATAATTTCATAGTACCTATAAAGGGATATCAAATCGGGTTAGAGTACTAAGTGCACGGGAAATAATTGATAATGATAGTACCTAGAAAGAGGGGTGAATTATATCTCTTGCTCCGAGGATATTCACACGTGTCATACGCATATTTACTTGTGTCTATAGAGTGAATTTGCATGATTTAGTGATGCGTCCATAAACCACAAGTCAGAGTCGGATACCGTCACATGGAAGATGGATTAATAAGTGGAATTGGATGACCTGACGAACTACCTACTATCTTACTTGATCACAACTCACTTATCTCTTCTTCTTGACATTTAAATTACTTTTGTTACTCTTTTACAAAATCACAACCATTATATTTTCCAACATAGTCTTAATTTACTAGAATATAATTAAACTGATATTTATACGTCCCTTGGGTTCGATATATAACTTGGTCACCTTCGAAACTACGATTGATATCCTTCATACTTGAGGATTAAATTGTGTGTTGAGAAAATGTCCATCAAGTTTCTGACGCCGTTGCCGGGAACGACTTAAAATATCTTTTATTATTTTTAGTTTTATTAGGACTATTTTAATTCTTGTTTTGCTGTTCTAACTTTTATTCTTTTCAGGTGTATGCTTACAAGATCAAAAAAAGGTGAATTAGAACCATATAATCCTGAGATCGGAGCATCATCAAAGAATAAGAAGAAGAAGACGCAGCAGTATCTAAACAAGTTCTTGGGCTATGCAAGTACTCAAAAAGACGCAGGAGAACATGAAGATGCTCGGAAGATCCTCTTGTTTAAATTCTCGCTTACTGAAAATGCGAGAGATTGGTACGACACTATCAATGCAGCTGAATACACTACTTAGGAGCAATTGAAGTTAAAGTTCTTGGAAAGATACATGCCACCTTCGAAGGTGTTCAAGATGAAGCAAGACATTAACCAATTTGTTATCGGTGGTGGAGAGAAGTTTCATGAAGCTTGGGACAGATTCAAGGACATACTTCGTAAGTGTCTACAACATGGGATATCTAAAGCTCAATATATCAGTATATTCTACAGTGGATTGGATTGTGATTCTCGTGTATTATTGGATTCTTCTTCTAATGGAACATTGCTTACTAAGTCATCCGTAGAGGCTGAAAAACTTTTTGAAGATATTTCGATGAACTCAAGAGATTGGCCAACTGATAGAGTGAGAGGCACTTACGTCCTTGGAAAAGTGGCTAAGGTTGAACATGCTATGGTGAAAACAAGTAGAGAAGATGAGATCGTCTCTAGCTTGTCGAGTATCAACAAGCTACTTGAGTCCCAACAAAAGCAAATCAGCGATATATCTCAGCGCGTACCAATCATGCAGCAGGAAGTTATAAATGATGGAACGATCCAAGTGGAGATGGAACCAAACTATGCTATGGGCCAAAGTATTCAAGGAACAAGGTATCAAAATCAGGGCAATCGGAATTATCAGGGAAACTACAACAATCGTGGTCCCCCGGGTAATTATCAACAGCCTAGGAGGCCGGAGTTTTCATGGAGTAATTCTGACAATGCAATTCAATCTCCGGCGAGTGTTGATCCGGGTGCGAAAGTGGAAGAAGGAAAGCCTAGTTTCGAGGATACAGTGAACAGATACATGGCTAGGAATGATGCTAGAGTGGATCGTCTTGAGGCCAAGTTAGAGAAGAAGATTGATGCAAACCATAAGGATTTGACTACACAAGTGAAGGACCTTACATTGTTGATGGGGGAGATGGCAGAAAGTGTTAACAAGCTCACTCAAACTATTGAGAAAGGAAAGTTCCCGTCGCAAAGTATTGAGAATCCAAAGTCCTGCAACGTCATCACATTGAGGTCTGGAACACAATACGAGGGACCGATGAGGCCAGAATTGAAATTAGACACGTCGAGAACTCAATTCGACCCCGATTCGATCAACACCACAGGTCGAATTCAACAGGGGAGGTCGAATTGGACTCCTGGACGTGATTTGGAAGCACTAGCGCCTTAATTCGACCAAAATCCAATCAATTCGACCTGGCCCTCAGGTCAAATTGAGGTCGAATCCATCCTTCCGGAGCACTCTATTTTATCAGATGCCCAATTCGACCAGACCTTCAGGTCGAATTGAGGTCGAATCGGAGGGCAGAAATCTTACAGTGAGCCAATTCGGCCAGGGGGCTTCAATTCGACCAGACCTTTTGGTCGAATCCAGGTCGAATTGGAGATACAGGGTGAGAATCGTATTCCAGGTGCGCAATTCGACCACTATATATCCAATTCGACCAGAGCACCTAGTCGAATTGAGGTAGAATCACCCCCTGCACCTGTTTCTTTACCGAACACTCCTCGTGATGTGAAATTACTCCATTGGTTCCGAATAAATAAGATACTGAGATCATATCAGAGAAGTAGGAAAGAGCCAAAAGATTGAGAGCCAAAAAGGATAAAGTGGAGAAGATCGAGCGTGATGAATGGGGTATCCCCAAAATAAAGATACCTCTGTCGTTTCCTTATAAGCTGGTTAAAAAAGGATTGGAAGAGAATTTCAAAAAGTTTTCAGATATCATAAATAAGATAAGCTTGAGTATTCCTTTCTCTGAAGCGATATTGGAGATGTCATATTATGCCCGATTCCTTAAGGATATACTGTTGAAAAAGAGAAGCTTGAACGGAGTTGAGACGATGAACTTGTCTAAAAATTGCAGCTCGATTATCCAAAGGAAGCTGCCACAGAAGATGAAGAATCCGGGAAGCTTCACTATCTTGTGTGAGATTGGAAAATGGCCGGCACGACAAGCCTTGTGCGATCTTGGGGTAAGCATCAATTTGATGTCATTGTCTATCTTTCAAAGGCTTGGTTTGGGGGAGTTATCTCCTACGACCGTTGTACTTCAATTAGCGGACAGGTCGATGACGTTTTCGAAAGGGATCATTGAAGATGTTCTTGTCAAAGTGGAGAAACTAATCTTTCCTGTGGATTTTCTTGTACTTGAGATGGAAGATGACGATGATAATATCTCTCTTATCTTGGGGAGACATTTCCTTGCTAGTGTTGGGGCCATGATTGATGTTCAAAAGAGGGAGCTTAGGTTGCGAATGGATAAAAAAGAGAATGAAGAAGCCTATGGAGATGCAATGTCACAGTATTGATGTAGTGGAGGAGATTGTGAATGAAGACATGTCTTTGATTCTATCGAAAGATCCTCTTGAGACATGTTTGGTGGAGTCTCTTACTTTTCCCACTACGGAGCTTGATGGTCTCTCCAATGATGCATGTATTGACTATCTTGAGAAGTTACTTACATTAGGTAATGTCAGGGATGAACAGATAAGGAAGACCACTGCTGACATGGTGAATCGGAAGTCCACTGTTAAGGAGGAAATGAACCCTGCTGCTAAGGAAGAGAAGCATGAGAGCAAGATAATTGAAGTGGTAGAGGAGATCACAGGACCAAGCGTGTCTCTTACTTTTCCTACTACTAACTCTAATGTGATATTTGATAATCTTTTGGTTGCAGGAAAGATGGATGATCCATATCTGAAGCCTCCGAACATACCTCTGGATTTTTATTCTTATATTGGTGTTGAAAATTCTAACTTATTTGATCCTTGTTTTGCAACGCAAGTTGAGCCTACAATTGAGTGGAGGATTGACAAGAAGGAATCAAGCCAGTCATGGGAGGAAAGAAATTCAAAAAGTTCTGTTTTAGTTACTAAGAAGGGTGAGATGATTGGTGCAAAAAATAAAAGAAGAAAGAAGTACTTGAAGTTAAGAATGCGAGAGGATTGTCCTTAGATCCAGTAGTAGAGGTTCTGTCGTGACTCTCCGACATTAAACAAGAGCGCCTGTTAGGGACTTTCCCTTCCGTTTTATTGCTTTATTTTATTCGTGTGAGTAAGAAATTTTTATATTTGAAGTGCTTACTTTTCGGCAATTACATCTCTTTGCAAACGTAGTTTCGACTATGGTTTCTACTAAGTTTGGGGGTGTGATGTACTTACCTCAATAAGCACCGATAGTATAATCTTTTCTTTGTAACGTTTGTTAGGGAAGTTAATTTTTGCGGCATATTTAAACTTTAATCGATTTTTATGTGTCGATTTTTTGCAACTTGCCTAATGTTTAGTGGTATTTTATTCCGTGTTTTGTGTCATTTGCGGAGTTACTCATGAATGTTATGTTTAGGATTGATTCTTGATAGATTTATGCATGAGCTGGGATTCATTGGAGACACTTGTATGATTGATTTGATATATGGGTTTCATGGATTTTTGTGCATTCATATGTTCATGTGTTAATTTCCATTGATGAGAGGCATGTATAATTTGATAAATATGTAGAGTTCTTGTAAAATTGATCTTGATTATGTGCTATGAGGAGTACTTAGGATTCTATTTACCTATGTGAGGATTTGAGCCTTTTAATCATGCTTGGTCATGATAGTTTATTCTTGAGAGAATTATTCATATGAACGTATTCTAGAACTTGGCATGGAGTCTTGTGTGAGACTTACAATTTACTAGGACATGATCTTAGGCCATTCTTGCTTAATTGAGTTACTTAGCCAAATTTACCTTCCTATTAGTTATGTATACCTTTAGTTGCCCAGTTTGAGCCTTAAAAGTTTTTTCTTTGGCAAACCGAATAAAAGAGCCTTATTTAACCTTTACTTGAGCTTTGTTGAATACTCTATTCATTTGTAGAGAGTTGAGGTGAATAAGTGTTGCGAGAAGAAGAAGGAAGATAGAATAATAGTTAAGTGAAATAGAAAGAGAAGTGTATGGTTAAATCTTATTTAGGGAAAGTGCCTAAAACTGGTACCCCGATTATTGTTTAAAAAGGGTAGTGCCTACAACTGATACCCAAGTTATCAAGAGAAGAATGATGTTGATGCAAGAAAGAGAAGAAAATTCCAAAATTATAAGTGCAAGAGAAGAAATTGGAGGAGAATATGGAGCCGATGAAGAAAAATTGCAAGTGTAAGAGAAAAAATTGGAGGAGAATATGTAGCCGATGAAGAAAGCAAGAACCTCCAAGGTAACTCTCTACTCGTGTTTGAGTCACTTTATCTAAATTTTTCTACCCTTTCCAAAGAGCCAACATTACAAACCAAAAACAAGTCATTTGTGATCCTAGTAATGAGTTGATTATGAGTTGATTTTTGAAACCCTTGTCAAGCTTATGGTTACGCGTGAGTATGGATTGAGTATGAGCGTATACACTAACCTTTTAAGTGCAACTAACACTTGAGTAAGAGAGTAAACACTGGTCTTGTGAGCTAGATGACTTAGTACTCCGAATGGTAATATGATTGAGTAATGTTTTACATGAAGAATATATATGATGCAGGATATACTTGTTTTTAATTGATAGAATTGTATGTGTAATATGTGTTGTACTTGGTGATCTCGTGAATTATACACGACTCATTGGTTTGATTGCGTTGCCTCAGGACGAGCAACATGTAAGTTTGGGGGTTTGATGAGTGTGTTAATTCACGAATCTTGCACCTGGATTTGTGCTATTATGGAGTGTTTAAAGGTTGAAATCATTTATAAGCCGATATATATTGTGAAAAGGCATGAATCAGGTGTTGGAGCTATTTGAGTGGTTTTTCAAAGGAAATCGAAGTGGAAGTGTTGAAAACTGAAGAAAGGAAGTCGAAGCCATCTGTTTGGGAAAAGCAGGAGTGCGATTCGACCTGAAAGAGGTCAATTCGACCAGCCCTTTAGGTCGAATTGGCAGCACAACATGTACAGAAGATGGATTCGACCACGACAGGGGGATTCGACTTGGGCATTAGGTCGAATCGATTGGCGGAGATGCCGATTCGACCTCGTCACGTCAATTCAACCAGGGCAGTTGGTCGAATCGAGCACCTGGGACTTATAGTGTGTTGATTCGACATTTGATTCGACTTGGAGGAGTCAATTCGACTTGTGGCTGAGGTAAAATCGAGCTTCGGGAACTTACTATATCCGTATTTTTACACCCTCAATGCATGTGATCACTTAAAAAGCTCATTCCAGGCCCAGGAGGCGCGATTACAAGTATAAAAGAAGGCTTATGCAGCAGTATAGCAGGAGAACTTGATCAAGAAGACGAGGAGACGTAGAGTTGAGAAAAGAGTCAATCGTCCATCATTCGGAGGGGCTGTGACAGTGGTTTCGCTGGAGATTCAAGTAAGATTGGTCCAACTAACCATGATTGTTCTTAGATCAATCATGGGCTAGAGCCGCTTCGATAGTTCTAGGGTTATGAAGGTTTCATGAGTTAATTAGTCTTTCGTGTGTAAACTACGTACAACATTACTTGTGGTTTATTTTATATAAGATTGCGCATTTTTAATCCATACTCACAGTCGTTTTGTGCATCAATAATTGTTGTGTAGAGTCTGAATACATAACTTGGTTATTGGTTGAGTGCGTTCACTGCTGAGCAGGGTTTTATGTTATAATTCTAAGTGAAGGGATTCCGAAGTCTTATTAGAACTATCTTATATGAATACTTGTTAATTGAATCATATTCGGGTTAATAAGTAGGATAAAGAGTATAATTTCATAGTACCTATAAAGGGAGATCAAATCGGGTTAGAGTACTAAGTGCACGGGAAATAATTGATGTACCTAGAAAGGGGGGTGAATTATATCTCTTACTCCGAGGATATTCACACGTGTCATACGCATATTTACTTGTGTCTATAGAGTGAATTTGCATGGTTTAGTGATGCGTTCATAAACCACAAGGCAGAGTCGGACACCGTCACATGGAAGATGGATTAATAAGTGGAACTGGATGACCTGACGAACTACCTACTATCTTACTTGATCACAACTCACTTATCTCTTCTTCTTGACATTTAAATTACTTTTGTTACTCTATTACAAAATCACAACCATTATATTTTTCAACATAGTCATAATTTACTAGAATATAATTAAACTGATATTTATTCATCCATTGGGTTCTATATATAACTTGGTCACCTTCGAAACTACGATTGATATCCTGCATACTTGAAGATTAAATTGTGTGTTGAGAAAACGTCCATCAGGATGCGGGTGGCTCGTGGCTCGTAGGGGTGGTACGGTGTTCGTCCACCGCTTCAGGGGAGTTCCTTCATTCCTTTTAACTTTGTATTTTCTTTTTCTGATTTGTTCAGTTCTGATATATCTCTGTGATATCTCTGTGATACCCTGAGGCGGTTGGTCCCCATTTATGATTCTCTGAGGCAGCTGGTCCTCCTGATTTATGCTTGTGATTTTTGTGCTTTAGAATTATGGCTTTGTGATTTGTGGCTTGACTGGCCTATTTCTGTGATATCCCTATTTCTTATTTGCTTGAAATCTCTCGTGGGTTTTCTATCTGTGTGATACTTGGTCTTGGTTTGCTTTCGCTGCTAATCTGTTTTGCTGGAATTTTGTGCTTTTTTCTTTCTTTGTGTGTGAATTGAGTTCATTCCCAGCTTCTGTGTGATTGTGTTGCTTCTTGAATCTTTGTGAGTTGATTCACTAAACTTTAAACACCTATGGCCTTTGTGTGAAAAGAGACTTCAATATCTGGAAACAGAAAATGAAGTATGAGAGGGTGTTCAAAGCTGTGAATGATTCTTATGATTGAGAGATATAATTTTATGTAAATTTCTTGAGCCTTTAATTTGTGTGTTTAAATGGCTTATTAATTCTGCATGTTTTTTGAAAAATCTGTTTTTTCTGAAAATTTATTTTTCTTGTGTGATTTCTCTTAAAACTTTGTGTTTTCGTGTGTGAGAAAATTATTTTAGTTCAGTATTATTGAAATATGTTTTCGATTTTATTTGTTTATTTGTTAAACTTGCTTCTTGGTTGCTCCTTGTGAGGTGGAGCATTAATGTGTCTACTATGTGTTAGTATTTGTTATGTTTATGTGCCATTTACATGCTTATTTGTTTCTATCAGTGAGGTGAAGCATGTTGTGTGAGTTCGAATATTTGTGTGACGTTTGATTGTTAATTACTTTGTGTGCTTCTTTATGGAGTGTCTATGCGACTTATAAATGTGATAGCTAGCTTGTGTTTCTTTGTGATTAGATTTTGTGTCTTTAAAATTTCATATTCTATTCTTCGTGATAATGTTATGAATTGTGTATTCATGATCTTAGTGATCTTATGTTAGTTTTGTTCATAGTTTATTGCTTTCTATGTGAATTGCTTGTGTGTCGTGAGAACTGTGAATTGCTTGTGTGTCGTGAGAACTGTAAGTTCTAATCTATGTGATTACACTGTGAACTTTGTGTTATATTGAGAGCTTTGTGCTTTGTTCTTTTATCTTTGTGATAATATGATATTTTGTGACTTTGTGTCAATTTCTTTTGACTTACTTTGTGTTTGTCAAATTTATGGATCTTGCATCTAACTTTTTGTTTTTCGTTTTGCAGGTGTCGGAGAAAAGATGCGATGATGAGTTCCTCATTTTGATGAACACGGTATTGGGGATTGGGCCATGGTGGAGATTTGTTGGATCCGTTGGACATTTGTGGCCCAATCTTATTGGTCTTCATTTCTCACTTGTGTTGGGCTGGCTTATTTCATGGGTCATGGCCCAAAATTACACAGATTTGAATCTGACCCTCCCGTTTGCCAATCTTGAATTCTCTCCCTTCTTTGGTTCTAGATGTGTGCCTGTTTCTCTTCCCAAGAGAAAGCCTCTTGGATAAATGTTGCTGCGTGCTTCATTTTCCATCATCAGAATCTGAGGATAGGCGTGGGTTGTGGGTGCTATCTTTGTAATTTCTCCCTTTTCCCGTACCGTGTTTCCATCGGTTCTTTTGTGAGCCACAGCCGAGGTTCTTAGCACCCTTCTCCGGTCTTCTCCGGTGAATCCCAACGGCAGCCACGATACCCAACAGTTGATCTAGATGACTGCGTAGATGCCACGATACCCAACAGTGGATCTAGATGACTGCGTAGATATGGATACCATACCATCAACTGGAGTTCTAGTGAGACGATTACTTGTGGAGACCGCTCGAATTATGAGGAGGCAAGAAGAAAATGAACAAAACATTAAATCTCTGATGTTACACTACGGGCTCGGATCAAAACAAAAACAAAAGAAGGGAGGACACAAAGAAAAAACCAGAGACATTTGACCATCTTGATCACCTACCAGTCTAGGAATAGTGGAAACCCTACCGCAGACAAGACAGGGGAATCTACGGATCTGCTTAATTCACCGAGGAAGGGTGTCGACTGTCGAGGTAGGAGTCATGGGCATGCTGATAAGGTAGAAGAAGTAGATGAGGATTGTAAGGTGTGATACAGGTAACACAAAACCGTTGGCTAAAATTGACCAAAACGGACAATATTATATTATTAGATCCAGAGGTACACTAGGCACTTTACTTCAATCTAAAGTTTGGGTTGATGGGCAATTCATTCCTTATAGATTTATTATTGTTGTCATCGACAATGGCAAAATATCAAAAATCAGAATTTGAACTGAAACACGAATCCATTCCCTTCAATAATTTTTCTTTAAAAAAAAAAAACTAAAATTAACGAATTTCTGCAATAAAAAATAGATAAAATAACTAAGAACTAGTAAATTTGGTGACCGCCTTAGTTCCCTCAGATACCGCGTGTTTGGCTAACTCACCGGGTAAAACAAGCCTGACCGCCGTTTGGATCTCCCGAGACGTGATCGTCGGCTTCTTATTATATCGCGCCAATCGCGACGATTCCATGGCCAGTTTCTCGAAGATATCGTTGATGAAACTGTTCATGATCCCCATCGCTTTGCTCGAGATCCCAATATCCGGATGGACCTGCTTCAATACCTTGAATAGGTAAATCTTATACGTTTCCGTGCTCTTCTTCACTTTCTTCTTCTTCTTCCCATCGCCGACGTTCTTCTCCACCTTCGGCGGCTTCTTCTCCGCCGTCAATGGTTTCTTCTCCGCCGGCTTTTTCTCTGCCTTGGGTGCCATTAATTGTGTGGAGTCGAATGAATTAAGGGAGTTTGGTTTGTATGGGAATGAGTCGTGATTGCGGCTTCTTTATATAGGACAGTGGTTGTACAGTTGTTTTTGTTTCATTGGATTATAGGGCTTGACGCGGATCGTTGCGTTGTCGTTTCTGTAGACCGTCAGATCAACGCCAATTGACGGCCTAGATCTCCCTAATACTTGGATTCGGCGGGATGCCCTAGCCCATTACTAATTGGGCTTATGGATCATTTTGTACTGTAATAAGAACCTCACACGGCCTACCCCACCCAAAGCACCAGAATTACACAATTTACATGTGGACAAAGCTGCACCATAAATAAAATATTTAAAATACATATTAGATGCACTTTATTGATTATTATTGAATGATTAATCCCTAAATAATTCATCAAAATATTGAAGATCTTTAAATTTATTATAATTTTTTTTTATTTTTATGGATTCAATACATAATTTATTTAATATTTTTAATTATATCAAATAAAACAACTTCATCAATTTAATTTATTCGATGTGCACTCATAATAATAATTGTGAGTTATACATGTGTTGTCTATTGAATTTATAAAAATAAATAATCGGTGATAGATTTAAAGATATTAAATATTTGTATTGATAAAAATAAAAGATTGTGATAAATTTAAAAATAAAAATTAAAGTGTAATTTTGTTAGGAATGCTATATTATTTAATTCTTAATATACAGTTTTTTTTAAATAATACTCCCTCCATCCCATAATAAACTTCACCGTTACTGTAGATACAAAATTTAGAAAAGTTATTTTTTTGACCAACTTTATTGACTTTTGAAGGGTATTGTAGTATTTTTAGGTTATAAATAAATTATAAAATATGTTATGTGTGTTAAGTGTGAGTGGTAATTTGTAATTAAGATGAATTTTTAGGGGTGGGGATTGATGTGATATTTCTTTTTTGGGAGGTGAAGGTTAATGTGGGACGGATGAAAATAGAAAATGTAAAGTTTATTATGGGATGGAGGGAGTAATAATAATTTAAAAAAAGAGTTGATTGTACATTTTAACAAATAACACTTGTGTAAATCGGGTTCACGGTGTAAACCTTGCTCCCCTCCAATCTTATACTCTATGTATTGATAGGGTGTTTAAATTAAGGGATCACAGAATTTACAAGAATTTATGACGTAAATTTGATTTACAAAAAACTAATTCTTGACAAATCAGCCCATATGAAAAATAAAGAACACAGTTGTTCTAATTCTCATAGCTTGAATGAAATCTCAGCGTTTTTATCTATAGTACTACTCACATTGCACCTTCACCATTGTGACTTCAACCTAAGAATTTGAGAGGTTTGAATTCTTGGGTCTCCATGGAGAAACACCATATACTCCATATTAATGAAGCTGTATAAAATAGGTTTCTTTAATCTATGAATAATGTAAGACAACCTGAGGAACTCAACTAGCATGTTTGTAGTACTAAAAAGTACTAAAATGTTTTAAGTGTAACATAATTGTGAATCATAACATGACATCAAGGAAGAACATTTGTAGGGAATTGAGTAATAAAGCTAGTGAATGACTTCTTGTACTCCTTGAAAATTTTTGAGTGTAGATGTAAAAAGGGTGATGTTGATGGTATACATGTTCAAATATTTCCCACTTTGTGCAATTCTATCAAAATTGAAGGATATTGGAATGACCCCCACACTTCTCTTGAATTCCAAATGTTAATTTTTCTTTCTCATTATCATTATGTTATCTTCTTTAAAGTTCCCCTTTAATAGGATTCATTGATGGAATGACAATCTCATTTACTCTTCCGTCCATTGTTAGCTCAATTCTCAAATTCATGAATCATGATTCAAAATCCTTCATTTACTATCCAGGTGAAATTATTCATTGGTATAACAAATGACACCTTCCCCTTGAAAAATGCTGAAGGATGAATGTAGATTGATAAACAAGACAATCTTCCTATAAAATCTAACAGGATGATAAGATAAACAAGTACATTACTGGTATAAACAATCTTCCCTACACTCCAACAACAACTCATCAACATTCTCTATGCTTTCTTCGGAGACTTGGTGCCCTTTGATGGTGATTTCGTCGCCTTCTCCGCTGCTGCCTTCTCCGATTTCTTCGGCAACAGAACAGGGTTTATGTTCGGCAACACTCCGCCGTGCGCAATCGTCACTCCGGCGAGCAGTTTCCCGAGCTCTTCGTCGTTCCTCACAGCTAGCAACACGTGCCTTGGAATTATCCTGTTCTTCTTGTTGTCTCTTGCTGCATTCCCAGCCAATTCCAGAACCTAATCGCATTTTCCACAATTGATTACTCAACAGATCCAATTTTTTCAATCAATAGCTCAAACCCTAATTTGAAAATTCAAACCCTAAATGCAATTCACAGATTAAAGCCAGCTCAATCAAACACAAAAATTGAATCAGTTTTCGAAAATCGAGACTGTAACATGAAGATGAGAAGTGGTGTACCTCAGCCGCGAGGTACTCGAGCACCGCCGCCATGTAAACCGGCGCACCGGTACCCACTCGCTGTGAGTAGCGGCCTTTCTTCAGGTACCGGCCGATCCTCCCGACCGGAAATTGGAGACCGGCTTTGACGGATCGAGAAACCGGCTTCTTCTTAGGGCCGCCGCCCTTCCTTCCGCCAGCTCCTTTCTTCACTTTACCGGTTTCCATTTCTTTCCTATGAAGAAATTTGCAAGTGATGTGAGATTGGAAGCTGAGCTGCGTGTTGTGTTGTTTGGCGTGGGAGCTGTTTGGTTTAAGTAACAGGTGGATTTGAGTTGGGATGCCAACAGGTGGAAGTTTTGGACCGTTGGATTGATTTAATCGATGGCCAGTAAGGAAAACAAGTGTCGATCCACGTGATTGGATTTCGACCAATCAGAGGGGTTCTTTACAAAATGCTTACATTTGCATTTCGAGTGCAACAAAAGAAACACATTTCCTCGCTTTTTTTTTTTTTAATTATTATTTTTATTGTTGTTGTTGATAAGCAAGTAGTATTCATTTGTTTTTATCAAACCAATTACTACTATAAGAGAATTTGGACAATATTTTTTGAGACCGTAGGACTGTATTACAATTTTTTTTATTAATTATTATTTTTATTAAATATATTATTATTTTTTATTAAAAATAATTTTATTTTTTATAATTTTTTATTAAAAATAATATTATTTTTTGAGACCGTAGGACTGTTTATTTTTTTTATTAAATATTATTATCATTTTTTTATTAAAAATAATATTTTTTATTAAAAATAATATTATTTTTCGAGACCGTAGGACTGTATTACAAATTTTTTTATTAATATATTATCATTATTTTTATAATATTTTTATTATTTAAATATTAAAATCTAAAAATTTTTTGGGTTAATATTTTTATTATTTAAATATTAAAATTTTAAAAAAAATTAAAAAAAAACTTTTTGGTGCGTGGGGTGGGTAGGGAGTAGGGTTGGCTGATAATATTTTATTATTTAAATATTTAAATCTAAAATTTAAAAAAAAAAATTGGGAGTTGGTGGTTGGTTGGATGGGTGGGCTAATCCGCGGCCCGCCCCACCAATTAGGAGTGGCAATTCCCAACACGACACAATAATTGCAGGTTAGTGTTTGGCTTTATTGGGTTCGTGTCATTATCGTGTCAACCCAATAAGGACACGAAAATTTCGTGTCAGGTTCGTGTCAACCCGTTAAGCACGATTAATATTAACAGATGACTCATTAACTCGTTAACAACCCAATACATATTAACAACCCAATATAAATATAAAATTTGAAAAATATATGACAAAAAATTTAATAATAATAATAAAATATATTAATTTAAAAATTTTATTTATTTTAATTAATATTTTTTATTTTTTTATTTTTTATTTTCTTATCGTGTCGTGTCGTGTCAACCCGTTATTTTTTGTGTTCGTGTCGTGTTGGAACAAATTCTTATCGTGTCGTATCCGAGTTTGCTCTTATCGTGTCGTGTCACTATCGTGTCGATATGAAACCCGTTAGCACGAATTGTCACCCCTACCACTAGTGGCCCGCCCCACTTGAGCTTATCATAAGGTGGGTTGTGGGCTAAACTGCCCCACCAATCCATTTTGACAGCTTTATAATCTACAGTGTGAATGAAAATTTATTTCTTATAAAGAAATACATAACTTACTTCTTTAACCAAATTATAACCAAAACATGTTCTCCAAAGTTTCGTGCCGTCATTCAAACATCGACAAGTTTTACCGTATGCATTCAAGAATGCAGGTTGATTGCGTTATCAAGAGAAAAATCAAAAATTTCAAATTAATCTAAATTCAACAAACGTTAAAAAAAAATAAAAAAACTTGGGATAGAGAAACGGTGGGGATGAGAGGCAAGTGCGTGTGTGCTAATCGATCTTCTTAGAATTGATAGGTTAAATACTTTAAGCGTTCCTGCATCATCGTCTATAATTTCAATCACGTTGGTCCATTGATGTGGGTGAGTGGTAACATCATTAATTTTCCGTTTCTCTTCATATCTTAATATACTAATCTTTGGGTTTTTAGTACACGTATCGTTTTTGGAGTAGTTTGTCCTATATGTCAGTCTTATATGAAGTTTGGATGTCTATATGTCAATTTAAATGTTACTTTATAACATAATATAATTGAAACTATTTATTACTCTCTCTATCTTTCTAAAAAAATGTGCAATCACATAGGGGCAATTTTGTCTATTTGATGTATATATATATAGTTGTTAGTATTTCATTTTTTTCATTATATTTAAATGGAATTATGATCAAAACATGTAATTCTTAGTAATAAATAAATCCTTAATTTTACTGCTTGTCTAAAATAAATATCAATTATATATAAAAAAATCTCAATTTATTCTATTTTTATATATATGATTTGATTTGATACTAATTAATTTATTTATATCGAATGATTTTTTTATTAATTACAATTAATGATACTAAAGCAAATAAGTTATAATAAGTGTATAGGAAAAATAAATAAATAAATAGTAAAATTATACATGAACGAATCAAATGATAAAGAACTTTGCTATACTATATTTAATATATATATTGACTATTTATGAAAATTAAGGTCAAACATTTTATAATTAATTAAAATAAACTTATTAAAATATTTTAAATAGTTGCTATATATATATATATATATATATATATATATATATATATATATATATATTTTTAAATATAATACTATAAATAATATTTAAATTGAGTATTACTTTTTACTCATTATTGTTTAGTATTTCTTATAACTATATAATAATAATTCTATTTCCATTAATTCTTATTTTTAAGAAACTAATGTAATATATATATATATATATATATATATATATATATATAAAATATTCTTTTAAATATTTATAAAATTGTAATGAATTTATTAATTTTATTTTTTAATTAATTTTATTAGTTTCAAATTATATAAACAACTAAAGAAAACAAATTTCATAATTTATATGTGTAATAACTGAATAATTAAAATATATGTAAATTTTCTTTAAAAAAAATATATGTAAATAAATAAATATTAATATACTAAATCTAAAAAATTAACAAATATTTACAAACTTAATTTTAATGTTATTTAATACTATGAAATAATGATTTAACTTAAATAACTTAAGCTTTCGATTTTATATATAATTTAGTTTTTAAACCTCTTATTCTCTATAGGTAAATCGATTCAAGTACTCTTGAATCGTCGATCCTCTTTCACTTGAAAAATATTTGAATTAATAATTTAGAGGTAAATCTTAAAAAATATTTGAATCGATTCTTAAGAGGTAATACTTAAATCGATTTTTTTCTTTTTGAAAATCAATTCTTAAGATGTAAATCAATTCAAGAATACTTGAATCGATCCTCTTATTCTTGAAAAATCAATTTTTAAGATGCAAATCTATTCAAGAATACTTGAATCCATTCTTTTCTTCTTGAAAAATCGATTCTTAAGAGGTAAATCGATTCAAGAATACTTGAATCAATTCTCTTGCTCTTGAAAAATACTTGAATCGATTTTTTAGAGGTAGATTTCACTTTATTGAAATAATTTTTTATACTTTTATAAATCAATTCTCTAGAGGAACTTGAAGAATACTCTTATACCTCTTGGATAATCGAATGTGCGTATTTAGAATGAATAACCAAAAAGTCTTATTTATAGATGGGGTGAGAGAGAATATTATATATATAGAATATTATTTTTCCCTTTATATATATTGATTTAATTTAATATTAATTAATTTATTGCATTAAAAGATTTAGCAATTAATTAATGATACCTAAATAAATAAATAAAATATTAAAAATTTAATCATTATTAAAAATAAGAAACACATTATTTAATAAAAAATATTAAATAAGGAAGTTAATTAAAAGTAAATAAGGAAAAAATTAAAAAAGTATTAAAATTTTGAGAAAATTACACGTCATATTGGAGCGCTTTGGAGACGACATGTCACCAAGAAAAGTTTCTGCTATATTATACTTAAGATAAATTAACCCTCAGTATTAATATTAAAATATTTATATGTATTAATTATTTATTGGTGCAATTATAATAAATATAAATTCTATGAATATGATTTTAAATATAGTAATTTGGAGTTTTATCTTAAACATCTGTATATTTATTTTTATTAATGAATACAGACAGGAATTACATGTTAGTTTCTATTAACATAAGGGTAGGTCTTGCGTGAGACCGTCTCACGTGAGACCATTTTTCACTATTTAAAATAGTTAACACTTTCGCTATAAAACATTATCACTTTTGCTATAAAATGTTATCACTTTTTATTTACTATTATAAATTGTTCATGAAATAGCATTATCACTTTTTATTAATTTATTATCATTTTTCTTTATAATAGTTACTCACTTTCTGACCGTCTCACGTAAACCCTTACGTGAGACGGTCTCACACAAGTCTTTGGCTTAACATGTAACGAATACTGATATCTCTGCATTTATTTATATAATTAATAATTATTAATTACATAACATTAATTCAATTTAGAATTTTGGAACGTATTCGTATGAATTATTTTTAATTTTAATTAGTTAATCATATTTTTAATAATTATTTATCACGATTGTTACTTTCCATTATAGGATAAAAACCATTTTAGTCTCATTACTTTTCTCATGGTCCTTTTCGATTACAAAATAGATAAGTTTGTCAAATTAGTCTCGAAATATGACAAAAAAACATCATATTTTCGCCTGAATACGCTGATATCACCGGAAAAATGGCACGTGATGGCCGGAATCACCGATTTTTGTCCGGAACGATAACGTGGCGCCCTGTTGGCAGTTGATTCAACAAATAAAATATTTTTTAATGCCAAGCATTTTTTTTTCTTCTCAATTTTTAAATAATTAAAAAAATTAAAACCAAAATTAATTAAATTAAATATGTTAAAAAAAACCTAATTAATAAAACTCCTCAAACAAAAAACGTGAAAGACAAAAGCGATTTAGGAATTCTGATAAATTAAAAACATAAAAATCAACTAAGAACCCTAAGTTCCAATTTGGAAAAAAAAATCGGCGAAGAAGATCAAAGACTCAATGCTGGCATTGACGTGAGGGTCACCGTCGACGACTTCAACCTCCGCGACGTGGCGGAGATGGGCTGGGCTCTTAATCAGACCCTCGCCGACATCAAGGCCAAGATGGAGGAGCTCAAGCGGAACCAGCAGCTTCAGCAGGTGATATATCCACACTGCCGCCGCCACTTCCGGCGGAGGCAGCCGGCGCATCGGTTCAAAGGCCATCTGGTTTTCAGGCGGTGGAAGAGCAGGTTGTTCCGGGAATGGGTATGGATGACCTGTACAGTTTTCCGTGGAATGGGTATTTGATTCGAACAACCCTAGGAAATGGTGGAAATTAATTAATTAATTTCAAGAAGAAAAAAAAATTGATTTTGGTTTTAAATTTTGTTTTTCAACGTATTTAATTTAAGGGTTCATTACTTACAGGTATAATTTATGTACCTATATTACTACTAGATACACATCTAAATTATATATTAGTAAATACTACTTTTATCCTATTTTAATTATATTCAGAAATTAATCTAAAAGAATGATTTATAATAATAATAATAATAATAGAAAGATAAATATATGACATTAATTTCTCCACAAAAATAGGTGGAGATAAGTAATTTTTTTTAAAAATCGGTCAAATATATATATAATTAAGAATTACGAAGATCTGACTTAATCAATTTGCATACTTAATCTAAATACACATTTTGCAGAATTTTAATCAATTTTCATACCCCACCTGAATATATATTCTGCATACCCATTTTTCAATTGGCATAAAGAGTATCATTTATTATCAGAATTTTATATATTCAGAAAATTGTTGTTCAAAATTTATGTATTCAAAAGATTTATGATCAATATGTAAAAAAATTTATATTTAATATATTTGTATTCACAAATCATATACCTACATTCTTCTTTCACGTTATGTTGTTGTTGAGAAAGAATTTGAGTAATGATTGAAAATGGAAACGTGGATATTTCTCAATTTTATAACTTAAAATTGACTCATTTATCTTGAATACATGTAGGGGCAAGTGTGACATTTAATTATATTATTTTGTAGTGATAATAATAAAATATTTTTTTGTATCTAATAGTAATATTCATGTATAATTTGTATTGAGCAGTAATAATTCCTTAATGTAATTAATTTTGGTTTTAATTTTTGTTTAATTATTTAAATTTGAGAAAAAAAAGCCTTGTTGTCATTAAAAAAATATTTTTTTTGTTGACTCATCTGCTGTTAGGCAATTATTGCGCACCTCAATTAAATCCCCAAGTGTATGGATATCAATTGTAAAGGCAAGTACCTCAGTTAAAATTAATATCATTCCCACTGAGACAGTTGATTATTTATTTAATTTCTATTACTCTTTAATCAGAATTGTGGTAACCAATTTTCAAGTGTTTTGATGAATTATAAACTTAAATAACAATTAACACAATAAATATAAGCAATGAGAATTATTCAAGTTTGATCAAAAGAGAAATAAGGTATCAGGTTTAATGCAATTGATTTGGTTTCTTAGACGTCCTACTGTTCATTCATATTGTTTTAATGGATTAACATTACAAAATAACGTGTGAATATTTTTAATCCTCCTTCCTAGATACTAATAAGGCGAATTTTATAAACCTTCTGATGGCCAATTCGTCTAACATATATTCTCTGGAATTCATATTCAATCTTATTCACTTCCTACTTGACTTCTTAATTGCATTGTTCCACTAAGATAATCAAGTACCATATTTACCAGCTCTTAGGATTAATGTGTTCATGGGCAAACTATTTTAATCCCTAGCAATCAAACAGTATCAAGTACAGATGCACACAAGCTAACATAACATATCAAGCATCACGGGCAATATCAATAATATGTTATGAAGACGTTACAAACGTATGAAAAAGTTTGGATAAAAACGAATAAATAAGGATTATCAACAGTATAAATTCACAAGATTAGTCTAGGTTCCCAAATCAACTATATCTAACCCTCAATCCTTAGAACAATAAAGGGGTTTAGCTCATGAGGTTACACCCAATCCTCATGGCTATCAAATTCATAACAAAATCAACAAAGGGAAAATAAAGAAAAGAATACGAAATCCTAGTGTCACGTGATTTGCGTTCTTCCTCCGTCTCTCCGATTGGATTGCTCTCTCAGTCGTACTAGAATCCTCCTCTGGACCAATGGGATGGATGATGGAAGATTTTATGTGAGTGGATGGATGGATCGTGAATTGAATTCATGATGTGTTTCGGTGGTGAATGATCGGTCCCTCTCAAAGTGTTTGATCCCCCTTTTTATACCATGGGCCACGAAAACTGACTTTGTTGGGCTATATCTCACGTTTATCACACACAGGGGATTAAAAATCTTGATTTTTGGCCCAAACTAACACAACACGAGTTGGAGTGACCAACTCGAGTTGCCAACACGACTCGAGTTGCCTTATGTTGCAACTCGAGTAATCCAACTCGAGTCGTGTTGCCAAGTCGTGCGTCCGCCTGTCAAGTCAAGCTGTCATGCTCTGAAAATGATTTTCCTCCGTACACCAACACGAGTCGAGTTGCAAAGTCGAGCTACTGCCTGTCAACTCGTGTTGGCTCTCTGAACGCCATTCGCCGCTGCTCTGCCTCACACGACATGCCACTCGACTTGCCTTCAAAGCAACTCGACTCGAGCTGCAAGTCGAGTTGGCTCACTGACCAATTCTGATCCCCTACGACACCTTACTCGAATCGAGTTGCTAGGTCGAGTTGACCCTTGCAACTCGAGTAAGGTCATTTCGTGCCCGTTTCTTACCCGTCTTCAGTTCTGCTCCATTTCAACCTATTTTTATCCTTCAAAACTCTACAAAACACGTTAGTAGCACCATCATCATGCAGAATATATAAACTACACAATCTCACACAAATATAGAGCCCAATTCTAATAAAAACAATTCATTATGAGACCAAAAAAGGTAAATTTCCACTCTCATCAATCCCCCAAACTGCCATGTTGTTCGTCCCCGAACAACGATTTCAAAGCACAAGAGAGATGAGAGTTGAAATTCTAAAGCAAACAAGGGATCACTCACAAATCCAAACCAAGATAATATAATCAAATGTCAAAATCCTATCAATTGAAAACACGCACGTCAAATCAGTCACTCCCCATTTCAGAATGCTCATCTTCCACTCTCACAGATAGTATTTGCACTCATCGCTCAAGTGTGAGCTATTCACTCTCATGGCTAATATATATTCACTCAAATCAATTCACATGCACGCGTAACCATAAGCTTGATAATTAACTAGACTATCCACTAACTTAAAAGACTTAACGATGGGATCACAAAGGACTTGCTAAGGGTTGTAATGTTGGCTCTTTGGACAATGGTAGGTAAATATGAGATAAGTGACTCGATCACTAGTAGAGATACCTTTTCAACACATATGCTTGACAAATCAATCTCATTTTTTTTCTCTTTCAATATCTTTTCATCATTTCAAATCTCCCCTTACTTTCAAGCTCAACGTCTTTTTTTCATTTTTGTCTCTCCCTTTTAACTTGGGTACTAGTTTCAAGCACTACCCTATAACTGGGGTACCAGTTTCAGGCACTACCTCTTATGCAAATTTTAACCATCCTTTACTTCCAATCACTATCCATCAACATTTATCTTTCCAATTTTTCTCTTCACACTGCATCAATCCATCTCTTTTATTTCTCTACTAGGATAGGTATTTAAAAGGCTTTTAAAGGATTAAATTAGCTATCTTCATAGGCTTCCAACGAATAAGGTACATGCTTAAACGGGAAACTATGGATTAAATTTCAAGGTAGGATAAACATTTGGCTCGTGACTCAAATAAGAACAAAATGGACTAAGATCATTTTCCATCATCCAATCAATCATCTAGCCTCAAGTAGATTAAGAGTCAAGTTCTAGAATGCATGCATGTAAACGATGTTCTCAAGAATAAAAATAATCATGTGTAATTTCATGATCTATTAAAGCTCAAATCTCACATGGGTATAATAGAATAATGAGCACTCCTTCATAGGTTAGTGAACCAATTTTTAATACATGCAACAACTTAAAGTATTCCAACATCTAAGCTCATATCTAGCTTGATTATCCATTTCATTACATCACTATATCTTTCATTAATTCATTCATTACCCCAATAGTACAAATTCATCACACCAAGTACACATCTAATTCATTAGTATAGGCCAATCAACTAGAACAAGAGAACCTAACAGATAATCAGCTACCAATTTTCACAGCATCACAGAGATCATGAAACAAAAAGAAAAATAAAACCTCTCAATAATGCTGCTAATCCTTCTCACCATCTCCGGGACCATCATCATCAGCAGCACCATCTCTATCTCCTGGGCCCATCCGCCACTCATCAAAATCCTTCCTCAGATCCTCAAAGTCGGCCAATCTGGTGGCGATATCATTCGTCGTGGTTGCCAATGCCCCAAGATGCCTATCCAAAACTGCCTGATTCCTCAGCACTGTGGCCATCTGTCTGTTCAGCTCTCAATTCTCTGCAGCTCTCTGCTTATTCTCCTCTCTCCTGCGCATGTTCTCCTCCATCAGATATTCATTATGCATCCGTGCTTCCTGCGTCTGCTGGCCCCACCAATCGAACATAGGGGCCCATGTCTCAATCCAGGGAACTGGTGGTGTCATCCCATACAAAGGTACTCCACCAAAATTAGACTGCTCGTAGAACTGTTGTGTCCATGCGTACTCCTGCTGCGGAGCGTCACCAAACTCTCCAATCCCTGGACCGACTCCGCCAATCTCTTCATCCATCGGCTGTGGCTGCTACTCTGGGATCTCTGGCTCTCCCATGGCCATCGCGAACATCCTGCCCAATGCATTCCTTGCGATATTCTGCCAAGTATGGTTCTTTACCCCCTCACGAATGGCCACAGTGTGTCCATCAACAGATTCTCCTCTCTTCCCGCAGTGGTGAACTGATGTAGTACCATAGGAAAGAAGAATGACAACCCGTCCTCCTTAAACACGTACATGATACCCTAGGGATCCTTTTTCATGAGTCCTCTCCTGACCATCACTGTCATGTTAAGGTCTGGGGGATCTCAGATATACTCCATCCCTGAGGTATCAATGTTATAATGATGGGCGATGGGAGTAACAAGTCCTCCTATGTTCACCTTCTGAGTCGAACACACTTTGAACCGGTGAAACTGGTATAAGAGGTAAGCAACCAAATTAAACTGAACTGAATTCTTCAAGCACCACAGGACGTACAGATCACCTTGGGTAATGCTAACCCCTTCAGCTCTGCAGAAAATCGTATTAACCAAAATCTGATACACGTATCTCATAACGGGATTTCTGATGAAGGTGGCATTTGCTACATTCGACCTGAAACTTCTCTTTCCTGTGATGGACACCCAAAATTCATTATCTTTAAATCTCTCCCAACTGGAGCCCTCAATGCTCTATTCAAACCATCCAAATCGATCTCTCTGAATACTACTCCCAGATAAAACTCCGCAGCGTAAGGAAGCTTGTCCATCGGATCAGAGAAGACTTTAATATGGACAAAAACTCCGCTGTTAACTGAAAATAAGTCCTCCATTTATAATCCATAAAATGATGAATCCCAGTCTGATAAAACATCCCTAAGATCTCCTTAAAAATTTTCAGAGGGTCATGTTTCCATCATCTTGATAGCGGGTACGAGTGATCTTATCTGAAACCTTCTCTCATACCGGAGCCATTTCTATCCAGTTATTCATGCTCAGCTTAAATTCCGACGGTAGCCTTTTTAAACTTCTCAACTTATCCATCATTTGGTTGGCTGTATTATCTTGTGGCTGACCCGAAGAACTGGAAGCACCTTTCCTCTTTTTACTCGGCCCATCTCTTTTGGCCGGTTTCTTCCCTTTTCCTTTTCCTCCGTCATCTCCACCACTTTTCTTTCCTCTACCTAAAAGAATAGCAAAGTATTCATCCACATTCTTTGTAAAATATGCAAGATACTCAGTTAATATGAACTTTATGTAAGGTAGCTATAACTAGCATCAATCAAGTTCAAAAGTCCAACATACTCAAGTTCTCATCAAGTACAAATTCTTACATATTGGCATAAATAAATTTCATTTAACAAATCCTAAACATGATATTTCCTCTGCAATCATGAATTCAATCACACTTCAACATACACCCTACACATCCCTTCATCTGATTACAAACTGTTCATAGCATTAATCCACCTCACACAAACACCCACATTCCAAATTGCTCAAGCCCTAGTAAAAAATTCATCCCACAACATCCATCATAATCAATTTGTAAACAAATCAACATGCATACAAAGTGTTTGAAAAAATTCCTCAACCAAAAGCTCTTTCGAACATGCCAATTTCATCACACTATACTTACCCACTACAAATTCGCAACAAAATTGACAACATACGCATATAATGAGTAAGAATCAAATACCTCTAAGATTATACATGTTGAATTCGGATTTCACGTGTTCTTCGCAAGAAAAATTCAAAAAACCCTAATTTCACCCCCAATGTTCTTCAAAATCTTAGAAATTATGTGCTTGTGATGGTGGGTGAAGCGAGAAAACTGTTTGAGATGGTGAATTATGGTTGAAAAATAAAAAAGAATAAGAGGAATGCAACAAGGATTAAAATCAGAAGAAAAGGAATGAAAAGCAAAGTCCAAAAATCCCCAATTTTAAACTTAAAATATCGAACCGGAGCCCCAACACGAGTCGAGCTACAACTCATGTTGGCCTTATGGGGTCGTGTTGGCGGCCTGGATGATTCTGGACGATTTCTTCCTCACAACATGACTCGAGCTGCAAATCGAGCTGATCTGGACAAGTCGTGTTGGGCTACTGGACAGCTCTCGGTACCCAGCTCTAGTCGTGTATGTAACTCGAGTAACAGCCTGTCAAGTCAAGTAACTTTACTCGACTCGAGCTAGCCAAGTCGAGTTGTTGCCTGTCAACTCGTGTTGACTTCATCTGAAACCTGTTCACCACGGCCTCTCAACACGAGTTGAGTAACAAGTCGAGTAAGGACTTGTCAACTGTGTTAGCCCATAAAGTACCAAAAATTCATACTTTGCTCCATTTTTCCCCTGAAATCACTTAGAAATCATATATCAATCATCAAAACATCCATATTAGTCAAGAACAAGGGAACAAAACTCATTCGTATGCATCTAACGACTCAAACTTTCAACCTCAAACTCAACATATCCATAATAATACTTAAAACATCACTAGCTCACTCAATCAAGTGCTAAGACAAACCAATCAATCATCCTTGAGAACCAAAAACAACCACACTCAAACTAGGATTAATGCGCAACACAAACAAAAATGACACACACCTGGACAGTCACAATAAATCGACCTCTCAATATAATCAAATGAATAAAAAATATTAAAAAATTGCAAAAAATTAACCATCCAAGCACACCATATAATGAAGCAGCTTTACTTTGGTGCCATAAGACGCAAGTATACACGTATCCCCCCAAAACTTAGATCAAACAAAATGAGAGCATAAGTTTGTAAAGGAGTGTATACTGTAGTCGAGCAACACCTAATGAAATTACTACATTGACACAAATTCAAGAAAGCAAATAAAACGGGAGGGTCAGCCCCCAATAAGCGCTCAAGTTTAACGTCGTTGAGTCACGACGGATACCTCTAACTTAAGTACTCAAGAGAGAGCACTTGCTTATCAAGCAGCGAATTGTAGTGTTTCAGTCGTTGTCCATTCGCCACCATGATATCACCTTTCTCATCTTTCAATTCAAAGCTCCCCCCTCCACAGACTCTATGAATTACATATAGTCCAATCCACTTGGACTTCAGCTTACCTGCAAACAACTTGAGACGAGAGTTAAATAGGAGTACCTGATCGCCAACATTAAACTCTTTGAACTGGATCTTCGCATCATGCCATCTTTTCATCCTTGCCTTGAATATCCTCGAATTCTCATAGGCTCTCTCTCTGAACTCATCTAACTCATTGATTTGAATAAAACAAAAATCCTTTGCATTCTCCATGCTCAAGTTCAATCGCCTAATTGCCCAAGGAGCTTTATGTTCAATCTCCACCGGAAGATGGCAAGATTTTCCATAAACAATTTGGTAAGGCGACATTCCTAAGACCATTTTAAATGCCATCCTAAATCCCCACAAAGCATCCTCAAGCTTCGTGGACCAATCCTTCCTTGTGCTTCCTGCTGTCTTCTCCAACACCTGCTTGATCTGACGGTTTGACACCTCAGCCTACCCATTTGCTTGTGGATGATAGGGTGTAGTAACCCTATGCTTCACTCCATATTATTGAAGCACCTTCTCCAACATCTTATTCACAAATGACTTCCTCCATCACTAATGGGTGTCTTCGGTACCCCATACATGTTGAAAATGTTTCTCTTAATAAGCTCCTGCACCACTCTCGTCTCATACGTCCTGATTGGAATTGCTTCCACCCATTTCGATACGTAGTCTACTGCAAGCAAGATATAGAGGAATCCATTAGATGGGGGAAATGGCCCCATAAAATCGATCCCACACACATAAAAAATCTCCACTACAATGCTAGGCTGCAAAGGCATCTCATCCCTCTTTGAAATATTCCCCATTCGCTGGCATCGATCACATGTATCAACATACTCCTGACAGCTCTTAAACAGGGTTGGCCAATACAATATAGACTGAAGCACCTTCTGAGCAGTCTTCTGTGCGCCAAAATGATCCCCATTTGGCTGAGAGTGACAGAAATCCAGCACACTCTCCCAGTCTACCTCAAGAACAAACCTCCGGATAATGGAATCAATGCAGATTTTGTAGACCCATGGTTCTTCCCATAACATAGTTTGTACATCATGCAGAAACTTAACCATCTGGTGTCTACTCAACTGATATGGTTTTATCCTCGTTGCAATGTAGTCCACGTAAACTCCATACCATGGAGCATCCATTTCCTTTGTTTCAGGGTATGTCTTCGAAACAATGAAGACTTGTTTGATGTCCACCATCAGTATCTTCTCATCAGAAAAGTACTCTGTGATCACCTCATCTGTGTTGTCACAATGCTCCTTCGTCTCAAGTCACGACAGATGGTTGGCTAGGACATTCTTGCTACCTTTCATGTCCCGAATCTCCATGTCGAACTCTTGTAGCAAGAGGATCCATCTGATTATCCTTGGCTTTGCATCTTTCTTATCCATCAAGTATCTTATAGCAGAGTGGTCAGTGTACACCACAGTTTTCATGCCAACTAAATAAGGTCGAAACTTATCAAAGGCATACACCACTACCAAGAATTCCTTCTCGGTAACAGTGTAATTCTTTTGAGCAGAATCGAACGTCTTGCTTGCGTAATAGATGGCATGAAACTTATTCTCTCTCATCTGCCCCAACACAACTCCCAAAGCTGTGTCACTGGCATCACACTCCAGCACAAAGGGCTGAGTCCAATCCGGAGTAATAAGAATTAGAGCGGTAATCAATGCTTCCTTAAGAACCTGAAAAGCATGCAAGCAAGTATCATCAAAATCAAAAGCAACATCTTTTTCAAGTAACCTGGACAGCGGTTTTGAATATTTAGAGAAATCTTTGATGAATCTCCTATAGAATCTCGCGTGCCCCAAGAAAGACCAAACTCATTTTTCATTAGTGGGCGGTGGAAGCTTCTCAATTGCCACCACCTTAGCACGATCAACCTGAAGACCTGCAGCTGACACATGATGCCCCAAGACTATCCCGTCTCGTACCATGAAATGACATTTTTCCCAATTCAAGACGAGGTTATTCTCTTCACATATCTCTAAGACTAAAGATAGATTAGATAAACAAGAGTCAAACGAAGAGCCAAATACAGATAAATCATTCATGAACAATTCCATTACTCTTTCAATTAAACCCTCAAAAATGGCCATCATATACCTTTGAAAAGTCGCTGGTGTATTACACAAACCAAAGGGTAACTTCCTAAAAGCAAACGTGTCATAAGGGCAGTAAATGTTGTCTTTTCCTATTCCCCTGGTGCAATCATTATCTGATTGTAACCAGAGTACCCGTCCAAGAAACAATAGAAATCATACCCTGCAAGTCTATCTAGCATTTGGTCCATAAAGGGTAAAGGAAAATGATCCTTACGCGTGTTTTCATTCAATTTCTTATAATCTACACAGACACGCCACCCTGTAGGTACCCTAGTCTCAAGCACCTCACCTTTATCAGATAAAATCACAGTCATTCCCCCTTCTTAGCGACCACATGCAACGGACTAACGTAAGTATTATCACTAATAGGGTAGATAATGTCTGCATCTAATCATGTAAGCACTTGTTTCCTAACCACCTCTTGCATTGTAAGGTTCAACCTCTGCTGATGCTGCACAAAATATTTAGTTTCATCATCTAACCTAATCTTATGCATACAAAAAGCAGAATTAATCCCTTTTAAATCTTCAATTGTCCACCCTATAGCAGACTTATGCCTTCTCAACACAACTAGCAATTTATCAAGTTCACATTTAGACAAAGTAGAAGATACGATTACCGAAAAAGTTTCATTTAGACAAAGTAGAAGATACGATTACCGAAAAAGTTTCATTCTCCCCCAAGTAAGCGTACATCAGATGCTCTGGAAGTGGCTTAAGCTCAGTCTTCTTATCCTCATTTATATTGTCATATTCAACTCGAAGAGGCAGGTATTCCCTTGTCCACATGACTTCTTCAACTGCTGAGTCTTCTTGCTTGTACATGTTCTTATCAAAATTAAGTAAGGTTTCAAGAAAATCAATAACAAGTTCATTAGACATCTTATCAAGATCAGTAGTAGGTAAAGTTAGAGATTCGCTTATGCATGTTTTCACTGGATCCTTAGACAGGATCAATGGCAAGTCTTCCTCCACAATCTCCTCTACTAATTCAACCAACTTACACTGCTGATTATTTGTGGGCCACTGCATTGTCTTGTTCAACGAAAAGATGATTTTCTTACCCTTAACCTCAACTCACCTTTAAATACATCAATCAAGGCTCTCCCAGTAGCTAGAAAATGACACCCTAAGATCAGAGGTGCCCCATCCACATCATCTTCCATATCAAGAACCAAAAAGTCAACGGGAAAAACCAAGTTGGAGACTTTCACCAAAACATCTTCAATAACCCCCTCGGGGTAAGTCAATGATCTGTCAGCTAACTGTAAAGCTACTGATGTAGGCTTCAGCTTCCCCAAACCAAGCTTTTTGAAAACTGATAGGGGCATCAAATTAATACTGGCGCCAAGGTCACACAACGCTCTCCTGGTAGGCCCTTTTCCTATCTCACAAGGGATGATGAAACTACCAGGATCCTTCAGCTTTTCAGGTAACTTCCTCTGAATAATAGAGCTACAACTTTCCGTCAGGTTTACAGTCTCCACACTGTTCAGACTTCTTTTTCAGGAGATGAGCTCTTTGATAAACCTTGCATAGTAGGTCATCTGATCCAAAGCATCTGCAAATGGGATAGTTATCTGAATGCTCCTCATTACCTCAGCAAACTTTCTGAATTTTTCATAGAGGCTCTTTGGCAGCAATCTTTGAAGAAACGAAATTGGCACCCTTGTTTTTGGGAGACCAAAACTATTCTTATCAAACACCTCTTTGATTTCTCTCAACTTCTTTGCACGCTGTCATTTTTATCAGCTATAGCTTGATCCGATTGGCTCACTACTGTATTCGAATGTGTAGGAAACCCTGGAGGTGAGCTTGTATCTAGCTGGGATTGCACCGAACCCTGATGCTCCTCCTGATCTGCAGGTACACTGGGCTCGACCTGATCAGCCCCCAATCTTGGCTCATCTTGAACTGCATCCGAGCTAGTATCTGGTTGTCTTTGCTTTTTCTCTGTCTTATCCTGCATTAGTTCTGGCCCCTCATATTACTTCCCGGACCTCAGAGTGATTGCTTTTGCAGTTTCCTTGGGGTTTATTTCAATGTCTGATGGAAACTTCCCTTTCTGAAAATGTTGTTGTTGCTGGTTTACCATGGTAGAGATTTGCCCCATTTGATATGCCAGATTATGCAATTGCTTGTTCACCTCTTCATTCTGCTTAGTCATGTTCGAGTCCATGAGCACTATGCAGTTGTTAATCTTGTTGATGTCTGCATCATTCTTCTGCATGTACTTCGCTACAACATCATCAATATTGGGTTTCCCTTCTTCAGACTAGGCTCCATGATCAAAGTTCGGAGGGTATGGGACTGCATTGTTGGGATTAGAATAGGAAAAATTCTCGTGTCTCTTCTGATTTTGACATCCTCCTTGATTGCTGGGGCCTGCTTAAAAAATTCTCGTGTCTATTTCCCTGCCAATTTGGAGGCCCTCTTGAACCTTGGAGACTCTGTCTCATGGCCCAATTTGCATCCTCAACCCCTTGAACATTCATTACTACATCATCACTTGCTGGCCCTTGGTTGCCTCCCCCACTGTTACTTGACATAAAATTGACTAAGTTTTTGTTCATCTGCTCCATTTGAGCTATCATCTTATCATTTCTGTATGCCTCGAAAAACTTCTCTTCAACTTTCGCCACTTTGCCAAGTATGTAGCTTCCACGGATCCTCTCTGAGGGCCAATCTCTAGAGTTTGTGGAGATGTCATCGAACAATTTCTCAACAACATTCGACGTTTTCCCAAAAATTATTCCTCCAGTAGATGCATCTACCAACACTCTCAAGTCATTGTCGAGGCCATTGTAGAAGACACTGATCAACTGAGACTTTTTGAATCCATGTTATGGGCATATTCTCAACAGATAATTAAATCTTTCCCAAGCCTCTCCAAATGGTTCATCTCTTCTTTGTTTGAACTGATTAATTTCTTGCTTCAATGCAAGAATCTTTCCTGGTGGCATAAAACGATCCAAAAACAACTGCTGCAACTCAGTCTAATTGGAGCAACTGTCTCCTACCAACTTGTCGTACCACTCCCTCGCCTTGTCAACCAACGAAAACTGAAAAAGCCTTATTTTTCATCTATCATTAGTAGAGTCAATGGCTTTAACTGTATCCATGTAGCTGTTGAAGCGCTTTAGATGTTCGTATGGTTCATCGAATATACCTCCAGCGTAGGGATTTTTTTCCACCATGTTGATCAGGGCTGGCCTTATGTCATTCGCTTCATCAGCTTGAATGGCCCCAACTACGTCTGATCCTCCAAGATTGATAGACTTGAACGTCTCTCGGATGATAATGTCATCTTCATGTGTTCTATCTCCCATAATTGTTGATTCTACTGTTGTTTCTGTTTCAACTTCTGACTCAGCTTCTTCTGGGATAACCTGATATTCAATCTTTTCTTTCTCCTCCTCTACAACTGCTTTAGGTGTTGATGTGTCCGCTTTCTTCTTCGGATTCAGTATCTTAACAACTTAGGAGGTGCTTTGATCTTTTTTGCTGCTCCACACCTTTTTCTAGCAGACGCTTCAACCTCCGGATCAAATTTAAGATTTTGAGTTCCCTTCTTTGACCTGGCATGCATGCAACTTCAAGAAAATTCAAAGTGTAGACAATTAAATCTCAAAGCAAATATTCTAATTAAATAAGTAACAAAAGCAAATAAAAAATTTACTGTCCCCTAGAGCCCGGCGCCATAAACTTGTTAGGCAATTATTGCGCACCTCAATTAAATTCCCAAGTGTAGGGATATCAATTGTAGAGGCAAGTACCCCAGTTAAAATTAATCTCGTTCCCACTGAGACAGTTGATTATATATTTAATTTCTATTACTCTTTAATCAGAATTGTGGTAACCAATTTCCAAGTGTTTTGATGAATTAATATTAAATAATTTAAATAACAATTAACACAATAAATAGAAGCAATGAGAATTATTCAAGTTTGATCAAAAGAGAAATAACAGCTCTAAGGTATCAGGTTTAATGCAATTGATTTGGTTTCCTAGACGTCCTACTGTTCATTCATATTGTTTTAATGGATTAACATTACAAAATAACGTGTGAATATTTTTAATCCTCATTCCTAGATACTAATAAGGCGAATTTTATAAACCTTCTGATAGCCAATTCGTCTAACATATATTCTCTGGAATTCATATTCAATTTTATTCACTTCCTACTTGACTTCTTAATTGCATTGTTTCACTAAGATAATCAAGTACAATATTTACCAGCTCTTAGGATTAATGTGTTCACGGGCAAACTATTTTAATCCCTAGCAATCAAACAGTATCAAGTACAGATGCACACAAGCTAACATAATATATCAAGCATCACGGGCAATATCAATAATATGATATGAAGATATTACAAATGTATGACAAAGTTTGGATAAAAATGAATAAATAAGGATTATCAACAGTATAAATTTACAAGATTAGTCTGGGTTCCCAAATCAACTACATCTAACCCTTAATCCTTAGAACTGTAAAAGGGGTTTAGCCCATGAGGTTACACACAACCCTCATGGCTATCAAATTCATAACAAAATCAACAAAGAGAAAATAAATAAAAGAATACGAAACTCTAGTGTCACGTGGTTTGCGTTCTTCTTCCATCTCTCCGATTGGATTGCTTTCTCAGTCGCACTAGAATCCTCCTCTAGACCGATGAGATGGATGATGGAAGATTTGATGTGAGTGGGTGGATGGAAGGATCGTGAATTGAATTCACGATGTGTTTCAGTGGTGAATGATCGGTCCCTCTCAAAGTATTTGATCCCCTTTTTATACCATGGGCCACGAAAACTAACTTTACTGGGCTATATCTCATGTTTGTCATGCACAGGGGATTAAAAATCTCGATTTTTGGCCCAAACTAACGCAACACGAGTTGGAGTGACCAACTCGAGTTGCCTTATATTGCAACTCGAGTAACCCAACTCAAGTCGTGTTGCCAGGTCGTGTGTCCGCCTGTTAAGTCGAGCTGCCACGCTCTGAAACTGATTTTCCTTCGTACACCAACACAAGTCGAGTTACTGCCTGTCAACTCGTGTTGGCTCTCTGAACACCATTCGCCGCTGCTCTGCCTCACACAACATGCTACTCGACTTGCCTTCAACGCAGCTCGACTCGAGCTGCAAGTCGAGTTGCACCAGACAAGTCGAGTTGGCTCACTGACCAATTCTGACCCCTACGGCACCTTACTCGACTCGAGTTGCTAGGTCGAGTTGACCCTTGCAACTCGAGTAAGGTCATTTCGTGCCCGTTTCTTACCCGTCTTCGGTTCTTCTCCATTTCAACCTATTTTTATCCTTTAAAACTCTACAAAACACGTTAGTAGCTCCATCATCATGCAGAATATGTAAACTACACAATCTCACACAAATATAGACCCCAATTCTAATAAAAACAATGCATTATGAGACCAAAAAGACGTAAATTTTCACTCTCATCATCTGCTAACAAGGCTCCACGTCATCGTTCCGACCAAAAATCGGCGATTTCGGATCATCATGTGTTGTTTTTCGCTGATGTCAACATTTTCTGGCGAAAATAGAACTTTTTTGCCCTATTTCTTCACCGGGTGGGATTAATTTGACAAACTTATATTTCTTGGGACCGAAAAGGATCATGAGGAAAGTTATGAGACTAAAATAGTTTTTATCCCTTCCATTATTAATAGTTATTATATTCAGAATAACTACGTTAAAGGTGTTCAATTATGTTATATATATATATATATATATATATATATATATATATATATATATATATATATATGGATGGTTTTTTTATTTCCACATTATTTCATTCTCAAACACAATTTGATATTATTTTCTCAAATTTGAATTATCACTTTTTATTTGGCTATATTTTCTCATTTTTTAATTATCTTTTTCTTTTTTAATTCTTAAGAATGGAATCAAGGTTTTCACCTTTGTCAGCTGTGAATCCAGAAAAAAAACTTGGAATCTAAAGATTAAAATTGTTCATTTTGGTTCGTATATGACAAAATTATACCAACCCAAAAAAAAAAAACTACAGGGACATGATCCTAATGGATTCACAGATATATTTCAGAATTTTCAATCATAGATTGAATATATATACTATGTTGTTGCCAATTATAATTTCTTTTATATGTCATTATTTAATTCTTTTCATATTTTTTTTACAATAGGGGACCAAGATTCATGCATCAGTTCGCAAGTATTTAATTAGAAAATTTGAAGTGGTTGTTAAAAAGGGATTGTTCTATACTTTGTTCAGTGTTGGAGTTGCTCAAAAAACGGGTCAACTGGCAGGTGAGTGGGTGGGGGGTTTAGGGTTTAAGGTATATTAGGGTTTAAGGTTAATGTTGGAGGGTAATAGTATCTAAAAAGTGTAAATTTGATAGAATTAATAGTTTCTATACGAAAGTGTCGGTATTAATTTTCAACTGTAAAATTTTGTATAAAATTTTTTTCTTATATATAATATAAATATCTTTCTCACATTATGGTATTTATATTATAATAATATTATATATATATTATTTTATTTAATTTAATTTATGTAAATTTTTAAAATATATATTAATTTAATTTCAATTAATATTTTCCCGTGCATTGCACGGGGCATAACACTAATTTATATATATTCATCGGTTTAAAGGGGAATTTATAAAGATTTTGGAGAAGAAACACAACTGAACTAATTCTCCATCACAATACTCCGATTTTCCTATTCCAAAACATAATTCAATGACATTTTTTTATCCTTGTGTAAGGTTTGAAGAAGAGAAGACAAAATCACATTAAGATCAATTTAGAGGGTATATTCAGTAAAAATGGAACATATTAATTGGTGTATTTAGTGATAAGGGCATTTAAGTCATATTAACAAGAAATATTATAATTTAAATATTGTTAGAGTGCGTTATGTAATTTCGGGAGTGTGAATCGCCGAACCCATTGACATTACAATTTAGAAATATTTTCAATTCAAGATCTGAAAATTGGGTAAATTATCAAATTGGGACTTTTTTTTAATCAATTATGGGCCTGAATTTTATAAAACTATCAATTCAATGCATGAATTTATCACATATTGTCTTTTATTTTATCAATTCAAGACCTAAATTCACGTCATTAATTGATAGTTTTGTATAATTTAGGCCTCTAATAAATAGAAAAAACAATTTAGGCTCCGAATTGATAAATTATTCATTTTTCAAGTCTCAATAAATCTCCTTAAATTTATTAAACTGTCATATTATGTTTTTTTCTTCATTGTTTCTTTGTTTCTTTTTTTAAATAGATTTTTCTACTTAAATTCTCTAATGTTAAATTTATTATTTGGAGATCTATTTATTTCATTTTAAAATATAATTTTCTACGAAAATCTTCAATGACTTATTGGATTATTGAAATTCGAGTTAGAATTTTCCAATGATTTTCTATTTTCATTTGAATAACTCAAGTTTAATATTAGAATTTCTATTAGAATTTTCCTTGATTTATCAAGCTATTAGAATTAGTATTAGAAATTTTCAACTATTTAAATTTATATGAGAATTTTTATTGAAATTTTCCAACACAGGTTTTATAGGAATTTTTGTTGCAAATTTTCAATAATTTATCAGATTACTGGAATTAGTATTGGAGATTTTCAATTATTTAAATTTCCATGAAAATTTCCAAAGTTTTCATGTTTCATTGAAAAATAATTGGAATTCTAAAATTTTGAACTGATTCTCCTAATTTTTTTTCTTTTGGAATTTCAGAGTTTTTTTTTTATTTAACAAATGAAATTATATAAATTTATGCTAGTGATTTTGATCAACGCACAATTTTTCTTGTTGACCAAAAGCTTCTGGCCATGTCTTAAAAATATCTCAAGTTGACTCACTCTATGACATGTTTACCCTTTGCTACATTCTTTCATAAAACCTATATATGTATTTTTAAATTATGATATCATTGTAAATAAATAAATAAAACGTTTTAACATTTTTTTAATCAACAATGTGGATTATCTAAATTTGATTGAAATACAAATTAATTAAATATTTAAACTCAATTATATATTATATTTTTTAAATTGTCATTTCTTTAAAAAAACTCGTAAAAATACTTTATATTTCTCCAAATTATTTAATTATTCCTAAAAAAATAATAAGATAGATAAAGATAAAATATTTAGTTAAACCTTTTTTTTTTGTTTTTATATTTTCTTAGCCAAATACTTGTTTGAAATCGTTTCATGTAATACATGAGACGGATAAAAAATGATAATATCATTAATATTTTTGTTATAAAATGTTATCAAAACTTTTTACTTATATTATAAATTGTTTATGAAATAATTCACTGTACTATTATTGTCTTTCATCAATTAAGTATAACTTTTCATTAATAATGTTATCACTTTTTATCACATAATGAATTATTACACAACTTGCCCATTTTCTTAAACTTATAAACGAGGTCAAGGAGAGTAGTATTTATTAGAAAATCTCCAATACAATCTTTAAATTTTAGAGAGGATTTTTAGGCAAAAATTTGTGTGCACCTGGACGCACGGGGCACACGCCGTGTGCCTTTAGAATTTTGTTTGTATACCCTTTAGTATAAAGATGTGTATCATTTATTTACTGAAAAAATAAAAATAAAAATATTAATGAAAAGTGTATACCTTTTTAGAACAAAATGGTATACCTTTATTAATTAAAGTGTATAACCTTTAGAATAAAATAATATACCCTTACCCATAATACTAAATTCTAAAGGTGTATGGTGTACCCAGGGCGCACACAAGCCTCACTCGTATTTTTTTAGAATAGAGAGCATGTTGATTTTACATAATTAATATTTTTATAAGTTTTCAAAAACTCTTTATTTATTTATGGCTTATTTTCTCTAAAAAAATAAAAAAAGTAGAGTAATAGAGTATTAAATATCATTAAAATATAAAGTGATTTTATATCTTTACATTTGAAGAGTGAAAATCATTATTTAAATCCAAATATTAAATTGAAGAGTGTTTTGGAGATTAATTTTTAAGTTAATTATTCTTTAAAACAAACAATATATCTTGTTTAAATAAGCCTTTAGTGATGCTCTTAATTTGTTAAATGTTCGTTCCAATGTTCAAGATTTATTAAAGACCATTTTAATTTTTTGTTGTTTTCCCTTTAAAATACTCATATTTTATATTTTAGTCGTAGATCATTTTATTTTTTATTAATTAGATATAATTTTTTATTAATAAAAACAATACAATTTTTTATTAAATGTGTTATTACATTCATTCATACTACTTACAATTTATTATTTATGAAATACTTAATTTAGAGAGTAACTTTGGTAGAATATATTCCACAAAATGAATAGGTGGAACTTGTAGTTCCATCTCTAATTAATCCAATTAATTAATATATGGTTCATTGTTTTTTTTTTCTTTTTAAATTTATTAATTAGTTTATTACACCATTATTGATTTTTTTATCAATTGAATATCTTTTTTATTAAAATATTATTACTTTTTATTTGTTTTATGAAACTCATTTTGTGAAACATTCTTACACTTTGAGATGAATATAAAATAAAACATATTTATTAAGAGTACTATACATTAATGAATAAAACTAATACACATTAGGTTTATGAAAGTTAACTCCGTGCACCTAAGTATACTGAATATCAACTCTAAATTTATACTATATAAAAGAATATTTTTATTTTATTAAATGAAAAAAAAATATGTTAACTATAGGATTTGGAAGAATTTTTTCATTAAACTCGGCATCAAAGTCAACACCTAAAATCACAAAATTGATAAAAATTATACTTCATATGTCCAGCTAAGCTTTTCATATTTCATTTCCAAATGAAATGTGAAAAACTTAGCGATTAACAATCATTTTTTTCATTAAAAATCTTACTTACATTATCAATTTTCATCCAGAATGTTATTACTTTTTTATATACTATGAATTATTTATGATTATACTACTTTTACTTTTTATTAATCTGATTATTATCTGAGTATCATTTTTTATTAAAATAATATTTCTTTTGTTCTATAATGAAGTTCAATGTTACTGTAAATATGAAATTTTAAAAATTTTATTTTTCTATTTATTTTAAAGAGTAGTTTGATGTTTTAGGTAATAGATAAATTAATATAAAAGTAAAGTATGTGAGTTGAAAGGAGAAACAATTTTTAACAATTTTTAAATTGAAGTATGTCGTGAGATTATTGAATTGTGTGTTTGTGTTTTTTATTGACTTGTTTATGAAATGAAAAAAAAAATAGTACTCCATCCATCTACTCCAAACATCTTCATTATTTTATTTTGGATGTCCAATTCAAAGTTACATATTTTTCATTTTTAGTAAAAGTGCCCGTATATGACTCTCTAGTCATTACTAATACAACTACACACTACATATAAAATAATAACATTTCGTAATCCTCTTATAAAAAGCAAATGAAAATTTTTTTATGTGACAAAGGGAATAATTGTGACTGTTTATGGAATAGAGGAGCAAAAGTATTCTTGTGAGATGGTCTTATATATTTCATCTGTCCCATGTTAAGGTGCGATTTTCATTTTATTTTGATCTAAGTTAATGTTTTACATTTTCATTTTTATCACGTGAAATATACAAAAAAAAATTAATTATTTTATAGGACCCACACACAATATTAATATAACTACTCACTAAACTAAATATTATATTGAGTTAGTTTCTTGTGTTTCTGGGTGCACAAGGTGTGTAATGGTATAATATTTTGTTTTAAAGGGTATGCACTTTAATTAATGAGGATATTTTTTTATTAAAAAAATTAGCTGAAATATGAATAATATAAACGTTTGATTAAAAAAATTAACTTTTTCTTTTCATAAAATAAATGATACACATTCTTATATTAAATAGTATAGTACTAAATTGTAAATTAAAAAAAATGCGGAACTTGAGAGTACAGTGTCTTCAGAACACACAAGTTTTAGCTTTTACTCCCTCCGTTTCATTGATGCATATCCATTTTTTCATTTTAGTCCGTCCCATTACAAAATATCAATTTCTCTTTTTGGATTGAAGTGACCCACAACCACTACACATGGCCCCACACTGAACACTACTACAACTACCCACTACACATTAAAATATTATTTCTCTCATTTTATCATATATTAAATTATTATAATCCTTAATATACGTGCAAAAGGTAAACGAAATGCCACCTAGATCTGAGTATATAATTGGATGAGATCATGGGGATAAAATGGTAATTTGTATTGAAATAAAGGCGTGGCATTTTAATTTTATATTTTATTTTTATAAAAAGTTAAAAGCTGAAAGCAACGCTATCCGATAATTCATTCACTTCTTGTACGTTGAGCGTCAGATTCCAACGCCTTTTCTTCTTCTAGGGTTGCGTTTTCCGACGCCGATGATTCTTCACGAGTCTTATGCCGATCGAATACTCGCCGTCTGACTGATCGTTTCTCTTGATTTGATTTCCAATTCTCTTTCTTCGCTCGCGAATTTGTTTCAATTATCAGACGAGATTTGCAGTAAAGAAATTGGGGAACTGTGAATCGAAGAGCATCGAACGATGCATTCGGTGCCTTCCTACGACCTGCTTCTCTTCACGCGCCCGCACGTCGCCTCCTTCTATGGCGGATCCTCTTCTCATCGCCTGAAACATCTCCAGAAAAGTGATCGGCGTGGTAATCTTAGTAGTTAACGTTTTGCCATAAAACTCTTAGTTGGTATTAGATTGGTTTCTCGAATCGAGGTTTTCCTGCGCTCTGTTTTCGATTTTCGACGAGCTATTGTAGACGCTTCTGATAAGTTTGTCTTGGAGATAACTTTGTTAGACATCGAGCCATCGCAATTAGCCTGATCTCTTTTTTTTTTGTTGATTTGACGACGTTTCGAGTGAATCCGTTGGAGAGTTTGTTAACGGTGCTTTCTTAAGGTAATTTATGCTTATGATTTCTCTTTCTTTTCTTTTTACATAATCTATAGGATGATCTATTTCTTGTTGTTTGAGTTTCTTTGAGATGTGTCTCCTTTGACTTTGATTGTTGATATTTAATGGCATTTTTGCGAACCTTTCTTGTTAATTATGTTAGCGCCATTTCTCTTTTGTCATTGACGATGATCTAAAGCCCAATTTATTCTGAAAATGTTAATTGAGAACGATGTTTCTGATCTGATTAACTAAAATGGCGTATTAGAATTCTAGTCTAGAATTATTAAACAGATATTATGCAGCTTCGATTTGTGGTCACTGGTCAAATCCGATGCAACTATGTGTTATTAAATTTTATGGCCATTGAATTTAGTTGCCTCTAAACAAATGGATACGACAGGGCTTATGGCCTGCTGTAATACTTCTAATTTGTAGGTCAGGCATTTTCATTTCTCCATTTCAATCCCATCTTAATGTACTTGCTCAATGAATTGTATTGCACGAATATCTTCTGGTTTTTTTTTTTTGATTTCAACTTTCTGTGGTTTCATGTGTATAATCCAACTTATCTCGGGCTAGCTGAAGCATACCTCATGGCTCATGCTTTATTTAATTCATTAGTGACTGATCAATATTGGTTTTTGCATTTACAGCTCCCTTCAGGTGTTTCTGTTTATAGATGGAAGTAGTTGTTTCTCGGAATACATCATCTTGTTTGGATATTAGCAATAGCGGTGGTTATTCAACATATCCACTCCATTTTAGTCAGTTCAACTCAAAGGAACTTTCTATGAGCGACCTCAAAACATGTTTGACTGAGATTTTGAACATTGAAGCCATCGACACATCAACTAATGGCCTCAACCTGTCTCCTGAAAACAGTTTAAGCAATGTGGTGCAAGAAGACGAACATAAAGGCTTGGAGAAGAATACCTGTGGTAGTTCAGGTTCTGAGAAATGTTTTAGCAAGTGTCCCTTCTTTCCGCCTCTTCATGGGGCGACATCCTCTGACAGTGGATTAATTTGTGAGATAAAAAACGAGGTTGTTTTGGGGGGTATGATACCCGTCGGTACCGGATTGAAAGGGTTAGTGCCCCCTTCAAAACAACATAACAGGAGCCCTTTGGAAATGAAAAAAAATAATAATAATCTATTTGAGGGGGAAATGAAAGACACAGCTGCTAAAGTATCTGAATTTAATGGCTCAGCTAAACCAATTAATAAGTGCTATTCACGATCCATGTCACTGCCTGTAAGTTTTCAACACGTCAACTTAACACAACTTTACTGCCTTTGTTGATGTGTAAAATCTCCTTTGCGAATATATATTATTAAACAATTTCATTTTAAATGTTCTCACGCCAGTTATAGTAGTGTGCTGATAATACTTCTAGTTTGCGTTATTGGAATTACTGGTGCTGTTATTTCATCATGTTAATTCCTGAAAAGTAGGTTTCATACTATGCTCTCAGTTCCAGAGGTATGTGTATTTTTTTTAGGGGTGGCAATGTCTTGTATTTTGTTTTATACCTTTTCATTCTTAAGTAATTCATTCATCTTAATTAAATAATCCACATTTTGTGTTGTGTCTTATTAAACCATTATCTTTGTATTTTTGTTGTGCTATTGCATTACATCAATGATTGCTGCCTCTATTTTATCGGGTTCCAGATGAAGCAGAACATGGGCCTCTTGGCTCTTGAGAGTTTTGGTGGATATAGGTAAAATTTACGCATTAGGAGCTAAATTGTATCCACCATTAGTTCTTTGACTTTATATGCTCGATGTCATTTTTTTTAACTTCCCACATTTGTGAGACTTAATTTTTTTGTTGAGTCCAAGTATCGGAAACTTTCTTTTTGATGTTGAATGCAGCCAAGAAAAGAAATTGCCAAAGACATTATGACTTCATTATTGAGCTCAATGTTCTTCCTTTCCTATCTTGTTCTTTCTTGAACTATTCACTTCCCAATTCCCTGATGTTTGTATGATAAATATCATTGGTCGGGTACTGAGAATACGCTGTTAACAATGGTATTGTTTTTTTTTTTTTTTTGGTTTGTTTCTTCTTTTCCTGTTCGATGCTATTATCCCTCAGGTTCCCTCTGTATCTGCTATGAAAGGTAGCCGTGAAAAACAGGGTACTCCACCCAAAAAGCTATCGGTAACCTGGGCTCCTGATGTGTATGATCCAGTTCCAACATCTGTTTCACACGTTCCATCAAATAAGAATCAGAGCTATCGTAGCAACAGTAAGAAGTATGGGAAGTACAAGAACAAGGGTAGTGGCAAATCATCACGAGGCAGCAAGGGGAAAGACAAGAAGCAAGTTCGAAAAACTGGAGGTGGGTCCACCAAGCTCAAGCCCTTCCATGAGGAATTTGGTGTCGGCTTCGGTGATTCTGAGGTGTGCAACAAGCACTTTGATGTTGGGAGCCCCGATCCATTCTGTGGAAGTAGTTTTCTCAAGAACTCCGTTACAAAGATGCACTTTCCGGTTGCAGAGGCTACATGATGCGTACGTATGCTTGCTTGTTTCTACCGGTGTACATAAATAAATTGGACGTTGAGATTGTGTTAAGACGTGGATTAAGAGCATTTTGTGTGAACCTTTAATTATGGTTTTGCCTATTTTGGTGCTTGGATCTATCATGATTTTACTCTGAAATTAGGAATCTTGTTTATTGTACTTAGAAAGAGACTTCAAATTACCTTCATTTCAGCATATTTTTGCTTTTCGACTTTAGATAGCAAGTTTGTGTTCGAAGATATTTATTTATGCATTTGTTGAGTTTTGTTGTGTTTCTGCTTCGCTTTGCTTGGCATAAACGAGATGTCTTGTTTGATCGACCTTTTAATTTTAGATTGTGACAGGCTATTTGAATCCCCGAATTTACTGAACATATACTAATTTCTAAACATACTCCAATATAATTTAATAACATATTACTAAACACACTCCATTTAAGACGTTTTTATCCTTGTATATTACTCAATTAATTCATGAGTAATATACTTCATGAAGGATTTGTTACACCACCCAAAATCATATTCACGCCGACTCATGTCAAGGAAGAACGTATCGTCATGGCACAAACACAATTGTACTGATCTGTATACATCTTTCTATAACAGCACCAAAACCAACAACTTAGAATTTATTGTTAATGTGTATTTAAAAAGAGAGGAAAAAAAGTGGCATTGCCATTTCATGGGGCTGCCATCCATGGATATTTAGATCTTAAAGCATGAAGGAAAGGCAACCTTAATATCTTTATCATCACAGACACAATATGTTCGGGTGTAGTAACCCAATGGGTTGGTAATCGCAGACACAATTCTGTATGGATACAGTAACCGTATGTATGGATGATAATCGCAGATACAGTTCATATTCTCATTCCTCTATATATATTAACATATATAGATCCATTGAAAGTCATATAACTCCGATAAAATTTTAAATTAAGAAGGAATACTTGAATCAATATTTTGATTTTCAAGACCATTTTCCTCAATGAATTCTTGCTTCATTAAAATATTAAGAATTTAAATTGATTAGGATACAAAATTTTTCTAGGGTCCATGAGGGATAAAAATAAATATTAATCAATAATCTTTGGGTTAACATTTAATCATGATTATTTAATACTTACATAATTAATTATCTATTTTTCATTCATACGAAACATTTCGTACGATCTTTGTCTAATTTTTATCATCTCACATAATGCAAGCTTTTATCCATGTCAATTCTGTCGCACAGCGAACAAATTTGCAAAAAAATGGGTGCGCGCTAAAATGCTAAGATTATTTTTTCTCAAATTTTTCAAAATTCCAAATGATGCAGAATTTACTAGAAGTTGGAGGCATCTTAGTAATCATTCCAATAGCAATTATGAAAAGAGTTGTCATTTGTTAAAATCATAGAAGTGTTTACATGGTGGCAGAGTGTTCTCAGAATTGGAGAGACTGTTCGGTCTAGAAGCTGGAAGATGTGTTAAGTAGTATACTCTGCATTGATCTTCACATAATCGTAGCTAAGGTCACACCCCCATGCTTGTCCTCTTCCCGAACCATCACCTGTTGAAAACAACCCGATTATATTCAATCACTTGAAATGCAAATCCGATCAGGCTATATAACGCATTCTTCAGCCTCTACATGCGTGGTGGATAGCATGTTTCACTAAACTTACCAATGGATATCTGAATCACAACAGTTCCGTGTTTTTCCCCCATCGCCCTGAGATAATTACTAGCAGCAGCCCTGCATAATTTATTTTTGTGATTAGAAGTGAAAGTTGTGTTCCTTTAGAAATAATGACTAATGCAGAATGTACCTATCAAATGGGAGTGGCTGGCCATTGTCCATTAACAAAATATCACCAAGCTGTATTCGGAGTTTATTTTGATTGAAAGGAATTCCAGCATAACCAGCTGCGCAAGCTATTCGCCCCCAATTTGGATCCCTCCCGTATACTGCAGCCTACTAAGTGGACAATGATAAATTTACAGCTAAGAAAGTCTGAAAATAGAAACTACTCAATCAAATATATCTGTATGTATTGTATCATGCCTTTGCTAGTGAAGAAGATGCCACTGATCGAGCAACCTTTGCTGCTTCAGCTTCAGTGCCTGCTCCAGATACTTGGACCTACAAATCATAATAATGCACAGATTTTAAAATCAAACTGTCTAACTCAGTCGCACTGATTTTATTTGCTCACAAGCATTATGCTGATTAATATGTCTTCATGATATGTATTGGGAGGGTTCTAGAGTGATGCATTTATTGTAAGAACTTTTATATCAAGTATTTTTGAAAAAGATGCAAAACCTCAATCAAGCATGTTGCTCCTTCACCATCCCAAGCTATTGATTTTGCAAGACCTTGCATAACCTGGCATAAAATGCGACAAACGGTATGTTAAATACTAAAAATTAACTGTATACATCAGACCAAATTGGCCAACTCATTGATCCACCTGAACTTTCCAATGATCCGTATTAGATAAATAAGAATTTGGTCAGCATTACTGAACTCTGAAGCACATATTGCATGTCCATGTATGGATGACGGTCTACTAAAATGATTACTAGGTAACTAGACTAGTTCTAAAGCATTGTAGATACCAGTTCTGTTAAAAAATATACAAACACCATAAGAATTGAAATGCCTCTTCTTTCTCACAAGAAAAGGCAGAACTATCAACTACTACCTGCATGCAAATATGAGAAATAGAATTTCAGGAACCACAAAAGACACTTGATTTTATTGTACCTTGACATTCATGTTGACATAAAAGAGTTAAGAAAAGAAGACATGCTAGTATATTTAACGACATCTGATTATTTGGTACCAACTGGAATCATTACTCTTACAGCATCAAGACATGCTTGGAGATGTTCTGCATCAGGATTATCAAAAGAAGATATCTTATTTGCTCCTGAAAGCCCACTAGCCAAAGCAATGACGCAATCATTTGTACTAGTATCTCCATCTACCTGCCAGTAAAACATCGTATAGGTTTATAGTGCACAAGTCACTCATTTAAAGTTGGAAAAGCAACTTTTTTTTGCTAAGCAGCAAGCACTGATCAGTGACCAATACACAACAGCACCATACACACATTAGTCAAGTAATATTGGTTTTTACCTGTTTGGCACAACTTGGATATATTTATGCTAATTTGGGTTTCCATTAGGTCCCTTTTGACCATGAAATTTTGCACCCTAAGCTAAGCTACTCGCTGATCCATCAATGTTGCACAAATATGATGCCTTCAACAAAAAGCTTATCAACTAGGGACCAAAAATATAAGAATTACAGAGGTTTTATTGATACACATTCAGTTGCTTCAGCTGCAGAAAGTGTATCCATCCATGAGTAACCACAAGTAGTGTACATTACAAATGCATATATACAGCCAAAATAACTGTTTGGCCCCTTCAGTTTCAAGCAAGGAGACACTATTGGAATTTGGAAACAAGCAATAAAATGAAGTTTGCCGCTTACAGTAATTTGATTGAAACTACGGTTCACAGCAACTTGCACCATTTTCCGCCATACGTCACTTGTAACTGAGGCATCAGTTGTTATAACCTGCAAAAGTTAAATCATTACTATGCATTATTTAATCCTAGCTTCCATAGTGAAAAAAAAAAAAATTATAACTACCCACCCCAAGCATTGTTGCCATGTTAGGATGGATCATCCCAGAACCCTTTGCCATTCCACCTACTTTTATTTGTTTTCCTCCAACCTGAAATTCATTAAAAAGCCAGTGTAACCAACATTGACCATAGTGAAGTCAATCTATTCATTAGGTGGAAGTTTATAAAATGATTCCGTCTTCACAATTGAGTTTCATCAACATATCTATTACACCAAAATTTTGTAGACAGTAGGCATCTATGTCAGCTATTAGCCAAATGCACAGACTCAGATGCTTTAATGGGATGCTCTGAATTCTCAAGTAAAAGTTCAAGAATTGCTAATGCTATAATACAAGTTAAAAAACCTGAAGAACACACCCACAGTCGAGCAAAAGAACAAGAGAAGGGGGAGATGCAGAAAAACAACCTCCAGTCCAGAGGCATTCCATAACCAGGGAAACAAGATTACAACTCAAAATTTAGAAGCAGCTCTTTCAATTTCTTCAATTACATTGCAAGGGGCTCATTATTCAGTTATCAAACTGAATGCAACCAAATAATAATTTTGGTTTATCTTTTTAATCTCTTTCAGAACCAATTGAAATCTGTATGTTTGTATTTTGTGAATTTCATATTTTTCATTTATTCTGTGTTTCTACTCACAAAATTATGATAATAACAAAAAAATTATCACAGATTTGATAGTTTAATTCATAACAAATTTACAACATATTTTGACATGAACTTTGGCTAAAACAAATAGCCAATTGAAAAAAGAAAACGAAAGTTTAGGTTTCAACCAAACTGATTATGCCACTTTTAATTTACAATTACAGTATGCTGGTTTTTTAATTTTTTTTCAGTTCAACTTTGTGTAGTTTGACTAAAAAGCACCTCTGTATGTGGCGTTTGCCTCATCAAATCTATATAGGTAAGTTCAGCACCATTAAGATTCTGAATCAAAGGTTGAAGCATCAAAATTATCTAAAAATAGTTACTAAAAATGCTAAGACCACGCGTCAATAAAGACCAACCACAGCCCCAATAGGTTTTCTTCTCATACTACTTTAACACCATATTATAATCTATGGCCATGTGTAATCTAAAACAGAAAGACACGAGGAACTGTTCTAAACAAAATAGATTGCCAAGTTAGCAGTAAAGTGAACAGCAATTACTTGAGATGTTAGTCTTGTGCAGCAGAGCAATTAAACATTAATCACAAATAGGATAACCAAAAAAGAAAAGAACCTACAGCAATCATGCACAAGGATGGAATTTACCACACCTTGGATTCTATAGCAACACTTTTGCTTACAAGGTCTGTGGTAGTTATTGCTACAGCTGCAGAGTCTCCCCTGGAAATGCAGTTACGATTTTCAGAACTTATAATTGAATAATATTAAATTAATATCACAGAGAATTAGAGAAAGCTTACAATGTAGCAATTTGTCATACATGTCCATAAAATCAGCTAAGAAGAAAAAACATCTATCACTATAAAGGAATCTAATCTATCAGCAGGCGAGTAGAGTTATAGATCCATTAGAGAATTGTAGGATTTACCCATGAACAGATGGAGATAGCAGATTTACTAGATCCGGGAGTGACTTGAGAAGAGCCTCCTGCATGTGACAAAGAATTAGCATTTCTACTGTAAATGCCAAATCACCAAATCAGCCAATGTCCAGCTGTCTGGCTCACGTAGTCCAACACCAAAGGCAACATAAATACATCCATCCACTAGGCATAAGGAAGATAGATGGTGATGATTAGAATTTTACCTTCTTGATACGTTTACCAATCACCCCAGTGGATTCAATCAAAACTTGGTTTTGGTTCAGTTGCAGCAACTTTATGCAGAAACAAGTTAGAAATGAAATCATGAATTTTCCAATTAGCATTCATTTTAAAGAAGAGAGGGATACCTCAGCCAGGGCATTAGAACATTCTATTACATCCTGGTAGCCTGCATCACCCTGTAAACATGTTGAAGAAATCTTAGCTCCTTCAGAATAAATAATTTGTTAGATAGATCGCCACAGCCAAATAAAATTATCCAACTTCTGCAAGAAGTGTGGAAAAAGATGATGAAATTCTATACATTCTAATTCTTCACTCAAAGAGCAAAATCTATATTTTAAATTGACCAATAGCAATAGAATAGGAAAGGTTACCGTTGCTGCATTTGCTTGACCAGCATTTATTAGTACTGCACGAGCCTGAATTGTAACACCACACATATCAGTAAAGTCCAAAGGTATTTTCTTTGTGTTGCGTATGCTCTCTCTCTCTCTCTCTCTCTCTCTCTCTTTCTCTCTCTTCTTTTATTTATTTATTTATTTTTCCTAGCACAGCAGTGGGGTCTTAGTCTAACAACCAGTCTGGATATGCTTGTTTTGTAACATACCGTAGATGACATTTCCAGTGCCTTTTTACAATATAACACAGGTGCAGCAGCAACAACATTAGTTGTAAATGTGCCTACAGGAGAAGTGGGCTTGTTGGAAACAGAACACGTGTTCAAGAAGTTAATAATAAAAAAAAAAAGTTATAGGCTTAAGAGGATATAACACATCAAAATTTCCCACTTGGATGCAGGTAAAGCATATGAACCAATAACTAAATATGCATGCAAATTCTTCAACCAGGGACAACCAAACCTGCAGATATGGCATCTACATCACAGGCGACCAGTGCAAGGTCAGGCTTCTGTCCTACTGCACGCAGTCCACCATACATCCCAGCAGCTTTAAATCCCTTTGCAGCTGTAACCCCCCCTGGAATCTAGAAGTTTGAAGTACACATAAGTCTTAAACACCTTAATAGAACATGTTGAATTTTTCTGAGAACAATAAAAAAATTGTTGAACATATGATTATTATTAGACTACAATGTGAATATTTCATCATTGACAAGGAAAAGAAGGAAAACGACAACTTTGCCCAGCTCTATTTCACGCGACAATTACAACAATCGTAAAATTTTCAGTCAGTGGGTTCTTGTGTTGAATCTAGGTCCATTAAGTTGCAAACAGAGTTAATTTAAAACGCAACATGTCTTTGGATATGCTTAACAAAGAATCCATTGTCAGACGGAATAATCAGATTTTGATTTAAAGATGGCCTATTTAAGTCAAATTAAAGTTGAGAAAATTTAAGCATAACTATGTAGAGTAGATTGAACACAGACTCTTCCAATGAGACCTTGTTCTGTAAAGGCAGTCAACCAAACTACAAGCACAATATGAATATTCACACCCACTACAATAAATTATAGCAAAAGATGTTACTCACTAAAAGAACATCAAAACTACTTTAGAAAAAGAAAAGCTTGATATAAACTACTGACCTGATGCCATGACCCTTCAGGCAATAGTATTGGAGCTGCAGGTATGTTATAAGACGCATCTTCCGAAGCAGAAACTGCAGCAAACACTCTACGGCTATTCAATCTCAAATGACTTGTGGAGAAAAATATCTACACAGCATATAGTTCCTTCATTATAGATTATACTGAAAACTCAAATCATTCATTCCTTAATTCTAATGCTATCACTGGAGAAAAAAGAACAATGCGGGCGATGTTGAGCACTTAAAGAATATGAAACGGACGAGAAACATATTGCAAACCTTGGATTCCTTGGACTCTGATAATTGGATGCTGAAATGGTGAGCAATAGATAGAGACATTGTATCAACCTGCAGAATGGGATTAGGGTTTAGAGGTTAACTGCATTAAAGTGACTTTGTGAAGTGATGACAACGAGACGGTTCTAATATGGGCTTGGCTACCCCATCAACTGTCGACTTCAACCCGCCCCACTCTACTACTATTTAAAATTAAAAAAAAAAAAAAAGCAAATAATCTCAGTTGAGCACGAAATAATACAAATTAAAACATGTAATTACACATCAAATATAGAAAGAATGATTATCGCAATTCTACACATCATGTGTACAATGGCAATTGAGATGATGTTCAGAAGATAACACAAATTATTATTTGAAAAGATAAAAAAAACCAACAATCCAGATTAAATACACAAGACGCGAATGCCATAATAAAATTTAGGAAGAGAGAGGTTCGTATCGTGTGAGAGAGCTGGAGGATCTATTACTGAAGACTGAAGAAAAGATACTACATCATGATTCATGAGTTCCAGATGCCCAGAGAATAATAAAATTGAAAACATCGACAAAGTACAAGGTATTTTCACCCATTTATACAGACACAGAGATTAAAACATATTATTTTTTTAATATATAATGTAAGAAAAGGTAAAGATAAATTAGTAATTTAAAAAGAAAAAGTAAATAAAGTTGTTGGGAATGATGAATAAAGTGTAAAAAAATAATTAAAGTCGTTGGGATTGTAAAAAGTAGGCAATAAAATATTATGTATTTTTACCATAAATGGAATGAGTAAAAATACGTGAGACAACCTAAAATGGAAAGTGAGTAAAAATACATGGGATGGATGGAGTAATATTTTTACAAATAAATCAATTTTAATTAAATGTCACTTTTTAAATTGTAATACCATTATCTTGCAATCCACCCTTCAAATGTGTTGGGTGAGTGAGTGTGTATGTGAGTATATTAATTACAAGTACATATGTCGGTTTCAATATCGAACGAATGTTGGTACCCCTAATTCACACCTACACATGCTTCTATTATGGGTAAATATATCGGTTTCAATATCAGTAAGGATATCGAAATTAACTTGTATGTGTGGAAAGGTACGAGAGTGAGTGTGTAGGAGATATCATAGGTTAGGGTTTCGGTTAGGGTTTCGGTGATGTTGGGTGGTTGTAGTGTGAGTGTGTATATCAGTAAGAATGTCGGATATGATATCGATGTTAAAGCGAAAGTAATGTGGGAGTGAATGTGTAGTCAGATAAAGGCGTCGGTGGATTTTTCGTGATAATATGGGTAAGTATATTGGTAAGAATATCGATGGGGATATTTTAGTTCTTTTATGTATGTATTTGGTTAAAAAATTATTGCTTTGTTGATATATTGATATTTCACTATTGAGTATTTGGAAATTTTGCCTATTGGTGGGTTATGTAATACTTCATCCGTCCTATAATACTTTTCATGTTTATCGTTCCACGTTATTTAAGAAAAATTGCACTTTTTGACCAATTTTATTTATTTTGGAGGGTATTGTAGTATTTTTAGGTAATAAAAAAATATAAAGTAATGAGATGTGTGTGAAAAAGAAGTGACAAATTTGAAATTAAAGTAACTTTTGAGGTTGTTAAATAAAGTGATGTTTCATTTTTTTAGGTGTGAAAGATTTTGTGGGACAAACAAATGAGGAAAATGTGAAAGATTTTATGAGACGGACGAATTACATTATAAAGTAAGTTACGAGGATGATAAAGTTTAATATGAAACGAACCAAAACGATATATATATATATATATATATATATATATATATATATATATAGGATTGGTAGGATGCGAATATGATATTTAAAAAAATCAATTTTATGGCGCAAATGCATGATCCATAAAGTAGTGCATTGATATGGCGAGTAGAATCAAAACAAGTAAAGAGATTAATGAAGAGTATATATTATTCACATGTTGAAGGCATATAAATACATTTATAAGAGTGTATAATTTTCACAACATTGCAATGTGGGACAATGATATATATACGATATATATTCTAATAAATCTCCTCAAGATGGAGCACGGTCAGAGAGACTCCAATCTTGAATATGAGTAGAGAAAGACGAGCACGGACAAAAGGCTTAGTTAAGGCGTCCACAAGTTGGTCAGTTGAGGAAATGTGTTCAACCTGAAGCTGAGATGATTTAACAAAGTCCCGAACAAAGTGATAATCAATTGCAATATGCTTCATCTAAGAGTGAAAAACTGGATTAAAGCACAGATGAGTTGTACCAATGTTATCACAATAGATGACTAGTAATGATGAAAGAGACAAATGAAGTTCAAAAAGAATAGAACGAGTCCACTAAATTTTAGTAGCAACTGCTACAATTGAACGATATTCCGCTTCAGTGGAGGAACGAGCAACAACACTTTACTTCTTAGAGCTCTAGGAGATAGGATCAGACCCAAGGAAAACAACATACGCATAGTGGAAGTGCGGTCATCACAATTTCCAGTCCAGCCAACATTTGTAAAGCAATGAAAAGAGAATGAAGAGTCACGACAAAGGATTATACCTTGATGTCAAGTGCCACTAAGATAGCGAAAGAGGTGTTTGATAGCACCCCAGTGCGTCTCAGTATGAGGCATGCATGAATTGAGACAGTTTGCTCATAGCAAAGGCAATGTCAGGCTTTATGAACAAGAGATACTAAAGAGTCCCAAAGACTTATGATAGGAGGTCGAGTCAGCCGGAGTAGAGCCATCATTCAAAAAGAGTGAGATGCGAAGAGCAAGCAATGTCTGAACATGCTTAGAACCAAGCATATTATATTTTTCCAAAAGATCAGTATTATACTTTTATTGGATAAGAGAACACGAATCAGTTGAGCAAGAAATCTCAATGCTAAGGAAATACTAAGAGAGATCACCAAGTCCTTATCCGAGATAGTTGTTGACAAGGTTAAAGTAAGTTAAAACATTCCCCTCATACAATTAGATATAATTTCTTATTAAATAGTTTATATATTTTGAATGCGGACATATGTATATTAGTTTTATTTATATATATATGTTTTCTTAATTAATGTTACTTTTATATACTCAGATTTCATTAATATATATATATATATATATATAAATTTTTATTCATTAATTTATATGTTTTGAACACATACTACAAAATAAGCAAATGAGAATTTGCCTATTAAAAAAAATGGGAATGGAACGACGCCTACAGGGTTGGATACCGGATACCCATGACTGGAAACCTGATAGCCGACGACCAGTTGGCCATATACCTATTTGTGTTGTGTTTATCTACGTATATGTATACATATGTTTCAGGGGTTGCAGAGCATTTCTTGCCTCCGTCCCTGCCCCCATGCTAGTCCTCTCCCGAAACCATCACCTATTGAAAACAACTCGAAGGCTATAGCTTCTTATAACGTATTCTTCACGTGGTGGAAAGCATGTTTCACTAAACTTACCAATGGATATCTGAATCACAACAGTTTCGTGCTTTTCGCCTGTCGGCCTGAGATACTTACTAGCAGCAGCCCTGCATAATTTACTCTTCTGATTAGAAGTGAGAGAGTTGTGTTTCTTTTAAAAGTAATGCACAGGTACCTATCAAATGGGAGTGCTTGGCCATTGTCCATTAACAAAATATCAGCAAGCTGTATTCGGAGTTTATTTTGATTGAAAGGAATTCCAGCATGACCAGCAGCGCAAGCTATTCGCTCCCAATTCGGATCCCTCCCGTATACTGCAGCCTACAACATGGAAAGCTAAGAAATAGAAACTACTTAGTCAGATATATCTGTACGCATTGTATCATGCCTTCGCTAATGAAGATGCCACCGACCGAGCAACCTTTGCTGCTTCGGCTTCAGTGCCCGCTCCAGATACTTGGACCTGCAAGATTTTCACAAGCATTATGCTGACAAATGTCCTTCCATGATCTGTGTTGGTGGGAGGCTTCTACAGTGACATACATTTACTCGATTCAACATCTTTTATGGTGCATACATGAGTAAAGTAATGAATCAGTGAAAGAGTTTGTGTAAGAAATTCTGTATCAAGAACTTGAAAAGAGATGCAAAACCTCAGTCAAGCATGTTGCTCCTACACCATCCCTAGCTATTGATTTTGCAAGACCTTGCATAACCTGGCATAAAACGTGACGAACAGTATGTTAAATACATAATCCTACCTACATACATCAGATCAAATTGGCCAACTCATCCAACCACCTGAACTGTGGATGACGATTTACTAAAATGATGACTACTAGGTAAACAGACTTGTAGACACCAATTCCTTTGAAAATATATTTAAACGCCATAAAAACTGTAATTCCTCGTCTTTCTCACACGAAAAGGCAGAACTACTGCATGCACGCATTGATTTTATTGTACTTTGCCAATCATGTTGATATGAGTTACATATGACAGTATTATTTAGTGACATCTGATTATTTGATACCAACTGGAAACATAATACTTACAGCATCGAGACATGCTTGGAGATGTTCTGCATCAGGATTATCAAAAGAAGATATTCGCTCCTGAAAGCCCACTAGCCAAAGCAATGACGCAATCATTAGTACTAGTATCTCCATCTACCTGCCAGTAAAACATCGTATAGGTTTAGAGTGCACAAGTCACTCATTTAAAGTTGTAAAAGCAACTTTTTTTCGCAAAGCAGCAAGTACTGATCAGTGATCAATACACATACACATTAATGTCAATTAATATTGGTTTTTACTTGTCTAGCACACTGTACATAGATATATTTAAGCTAACTTGAGTTTCCATTTGGTCACAAATGACCATGAAATCCAGCACCCTAAGCTAAGCTACTCATTGATCCATCAATGTTGCACAAATTTGAGGACACACTGATTGCTTCAGCTGTGGAAAGTGGATCCATCTGTGTAATTACTAGTGTACATTGCAAATGCATATATACAGCCAAAATAACTGTTTGGCCCCTTCAATTTCCAAGCAATGAGACCCTGGTGGAAACAAGCAATAAAATGAAGGTTGATACTTGCAGTAATTTGATCAAAACTACGGTCCACAGCAACTTGCACCATCTTTCGCCATCCATTACTTGTAACTGAGGCATCAGTTGTTATAACCTGCAAAAGTAAACTCATTAGTCATTACTATGCACTATTTAATCCTAATTTCCATGGAAAAGAAATAAATTATAACCACCCACCCCAAGCATTGTTTCCATGTTAGGATGGATCATCCCAGCACCCTTTGCCATTCCACCAACTTTTATCTGTTTTCCACCAACCTGAATTCATTAAAAAGCCAGTATAACCAACATTGACCATAGCGAAGCATTTATTTCTCTATATATTTGGTGAAAGTTTATAAAGTGTTTCCAGATTCACAATTGAGTTTCATCAACATAGCTATTACACCAAAATTTATTAGATGGTAGACATCTATGTCAGATATTAGCCAAATGCACAGGCTCGGATGCTTCAATGGGATGCTCTGAATTCTGAAGTTAAAGGTCAAGAACAGCTCATGCTATGACACATAAAAAGTTTAAAACATTGAAAAATCCACCTGTAGTCTGGCTAAAGAAAAAGCGCAGGACGAGGTGCAGAAAAGCAACCTCCACTCCAGAGGCATTCCATAACCGGGAAACAAGATTAGAACTCAAAACTTTAGGAACCAGCTCTTTCAATTTCTTAAATTAAATTGCAAGGGACTCACTATTCAGTTACTAAACCGAATGCAACCAAACAAAAGTTTTCGTTTATTTTTTTAATCTCTTTCAAAACCAATTGAAGATTTGTACATTTGTAAATATGTGATTGCATATTTATCATTTATGTTGTCTTTCTACTCACAAAATTATAATATAATAACAAAAATTTTATCACAGATTTGATAGTTTAATTTGTAACAAATTTACAACATATTTTGAAATGAAATTTAGCTATACAAACGGCCAATCGAAAAAAGAAAAGATTTCAACCAAACTGAATTTTTTATTTACAATTACAATATACTGGATTTTAATTTATTTTTTCGGTTCAATTTTAAGCACCTCTGTATGGAGTATTTGCCTCATCAAAATAATCAAAAAATAGCTGCCGAAATTGCTCAGAGCACGTGTCAATAAAGACCAACCAAGGCCACAATAGGTTTACTTTTCATACACGTATACATTAACACTCAGGGTAAATATGCTAAACTGGGAAGTAATGAATGATGATGTGTAATCTAAAACAGAAAGACATTAGGAACTGTCCCTAGACAAAAATCATAGATTGCCAAGCTAGCAGTAAAGTGAAGTAGCAATTACTTGAGATGTAAGTCTTGAGCTGAAGAGATATTAAGCATAAATCACAATAGGAATAATAATAATAATAATAATAATAATAATAATAAAAAAAAAAAAAAACAATAAGCACGCAGAAGGATGGAGTTCACCACACCTTGGATTCTATTGCAACACTTTTGCTTACAAGATCCGCTGTAGTTATTGCTAAAGCAGCAGAGTCTGCCCTGGAAATGCAGTAACGATTTTCAAAACTTATAATTGAATACTATTGCATTTACCATTACAGAGAGTTTAAAATATGTACCCATTTGTCATACATGTCCATAAAATCAGCCAAGAAGAAAAGACATCTATGACTATGAAGGAATCTAATCTGTCAGCAGGCAAGGACAGTAATAGATCCATTTGAAAATTGTAGGATTTACCCATGAACAGATGGCAATAGCAGCTTTACTAAATCTGGAAGTGACTTGAGAAGAGCCTCCAGCATGATGTGACAAAGAATTAACATTTCTACTGCAAAAGTCAAATCAACCAATATCCAGCCGTCTGGCTTATGTAGTCCAACCAAAAAGGCAACATAAATATATCATGCACTAGGCATAAGGAAGATAGATGGTGCTGATTAGAATTTTACCTTCTTGATGCGTTTACCAATCACGCCAGTGGATTCAATCAAAACTTGGTTCTGGTTCAGTTGCAGCAACTGTATGCATAAACAAGTAAGAAATGTAAGCAAGAATTTTCCAATTTATATTCATTTTATAAAAGAGATGGATACCTCAGCCAGGGCATTAGAACATTCTATTACATCCTGGTAACCTGCATCACCCTGTATACATGTTGAAGAAATCTTAGCTCCTTCAGAATAAATTATTTATAAAATAGATCGTCAATGTAAATAAAAATCATCTAACATCTGTGATATGTGTGGAGAAAAATGATGAAATCCTAGGCATTCTAATGCTTTACCCAAAGAGCAATATCTACACTTTAAAAGTGAAAGGTAGCAACAACACAGGAAAGGTTACCGTTGCTGCATTTGTTTGACCAGCATTTATTAGTACTGCACGAGCCTGAAATGTAACACCACACATATTAGTTAAGTCCAGAGATATTTTCTTTATGTTGTGTCCTCTCTCTCTCTCTCCCTCCTTTTATTTATTTTTTGTTTTCCTACAAAATCGTGGGGTACAACCAGTCTAAATATGCCTGTTCAGTAACATACATTGTTTGTAAATGTGCCTACAGGAGAAGTGGGCTTGTTGGAAACAGAAAATGTGTTCAAGAAGTTAATCAACAAAATTTTGTGGGCGCAAGGGATATAATGCATCAAAATTTCCCACTTGGATGCAATAAAGCACAGGAACCACTAACTAAATATGAATGCAAAATCTGCAACTAAGGACAATCAAACCTGCAGAAATGGCATCTACATCACAGGTGACCAGTGCAAGGTCAGGCCTCTGTCCTACTGCACGCAGTCCACCATACATCCCAGCAGCTTTAAAACCCTTTGCTGCTGTAACTCCACCTGGAATCTATAAGTTTGAAGTACACAGAAGTCTTATACACCTAAATGCCAAGAGTAGAACACGTAGAATTCTTCTGAGAACAAAACAAGAATTGTTACACATATGATTATTATAAGAGTACAATGTGAATATTTCATCATCGACAAGGAAAAGCAGAAAAAACTGACAACTTTACCCAGTTTAAATTCAGGTGACAATTATAACAAATGTATATTTCAGTCAGTAGGTGCTTATGTTGAATCTAGGTCCATTATGTTGCAAACTGACTCAACTTAAAATGCAAAATGTCTTTGGTTATGCTATAAAAAATTATGCTGTCAGACTAAATAACCAGATTCTGATTTAAAGATGGAATATATAAGTTGAAGAAATTTAAGCATGCATATATGTAGTAGATTAAGTACAACTCTTCCAATGGACCCTGTTCTGTCAAGTCAAGGCAGAGAACCAAAACTACAAGCACTATATGAATATCCACTCCCACAACAATTTAATTTTTAAAGCAAAAAATGTAAACTCATTAAAAGAGCTTTAGAAAAACAAAATGCTGATATAAACTACTGACCTGATGCCATGGCCCTTCGGGTAGTAATATTGGAGCCGCAGGAATGCTATACGACGCATTTTCCGAAACGAGATACTGCAGCAAACACTCTACCGCTATTCAATCTCAACTGCACAACATATAGTTCCTTCATTATAGATTGTACTGAACCATTCATGATTCATCTCTTAATACTACCTATCACTGGAGAAAAATAGTATGAAACAGACGAGAAACAGAGTGCAAACCTTGGGCTCTGAGAATTGGATGCTGAAATGGTGAGCAATAGATAGAGACATTGTAACAACCTGCAGAATGGGATTAGGGTTTACAGAAACACTGCATCAAAGAATTGGAGAGAGTTTTATGAAGTGACGTGAAGTGACGACATCGAGAAGGTTCTAATATGGGATTGGCTACCTGATCAACAGTCGAGTTCAACGCCCACCACCCCACTCTGCTACTATTTAAAATACTTATATACGTAGATTAAAAATAGTAAAAAATAAAAAATTCAGCCTCAAAAATCAGGAGCTTAAATTATTTTTTGTATAATAAGGAGTCTATGGGGTATAAAAATAGAGTGAGTCTCCCGTGCACCCGGGCGCACGGAGGACATTCCGTGCGCCTTTGCAATTTCCATACCCCTTTACAATTTAAACCCCTAGCAATACATAGATTTAAATAGGATTGGAGGGGGATGGTTGTGTTCACATGGGGACATGGAGGGATTGGAGGGGGAGGGTTGTGTTCACATGGGACACAGAACATCCTCTATGTCCCCGGGTGCGTAGGAGCTTTTATCATAAAAATATCAGTTAAGGACTTAAATTTATCACGTATTATCTCCAGTTTTATCAATTCAAGACTTAAATTTATACCATGAATTGATAATTTTTTATATTTTATGCTCTTAATTGATAAAAACAAATTAATAATAGTTCAAGTCTAAATTGAGAGTTTACAATTTTTTTGAATAAGAAAAAAATTGATATGGGTAATTGAGTATAAACGAACCAAATATTATTGGACTTGAATTTGACTCAAATTCGTATTGATTGTGTATAATAAAGCTCAAGTTTGAGCCCTTTGAAGAACATTGAATTTGTGGATAGGTGAGTTGGGCTTAATAAAAGTTTGTTAGTAGAGCAAGTAAAATTCGTGTTTGATTAAAAAAAAGTCTGATTTTTAACAAAGTTAGCCCGAGAAAATTTGTTAACGGGTGCATTTGAGTTTTGCTTGAGTTCGATTTAACAAGCAAAATTCTAAAACATTCGTGATCCCATCAATGAATTTATTTGCAAATTTGTTCATGAAAAGATCATTAAGTGTTAACAAACATGTTTGGTTAACTTTCAAGCAAGTTCGAATTTGGCTCGATAACTTTTTCGAGCTCGAAATTAACAAACGAATCAAATGTAAATTTTATCGAGCTAAGACTCAAATGGTGTACTCCTACTAATTGATGTTTAGGAATTGAGCTCAGTGCTGAGTAAAGCTATGAACATTTTGTTATCAACGCTGCCAAAGTTAGATGAGTAATCATAGAATACGGTGCTATAAATGTATGTTTGTGACACCATCATGTATTCTGGTAATTATGAGAATGTCAGAAATACGATCAATAAGATCCACCTCACACAAACCTTAAAGTCTGACGTACAATTTAACCTTTAGTTTAACTAGAGTAAGGTACAATGTAAGAGCGTAATAGATTAGCAAAAACTGTCAGCATACTCTGGAATTTGTCATAATGCCTCCAGAAAAAAAATTGCTCCAGATATTTGTAAATATAATCCATTGTTTCTGCTAAATACAGTGAAGATACTCACAAATAATATAGAATAAAATTCAATAATTACTCCATCCTACAGTCTTGTTTGTTGTGAATCCGGTTTCAGTGGATTGCATTTGTTGGCGAGGAGGTGGGCGAGGCTGAGCTTCTCTTTGCCTAGCTGGGTCCACAAAAATTACCCAACCATCGAGGAACTTGGCATTCATTCCTTCTCTAGCTTTCTCAGCTTCTTCCACATGTTCATAAGTAACAAAACCAAACCCTTTAGATCTTCCAGAGCCTCTATCGGTGATAACTTTTGCTGGATAACCAAAAAAATATAAGTTGAGAGATTGAATTATAGAAGAAAACTAAAATTACATTTTAGAGGGGCTCTGCTGCCTTAGTTTAAGCGCAGGTTGTTTACCCTCAAGAAGCTTGCCAAATGGAGCAAATGCCTCGTACAATTTTTCATCGCTTGTGGTTCTTGAAAGACCTGTGTCACAAAGATTAAGAAATCAATTACTCCGTGGAGGATTGCAAAATTTTTCAGATCCAGATACAATTTATTTAATATGAAATAAGATTAAAAATCCCACCCCATTTACGAAGCCACTCAATTCATGAAATTAGCATTTCGTTAGGCAGCCACTCCGACCCAAAAATCTCTATATTTGAGATAAATATGTCTCATTCGAGTCAAACATATCAGGGTTGAAAGATTAGATGACATTAAGCTTTAGTTGAACACATAAAGATAGCTCATAAATGATAGTGGCAGGAAACTAGAGGCATAACTCGCATATAAATAGTGCTAACTGCTGAATCCTAGGAAAGACATAAAGAACATATTATATCAAAGTCTGAATTCTACTTGATGACATATTTTTTGTTTAGGTGATTATACTGTGGAATCTATTAAGACAGCAATTGTATTACTATAAATTTGTTCTCTTTTTTTTGGTGGGGGTGGGGGATTGATATGATATGTATTGTCCAATAAACACATGTCTAGGAACGACCTGTTACACACCTAAGGAAAAGCAAAAATAGTTTGGGTTTCATTCACTTATATGACATGGTTATTAATATGAAGGCAATTAGGCATTTAGCATTGCAACAATTATCTTTAAGAGGGTAGTACGTCTACTAATGATATCACACAGTTTAAACAGAACAATTATATATACTACAGTACAACTGAGTAGGAATGCGCTATGCTGGTTAGATGTAATGCTGTAAAAATTAACAATATTGACATATGAATAATTGCTAGATATGTTGATTATTTTGTTATATCCGTGAACCCATACCCTAACACGCCTATAAACTGAAATGTATATTATCAAAGTGAAAAATCTAGAAAGGCCCAGAGATGGAAGGATTCAAGAGTGACCAATCATTTATCCTATTAAATAGTGATTTTAACAAAACACAAACAGAAAACCAAAAAAACTCATCTTACTATAATGTAGACAATGCAGTACATGACTAGGTATTGAATCTTAGCAAAAAACTTCAAAGAATATTCTTTGTTCCCCAATTTTGACACTGTTATGCCCAATCTCCACCGCAACATATACTGTTATATCAGTGTTCAAATTTTAATTTTTTCCTCTATTATTTTAATTTCAAACAACATCTCATCCAAACTCACACACGCTTTTGGGGGGAAAGAAGCTCCATACACATACTGTTTTCTCATAAAATCTGTTCAACAAGAAATATGAAAACGTTTAGGCATATATTCTGTCTATTTGTATGAGGTTTGAAAACCACACTAAAATCATATCCAAGAAACTGGAGAAGTTAACATGATTTTCAAACTCCCTATAGATTTGAGTCATGGTCTATACGCTAGTTCACATGGCAGACTTCTTTTTTATCCATGAGGCTATTTATTCTTTTCCTCAAGCAGCAGCACAAGTTCACATTAGGTAATACATATTCAAATTTTCAGTACAATATCAGCTATTATTAGATTAATAGACACCAAAAGGTCAGAGCATTAACAAAATAAAATATGAATGTCCAAAACAGTACCAAATAATTAGCGTTAATTCAATTTTAGAACAAGAGGAAAACACCTAAAAGATAGATTAAATTCTTTTGATAAGAAAGAATACATTTTTTCACTATTGCACGCCACGCATATATATACACTTTCAACAATTGCACAAGATCAATGCATCATAGTAATTTCCTCCTCATCAATCTTTTCCTCAGCCAAATTATAAAGCATAAACATTGATTCGACACTGTCACGCAACTATACAAAAAATTGATATTCAGTGGACAAAGTGCAGATCTGATGCATATAGGCAGACCAAATAATATAAAGGAATCTGCAAGGAATTTAACACACTAAACTCAGCCGATTATAAATTTAAAAAAAAAAAACGTGGACGACAACATACATACCGCTAACGAAGAGCTTGGGAGTGGTGAGAGTAGGAAGCGTAGAATTAAGGCGAATCGAAGAGAACTGCGAGCGTATATTCAGAGAGGACACAGGCGATCCATACAAAATGCGACGAAAAGTAGAAGCGAAAGCCATTAATTAGGTTTGGATGTCTGTAAAATTTTCTGGATTTAGTGTTGAAGGAAGGAGAGGGAAAATAGAAACCCTAGCAAAACCCCTCGCAAGCAGATACGCTGTAAAGGTAGGGGTTAGTAGGAATTCAGTGGGCGCGAGACCATAGGTTTAATGTACTCCCTGCTTTATTTACCGTTAGATTTTTTTTATTTTTTTTAATGAAATCTACCGTTGATTCACCACGATGTCAATCAAGATCAAGGTTTAAAATATTGATATCAGTAGAAATATCGGTACCTCAAATTTACGGATATATCGATAGATATATCGAACATCAATATCGATATTGGTAAAATTTAAAAAAATTACGGAAACTTGAAAAAAAAAAATTAATTATTTAACTTTCCAATATATTTTAACTAATTTTAATATATATAAATACAATTTAAAATCTCAATAAAACTCATAACATATGATAAGCAAATCAATTACTCCCTCTGTCCCGGGCAAATAGGTGCATTTGCTTTTTGCACGTAGATTAAGGAGTATTATTATTTTATGTAAAGTGGGTATGTGTATTAGAGAGATGTGATGGGTAGTGGTGGGCCATTGGTAGATCCTTTTTACTAAAAGAGGAAAATGATGCAATTTGGATGGGACGCCAAATATAATAAAATGATGCTATTTGGGTGGGACGGAGGGAGTACAACATATTTAAATAGTATAAAGTCATACAATACTTAATAATTAATACCAAAATGATAATCTATAATGTTCAAATGTAAAACATGTGATGTCATCTTGATCTAAAAAATATTAGTATCAACTCATCGAATTAGAGAAATTCTGAACATAGCTGATCTAAAAAAATATTGGTATCAACTCATCGAATTAGAGAAATTCTGAACATAGTTTTGAATGAGTCAGTAGTATTGTTATGTACCAATAAAATATTTCTTCCTTCCTCCCGATTCGATTGTATGTATCAACATAATTAAATTTTTTAATCAGAGTATACTATCACACTGTATACATGAAAGGAAACTCATCATTTACTTAGTAGTAATAATTTTATTGAAGAGTAATAATAAGTGATAATTAATTTAAATAAAATAAAACAGTCTTAATAATTTCATGCAAATGTTGCTCTATTTTTTTTAATTGATCAAATTAATGAAAAAATGTATTTAGTTGGTAAAAGTAATATAAAAATCATAAAAAATTTCATAAAAATATGGATACTTTTTTCGATATTTTCGATATATCCTCGATATTTTATCGATATTTTCTCGATATATCTCGACATTTGAAAAAATTTGAACTGTGAAAAATCAATATTGATATTGTTACCGATATTTCTCGATATATCCTGGACATCAGAAAAGATATATCTTTTTTTCCAATATCGATATTGTACTCTCCAAATACGGATATATCGTGGAAATATCGCGAATATTTTCGAAAATTTTAAACCTTGATTGTGACTAATGTTTATTCTCATGGTGCAGTTGAGATAAGAAGCATGGATTTTGAAAGGAGTTTTAAAGTTAATGAGCACCAACTTAAGGAATATCATGAAGGATTCCAGACGAGAAGTGATCTTTTGATATAAGTTATATAAGAAAAGAGATTTAAATTAAGATAAATATTTGTATTATGAAAAATGAAAATTGTTTGATAGGTTGTATTAAAATTAATATAACAAAAAAAATAAAAATATTTGGTAATAGATAAAATAATGAAGTAAAAATGGTGAAATTACTTTTATAACCTTTTCTTAAATTATCAGTTAGGTCTTCACCATTGATCATAATATTATTGTTGTTATTATTATTAATTTTTAAATCAGGCTTACAATTTCATACTCCCATTTTGGAAAAATTGGTTGGTTTCTTCCTACTTCTGTAAAATTTTCAAGGATTCCAAAAATGTGTATGTGACTCTTTTCCCATTCTAAAGTTGCATGAGAACACATATTTTCTCTCACTCTTCTGCCATATTCTCCTCTCCATCTTTCAGTCCTCCCTATCTTTCACTGTTATGCTCCTCTCCATCTTTCACTGTTCTGCCATAAAGAACCCGCGCCATGGCCGCCGCCGCTTACGAAATGTGGGGGCTTGAGCTGTCTCTAACCCCTCTAGGTCACCCAAACCCAAACCCTATCCCGCACCACCACCACCCAAACCCTAATCGAACCTCCACTGGGGCCTTGAGTTGTACCTAGTCCCTCCAGATCATTGCTCTGTTTGAGGTAAAAGGTTCATGAACGTGAAGGTAAGGTTAATTCATAATTAATTTCTTCAAAATTTGTCATCATGCATGTGTTGAAGAACTTCTGAATTGTGCAGATACACCATAAGAGCATGTATGGGGCAAAGCACTTCGGGTGTCAAGAAGTGCGGAAAGTCATTCGGCGTTCAGGCCGATCTGACGACGCACCTGATCTCATGTGGAAAGATCAGGTTCTGCATCTGCGGGTCCGATTTCATGGCGAAGGTGTCCCTCGATCATCATGTTCGAGAATTCGAATATGGGCATGCCCTAGATTACTACGTGGATGTAGATACTGATGAAGAGATGATGGTGAGGTCATATATAATAGACTAGCTATGGGCAAGGTTTAAAATATCGATATCGGTAGAAATATAGGTACTTCAAATTTACGGATATATCAATGAATATATCGAATATCGATATCGGTAAAAATTAAAAAAAATTACGAAAACTTGAAAAAAAAAGAGAAAATTAATTATTTAACTTTCCAATATATTTTAACTAATTTTAATAATAAATACAATTTAAAATCTCAATAAAACTCATAACATATGATAAGCTAATCAATTACAACATATTTGAATAGTCTAAAGTCATACAATATTTAATAATTAATACCAAAATGATAATCTATGATGTTCAAATGTAAAACATGTGATGTCATCTTGATCTAAAAAATATTGGTATCAACTCATCGAATTAGAGAAATTCTAAATATAGTTTTGAATGCGCCAGTAGTATTGTTATGTACCAATAAAATACTTCCTCCTCCGTCCCGATTCGATTGAATGTACCAATATAATTGTATTTTTAATCAGAGTATACTATCACACTATATAGATGAAAGGAAACTCATCATTTACTTAGTAGTAATAATTTTAATGAAGAGTGATAATAAGTAATTAATTTAAATAAAATAAAACAGTCTTAATAATTTCATGCAAATGTTGCTCTATTTTTTTAATTGATTAATGAAAAAATTTTGTATTTAGTTGGTAAAAGTAATATAAAAAATTATAAAAATATGGATACTTTTCGATATTTTCGATATATCCTCGATATTTTATCGATATTTTCTCGATATATCTCGACATTTGAAAAAGTTTGAACTGTAAAAAATCGATTTTGATATTGTTACCGATATTTCCCGATATTTTTCGATATATCCTCGACATCAGAAAATATATATCTTTTCCCCCAATATCGATATCGGCACTCTCCAAATATGGATATATCGTGAAAATATCGTGGATATTTCCAAATATTTTAAACCTTGATTAAGATATCGATATCAAATAGGGTTGAATAAAAAAAATATTTTTATGGCAAATTAATCCTTGTATTTGAAAAAAAAACATTAATTTTTAAGTTGATATCCGGTGCACCCGGGTGTAAGGGCGCACCCATATGTGTATAATTTTTTATTCTATATTTTATACATATTTTATAATAATTGTATATTTTTTTCACATTCAATTTTTCATTAAAAAAACTAACATTCATATGTGTACTTTTTATTCAATAGTGTATACTTTTTTTTTAATAATTGTATATTTTTTTACACCCAATTTTTCATTAAAAAACTAACAAAAAATTCACTAACAAAGTGTATAAATTTTTGTTCATAATTGTATATATTTTTATTCATAATTGTATATGTTGATGCGTGTTCTTAGCTATTTATTTTAGGATTAAGGAATAATATAAAATTGTGTAAATGAGTTAAGAATGATCACAATCAAACATAATAAACCAGTAAATATGTGAGAGATGAGAAATCCGACCAAAGACCTTAACCAATTTTATTACTCTCCTCAAGAACAACACTCATAAAATCCTCTCAATTACAAGTGTAATGTCTAATATGAGAATGAGTAACATGCTTCTCTTATTTGAGAGAAGCTATTTATGCTATCGACAAATCCTAACGATTGTCCAATCTCGTGATGCCACCTGGACGAGGACAAACAGTCATAAATGGAGCTGGCCAGTACACCGATGACTTTTGGGGCTGGTGCAGGGAGCCACCAGGTGTCTTGCATAATGCAGGCCTCCTTTTTGTCCTTTGCTTGCTTCCCATTGGCGGATGAAGAGGGGTGTACCTGTCGTGTGCTGCCTTCTAATTGGGAGTGTTGCCCAATACATCCCTTCTTACCGTTATTCTTGTCCTTTACAGTGGTGTCTGTACTTTGCCCTGCAGGTCTGATAATCCCTTCAGCCATCGGGTAGATAGGTTTCTGAGGCTGTGATGTTCGTCCGAGTCCCTGAACGTCTACTTTGGCTTCGGAGCCGAGATGTCTCGGCCGCCTATTCCCTGGGTGGGTCTCCTGTCTCTCGTTCCTCTCCCGGTTTCGTCTCCTTGGGTTCTTCGACCCTTAATGGTGGGCTTGTTTATTGGGCTTCTTCTCGGTTATTCCTCGGATGCCTCTTGGGCCATCCTTTGGGTCGCCGTCATTCTCTATGTTGCCATTTATTCCTGTTCTTAGGCCTTTCCGTAGTTGGGCCTTTTGTTCGTGGTGAACTAGTTTGTTAGGCTTCCGGCCCGTTGGCATGGGACATATAATACCTATAACAGTATATGTTTCTGAAAGTGGGTGCAACGTATATTGAAGTGCACCCAGATGCAAAGTAGTATTAGCATTATTTTTTAGTATACATAGTTGCAAAATGCACCCATACTTAATATACTTTAAGGAAAATATCTTATTTTTTATCTAAAAATTAAATATTAAATCTCTTAATCTATGTAAAAAAACCCATCTTTTAAAAAAATGGGGTTTATGTTAGAATTAACGCGTAATAGCATCTCCAAGAGACTCTTTAAAATTTAGAGAGTATTTTCACAATATAAAAATGATTTTTAATTTTAAAGAATCATATTTTTGTTGTACTCTAACAAACTCTTTATATTTTCATTACCAATGTACACTTATTACATATTTTCTCTTTTAATTTATTAAAAACTATTTTATTTGAACCAAAATACATAATAAAGTAGATAGCATTTAATGCAATTTAAGTTTAAAGAGTGAATTTGCTTTTTAAATTTGAAGAGTGAAAATGATTATGTAAATTTAAATATTAAAATAGAGAGTTTGTTGAAGTTTATTTTTATTAACATTCTCTTCAAAATTTGAATATTTTGTATTTTAAAGAGTTTTTTTAGATTCACTAAATCTAGGAATAAAATCTAACTATTACCGCAAAGATCATATTTACTGAGTAATAATCCAAACGCAACCTTAACCTTAGTAGTTAGTAATCAGTATTGTCTTCTTCTCTTATTAACCTCAATCCTCCATTTCAACGAACAAATTACTGCGAGAATACTTATACTACCGGTTTTACGTAAATTAATCCACTTGGGATTTTAATTCTTCTCAATTTGATTTGGAAGTTGAACTCGAGCACCATTTTCCTCGCATATCAGTCAGAATATATCTCTCAGGTGTCTTGTGTAGCACACCAGATGTTTGAATAATTGCTTGAATGGCTTTCACTTCTTGCCTGAGGTGCCACCCATGGATTTCTTCTCACAATCTGAACCACCCCGTCTTTAATCATCAGATTTCAAAGCCCACCACACTAACTCCAATCCCATTTTCACGAAATCTCTCGTTGACCGTTTCCCCAGGAGGTTCAGTCGCTTTTCTTTCGCCAGATTTTACCCCGACGCAGCTTCTGGATAACCTCCGCCATGAAAACGATGGAACTTCTGCCCTTCGTCTATTCCGGTGGGCTTCCAAGCAGCCAAATTTTGTGCCCACTTTGCCTGTATACGAGGAAGTTCTCCAAAAGTTAGGGGATGTGGGTTCTTTTGATTCCATCAGGCAAGTCTTGGATGATTTGAAGCATTCAGGTATTGAGGTTGTAGAGGGTCTGTTCTTTATTTTGATAGATAGTTATGCGAAATTTGAGCTGTATGATGAAGCTGTTGGTGTTCTTGATGTCATGGAGAAAGAGTTTGGAGTAACACCGGGTACTCTTACCTTTAACTTTTTGTTGAATGTTCTTGTTAATGGCAACAAGTTGATTCTTGTAGAGAGTTTGCATTCAAGGATGCTGAGTAATGGTGTAAAACCTGATGTTTCAACTTTTAATATATTGATTAAGGCCCTATGTAAGGCACATCAGATAAGGCCAGCTATTTTGATGATGGAGGAGATGGCTAACTATGGTTTAGCACCGGATGAGAAGACTTTCACTACGATAATGCAGGGTTATATCGAGGAAGGAAACTTAGAAGGAGCTCTAAGGGTTCGAGAGCAGATGGTTTCAGCTCAATGTCCGTGGAGTAATGTGACGATAAATGTCTTGATCAATGGGTTTTGCAAAGAGGGAAGGGTTGAGGAAGCTTTGATATTCGTTCAAGAGATGGTTAACGAAGGTTTTTTTCCTGACCACTTTACGTTCAATACTTTGATTAGTGGGTTGTGCAAAGTGGGACATGTGAATCATGGTATGGAGATATTAGATTTGATGCTTCAAGAGGGGTTTGACCCTGATGTTTTCACTTATAACACTGTGATATCTGGACTTTGCAAGAGGGGTGAAGTTGAAGAAGCAATGGAAGTTCTCAATCAGATGCTTTCTAGAGATTGTTCTCCAAATGCTGTCACATACAATGCCATAATTAGCACCTTATGTAAAGAGAACCAGGTGCAAGAAGCTACGGAGCTTGCACGTGTTCTTACTAGCAAGGGTATTCTGCCTGATGTGTCTACTTTTAATTCCCTCATACAAGGTCTTTGCTTAACCAGCAACTTCAGCATTGCGATGGAAATATTCTACGAGATGAAGACTAAAGGATGCCAACCGGACGAGTTCACTTACAACATTTTGATTGACTGCCTTTGCACTAAAGGGAAGCTTGATGAAGCCCTGCAACTCCTTAAAGACATGGAAACAAGTGGCTGTTCCAGAAGTGTAATAACTTACAACACGCTGATCGACGGGTTCTGCAAAATCAAGAAAATTGAAGGAGCAGAGGAGATATTTGATCAGATGGAACTGCAGGGGGTCTCTAGAAATGTGGTTACGTACAACACACTTATTGATGGTCTCTGTAAGTGCATGAGGGTGGAAGAGGCATCTGAGCTCATGGACCAGATGATAATTGAAGGATTGAAACCCGATAAATATAGCTACAATTCCCTGCTTTCTTACTTCTGCAAAGAAGGAGACATTAAAAAAGCAGCGGACATTGTCCGGACAATGACCTTGAATGGGTGCGAGCCAGATGTGGTGACCTATGGAACCTTAATCCAGGGACTGTGTAAAGCTAATCGAGTTGACGTCGCTACGAAGCTCCTCCGAAGCATCCAGGTGAAAGGAATAGTTCTGACTCCACATGCTTATAATCCTGTAATGAAGGCACTTTTTAGTAGGAAAAGTGGGAAAGAAGCTATGAGGCTCTTTAGGGAAATGGAGGAGAAGAGTGAACCTCCGGATGCTGTATCGTATAAAACTGTTTTCAGGGGGCTTTGTACGGGTGGCGGTCCCATAGGAGAAGCTGTCGATTTCGCCATTGAAATGACGGAGAAAGGATTTCTCCGGAATACTCTTCGTTCTATATGCTGGCTGAGGGACTCTGTGCTTTAAACATGGAGCCAACTCTGATAAAATTAATGGACAGAGTGATGGTGAGAGCTAGCTTTTCGGACAATGAGGTGTCCATGATCAAGGGCTTTCTTAAAATTCGTAAATTTGATGATGCATTGGCTACTTTTGGTCGGATTTTAAACAGCCGAAAGCCCAGAAGAAGTTATTGGTGACCACTTAAGTTTGTTAGCCGTTGATGGGAAGTTTTCTTGATTTAGGGGAAACTAATGAAATAATAACTCTGTATTGCGGCATTTTTTAATGTATTGTAAATCAACTAAAATGCAGAGTTTTATGTGGAATGTTGTCTGGATGAGCATTGTTCCTCTTTCTTCTCTCTTCTGAGTTGTGACATGATATCGTTATAGTAAGTTCTCTCAATTGAAGTTGGTTTACTTGCTGGGATTTATGATTCATTATTGGTTGTCAACTTTCGCATCTTCTTTGGTGGATGTTGAAATGCTTCAATCTTGCAGACTAATAATATCATTGTTGTTTATTTTGCTAGGTGAGAAATATTGTTTCAATATTTTTTTTATGCAAGAGATAGTAACCTGAGGGTTGATAAATTGTTAAAGAATGGTTATTATAGGAATAAGTAAAATACATTCCATTAATTAACGAAAGATGCATACACCATGTTATGATGTTATAATATTATTATTTACTCCATTAAAATACTCTTACTGTAAAATAAACTTTTCACTCTTCCTCCATATTTTTCACCCTCCAAAAATAGTAAAATAGTTATAAATAAATAATCTTTCACTATTATTTTCATTAATGTCACTTTCACCAGGGGCGGATTCAGAAAAAAAATTTGGGGTACGAAATATAATTATAAAATATTATTTATTTAATATTCGAAATCACATAATAAATAAATTAAAATGGAAAAATTATGATTACTATTAATATTGTCTAATTTTCATTTTTAAAAAGCAATTTAGGACATTATTATCATGAATTTATAACACATATTTTAAAAAATAATAATAATTTGAATATAAATTTATGTTGCAATTAATAATTTAGGCAATAAACGAATGAAAAAATTTTGAATGATTTTATAAAATATGAACTTTAATATGTTTTGTGTGTATATACATATACAAAACAATGAAGGAGAAAAAGAAACACCAATGTTTAAAAGGGAAAAAATAATAATAAAAAGTGTAGCATAACATTAAAAGTAAGAATGTATATTGGGTGCACCCGGGTACAAGGGTGCACCCATATGTGTATGACTTTTTATTCTATTTTGTATACATATTATTCTATTTTGTATACGTGTTTTGTAATAATTGTATATTTTTTTCACACTAAATTTTTATTATAAAAACTAACATTCATATGTGTATAACTTTTTATTCAATAGTGTATACATATTTTTTTAATAATTATATATTTTTTACACTCAATTTTTCATTAAAAAAACTAACAATTAAATTGTATATATTATTGCTCATAATTTTATATGTTTTTGGTTATATTTGTATATGGATGCACTCTATCTTAGGGTATACCCGGGTGCACACTATAATTAGCCTAAAAGTAATATGATTGATAAATAATATAAAATAATTAAAAAATATATAAAGAAATAATATAAATAAATATAATGAAGAAACAGACTGACCCAATTATAGTTATATTAAAAAAGAAAAATATAAAATAAATTTTAGAAATAATATAATATAAAAAATAAAAAATGAATGAAAGGGTAAAAAGAAGAAAAAGATTAATGAAAAAGGGTCGAACTCCTAAGGGTCAAGTAGGACAGCCCTAACCACCAAGCTACTGGACAAAATTGTAAAATGTATACTACATATATAACTATTATTTTTGAATTTGGGGGTACAGCTGTACCCCCTTGTCCCCTATTGGATTCGTCTCTGACTTTCACCTAACTCACATATTTTAAAAAATGTCTCCTGATTCACACAATTTATTTTATTATTTATTACTTAAAAATACAACAATACTTCAAAAGGCCAATAAAATTGATAAAATTTTTTTTTTTTAAACTCTGTATCTATATCAATAGTGAAGAGTTAACTAGGACAGAGTGAGTATAATTATTAGGTAGAGAATTATATTACTACATCCCTCCCAACAAGTTTATCACTTTTATTTTTTTTTAATTTCTCTGGCCCACCACTCCATTTACCTTTTAAAAATAGTAAAAATTTCAAAATAGTAAATAATATTTCAATATGTCATATTTTTTTAAAGGGTATGTCTTGCATGAGACCGTCTCACTTAAGATCATTTTACACTTTTTAAAATTGTTATCACTTTCGCTATAAAATGTTATTACTTTTCATTTATACTATAAATTGTTCATGAAATAACATTATCATTTTTCATTAATTTAGTATCATATTTTATTATTATAATATTTATCATTTTCTGACCGTTTCATCTAATCCCTTATGTGAGACGCTCTCACACAAATCTTTGCTTTTTTTTAAAAAATATCACTTTCACCTACTTAAACACAATTTACTTTATAATTTTTTTATTACTTAAAAATAATATTAGGAAAAATTACTTATAGGTACATATTTTGTACCCTAAATTACTAGGAGATACAATAAATTCAAAAAAGTACTCACATATAAAATATTAAAGTAAAATATCAAATATAACTTTAATGTATTATCACCCTACACTTTTAAACCACAAACCCTAACTCACTCACCCACCCATTGACGCTGGCCGATCACCAGACCTCCATCGGACCACCACACTTTTTTTTGCTGCACACACTTTTTTTACTGCACGTAACTTTTGCTGCACACAAATATTTATGTGCAACACATTATAAGGATAATATTGAAATATCACTATATATTTATATAGTTAGTAGTAATATTTTTGTATATTTATATTTTATAGTAATAAAGGAATTTTTAATATACCTAGTAACTATTCCAAAATATTACTTTACCTCATATCAATAAAGTTAATAAAGAAAAATCTTTTCTTAAGGTTCTGTATTTAAGGTGAGGAGCTAGTTAGACATGGAGAGAGTATAACATTTATAAAATGAGATACTATCTTATGACATGGGTTTGTGTGAAATGTATTTTGAGACGAATAGTATGGAGTATATAAATAAAATATTTTTATTTAATATATAAATAATATATTATATTATAACGGGCTAAAATTATATTTTAATATATAATTTATTATACTTTAAAAACTACACTTAAACATACTATATATATATATATACTTTAACGTGTGTCATTAATTTCTTATGACTTAGTCTTCTAGAATTATACTCCACTAAATTATGTTATGTTAATTTATAATTTAGCGGATGATACTTTAATCACTTAACAATAATATACCAACTTAATAATCATATTTAGATAATGAATTTTAAATAATAATCATAGTTAAATAATGAAGTCTAATCCATTTATACAAAATAGTTGCTCCACGCATTGTCTAATAACTTGTGTGCAACCAAACAATGGCTACACAACAAAATAAACCATTTAACGCCGAATGCAAGAATAAACATTTATAAAAAAAAAAGAATAAACAACAACTTGAATCTTTCTCTGTCTTCTGCCCCGCACCTCTTGTTTGCTTGTCATGTGTATGCTATGACCGTCTCAATATGAAACATCTCCAGATTCAGAATCTTCTCATATACCCCCACAATCGATCATTGGAACATTAAACAACTCTTTCTTTGTGTCCTTTCCCTCTCATCTCTCTCGCCGGCCGAACCATCTAACCACCTTTGATTTACACAAGAGCTCAGTATTTAAGTGTTGCTTGTTATGTGAGTGAGAGGGCGTTGAAATCATTTGTCTTCTTCAATGGCTATGGATGAGGAAACCCCACTAACCGTTGATGAAAACGCCCCTCAATCTCCACCACTCAACCACAAAAGAGATGTTCATATCCTCTGCTGGGCTTTTCTATTGATTTTCTTGGCCTATGGAGCTGTTCAGAATTTGGAAAGCACAATTAACACTGTAAGCTTCCTTTTTTTCCTGATTTCTTTTACCAAATTTATCTCTATCTGCTCTAACTCCAAATGGGCTCTTGCATTTCTATTTTTTTATTTCTTTGTATTGGGTTTTTAGGAAGGTGATTTGGGCACTATTTCATTGGGGATATTGTATGTATCATTTGCGGTTTTCTCGGTGGTTGCTTCGTTGGTGGTGAAGAAGATGGGAGCCAAGAATGCGTTGGTTCTTGGTTCAACTGGATATTGGCTGTTTACAGCTGCAAATTTGAAGCCTTCTTGGTACAATCTCGATCGAATCTTTGATTTTACCATCATCCGTTGACTTTTTCTTGTTGTGTTTGATTCATGAAATCGTTGGTGATGGGGTCTTGGGATTCACTTCTTGTTTCTATGGCTGTGAACAATGTAATCTGTTAGCCCATTTTAAAGTGGTGATTCTTGAGATTGTGCCATTGGAAAGTTGAGTTTTAACTTGAACATGATTCTGAACATTGTCTTTTTTATTGCTGGTTTTAGGAAATTTGCTGCTGTTTCTTCTTATTCCAAAGCTTTATGTGTGTTTTAAGGAGTTCCCGATAGTCAATAGATGAGAAAAATAAGGGAATGAGGTGAAGATTTGATACATATAAGCTGTCGGATAAGGGCATAGTTTGTTATTATTCCAAAGCATTCTGTAGCTATGATGAAGTTAAAGAAACTCTTGTTTTCTTATCTTTTCTCTTAAAAAGTCTACATTATGCTTTCAGTTCATTATTTGTGGGGAATTTGATAGAGAGTTATTTTTAGTATTTTATTTCTAGTCAATAATTTCCTTGGTTTAGAATATTTGATTTCTGATTTCCTTATTTCCTGCCATATTAGTAATTAGGTTAGGGTTGTGATTGGGCCTTAGCCTCTTTAAATACGTATGTTATTCTAGGGTTGAGGAATCAATAAGAATTATCTATTTGGCAAAGTTTATCTTTGTGGCCTTCTTTGAAGGATTGCAGCCTTACGGCTTGTGGCGGAGAATGTAGTTCTCAGTGGCCCTCTTGAGGGACTATTCTCGTTGTATCTTTTATTTATTTTTCTTCACTGTTAGTGCATTTCTATCAATTGGTCCAACCTGCCATCTCTCTTCATCAATATGACCATTGGGAAAGAGAGATTCGAATCAGTGGTAATGGGGAGATGCAATAACATTACGAGGGTTTTGGGTGACACTACGACTGTCCTAACTGCACAAGGTGCAAGACTATCCAGCATGGAGAACAAGCTTGATCTCGTCCTCAAGAAATTTGAGGGGTTCGGGTTGATGGGATCGTCGCCTTTGCCGCCAATACCAACCCCTATTGATGTGGTGTTTGTTTCCGAGGGCACCCAACCTGCCATGCAACATGGGTCGTCCCTTCCTGCAGCTGTGCCCGTCGCCACCTCACTGGCGCCGGTTCCGCCACCCACATCGATCAAGCTACTACGGATGGACCTTCCGCTGCTTGTGGTTCCACCAACCCCTTTGGTCAAGCTACCAAAAAGGATGGAACTCCACTTTTTGATGGTTTAGACCCGACGGGTAGGCTTGAACCCGCTGACCAATTTTTCGTGGTTCACGACTCTCCCTTGTGTGGCACCGTGAAATTTAGTGTTCTGCCAGTTTTATTGGAGGATGATGGTGGGGAACTCTTAGGGTCCATTGACCCCTTCGCGAAAGAGTCCCAACTTTCCCTTCCAATCACCGTTGAACCGGATGGTTATGGCTAATTGCAGCCTTGAGGTCAAGGCTGTTCGGAGGGGGCGACAGTTGATAGAGAGTTATTTTTAGTATTTTATTTCTAGTCAATAATTTCCTTGGTTTAGAATATTTGATTTTTGATTTCCTTATTTCCTGCCATATTAGTAATTAGGTTAGGGCTGTGATTGGGCCTAGCCTCTTTAAATACGTATGTTATTCTAGGGTTGAGGAATCAATAAGAATTATCTATATGGCAAAGTTTATCTTTGTGGCCTTCTTTGAAGGATTGCAGCCTTACGGCTTGTGGCGGAGAACGTAGTTCTCCGTGGCCCTCTTGAGGGACTATTCTCGTTGTATCTTTTATTTATTTTTCTTCACTGTTAGTGCATCTCTATCAGAATTGGATTCTAACAATAGTGTTCATGAGATAAACTCATCCACTATCTAGAACCTCATAATGCTGTCATCAAGTGTTCCACATTTTGGGTGGTTTATGATTAAAATCCTTACAATGATATTGTCAACAATGTTATATTGCTCTAAAATTAGATATAGCTTACATATTTACTGTACTCTTCAAAATTTATTGACAGTGTTTACTGATTCACTTTCTAGGTATTCCATGGTGCCTGCCTCCTTGTACATAGGTTTTTGTGCTTCAATAATATGGGTTGGAGAGGTTTAGTATATCCTTTCTTTTCCAATATTCTGGTTGTGATTTTGAGCTGCTCTGTCACCTACTAACCTTTTGTTCTATCAGGGGACGTACCTCACTTCTGCTGCTCACAGTTATGCGAGAGATTTCAACTTGCATGAAGGAACGGTAATAGGAAAATTCAATGGACTGTTTTGGGGAATGTTTGCATGTCATCAGGTGCATTACATCTGCTTTAATTTGAAACCCCTGAACTTAGCCTCAATTTTGATATAAATTGATTAGAGTAAGCGTACTATATCGTGTGTAGCACGTAAGTGACCAAGTGCAAAATTTATAATATCGAACCCAAGGGAGAAAGTGATGTATCCGTATTCGAAAAAAGTTTCACTCTAGAAGGACTAATCAATAAAAGGAGGGAGTGATTAACAATACAAACTACCTAAGAAAACAATTAAAGGATAGAAAATGTACATATGAGATGGATAATGGGTGATGGTGAGCAATCTAAGAAGTATGTAAGACAAGCAATATAATGGAAAAGGCTCATGTAGATTCACACACACACACATGCTTTGAAGGTCATCATGTTATGATATTAAGGGCAATCACTTATGTACCCCTAATCTCTATGGCCAAGGCAATTAGGTTCTCAACTTTTTTACAAGTTTAAATCTCCTAGGATTGTGTCTTACTCTCAATTCTCATGAAGGTACTATGATCATAAGTTGGGTTCCCCTCACTAGTTCATCCCTAATGTCCTATCATGAGGTTCTAAGCACAAGAAGGGTATGACTTACCTCCCCTCACACTAACTAAGTCATCTCGTGCAATCAACAATTCAATTAAATCACTAAGCACAATATTGGAATGACCATCCTAACACTATGAATAGAAAATTTAACCACACAAATCATACACGAAATGAGAATAAGCATTCATGATAGAAAATATTCATACAATCATTTCTTCGAACACGTGGTCTGCAAAATCTACATTATTCTTCACCAATCATATTGCTAGCCTCACATGAGGACTAGCCACTCCAAATCATAATAAAATCAATATTGTCCATGGCATGCTCCAATTGAGCTAAATAATGAAAAAAACAACAAATCAAAGGTTGATGGGCTTCCCTTTTGAAGTTGGCCTTCTCTCCCTTCAACATGCTCCAATCTTCACTCCTTGATGTTCTTCCCTTCTTAGATTGGTGGATTAGTGGAATGGATGGATGAATTTGAGGAAATCAAGAGGAATGAATGGATGGATTGAAGGATAGAGGAATGAGATGGAAAATGGAAAATGGAAGATGGATGAAGATGGAGGTGTAAAAGGGTGTCTGATGTGTGTGGGCACGATGTGTGTGGGCACCCAAAACCCTCGATTTTCTCCTTCAAATGTTGATATTGGGGGTATTATACCCCTTCAACACACCTGGAAATCGCACAAAGTTGTAAAACGCGATTTTGGCCAAAGTGCAAGAAAACACGGGCTTGTTTTTATGCACTTGCCCGTGTTTTTCTGCAGATTTTCAGCTTTCTGTATGTTTGGTCACCTGCAGAAAAACACGGGCACTACATAAAAACACGGGCGTGTTTTTATGTATTTTGGCCAATTTTTTATTTTTTTCATTCTTCTCCATTCTTCATGCTTTTTATCACCATTTATCTTCATAATTATCTATCCAAATACATGAAAATCAATATCATCATTTTCCCAAAATACAATATAAAAAGATACAAAAATACGAAACAAAAGGATTAAAACACACAAAAATGACATAAAATCTAGTGAAAATAGCGATGATTAACCCCTTAGCAACTTTTTCTTACATGGAACCAACATTAACGAGAACATTGGTTTTCGGTTGTGAATGTGCAGCTAGTGGGAAACCTTATCACCCTTGCTTTATTAAGAGATGAAGAGGTATGTAGAGACATTATTTTGTAGTTACTGTTTATATTTAAACTTCTCTGTTTGAATAGAAAATGTTACTCATTTATACACACTTTCACCTACAATTTGAAGTAGGAGGTAAAAATGCTCCTTGGAGGACAGAAATTCATACTATTAATGAAAGTATTTTTGACTCATTTACATGATTAATGAAAGTGTAGTGGTTTTCGTAGTTGCAATGATATGTTATTTCTGGAAACTTTCTTGTGAAGTTTAACATCAATCAAAAGTGGGCAGTTTCATGGTGAAAAATGCTTAAATTAAGAGTGTCGTGCTTTTTTCATTTTTTGGATTGAAATTGAACCAATTCCACCATGAAACTTGTTCACATAAGACCAACTACCTAAAGGTTGCTAAATTTTGTTCAATTGTCATCAATGTTGTGGTTAAGTATTAATTATTTGTAAATACAAAATTTCAGGGAGGAACTACGAGTGGGACAACCCTACTTATGATTGTATTTCTCATTAGCTTGACTTTAGGTATAATTCTCATGTTCTTTCTGAATAAGAGAAATGGTAAAGAAGAACATTTGCAAGGCTCCCCCGGCACAATTTCATCTTCAGTGGGATCTTTATTAAGTTCAATTCTGAAGCTATTACTCGATGTGCGGATACTCTTGGTCATCCCACTTCTTGCATATTCAGGATTACAACAAGCATTTGTATGGTAAAAGCATTAGATAAATATTCTTTTAGCAGTTAATAGCTATTATGCTTCATTGGCCTTTTCCCTAGTGATAAATTTTCTTCTGCTTTTAAATTTCTCTTTTTTAACATCAGGGCTGAATACACAAAAGAAATTGTGAAGCCTGTACTTGGGGAACGAGGTGTCGGTGGTGCCATGGCCGTCTATGGAATCTTTGATGCTATTGTAAGTGGGTTATCGGATATGTCTGATGTTGCTATTAGCAGTGGACATAATGACTTTTCTTGCGGTCAATGGGCGACTAACTTTTTTTTGAATTATTTCAGAGTTCACTTGCATCTGGCCGGCTTACTTCTGATCTCTCATCGATCACAGTGATAGTCGTAGCTGGAGCTTTCGTCCAACTTATTGTACTGATTTGGCTACTGTTGAACTTCAGGTTAATTCCTCTATCAACCTTCATTCTTAAATAAATTTTAGAAACATACATATTTTTGCAAGATCTTCATATAAACAATTGCTTCCTTCTCTGCCCCACGTCTCACAGTGTGGGCAGTGGACCACTTGCTACGGTCGTACCACTTCTCATTGGGGCCTTGTGGGGAATTGGCGACGGCGTGCTCAACACGCAGCTGAGTGCGTTGCTCGGGATTCTATTCAAACACGACTTGGTACTATTTCTCTCCATTGTCTATCATCAGTAAACAGATAATCGAGGAGCATTGCTGCTTCGTTGATTACAGGATATCATCGAGCAGCAATGTCACCATTTTCTTTCATAACATTCCAACATGATGTTTGTGGATGCAGGAAGGGGCCTTTGCACAGCTGAAGCTATGGCAGAGCGTGTCGATTGCGGTTGTGTTTTTCGTGAGTACGTCTATCTCGTTCCAGGCAATGGTGGTCGCCTTGCTCGTGGCTCTCTGCATCTCAGTTGCTGGGTTTCTTTTTCTCACACTCAACGTGGAGAAAGCGTTCGCACGTCGTGCTTCTTGATCTCGACAAATGTTTGTAATTCCAGTGTGTTTCGATTCTCCCTAAGGTTTGTAAACATGCATGCTGAGTCTCTGCATGTTCATTGTTGTACATAGCTGATGCAGAGTGATGATCCTTGAACTGAAATGGAAAAAAAAAAAATAAGAGTTTGTAATTTAGTAACATTTTGTTATTTTACATCACCCAATCACGAGTGTAAATTACTTTCTAGATTCACACATTAGTGAATAGTTCATCAAACTTTATATTATAGTATTTTATCTATTTTAAACTTATATTTTATCTATCTAAAAATTATACTTTAATAATGAATGTGAAATCATAAATATATGAACTTATTTATGTCGATATCTATCTTATGTAAGGATGATCACGGATGAGGTGTTTGCTTATTTAAGGGCACACATGTCCATATTCATTTAAATATTAAAATACTCCACTTCCTCGTAAATGTCATTTTCTTCTATTTACATCGACCCCCTCAAAGAATTTCATTTTTTTTTACATATGAAATGCACTTAATAAAATTAAAATATGGGGTCCCCTTTAAATGGTCTGTTTTTTTCATTTACATCGTCTCGTTCAAAGAATTTCATTTTCTTTTTTACACATGAGATCCACTTACATATACTAATACAATTAAAATATGGACACACATACTACTAATACAACTTAATGATAAATATGTACCATCCAATAATTTACTTTATTTTTAACCAATTGATCAATAGAATCAAAACATATTTAAAAATTTGAGCATTTAAAAATACGCACTTTAAAGTAGTGTAAGGGGGGGGGGGGGGGGGGGGGGGAAGTCTAAAGATTATTAGGGCTTTCGGCCATTACTTCTTAAATAAATGGATGGACAAATTAGTCACCGGTTGGACAATTGGCTGGCCCGACCCAAATCCGATGGATATAAATAAATTTTGTAATGTGCAGCGAGCTAAATAAAAATGACAGATTTGCCCTCAGCGGGTGATGTATTTCCAAATATGACAACGCGTTCGGAGTTGTAAGCCACCCGTTACCTCACTTGAAACTTTATTGGAGGGTGTCGGTCGTTCCTCTCAAATCTCAATCTCTCTTTCGCCCATTTCCGAATCGCCATTGCGATCTACGATCCGACCACCCTTCCGTCAATCCCTCTGTTTAGATCCGAGTTCCGATCCACCGTCGAATCCGTTCCAAGAATCACCATCTCATGGCGGCGTCGCGTCGGCTCCGGGATCTCCAAGCGCAATCGGGGAACAAGATCTGCGTCGATTGCTCTCAAAAGAATCCCCAGTGGGCTTCTGTATCATACGGCGTCTTCATGTGCCTTGAGTGCTCCGGCAAACACCGTGGACTCGGCGTCCACATCTCCTTCGTCCGATCCGTCACCATGGATTCGTGGTCGGAGATCCAGCTCAAAAAGATGGAGCTCGGAGGGAATGAAAAGTTCAATAGTTTCATTTCTCAGTACGGAATCCCTAAGGAAACCGACATTGTAGCGAAATATAATACCCAAGCCGCATCCGTTTATCGCGATCGCATCCAAGCCCTAGCCGAGGGGAAACCCTGGCGCGATCCTCCTGTTATAAAAGAAACCGTGAGATCGAATAAGAATACCGGGAATAGTTACGATAGTAAGCCCCCATTGAGCGGTGGCGGTGGTAGAAATGGTAGTTCAGGGAATAATAATACTGGGTGGGATAGTTGGGATAGTTATGATGATGGAGAGTATGCTGGAAACAATTCTAATTCCAACCTCAAGAGGAATAACACGGTAGGGGATTTTAGGAGTTCGGGTAACGGAGGCATTGCTCCGGCTCGATCGAAGTCCACCGAGGATATTTATTCGAGGTCACAGTTGGAGGCGTCGGCTGCTAATAAGGAGAGTTTCTTTGCCAGAAAAATGGTGGAGAATGAAAATCGTCCCGAGGGGCTTCCTCCTTCTCAAGGAGGGAAATATGTTGGATTTGGATCAAGTCCTGCACCAGCCCGGAGGAATACTAACACGGAAGGCGATGTGCTCTCAGTTGTTTCGCAGGTGGATTTTCTATTTTGTTTAAATGTATGCCATTTGTTCACCGTTTCAATGTGTGTGTAGTTGTTGATATTCTTTCATATATAGGGATTTGGTAAGCTGTCTATGGTAGCTGCCTCTGCTGCACAGTCGGCTGCAACTGTTGTTCAGGCTGGTACTAAAGAGTTCACTTCCAAGGTAGTTTCCGGTGTTTTTATTATAGGGAGAGCCCTTATTTATCTCTGGTAAAAAAAAAAGCAATTTTTTGATGAAGGCAAATTTAGTGAATTCTACATGCATTGTATACGTTGCAGTCTGTGTAAATTAATTGAATTATATATTTGGTCTACAATTCATGTTAGGAAATTTGGCTAATATTGAGGGGTCAAATCCAGTCCCTTTTTAATTTTTATTATTCTGAGTTATATCATCAGCAGTTTTGCGAATTCAATTTGTGATTTTGAGACTATGTCCTTCACCATCAATCAATCCTTTTTAACCTTCCTTCTAATTTTTTTAAGTATGTTATCATGGATATAATATTTATAATGGATCTTTGTGATTTGTGAAAGAGCTTAACATGGTGTTGGTACAAACTATTATTGATTGGAAAAATGCTTCTTTAGGTCATCAGATGTCCTTTATTGTTAATGTTTGTTTCAATTAGTTGATAGGTAAAACTTAGCAGTTTTCTTCAAATCTTTATACCATATCAGTCATTCTTGGACCATTTCTCGCGTCACATATTGAAATTTTCTAGTGCTGCTTCTGAGATTGTACCAATTAAGTTTTTAGAGTCATTGTACTGTTCCCCATTATTAGCTTCCTGGTCAGCTTCTCTGTCTCTTCATCTGTATTTGAAACCTGCAATTTCTGTTGAAATTTGGAGTCATTTCTATCTTGTATTTAAAATTAAAAGAAAGGATATCATAAAGTGGTTAAATTAGTATGTTGGAAGAGCACTGTTGCTTCTGTGATTGTTTGAGTGACTGGATGATTTTTCCCTTGCACTCATGTAATCAATAGTTTTTTTGCTAATGTGATAGTTGAATGATGGCTGGATGACTTTCCCTTGCATTCATGTAATTAATATTTTTCTGGTGGATCTTTCAACTAGAATTTATTTAAGGCGTACTATGTCAAATCTAACCTATTTACTGTATGTTGTTTTTTGAGACGCATGCCACCTGCTGCGAAGAATGTTTTGTGTTTTTGTTTCTTATTAAATAAGCCATTTACCTTAAATTTTTGTTCAATACGATCATCATCACCCTTAATGCTAGAGTTTGTTTATACATGTTTACTTGTATGCAATCTATTGGGATAGAATATTTGAAGTTCTTACAGAAGTGTACTCAGACCTATTGATTCACACTTAAGAATTTTAGGTACCTAAAAAGGTAATATACATTGTAGTTATAGAATTATAGGCTATAGCAAAATAGGGTATTTCCAATTTCCCAAATGATTTGTGCTAATACCTCTGTTATTTTATTTTCATACAGATAGCTGCAGCATTTCACTCAAAAGTGTGTATGTCAATGGATTTTGCATGAGTAGTATATATTCAAGCACGTTTCCTCTTTCGTTACTGTGTTTCAACTGTAATGCTAATATCTGTTGTATTCTAGTTTCCTAACGCCAAAATATGGTTTCATGTATCCATTCCATTTAACTTGTAATTTTCCTGTAGTTATACCTATCCCTCCTGTATAGTTCATGCTCATTTTCTCTTTTATAATGAGGAAAAACTTTGAACAAGTTCAGTTGGCATACAAATTCAAAAACTTCGATCTATAATAGGTCAAATCTCAGTGTCTTCTTGAAATCTTATGTGAAATAATTCATTTTCAATCCACATTACTTGTGATAAGGTGGTAACAGCTATTACAACTCTTTTCTCAGGTAAGAGAAGGGGGTTATGATCATAAGGTGAATGAAACTGTTAATGTTGTGACTGCAAAGACTTCAGAGATTGGGCAAAAGACATGGGGGCTTATGAGAGGGGTAATGGCATTGGCTTCCCAGAAGGTTGAGGAGTTCACTAAAGAAGGCTCTGGTTGGAAGAATGATGGCTGGGAGAGAAATGACAGTGTTAATAATGGTCACTATCAAGAGTATAAAAATGAACCACAAGGATGGAATTCTGCTGGTGGGGCCCAGGCATCATCGGATCGCCATTTTAACTCCGCTAGCTCTGGTTCTTGGGATGATTGGGATGCCAAAGACAGCAAGAAAGAAGAGCCACCGAAGGGTGTGGCATCCCATAATGGAGACAGCTGGGCAGGATGGGATGATGCTAAAGATGACTTTTACCAGAGTGCACCTGATCACAAGACGAGGGGTTGTACTGGAAAGCCAGATGGTGAGTGGAATGGAGGGTTTCTCTGAAGAGAGGTTAGCATACTTTATTTTAATGTTGTTTCAGATTTTTCTTCCCTCCACCCTGTTATAATTAAATTCTCTGCAAATGGCATGTGTTATGAAAATGTGGATAGTGTAATTGCCTGTAACGATTCTCTGCAAAATGCCCTTGAGAACCACAAGGACTGTTTTTTTGTGTTTTGGAACCCCCCTTTTCCCTAGATTTTCAGTAGAGACTCTCATTGGATTTGTAATCACTTACATTGCTATGTTGTTATTTACTTCTATATTTTTGTATTATAGAATACAATGTGAAACATTGAATAATTGTTTATAGGGATATGAGTTGAAGATGCATTTCTGGCTAGATTTTCAAGTAGTTGTACCATTTGATTCTCATTCTAGTTGGTAATGTCAATTAGCTCAAGTGTGTATGACTATAATAGGTCTAGCCATATATTTACCATACATATTGTTTTGTGTGATCCTACTATGGTAAAAAAATAAATTGGATGCTCTTAGGATTTGTGGTTTTGGCTGTGTGTGGATGAGAGTGGTGGACGAATGAGAGAGAAAATTAAGTGGATCGAGAGTAGTGTATGTCTAATTACGCCTCTCGTTTGATAGCACATATTATATCACCATTTACATGTTTGGTAGCCCATACTTTGTTTATGTAAAAAGCTGAAAGCCCGGTTACATGTATTGTTGCTCTTCACATTAATTGTAAGGCCAAAAACGTGGTATAAATATTAAGGTTTGGACAGTGAATCAAGATAATAATGAGCAATTAAGAAAAAACCCTTCATGTTCCTTAGACTTCTCCCCGTTTCCATTCCTGTAAAAATCAATTCTGCTCTTCCCTATAATCTGCATAAATTGTCTACGTATGTAACTCGTCGTCCAGTATCTCACTCATTCTCTCTCGAAATTGAAGAACCCTATAATTATTCTCTCAAAATCTCCATATTATTCAAAGATTTCAATTCAAAAAATTAGAAGAACCTATAATTCTTATGTCTCAAATCCAACACAACTTCTACTTCTCATAATAGATGAAATCACATAGCCATATCTGTCTTCTGTTGCGCTGTAGAAAACATTAATAGTTGCTTCTCTGAATTGCCATTCATTGTCAATCACAGTCGTATAAGGATAAAAGAAGATTTCGAGTGAGATTCAGAAGACTTGCAATTAATAGACGAAGAGGGGAATGTGTTTGCCAAATCGAAATGATCGATCTACCAATCATCATTTGATGATGCGTTAATGGGAGAGTCGTGGTGTAATGGCCAAAAATTTTTCTTATAAAATTTCTGCATATATGGAGCACAGAAGACAGGAAAATTGAATTACCTTCTTTATTTATTAGTTTTTGGATATTTAATTTTCCTTTCCTTTTTTATAAATAAATTATTAACTTTATTTTGACACATAACTGCCCAAATTATTAATTTTGTCATTTATTATAAATATTTCACAAAATAATTAATTAATTAATTAATAATAATAATAATAATAAAAAAAACACGTTAATTCAATTTTTCGTATATATTATTTAATGGATGACATAAAAATAAATTTAAATGATACATCCATTATTTTGAATATAATTATAAATATATTAAGGGGCTGTTTGGTTGAGCCTTTACACGACAATGAGAATTAAATAAAAAAATGAGATGTTTGGTCCATAACTTTCATTTCAATGAACAGTAAATGATTCCATGAAATTTGAAAATCACCAATGAGATGAATGACTATGATTCCAGCGTGTGAGTTTCACTCCACTTCTCCATTTCATTATCACTCCTATTTTTCATTTATTTATTTTGTTTTATATGAAATACATAATATTAATAATATTTTTTATTTACATTCAATTAAAATTTTTAAAAAATGTGTTAAAATTTAATTTCATACCTAAAATTTTGAATAAACCAAACAAAATAAATGACTATAATAGTGATTTCAAATATTAAACAAATACTACACTTATAATGTTCATACATATTCCAATTCCTTAATACTTTCATTGCTATTCTCATTCTCATTCCTCAAAACATACCAAACACCCCCTAAGGGCATAAAGTAATTTACATTTTTTATACACAACACTAATACTCCCTCCGTCCTACATATTTTTACCCACTTTCCATATTGGGGTGTCCCACATGTTTTTACCAGTTTCATTAATGCTAAAAACACATTATTATTTTACCTACTTTTTACATTTTATTCATCATTCCCAACATCTTTATTTATCTTTTTACATTTTATTCATCATTCCCAACAACTTTATTTACTTTTTCTCTCAATATTATTAATTTATCCTTATTTTTTTACATTACATATTATAAAAAATAACACTTCTTAATTTCGTGCTCATACAAATGGATAAAAATACACTGGACAGAGGGAGTATTATCTACCAAACACTATATAATACTATTATTACCACCTTTTATATATTATATCAAACAAACACATTTGTTCATATTACCTCCTTATATTAACATATATAATACTTACTTCAATAATACTTTTTTATCTAACCTAATCTATTAAATGAGACGTTAGAGTATTGAGCATTTAGTAGAGTGAAAATATAATATGTACACATCTTGATGGCCTTGGTCATGGTATGTGCAAAAGATGGATGGAAAGAGGTTGGTCATCCCAAAATGAACATATAATAATTACATCTCTTGGATGAAAAGGGGTTGGGTCATCCCAAAATGAACACATAATAATTACATCTCTTGTGCGCTCGGTCTCACAATATATTTAAGGGTATAAATTTTGTTTCAAATGATATGCATTTTAATTTATAAGAGTATTATTCCTTTATTAAAAAAGTTAATTGAAATATAAATGATATTAATGTTTGAATAATATATATATATTTTTTTGAAAAATTAAAGGAGTATAAGTGTTTATGCTAAATGGTACTCCGTCCGTCCCATAAATAAATTTACATTTACTATTTTTGTCCGTCACACAAACAAGTTTACACTCCCAAATAAGAAAATACACACAAATCAATAATCACACAACACAATTTAATTTTAAAATTATCACCCCTTTAAAACAAATATAACTTACTTTATAATTTATTTATTACCTAAAAATATCAAATTACTCCTAAAAGTAAAGTAAAAGATAATTTTTTCTTAAACTCCGTATTTACAGTAACCGTGAATTTAAATGTGGGATGGATGGAGTACGATATTTAATATGTGGGATGGAAGGAGTACGATATTTAATATTAAAGGACGACCTTTATGAGGTCTTTGGATCTGAACGCATGGTGCACCATGGTGTATGAATTTAAATTTGTGCACCTACATTTAAAATAAAAAATACAAAAAACATATTTCCTCCATTTAATCATAATGGTTGCATTTGTTTTTTTTTTTTTTACAGAGATTGAGGATTATAAATTCATATGCAATGAGTTGAAAAATAAGTACTAATATTTTAATGTATAATGGATGTATTAATATTGTACGTGGGCTCAATGAAGGTATATTAATTATTTTGTGTAAGTTTCGTTTATAGAAAAGGAAAATGTAACTATTTAATGTATCAATAAACATATTTTATTTGTATAGGACAAGTCTTGTGTGAGACAGTCTCACGGTGAGATAATTTTACACTTTATAATTAATTATCACTTTTACTATAATGTTATCACTTTTCATTTGTACTATAAATTGTTCATGAAAAAATATTATCACTTTTTATCTATCTCACAAGATTTTGTCATCTATATCATTCATATTTCAGGGTTATTCTGTGGTACACCTAAAATTTTATAGGGTAAATGTAGTGATGTAGTTGGTAGTTAAGTGTTTTTATTTTTAATTATTTTATTTTATTTAGTTGTTAGAATTAAATATAAACATGATCTAAGGCTATGTTCACTTTGGGTTTGTTCATCCAGTTTTAAATTTAATAAATCACCTTAAATCTCCTCTATATATACCCTATTAACATTTACCCACCCCCTACAATATATTCTCTCTCCTCAATTAATATTTTTTTCTTTCTTTTTCTCTCATCTTCTCTCACCTCAATTAATACTTGATTTGACATAAAATTTAAACATACCATACTTAAACCCAAAACAAACATAATAAATATTCCTATAGAATAACACTATTTACTGATTTATTAAGTCAATCTAATATCAAAACAAACACCACCTAATGGTTTAGGTTATTCAGGTGCACCGGATGCACCCGTCAGTTCGACTCCATAGTATTTCAATCTGTTTCACGATAACGTTTCACAATAACTTTGTTTGAAATACTTCAATTTTTTCTTTATTTTAAAAAATGATCTAAAAAAAAAGTTACACTTTAAATGGACATTTGTAAACACTGAAATAGTTGGGTGGTAAATACTAAATACCCGAAACGAGCGGAAAAACAAAATTCGGATTTCCAAATGAAAATATTTCCCCCCTTTAATCCACCACATTAAAAAACCACAATCCGGACCTTTCAATTCTCCACCGTTGATAAACTCCTTATCAACGGTCAGATCACCTAGTGATCGGATCGCCATCTCCAGCCTTCAAATCAAATTCAATCCAACGGTCCTCAATAATCACTAAGCCCGACATCCTCCATATATAAATACACACATCTCCCGTTCAGAATGCTCACCCATTTCATCAATCGAACCAGCAAACCGCCATCTCCGATTGCACAATGTCTGGCCGTGGTAAGGGAGGCAAGGGTTTGGGAAAGGGAGGCGCGAAACGACACCGTAAGGTGCTGAGGGATAACATCCAGGGAATAACGAAGCCGGCCATCCGTCGTTTGGCTCGAAGGGGCGGCGTGAAGCGCATCAGTGGTCTCATCTACGAGGAGACTCGTGGTGTTCTTAAGATCTTCCTCGAGAATGTAATTCGTGATGCCGTTACCTACACAGAGCATGCTCGTCGGAAAACTGTCACCGCCATGGATGTCGTTTACGCTCTCAAGAGGCAGGGCCGTACCCTCTACGGCTTCGGCGGTTAGGGTTGCGTCGGTGAGTGTTTCTTTCTGTAAATGGCCTAGATTTAGGGCTTATGCTTGTTGATTTGGGGATTTTAGCTTATGGCTTGATTTGTAATGTGATCTATATTAGATCTTCAGTTTATCGGGTTTAAATGAAATCTTTGTGTTTCTCGCTAGCAAAAAGTCTTGAATTAGATGGTGTTTGTGAAGCTCATGACTTCAATTAATTCTTGAATTTATGAAATTACTATTGCAGTGTTTAACCTGATTAATATCTTGAAACTTAGAAAGTAATTTGTTTAATAATTGGAATGGGTTATCCTTTTCGGGAATAGAATAAGGGAGTGTTTTGTTTGGTATTGAGTTAATAATATCAATGGATCTTATAAATATCACTAAAATTAGTTATATTGGTGAGCTTATGTATTTTTTAAATTCCATTAATAAACAAATAAAAAGCAAGTGATGTGTTTCAATCTCTCGAAATTGAAAAAAAATTTGAGGGAAATGTCATATTCATATTCCAAACACTCAAAAGAGTATTATATAGCAGTATTACTTATTAATTTAATGTTAACTAAATACTTTCAAGAATATTAAAAAAGTTACATTTGTAAAAGAGCAAAAAAATCAAATACAATTACCATTTTTCTATATATTTTATTTTTAAAAAAAATCACCTATACTTCATCTATATACTCCTTCCGTTTCACATATTTTTACCATTTTTTATTTTGGGATGTTTCACATATTTTTGACCATTCTATTTTTGGCAAAAATATATAATATTTTATTATTATATAATATTTTATTATTTATTTTTCATAATCCCAACAATTTTAATTACTTTTTACACTGTATTAATCATTCACAATAATTATATTCACTTTTTCCTTTTAAATTATTAATTTATCTTTATTTTTTCTTACATTATATATTAAAAAAATAAAATGTCTTAATTTTCGTGTTCGTACAAATGGGTAAAAAATACTCGGGACAGAGGGAGTAACATATTTTATAATTTATTTATTATAAAAAATACTATAATATCTTTAAAAGTTACTTCCTCCGTATCGTTTCAATGTTTACGTTTGTTTTTTGCGTTTCAATGTTTACGTTTGTTTTTTGCACGTTGATTAAGAAGTATAATATTTTAATAGATAGTGAATGGAAAAGTATAATATTTTAATAAATTGTGAGGGGAAAGATAATATTTAATGTAAAGTGGGTAGGTGTATTAGTGTTGGTTGATATATTAATTATTTTAGGTGAGTCCCATATTTCAAAAAGAAAAACGTAAACATTAAAATGAGACGCGCAAAATAGAAACGTGGATATTGAAATGAGATGGAGGGAGTATTACTTTTTTGGGTAAATTACCAAAACTCCCCTCGAGGTTTGTCCAAACTACCAAATAAATCCCGTGGTGGTTCCGGTTCGGAATCGAAAATCGGCGGTTCCAACCAGAATCGGAACCGGCGGTTCTGGAACATGTGAAAATCAAAACCGGCTATATATGGTTCGATTCTGGTTCTTCATTTTGTGAAACCGGAACCGGCGATTCCAGTTAAAATCGGTGGTTCCCGGTTGGAACCGGCGGTTTTTCAATTTATTTATTTATTTTTTCCGTTTTTAGGTTGAATGGAAAAAAAAGGTTGAAAAGAAAAAAAAATCGGATCCGGCAGTTCGAACCGGAATCGGCGGTTCCAAACTGGAACCGAAACCGTCCTACCCTCGGTTCGGTTCCGGTTCCACATTTTTCGGAACCGGCGGTTTGGAACCGCCATGCATGTCTAGTCCAAACTATCAAATAAACCCTGTGGTTTGAAAAATTACCAATTACCCTCTGTAACTTGTTTTTTATTTGAACATTAATAAAAATACATTTTTTTCTTAAAATAAAGTAGGATGGAAAAGACATCAAAATTCATATATTTAACATTGTATTTTTAAATTTCACTATTTTTTAAAATATTTTTTTTAAAGGGGTAATTGATAATTTTTCAAACCACGGGGTTTATTTGGTAATTTGGACAAACCTCGAGAAGGATTTTGGTAATTTACCCTACTTTTTTTAATCTCCGTGCCGGAAGAGACATGCAAAACTTTTGTGGGATAGTGGCAGTAGATGTTAAGCTTTATTATTTGACATATTAATTTATTATAAATCAAATACTTTTAGTAGTATAGTACACGATTATCACTGTTATCGAATGAATATGAATATACTTGTAGAATTTCATTTAATATCATCCATTCTTTTATAAGGAGCAGAATTAAATCATATTGAGTATTTAGGAGGTAATTTGGGATTTTCATGTTCCTCCATGAATATAACATGATAATAATGGTTGCTCAAAATTTAATAATTAGAAATCTTAAAAGAATAATTCTTGAAAGACCAAAAATATCCTTACGTAACAACCCCATCGATTAAAATACCAAATCACATTTGAATTTGTGCATCTATCAACCGGAAATGAGACTCATATTATAAGGAGACTTGGAGAAAAAATAGAGTACTGAGTGTTTGGTGATTAAACTATATTTACCAATAAAAAAAAATTCTTATAAAAATAAATAGATTATATATTACACGGATCATTTTAGTGGATTCACATTCCATATTTGTACCATGGAGATGAAGGTCCTGGTACATATTAATGCGATAACTCTACCGAATCAAGAGTGCAATACTCGAGCTTATAGTGTAGTACCATAAATCATGTCTCCAAATCAAGCTTACTTTGCGGCAGAGTCTGTCGACGCGATGCAGGTTGAAGAGAAACCTCAGACGCCTGCATCTTTGAATTCCAAGACTTCTGCCTTGTGTTTCCAACTGCAATACATAATATATTCAAGAAAATTCGAAAATTCTCAATTACTGATTAAGTTACAGAAGCTGAATCCAGGATTTAGTAAGCATTCCAGCTTTTTGGTACACACTCATCATTAAACTGGCTATGATCTTTACTGATGCATAATCTAAGTGGAGCAATGTAAGCATTTTCATAGAGAAACTACATTTAAGTTGTAAATAAACTGGGGGACCAAATAAGACGAGGGAGCCGCAGGAAAGCAAGTAGAGTTTCTTAGAAACATTCATGATCAAGGTTAACCATCCACCATCTCCATCAGGAAACAATAAACAATAACAATTTTCTGCAAAGAAGGTATTCACAGATAGTGCAGTCTTTTAACCAGCTTTATGGCTACGAAGATACTAATATTCAGTATGTGAACATGTTGTTGTTGTTGAGTATAAAGTAAGTATCAAGTTCATGTACCTGAACATTTTGGAGTGCTCTTGACACGAGTGCATAATTTCTTGTTCTCTCTTTCCTCTGTAATTAGTTTGCTACCCTTAGCTGCACGGGTGAAGACAGTGAACTATCAAATTCCCACTCAACATCCTCCACTTCGATCGATTCAAGAGAACTGCTTTTCCTTGGCTTTCCTTTTGATTTCAAATTATTAATTTCAGTTTTTTCTTGAGCAACAGAGCGTGTGACCCTTTTCTGAATCAACGTTCCCGTCTGAACGTCTGGTTGCACATTATTCTTTTCAGACCCTACCTGAGCAGCAGAACGGGTCTGTCTTTTTGGATATCTCTGCTTTTCTGCATTTTGAATGAAGGATACTTTCTGCAGATTATCTGTAATGAATATTCCATCTCTCCCCAAGAGATTACTTTCATCCTTGTCAGAACCTTCACTGGTCTCACCATCAATTAGTGAAGTCTGCAGTTTTTGTTTATTTGACAAACAATTTTGTGAAACTATAGAAAACTTGGAAGAAGTGCCCAAGTTTGTACACTTGGAATGCACGTTATCCTTCACATCAATTTTCTCTACTCCTTCAATAGACGATTGATCAACTCTTCTGGCTCTAGTCACCTGTAACTGTGTCTCATTGCTGTTGCTCATCTGAGTAACTTCATTCTTTCCATTAACCTTTTGAGCTCTTGCACGAGTAAACCTTGAGTGAGATTGTTGAGTAATCTTCTTTTCCTTATCCATTTCATCTATTTGTGCCCCAGATGACAAATTAGAAACATAAACTGTATGAGGAGCATTTGATGTTGGAAAGAGCTTCTTCACGATGTTCTGAAAGTCTGGACTTTTGCCTTCTGATGTAGCTGATATATTAAGGGAGGAATCCTCTGCATATGATGATCGATCAACAGCAGAAAAGCTACAGCATTCGCTCGGACTTTTAGGGAATTCTGATCTTAATGAAGCGAGAGCTGCACGAGCAGCAAGAGGACTGAGATATCCGCTTCCTTTGAACTCCACTTCAATTGATGGTATGCAAACTTGAGGAAATTCCACTGTTGTCTCCGTAGCGTGTTTATTCTCACTCCCATAAAAACCATTTAATTTTCTCAGGAATGGGAACGTGGTTTGTGGGTCTTTCAAGGAAGAATCAATTGTCGGGGCAGCATGACTGTGTCCCTTTACATCAACTGAACACAAAATTTTCTTCATAAATCATCCTTAACATGGAAATCACAAATCAAGGATTAAATAAAGGCAACAATGCAAGTGTCCTGCAAATAATTACACCCACTCTATAAACTACCTTAGGAGTATCTACTCCAGGATTTGAACAGGGCAAGGTGAAACTATTAGTACGATTAAAAAATCATTCCTTTCCTCATTGCATCAAATCTATTGATGAAACTGTACATTCTTTCCTGTAATGAGAGACCACAAAAGCAACTGAATCATACTGTTGTCTACTTGGTTGAAGAGTATTGTCATTTCACTAATTCAAGAAGGGTACAAGTCATTTCTTTTCTAAATAAGTCTCCAGATCTATTTTCATTTAGCAGCAGTGATTCCCTAGAACTAAAATAAAAGCAACCCATAAATAAATTAACTATTTATTTACCTCCAAAAGATGTGCATGATTAGATACTTTTCAATATCTTCATAACTCGAAGAGTATATTCACATTATTAAAAGAAATAAGAAAAACTTTGCCAATAAATATTTTGGAAAGCAGAATGCAGTTTTCATCTTCCTGCCAAAAAACAGAGTCTGTTGAAATCATACCCCGAGAAATATCTGTTGAATGACTTATCTCTTTTATCTGTTTTTCTAGGATCACATTTATATCCATTTCAGAATTCATCCCATCAGCAAGCACTGGACATTGTGTTGCGTCTAAATCATTTAGGGACTCCATCATGCCGAAGAAAGTAGAAATGGTTGGATGAAGCTCAATACTTTTTGTAGCTAGTTTCATGATTGAACTAGATGGCACTGTCGATGCTTCTTCATCATTGGACTGGTGAAGCCATTTGATTCTGAAAGAACATCTGCAGTGGATCCTCTTTGAATGCCTCACTCGAATTGCCTGTTAATTTAAGCTTCTTGAATGTAAAGTGTGCAGCAGGAAAAAGAACTTCAGCAAAATAAAAAAAATTAAAAATTATCACATCAAAAAAGATTGAGATTTCCATATATTTAACATACATCAATATATGATAAACACCTATAATTTAGATTTCCAGAAGGTAGTAAGATCCAGCAATTGGTATTACGAAGGAAACAAAACTAGTATACTTAAAAGCATGTAGGTGATTAATATTGAGAGCAAACTAAAAAACACAGTTCAAGAAGATCAAAATTGGAAAATAATCATCACAAATGAAGCAAGATCCAACAGAAACAAGCATATCGTTATTTCATGAAAGTTTCCCCACCTTCCCACAACTCTTTCATACCCACCTGTTCATCTCATACGGTCACCATAGTCTATAACGTATAATGCGGTTAACAGGGAGAAAATATAATATACAAACTAGATAAATTGCCGATATTTTCACAAATACTACAGGCCAATGAGCAAAGAGTTAAGCAGTTTTTACTTGAATAAAGCTGTGGATTTGCTGATAGATGGTAGTTCTCTTTCCACATCTATCATATAACATCAATTTGAAATAATAAAATTTTGATGCAGAGCTCCCATACTTAAGTTAACGTTCTATAATGTGCTGAATTCAGTATTTCTTTTTTCTTCCCAACAAGGCCTTCAACACTACGTTTTCTGCATACTAGTTCTCACAAAAGAATAACATAAAAATAAAGGAAATGTACCTTTTCAACACAAGCATCATAGAAAACACCCTTAACATGTGAATTTGAGGTGGCAAGCACACGTTCACCTTGTTTGATAGAGGAGCAGTCGTCACCTTGTAATGGAAGAGAACGAACTCGAATGCGCTTAAATATTTCCTGTTTATCATTGATTGTTTCTTGAAAATTGTTGTCTCCATATATCACAATAAGCCCCGATCCTTCGTAACTGCATGATTAGGAAAGTTTAACTACATTCCATGTATTGCAAATTTAATACATTAAAGTACTTATCAAAGGCATTGTTAATTTCTCTTGAAAATTTTATGAGCTCGTTTATTTTAACATTCCAATTTAAGTAAATTTCAAACTCATTTTGTACTCTATACAATCCAACTCGACTTTACTCGACTACACAAAGGCCCACACAAGAGTATAACATATGTGCAATGCAATCTCAACAAGAATTCTAGAACAATATGTTAATATGATCACTCGATCCTCCTAAACTCAACCATGCAGTTACTCAAATTTTAATAGAAATTAGTGCTCGAGAAGCATAAGCTCACACAAATAGTCAGATTAACCACTGATCAAATAGTGATTAATTAGTTCTGCATTCTTCATTTCACAACACTTGACCATATGATATGAGATTACAGTATTGAGAAGTGAAACTAAACTCATTTAATCACGGATATGATCAACTCTAAAATTACTGTTAAACCTCAAATCAAAATTTAGCACACTGTACTTTCTTAAACGGATACGGATCGAGGAGGATAAGAAAAAAATCAAGTGAAATAGAATGAAAAGGAAGCGACCAGAGAGAGATCTGGCAAGGGTGCCAAGAGAAGCTGTCACTGCGCATAGCCTCGAGCTCAACGACGTCGTCTCCGTAGCACACACCATCGGCCATTACTTGGAGCTCAGAGCCACCGCTAGTGGTCAGAATAATTTTTGGTATTAAAAGAAGGGAATAGAGAGAGAGAGATTTTTTGGAGCAACTAACAGTAACAGGTAGTGTGGTTTAATGGAGCAAAGAAGAGTGCTTGACCATTGTGAAGTTGGAGTGGAGAATTGGATTTGGGGATGAAGATGTTGCAGAGAAATTTAATAAGTATTTTTATTACTTTTTACCCCGGATTCTTTTACTGTTTATGTGTAACATTTTTGTTGGACTCCAGGGATGACAGGTAGAAAAAAAAAAAAAAAAAAAAAGAAAGAAAAATGATAGTACACAAAATAGTGCAAGAGATTTCTTAAATGAAAAAAGGCTTAGATTAATGAAAGAGTCTCGTATGAACTCAGTTTCACACAAACTTTTCCTAATTAGAAATGGTAAAAATATTTACACTCTAAAATGTTCTAAACCCTTAGGATAAATATTAAACCTAAATTATATTTGTTTTGAGTTTATATTGTTTGAAACTATTAAATAGTGTTATGTGTTTGTTATGGATTTTTAGTACGGTAGATTTTAACTTCATATAAAATTAATGTATAACAAATATGTGGTAATATATATTCCATTTGCTTTTTGATACGTAGATTAAAGAGTATTATTATTTAATATGTAGTGAGTAGTTGTATTAGTAAGAGTGTGAGTTCCAACATTTAATTGTATTAGAGGGGTATATAGGTCCCATGTATGTAAAAAATAAAATAAAACTCTTTGGGTGAGACGACCAAAATGGAAAAATGACCCTCTTAGCCTGAGACGGAGAGAGTATAAAAGTGTGTTAAATATTGTGAGAGATGATAGGAGATGAGAGAGAGAAAGAGATAAAATATATAAAAAATGCGAATAGGTTAAGGATTAATTCCAAACCTGCATTGTATAAAAAACACAACATCTCTTCGATTAAATAGACCCCCAAACCTTTTGCAGATTCATTCCAAACTTGTATTGTATAACAAACATGTTACATCCTAGTCCATAAGTTCTAGAATTATCCAACTGTGTCCGAAAGTTTTAAAATATTCGTTCATTTGCCGATAATTTTAAACTCCTTTGTGCTATAAGTCCGATATTTAAAGTCATTGTACCTTGGAGGCAATTACTATAGTTCGTAAGCACCATAGTAGCGATTTCATCTTAAAAAGAAATAGTGCAACTCTTGATTCAACTTTACAAAGGAAATCTTACTCCATTTTTTAAATACTACCCCGTATACCCGACAATCTTAAGACGAAGTTTTAATATTTAAAGATGACTACTACTGTATCTACTATTGTTTCTACTGCACATGTTCACGCTGAGAGACCATCTAAGTTCGATGGAACGAAATTTTAGCATTGGCAAAAAAAAATGATGTTCTACTTAACAACACTCAATCTCGCTTGTTTTCTAATGAAAGTCGCCCCAATTGTTGCAAAGATGAATTTGACAAACAAAGAAGATTGCAGTTCATGCCTGAAAACTTAACGACTTTCTGTGCCGAAACTCCATGACACGACCCACCTTACACAACTTATAATTCAAATACTATTTAACATAAACATCATCGTTATAAAAAAAACTGCATATATTTTTTTTTTCACATAATATGCTTATAACCAACACAATCACACCAGTTCAACATACGTGACTGGTTTCTGATACCACTTCAAACCAGACAAACTCGCGACAATACTTATTATATTACACAACCAAAACATCAGCGGAAACAAAATAAACCCACGGTCTAGCCCAACAGGTCATCATCTATGTACATCCGCTCAAAACCTTGAAGGAGCTCCACAGCTTGCACAGTCACATCACAAACTCAATCATCAACTGGCTCACCTACAATGCATAAACTAGTGAGATAAAAATCTCAGTAAGTAGAAATCATGCATGTCCGTGCATGAAAATGTATTTAGTTTTCTATCGCCTATGTCCTAATTTTTTTTTCTAATTGATCTCTTTTATTTTGAAAATTGTTCACGTTGCGGGATCCCCACGACACACTTATGATATGCACCCCAAAAGAGCTCAATGGGGATGATTTTTTCCGAACCCCGAAATAGTGCCGAGAACGATTTTTCCAAACTCTGGCAAAGTGGTGGGGACGATTTTTCCGAACCCCTAATAAAAAAAATATCGGGAACGATTTTTCCGAACCCTGACAGAGATGCATATATAGTGGCCGCACACACCATTAGTATCTTATTAATTTTGAGGAAAACACTTTTCATGTTTATGCATGGTATGTACCCAAAACAATTAAACGTGCATCATAAACCATTTATAATATCAATATCAACATTTAATCACCATAAAGCAACAACTTAATTTCAATTTACACAAATCCACTTCTGAAATAACAACTTCACTTCAATCATATAAATCCATTTATAGAATAACCACTTCACCCTGGAATCACACGGATCTCTTTTTGGAATAAAACTTTATATTGGATCCCACAGATCCTTATAACCAATATTTTCTCAAACTATATAAATATATTTGCAACAGTTTTCAATCACACAGATCTATATAGGATAATAATAATATTTCCAATCACATAGATCCACAACTTGTATCACAAAATTATCACAAATAATTTACATATACTATTGTTAAATATGAACCCTACTTTCTCCAAATCACATAAATACACAGCTTGTATAACAAATTAATCACAAATAATTCATATCGTAATTAAACTAATTACAAATAATCCATAATATAATTATCACATATTAATTACAAATAATTCACAAACAACATGTTTATGCATTGTAGTTGGACTTCTACTTACCTGGATTCCGATAGTAATATAAACCCCGTAAAGAACTGTAACTAATTCGCTCCGACACGCACGTTTCGGCGTGCTCCCTCTTCTCTTTCTCTTCTTCCTCTCTCTCTCTCCTCTCTCTCTCTTTCTTCTCTCTCTCTCCTCTCTCTCCCTTTCTTCTCTCTCTCTCTCTCTTTTTTAGATACTTGTTGCTGCTCCCTCAATTACATAAAGGAGGAAATAACCCCGTATATATATACATCAGTGATTTAGGTCGGTAATTCAACCTCATCATATTATAATTATTTTTTTTTAGATGACGGCTGATTTGCAGCCATGCATGCATTCAAATTTGGCTGCTATTGCCAACTCAACTTGCAGCCACCAATTTTGACTTTTTTTTATTATTATATAATAATTAAAATACGTGTGATGCTTAATAATTAAAAAAAAGTGTATTTATACACATAAAATAATTTACTTATATATCCAAATTAATGCACGTAAATATTTATGCACCCATATATTCACATATTGTCATCATGTTTATCACGTATGTATCAAATAAAATGTAAAGATAATTAAAATGTAAAAACAATTATCACATAATTATAAAATGCACATAACAAAAATTAAATTATATTGGCACATGAGTAGTGAGAAGCTCGGGTATCACACTCCATTTTTAAATAGGTTAGATGACTCAGTGTATAATGTGTATACATATATTAAAACTTCTAAAGAACTATGAGAGCCACTTAAAAAGAAGTACAAAGTGGATGACAAAGGAATGAGAATCGATCAAGAACGGAATTCGATCCAAGATTTAAGTGTCGAACCCTTGGATCCAATGTTCTTCAAGCCTAATTTTTACACCGTGAGACATTTTACAGACATAAAAATCATACTCTACGATGAACTGAAGTTTTCTTAAAGTTCTAGAGAATTGATTGTGTTTGATTCTTCAAAGAGAATCGATTAAGAACGACATTTGATCTGGGAAAGTGCTAAAGCCCTCGAATCCAACATTTTTCAAGTCAAGTTTTACACCCTTGAATTTTCTATGAAGATCAAAAACGTCATAGTTGTCTGAATCCTGTCAGCACTATGAGATATGAGGTATAAGAAAAATAAAGAAATTACTCGTGACCTAAGAAATTGGAAAGAGAGCTAAAATTTAAAGATTTTTGAAAATTTTGTCAGCACTGCGCGACCTCATCGTTTTGATAATAACTTCGCATCCAAACCCCAATTTTGGTAATTTTTGCGCTAAAACGATTTTTTTCATGTGGCTTTCAAATCATATATCGCATGAAGCGATCATTTGTTTTCTTCATGGTCGTATGTTTTCACATAATTAATGCACGATGACTCTCTTCATGGTCGTGCATTTTTACAGATTACATTCACAAGTTTTTTCAATTCAAGGCCTAAAGATGGATAAACTATCAATGTGGAACCGAATTATTTTTTATATCAATTAGGGGCCTAAAATATGGAGTATAAAACTATCAATTAATGACCTGAATTTAGCATTTATTGTCTCTTATTTTATCAAAATTCAGAGCCTAAATTCAAGTTTCGAATGAATAATTTTATGGAATATATATCAAACCCTTAATTGATAGAAAAAAAAAATCCAATCCTTAAATTAACAGTTTACCCATTTTCAGGTCTTGAATTGAAAAAAATTATAACCTTTTGGGGGATCAAATTTCTATTACATTTATTCATGTCATCGAACTAGACCATTTAACATGTTATTTGCTCGTAGAGGTGTTAAAAATAAATGAGCCTCTCGGTGGCTCGGCTCGATAAAGTTCGAGCTCGACTTAACTCGTGATTTTTCAAGATTGAGTTCAAGCTCGTCTACTGCTCGTTACATTATCGAGCCGAGTTCGACTCGATAAGACTTAATATTAATAATAATTAATATAAATAATATCTTATTTTCTAATTTGAAAAAGTTATAATTATAATTATTTAATTATTTTAATGTGTGGTTGATATTTATTTGAGAAATAAATGAATTGGATTATGACTAAATTATTTTCTATTTCATTATTTTAATGGGTGACTGAAATTTATTTAAAAAATAAATTATTAAAATTGAATTTATTCTGCTTTAATATATAAAAAAATATAAATATAAATATATATGTTAAGATTAAGATATTTAAGATAATTGCTCATAAATAAATCGCATATTGAAAGAGATATACACTGGTCGACGGTCGACCAATTAAAACCCCTTACCGTTGAAAAGTAAAATATCTTTGACCCTTAACTAATATACGAGTTTAACTTGGTATACGGTGTATTCAAGAAATCTCAATTTTTAGATCACTTTTTAATTTAATCTTTACTATATAAAAAAAATAATTAAAAGAAATTAATAAATATCCACTATTTATTACTTTTACCAGAATAACTCCTAATATACGTATCTTCTTCAAAAAAATAAATAAATTAATATACGTATCTTTTCTCAAAAAAATAAAATAAAAATACGTATCTAATCCTACGGTTGCTAGGAGTTTCGAACATTCTAGAACACGAGATCAACGCAAGTGCCGAACCGAGACGAGCGCGGAGCAACAGCACCACTATAAATACTCGCCCAGGTTCTACTACGTTCTTCCTCTCTGTAAACCCTACCGCCTCCCAATTTTAAGTTTTCTACGTATGCTTCTGCACTCGACTGATTCTCGCCGATATCTTCAGATCTAGCATTAGAACTCAATGGCTGGAAAGGGTGAAGGTCCGGCTATCGGAATTGATCTCGGGACGACGTATTCGTGCGTCGGAGTTTGGCAACACGACCGTGTTGAGATCATCGCTAATGATCAGGGTAATAGAACGACGCCGTCGTATGTCGGTTTCACAGACACCGAGAGGCTTATTGGCGATGCGGCGAAGAATCAGGTCGCTATGAACCCCACCAACACTGTTTTTGGTAAGATCTACTTTCATACTAATTGGCTATTTTGTGATTTATTTAGATATGGTTTTGCTAGCCGTTTGTAATTATCTTGGATTTTAAGATGGGTCAATATTGTATCTGGTTATCCTTATTATATACTCCAGTTAAGATTATTTGTTGATGTTAAAGGCGCGAAGGCACAGTGCTTTTGGTGCCCAAAAGTGAAATAAGAATAGGAGTGAACATGTCATATGTAGAACATAATTACTTATGGAATATAATCACTAAATAAATTGAATTTTTATTAAACAAAGTAAAACAAGTGACCTAAATATGAATCGCAGATTACAATAAAGCACAACGTCAAATAATCAATCTTTACTGACAAGATGCTCATAAAAATCTAATTTTGGTTCTCTGGGCTGGAGGGTGCGTGAGTGCTGGCTATTAGCAGTTGGCTGGGAGTACGAAGGAGATCGTAGTGGCAAAGGGCATTAGCTTGTGGGAGGGAATGAACCTTATAATTTTTTACATGAACCCTTGTTAGTAATTTTTAAATTTGGTTGGCTTTCAAAAAAAAATTTTTTTTTTAAAAAATTTCGGTTTGTTTCTCTAATGAAAAACCCTTGTATAACGCTTCAAAATCTTGGAAAAAAGCGTAATTTTCAGTTCCTGAGGTAAGCTTAAGGCTCTGGCGGTGCTCAACTTTGGATTAGTGCCTCATGACATCTTTGTGTCAAAAATAAAGCCTTGGCCTAGTCGTGCCTTAGGATTAGTGCCTTGACACCGTTAATTAAAAGTTGAGCCTTTAATAACTACAGTTGATGTTACACATGAATCTATTCTGTAATCAAAATTTTCTGACATTTTAATAATTGTTCATTGTTATGTATATTGTGTTTTTCAGTAGTGATATTACATGGTTTGTCTGACTTGGGAAGCCACTGCTTCTTATATTTCAAAACATCATTTTATTTTTTATGAGTTATGTTGTCCATGAATTAATAGTTAAGTTCATATAATTTTTGCATACTTTACCCATAACTAAGTATTTTACATTAGCAATCACTTATTATTTTCGTGGCTTGGTTCATGTTAACAGTACATTATATGTTAGACAGGCAGTATTTTTATTTTGATAACCTGTCTCTTTGTCCAGTGTTGAGTTCAATCCCTATATGAAAAAGTGTGTACGGTCACTGTACACTTGTTGTTGCTATATTACTATTTCTTGCTGTAGATGAGGGTTTACTCTTGCCTATATTGGAGTTTATGTTTTCCTCTTGATGTTTTTAAACTACACATGTTACCTTTTCTTTTATTCTTTTAAAGAATGAAATTATCCTATACCAGGAAATCTCTTTTGATATTTTTTTATTTGTGATTTACAGATGCAAAAAGGTTGATTGGAAGGAGGTTTACTGATGCTGCTGTGCAGAGTGACATTAAATTGTGGCCCTTTAAGGTTATTGCTGGACCAGCTGACAAGCCCATGATTGTCGTGAGCTACAAGGGTGAGGATAAGCAATTTGCTGCTGAGGAAATATCTTCCATGGTTTTGATGAAAATGAGGGAAATTGCTGAGGCATATCTTGGGTCAGCAATAAAGAATGCTGTGGTTACTGTCCCTGCATACTTCAATGACTCTCAGCGTCAAGCTACCAAGGATGCTGGTGTCATTGCTGGTCTAAATGTGATGAGGATCATCAATGAGCCCACAGCTGCTGCTATTGCTTATGGTCTTGATAAGAAAGCCACCAGTGTTGGCGAGAAGAATGTCTTGATTTTTGATCTTGGTGGTGGTACTTTTGATGTTTCTCTTCTAACCATTGAAGAAGGTATCTTCGAGGTGAAGGCCACTGCTGGTGACACTCATCTTGGAGGAGAAGATTTTGACAACAGAATGGTGAATCATTTTGTTCAGGAATTCAAGAGGAAGAACAAGAAAGACATCAGTGGTAACCCAAGAGCTTTGAGAAGATTGAGAACTGCTTGTGAAAGGGCGAAGAGGACCCTCTCATCCACAGCCCAAACCACTATCGAGATTGACTCTCTATACGAGGGTATTGATTTCTACACCACCATAACCCGTGCCAGATTTGAGGAGCTCAACATGGACTTGTTCAGGAAGTGTATGGAACCCGTAGAGAAATGTTTGAGGGATGCCAAGATGGACAAGAGCTCCATTCACGATGTTGTCCTTGTTGGTGGCTCCACTAGAATTCCCAAAGTGCAGCAACTATTGCAAGATTTCTTCAACGGGAAAGAGCTCTGCAAGAGCATCAACCCGGATGAGGCTGTTGCGTATGGTGCAGCTGTGCAAGCAGCTATCCTGAGTGGCGAGGGTAACGAGAAGGTTCAGGATCTCTTGCTTCTGGATGTCACTCCCCTTTCTACTGGTTTGGAAACAGCTGGTGGTGTCATGACCGTATTGATTCCCAGGAACACAACTATTCCCACCAAGAAGGAGCAGGTTTTCTCTACCTATTCAGACAATCAGCCCGGTGTGTTGATCCAGGTCTATGAAGGAGAGAGAACGAGGACAAGGGACAACAACTTGCTCGGAAAATTCGAGCTCTCTGGAATCCCTCCTGCACCCAGGGGAGTGCCTCAGATCACGGTGTGCTTCGACATTGATGCCAATGGTATCCTGAACGTGTCTGCTGAGGACAAAACAACCGGGCAGAAGAACAAGATCACCATTACCAATGACAAGGGCAGACTCTCAAAGGATGAAATCGAGAAGATGGTTCAAGAAGCAGAGAAGTACAAGTCTGAAGACGAGGAACACAAGAAGAAGGTTGAAGCCAAGAACGCACTGGAGAACTATGCCTACAACATGAGGAACACAATCAAGGATGAAAAGATTGCTTCCAAGCTACCAGCAGCAGACAAGAAGAAGATCGAGGATGCAATTGAGTCGAGCATCCAGTGGCTGGATGGGAACCAGCTAGCAGAGGCTGATGAGTTTGAGGACAAGATGAAGGAGCTGGAAAGCATCTGCAATCCTATCATCGCGAAGATGTACCAGGGTGAGGGCGGAGAAGTGCCCATGGACGACGAAGATGGCCCCGCACCCAGTGGTGGTGGCAGTTCAGCTGGTCCCAAGATTGAGGAGGTCGACTAAACTACACCGTATGATTATAATCATTTTGTGGGGTTTATCCTAAGACTACTGGATGTTTTGTTTCAACTTTTGTTGGACAAAGTATCCCAATTTTAATATTGCTATGCACCTGTTGGATACACTACTTATAATTTCTACTATTTATCTTTCTTAATCTTGAATTATTTTTGGATATTTGTATTGGAGACCTTTAAATTTGTTATGATTTACTCAACCATAGCCGCAATTTAATGGTTGCGTTTTGTAGATTTGTCACTTTTTGCAACTAAGTCTAGCCAAAGATTGGTGCGGCTCTTTTTATAACGTTCAAGAGTATTTCTGAGGTAGTTCAATATATATTGTTTTCTGAAAATATTTGTTGGAAATTACAGATTCTTGTACGCTAGAAAAAGAGTAATTAAAGTTATGATAAAGGACCATAACTTATTTCAAGATTATTTATTGCTAATAAAATATTCACTATTATTTTATAAATTAATTGTATCATTTAAGAGAAAAATAATGAAAATGTGTAATACTTTTCGAGATAATCTTATATGAAACCATATAAAATACTCTCTCCGTCCCCTTGAAACATAACCATTTGCTTTTTACACGTGGATTAAGGAGTATAATAATTTAATGTATTTTGAGGTGAGAGAAATAATATTTTAAAGTGTAGTAGGTAGTTGTATTAGTGTTGAGTGTGGGGCCATGTGTGGTCACATCAATCTAAAAAATAAAATGGATACTTTGTAATGAGACGGACCAAAATAAAAAAATGGATACGTATCAAGGGGACGGAGGGAGTAGTTCGAGATAATCTTATATAAAACCATATAAAATACTTCCTCTGCTCATTTACTTTTTACACGTAAATTAATGAATAAAATGTGAAACTTTTTGAGATAATTTTATATAAAACCAAATCAAATATACTCTCTCTGCTCCGTTGAAATATACGCGTTTATTTTTTGCACGTAGATTAAGTGATATACTCCCTCCGTCCCAGAAAAGTTTGCACACCCTTTTCGGCATGGAGATTAAGAAAGTGATAACTTTTAGGGGTATTATGGTATTTTTTGTAATAAATAAATGATAAAGTATGTTAGGTGTGTTAGATAGAGGTGATTTTTTTGTAAATAAAGTGTATGAGAGAAGGGTGGTTGTGTTTGATTTTTTATTTTTTAAGGAAAGTGCAAACTTTTGTGGGACAACTCAAAATGAAAAGTGTGCAAACTTTTCTGGGACGAAGTGAGTAATATTTTATTGTAAAGTGGGTATAGGAGTATTAATTTGATGTCTGATTTCATAGAGAAAAAAGTGATTAATTTGTGCGACTAAACACACTTTATTTTAGAACATATTAAAATAACAAAACACCCAAGTTTAGAGTAAATGAAATTGCTTGTACATTGGAATTATGATGATGAATGTTGATTAGTCTTGTACACTATGGAGTAGCATAATTATTCTTTTGCAAAGTATTAATGCAATTTTCTTCTTCCTATTAAATTCTTTAATACTCCAAAAACATTTCAATACCAATATCATGATTTTGGGTCTATATGCTTCACTTCACCACTTGTGTTGTGTAGTATCTGCAGACACCAAGTTTGACCACTCCTCCCCCCTCTTTCCACCTATATTATACTATTCAAGTAGAGTTATTCTACCTGCATACCAATTTGTACAATTACAAATGTTTCTTTTTTTAATTTAGTAATTTCAAGATTAAACTTTATTTTAGGTTATTGCATTTCGTTTCAGATATATTAGTGTCGATTCATATAAAATTAAATTGATATTACAATTTTACTTTTATGTGGATCTATATTGAAAATATAAGTTTTGCAAAACCATTTGAATAAATTATAATTCAGTTTTATTTTGAAAATTTTGATAGGGTAGTTTTTAATTGTATATAAGAAATGAGTGTTAATATAAATAAGATGGTATAATGATGTGAAAGAAATAGGTGAGAAAAAGAAAGAAATAATATTACTTGAAAAAAGAGAAGTTATAAATTTGGGAATTAAGAATAAATAAAATTTGTACTGTAACTTGGACATTTTAAAATCTTAGTTTGCAAAATCTAATTAATTAGAACATGTATAGATTTTTAAAATCCAAAATAAACTTACTTACACCGTATTTGTTCGAAGTTTTGAAATTTGATTTTGGATTTTCAAAATTCACATATTGTTTTTTATGGGATTTAAAAACCATTCATTCATACATCTACAAACTCTATTAATCATCAATCCATCCACATTTTAAACATTCTCCTCAATCACTACGGCTTATCTCTTTCTTTTTTAATATATATTCTCTTAAGTCAATTAATATTTTCTTACACATATCACTAGTCACTACACACCTCTTATATCTATTTACAAAATTAAGATTTTAGAAAATCAAATTGATAATAATAATTTAAATTTGTTTTGAGTTTTTAATAGGATGAATTTTTTTAAAAAAATATTAATTGGTATGAGAAAATTAATGTGACACGAGAAAGAAAGAGAAGAAAAATTACTTACCTGTCCAAACATTTTTTATAAAGGAAATAAATTACTTAAAACATCAAACATACCTATAAAAACCAAATTTTCAAACTCCAATTACAAAAATTATGATATGTGTAGAAGGTTGGTGAATGAAGATTAATCCCTAGTTCACAAACTAAGTTCTATTTCTCCCTCTCAATTAATAGTCTTTCTCTTTTATCTTCTTTTCTTCTGAATAAATCAATACTCTTTTATACTCCTATATATTACCATTCTAATCTTACTATATTGATTTGATATGAAATTAACATTCGTCTTAAAAAAAATTCAAAACAAAGAGACTATGATTATATTAGATTGGTTTTTTTAAATATAACCATTTTTGAAATCAAAATTTCAAAAAACACCGCAACCTCAGAAAAACATACTTTAAATATATAAAACTAAAAAAATGAAGAAATACTCCCTTGGCTTAAAATATATTTTGCACCTTAAAAATTAGTCCCTTCGACACGAAATTATTTAAAACGAATGCAGATATGACATTTAAGAAAGCTGGTTTTTAACTAATTTATTTATTCGACCATTTTTTTTATAATTATTTTAGGTAATAAATTAAGTATAAAGTATTGAATGTTGTTAAGTGACAATTTAAAATTAAGATGTAGGAGTATTTTGATATTACTAAATTGTGAATAAATTTTTTAGGTGATACAAATTATTGGGCACTTAGTACACCTTTACACCCTATGATTAGGTTTAAAATATGGTATAAGGGGTGATTATTTTTTTGTTTTTAATTATTATTTCATTTTATTTAATTTAATGATGAAAATTAGTAAATTAAAACTTAATATAGCAGTTAGTTACACCCTAAGATTAGGTTTAAAAGATGGTACAAGGGGCAATTATTATTTGACAAAAACTTGTGTGCACTCGGGCGTACGGACCACACTCCGTGCGCCTTTAGAATTTTGTGTTAAATTGTGTATCCTTTAGTATAAAGATGTGTATCCTTTATTTTCTAAAGAAAAATTAAAAATATTAATGAAAAATGTATACCCTTTACAACAAAATGGTGTACCCTTATTAATTAAAGTGTATAGCCTTTAGAACAAAACAATATACCTTTATCCATAATACTAAATTCTAAAGGTGCACGGTGTGTCCATGGGACACAAGAACCTCACACTTATTATTTTGGTTTTAATTATTATTTCATTTTATTTAATTTAATGATGAAAATTAAATTAAAACTTAATATAGCATTTAAAATCGTTTAGGTGCATTGTGACCTAGGTTTACCTAGACTCTAAATAATTATTATGAGATAAATAAAATTGAAAAATATGAGACAATTATAAGACTTATAAAAATGACACTTGATATAAATTTCTAATATTTCCTCCGTCTCACGTATTTTTACTTACTTTTTATATTGGGGTGTCCCAAGTATTTTTATTTATTTTATCAATGTAAAAAATACATTATACTTCTTGCCTACTTTTTACATTTTATTCATCAATTCCAATAATTTTATTTACTTTTTTTACACTTTATTCATAATTCCCAACAATTTTATTTACTTTTTCTTATAGTATATTAAAAAAAATCCTTCTTAATCTTCGTGCCCGTACAGACCGGTAAAATACACAGGACGAAGGGAGTAATATTTAACTTTAAAATAATCATTTTAATCAAATAAAGCTAAAATGAAGTTTACTTAGGTGACCACGGGACACCGATGATCCTCTCACATGGGGATAGGGATGGCAACGGGTAGGGTTAGGGATGTAAACGGGTAGGGTAGGGTATGGGTAGAACAAAACCTCATACTACCCGTTATCTAATTACCCTATCCTATTACCCTAAATTTGAACATCGGGTAGGGTGCGGGTATATCCATCGAGTAAATGGATTATTCGCGGATATACGGGTACCCACAAAAAATAATAAATGAGTATATTAAACAGGTATAATACAGATACCTGCAGTAACTTGAACATGTCCGAGCCAACTCAACTCGACCCGTCCTCAAATAAATCATTTTCCTCTCACATTCAACATAAGAAATAATAATAAAATATAAATAAATCTTAACATAAATTACAAAAATAAAGTTTACAATAGAGATTAATAAAATGATTGAACTATATTTTGAGTAGAAGGTAACCAGTAACTATGCTGCTAATTACTCCATATAATATAAAAGATAATATTTTTTAAGTTTTTACGTTATTAATCATTTACGAGGAAAGAGGAAGAAACACAAATTGAAAAAGAATGAGTTACTGGACGTAGTCTTCTGAATATATATATATATATATATATATATATATATATATATATATATATATATAATTTTATATCGGGTAATTGGGTAGGGTATCGGGTCGGGTAATCGAGTATAATAGGAGAACTCGTACTCTATTCTTACCAGTGTAATTTTTATCGGGTTCGGGTACTACTCGATCCGTTACCCGATTTAGCCTATCCGATCCTTGTTCATTGCTTCGGGTACTCGCGGATAATCCGACCCGACGGGTAAAATTGACAATTCTAGTCCCTAGGTAGAGTATCCGTTTATTTTGGGGTACCCGTACCCATATCCGATTAAAATCAACTACCCGTATCCGCGTCCCATTACCGTTTATCAATACCGGCAGGTACCCATACCCGTTTAATATTCATTTATTTTATATTTATTTATTTATTTTATTGTCTAAATAAGTATAATAATAAAAATTACATTATTATTAATTAAATATAAAATAAATATAAAATAAATTGTATTATTTTAAATAAATATTTAATAAATATGATTAAATAAAATTTATAACTATTAATTAAATATATAAAATATATTATCATATATAAATTATGTAGTATATATTAAATTTTATAAAAAAATATACTCCCTCTGTCCCATCCTAATGGTTACATATTTTCATTTTGGGCGTCCCATCCTAATGGTTATATTTTCCTTTTTAACATATGAGACCTACACAAATTAATTACTTTTCTCTCCATGGGCCCACACATTCCCACTAATACACCTTCACACTTTACATTAAATTATTATTTCTCTCACCTCAATACACATTAAAATACTATATTCATTAATCCCCGTGCAAAAAGAAAACGTAACTATAAGGACGGGACGGATGAAGTATATGTAATCGGGTTATCTGTGGGTAGTATTTGAGGCATTACCCGTACCCGTCCCAAACCCTAATGATATTTTTCACAACTACCCGTACCCGTCCCAAACCCGTTTACAACTACCCGTACCCTACCCTTAGGGTTCGGGTAGACCGAGTATCCGAAATACCCGTCCCATTGCCATTCCTACATGGAGATATGCATTGTACACACCTTATGTGAGAGGGTCATCGGTGACCCGTAGTCAGCTAAGAATCCCCCTAAAATCTAATACTCCATCCGTCCCATGAAAATAGTTACATTTACTGTTTTGCACAAAGATTAAGAAATATAGTATTCCCTCCGTCCCACGTATTTTTACCCACTTTCCATTTTGGTGTGTTCCACGTATTTTTACCCATTCATTTTTTGGCAAAAATACATAATATTTTATTACATACTTTTTACAATTCCAACAACTTTAATTACTTTTTTACACTTTATTCATCATTCCCAATAACTTTATTCACTTTTTCTTTTTAAATTACGAATTTATCCCTACTTTCTCTTACATTATATATTAAAAAAATAAAACGTCTTAATCTCCGTGCCCGTACAAACGGGTAAAAATACCCGGGACGGATGAAGTATTTTAATGTATAGTGGGTTGAGGATATAATAATATAATGTATAGCGGGAAATTGTATTATTATTGTGTGTGAGCCCAATAAAGATAAAGTGATTGATTTATGTGGGTATCATCTACTAAAAAAGGAAATGTAACTCTTATAGTGGAACGCCATAATTAATAAAATGTAACTATATACTAAAAAAGAAAATGTAACTCTTATAGTGAAACACCATAATTAATAAAATGTAACTATTGTTACGGGACTGAAGTATTTATTTATCACAATAACCAAATTATCATCAACAAATCAATAAAAAAATCTTGGAGGTAGATACAAATGAAATGAGAATGGTTTAGGGTGTTTGCTTTTAGTAAAGGAGATGATGCATCATCCACAGTGAGCCCAACAAAGTACAATTATTAAGAAATGTGGCAACTTAAGATTGGAAAAGCCTCTAATTATTGTTGATAAGTGGGATCCCCTCTCCACCCAAGAAACCATGGGCCCACATCAAGAATACGTATACATCCTTATCTCTCTATCTCCCATTAAAGTTGACATTTTTTTAATAATAATAATTTTCCAAGATTCATTGTACTAAATAAAATGAAATCATAATGTAGCCACTACTTGCAGTTATCTTATCACCAGGTGTAGCCCCCCTCAGATAACTCAACGCTTAGATATAAATGTCAATTATAAGCATATCACACCACATGTTCCCACCACCAACCTATAATTAACCTACATTATTCCTATTTATTTAATATTATTATTCCTTCTTACTTAACTTTACCGATACTGTATATAACTATATAATTTAAGAAAAATTACTAGGGATCAAATTTATTGACTTTTTAAGAATGGTATTGTATTTTTACATAATGAATAAAATTTAAAGTAAATTATGTGTATTAAGTGAGGATAATATTTTTTAAATTAAGATGATTTTTGAGATTATTATTTGATGTAATATTTTTTTTTACAATTATAAATGTTAGAAGAAGGAAGTATTATTTATATTATCTAATTAGTAATACTTTTGTAAACCGAATTCATTAGTGAATTATGTCGCATAAGAGTATTAGACCAAACAAATCCTACAATTCGGACAAATAACAATTACCTCACACGAAGTTTGTTTGTTAAATTTGCCAAAATAACCCTATAATCTGACTAAATCACCAAAGAACCCTATGATTTAACAAATGGACTTTGTTTTGTAATTTGGACCGAGTTCAAGAGTGATTATTATTTACCAAACCACATCACATATGTTAATGTAATGTGAACAAACTTCAACGAGAGATGATTATTTATCCAATTATTAAAAAAAAAAAATTGTACCAGATTGTTTGAGAATGTATAATATAAATATTCCTTTACCCAAAATAGTTTGAGAGAGAACCTAGAGATGCCCTCACTAGCTGTTTATTCATTGGCTGTAGAGGCAATATTATTAATCTGGCTCTACATGAATCCATAAGTCATATTTCACAAACTTGTTAATTATAACTAATACCCTTATCTAAACAAAATGGAACTCTAATTATTTATTTTGGATATAAAAGTCTTATTGACTTGTTCATTCAAAACATCTGTGATCATTACAACTAGATGCCAAATTAATTGCATGTTGCATAACATCTATCATTCCACAACAAGGTCTAAGAAGTTCTCATCTTGAGATAATCTCATCCTTTTATCTAAATCAATATAACAAAGATGATAAAAAGATTCAAATTTCCAATAATTCAAATATATGTAGCATTTCAGATGCAAAGCAGCAGTAACTGAAAGAGTTACAGCACAAGAAAACACAAACATTTAACAATAACAACATAGGCATGTAGTGTTCTATAGATAGCAATACCACCAAAGTTAGCAGCAGATGTAACCTTATCGACCATTATCGTACCTAGTAAGGATTAAGGTCGTTAACCCCGTGGTGAGGACGAAGACATACGCGAACTTCGTGTTCCTCTGGTCCCTCTCGAAGTTTTGGCACTAGTATCTCCAGCACTGTTCCTGATCCATCATAGTATGCTTCTATTTTAGCGTCTTCAGGGATTCGGGTGGAGAGTGGGATCTCTCTAACGAAATCTCCAGGCGGGCAGTGCTCCGATGATGGATCTGTAAGCTTGAAAGTCCTGTTGTGCCTCTTGATGAATGGAGTGCGAGATGTACTGGTACAAGATACCTTGATGATTCCATGGGTGAGAGTGTTTCTCCAAGAAACTTTTACCCTCTGAAGATCTACAAATGGCAAGCTAAGTAGTATCAGATAGCCTTGTTCATCCTCGTAGGTTGTTTTTGCAGCTGTGACTGGGCCGTAAACATTCCTCAGCACCCCACTAAATCCATTTAACCAGCGTGGCTCGTTTGGGTGAACTTCCAAATCAGGGATTCTATCAGATGCATTCACCCCCAGAAAACAGTCATCACCATTTCCTTGTGGGAAGAAGTCCTTCTTTCTTTTGCTGCCCACAGGTGAATGATCTGCGGTGTCACCGTTGCTGTGGTTGGCCGGTTGTGTAGAGAGGTTTAGGACCGATCCATTCAGCAGCTTCTTTGAATGAGAGAGAGGATTAGCCTTCACTGGAGGAGGTAACCTATCGAGTTCAAACTCAGTGCTGGGGAGGTTTCTCCATGTTGCATAGTCACTGGCTTCGCGAGGAACAATGAAGTTCAGTTCCCGACCAGTGAGTTCCATCCATCTCCTACGATCTTCTTCATCAAGATTCATGAGACTGGGGGAAGGAACAACTTCAACACCATGAACACACTGAGGATTTGAGAGTCCCCTGTAATGCTTCCTCTGCATTCTGTGAGACCGAACGAAACCCTTATCAACACTGAATGGAAAGGGACGCTCTCCTTGGCGAGAATGCCCGTTCATATAGCTGCGGAGCTGCATCTTACCAAGAGCATTCTCGGGACTTTCCTTGAAAACCCACATGTACATGTTCTCCATATCATGCTGAACCATGAAAGTATCCAGCTGCAAATCAGACTTATCAAAGCCAGAAACTCCATTACCATCACGCACAATTTTTGCCTTGGATTTCTCATTCAACACTGGCTTAAAGTAAAAGCTGAAGAAGAACCAAGCACCCCAGATGCTATCAACCCGTTTCGCGCATTTCCTCCCAACCTTGGGGACACTTAAAAACGCCTCCGTCTCATATATTTGAGTACTAAGTCCAACATCAAGAATATCACATTGTTCAGAGTTCCAGGGCAGTGGAGGGGGGCTTCGCTCCGCAAGGGGCAAATTGATATCGGGCGGACCAGTTAAAATGACTTGTCGATTCATCTCTAGTTCTAATTCGTCGTGCGTTGATGAGGCACTCGAATCCATGGACAAGAGGGTTGAAGGGTGATGATTCTCAATAGACAACGTTGTGAGAAGAGCATCCTCCATCTCAAATTCTCTATTTTCCTGAGGGCAATGTTAGAAGTAGGACACCCTAATTTCACCCCCAATTAATCACTCTGATGAAAAACCAACCTCCATCATGTCAATCCCAGATACAAACTCCCACCTCCATCAAAACCCTAAATTTGTTCATTTTCAACTCCTTACCCACAATCCAAGCAGGAAACTAAATCCCAAATCCAAAACCCCCAATACTGTTTAAACAAGAAAAGACCTAAAATTTCAAATTAAACCCCAATAAGTGAGATCTCAATCAAGACCAAATCAAACTATATTCAATCCCAACCCATCAATTTTCTTGAGCCCTCCAAACACAAGTGGGATACATTGTATTAGACAAATCAAATTCATAATTCCAACAGTGAGAGATTCTTATTAAGAGTAGATATTAAAAAAGATATACCTTCTCCTTCTTTCTTCTTCCTTCTCAACACCCTAACTAAAAACCCACAACCCTTCTATACGTATATATGCATATATGTAACAGAGTATAAATATTACCAATCTATGAAGCCCAGGCCCAAGAAAAGCACCAAATCAGAGGGGATCTTGGAAGAATACCTTTTGGGATAAGCTTCCACAACCAAAAATCCACATATACAAGGGCACTCTGAAGAATCAACAGACTTCACAATCCTCATCTTCTTCCTTCTTTCACAGGATTTTATATAAATTAAATAAAATTACCCCCTTTTTTTTTCACTCCACCGCTGAAACAATCAATGGGTAAATTTAGTGTCAACAGATACGTAGGAGGGTGTGTATGAGAATTGTGTATGGATAGCGAGACATGAGAGATGAAAAGGGAAAACGCGTATTTCAGGGTATAATTGTTACTCGTGTTGTGCTGAAAGGAAGGGAAGTGGGAATGTGGCATTGAAGCTGAAATTTATAGAGAGCTTTGGCAGGTGGGGTGGGGTGGGGTGGGGTTGGGGGTCGGGGTGGAGTGGGGTGGAGACGGTGCAGATTGGACTCTGTTAAGTTAAGTAATGCACTGTTTCTCTAATATCACATCTTAATGTTCAAAAAGAGAATTTAATACTCACTTAATAAGGCAAAAATATATGAAACAGTATCCTTGAAATGTTGAATGACAAAGTAATTCCTTACAATCAGTTTACCTGGCATTATTAATCTTTAGTAAATAAATAAGGGGAGACTTTTCTAATTAATTTTCACCTTTACTAAAGATATTATTATTTTATTTAAAAAAATATTATTACTTTTTATTTATAATATAAATGGTTAATGAAATAATTCACAATATTGATATTATTTTTCATTATAAAAATTATCACTTCTTGTTCGTTTAAGAAAAATCATTTCATAACAAGGTCTCACACAAGTCTTTATATCAATAAATAATGGAGTGTTGTAGTATTATTTAGGGTAATTAATTATTATTTTATTTTATGATAAATATTTAAATTTTGATATGCTGGATTTTTTTTTCAAAAGTATAATGTGAATCGGTTCACTATGTCCCTCTTTTAAAATTAAGATGGATTATTATTTTATTAAATAAAAAATATTACTCCATAAAATCCGATCATAAAAAATATAAAAATTCATAACATATTAGAGGAGTAATATTTTTCAATTAAAAGAAAAATAGTTCATTATTCTGTAGAGAAATTTTTTATCCACTAATCTATAGATTAAAGTAAAAATTTGAGCAGTAATATTTTTCATTTAAAAAATTAAGTACTTCATTTATTTAAAGAGTTATTTTTCATATATTAAAGAGTTTTAAATAAATTAGTGTGTATGCATAAACTTGAGTTATTTGCCATTTTCTCATATTCGGTTGACATGATTAATATTTTTTATTTTCGAAAGTAATAGTGCATTATCCTAACAAATAATTTATTATGTATTTCACTGAAGAGTAATTTTGATAAAATTATAATATATCGTATATAAACGAGTTCGTAAAAAACAAAGAATAGTTATTGTATGTACAGTTGTATACTCTATCCGTCCCAACAAGTATTTCACGTATTAGTGTGCACGGAGTTTAAGAAAATTTTGTATATTTATGTATAAAGTAAGAAAGAGAATATATATTTTAGTTGATTTAATGCAAAAGGTGTGTAAAGTTGTTGGGAGATGTGAAAAAGTAAGTATTATATTGGGATGTATGTAAAAAGTGAGTGTCGTTATAATATATTTTTTTTTCCAAATTTAGTAAAAGTAAAGTGTGAAATACTTTGAAAAACGGATGAAAAAAGAAATTGTGAAATACTTTGGGGACTGAGGGAGTAGATTTTAATAACAAGTACTCGTGTGAATTGGGTTCAAATTCCATTTAAATTTATTAAAATTACTTTTTAATTAAAAAAAGAACTTTTGAAGCGATGAACAATTATACTTTTAAATAAATAAAAAATTACTTCTCAATTTCAAATACTTTATGTCGTAAATTTATGCATGGTGAATCGGCTTACATGAAAGTCGTTAAAAATAATTTATTGTACAAAAGTAAATAAGGCTAGGATAATTTTATTCGTTAAATTAAAAGTATCGTTTCAACTTTTTAAAAATCTACGTGAAAAACAACTATACTAACTTGGATTAAAAATTTAAAAAAATGTAAAAAATAAATAAATTTATAGACATATATATTGATATCATATACATCTGGGTGTACATGTATATTCAATGTGTGTAAATTTTTATTTAATAGTGTATATATATTTCTTAATAATGATATAATTTTTTTATATTCAATTTTTCATTTAAAAAATTAACAGAATATATAACAATGTATATACATTTTTATTCATTAGTGTACATACTTTTATTCATAAGTGTATAAGTACGTATACTCCCTTCGTCCCATAATACTTTTCACGTTTACTGTTCCACGTTGTTTAAGAAAATGTGCACTTTTGACCAACTTTATTGACTTTGGAGGGTATTGTGGTATTTTTAGATAATAAAAAAGTATAAAGTGATGATATGTGTGTGAAAAATGAGTGGCAAATTTGAAATTAAAGGAACTTTTGAGATTGTTAGATAAAGTGATATTTCCTTTTTTGGGGTGTGAAAAGTTTTGTGGGAGAAACAAATGAGGAAAGTGTGAAAAGTTTTATGGGACGGAGGGAATATTTTTTAAGATGGGTGTACGGTTCACCCAGATGCACAGGATATTTAACTTATTTTAAATATTATTAATGAAATTTGTCATATTAAATTAATATTACTATTTCATAATTAATAATATATATGTATAATTATATTCACCAGAAATGACTCCCTCTCTCTATATTAAGAGAATCTGAAAATTTGAGGGTGGTTGGGTTGGGTCAAGGTTTTATTGATGTTTTATTCCTTTAGTTGGAACAAATAAAAACCTTTTCATTTGGTTGAATTCTGTGGGTATTTGTTAAACGCAATTTAATTACTTCTATGAATTGAAGACTTTATGACAAATTTATATTTAGAGATAAGGTTATGCAATAAATAAGATTCATTGTTATCAAGGTCAACGTGTAAATATATTTTGAACCAAGGTTTACTTTAACCCATCTCTACCTATGCTTTAAGCCTTTAGGTACAATTTTATCATTTTGAGTGTTGGATTAAAAGAATAAGATTTTTCTTTTTTAAAAAATTATTGGAAAATTTAAGTAGTACTTAAAATAAGGCTTATGGAAAAACTCGGCTGAAGTCGAGAACATAACAAATTCTGTTTTCATAAGATGAGATTATTCCATAATTATATGCTTTAGGATCTTATAGCAATCATCTACAAAATGTAGTGACTTTCTAACTTTAATTCGTAGCACAATGAGTTGATATTTGGAACTTTCGACTTGAGAGAGCTTGGATACATTTCTTGTCTCTTTTGAGATTATTCCGAATCTACAAAATATAGCGACTTTCCAACTTAATTTCGTAGCACAATGAGTCAATATTTGGAACTTTCTATTTGAGAGGACTTGGACACGTTTCTTGTGACTCTTTACACAAAATTTTACTCACACAAAAAATATTTTTTAAAGTAATAATATTTTACTATTTTCACAAAAAAAAATTATTTAATCAAATTTTTATATATTTATTGATATGAGTAATAATCCATATGTGATTTAGAGAGTAATTTTCATATACTGAAAATAAAATCCGATAAAATTCAAGTGTATTGTAGTACATTGGATCCACACAACGCAATTCAAAGCTCAGCCGCGGATAGAGATTTTTTTTAAGGAGTACTATGTGTAAATGTCCTGATAACTAAAGCACATATTTTTCTTTGTGCGCAAAGATTAAAAAAATATAGTAATTTTTTTATAAAGATGTGTAGAGTTGTTGTAATGTGTATATAAGTAAATATTTTAGATAATTTAATGAAAAAGATTTATAAAATCACAAACACTTTGTAAATCGGGTTTACATACACTAGTATGTAAATTCTGTTACTCTTTAGTATATGAAAATTTTTTCTTTAGACACATAAATTGTTACTCTTTAAAATTAAAAAAAATTACCTTTCAAATTCTTGTAAACCCTGATTTTTCGATTATTTTTTAGTACATGAAAAATTAATCTTTAGAGACATGAATTATTACTCTTCAAAAAAATATTTTGTAGAAACTCCTTTAGTTACCTATGGTAGCTGGAACATAAACACTCATACTAAGAAAAGAAAGAAAATTACAATGTTTATTTAGTGAGAGAAAACAGAGGTGATGGTCGATGCCTTCTGCTTCCTCATACTCTCTATTTATAGAGGCACTCGGACTTGAAATCTGAATTTCAAAGCCTCTTAACTTTTTGTGACGTCACTGCTTACGTCATCATGTTGGCGTCAGCACTTACGTCATCTTGCTTTGGATGCCCTTTTTAACAGCTGGCTGGTCTTTTTTTCTACATCGGATGCCTTCTTGGGGCCACCCCTATTGGTCACATGTCTCTTACCCTTTCAGAAAGGTCATCTGACTCTTGCTTTTTTGAAGAGTCATTTGTCCTCTTTGGTGCCTGATAATTCTCCTGGCTCTTGGGTAATTTGAAGAGATTTTACCCTCTTCTTTCCACGTGTCTCTTTTGTTGGTGGTGGTTTAGCAATCCTGATAATTCCTATGCCCAATCTTATTCCTTTTCCAAACTCTGGTTCTGTTTGGGTGGAACAGCTCGAGCATACCTTGTCCGTCCATTGCTCAAAATAGGCTATGTTACAATATCTCCGATGGGTTTGTTTACTCACCGGAATCTTATTTCTCGAGAGAAGTTCTTATTTTTCCTGGAAGGCCTTCTCAGCAAACACTGTCTTCTTTCCTGTTAAATTATTCAACAGAAAAGACCCATTTAAAGGCTTATGCTCGAACTTGAATAGGAACTTAACCTCCACTATTGCTTTGATGCAGGTATACAAACTCCTCGCTCTTCGTGTAGAAATCTGCTCTTTAGAAAATGTAGAAACCAAGACTGGTTCCTTTCCAGAAGACTCCTTGATCCTATTTGATGCTGAAACATCAGGTCTTTTTAGCTTGATGAAATGGAAGGCCTCGTGGTTGCCTTTCCCAATTGAATCTGGGGCCGCACTGGTGAGGTCCAGTACATCGCCTCTGGATAGAATCGAGTTGCTTTCCCATGCCTTGAAAACCTTTTCTCCCAGCCAATCTGAATGTTTTGCAAGTTCTGGGAAGCTTGGTGCAACAGTATAAGTTGAGGCTAGTGCCCCAAAATCATACCACTTCTTTACATCATTTGGATTTGAGCCTTCTCGCATCCAAACTCGGGGGTATTCTCCAGATATATCCACCCAGCATTTCTCCAGTCGGATTCCTTGTTTGGTGTTTAATTTCTCCCAGCTGGCCTGGTATTCCTGCCAATAAGAGAAATCAGCTAAGTTGATACCAACCTTAGCAGTGCCCGTCATAGGCCTAAGGTTGATCTCTCCCTCTTTAACCCCAGAGGTGCTAGGTTGGTTCGAAGGCTCAAGATGTGACTCAAGAGTCTCTACTTTTTCTTGGACCGGTTCCTATTTTGGAGATTCCAATCTAGAACTCGTGCCAGGGATATTTGAATCCCCTGCTCCGGGTTTAGAGCCCCGTTCTCGACTACTCTCCTTTGGTCGATTGCTATTGCTATCAACAGCCCGGAGGAGTAGCTCTCGTAATGCCTCGAAGAGACCCGCATTGTTGCGAATACAAACTCGTATGCGATTAGACACTTTGGTCCGATCACTTTCTTGTAATTTTCCAGCATACTTTGTATTGAGTGTTAGATCCTCGAATTCCCTTTGGAGCAACTCCAGGTTGTCCATTAGGTGCCTTGAAACAGTCAGGATGTAGTCTATTTCAGCTCCCTCCATCTCTCATTAGGAAATCTGCCAAAACATTATCAATAGATTTAATAATGACAATATTAAAATCATAATATTGGCATTCTACTTGCCATCTTAATAGTCTAGCCTTTTCTGGTTTAGATTCAATTTTATTTTTCAAAAAGGCTTTGACGCTTGTGTTATCAATTTTAAGGATAAATTTCTTCGCGAGAAGAAATAGCGGCCATTTTTTGAACGTCTTTCGAACCGCAAAGAACTCCTTTTCATTGATGTGCCACCTCTTTGCTTCATTCTCCGCAAAGAGTTAGCTACAGTATCTGTATGACACTTCTCCTTCAGGTGTGGACTTAGTTAGAACTGCTGCCCACCAATGGTCACTGACATCTGTGTAGAGTACCAATTCATCCTCGTCGTTTGGTATGGCTAACTTGGGGAGCTTTTTGCAAACCTCCTTTAGTTGTTTAACCGTCTCTCGGTGTGATTCCTCCCATTTGAACTCAGCGTCCTTTTTCAGCAGAGGATTGAACACCTTCCTATATTGTGCTAGATTGTTGATGAGTATTCCAGCGAAGTTGACGACTCCTAAGAAACTTTGGAGTTGCTTCTTGTCTTTGAGATCTTCAGGAAAACCCTGAACCTTTTCTACAATGTGTGGTTGTAGGATGATTCCAGACTCATCAATCTCGACTCCAAGAAACTCTATCTGCCTTGTTTCTATTACTGTTTTCTTTTCAGAAAGCACCAATCATTCCTTGTGGCACACTTCTGAAAATACTTCCAAATGCCCCAAATGCTCCTTCATGTTCTTTGAGATTATGAGAATGTCATCCACATAAACGAACATGAATGAGAAATAATCTTTGAGAAGATTATCCATCTTTCTTTGGTATATCTGGGGTGCGTTTGCCAGACCCATAAGCATGACATTCCAGATATAATGGCCTTGTGGTGTGGAAAAGGCTGTAAACTTCTTGCTTCCTTCTTCCATCATAATCTGGTAGAACTCAAATTTGCAATCGAACTTTGAGAATACCTTGACATTCTTGATAGAGTTGACCAAGTGTTCCCTACTTGGTATGTAGTATCCATCGAACTCCAAGATGTTGTTGATCCCTTTGTAGTTAATCACAAGTCTCAGCTTTCCCCACTTGACTTCTCCATGATTTTGAACTAGAAATCCTGGACTGCTGTATGGAGATACTTCTGGTGATATTAGCTTAAGGTTCAGATGTTCCTTAAGTATTTGCTGCATATCCTTACGATCCTCTTGGTTCATCAGGATAGACTTGTATTTCACGAACTCATGCTCCTTTCCTTCTTTTACTTTGAGTGAGGCTTTGAGCTCGTTTTTGTCCCCCAGGCTAGAGAATCCTCATTGAAGTTCCTCTGTATCTTCCTTTTGATGTCCTTCAAAGATCTTTGCTCTTCGATTGTGGCGTCTTTCGGTAAGCTTTCTCCCAAGCTTGAGAAGATGGATTGTGTTTTCTTTTAGTTTCTCCATCTTCCATCCTCCTCTGGTCTCGGTCCTCATTTGAAGTACTGCTTCGCCATATCTCCTTCGATCATTCATTTTTGGATGGCTAAGTTTTTCTTAATCACCACGCTTGCTGTGAAATCTGATGGGTATTTTTCTCTGAAATGCATTACGCAGTCTTGGTGCTATGATCTTATGTTCACAAAGGGTTGTGAAAATAAGTCTTCTTGTTGCGTTTTCTTGGGTAAAACGCTGGAATGTCTGTAGGAAATTATTTCCTAACAGAATTCTGCTCCGGTATCATGAAAATATATTGGTGGAGTTTTTACCTTGTACCATGGGGTACGATCCGCTCCTCCAATCACGATCTCCGCTTGCTTGATCCCTCTGTTAAGGATTAGCACCCTTTGTGAGAAAACTTTTCCTAGGACCGTTGGCAATTCTTCACCTGAGTCTTTAGGAAAGACTCATTCTTTTGTTGTGCAGATGTTGGTTTCTGAATCAATATATGCCGCAAAATACTCTGCACGATGCTCCTTATATATCATCCCAACGGTGATATATATCGAGAATGGACTTGTGGTCATGGGTAGATCAGAGCCTTTAAGCCCGAGTCTCTACTAGTAAACTTTGTATTTCTTCCCTTTGACCGTGAATTCCATTCCATCTTATAATCTTTCCCAGGGTCTGTGATCCTCGAGAAATTCCAGTCCCAGCACTAGTTGCTCTGGGAATCTTCCCGTTACTCCTTCAATCACCAGCTCAAGTTCTCCGAGTTTGAGCTGTCCTTGATATCTCCCAGTTGTTGGATGTTGGAGATAATATAAGACATCACAAGGAATAGAGTTTTTTTAGTAATGTCGAATATTACTTCGACTCCTCTCCATCCTTCTGGGCATTTAAGTTCACCTTTAGTTGTGAACTTCTCTGGTTCCTAGATTACCTCCACGATCGGGTTCTTTCCCCATTTTTCGCTAATCATTCTGTCTTCTTGGAAAGAAATCATTATCTACTCGAATCTGAGGCTATCTTGCCTATTCCAGACTGGTTTATCTCTGATTCGCAAATCCATATCATGGATTGGCGGTAACTCCATTATTTATGGCCTAGTTGCACATGCAACTCTCTCGAACACTTCTGGTATCTCGATGTACTCCTTCATTTGGAATAAATCCGAATGATGTGTATTTGACAGAGCATATGAGATACTATATGTGATAGAGTAAGGCCTATTCCCTTCTTTCATCAAGTCTTTGTTTTTGAAATCTTGATGAAGGGTGAGTGCCTTATTGAAATCTCGGTCCGCCAGATTGTAGGCAATCATTGGGTAAATGTAGGATGCCACCTTTCCATGCTTACAAGTTTTCCGAGAGTCCATCTAGGCATGCCTCTCTTGTATTCTTGATCCTCTTATCAAAGATAGCGATGTCGATTGGTGTATCGATCCCTTATTTGAATGTTGCCTTAATGAGGATTCGAATAGCTCCGATATGGACCCAAGACATGGTCTTAGATACCTTTTTTGGGAGCTTGCTGAGTTCTCTCTTGATCTCCTCATAAGGAACCAGCTGCATTTTCATCATATTTCCGGTGAGTTCCATAGGGATGGCAATTTCCCCTTCGGTTACATTATATATGATGTTGTGTTTTCTCTTCTTGAAGCTTGAAAAAAATTTCTTCAGCTTTCCTGCAGTGAATCCATCGTATTGGTTAAGCCTTGGATCCTCCTTCATGATTCTCATAAGAGTCTTATGAGAGATGGATGTCTGGAAAAAGAATCCCGACATGTCCTCTTACATTTCCCGTCTGAAGTTTTCTTCTTTATTCCGGCTCATCTTCGTAAGACTCGTCTTGGCTGAAGAATTCTTCTTCGTAGATACTTTCGTCTGAGGGTATATCTTCAAATTGATATACCTGAACTAGATCTTGGAAGTATTCCACCTCCATTTTGAAGCGTGGGGAAATGTCGAAAATAAAGTAAAATTGAGGTATGAATTTATTTGTGTTAAAATTAATTTATTTAAAATTATTTAAGTTAAAATAATACATCAACAGTAAAAGCTGGTGAAAGGCGCCACTACTTAAATGGTCCACAGACCACTATATTTCATTTAATGAAATTTTCAAACAACCTATTTTATTAAATGAGCCCTCTAAACTATAATGATAGAATAGATCATAAACCCTTAAAAAAGTTTAAGAAAATATAATGTGAAATTATTTCATAGTGAAATTGTATAATTTCTTTTAATTAGTTTATCTCTTTCATTTATCTAACTAATAGTACAGTAAATAGTTTAATTGAACCATTATTACTTTTTATCTATCATGTTACTTTTTATTATGAAAATTACAAAAATTACATATATAAAATGATAATATATCCTCTCTATGTATGTATATATATTTTTTCATTTACACCCAAAAAATTTTGAATATGAAACATCTATGAGTTTCACCTAAAGCAACCAAATTCTCACCGCTTATTGAGGATAATTGTAACTTATATAAATTAATAACAAATGAATAATCAAGACGTATGTGTGGGAAATTATATGAATTATTTACCTATGAGCTAAGCACAAAGAATAGGATAAATAAAATAAATAAAAATTTTAGTATAAGACAATGTTGGGCATGAGCTGGATAAAAGAAAAAAAAAAAAGAAGTAAAAATTGAATTATATGATGTTTGTTGCTATAAAGAAAGATAAATGATACTACCGGCCCAGATAAGTTGTCCTCAGCTATCAAATATTTCTCTCTCTCTCTCTTTTTTATTTTTTATTTTTTAATTTTAATTCAAATAAGACAAATTGTTTCAAATGTACACTTCATTCAAAATTACCAATCAGTGAAATCACTTACAATCGGTATTTCATGACATATACTCCATTGTGTCCATTGTCCGTATAAAATGTATTAATTTTGTCATAGTTGATTCTAAAAATATAAATTTCTAACTTTTAGCATTTGATAGTTAATTCTGAAGATATTAATTTTTAAATTTTAGCAAAAAGGATCATGTCAATCACTCATCACTAATATAACTATTCACTTTATATAAAATAATAATTATTTAATTCATGTAAAATAAATAATTATTTTACGAGCAGACGGAAGAAGTAAAATTCAAGGTTAATTAATGAATAAAAAAATTACTAACTTTTATAGTGTAAATTATACCCGAGTAATTCACAAGAGCAATACCTCTACGCATCATTGAGACATGAATTATAAGAACCATATTATGAGATCATTTCATAATAAAATCTTTTGTTACAGTAACTAATTACTAAATATCCTTTTCATTCTTAGTTTAAGCTTCTAAACGAAGTGATCATTTAATATAGTATTAGAGATATCACCTAACAAAATTTGTGTTCAAATTAAAGTGATTAATCTACCATAATTTACTCAAACAATAATCACTTTCATCAATAAGCTATTATTTTTTATTAAAATATCATGCAAGATGATATCACACAAGTTTTTATTATTTAAATAGTACATTTTTTAATATAATTTAGTTAAAAGTCAACAATATTTTAGTATAATTTATTTCATTGAATTACTCAAAATACTCATTTTCTTTTCTTATTTAATCCCATCAAAAAGTTGCAATTTTGAACACATGCAACAAACAATGCGCAACTTAAAATGACACGAAGAAAATATAAAGTAGATTATCTTACTTTCTCAATTATTTTACTCCTTTCATTATGAATCATAATGAACTTCACAACCTCCTTTTATGTGCGACCTACAATAAATTTTAATACTCACTCTCCCGTCAAAGAGTTTTTTTTTTATTTTTTTTATTTTGGGCGTATCATTCAAATCGTTCTTTTTTTTTATACATATGAGATACACACTCATCCACTAATACAACTAAAATATGAGATCCACATACTCATTAATACAACTACTCACTATATATTAAATAATAATACTATTTAATACACGTAGAAAAAGCAAAATTATCCCTTTGCATGGGAAGGGGGGGGGGGGGGGGGGGGGGGAGTACAAAGAAATAGAAACATACTCCATGCGTCCCATATATAATATATATGCATTTTGTTATTTTGGTCTGTCCTATTACAAAGTATCAATTTTTTTTGAGTTAACGTGACCCACAAAAAATACTTATATTCAACAAACTACACATGGGGTGGGACACACACTCAACACTAATACAACTACACACTATACAATAAAATATTATACCACTTAATTCACTATAAATTAAATTATCATACTCTTTAATTCACATGTAAAAAACAGATGACTATCTTTCAAGAGGATGCTGTGAAAAATAAGATTGACATTTAATTTGATACACACTACATTATTTATACTTTAATTATTATATAAAAAAGATTATATTACTAAAAATAGTAAAATTAGAGGGAAAATAAGTCATTTGAATTTCGTATTATAATATGAGTATATATATTAATTTGAGTTTGAAGGAGCATGTATATAATACTCCTCCGTGTTAAATATTCATTTACTTTTTATTGTAAATTAAAGAGTATTATTTTTTATAAATTAAATAGTTTTTTCATTAAAAAAGAAAATTTTAATTTAATTTTCAAAATTCACAACCAAAATCATAAAAATGATAAGTGGAGGAATTAATAAATTACACCAAAAGAAAGTAAAAGGATAGAATAAATAAAAATGTATGGAGGATCCCCACGTACACAAGTACAACAGTGTCATGAATAAGTGAATAACGTACCCCACTCAAGAATTAGATTATAATTCTGAGAAAATTAAAAAAATAAACAAATAAATAAATAAATAATTAAATCTAAATTTTGGAAAAGTGTGGAGCAACTTGTGCGGCTTCAAAATGGGGTGGGGCTACCAATCAATGCGTCATTACCTTTTCTTTTCATATTTTAAAATAAACACCCAAAAAAAAATTACTCCATATATAAAATTATCTGTTTATGTATATTTCACTGTTAGTATGATACTAAGGGCATAATTGGTACGATAAAATGAAGTGGGAATAAAATCGTCATTCCTAATTCTATTCTCATCCCTGCAATTGGTATGTTTTTAATAATAAGAATCTCGATTGCAAAGGAATGTGTATTTCCTTACATGTGAGATGAACATTCCTCCCACCCCATGTAATACCCATTCATTCCCTCGTTCCCCCACCCCCACTCACATACACACATATATAATATTCTTTTAATTTATACAACATTTATTTATATAATTATAAATATGTTATTATTTTTCTACTTAATATGTACTCCATATTTTGTTAAAATCATTTGTATTAAATTATTTAATAAAAAATAAAATAATAAATCATTTAAAATCTAAATTAAAAAAAATGAAATATTTTTATATACTCAAATTGGTATAAAATATATAATTAAATTAAATTCTTAAAATTTTTAAATATAAATGTATATAATTATTTTAATATTTATTCAAAATAAAAATTAGTAAATTATATATAAAATAATTAAATTGAATATATACATGTAATATAAATATAATTTTTATACATATTTTAATTTTTTTTAATATATATAATTTTTTATTTGTATTTTAAAATTTATTTATATTTTAAAATATTAATATTTTATTTATTTTTAATTTAATATTTTTCTATAATTATTAAAATATATAAAATCTTCATTAGAATTTTAATTAATTTAATATTTTATATAAATTAATTTTAAATGTAATATTATAAAAATACTATTAATGAGATTAAAATTATTAAGGAATACAATTTTTATTACTTGAGTTATTCCTGAACGATACAATTATGATAAAAATAATTTTTAATCATTCCATTCCTATTACTATTTCATTCATAAGTTCATTAAATTCCCATGTTATTGCATTCAGTCATACCAATCTAGCAGTAAGATAGTGTATTTACTCTTTTATATGATTAATAGTTAATACTCTTCTATATGAAAATTAATACGGAGTACTTATTTTTTATTCTAAAGATTACAAAATATTGCTTTTTCGAAAAAAAACAATGTCGATAATTTTAAAGAGTAATGGAGTATTAAATAAAAGGATGACATTATACCCGGTTTCATATTATTCATACTCTAGAATAATTACCCGAGTATAATGTGGTTACAAAAATTTTATTTTAAAATTTAAAATTATAATTTTATTTTAAATGTAAAATATATTCTTATGATGATAACTTTTTTCTTTAAATTTTTATTTGTTATAATAATAGTTATGTATAATTATATTAATATTAATTTAATTATCACTACAAAAAATTATTTTTTAGCAACGGAATATTGCTAAAAGCCTTAATTCCATTGTTAAATTGGCTTACCAATGGATTAACAATGAAATCCGTTGGTAAAATTCTGTTGCTAAAGTGGTGGTTGGTAAATTTTTAGCAACGAAAAATCAATTCCGTTGGTAAATAATTCCGTTGGTAATCCGTTGCTAATAATTCCGTTGGTAATTTATATAATGATTCACTTGCTAATCCGTTGGTAATTACCAACGGATTGAATTCCGTTGCTAAAATAGAGAATAAATCCGTTGGCATTCCGTTGCTAAAACAAAAATATCATTTTTGTTGCTAATCTATTGGTAATTACCAACGGATTGAATTCCGTTGCTAAATTCGGTTGCTAAAAAATACTCTCTCAGTCCCAAAATTGATTGCACACTTTCCATATTTATCCGTCCCAAAATAGATTGCACCTTCCAAAAATAGCCAAGACAAATTACCAATTTATCCTCCACTTTTTAACCATTTATAAAAATGCCACTCTAATTAACAAATGGAACCCAATTCATTAAGTAATGGGTTTGAGCCCAATTAACTTAACCCAAACCCAATTATAACCCTAAACCCAACACAAACCCAATTAAAACCTTAAACCCAACCCACTTATAAACCTAAATCATACTATTACACTTTATAACTGTATTGCTCTCTCTCTAGTTCTTCTCTAATGAAACTCTAGCCTCTCATTCTTCTTCTCACCATCAAATCCTAGCCTCCCTCCTATCTGTTCGTCTCACCATGAAACCCTAGCCTCTCATTCTTCTTCTCACCATGATTATCCAATCTGTTCGTCTCTTTCTTTTTCTCACCATGAAACTCTAGCCTCCCTCCTGTCTGTTTGTTCGTTTCTTTCCTCTTCTTGCCTCCAATCTGGTGTGTCGATGAAAGCCGGTGTTAGAACCCATCCGGATGAGTGTTTCGCACCGCATACACAACCAAACATTTCGTCTCCTCCGAGCTGGAACCCTAGCCTCCTCTTTAATTTCTGGGATCTTCCTTCTGAAGGCGAGGTGTTTGAGATCTCCGCCTGATCTGAGTTGGAGTTGCACGGATTTGAGATCCCGAGTGTGGATCCGGTCTGTTTGTGGCCCGAATCAGCTGATGATAGTATGGGGCTAGCCGGAGGGAGCGTCGGCCGAAGCCAGTACACAGTGGTGCCGGAGACGGAGTTATCTGAATTTGTGGAGTCTTCCGAGGTGGTGGAGGACTCCGACTTGGAGGAAGAGATCGCCGGACCCCCCCGCCGACATTGTGTTTTCCCGTAACACCGAAGGCACTCTGCCGCCTCCCTTCCGGCCAGAAGGTCAACCAGTTGGATAATGAGGACAGGGGGACTGATGAGGAATTTACATACAGATGGCTGTGTATGTTGATTCCTGCATGGGGGTACATTTCTATCCTTTGAACCCTACATTTAATTGCTTTTCTATTCAGTGTGTTGGGCCTGTGAGGTATTACATGCTTTAATTGGTTATCCATGCTATGTATTGGCCCTTCCGGCTAGAAGGTCTACCCTGTTGGATAAAGAGGACAGGGGGACTGATGAGGAATTTACATACAGATGGCTGTGTATGTTGATTCCTGCATGGAGGTACATTTCTATCCTTTGAACCCTACCTTTAATTGCTTTTCTATTCAGTGTGTTGGCCCTGTGAGGTATTACATGCTTTAATTGGTTATCCATGCTATGTATTGGCCCTGTGACATTTTATTGGTCAAACATGCTTTTTGTTGGCCCTGTGAGGCATCTAATTGATTATCCATGCTATTTGTTGGCCCTGTGAGGCATCTTATTGGTCACACATGCTTTATGTTGGCCTTGTGAGGCCTGTAATTGATTATCCATGCTATTTGTTGGCCCTGTGAGGCATTTTATTGGTCACACATGCTTTATGTTGGCCCTGTGAGGCCTGTAATTGATTATCCATGCTATTTGTTGGCCCTGTGAGGCATTTTATTGGTCACACATGCTTTATGTTGGCCCTGTGAGGCATGTAATTGATTATCCATGCTATTTGTTGGCCCTGTAAGCCATTTTATTGGTCACACATGCTTTATGTTGGCCCTGTGAGGCCTCTAATTGATTATACATGCTATTCTCAGGTGATCTTTTTATGCTGACCCAATGAAGATATTATTCTAAGGGTTAATTTTCCCATGTCCCTATTGTTTAAGTGTCACCATTAGGTTTCTTAACCTAATTAGGAGACCTGTACCCAATGAGGATATTATTTCGAGGGTGAATTTTCTCATGTCCCTATTGTTTAAGTGTCACCATTAGGTTTCTTAACCTAATTATTAGACATGTACCCAATGAGGATATTATTTCGAGGGTTAAATCTTTCCACATTTGTCCCTTTAAGTGGTATCTCTAGTCCTTCATGATGAGGTTCAGTGTCACCATTAGGGTTTATCGACCTATTTACGAGGCCCAAATATATTTGGATACTTTGTTGGCAACCAATAGGCATTATAAACCTTTTTAGAAGACCAAGCTCGATGATGAAATTACATTCTGAGAGCACAACGAATATTCCCTCCAATGTCATTTAAATATGATCTTGTTTACAGCCTAAACAACACTCACACAATAAAATGTAATACATGATCTATTGTTTCTGCTGTAAACAACTTAAACTATCAGTCTAAGACAACTTATACCCATAACCCTTTCTCATACAATGTTCTTAGTAGCCATAAACCAAAATGAGATCACCATTACCCAATAATCAAATACTTAATACTTCCACTAGCTCTGAAATGTCATACACCATCTGGTATAGAGCCTGTTCTTCAACCAACTTGTCTATGCAGCTTTTAACCAAATCAGGATCAATATCAAGATTGATGGGCAAAGTTCCTTCCCTAATCATCTTTGCCGTCCCCATATGGGGTACATTGTAGTTGTTCCCCCCGACCTTCATTATCTCAATTAGGCAGGATTGTAGGCTAAGAAACACATTGTTGATTGTAGCAGCTGTTAGGTTTTCAAAGGACTGGCTCACATTGTTGATCATCTCATCAACATTATAGCTTTCACTCTTCAATTGTAGTGATTGTAGGGCGCCCTGAACCAACCAAGGTCATTCACATTTAGATCTGGATAGCATGGAGGCTGATTAACAAGTTTGATGTTGAAACCATATCTTGCAGCTGTTCCAAACTCCAAATCAGTGTCATTGATATAAGGTGGTGCGTTATCCTGCTGGATAATGATCTCCTTACTCATATTCTGTGGCCATTTAGCTGTTATAGCTGTAATGACCTGTCACTATGTGTATAGATGCATATAAAGGTATCTTAGGAGGCCTCATTGTCTAGAAATTAACCCTAGAATGATGTTAAAGCTGAAATAGGAGTAGATGGTTATACCTGATAACATCTTTGTTCACTGAATCAAATGGTTTAGTAACCATTGTCCCCCGAGCCCTATTTTTAGAGTTCCTCTTTGCTGTCTCCATCCTTGAGAAAGGAAATAAGCCTATTTTACCATCAAACAATACTTCCCCATCACTTTCAAATATTGGCCTAGAAACAGCACACATAAACATTATCTTAGTGATGAACTTCTTTGACTTGCATGTCCTATGTGGTTCTGCCTCCCCTGGAATCATGTAATACCTCTCATTCTCCCTTGTCATATAGAACAATTTTTCATCAATATGAACAACTTGATACATACCATCAAACATTAGCTTGTTAACAACCCTATCAAGATGAATTTGATGCAAACAATAGTTGAGCCTTTGCACCTTGTTTTTTGGAGTTAGGCCAGGCTTTATAGCATTTGTGTGAGCTCTTATTTGTCCATCTTTTATCCATCTTCCAACTGATGATTTACTGACTTTTAAATTCCCTGTCAGCCCTCTAATTGTACCCCTACTTTGAAAAGCTATCTTCTTCACTTCCTTTGGATCTACTTGAACTCTCTTTGTCTTGGCCACCCCTTTTTGCTTGAAAATGAAGTTAATTGACAGCCCTTGTTGAATCTGATTCCTAGTCTCTTTCCAAATGTTTTGGACTGTTCTTTTAGAATAACCAAATATCTGCATTGCCTCTAACACCTACCCATGGACAACTTTTCCATCATGGCTGTTTACCAGTAGATACTGCCCAATCAAAATTTTCTTTTCAAGAGAAAGGTGTGGTTTTAGGCCAGCCATTAAATGTTGAGTGAGTGCATTAATGTGTGCTAACAACCCCCTATTTATGGTGATGACATTGGAGGGAAAATTTCAACAATTTGGCCTATCTTAGTGGGAACAGATTAGAGGGAAAAAAGTGGAGAAAAATTTTAAGTTTGGTGGGAAATGACAATTAAAACTACAAATGGTGGGAAAACTTACCCCCACAAATTATTTGGGAGGAAAACAAATCTCAATTATGATGTTACAATCTGAGGGTTTTTTCAATTTCATATTCATGCACTTCATACATACAATATCTCACTTATATTGTTGTTTCATTCAATTGCAATTTTCAGAAGTGTATATCCACCCCCTTCAAGAAAGCCACCTCAGTAATTTTTTTAGAAGATCATGTATTTTGATGAATGTTGCTGTAATTTCAGACATTACTCCATGTAATATTTGGAATTTGTAATAGATGAATTGTAATAGGGCTTAATTTAAATTTCTGTAATTTGTAATGTTGTAATAGTGCTACTTTAATTTGTTGTAGAGTTTTTTTTAATAATTTTTTGGAATTATTTTATTATTTTCAGTGGATTATGATTTGGATTAACTTTAATGATAAAGTTAATCCAAAACATAAACCAAAATGCATGGACAATTTTATCCCTCAAAGTTGAGTTGAAAAGTCAATAAAGTAATATTTCTTAAACTCCGTATCTACAGTAATAATTTTTGCAGTTTATATTATGGTGAATAAATAAAATAAATTAATAATAAAATTTGAATATAACAACGTTCTATTAAATTATTAATTAATAATTTTTGTAAATTAAAATGCTTAATTAGCAAGAAAAATTTTCTAACATAAAAATATATTTCAAAATAAAGTAGCTAATTTAATTAATCGACTTTTCATATTTATAAATATGTGACACTTTAGAATCAAATGAAATAAATAATATTATTTAAATGTACAATAATTTATTAGGTTAAATATGATAAATATTTTAATAATAAAATTAAATATGAAGATATAAATATAATGACTTAAATGTCTTATTTAGCAATTTTTAAAAGAATTAAAACATATTTGAATTGAGTAAATTAAGATTTTTTAATTAATTTAAATAATTATATTTATTATGTTATGACTATGATTTTTTTTTCATTAAATTAAAATCTTAAATTATTTTTATAAAAATAATAATTATACTAAATATCCGTTAAGGATTTTTTTAAATAATTCTAATTATTTTTATAAAAATAATAATTATGCTAAATTTTTATTAAGGAGTATTTTTATATATTTTGGAAAAATAATATAAAATTTTCTTACAAATTTAAGTCAAAACATTCATTATTAGAGTAATAAAAAAAATATTAATTGAGTAATTATTATTGAACCTATAAGATGACAACACATATGAAATAAAAATTTGAAATTCATGAGGAAGTGATACATGTGTTTTTAAAAAAATTATATTAGGCAAGTGCTTCACAATTATATGTATTAAGATGAGCAAAATAATAGAATTAAGTATAACTTTAATTCCTTGTGAGCTTGTATGAAATTAATAATTAAAATTAATTAATTAACTTATTCTTGAGAGTGAGTGAGACATTTACGTGTAACCGAGTTTCATTTCAAATAAAATACTTTTTCAAAATATCAAACTGTCATTCTTTTTTTTTAGGAGTTTTATCAATACAGAGCATAAAAAATGGGTAATCTATCAATTCGGGGCTTGAATTATGTATATTATCGATTAGAGGTCTGAATTATGTAAAACTATCAATTCAGGACCTGAACTTAGACCCTATATTGATAAAATAGATGATAATATTTGACAAATTCAGGCATTGAATTGATAGTTTTACATATTTCAGGCCTTAAATTGATAGAAAAATAATACATACCCTTAATTAATAGTTTAGCCATAATTCGGACCTTGAAGTGATAAAAGCCCTTTTTTTTATAATGTCTAGTGTTACCTCTCATTAAGAGTATTAATAAATTATAAAATGGAGTAATAAATAATTAACCATTATTGTACGGATCCCAAGATTATAATACTAAAATATATGATAACTGTCATCATTTCATGATTTTCATCCTCCGAGATTATACAGGTTTTTTTCTTTCTTTTAATTGATGTCAGTACTCCCTCCATGAAATGGTGTATTTCATTTTTTTTCTTTTTTTTTTAATTATCATTTCACAAAATATTTTACACTTTATTTTACTAAAAATGATAAAAGACGCAATATACTAATATTCCCTTTTTATATACATTCTTACATAATATTTACTCCTTCCGTTCCAGGCAAAGATGACAATTACTTTTTATACGTGAATTAAGGAGTATTATTTTATATGTATTAGATAGTTGTATTAAAGAGATATGATGTGTAGTGGTGGACCATTTTTACTAAAATGGAAAAAATGGGAACCTTTGAATGAAACGCCCAATATAATAAAATAGGACCTTTCGGCGGGATGAAGGGAATACTTTTTTCACATATTTCAATAATTTTGCACACTTTTTTTATTAAATTGACTAAAATATTTCTTTTTTTTTTGTACTTTATATATAAAAAATCAATTTCTTTTAAACTTAGCGTATAAAAATACGTGAATATGAATAGTTTCGTTTCAACGCGACAAAAATATTCATCGGAAATCATTGAACCGTTGATGCAACAAGATAACAAATTATTAACAATAATGCATCTACACTTTTTCAACCTTTTTCCCTAAAAGGTGGCCCAAAAGGATAATAAATGTAAAAATATAGTAACCAAAAAGTGCAGTCTTATTAGGATTAACACCAAAACGCATGGTAATTATTCTGGTTATTATTAATAGATTGTGCTCGTTAATCATACTTAATAATAGATTAAATTATGCATACTTAAGTTATTGATCTTAGATTACATTATACTACTCCACCTGCTTAATTTGAGTAAAGTAAGATTTACAAACCAATTATCTGCATTTATTAATTTAATCGATTGGACCTCCCTGTTAAAGTGGGCCCCCACTATTTCTCTTCTACTTTATTTAAAGTTTTTGATAGCCAACATAAAAATACACACAAGAATCTTTGAGTGATGTGGTCTTTGGAAAATTAATTGTGGAAAATTGGGCCATGTATGTGTCTTTGGAGTGGGCTGTAGGTTTGGATTGATTGAATTGGGCTTCAATATCTCTTCCAACAATTTGCCAAATGTGTTGGAATAATGTTTTAAAATAATAATCTCCAACATGCACCAAAAAAATAAAATAAAAAAATATCGAACCGAAATTAGAATCGTCGTTTCCAGAACCGGCCAAAATGAATTGAAATGTTCCGAACTAAACCGACAATTCCAAAACCAAATTGGAACCGTGCTACGATCGGCACGATTTCTATTCCTAATTTCAACCAGCAATTTCAAACCAAGATGCGTTCTCATTCGGAGTTTTCCTTTTATTTAATTTCATTCAATTATCATAGCATCACAATATAATTTAATTTCAAATTTATCGTTAATTTCTAATTCACATAATTTATTTTATAATTTATTTATTATTTAAAAATATCAAGTTACTCAAATTAGTCAATAAATTTAAGTTATGAGTTGATTTCTTGTATGCCTGAGTGTTTAAAGGTATATAAAATTTTGTTCTAAATACATTTGAATTTATAAAGGTATTATTTCTTCGATAAACGAGTCAGTTAAAATATTAATGATATAAATGTTTAAATAATAATAATAAAAATTAAGGGTATAAATTTTTATTCCTAATACTAAAGCGTACAACTTTTTGAGACCGTCGAATCAGGGCGCACAGTGCGATCGGGGTCACACAAGGTTTTTTTAATAATAATAAAAAAATACTACTTCTGTCCCGTAGAAACATTTATTTTTGCTTTTTACATGGGGATTAAGGAGTAGTATTTTAATGTGTATTGAGATGAGAGAAATAATATTTTAATGTGTAGTGAGAAGTCGTATTAGTTTAGTATTATGGGCCCATGGAGATATTTAAATATTTTATGGTTGTCCATTTACTATATAATATGTGTATATTTAATTCCTCACGTGAAATCATTTTCACTTTTTAAAACAGTTATCACTTTCGCTATAAATCATTATCACTTTCGCTATAAAATGTTATCACTTTTTATTTTGCTATAAATTGTTCATGAAAGAGCATTATCAATTTTCATTAATTTATTATCACTTTCCTTCATAAAAGTTATCACTTTTTGGCTGTCTCATGTAAGGGCTTACGTGAGACGGTTTCACACAAGTCTTTGCCAACTTTTTTATGAGACGCCAAAAATAGAAATACTTAAATGTTTCTACGGGACGGATGGAGGAAGTAATAAAAAATACACATATCAAAAATCAAGTGTACAGATGGAGGAAGTAATAAAAAATACACATATCAAAAATCAAGTGTACAGATGGAGGAAGTAATAAAAAATACACATTTCAAAAATCAAGTGTACAGAGTAGGAAGGAGTGGGACAGAAAGAGTAAAATTTAGGGCATTTGGATGGACTAACCAGTTTCAAAAGCCCATTCATTCCAGTTGTTGGATCATCTTAAATAAGACTGAAGATTCAGAATATTTTAAAACTAGAGTTTCTTATATCCGAAATAGTAGTCACCAATTTCCAGATATATCAGTAGTATATGCTCAAAAGCGTACCAGCAACGCTCATCTTAATCATTTGAACACACATCACAAACTCTTACAAACAAAATTGAAATCAAATTAATAATTAAATATACACATATACTATATTATAATAATAACGTGTCACACACATATATATATATATATATATATACACATTACTCCTTTTCACTAGACAATGTATATATGATATATCCACTCAATCACACCACATAATTCGGGCCGTATGGGCCCGATTTTGGTAGGCTTATTGGGAATTTTAGCTGGCGCAATAGTAGTCGCTCTTTGTCATTGTATAATCGTGTTTTGCAATGGCACTCATAGGCAAAGATTTAGTGTTGGAGATACGAATAATATTAGTGATGGAGGACACGCTTCTACGGTGGAGACTTCGAGGGTTCAAGTGATCGTTCACTCAAAGTATTCCAAAGAGTGGAAAGAAGATGTATGTGCAGTGTGTTTGGGTGAATTTAGAGTTGGCGAAAGGGTTCGTGTACTCAACGAATGTGCGCATATCTTTCACCTCTCGTGTATTAATAAATGGCTCGAAAATCACTCTAATTGTCCGTTGTGTCGAGCAACTACGATTGCTCCGCCCAATGCTAATGCATCTCTTTCGTCGGAACTTGATGAGGTTACGACGATAGAGACGACCAGTGCTCATGGATCGAGTGATAATTAATGTGGACTAAGTTGTTCTTATTTTATTTTTAAATTTTGAAGAGCACTTGTAAATCGTAAGGTGTTGTGATGTGGAAGTTTTTGATACTATTTTAGTTTGATAAATGTTTTCATAAATTTCATTTTTCATGTCGTTATATATATGATGTTTTTCATATGTATGTACAGTAACATTATTCACAACCAAGTACTTCGATGTTCTAATATACACATTGTCAAACTTGTTTTAAATATAAATTTTATACCTTGTTTGTTTTTGATTGTTTATATTATTACTATTGTATTTGTAAAAATAACACATTATTATATAAATAAAAATAGTATTAATTGCAAATAAAGTCTCAATTTTTATTTTGATTGCGAATAAGTTTAAACTTTTGAAAATTTGTAAATAAATATCTTACTTTAAAGTCATTTTGCAAATTAAATCACCGGCAGTGGGAGACCTGCCGGGTCATTGAACTTATCACGTCACCCACCAACTCTTAAAAAAAAGGTAAATAATAAAAACGACGCCGTTTTGGGAATCAAAATTCAATTTTCCTTCTCACGCATGCGACGCTCTGTTTCCTTCCCTCCTCAAAATTAGGAAAGACGATGCAGCTCCGGTGGCGAGGGGAAGCATCTCTTGGTGGTTCAACGGCGGAGACTCCGAAGCCACCGTAATCTTCCTCGGAGAAAGAAGTCGATTCTACAACCCAGGCCATCTCGACGGCTTCTTCCTCACCGGAGCCATCGGCGTTTTAACCGGTTTCTCCTCTGAATCATCACCAAAATCACAAGCACAACAACTCACCAAAACCCAATCTGATGCCTTAATTATTAAGACCGACGAAAAAATCAAAATACCTACCGAATCCACCTGCAAAATCGAAGATTTGATTGCGGAGGATTTTCCCTTGCTTGAGAAAATCGGACTGTGCGCTGGTCTAGTGAGACTCTAACCTGGTTCGGCGTCAGACCCTTCTTACTACGCCAATGGGTCGCGCCGGATTGTTTACATGACCAAAGGCATGGATGAGAAGGAAGATTGAATTTTGCTCTCCAAAAACGACGTCATTTCATTATTTTCTTTTTTTTTAAGTTGGAGGGTGACGTAGATAAGTTACGAACATGTTAGCGATCGGGCAAGCCTTCCGGTGCCCGGTGGTTCGATTTGCAAAAAGACTTTAAAATGAGGTACTTATTTTCTAATATTCAAAGATTTAGACTTATTCACGATCAAAGTAAAAAATGAGACTTTATTACAATTAACCCATAAAAATATGATTTTAATTATAAAGAGAATCACTAGTGTTCAGTTGGGTGTATAGTGTAATATTTTAAAAAGTGTTACAATATCTTAAAAGAAAAACATCAATTCTATAAGAAGATATTAAGATTTTTTTTTTATACGTCTCACTCATTTGATGCGTGTAACTAGATACACCAAGATGCAATAAGAAATCCGGTTATGTTTCCCTTTAGAATATGTGAGTTACTTTTCTTATTAAAGTTCATATATAAAGTTATTGCGTAATTATTCTTTGTATAGGGGAGAAGTTCATACGTCATAATATTACTCTTTGTATAGAAGCAAAGATTTGTGTGAGAAACACTTTAATGAAAAATGATAATCAATTTATGAATGAATATGCTGAAATTAATTAGTATTTCATAAAAAATTTATAATATAAATAAAAAATAACAACATAATTAAAAAAAAATGATAATATTTTCAATAAAAAATACTCACTCCATCCCATAATAAACTTCACCGTTACACTGAGTTTAAAAAAAAAGGAGTGTGTATGTTTCCAGCCATCTTACATGATGTGATTGTTAATGTGCTATTTATTTGTTACTCCAAACAATAAACTCAGTCCACTAATTGATAAAAAAAAATCATCAATGTGTAATTTATTTGCTACTCAAAACATAAGCTCAATCTATTAATTGATCCATAAAAACCAACCATCAACACAGCTACGTACAAAAGATCATGACTCTTAAAGTTTACATACTCCCTCTGTTGTAAGGTAATTATCTAATTTTTGCACGTGAATTAAGAAGTATTATTATTTTATTTAAAGTGAATAGTTGTATTAGGAGTGAATGATTGATGTGTGTGGGACCCTTTTACTGAAAAAAGAAAAATAAATACATTAAGAGTGGACAATCAAAATGACAAAATAGATACCTTATCAGCAGACAAAGTGAGTATTATATAATTTGTCATTAATTTAAATTAAAATTAATGATAATTTCAAATAAAATTTACGTACTATTCATTAAAAGATTATATTTTTTAATCTATGAAACAAGAAAATGTATACTTAATCCCGGATTATCAAGAATCTACTTGTTTATTTGTGTTTCAAAATTTTTTTAGGACTAACTATGATGATTTGGTTAGATAATTATGAATCATTATGCGGCAGACAACTCGGGAATCCAAATCCGGTCCAGGCTCCGACCACCTCATTTTCCCCACAATCAAATCAAATCAATTTCAGGCTTTCAACAACTCTTCTCTCCTCACCAATTTCTTCAATTCTAAGCAAAATTCCCTTCACATTCTAAATCCAATCCTCCCTAAATCCTAACTTCTCACCAAATCTTCTCTCTCACTCTTCTCCGTCTTTTATCTTGAAATCTACTCAGATTCAAGAACCCAAGAATTTTGTCAAAGAATCCGGAATATTACAAGATTCTAAAAGGAAAACCCAGTAATGAAACGATCTCACGTGAATCGAAAATGCTCACTACCCATTATCTTCGTCTCCATTTCCGCCCTGATTATGATCTTCATCTTAATTTTATCCCACCTTAACCCCAGCAATTCTTCTTTCCCTATTTCGACCTCAGTTGACTCTAATTTGCCTGAATTACCGCGATTCGCGTACTTCATATCAGGTACAAGTGGCGACAGCGGGAGGCTGAAGCGGCTGCTTCAAGCGTTGTACCATCCGCGAAATTACTATTTGATCCATCTGGAATCGGAGGCTTCTGAAAATGAAAGGCTGGAGCTCGCAAAGTATGCCAAATCTGAAGCGGTGATTCGGAGGTTTAGGAATGTGATGGTAATGGGGAAGGGCGATTTGGTAACTTCCAAAGGGCCGACGGTGATGGCGTCGACGCTTCACGGCGTTGCCGTTCTGTTGAAGCAGGGGAAGCGATGGGATTGGTTTGTTAATCTTGGAGCTTCGGATTATCCGCTAATGCCTCAGGATGGTGAGTTTTCATTGTCGCAAGTTGTTAATTTGTAGCTCTTGTTAATGTGGATGTGTTTTTGCCCATCACGTGTTTGATTTATTGCTTACAAGAAATTTGAGCATGAATGTTTATTTCGAATGTGCTGAAACTGAATAGGCTTAGAACATTGTGACATATTACATTCGGCCATTCCTTTCTTGGCCTTGGTGATTTACACTTTGTGTCGAGTTATGTTGGATCCAAGATGAAATATTACAGCACTTGATGTCGTTTGTAATGGCGTTGTTTCAGACAGGAAAGTAGTGAGCTTATAAGCTAATTGAGTTCGTAAGCTGCTCTTGTTTGGTCTTTCGACTCGATTATAGTGTGGAAAGAGGGTGTTCCACACCACTAATTTCTGTTGTGTTTCATACTGCAATGGAATATCTGTTTCCTATGTTCACAAACATATAATTCAGATATTTATACTACTTTACTTGACCAATAGTTAGGAAGTGAACTTGATGAGTAATTTATAACAATCTTGTTTTCTTTGTTTTAGATATCCTCCACATCTTCTCATACTTGCCTCGGGATCTAAATTTTCTCGAGCATTCTAGTGACTTTGGTTGGAAAGAGTGAGCGCTTGACTAATGCCCCTGTCGTCCCCATGAGCATTTGCTCTCGCTAAATTTTGCTCTTGTCTCTGTATAATTTTTTCGACTATTTGCAGACATCAAAGAACAAGGCCTATTGTTATAGATCCTGGGCTATATCACTCAAAGAAATCTGGTGTATTTTGGGCCAAGGAGAAAAGATCATTGCCTGCTTCTTTCAAGTTATTCACAGGTACCTCCTAAATTCTTTTTCTGCATATGTACTGAATTTTCACTTAAAAACATAATCTTCGGGATCAAGTTACAGTAACTTAAAGAAAGTATTAAATAAATGTGTAGTTACCCCACAAGTAGTGGGAATGGACTTTGGTGGTGATGATCATATCCAAAATCAGAGTATAACTACTTCCTTTGATGCAAAACTTGCAGTAAAATACCTCTCTTATGGCTGATTCATAATCATATACTGCAACATTTTTGCTTCTTGGTCATTAAACGAGTAGATCTCTTGTGCATCAGTTTCACTGAATTGTGACCAAATTATCTGCCACATGTACTTGTTTTGTCACAATTTTATCAAAACACTACTTGGAAACTGTTGCTGCTATTATACTTTTACTAGGTGCTGGTTTTGCTCAGGTTCTGCTTGGGTAGTTCTTTCAAGGCCATTTCTCGAGTTCTGCATCTGGGGTTGGGATAATCTTCCCCGCACTCTCTTGATGTACTACACGAACTTCCTCTCATCCGCAGAGGGTTACTTCCACACTGTGATGTGTAACCACAAAGATTATCAGAACACGACAGTAAACCACGACTTGCATTACATGAAATGGGAGGATCCTCCAAAGGAACATCCTATGAATTTGACCTTGGAGGATTTTGACAAAATGGTTCTGAGTGGAGCCCCATTTGCCCATAAAATATCTGAGGGAGACTCGGTCCTCGATAAAATCGACAGAGAAGTTCTAAAACGATCCGGTGGCCAATTTACGCCCGGGGGTTGGTGTTTAGGGTTTAAGAAGAACCCTTGTAGGGCTTATGGAAGTGCAGATGCAATTAGTCCATCTCTAAATTCCAAAAGGTTAGAGAAGCTTGTAACTCAACTTCTTGATTCTGATCATTTTCGTTCCAAACAATGTAAATAATTCAGCAATTCTTTAATTATTATTGATTTTTTAAAGTTCTGTATCGATCTTATCAGTGTCAATTTTGTGCTTCTGAGTTACATTTGTTGTTGTTTAGGATGGCAATACTTATTGAATCTAAACATTTATTATTAGCCTAGCTGTTATTGTTGAAATAATGAAATTAGAAATACATTTGACGTCTACCAAAACAAATTTGAATCTCTTTATCAAATTTCTCTATCCAAACGCACTCTTCTCTCTCATTTTTTTTCTCCTCCTTTTTATTTATTTATTGTAAATGTGTTATTTTGTATTCCTTTGTTATTCAAAATGTTATGTTTGTATGCATCATAATCTAAAATATTTAGGGAGTTTACATTGAGTTAACATAGGTTAATAAAAAGTTTATTCTATGACTAAAAGGCATTGACTTGAGGGCGTCTCACGTAAGCCCCTCACGTGAGAAAGATAAAAAATAATAATTTTTATAAAAAAAAATGATAATATTTTATAACAAAAGTAATAACTATTTAAAAAAGTATAAAATGATCGTGAGATGGTCTTACGCAAGACTTATCCTGATTAAAAAAGGTGTGAAGTACGAATGAGAAAATATTACTAATATTTATTAAAAATTAACACATTGATGAAAATAATAATAACGATTACATTGATTTATATATATACTAGCATGGAACTCGCGTACTACGCGAGATCATTACTTTTTTTTTAAATAAAATTAATAATATTATTAATATCTCTGGTTATATTATATTAGTTCATATTTTAATTTATCTTTATTGTTAATTTTTTTTTGACATACTATTGTTGTTTTAATTATAAGTGTCATATGTATAATTTAATATTAAAAATTATTAAACATTATTGAAAATTTCTCGATAAATCACGTTTTATGTTTTGTTTGATACATTACTTTCTTAATCAAGACACAAAATTTTCAAACTTTTTCAATCTTTTACTCTTGATACATCAATATATAACTGCCCATGTGTGAAAACAGGTTTTGGAAGATACACTCCAACTCTTTGAAGAGATTGTCCTTGACTTTTATTTATCGTCATTATGAAACACACCACCACAAGCAATTATCTTCTATTGAATTTGACAATTGTGCTATTATCAGAAGGAGTAAGAGTCATCCTTGATATGTAGAGAATGTTTTCAATGTTTCTCCCGCAAGTTATTTTTTCTTGTATAACATGATTTCCTATCTTTGTCACAATTAATCTTGTATCATTACACAATTAAGATCTTTGACCAATGTTTCCGACAAGCATGATCGCTACTCCATTCTTAAGCTTCAATATGCGGTTTGGAAGTCCTGACACTTGATAGAATTTAAAAATTCTAATGAGTAAAGATTCTCATTGTTACCTGTGACCCTATCTAATTTAGACACATTGTCTGAACTCAAATATTCTCCCTCTATGACTGAAATTCGAGACAACACATTTTCATTTATGAATTCAACAACTTGATGTGTTGTCGCAAGAATCACCTTATTTTCAAAGTAGTGTAAAATTTTGTAATTAGAAGCAAGAGATGTATAAACGTACTCAACAATAGAATCCAGAGGATCTTGTACATTTTCCAATAATAGATCTCTGAAATTTCAATATTCTCTCCGAAATCAATTCTTTCTCTTAGATTTCCATCTCCGAAGCTCAAAGTCCATCTTGAAATTTCTTCAATCTCCTGTTTAGATTTTTTTATACCAGAGCTTTAACTCTGCAATCCCTTGTTCCTTATTAGCTTAAACACCTTACAATATTTCCAAAGATAAAAAGATGTTATTGTGGCATTCACAATTTGCTCTCTTGTACCCATAGTCATTACCAGTAAGATTTGTCTAAAATCACCTCCAAAGACAATTGTCTTTCCATCAAATGACAAATTCTGCATGTCTCCCTTACATCTCAAAATGTCATTTAAACTTCTATCAAGTGTCTCGAAACATTATCAATTAGTCATCGGAGTTTCATCCAAAATAATAAGTTTTGTCTGTTTAATTAATTCTGACAATTTTGTTCTTGACTTAATATGGTAAATAGAGTCTTCATTTACTAATAAAAGGATTCCAAATCTAGAATGTGTTGTTCATTGGACAATAGCAAATAAACAATACCACTTGATGCAACACACAAAACAATCTCACCTTCATATCGAAAGCCACTTCCAAGCGCAACCAAAATAAGATAAGATTACTATGAATAGATTATATATTACCTTTTCAGTCTTGATTAATTCAGCTATTGTTTTTACATCCGATAAAACTGAATTTTCGTTGGATTCAATTGAATCGTTTTGAAGTAAAATATTTGAAAAACAATTGCTTTTAACTATTAGCAATGTTGATACACTATTATGTAGAAAAAAATTGAATAAGAATTCATGTGAGAAAATTAAACATAAAAAGTAAATATTTATCTAATGTGTGGATTAGAAGAAAGTATGTGAATTTGAATTTTTGAATCTAATCAACACCGTCATCATTCAAAATACTTCGACTTGAATAGTACAAATCAGATACATTCAAATCATCTAATAATAGTGCAAAGAAAAAAAAAGTGAATCATATTAATAATTTTAATTTTTTTATTAATACATTATTATATAATTAATATCACTAACCATTTCATTTGTAGATTTGAGCAGATCTCAAAATTAATACAATAACATCAGATTTTTTCGTCTTTGAGTATTCTATCAATTGATCCGCATACTTTTCCCAAAAGTACATTCAAGAGTAGTTCCACTAAATCAAGTTGAAAGAAAAAATTATAAAATTGATAAATTAATATGGTGTTTGACTTTAAAAATAAAAAATACAATAAAAAAGATATACTTAGTTTCAATGAGATCCATTTTGATACTCCTTTTAGATGGATTACCCTTAGTGTAATGCACTTTACTGACATCAGTCATTTGTCTAATATTATCTACAATTTTAAAAAAAGTAAATAATTACAATTAAAATTTATGTATTTTTACATAGTAAAATATTTAAATAATGTGATCTAATATATCACTCTTAGAACAATCTATGTTTCGTAAGCTGCAAATTTCAAAAGACAGAATGAGGAAGGTATGCAAGAAGTTCAAAACAACACACACCATGATAGTAAATTTAACTTACCAATCAAGTTTGATTATTTCACTCTATTTTGTAATATTACGTCAAACAGAATGAAATCAAACCCATATTTAGGTATAATCACTGTAATGCATCCTCTAAATTTTGCAAATCTATGAAATTCAATAGCTATTAAAAAATCTTGTTGATTCACCACAACTTTATAGTTTGAAATACTGACAATATCATCCTCTTTTAACTACCACAAAGATTTATCCACGTCAAATCCTTTAATTTTTTAGCCCTATAATTTGAATTTTTTTTATAAAAAATCAAAAATAATATTAATTAATTAATTTATATGATGAAAGATAGACCAATACCAGTTCATCCATAAGAACGATATTAAGATATGCAACCTCCTATAAATTTTTCGGACGTGGTACAACCCATTATCGAATAACCCTCCCCGTAATTGTCCATAGTGCCCTCGCAGGAGTTAAATCAACAATTGAAGTCTGACATGTAATCATTATATTATTGATTATAATGAATCACTCAACTTTTTTTTTATCTCGGTTGTTTTGAATGTTGAAATTATAATGACGATGTATGCTTATATATAATAGTAGATGTTTATTTATGAAAATAATTTTAAAATAATATAATTAGTATCCACACAAATTTTATTTTATATAATAATAATAAATAATAATAATAATGGAGCATAACGTGTATAATAATGATGGGGCATAACGTGTATTGGGCTAACTTAATCTGATTATACAATTTTTTAATCTAACTCCAAATAAATTTTACCTAATATAGTATTATGAATAGTAAAGTCTTATTGATTATACAATTTTATTTTTTAATCTAACTCCAATATAAAATTTACCTAATTTAGAAATATGAATTAGTAAAATATGATTTAGATTTATACATGAATAAAAAAATGAATAGAAAAGGGAATATATTATTTAAAATTAAAATATTATTATAATAAAATTAATAATAATAAATTATACATAATTTAGATTTATGAATAGTAAAGTTTTATGGATTATAAAATTTTATTTTTTAATAATCGAACTCCAAAATAAAATTTACCTAATTTAGATTTGTGAATAGAAGAGGAAATACATACATTATTTAAAATCAAAATATTACAATATTAATAATAATAGATTTATTTTTGATTAATTGTTTATAAAAATCAAATAAATATATTTTTAAAATATATTTTCTTAATTTATTACTTAATTTAGATTTATAAATAGAAAAGGAAATACATTATTTTAAAAAATAAATGCAAAAAAAGAAATTATTTATAAGTAAATAAGGAAAATATAAAAAAATTATTTTAAAATAAAAAAAAAGAAAATTACTCGTCATAATGAAGCGCTCTGGAGACAACACGCAGACAGAAAATTTCTACTAAAGTATATTTAAGATATATATATATATATATATATATATATATATATATATATATATATATATATATATATATATATATATATATAAATATATAATATTTCTTTATTCTTTTATTTTCTTTGAAAATATAACCTCCCCAAAACCCATTCTAACAACATTCCTGCAATTTTTATAAATTCATTCTTGCTTAAAAATAAAATTTTAAATTCAATATTTGAAATTCCACATTCATAATTTCAATTATATATTTTGAATATCCATGGATATTTTTAATTTTTAAAGAACTTTTTGCAAATATTTGGTTTTTATTCTATATATAATTTAAATTTTAAAGAATTTCTTGCAAATATATTGATTTTTATTATATATATATATATATATTTAATATCATGCTAAATGAACACCTCATCTAAAAGTTTAAGCATGTAGAGATGTATCATTTAATATTTAATCAAATCACTCTAACAAAATATCTGAGAAAAAAGTCATTCTTTTTTTTAAGCGTACCGTAAGATTGATTTTCTCAAAATCGTCACTTTCAATATATAGAAACCAAGAGTCTGCATTTATCCTTCACTTATACTTTCTATTTTCCATGAAAACAGTAATGAGTCCGACTCTTTACTGTTTTCAAGAATTGATGCGTTGATAGTGGTGATGTAAGTCGAGCTTAAGCATTTGGCATTCTCGAGTCCTTGCTCTTGGTTAGACTTATATCTTTTCTTCTTTTCTAATGTCATGGAGATTGTGATAACTTGTACCAATATTATAACAGAATGATAATATTGACTTGTTTTTATATATACATGGATTTTAGTTGCTATATTGATGGAGTACTATGTATATTATCGTATGTTTGTGATTGCTTGATATAAATGTTGTCAAAAATTGGGCTGGACCAGTCAATTCAATTGAAAGCCGAACCCTGAACCAGTTCAAAACACCAAAAATACTACTGGATTTTAAGGTTGAACCGGAGCCCAAAATGAAAAAAATGGGAAAAATGCAATTTTTGTCCCATCCAAAATATCTTATTTCACTTTTTATCCCTAACCTTTTTTTTTGTCCCAAAAATTACAGTTTTAATCCCGTTCGTTAATATTTGGATGGAAAACATTAACTTTAAAAAAAAACCTTAAAAAAACGTTAACTAAAAAAATCAAGTAAAATTAAAAATAAATATATTCAATCTCAGCAATCAATCAACCTCTCCTCCCGACCACCATTCCACCCCTTCATCTTCTCAATCCATGGCTTCTCAGTTCTCCCCACCTTTCTGAATCAATAAAAAAAACCAGATCCTCAATCTAATCAATGGCTTCTCCCCACCTTCTAAATCAATCGGTAAAAGGCAAATATGTGGTGGTGGTGGAGACGAATGGCAGACTGTGGTGTTGGATCTACATCAGCGCGCGGACCTTGACGGTGGCAGCTGTGCTGGAGTTCGGTGACTGGCAGGAATGGCACGTCGCGACGGCGAACCTCAGATCTGTCGGCGGATTTGGTGAACGAGTCGTCGAAAAATACTGGGTCCCGACACATAGACATCAAATTCGCGGAAAAGGAAGAAGATTTGATGTCGTTGCCAACAAAAATTGTGGATCAGAATGCCCGGTGGTTTGGATGTGGCGGCGGGAGGTTTGGGTGGTTCCAACTTTGATGGTGGCTCCGGTGATGGTGGCAGCTCCGATGATCCCAACCTCTGTCTCTTCCTTTTTCTTTGAGTTCAAGAAAGCACACAGGAATTGAGGAGAAAAATAAATAGATTCCATTTCCACCAAGATGAGCTGCAATTGCCAAGTTTTGAGAAGAGGATGCAACGAAGAATGCTTCATAGATTCATAAGACCTTGTTTTGATGGATCCAATCCGGACAAGCCCAGGGCAACGCCACCCTCTTCATCTTCAAATTCATCGGCCACAACGACCTCATGTCCTTCATCACCACCGTGCCGGAAAACTAACAACCAGGTGAGCGGTGAGCGGAATTTGGGATTTCGGAGGCACTAGGGTTTCGAAAAAAAGGGGAAAGTAAAATGATTGTGATTCAAACTGTTCAACCGTAGTATGGTGAGGGAATTGGGTTCGTCGGAGGCGGCACTGTCGTCGTGGTGGGTTAAACATCGTTGGAAGTGGTAATTATTCTCTTAATTCTGGCGCCGCCTATCGCCGTTGACATCGCCGGAAATTTGTAACTGTTGTTTGAGATTTGGATTGGAGAGAGGGGGTATATTGATGATTGATACAGGGGTGAGGGATGAAGTTATGATTAAAAATATAAAAAAATTAAGATGGATTTAAATTTAAAAAAAAGAATTTATGTAATGGCCACATTAGCAATCCGTTAGTTTGGTTACGGAATTTTGAACATAAGGTAACGGGACAAAAATATAGTGAAAAGGACCAAATGAGATCTTTTGTATATGACCAAAAGTGCATTTTTTCCTAAAAAAACATATGCTCCTCCCGTCTCATCACAAGAGTTACATTTTATTAATTAGGGCATTCCGCTATCAGAGTTATATTTTTTTTTTAGTAGATGAAATTCACATAAATAAACCACTTTATCTTCATGGAGCCGACACACACAAGAAGTTTAAGAAAAGTAATTTTTGTTGTAGTGATGTAAGAAAGAGAGGGTATTTTGGGTAATTGAATAGAATAAAATGCATGATATAATTGACTTTGACTATATTGTGTGTAAAAAGAAGATGATATTTTTATAATATTATAGTATTATAAGATTATTGATATTATGTATTATTTTCAATTTTAGGGAATGAAAGTATTGTAAGGTTTTGACTAGATTGTGTGAATTATTCTTGGGATAGAGGGAGCATCCCTCTCATTATTACTTCCTACACTTAACACAAAAAACAGTAATGAATCCTGGAGAAATGTAACTCATAGCAAACACCTTGCAGCTTGGAGGATTTTCAAAAATTTATGTGTTTTTCAACTTTGACAGTGTTGATGTAAGTCGAGCTTAAGGCATTTGGCATTATCGAGTGCTTGTTTTTGGTTAGATGAGATACACATCTTTCTTTTTTTGTCTAATGCCATGTAGATTGTTGGAGCTTGAACTAATATTATAACAGAATGAGAATATTAACTTGTTACTATATACATGCATTTCTGTTGCTATATTGATACTACATAATCGCATGTTTGCGCTTGCAAGTTGTCTTGATACTACATTTGAGTATGATCTTTAAAAGAGTGAGACTCCTGTACACCCGGGCCCACGGAACACATTCCGTGTGCCTTTACAATTTCCATGCCCCTTTGCAATTTAGGCCCCTAGGAACACAGGTTTAAATAGGATTGGAGGGAGAAGAGTTGTGTTCACATGGGGACACGGAATATTCCTCCGTGTCCTCAGGGGAGCATGAGTTTTTGCCTCTTTAAAATAATGTGTTTAGGTCTTTGTTCTTATTGATCACTTAATACACAATGCTCGTTAATTGTCTAATAATTGATGTAGTTACTTCACATAGCTTTACATTCTTTTATAGGTAGCTGCTGTAATATCAATAAAGATATAAAGAATTGATACAGTTTGACAAGTTCTTCATTCTTACCGGAATGGAGTTGGTACTTATTGCAACTTGTGAAGTTAAGTAGTGTGTTGGGCTTTCCCTAAGTCGATTGTGTTTTGGCCCATGATATGTTTAATTAAGGCCCAAACCATTTTCACCATAAAATCTGAACGTTGGCAGCCTATTTTCTTCTCTACTCACGCGTGAGTGACTCCTCAAATCCTTCTTGGTTTTATGTTGCGTTGGGGAGCAGATTTCTTGGGAGTATGTCTATTGCTGTAATCATTTACTCCTTGGTCTCCTCCTCCTCCAATTTAAATTGGGGCTTTCTTCTTTGGTGATTTGAGAGAGGAACAGAAGATAGATGGTGAGGATTTGGGAGAATAGAGTGTTACCCCCTTTTGGATAGTGAGTGGGATTCTTTGTGAATGCCCCAAACACCGACCAACCTCTGAATCTGGAACCATAGGATACCTGAGCCCGTTCCTCCTCCAGCTTCAACCTCACGACGGCGTGGCGGCCGCAATACCCAACAGTGGTATCAGAGTTGAGGTTGTCGCTGCCGTCGCCATCCGTCGAGCCTGGTGGCCGTTCGACTGGTGCTGCCACGGTGATGCCCCACATGCTGCTGCTCGGTGCTTCATGCAACTGGTGGACTTGAAGAGCTTGGTCTGTCGGTCATTCATCGGCTCCGGTGTTGTTTTTGATCGTCGCCTCCTTCTCCGATGTGTTCGGAGACTGTGTGAAGGGAGTATCTTTCCATTTTTAATTTTTTCTATTCTGTTCTTTGTGTTTTACAGGACTGATTTTTTTATTTTGGGATTGTCGATTTGTTCGATTTATTTTTTGCAGGGCTGCTGCTTGAACCGGAGGCTGTGGTGAGTTCAAGCATGGTAGCAGAATAGGGTGCGGTTCCAAGGTATGGGAGTTGCTCGTCCAGTTGCCGCTTGAAAAGGCCTACGAGGGAAGCCCGTGGCTTTAAGGGTGGCAAGGTGTACTCACCCGAGGCACCGCTCTAGTGATATTGCTTAAACTCATTTTCTGTATGATGCTCTGAGGCGGTTTGTCCTCCTTTGTGATGCCCTGAGGCTGCTGGTCCTCCCTGTTTGTGTTTCTCTGTGCTGTAGAATTAGGAATTTTGTGATTTGTGGCCTGATTGGTCTATTTTTGTGGTATTTCTAGTTCTTTTTGCTTGAAACCTCTCGTAGGTTCTCTATCTGCGTGATATTTTTACTCTTGGTTTGCTTTAGTTTTTGCTTTCGCTGCTAATCTGATTTTTTCTGGAATTTTTTGTTCTTTTTTTTGCTTTGTGTGTGAATTGAGTTCGTTTCCAGGCCCTAAGATATAGCCTTAGCTCACCTGTGTGTGATTGTGTTGTTTCTTGAATTTGTGTGAGTCGATTCACTCAACTTTAAGCACTTATGGCTTCTCCTAATGAGTTTGGGCAAGGAGACTTCAATATCTAGAAACAGAAGATGAAGTATGAAGGTGTGTTAAAAGTTGTGAATGATTCTCATGATTAAGATATAATATTGTGTGAATTATTTGGTGTCTTTTAATTCTTGTGCGTGTTTTAATTGGCTAGTTAATTTTGCATGTAATTAGGAAATATGTTTTTATTATCTTGTTTCACTTTGAAACTATGTGTTCCTTTGCGAATTTATATTTTCTTTGTGTGAAAACTTGTTGAAATTTATTTTTTATTGTGTTTCTCAATTGAAACAATGTGTTTTCTTTCTGTGAGAAATTGTTGAAGTTTGTTTTCTATGTTTTGTGCTTGTTTATGTGTTAAACTTGCTTTGTAATAGGCTGCTCCTAGTGAGGTTGAGTATTTGCATATGTGTTAACTTTATGCTTTTGTGCCTAGTCTACATGCATATTTGTTTCTCTTAGCGAGGTGGAGCATGTTGTGTGAGTTCTGTTTATGTAATGTTTGATTGTTAATTACTGTATATGCTTCTTTGTGGAGTGTCTATGTGACGTTATGTGATAGTTAGCTTGTATATCTTTGTGATTAGATTTTGTGTCTTTAGAATTTTTTTTGTATTCTATTCTTGGTAATAAATGTTAAGAATTATGTATATTCATAATCTTAGTGATCTTATGTTAGTTTTTTGCTTAGTTTATTATTTTCTATGTGAATTTCTTGTGTGTCGTGAGAACTGTGAGTTCTAATCTATGTGATTACACTTTGTGAACTTTGTGTTATATTGAGAGCTTTGTGCTTTGTTCTTTTATCTTTGTGACTGTGTGTCAATTTCTCTTGACTTACTTTGTGTTTGTACAAATTTTTTAGATCTTCCATTAATACTTTGTGTTTTGTTTTTTGTAGGTTTCCGAAGGCGGACGATGATGAAATCCTGTGGATTCTATTGTGGTTGTGGTGTTTGGGATTGAGCCAAAAGGTGGAGATTTGTTGGGGTTTTCCTAAGCCCGATTGTGTTTTGGCCCATGATATGTTTAATTGAGGCCCAAATCATTTTCACCATAAAATCTGAACGCTGGCAGTTTCTTTTCTTCTCTACTCATGCGTGAGTGACTCCTAAAATTCTTCTTGATTTTCTGTTGCGTTGGGGAGAAGATTTCTTGGGAGTATGTCTATTGCTGTAATCATTTACTCCTTGGTCTCCTCCTCCCCCAATTTAAATTGGAGCTTTCTTCTCTGGTGATTTGAGAGAGGAATAGAAGATAGATGGTGAGGATTTGAGAGAATAGAGTATTATCCGTTTGGATAGTGATAGAGTAAAGAGGCAATAATAGGGAATATTATAGAAGAAATGAATGAATAGTGTTCATAATCCGGAATGGCTCCCGTCAGCCGAGGCTGCCCCAAAGTTAACAAGTATAAACGATCAATGAATCTAATCCTCCCTCTACTCCTTTTATTTATAGAACCTAGCTAATTTATTATTATGGCAACTACATAATTGTAGCTTTCTGTCCTTCCCTTAATTAGCTCCTTCTTAGCCTTCTGATGAGTGATTATCATGATGATTAGCATGATTTCGGCCAGAGTATACATGGTAAGTACGACTCCCTTGATTGCCTCTATCAATTCCTCCCTCGCTGGAAACAACATTGTCCGCAATGCTGGAGTATGGGAACTGACCACAAAAATCTGCAATGTCCATCCATGTAGCTTCTTCCTCCAGTTTGCCTCGCCACTTTACTAACCACTGCGGAACCCTGTCATCATCTTGCCACACCGAACGGGACTATATGATACTCTCTGGTTCAAAAGCTGGCTCCTCCAAGGCGAGATGAGGGGATAAATTATTTTCTGGAGTGTGATTACCTGCTACCGGCTTAAGTTAAGCCACATGGAAGACTGGGTGAATCCGCCCGAGTTGGGTAGTTTTAAGCGGTATGCCACTACTCCCAACTTGGCTGTGATCTCAAATGGGCCATAGAATCACGGATCCAGCTTGGCGTTTTCTTGTGGGAGAAGAGAGCATTGCCGGTAACTTCTGAGTTTTAAGAAAACTTGATCCCCAACTTGATAACTTACTTCTCTTCGGTGTTTGTTCGCTGCACGCTGCATCTGCTGTTGGGCCCTTGTGAGGTTATCTTTTAATTCTCTGAGTATCTCATCCCTTTCAAGTAACTTTTCTGCCACAGCTTTCACGCAAATCTCTCTTGGTAAAAAATGGTGCAAAGTCGGCGGGGCACGACCTTACACAGATCGAAATGGAGTTTGTCCAGCGGCTGAATGGAAGTTCGTATTATAGCAATATTCAGCCCAATGAAGCCACTTCCCACCAATGCTTCGGATTCTTAGAAGCGAAACCGCATAAATATGCCTCAAGACAATGATTTAAAACCTCCGTTTGCCCATCAGTTTTAGGGTGGTAGGCAGAGCTCAACCGCAGCTTTGTTCTTGAAGCCTTAAACAACTCGGCCCAAAATGGCTCATAAAAATAAGATCATGATCAGAAACAATCAAACGAGGCATTCCATGCAAGCTAATCACTTTCTTAATAAACAACCAAGCCACCTTTGAAGCCGTATGGATGTTTCAAGCCAAAAAAGTGCCCATATTTGCTCAAACGGTCCATAACTACCAAAATGCAATCCACCGTCTGTGAACTAGGTAATCTAGTTATGAAGTCCAAGCTGATGTCTTCCCAAATTTGCGATGGAATTGGAAGGGGTCAAAAGCCCAGTTGGAGAAAGAGTCTCATATTTGTTCTTTTGGCAAACTACACATTCCGAGACGAACTTATGGACTTTCTTCATCATGCCACGCCAGTATACGCTCCCTGCTAGCCTTTGATATGTACGGTATTCCCCGGAGTGTCCTCCTGAAGGTGTGGAGTGAAACTCCTCTATCAAGGTAGTAGTCCACAAGCTTGAGCGCGAGACCACAATTCAGCCATTAAAAACAAGTGACCATTTATCAGAGTGTAAGGTCCCGAGGATGAGTTACCTTCCTTCAACCGTTGTATGATAGGCTGTAGTTCAGAATCTTGGGCGACCACGCTAGCCAGCACGTCCTAGTTCAACCATTGGGGAATAGAAATTGCTACTAGTTCTCCTTCCTCACCTTGCCGAGATAAAGCGTCTGCCGCCTTATTGCTAGGGCCTGGCTTTAAATAATTTCAAAATCATACCCGATAAGCTTCGCAATCCAATTCTGCTTTGCTGGTCTACTGATCCTCTGTTGGATTAAGTGGCATAGCTGCGTTGATCTGTACGCACTACAACTTTTTACCAATTAGATAAGGCTCCAGTGTTGGATAGCAAGGACTAGAGCCATTAACTCCCATTCGTATGCGGATTTTGACTGCGTCTTTTTGGAAATAGCCTTGCTAAAGTAAGCCACGGGCTGACCAGACTGCATTAATACAGCTCCGATCCCCCTACCCGAAGCATCACACTCAATGATAAAGACTTGGGAGAAGTCAGGCATGGCTAAGACTGGAGTGAAAATGATGGCCTTTTGTAGCTCCCGAAAAGAAGTCTTTGCCTCCTCACTCTACTCAAATTTCACAAGCCCGTCTTTCTTGAGGAGAGTTGTAAGAGGTTGAGCAAGCTTCTCATAGTCACGTATGAACCACCGATAGTAACCAGTCAAGCCTAGGAAGCCACGCACACTCCTCATAGATTTGGGTATTGGCCAACGGAGAACAGCTGACACTTTGCTTGGATCCATTTGCACACCGAGTTTCGAGATCACTTGGCCCAAATACTCAACTGAAGTACATCCAATCGAACACTTCTTCTTATTCACAACAAAAGAGTTCTCCTTAAGTATAGACAGTACAGTGTGGAGGTGTGAGAGATGATCCAACCATCCTGCACTATAAACCAAGATGTCATCAAAAAACACAGCACAAAATTTCGCAAATAAAGCCTGAATATATCGTTCATAGTGGATTGGAATGTGGCTGGTGCATTTATCAACCCAAAGGGCATAACCAAGAATTCATAATGCCCCGAATGAGTTCGGATTGCTGTTTTTGGAACATCTTTTGGGGTAATCCGAATCTGATGATATTCGGAATGCAAATCCAACTTACTAAAAAATTTGGAACCATGCAATTCATCAAGCATTTCTTGGATCACCAGTATGTGATATTTGTCTGGGACCGTAGCTTTGTTGAGTTCTCTATAATCAGCGTAAAAATGCTAGCTTCCATCTTTCTTTCGGACTAACAGGACCGAGCTCGAATAGGGACTACAAGTGGGTTGCAAAATTCCCGCGTCCAGCATCTCGTTCACCAACCTTTCCATTTCTTCCTTCTGTGAGTGCCCATATCTATAGGGCTTCACACTAACTGGGGTTGTCCCGGGCTACAGTGAGATGCGGAGATCTGTCGAACGGTGAGGAGAAAGAGTTTGAAGATTTTGAAAGACCTCTGGATATGTATCCAGCACCAATTGTAATTCAAACTTCTGACCTGGGTTGGCCTCTTGGCCGCTGATGATAAGGGCTCCCTCTCCACTGCCCACAGGATGAAACACGCCTCAATGTCCTTCAATTTGTGCAGTAATTTTGCTGATATGGCCTTCTTAGTCCAGCCGAATTTTCCAAAAGTTGAATACATTTATTCCCCCACTGGAACTCCATTGTTAATTGATCCCAGTTCGTTCCACTTTCCCCAAAGTTGTGAGCCAAGAAATTCCCAAGATGACGTCGATTCCTCCCAAAGGAAAGACAAAATAATTTATTAAGAATTGAGCATCTCCAAAATTAATGGAAACCTCTGTGCACTCACCCGTAGAATCCATTCGACCTCCGTTGCCAAGACGAATCTTGAAATTCACACTTGGGTCAATATGGAGACCAACCCATCACGCTGTCGCTTTGGATATAAAATAGTAGCTAGCCCCACTGTCAATCATGACTAAGACCTCCCTCCCGTTGATTAAGCCCTTCAATTTCATGGTTTGGTTGCTATCGAGCCCGGCTGCCGTTAATCAGATAATTCGATTTGGTGGAGGACCGGATTCTTCTTCGTAGAATCCATTCGACCTCCGTTGCCAAGACGAATCTTGAAATTCACACTTGGGTCAATATGGAGACCAACGCATCACGCTGTCGCTTTGGATATAAAATAGTAGCTAGCCCCACTGTCAATCATGACTAAGACCTCCCTCCCGTTGATTAAGCCCTTCAATTTCATGGTTTGGTTGCTATCGAGCCCGGCTGCCGTTAATCAGATAGTTCGATTTGGTGGAGGACCGGATTCTTCTTCAACTCATCATCGCCGTCCTTTTCCTCATCTCCATCGTCTTCCTCATCGTCTTCACCGACAATTAATAATTGAAGTGATTTCTCCTTGTAGCGGTGTAGTGGATGGTAGCGTTCCTTACATTTGTAATAGAGGCCGCGAGCTCTGAGGTCAAGAAATTCCGCATGAGAAATATGTTTCATCCATTTGTTTCTGATATTTGCTGGATTCGGTCTCCCAGCGTCGTCTTGAGGTTTAAATTGCAGCTGAGGTTTGGGCTCAAAATTTGGGCCTTCTCCATACTTAGTTATGGAATGGGCCTTCAGTCTTTCAGATGCTTTTAATTGTATTTCTTTATTTGGGCTTGGCCCACTTGCCCATTGTCCACCCACAAAAGCAGATCGCGCATTCCTCCCTGATATGCTGCAGATTTCTTGTTCAATTTCCCTGGATATGTTCATGGTGTCGAAGATGTCAACAGCGTCCTTCGATCTGATTCGAACCCGAATCTCCGATTTCAATCTGTTGAGAAAGAGGCCCAAGCTTTGAGTCTCCGTAATTCAAGGAACGAGGGCCATTTGGGCAGTAAACTCATCGATATATTCGTCTACGCTTCATGTCTGCCTGGTGGCGGCCAAGGCTTCGAAGGGATTGGCTAATGGGTTCCCTTCATACCTTCTTAGTAGTTCGAATGTATTAAACGACCACCTTATCTAAAAGTTTATGCTGATAGAGAGATGAACCGTTTAATACTTAAATCGAGTCACTCTAACACGCCCCCTCACATACAGGCGGGGAATTTTGCCTCAAGCCTTATGTGGAATTTTCTCATAAATGGGTAGCAGTGAGGTTTGAACCCTGGACCTTTGTTAACCATGGATTCTGATATCATGTTAAACAACCACCTCATCTAAAAGCTTAAGCTGATAGAGAGATGAACCGTTTAATACTTAAATCGAGTCACACTTACAGAATGACAATTGGTTCCAAGTCATATTTGGCGTGCGATCAGTCAGCCATCGAACCCAATGTAAGGCTGAACCTTCCATACAAACCGAAGCCAACTCTACTTTTAACTCTTCACGCGTGCCTTGGATACTAAAATACTTCTCCGCACGGGTGATCCATGCCACGGGATCATTCCCATCAAAATTTGGCAACTCCACCCATTTGGTAGAGAGTTGAGAATCATTATTGGCGACGTTCCGGCCTTGGACATATTCCTGAAGCGGAATGCGTGCGCTGGTTTCTGCAGTATCACTGGTTTGGAAATCCTCATCACTCTCCTTGATTCTCTTATTCCTCAAGAGTGAGGAAAGCATCTCTTCTAGTTTGTCTATTTTATCGATTTTGTTGACCTTCTCCGAAAGTGCGATGAACTTTGCTGATAGTGTACTGACATTGGTGGAAAGTGTACTGGCGACCCTCTCCATAGACTCAACACTCTTCTCTATCGTCTCTACTCGGACCTCCATTCGGGTGTTTGGCATCCGACAGGTCGAACCAAATTGATAGAGTAAAGAGGCAATAATAGGGAATATTATAGAAGAAAGGAATGAATAGTGTTCACAATCCGGGATGGCTCCCGTCAGCCGAGGCTGCCCCAAAGTTAACAAGTATAAACGATCAATGAATCTACTCCTCCCTCTACCCCTTTTATTTATAGAACTTAGCTAATTTATTATTATGGCAACTGCATAATTGTAGCCTCCTGTCCTCCCCTCAATCAGCTCCTTCTTAGCCTTCTGATGAGTGATTAGCATGATAATTAGCACGATTGCGGCGAGAGTATACATGGTAAGTACGACTCCCTTGATTGCCTCTATCAGATAGTGAGTGGGATTCTTTGTGAATGCCCCCAAACACCGACCAACCTCCTAATCCGGAACCACAAGATACCTGAGCCCGTTCCTCCTCCAGCTTCAACCTCACGACGGCGTGGCGGCCCCAATACCCAACAGAGTGGAATTATTATTAGAATGATAACATCATATGCAAAGATATTGATGTGATTTAGATACCTCATCTCGAACTTGATAAACACTATTAGCTATAAAATATTGGATAAATCAAACAAAATAAAGGCACGGTAAAACTTTTTGTAGATAACAATTTCAGTGATTTTGTATTTCCGGGTGTTTGTAAAAGAAACATAGATCAAATACATGAACATCTCAAACATTCACCAATGAAACAAGCATATCCACGTCACCAATAAAACAAGCATATCCACGGTAAGATCTACAATCAAATTAGAACAATAAATAAACAAGAAGTTAGAAAATTCAGCACTAGCAAAGTATATCCACCAGTACAATCAAAGACTTGGAAAGTTTGAAGTAAATCAGAGAATCCTGAGACAAAAGGGTACTTAACATTTTAAAAAAACACAGCTAATCTAGTTTCGGTTTGAATTTTGAAAAAAACCAAATTTAATTCTAGAACTGCGCTTGTCTACCGATCAGAGAAGAGACCAGGACGTTAACTTTTGAAACAAGGGCAAAATAATACATTTTCTCTCACTTAAACATTCAATTTATATTCCAAAGAACGTTACCTGTTACTTTTGAAACAAGGGCAAAATAATAATTTTCTCATTTAAACATTTCATTTATGGGTGACATTATTGACACCGAGCTTTTACTTAAGGCACCTATTTTTTTAATTTAATTTTATGAAAAGACAAAAAATAACCTTATATTAAATTCACTTTAAATTTATTGAAACCTTAATCTTTTTTACTTCACACACCCAAATCTCAAAATTCCTGAACTTGATCATAGTTAAACAAAAAATTTATAATTTTGGTTATTACCTATTTTCGTTAATAAATTAGAAAATTTAAGTGAAATAATCATATGAGATATTTGAGATAATCAAATGTCGGAATGAATTGGCAGACCAATTCACGACTCCAAACCTTAGTAATGATTCACATATTAATCCATTCAATAGTACGACATTCAAAACTGACATTCAAAACTAAATATACAAAATATACAAAATGTTTTTGTGATGCGATTGATAGAATTATTCAATCAAGAGTTCTTATTTCTAATCATGAATAATTAAATTTTAAATATATTTGGGTAAAATTGCTGCTTCTTTCCTTCTTCTTTGTCAGAACTGATAGTGTGAATAAATTTGTTGGTTTCTTTTCTTCATCTCACCGCGAAAGCTTGCTGGTATTTTTTTTGTGTTTTGTATTCCGTATTTGCTTGAATTTCTTCGACATTGATGAAATGAAGGAGAGAACGGATAGATGGGGAAAAAGATTGCAGGGCGCGGCGCAGGCGGTTAATTAATTTTGGATAGTTATTTATTTAATTTTGTCTTAAAGTTATTTTAGTCTTTTTAAATAAATAAAATTACGATATCGGGTGCCCTCAATAAAGGTTCGAGTGGCAATAGCGCCGCCCTTCATTTATTTACCTTAAATGTTGGAAGAATCTAATTGCAAATTGTAACCTTCTTCCAACATTCTTCCAACAATTAACCATTAACCTTCAACCTTTAAAATAAACAGAGAATTAATTGAGGGCATGAAGGATCACATTAACCATCAAAATAGCCCTATACTATTATTATTAGATTATTATACAAATCACTTATAACTAATTCTAACGGTAACTAAAATATTTAATTTAAAAATGAATATTATAGTATTTAAATATCAAATTTCCTTCTTGTCTGCTCCGTGAATTGCCGCCAGATTGGGAAGATTGAACTCTGGAACGGGAAGTGTAACTCCTGCATAGGTCTACTGATGTTAAACGAGTCAGCTCTAACTTATTAGGGCTAGCCCTAACAGGCTTCGGGTTAATCGGACCTATTTAAACGGGCTACAAAAAGGTGAACCTTACTCTAATCCTAACGGACTATGGTTAAATGGGTCGGGCTCGCGGGTATACGATAAAAAATATTAAAATATTATAAATTTAAATACATTATAAATAATTTAACAAATTCAAAATTAACTAATACGGAGTACATTATTTAAAATTTGAGAGAATTAAGATTAATAAAACAAAATATTATTAAAAGGTGATAATTAAATTAATTTTATTATACTAATTAAGTATTATTTTATTTATTATATGGTGGGTTAGGGTAAGAGAAAGAATGAGAAAGAGTTTGAAAATTAAAGAACAACGAGAGTTTGTTACAAAATGGGTTGGGATAAGGTGGGGTGATTGATGTATATATTATGGATATTAAAATTAATTAAACATAATAATAATAATAATTCTCAGACCTACGAGTCGGTCGGTTAGCTTGTGGCCCATCCCTAATTAGCCTACGGGCTAATTAGTTCGGGCCAAAAAGTTTGGATGTTAAATGGATCCAAATTTTTGTCCTAACTCTAATTTTTTATGGATTAATCGGGGCAAGCCCATAATTTTCAAACTTTTTAACAACGCTGCCTGAAACCGCCGTCATAATAGGTGCGGCTGGAATCCTCGAGGCTGGCAAATTATTTATAACCTTAATTAAAATATTAATAATTTTTATTTATAAATTTTTTTTGTCAAATATTTGATTTTTATTAAATATTTATCTATACATGTATTTTAAACACAAGCATTTTTTTAATTAGTACCTAACAAAATTTTCTCAAATTTCCTTTCCAATATCCCTATATATACTATTGCCATGAGCACGACGTGGGTGATGAATCACCTAAGGTCCGTCACACTGTTGTACAACCCAGCCCGGCTGATTTGACGGCTTCACCAGATTTCCTACATGCAGCTATCAATGCTATTTCAAGACAAGAGCTTGGAAAAGGCTCTTATGGAGGCAATTCCACAGGATTTGATTGTAAATCAATCTACATATGTCCAAGCTAACTATGAATTTGTTGAGCCTAAGACGGATTACAATAACATTGTTACTTCTGAGGAGTTTCCAACTCTGAAAAGTAGCAAGATTAAACAGAAGAGATGGCATAACAAACAAAATTTTCAACAAACCATGAAGCCAAATACGCGTCTTCAATAGAGACTTAACTCAGGGATAAAATCGATTGATCAGATGCAACTTAATGCGGCCATGCAGTTAAAAAGAAGACAAAATGAAATTGGTTAATTTTATTAATAGGGCCACCTATTTGGTTCTTTTAAAGCCACCTGTTTGACTACGCTTTTGATTTCTTCATTGCACAAACATCTTTTTTATGTTCTACCCTTTGTACTCTTTTCTTTTCAATAATAGCCTAAATTAATATATACTCTTTTCTTTTCAATAATAGCCTAAATCAATATATATCACCTTACTGATCAATGGTAATATTGATCATACTCACATGCATATTGATCTAATAACCCTGCATTTTATTAACTAGAACTTTCCAATCATAAAATAGGGAGTAATATATTTTTAGAAGAACTTTTATCATAAATTTCAGGTATTTAAATTTAAACTTCTAAATGTTTATACAAGAGAAATTGGATTTTACTTGGGTTTTTTCTTGGATTTCTTAATGCTTGTGAAAATGTTTCAACCCATCAAGCACATCGTACATCATTTAATTATGAAAATGGGCCTTTAACTCTTCTGCATGCGTTTCATAAAATATAGTGGGCCTGTACATAATTTAATTATAAAAATGGGCCTGTAACTCTACCTGGGACAACGTACATTGTAATAGTGGATATTTTTTTCATATTAATGCTCTGCTGCATGTGTTTTATAAAATATATAATGGGCCTATCTCTTCTAATTAGATGGGCCGCTCAAATTTTTAAACCCAAGGAAGAATTGGCCCGAATTTTACGTCTAATATAGTAAATCGATCGGTTTGAATCGATTTTCTCTATTCAACTCCTGAAATGAATTTTGGAGGTCCTTTGAATAATCGATGAAATAAATAAAATTAAATAAAAATGTTTATTATTTTACGTCCTATGAAGGAGTATAAACTATTTAAAATACTTAGATAAAGGGTGATGAAGATGGTTGATGTTTTAAAAAAAAAAATCATTCTACGTACTTGGTATAGGGGTTTCGAAATCAATATTCATTAATCACTTCTGTTAACTCATTATTTATACATTAGCCTTTAATCATATATTCACTTCATTATCTCTTAGTGATATACATTGATATTACTAAAACTTCTCATCCACGTTTCATTTATCTAAAATATTAGAATTTGAAGTTTTCAAAAAATTACTATTTCCCTCCCCGATAATATTAATTATCACGTATTCATAAATGCATGATTAATAAAAGTCCGCCATTTACACGCCATATTGCTAAACATGCATGTCTCAAATATATTAAAAATTGAATTCTAAATAAATATGACTTAAATATCTTTATAAAAATAAAATTATTAAATACTATACTACTAGACATATTCAAAGTTATTAAATTAACATATATATATATATATATGGAATGATGAACAATTTTAAGAGCATAAACATTTTTTTTTAATTTTCCTCATTGCATATGTGTCACATACTTAATATATAACAAAAATATAATACTAAAATGTAACAAGACATTTTGGCATGCCTCACCGTTTATCCCACCAATTTCCTTAAAAATCCAAGTAAATTAGCAGAAATTATTAAATTATTCTTGAAAATTACTCCTATAAATAAAAACACACCTCAAGTACCCCAAATATAAGATATATTGTTCTTGTTCCAATTCAATTGCTTATAATCTTATCCAATTAAACTATGTTTTTAAAAACATTGGTGTTTTATCATATGGTGAACAACTTTATCCAAATATACTAAAATCTGAGCTCTAATTCCAATGCCTTTAATTCTACAGCTTTGATCAATTTCTACATTAAGTTTGAGCTATTTGATGATGCCCATTACCTATTCACTGAAATTTCTAAACCAAGTGTGGGTCTTGTAACTCTTTGGTCTAGGGTTTAGTCTTAATCCTTTTTTTAAGCAAAAAATTATCCTTTCAACTCATAATAAAACAACAGAAAAGATTAAGAGTAACTACTAAAAAGAAAAAAAGAAAAAAAAACTCTCAGTCCGCCTGTAAAGCAACTATTCGTTTTTTGTACGTGTATCAAGAAGAATTATTATTTTAGATAAAGTGGATAGTTGTATAAATGGTTAGTGGTGGGCAATAAGTTAATCCCTTTTGCTATGAAGGGAAAATGACCAAAATAACAAAATAAATATCTTATCATCGGATGGAAGAGTAACTGTTAACGCAAGGAAAAGGTTGCAATAAGGAGAAAAGGAATTACAAGAAGGGATATAATTTGTGCGGAGAGAGAAGAGAATGAAAGTAATGAAATGAGGAAATTCTTACAGTTCTTTTAAAAACCAAATCGAACTCCAACAGACTGGAACTTGTTATCATGAAGAAGAGAATGACGAAGGAAAAATATCAATTTTTGTCCTTTAGGATATGCTAAATTCAACTTTAGTCATTAGGTTTGGTAAATTCTCAAAAGTAGTTCTTTGGTGCCTGATTTTAGTCATTTTTGTCCACTTTTGGTCCTCTAGGATAGGCCAAATAAGGAACAAAGTGGACAAAAAGGACTAAAATCGGACACCAGAGGATCACTTTTGAGAAATTACCAAACATGAGGACTAAAGTTGGATTTAACCTATCTTAGAGGACCAAAATTGATATTATCCCGAATGACGAATTAAGATAAGAGTACTCCTTATCTTTAAGAAGAGAACTAGCAATATATATGCTTGGAGTCGGATCCTTCTCCCAGATATCAATGAATATCTTCTTCTTACTTGTCTCGCCTGTTTTGAGAATTTGTTTTACTTCTAGAATGCATTCAATTTGATTTAATTCTCACAATCAGGATATGTTCATTCTGGGCAATTTAAATATAAATGTAAATTTTTATTAGAGGGTGCATTTTTTTTTATAAATCTGATAGTCTTTTATACTAAAATCTCAATTTAAGTAAAGATTTTGATTTTTTTTACAATAAACTCAAAGATGATGTGGCAAAATGCCGCCACTTTAGCTGTTAAGTAGTTTTGACTGCTGGACGGGTGCAATTCGTAATAAGAATCAAAGGTGGTGGTCTTATTTACTAATTCTCAAAGATTGTGATTAAATTGCAATTGAAGTAAATGTTGAGTTTTTTTTTTTTAACCCCCTTTGATTAATGGTTAAAATATCTAAATGATTATTTTATTTTTTGGGTACTATAGTAGATATTGTACGTAAGTCTAAAGCTTAACCACACTATACAAACCAATGGAGTATACAACAATATATACTTTGCTTTACGGACGTCACTCTTTTTTATGTGTGCAGACCCTAAACTTTCTTTCTTTCATCTAGATTAAATTTTTAATCGATCATGTTTTACATATTCTCTTTATAATAGATCAAGAGTTCTTTAATGGGTCAATTCTTGATTCAAGAATCAAATCCCTAAAATGACACTATAATTTTGTACAAATTCTTACATCTCTTACACATAAACCCAGAGTTTAAAATCAAAACCGTTCCATTTAAATATACTCTTTTTTTCAAAATAGTTTCAAAAACTTAATTTTTACGAATAGTCTCATAACTTTTAAATTTTCAAGAAAATGATCAATTTTTACTTAAAAATGTCCAATTTTTCTAATCTCAAGGGATTGAATCTGAACTTTTGTAAAAGTTAGAAATGAAAGCTGATCAAAAATATTGTTTTGGTACGAAATTTGAGCAAAATTGAAAGGTATAATACAAAAGTGAATGTAGTAGTTATTTTGGAATCTTTTCAAATAGAGTAAAAGAATATGACAAAGTTTATATTTTAAACTCTGTATATTTACCCAAAAAATAATCCAAATTATTTGAGGGTCTGTCTGAATCAACCAATCGTGAAAGAATCGGGCCACCATTTGGCATCGGCCCAAACCCTACACCTATACAACACTAATAATTTAGAAATCATTGATGAAGGGGGTGATATGAATTATCACAGTAAAAAATAAAGAAGCAATAAACTTCAAGTTGAAGCAAGCAAAATGCAGACATATATATCCCAGAATGTACTATTTCAAAGCACATCGGATCTTCTGTGCCATTTTGGTGCATCATCTTATGTGTCACACATTATGTGATTGACACGTAAGATGAGGAAATAAATCCAACCATTGCCCATAGGGTTTAATGATTAGGGTATAGTTTCTCTCTCCTACGTGTCGTCAATCTAACGGTGTGATATAGGAGATGGTGTACCAAATGGCACAGAGAATCCGAGCCGATTTCAAAGGATCCAGAGGCTATATATCAGCTTTCTCTTTTTGAATAATCAATACATGTGAGAATTTGGGCTTATGATCCCTACAAGATGCATATATATATATATATATATATATATATATATATATATATATATATATATATATATATATATATAAACATGGTGATATATCAATATATACATGTATGGGTAGGTACACTTGCTAGTTGGTTGTATCATGTGCTAGTAGTCCCATGCAAAAATTAAAGGTATGAGTGGGGGTAGGGGTGGGGGTTGGGGTGGGGAAGGATAACAGAAACCCCAGCTAGCACACAAAAGTTTATCTTGGTCGGGACACACCACTGTTGATTTCAACCCAATACTCACCTTTTTTTTTCCCCCTTTATCTGCTATTTTAATTTTTATCACCATGGTAATATTACTTTTATACATACATGCATGTATATATATTTTCTTGAAAAAGTGAAAATTGGGCCATGATTAATGGTTGTGTCAAACCATATATAAGGGTGTTAATTAGTAAGTAATTAATTAATCATAATGCTGTGATCCCACAGTCTCAATCATATATTCTCTCTCCCTCTATACAATTATTAATTAATTTGTTTATAATAATCAACACTTTTCCCGTGCGATCACAGAAATGCCACCACACTGAGAAGCTTAGAGGCTAAGTAATTAAGAACTTAGAAACCCTAAAAAGCAATAAAACAAAAATAGACAGAGTGAAAACAAATTAGTACTTGGTGTTTGTGTGTGTATTTTCTCTCTCTCCATTTCTCTCTCTCTATATATATATTTATATATATATATACAAGCATAAAGCCCCTTGCTTTATTTTAGCATCTATATTCTCATTCTCCCTTTATCTTTCTCTCTCTCTTAACCTTCTCTCCTCTCTAGTTGATGTGATTCTCCACTACACTACACCTCCAGAAAACCAAATAACCTTTACAAAAGAGAAAGAATTAAAGATCAACAACCATGGTTTTTTCTTCCATTCCAGTTTATCTTGATTCATCCAACTGGCAACAGGTTTAATGCTTTCTTTTCTTTTCTTATTATCATATGCTTAATTCCATGGGTAGCTTCTTTGCCAAAAAAGCAAATTATTCAAAAGACATAATAATATTCTCAACTTCATCTTCTTTTTTCTTTCTTAATTTTCTTGAATATACCACTCACTATATGCGTGTTAATCTTTTTTTTCATTTTTGGTGATTTTATAGCAGCAACAAAATCACCAAATAATCGGAAGTAGCAGCACAAACCCTCTACTTCCACCTCCTCCTCCTCCTCAGGCTCATGGGGGCGGCGGGACAGGATCAATCCGCCCGGGCTCTATGTCCGAGCGGGCCCGTCTCGCCAACATCCCCATGCCGGAGACAGCTCTCAAATGCCCTCGTTGCGAATCGACCAATACTAAGTTTTGCTACTTCAACAACTACAGCCTTTCTCAGCCGCGCCACTTTTGCAAGACTTGTAGAAGGTACTGGACCCGCGGAGGCGCGTTGAGGAACGTCCCGGTTGGAGGCGGCTGCCGGAGGAACAAAAGGAGTAAGTCCTCCAGCTCAAAGTCTCCGGCGAGTAGCGACAGGCAGAGCAACCCTAGCTCCACCAGCGCCAACGGCGGAAACACACCCAATATATTAGGTCTTAACCCACAGCTGCCGCCTCTCCGATTCATGTCGCCGCTGAGTCAACTCACTGACAGCTTCACCGGCGACATGGGGTTGAATTACAGCGGAATAACAGCTCCAACGGTGGGTTCGAATGAGATGAATTTCCATGGGGTTAGCAATTTACTCGGTGGCGGCGGTGGAGGAGTGGCTTCTCTCATATCCAGCGAAGGAGTAAGCGGCGGTGGTGGTGGCGGCATTGAGCCGTGGCGGCTGCAGCAGGTACAGCAGTTCCCTTTCATGGGGGGTTTAGATTCATCCGCCGGGATATACCAGTTCCACCACGGCGGCGAACCAGGGTTCATGGGCGGCGAAACGAGCCACCAGGTTCGGCCAAAGCTTTCGAGCTCCATGCTAACTCAAATGGCGGCGGTGAAAATGGAGGACAACCACCCTGATCAGAACATTTCCCGGCAGCTATTAGGCGGCGGAAATCACGAGCAGTGGAACACACTGACAGCAAATTGGACTGAGCTGTCTAGTTTTAGCTCATCTTCAACGAGTAACCCTTTGTAGTAACTTAACCAATCATAATCGAAATCAGATGGAAGCTTCGAAATTTAACAATGAATGCTTCGCTGGAGTGGCTATGGCAGAAGACAACCTTATGGAAGATGGAAGCTTCTAGAGGGAAGCTTCTTTTGGGTGATTGTATATGATCATCACAAAAACCCTAGAATTGGTAGGTTTGTTTTTTTAACATTAATCTTGATGTGTAGCATAATGTGTACTACTCTCTCTCTTCTATATATATATGTATGATAATGTTATGCTGCTGTCTGATCATATATATTAGATAACTAATTAAGAGTGTTAATTAATTACCTCTTGTATGTTTATAGGAAAAATGGAGGTTTAATGTTTTTTTTTTCCAGAAATTATGTAGTTGTGAAATTGAATCAGATTTTTGGTTGATTAATTAATTACTATAAGATAATTTAATATATCTTCTGATAGCCAATTCTTTACTGATGATGAGTATTAATATTTGTGTGATCTTGCTTTACCATGCAAAATATAGTAATTTAACAGTGTGGTCTAGCTAGTTGATCGTTTCATAGTGTGAGATGGAATTAAATAAGAGAATATTTTAATTAAGGATGACTACTTTTTGGGTTAATTATATTAATTATTGTACTACAGCTGCCAGATTTTTTTAATCATGGCTTTGTTTAATGCCTTTAGTGGGTTAATTAAGGACTAATTAGGCTTCTAAGCACGTGAGACGCTGGAGGTATTAAATTAATGAACGGCATATCAGCGGTTCGGATCTCCTGTTATATTTTGGTGTTACATCTTCTATTACAAATCGTTAGATGATTGACACGTAGGATAAACTATTCTATACCCTAACAATCAACCCTAAGGGAAAATGTTGAGATTTTCCTCTCCGCATACGTGTCACTCATCTAACGCGTGTAATAGGAGATGTAACACCAAAATGTAACAGAATATCCAAGATCTATTACGAGTTGCACCTTTCAATCTAATTATAATTTGATTATTTTTTTTGATCTTAAATGCTTAATAAATCTCAAGGGTTTTTCATGCTGTAGTTTATAAGAAATCTTTTTATGGTTGATATATAGCTAGCGCAAAGAGCACTATGGGGCATAAATTATTCAATTCATTTGTACTAAGTTACATTTGGATTTTCACACCTCTCGTTAAATAAGAAGTTTTAAAAAAAATATTTTTTAATAATAAATAAATGAAGTATATGTTATCATGTAAAGGTAATAATTTAATTTACATATATAATATATTGAGAGGTTATTTATTTTAAAATTTTTATTATTTTAGGGGTGAGAAAAATGTAATAAAACAAACAGATAAAGAAAAGAGCAATAATAGTGTAATAGATGAAAGGATAAAGTAAAACTGTAAAAGAATAATTATAATTAAGCTTATTAATTGAAGGCAATATATTCAATACAGAATTCTTTGAATTAATCACTAACCATTTAATTGAAAGAAAATATTAGGTGATCAGATAATTTCATGTTGTAATCTCCACCAAATTTATTAGTATGATTTACACTTTGTTTACTTTATTATTAAAAAAAGACTATATCACCATAAAAAATAAATAAAATTAGTTAATTATAATGTGCACCCGGGTGCATTCAGGATATGGTGCACCCACTTTAAAAAACGTATACAATTATAAACAAAAATATATACAATTTTGAATAAAAATGTATACAATTTATTTGTTAGTTTTTTTTAATGAAAAATTGAGTGTAAAAAATGTACAACTATTAAAAAATATGTATACACTATTTAATAAAAAATTATAGATTTATGGATGCTAGTTTTTTTTAATGAAAAACTCTGTAAAAAAATGTATAATTATTAAAAAATATGTATACAAAATGAATAACATATATACAAAATAGAATAATAAATTATATACATATAAATGTACGCCTACACCCGAATGCACCCAACATCACTCAACAAAATTATATATAATACAATAACTATGCAAACTATTCATTTAAAATAAAATACGAATTAATATTTGATGAGTAGATATTATATTGAAGGGTACACTGAAACCTCAATGTATATATATACATATACGTATGATTTGTCGACGTACACTACCCTATCTAATTAATTAAAGTAGCAACTAAATTACACAAACAAAAAGATATGCATGGTTTACACACAATGATCATTAATTTTTGTACGTACGTACCCTCTCATCCAAACAAAATTCCAAGTATCAACTTTTGGACGATTCCTTCAAGATTTTCAGAATATCAAAATGGATATTATGCATGTTAGTTTTATGTTCATTTCCCCCAAAAAAATAACTTAATTAACCTCCCTTGTGATATTGAATGATATATTATAGAAGGAGATACATTAATTTATAGTACATTCTTTGATGAAAGAGAATGCATATAATTTCTCAATAATACAAATGCATATGTATGTACAGCTTGCCATAATTAATACATAAATGATATGGAGTAGTATATGTTATGATTTCATTCATGTTATTAATTCTCCACGTACCACAAATATTGTTACATTTTTTTTATTAGGTCGTCTCACAATTATTAATTGTCACATTTTTATTTTTTAGATGAGATCCACACAAATCAATTAATATATCTTCTGAACCACATATAACACTAATAAAACTATCTATTACATGTTAAAATATTACTTTCCTTAATTATATGTTAGAATTAGTGAGAAATTAAGGTAATGCACTAAAAAGATTGGACAGGATATATGGTCTCAAAAGACACCAAATTTCATGTGACAGTACACCATCATATTCATCATCATTCTTTTTTCCAATTCCCAAACCCCAAAAAAGTGTTCAAATTTTGCTGAAACCAAAGTTTCTTAGAAGAGGGAGAGAGAGGTATTTCTCGAATTTTGTTCCCCAATAATATCTTAAATAGGAGCCAAAGATGAATGGTTTTCAACTGCCATGAATTATGCACATATATATATATATATATATATATATATATATATATATATATATATATTCACCATCTCATAACTACGTACAGAGACTTCAAGTAGAGATCGAGAGAGTCTTGAATTTCCTTTTACAAGGAGCTAGCTATGTACTGCTGTTACAAGAATATATATATCCACATAGCCAAACATTTAAGTTTACATATCACATGCACCCTTAAACTTTTATAAAACTAATAGTGCTTTAAGCATATATATATATATATATATATATATATATATATATATATATATATATATATATATTTACAGGTTTGTTTTGAGTTTAGGTATACATAAGTTAGTGATTCATAAGGTATTCGATTGTTTTTATACAAAAATTAAGGAGTATAATACTCCTTATAAGAAGTTACTGCACATATGGAGTTTAATAAAATTAATTTGCTTTTTTTAATCAATTTTATTGACTTTTGAGAATAAAATTGTATTTTTAAGTAATCAGTATTCGTACAATCATTTACATCGAAGTATTGTTAACAAATTATGATAATAGTGCAAGTTGAATTCCTTATTTCACGTTCGATGTTTCATTAGTGTTTCGCAATATAAAAAAATTATACTACAAATGATCATTAAATCCTTGGGACAAGTATTGAATATTGGACGTTGATTATGACATGTAGCAAATATTTAATGTATGAAATAGGAGATGAAATACTATTATAAAATAGATTATCCCATTTGGATATTTGGATAATAGTGAGAGGAGATCTCTCCCACGCTCCCTTACAATAATAGTGGAAAGTATGTTAGTAGAAAGTAGTAGGCGCGCTGGGGGTATAACTGGAAATATCTATGTTGGAGGGTAACGAATCTTTTTGTGGAGTATTTCACTTTTGTAACACTCAAGCCTGCTTCCCCTCTATGAATAAAGCTATCATACGCACCCCACCCCAAACCCTACTATATGTTAAACACATACTCTGGTAGAGAGATGGTGTCGAAATTAAAGTATTATAAATAAAGTATATTACTTAATAGTTTGAATATACTTATAAGATATTCATTTTATTATTTTGGGCGTCCTCTTTAAGGTATTTATATTTCTTATTTAGTAAAAAGGAACATCACATGGCTCACCACTTCCCTTTAATACAATTACACACTACACATATAATAATAATACTCTTTAATCCACGCAAAAAAGCAAACTATTACCTTATAAGTGGCCGGAGGGAGTATTTTTATTAAAGTACGATGACATGATGCATTAAAAGTATGAAGTTAGAATGTTTAAAGTGTACTTATATATTAAGTAGTAAATCATAATATAACACCATATAAAATTATATTTTAATGCACAATTCATTTTACTTTAACAATCAAATAAGATACAATTTACTTATATAATAATCATACTCTAATTAAAAAAACTAATTTGTCTTACAATTCATTAAAAATATAACCTTCTCACAAAAAATTGGACCTAAATTAAAAAGATAAAATAAATACAAATTCCTTGGAAGACGTATAACAAAACACATAGTGTGAGATTTTACGGTGCCCAGGAGAAAAATTACAATGTTCTTTTCTGCCCACATTTTAGTAGAAAGTATAAAAAGGTTCAAATTGACGAAAAAAATTCTTATATAACTTTATTTACTAATAATTAGTATTCAGACAATATTTTTTAGAGTATAAAGTAGTATCGAGTCAAAAAAAATGTATCAAGACAACATTTTATTAGAGTATTAAGTATCAAGTCTTTTTTATTAAAAAAAATTAAGTATCAAGTTAAAAAAAATACTAAGAATTAAAAAATAATATCGAGAACATTTTTTATAATATTAAGTAAATGTTGAATCAAGTTAAAATAATATCATAATAATACTCTCACCATCCCAAATTCATTTTCACACTTTCATTAAAAGAAAATATAACTAACTAATATTCTTAGAACAAGGGTTAAGACCTTTAATCACTACCCAAGGTGCCCTAATAAGAGGGCAGGGTGAGATTCGATCCTTGGTCATTTGTGCAAGTTGTCCCCTTGCTTGACCAGTTGAGCTGTCCATGCGGGCTTATTAATACTCCTTCCGTCCACTCGAAAGAGGGTCTTTTTACCATTTTGGTCGTCTGCTCCAAAAAGGGTCTTTTCCTTTTTTACACACACGGGACCCACACACCCACTAATACAATTAATTTATGGGACCACACTCCCACTAATACAACTATCTACTACAGATTAAATAATAATACTTCTTAATCAACGTGCACGAAAGTAAAAGATCATCTTTCATTCAAAGGGGTGGAGTATTATTTTAAAAAATCGAAATAAGAGTTTTTCTATTATTCATGGTACTTATAAACTTTCATTAAAATTTGGTAAAATAATTACTTGAGAACCTGAAGGGTACCGTGTTGAATTCCCTCAGTAAATATAGAGATAATGATGTAGATTGATTATTTGTCGTTTAGTTGTCGTCAATCTCGACTATACGTGTGGCTGAAAGCCTTAAAGGAGTACATTCGGAGTAATCAGCGCGATGGTACCATCTAGACTCTACTCACTCCAAAATTATACTACCTCCATCCAATTTATTTTATTATTACCCATGTATTAAAAAAATGAATGGAAAAAAAATATTTTTATAATGCGGATAGAGGGATATTCGCTCCATCCCATAAATATTGTGAAGTAAAATTTATAAAATATTCTATTCGTTCTCGATATTTTTACTCATTTGTACTAACACAAAAATTGACGAATAAAGTATAAAAAGTAGATAAAGTATATAAAATATTTTTACCATTGATTAATAGAATAAATAAAAATATGTGAGATACCCCAATATGGAAAATAAGTAAAATTACACGGGGGAGTAGTACATTTTCTTTTTTGACATCACAAAACAATTAATATATTTTCATGGGATCACACACAATATTAATAAAAACGAAAAATTATCTCAAATGATCTACTAAGTATGAAGAAATATAATTAGTCCTGTAACTTTAAAAATTTCTAAGTTATTTCTAATTCAATTTTGATCATATTTATCTAATTTAATCTCATGAACACAAGGCGAATCAAACCTCTGCTGCTGAAACAATCATCATTTTACCCGAGAGATGGTTGAAGAAATACTATCAAGACTTCCCATCTAATCCCTCTTAAAATTCAAGTGTGTTTGTAAATTATGGAGAGATTTGATGTGCTTATTTGTTAAATTGTAAAAATTTAGACTAATTTGTAATTGAAGTAAAGATGGTGACTTTTTTGAAAATTAATCATTTATTCTATTCAATTATTCAAAATATACATTTTATTTCTTACATCACAACAACAATTACATCAAAAATTTATTTTTCTTAAATTTTGTGTTACCAAATATGTACATGTATTTGTAAGATAGAATATCACTTTTCATCGCATTAAAAAAAACCTTCCAATTTTAATTTTTTCTTCTTTCGTCAACCGATTAAGAGCATATAGGAAGTTGTTGCTCGGAATTTCAAGCTAGATCTTGGATGCCCACAAAATATATTCCAGAATCTACACATATACAGTGTGTGTACAGAAGCCATTCAGATTTCACTTTATAATTCATGTATATGGGTATAATGGTTTTAATATACAGAGTTTATTTTCTTAAACAACTAAACACCCTATATAGAAAAAAATAATTAAAAACATAAATAAATAAATAAATAATTAAAAAAAAATCAAACATGTAAAAGCAGAAGTTGAGATTCCAAGTAGGTCCAGTCACTGTCCTCACGTTGGCATGCCATGCCACTCCTCTCCTCAATTATATTAACACGTGTCCTTCGAATCTGATTCCTTTATTTATTATCCCTACTATCCCTCTATTCACAGGATGTTGGGTTAAATTTTGATATTTCACACCGTAGAGGAGTGACATATAATGAGAGAGAAAATTTCAACTTATTTTTAGAATTGTTGCTAATTTTTTTAGTATATTTTATCTATATCTTATATATTATTCATTCAATAATTAGCATTTACATCAAAATATAATAAGATATTTACAAATCCATCTAAATTACCCTCCTCTGAAATAGTCCTGACCCATCTCACTTTTTTACTTCCAAAATTAATATTTATGAGCAATATTGCATGTGATCTTTTTAATTTTTAGAAAAATTACTCTTTTTTATTTTTGATTCACGTATGGTATTTAATACATGAAAAATTATTTTTTAAAATTATGAATTATTATTTGTTTGAATAAAAAATATTACTCTTCGAATTCTGATATGTTGTAAATTTTTATATTTAAAGAGTAATACTCCCTTCGTCCCACATGTACGTATTTATGCATACTTTTCATTTTGAGGTTTCTCAAGTATTTACGTACGTGACATTAATAATAAAAATACATTATACATCTTATCTACTACTCCTTTTTACACTTTATTCATCAATCTCAATAACTTTATTTACTTTTTACATTTTATTCATCATTCCCAACAACTTTATTTATAATTTTTTCTCTTTAAATTACCAATTTACTCCTATTTTTGCTTACATTATATATTTGAAAAATAATATTTCTTAATCTACGTGCTTGTACAAACTGTCATAAATACCTGGAACGGTGGAAGTAGTTCATCACTATAAAGATTTTTTTTTACATTATAAATAGTAGTTTTGCAATATCAGAGTGCATGTGTGAATCGAGTTCACAGTAAACTTTCCTGAATTGATTTATTAAATTAATTTTTAACGATGTTGTCTTTTGTATATATGAGGATCATGATCTAGCAAAAGAAAATGTGTGACGATGAGCTCGAGAATTACAACTTTGGATGAAAAGGTGCAAGAATTTGGCATCTAAAAAACAAAGTCTGAGAGGGCAACTTCTACAAGTCAATTTGTACATTGATCTTTTGAACTTTAATTTTATTATATTTTTTATTCATTGGTAATCTTTTTGGTTGATTTTAATGATTGATGGAATTTAATCAACAAAGGCAAAAGCTATATACCTAGTCTTTATTTGAAAGGAATGTCTGAAGAATCCGATGAATGTATTATATATGTATATCCCTAATGAATTCATTTATAGACTGAAATTATTGACAAATGTGTTAACCCCCTTCCTAGAAAAAATGCTCAAGGTATTAATTAGACCAAATCAACTAGAGAAAGGCGGTGCAATTTCAGTTCGATATCCTGTTATATTTTCGTGTAACGTTTCTGTTTGATGAATGACACGTAAAATAAACAATATTAATTTACACAATAAAAGAAAATTATTAACCCTAAAGGGAATTATGTTGAGATTTTCATTTAGTATACGTATTACTTATCTAATACGTGTAATAGAAAATGTAATACTACTAAAAATATAAAGACATTTGGTGTCGTGTAATTTTGGTGTAACTATGTTGTGTCACACCGTTGAATGATTAATATATATGCGTAGGAAAGATGAGAAAATTATACCATAAAAGAAAAGTATATAAACCTAGGCTATAATATAGGTTTAATAGTTCATATTAAATTTAATAAATCTCCTTTATATACACAAATAGATCCTTAAATAGGATCACCTATTCCATAATGGTGTTTTTCCATCTCTTCTCTCACCTAAATTAATATTTAACAAAAGTGTTAATCTATCTTACCAAAATCTAAAATAAATACGGAATAACACTATTAACTAGTTTATTAAACAAATATCATCTTAGGGTTTAGTAGAGTTTAAAACATAATTAATTGTCTCATACTTTTTACTTTATTCGAAAATGTCTCAAAATAACATTCATTTTCGTCCAATCCTTTTAATTTAGCTCCGATTTCATTCCAAATAATATTTTTACCAATTTCATCTCATAATTTTTGTAAAAGCAGCAATTCAATCACATAGCTCAGTCCAATAAAATTAGTAAAATTTGGTCTTTTTAAGTAAAAATGATCATTTTGGTGAGAATGTAAAAGTTATGGACTGTTTTGGAAAAATTAAGTTTATTTGGACTATTTTGAATAAAGTAATAAACTGTGGAACTTTTAAAACAAACCTGGGTTTAGTAAATATTCTTAGGTCATATTTGTTTCTAGTTCTAAAATCCAAATTTGGGAATAAAAGTTTCTGTTTTTAGTGAGATTTTTAACGAAGCATATGATATTCGAAGAGAGTGTTACAAAATATTTAGAAATAATATGGACATTACTTCTTATTTATTTATTTATCTACTGTCAGAATAAGAAAGGAAATTGTTGTTCCCTTTCCTTATATATAAGATGTATCTGTTAGGATTATATATGGACACTTTTGATGGACGATTTTTATGACGTACAAGTTCTATCTTTCTTCTTTAATTTTCTTATTTTGCACTTTAATTATGTCACTGACAAAGAATATAATTAAGTTTGAAGATTTACTTAAAATTAATTACACAATTAATCGATGATCCAGTCTCTTGTGCATCCGAGATTGCAAGACGTTTAAGGGTATAACATTTTGTTTTAAAAAATATACTCTTTAATTTACTAAATGATATTAATGTTTTAATTAAAAAAAATTAAAAAATTAAGCGTATAAATTTTTATATTATAGAGTACAACACTAAGAGTGGAGTATAATTTTTTGGGTCGTTAGATCTGTAAGCATAGAAGACATGCAAATTTTATCCTGATAGTTAATTCGGATGAAAATGAAATCAGATGGGCTAGCCCACCTGGTCATTGGACTCTTCACTTAAGTGAAAGATCCAGGTTCAATTCTTATTGGGAACGAATTAGGAGAGGTGATATAAGGAGTCTTGGAGAAAGGGAAGTAAAGGTGTTTGGTGTATACTAACTGGACTAACAACTAACATTACCTATAAAAAAAATTCTGATGAAAATGAGAAGCAATTAATTAAGTAAAGGGAAGCCCTGCCCAGTGCTTCATTTTGTGTCGGGAGACCCATAAATTATGAAACCTTTCAATAAAAAAGCTAGAAAACGATGTCTCTAAAGTATATACTAATATTTTAGAAAAGCCATTTCATGGTTTGCTTCCTTTGACCTTCAATCTCAACCACTTGAATATGTAACAATGATTTCTTAACTTACTAATTATATCAAAATTTACTATCAATTGCAGTATATATCAAGTGTTAAACGTTTGGAAACTGGCTATGATATTTGGACGGGTTATGATCGGCGATGGATGTAGGAATTTTAGTATAAATGGGACCGATTTTCTCCGTCCCATATTAATATGCATTGACACTGTAAATATGTGAAGTTTAGAATCAAAATCATCTCATACAAATTTATTTTATTCAAAATATTCCTAAAATTTTAAATTTCACTAAAATTGTCATTTTAACTTAAATATGTCTAATTTTTCTAATTCCACGGGATTAGACGTACGTGAATCAATTCTTTTAGTAAAAGAACTTGTTTTGGACAAAATCAAAATAAAACTAAAAAGTTTGAAACGCAAATGAATGTCTTAACTATTTTAAGATCTTTTTCGATAAATATAAAAAGATATGAGACGATTTATATTTTAAACTGAAGTATGAGAAAAGTTTTTTTAGATAATAAATAGTATAAATTATAAAGTACATTATGTGTGTGAGTTGGGATAACAATTTTAAAATTAAAATATATTTTAATGTTACAAGATTGATATGATTTTTTTTATTTTACTTTTTGGTGGTGCAAATTATTGTGAGATGGACGAAAATAAAAACTATGAAAATAATTTTGAGACGGATCGGAGTGTGAAATTATTAATTAATAACAAGATAATTTTATAAAAAACATTTATTCAATTAATAATAATAGTATAATACTATAAAATATAGTATATTACATACATAATAATAAAACATAAATACAATTACAATTATATTATTTTAAGATAGAAAAAGGATAAGGAAGTTGTTCATTAAAAAAATAAAGGAAAATATAGCCGGTTAATATAGCCCGTGCAAAAACCACTAGGCTGAATTGATAGTTTTAATATACCCTCCTCTTGTAGTTATCTGTCATATTCGTAGTTTTAAGAAAAGTTATTATATTCATAGTTTATGAAAGGTTTTTTTAACCAATTTTATTGAAAGTTTGTTATTTTTAAATAGTAAATAAATTATATAGTACGTTATATGGTGAAAATGATATTTTTGAATTAAGATAATTTTTGAAGTGATTGGTTGATGTGAAATTTCATTTTTTGAATAGTGAAGATAATTGTAAAACGGACGAAAACAAAAAATGTGAAGATATATGTGAACAGAGGGATTATTAATTATTCTAAATTCTAGCCTTTGGTTGATAGAATAACTCTAATACATAAATCGTCATGTATCCTTTTACTTTATTTGAAAAGGTTTCAAAATAATTAAGATAATCTCATCTCAAACTTTTCAGTTTTGCTCCGACTTCGTTTCGAACTTTACAATTTTGCTTCGACTTCGTCCCAAAATAATACTTTATTTTTTTTAATCAATTTCATCCCATAGTTTTGTAAAAGCACCAAGTCATTTTTATCTCTTGAAATTAAAAAAGTTGAACATTTTTTAAATTAAAATGATTATTTTGATGAGAATTTAAATTAAAATTATAGTGCTTTTTTGAAAGAATGGAATTTCTTAAAATCATTTAAAGTAAAATAAATTTGTATGAAACTATTTTAATTTTAAACTCTATTTGAAGATTTTCGAGTTATTATTTTGTACAATGTCACTCTTATATATGACAGGCTTGATAAATGGTTACCTTTTAAACTCTATTATTTTGTACAATGTCACTCTTATACATGACAAGCTTGATAAATGATTACCCTTATAAATTCATGTTATATCGATGGTTTTCTAAAAATAGTAGTAATTGCCACGCATAAAAGGTGACATTTTAAAATTCAATTTTATATCATGAATTAATTTCATACGGCCATGTCTTCTGTTTTTATTTTAGCGAAAATGAAAACTAATTCAAATTGTATATATAATTAATTAGAATCTATATGTATTCCAAACATAAAATAAATTAATAACTACTGATCAGTAATTAATATATAAATTTACCGGCTTCATTAAATAAAAAATTTATAATGACAAGTAACAAAAAAAAAAGATTATAGGTTCTGCACATCATCAAAAGATTATAGGTTCTGCACATCATAAAAAATTTATAATGCCGAGTTAAGAATTACTCTTTAATTTGGTTACTTTTTTTAATAAAAAATATTATTTCTAGTCAAATAGATTCAATCATGAGCCCATGACTAGAATCTTAAATCAATTATTCGAACTGGTGTGGACATTAGAACAAATTATCACGCAAGAAAGTGTATTGTGTGGGTAAGAATAAAACTATTACAAGCGAGTGACACTTAGTCGCATTGTACTCTTAGAAAGGGTTTTGATGTTTTGTGACACCCTATAAGATGAGTATCACGTAGGAACAAAGAAAAAAAATTATATTTACCCGTCTCACAAATAACCCGACTCACAAGAGAGTGTTTCTAAATCAACACATAAACCTTACGAGTAAGGAATTAGATTTTTTATCTTTAATATGTACTATCAAACATCAAAGAGATGATATAAAAGATGTCGATCGCATCAAAGTGTAGTAGAACACCTCGTGTCCTATTTAGCAGGGCACTACGAACTTCTTGACTTTCATCACTAAACCCTAAAATCTAAGCTGTAAATATTGTTCTGTTAATATGCTTACAAATCAACAATTACAACAACTGCAAATTAGTTTCTATAATAGAGGAATGTGTACTTTCCAATATAAAATGTAATGAAAATTCATCTCTTAATCATATCTTTCATTTCCCATTAGTTATAGTCTTATAGATGGCCTCCTGTGAGACCGATTTGTCGTGCACCCTAAAACAAAATTAATTTTTATTACATGGAAAAAAAAATTAATGACCGAGATGAATTATTACTCATCTAAATGAAAAATATTACTCCCTTAATTCAAGGTTTGTTTGCACCATTTATAAAATTTAAGAAAAGTGATTTTTTGACATAATGGAGTATATTGATTTTTAAAGGGTAATATAATCTTTTTAAATAATATATACATATAAATTATTTATGTAAGTAATGTGAAAGTGATAAATTTGTAATTAAGATGTACTTTAAAGTTGAGAATTAATATGATGTTTCCTTTTTTGGGTAATGAATTTAATGTGGGATGGACGAAAAAAAAGTTTGAAATTTAATATTGGATGGGGTGTGTATTACTCATCTCAACAAGAATATAAAAAATCACAATATTTTAGAATTTGAAAATTAATATGTTTTACTAAAAAAAAGTGATAGTTTATGACTGAAACTTGTTTGCTCCTGGGGTACCGTGCGCTTTTTTCAAAAGTTGTACCCTTTAGTATAAGAACGTGTACCCTTTATTTTTTGGAAAAAAAATTAAATTAATAATCTAACATTTATAATATCCATATTTCAGCCGATCTTTTCAATGAAAAAATTATATCCTTATTAATTAAAATGTATATCTTTTAAAATCAAAAAATTATATCCTTACCCACCTTGTGTACCGAGAACAAGAGACCAACTCATAATTTATCTTTTTTGAAAGTAATTTTTCATGTGTTTAATACTCCCTCCATTTACTTTATCCATGATTTAAGGAGTATTATTATTTTATGTGTGGTGGGTTGTATTAGTGGAGAGTGTTGATTCCATATATATAAAAAAAGAAATTGATAGATTAAGGGTGAATGACCAAAAATAGTAAAATAGATAAATTAAAGATTGACCGATGGAGTAATAATCTCTATAAAATCAAGATGTAAGGTGGACACGATTAACATAGATATTTTTGCCATAGATATAACAAACTTAAATGAAATTACGATGATAGGGACAATATCCACTAGCAGTAGGCAGAAACATCGTAATCGTGAAAGTATTCAAGAATCGTGTTCACAAATACAAAGAATCGCGTTTTGATGAGCTACGATATGGTACCTTTCCTTAATAGCAAAGGACGACATCCAAACGCCACACTTTTTTCTCACACATCCATTTCACCCAAAAAGCTACCTAGTGTTGATTATTACTATTTTATATCATATTCATTTAATTATAAAATATATACTAACCAATTTACGACTTACTTTTTGAATTGTTTCTTCATTAAGTCCAAAATTTCCATTCATCCCACTTATAATATTAATTAATTTGTTCTTTTAGTAATATGTTTTCCCACGACGACACAATCAGTTGAATTGAAATTAAATCATCCAATCAATTTTATTATTGTGAATAAATTAAGAATCGGTAAAAAAAATTATATATAAAATTATTTGGTTTCATACATTTTCTTTTGTGTACATTATTTTGAAGGTTGGAAATAAATCAAAGGAATGTAATGTTTTTCAAGTAAGAAAGAAGATTTTTTTGGGATTACTACTAGGTATACTAAAAAAATCCTTAATTATTATGAGATATAAATATATAAAAATATTATTACTAACTATATAAATATATAGTGATATTCCAATATTATCCCTACAATGTGCTGCATATAAATATTTGTGTGCAGCAAAAGTTCGTATGCAGTAAAAGTGTGTACAGTAAAAAAAATGTATACAGTAAAAAAAAGTGTGTACAACAAAAAAGTGTGGTGGTCCGGCAGAGCTCCGGCGGCAGTGGTTCGGTGACCGGCCGGCTGTCCGACAGTGCTCCGGCGGCGGCGGCGTGGCAATGCTCCGACGACCAGCCGGCAGAGCTCCGTCGGCAGCAGCGGTGGTTCGACGACCATCCAGTGGTGGGTGAGTGTTTAGGGTCTGTAGTTTAAAAATGTTTGGGTTTAGGGTTATATTTGGTATTTTATTTTAATATTTTAAATTAATGTACTCATAGTAATTATGGGTACAAAGTGTGTACCTATGAGTAATTTTTTCATTTTTTTAATTAAATTATTTGACTATTTTTTACAAAATGTTACACTCGGTCATTCAATAATTTTCATCCCTTGAAATGGAGATTAAGAGATCAATAACTTTTAGGAATATTATGAATTTTTTAATAATAAATTAATGATAAAATATGTTATATATATATATATATATATATATATTTTATTGTAAATAAAATGTATGAAAGAGGGTATATTTATTTTTTATTTTTTTAAAAAGGAATATTATTGCTTTTAGGCTATGAGATTTACATTAAATAAAAGAATACAAATTACAATTAGAACATGTCTATACTACTTTCTACTTCTTCCGTCCCAGGTAAAGAATCATATTTTCTTTTTGTATGTAAATTAAGGAGTATTATGATTTTATGTATAGTGCGTAGTTTTATTAGTAGTGAGTGGTGGGCCATATGTGGGGCCCTTTTAATAAAAGTAAAAAATGAGGACCTTTGAATGGGACACCGAAGACATTAGAGACGGCACAACAACTATTGCTAATTATTTTCTAATAAGCAACTACTAGAGTCTCCACATCATTCTGTATATGGGAGAGGGTACTTATTTTGACCTTTTATCTTTTCGGTGAAATTTTTTTAGTGACGACCCAAAATGAGAAGAGCATCGGAGGGAATACTTTTCTTGAGACATCATTAATTCTCTATTTTTTCAAATCGCGCCTGCATATTTTTCAGTTTTTGTTTCACAAATTTTATAACACATAAGTTGGAGCAAAATGTTTCAGTTATACTAATTTATAAATTAAGTAAATAAATTACTACTTATATGCAGTAATAATAAAATATTAAAAAATTGTTAAATAAAGCATAATATGAAGTACTATAAATTAAAAAGCTCTTTTTATACTGGGTAAAACTTTTAGCCCGTTAACTTGTAGGCCTTAAATTTTGAGCCCAAGAATATGAAAAATAAAAGGAAAGAAAATGGGCTCAGCCCAAATCCAAACCTTTTCAGACGCTGAAAATTCTACCGTTTATAGTAGGCTTATTTTATTTTATTTCCTGAAAATATAAAGACAAAATAATTCCTCGGTCTCAGAAAGTATTTTGTATATTTTTATGCATGTAGAAAAATTATTTTTAATGTATAAAGTAAGAAAAAATAGGAATATTTTAGGTAATTTAATGAAAAAATTTGTTTAAAGTTGTTCGAATGTGTGTAAAAAGTGAATATTATGTTGGAATGTGCGTAATGAGTAAGTATTATTGAGATTTATTTTCACCTCTTTTAGAAAAAGAAAAGTATGGAATACTAAAATAATTCAAAATGTCAAATAATTTGGTAAAATTTGTACTCCCTCCGTCCCATAAAGAAGTTCACAGTTACTGTAGATACGAAGTTTAAGAAAAAGTTGCTTTTTGGGGGTAGTTTGGTATTTTTAGGTAATAAATAAATTATAAAGTAAGTTATGTGAGTTGTAAAGGGGTGACAATTTTGAAATTAAAGTGTGTTGTGGGGTTATTGATTTGTGTCTATTTCCTTATTTGGGGGTGTGAACTTGTTTATGTAATGAACAAAAATAGAAATTGTGAATTTGTTTATGGGACGGAGGGAGTAATTTTTTTAAACAACGTGAAACAGTAAGTGTTAACTCCTACACTCTTTTCACATGCTCCCTTCATTCTACAACTATTATTACATTTACTGTTTATACGAAGATTAAAAAATATATTATTTTAATGTAAATTGAGTTGAGAGATATAATATTTTAATATATAGTGGATATATATACTTGTATTAATATTGGGTCTGTCTCATTCAGATATATAAAGTGTTTGGTGTGGTTTTATCTATCATAAACAAAAATGCAATTATAACTATGAGACACTTTAATTAAAATGTAACAATATAGGATGAGGGATGTGAAATAAAAAAGAATAGGATATATCGTTAACCTATTATTATGTATTAGGATGTCGTATGTAAGAATAATCTTCCCGTTTGTATAAAATAATAATCGATTATTATATAAGAGTAATTATATATCACTAAAAGAAAAAATATTGAAAACGTCATACTAACTATTTAACGAGAAAGTGAAACTTTTTTTTATTGGTAAATATTAGTTGTTAGTATAGTTAGTAGTTAGTGTACACCAAGTCTCCTTACTTCCACTTCTCCAAGGCTCCTTATATCTCCACTCCTAATTTATTCCCAATGGGAATTGAACATGAGTCTCTCACTTAACTGAGGGCATGTTAATTTCTTAGAGTGTGTATCTCGTGTGTATGTCATACATCTGGTAGTATAATTTAATTTTGAGAAATGCTAATATGCAATCCAATGTATGATTGAATAAATTAAGGAATACCAAAGAAATAATATTTTAATATACAGTGGGTAGGTGTATTAGTGTGATGTGTTGACTCCATGAAAATATATTATAATTGTTTTGTATGGGTCCTATTTACTAAAAAAGAAAATGCACATCTTGTATTGGGACAGATGAAAATGACAAAATGCACTCTTTGTAGTTCTTTGTAGTGGGACGAAAGGAGTATAAAATTATTCTACTTAAAATAGTTCGTTAAAAATAATAGTACGAGTATTACATTTTGTAGTAAAGAGTAACCTTCCTTTACTCTAAAAAGTAACCTCGATTCCAATATAAAACTGATTCCATCCTAGTTTTTGCATTAATTTTATACATCCATTTTTTTTCAGTAGTAAATATTATTGGTTTTAATTTAGTACACTCCCTCCGTTGCATAATGAAATTCCCAATTATACGAAATTCTTGAAAAGTTGTACTCCCTCTATCCAGAAAGAAGTTTCCGGTTAATGTAGATATAGAGTTTTAAAAAAAGTTGTTTTTTGTTTTACTTTTAGGAGTAGTTTGATATTTTTAGGTAATAAATAAATTATAAAGTAAGTTATATGAGTTGTAAATGAGTGACAATTTTAAAATTAAAGTGTGTTGTGGGGTTATTAATTTGTGTGTATTTCCTTATTTGGGGTGTGAACTTGTTTATAAGACCAACAAAAATAGAAAGTGTGAATTTGTTTATGGAACGGAGGGAGTATGTTGTTTTTAGGAATAATTTAATATTTTTAGATAATAAATAAATTATAAAGTAAGCTGAGTTCAATTTTTTAAAATTAAAGTGTTTCTTAGGGTTATTAAATTGTGTGGGCTTACTAATTAAAGTGTTTTGTGTAGGTTTCATCTACTATGTCGAATTAAATTTTATATTTCACTTTTCATATTTCATTGGTATTCCATTCTATAACATAAATAAAAAAAATAGTATATCTTACAATTTATCATTAAACCCTTGGGGCATATGACATTAATATAGAAATTAATAAAAACACGTGTCATTTAATTAATAAATGGAATACCAGATGAAACCCCAAATTGGAATAGGTGATTCAGATTGCTACTACGTGAGTAGTTTGATATTTCCTTACTTGGGGGTGCGAACTTGTTTATGAGACGGAAAAAATTAGTAAGTGTGAACTTATTTATGCGATGGATAAAGTAAAATTGTTTATAGGACGGAGAGAGTAATGTCGCCCGAATCTCTCGTATAATTTTGATATTACATCTCTTATTACAAATAATTAGTTGATTGACACGTATGCTAATATAATAAAATCTAAACACTAAAAGAAAATTATCAACCATAGGTGGAAACGTTGAGATTTTCTTTTTCACATACGCGTTACTCGTCTAACGACTAGAGCGTGTAATAAAAAATGTAACATTAAAATATTACAAATTATCCGAGATTGAGTACCGTATATGTGTTTTTATTCCTTCTTTTTTATATTAAAAAATACTATTTAAATTCTTTAGATTCCTTAATAAATTGTATTTAAATTTTAATTCATTAATGTATATTTAGTATATATTTATTGATAAGCGTATACTAAATTTTGGTATCCAGATATATACTCTCTTTTATCCGTCTGATATGTATCATTTTTGTCATTTTGAACGTTTATTTCAAAGGGTATCTTACACATACCTCTAATACAACTACAATGTGAGACCCACACTCACATACATTACTAATATAATTACTTAATACATATATTAAATAATACTCTCTCTATCTTTCTGAAAAAAGAGCAATTTTTTCATTTTAATTTATCTCAATACAAGGAGTGCATTTAATTTTTAGTAAATGAGACTCACACAAAATAATTATCCCATAATATATTTTTATGGGGCCAACATATCAATTATACATCAAAATATTACTCCCTACGTCCCATCGAAATGTCCTCATTTTATTACTCCCTCCGTCCCTCACTAAGAGGGTCTTTTTGCTTTTTGACACGTGAATTAAGGAGTATTATTATTCAATTTATAGTGGATAGTTATATTAGTGGGAGTGTGGGTCCCATATTTTAATTGTATTAGTGGATGTGTGTGAGTCTCATGTGTGTAAAAAAGAAAAGATGATTCTTTGGTGAGATGTCCAAAATGAAAAAAAAACCAACTTTAAAAGGGATGGAGGGAGTATATTTGGTGTCTCATTCATAGGTTTTCATTTTTCTATTTTAATAAAAAGTTCCTATATAATATGGCCAGCACTCACTACTAGTCTACTAATACAACTCCCCACTACACATAAAATAATACTCCATTCGTTCAAAGAATACTTCCAAACTTTCTATTTTGATTCGTTCTAAGAATATCTGCACATCCTAAAAATGAAAATAATAAACAATATCAATATTACAATATTACAAAAATGTTACCTCATTTTTAGACACAATCTAGTTAAAATCAACTATATAACACATTTTATTAAATACAATTACCCAAATACCAATTCTCTTTCTTATATTATTACAACAAAAAATTACTTTTTCCACGCTGTGAATAATATTTTTCCAAAGTTAATAATATTTTTCCATTATTTATTGAATCGTCATGTCATAAAGTTTGTATATGACATTAATTAATTTCATGGGAAATTATGTGAAGTTAATTTAATGGAATTAATGCACAGGTATAGTTGAAGCTCGTTCGAAAAGTAGGCATTTCCATAAAAGTCAAAATGAAATCCCGGAAACTGCCCGACTATTAAATCCGAAATCTACCCGACTACGCATTCAAATCCCACACAGACTGCCCGTAATCCCGGCGGGCAGCCCTGACTCCAACACCACTTCTACTTTTCATCACTTTTCTCCCTCCACCCCATCACTTTGTTAACTTCTTCCACCACCACCACCACCACCACCTACTCCACTGTGGTGGGTGGCGCGTGATTCCTCAAGTAATGGGACAGGCCTTGAGCTGCCGAGAGCACGAAGAGATTGAACTGTTCAACGCAGTTCAAAATGGCGAGCTTCAAATCGTTGAAGCAATGGCCGATGAAGACCCTAATCTCTTGACTCTCAGGACTGTTCACGGGAGGCTCTCCGCGCTCCACGTGGCGGCTGCTAATGGGCGGATCGAGGTGAGCTTTCTGTAATCATTTTGATTCTGCCCTCTCTGAACTACCCTAGTGAAATTTTATCTATAAAAAGTAGTTAAGATTCTTATGGGTGGATTTCGCATTTTCTTTAGGTGCTTTCTATGCTTTTGGATCGGTTTGGGAATCCAGATATCTTGAATCGACACAAACAGGTGTTGTGTGAATGTCGAGTCGACTTCCAATTTGATTCATTTTTTATTTTCTGATTTTGATCAAGATGCATTTTCCATTGCTCAGCTTTTTCTGTGTTCTTATTGGTTTAGACTCCATTGATGTTAGCTGCTATACATGGGAAGACTTCATGCGTAGAAAGGTTGATTCAAGCAGGAGCTCAGGTATGCATGGCTATTTGCTCTCTGTCTCTCTGTCTCTCTCTCTCTCTCTGTGTGTGTGTGTGTGTGTGTGTGTGTCTCATGGCTTATATTGTATAATTATAAATGCAATTTATGAATTACTTGATGATGGATTTAGGTGGTGAAATTTTCAGGTTTTATTGTTTGATACATTATATGGGAGAACCTGTTTGCATTATGCAGCTTACTATGGTCACTCTGATTGCATTCAATTGATTCTTTCTGCAGCCAATTCTACCACAGTTGCTCAATCTTGGTAACACTCTGCGATTTTACCATTTCTCTTTAGCCTTTTGTTTGTCAGTTATATGTGAATTAAGGAAAAAAGATTATAAAACTCAATCGTCTTATTCATTTTATTGAGTTGGACATCAGGGGATTTTCAAGATTTGTTAATATAAGGGATGGCAGTGGGGCAACCCCACTGCATTTGGCTTCCCGTCAAAGGCGCCAAGATTGTGTTCACATCCTATTGAGCAACGGAGCTCTGGTTGGTGCTTCTACGGGTGGATATAGGTACCACTTAATCTAATTTTCTCTAGCATTTTTAAATTTTTAAGTATTTCAGTTGAAATTACAGATATATTTGCAGCTATATGGGTAGTACACCTCTTCATCTAGCAGCGCGGGGAGGTTCATTGGACTGTGTCCGCGAATTGCTTGCTTGGGGCGCTGATCGTCTTCAAAGAGATTCTTCTGGGTGAGCCATAAGAGTACCTAACTAAAAATTTCTTTGTACTCTTTAAAATTGAGTTTGTTTGCTCAAAATTGAAAAGTTACAGGGTTAAGTCCTGTGGGCGAAATGAAATTTTAATCAAAGTTGTTTCATTTTGCTTGCTTGGTGTTTTATTCAAGATCAATACATTAGAGTGATTTCTCATCCATAAAGGATGGTTGTGCTATACTGGAGCATTAAAAGAAGTGTTAGTTCAATACATCAATGTTCTCTCTTAGTATGGAGTTTAACCCCTAGAGCAACTATGTTCCTCTCCTGCCGTTATCATAGCACTGGAACTAATCAATATGGATCATCTGCTGTGCGTAAAACACATGATAGCTACTATGCTGTTGAACACTGCTGTCTTCTGTAAACTAACATCAGCTGCCCGATATATTTGATAACACATTAGCTACTTCTTTGTGTAATGCCCAATATAGGATCCGAATATGAATCTGACATGTACTACCCCACTTCTGAAATCTTGAGTATATAATGTGGTGTCTCTGCAGGATAATTCCTTACACGGTTGCCGTGAAGCACAAGCATGATGCATGTGCTGCTTTATTGAATCCCTTGGCTCCAGAGCCTCTAACTTGGCCATCACCGTTGAAGTTCATCAGTGAGCTGAATTCTGATGCAAAGTCCTTGCTAGAGAAAGCCTTAATTGAAGCCAACAAAAAAAGAGAAAAGGCAATCTTGATGGACACACACAGTCCCATTCAACCACTCCCAGGTGCTGGTGGAAATGACGAAGAACCCGAGGTATAGAATCTGACTAAAGATATTTTTTAAATTTGGCATTATACTTTTTTTTTTTGATCGGTAAAGAAAATTTATAATAAGAATTTGAAGTACAAGGGGTACTTCAACCCTTACATTATAATGTGTCTGAAAATTCTAAAATAATTATTCAATCAACTCCAAACATTTTGGATCTACATTCCAATCAACAAAAGAAATTTTATTTTTAGAATCTCCATTTACGGCTAACCATGACCATACCTTTGCTTTGATCTCAAGGAAAATTTTCGAGGCTTTAAACTCTTTTCCTTGAAATACTAAGTCATTTCTCCCTTTCCATATCGTCCATATGATAGCATCCCAAATTGTTGTGGAGATTTTGGAATTCCTGTGGTCCCCAAGCAGGTTGCTATGTTGCAAGAGATGTCGAGAGAGATCAATTTGAGACACCATAATCATCTTTGTCCATTCGTAGCAGTAATTCCACAAACTTTGAGCTACTTTGCATCTAAAGAAAACATGTGAAACATCTTCATCTTCCTCTCTACAAAGATCACAAATTGTATCCATATTTACCTGTAGAGCACCGCGTCTTTGTAGATTCATTTTTGTTGGTAGTCGTTGTTTAATGACTTTCCACACAATTGCTTTTACACTATTCGGTGCATAACTTTTCCACAAGTTCTTGCAAGCCTCTGCATCAAAGGAAGCCTCTTCTGTATCTATGCTCTCCTCAGCATTCTTGTAGGCTAAGTTTGTCAAGTACACACCATTGGCAACGTGTATCCATCTCCAAGTGTCTTCACCTTCCATATGGTACCTATTTAAGAAAGACAAAAGTTCGTTAAGAGAATTCCTATTTCCTTCCCTCAGTTCTCTTTTCCAAGTTAAGTGCCAACTCCAACCATCCGTTCCCCACCTCCTAATCTCACTAACCCGAGCCTCTTTTTGATCACTCAATCTAAATAACCTAGGGAATTTTTCTTTCAAAGGACCTTCCCCCACCCACCAATCTAACCAAAAAGAAATCCAATCTCTCAACTGAAAAAAACAGTTTATTGAAAATAGATCACCTGGAATTTCTCTTTTGAGGATGTTCTGAGAATGGTAAGGGCTAAAAAACATGGTCTGCTGTTTATGAACAAAGAAACTCCCTTCAGATTTGTAATCTTGTAACGTTTTAACCGGCATAATTATTCGACTTTTGCTTGATTAATTGATTTATGAACCCAGATAATATAATTCGTTAAGGATTGTTGATGTGTAAAGCTGCCTGTAGTTGCTGGTCTTGTTGATGTTTCTTTTATGCATTTTTTATATTTGTAAATGTTTAGGTTATTCTAAGAAGCAATATAGAGAATCACTTCACTAGATATAGAATAGTGTGGTCCAATATATGGTGTTCATAGCCTAGTTTTAGTACCGAGTCAAACGACGGTTGTTTTCTAAGGAGCCCAGTTATAAACAGTGATGGTTCTGCCAATTGAGCACCTTAAAATAGCACTGGGTTTCCTGTGTCAATCTGGTGTAACATCCCTTGTGCAACAACTTATTGGATGATTGAAGCAAATGAGCATAGAGAAATCTAAACAGTTGCCCTTAGTGTTTGAGCTTTGGTTCAGGATTTAGATTATCATCTCTTTCCTCCGTGTTACTCATTAAATAGAGTGGCACATAAATGTAACACCAATGAGATAGAATATTCGGACCCCTGAAATTAAGTTTCATCACAACTCTGCATGAGCCTTCACTTTTGTGATATTACGAGTATTTCCAGTTGGAAGTAAAGTTGTGTAATATTTTCCATGCAGGCTGGAGAGTCAGAGCTATGCTGCATTTGCTTCGAACAATCATGTACAATCGAGGTGCAGAACTGTGGTCATCAGATGTGTGCTCACTGCGTTCTAGCCCTGTGTTGTCACAGCAAACCCAATTCCTCTACCAACTCTGCTAAAATTCCAGTGTGCCCCTTTTGCCGGAGCAGCATAACCCAATTAACAGTTGCTCAGACCAAATCCGATGAAGGCGAAATAGAGCTGGAGCTGAGTCCTACAAAGCCAAGAAGAACAAGAAAATCGTTCAATCTCGGAGAAAGCAGCAGCTTCAAGAGTTTTTCTTCGTTGGGGTCCTTTGGGAGATTGGGCCGTAGCTCCGGTAAAGTTGCTGCTGAATCCCACGTCGAGATGGAGAAGCCATTCCAAGTTTTCGACTGAGACTCTAGACCGGCATCGGTGAGCTAAGAAGTAACAAGTGCAACCTAGAACAATATGTGGATTCTCAATCTATGAGTAGGTGTCTAAAATTGCCACCAACTGAAACAGGTTTTGAGAAAGAAGAAATTATTGAAGGTGAATTGATTTAATGGTCAATTCATTTTGTAGTAACTTGTTCACTGCAGGTTTCTTGATCGTATGACAAATGTTTCTTCTTTACTTGTTTGGATTTGCTTTTGGTATAAAACTCACAATACACCCCAACAAATTAAGAGAAAACTATAAAGCAATACACCTCGTGAGTCATGTGAGGGTGGTTCAGTTTGGCGTGCTATATCATTTTAAGGAGACTTGCAGGCTCATACATGACCCAATAACAAAGTTAGCAGGTTTTATAGGGCTCACATGTATATTAAATATATATATACATATATATATTTATTAATAATTTATAATATAAATAAAAAATAATAATATTTTAAAAAGAAAATAATAACATTTAATAAAAAGTGATAATTAATTATGAATACGTAAAATAATCTCTCACTTGTCCTATTAAAATATTATAGGGTATTATATTTTTCTTTCTTTTTAGGCCGGCTATTCGTACCTTCGAATTTGCTAAACATACTCAAAAATAATTAAATTAAAATATTCACAATTGATAGAATATATATATATATATATATATATATATATATATATATATATATATATATATATATATATATATATATATATATATTTACTCTTCTATACACCCTTTCATACGCAATGTTACTTTTTAATGGGTCTATATATTTCATAATGGTCCATATATATATAGTCTCACGTGATAAATTCATTTTTCTCTTATGCACCATTTCATATGCACTATAATTCTCAATGATGTAGGGTCCACATATTATGATAATAAATTCACTATTCTCATATGCACTGCTACGTCTCAATGTTGTAGAGGTTTTTTTCTTTGTATGCACCATTATTTCTATACATTAATTATTTTCTATACTGCACTCTAACTCGAATCTTTTCTACCGTGAAGTGAAGATTGTGTATTTTTCTTTCTTTTGTAGGGATTATTCTTTGAATTAAATATCTCTTCATTTAATTTCATTTATTAAAAAAAATATAATTTTTAAAGTATAAATTTCTATTATAATAATAATAATAAAGAAAATTGAACATTTGAATTAAATATTTCAAAAATATTAAATACAATACAAATTAATAATAAATTATTAAAAATTATTATTGTTGAAAGGGGAAAATTAAATATTCTATACATGTTTTTATTCATTAACAACTTATATATACTAATGAATAAATTATATATACAGTAATAATAAGAATTTATACATTTTATCGGCGAATTTTAAACATATTTACTATGAGAAAATGAATAAAAAAGTTATAGTAATATTATTAAATAAAATTAATACAAATATAGGTACTGCATCCGCATAATCACATGATAGCAACTCTTTTTTTAATTATTATTACATAATAAAATTGCAATCTTTATATATCTCAATTGTTTATTTTCTAAAATTAAGTTTATAATAATAACACATCATCATTTTTATTAATTATATATGTATGTCTACTGATTAGTGATATTTTCATCTAGTTTTTATTGTCTTTTTATATCCGTTTTCGTAAAATTTTATCCGTTTTCTATGTATTATTTGGTGGTGTGATGTATTTTTATGGTAATGTGTGAGAATGAACTTAATCGTATGTAAACAGGTGAAAACGGAGCAAAAATAGAGACGGGAGATGAAACAAGGAAGAAGAAACAGGGCAGCATGAACACGGCCGGCCGTGTTAGGTACACGAGCCATGTGCAAACACACGACTCGTGTACCGAGCACGGACCTGTAAGGGGCAGCCGTGCGCCAGCATCTGAACATACAACACGGTCACCTTTTAACTGTGTTTCAGCACACGACTCGTGTGCTGTTTTAAGTGAGTATTGATCGAAAATGCCCTAGCACGACTCGAGCCGTGTTGCAGCACTCGAGTCGTGTTGGTGCTTGATCAGAAAATTTACAGAAATCTTCTAGAAGGTCTCCAAGGGGTATAAATATCAATTCATTCAACATTTTGATCATCTTGGATTCGAAATTCAGCTGCCCACACACCCCACTCACCATTTCCTTCATTTTACACCATATCCTTCATCACTTTCATCCATCTATTCAATCCATCATCATCTCACCATAAAATCCTTCATCCAAGTGAAAAAAAGAAGCAAGGAAGAGAGAGGAATTACAAAGGAAGGAAGGAGATAACCATTGGAGCCAATCCAAGGGATTTTTCATCCAATTTTTGTAGTAAACCTATTTGTTTGTCATGACTTGTAAGGTTTTTAATGTCCGTGTTAATTACCTTATGATTATGGTGGGCTAATCTCCCTTGTGAGATTAGCAACATGAAAGTTGTTGGTTAATTTTGGGAATTTATGTATTTTAATTCATGTGTTGATTGGATTTATGATTTTCTATCATTGATTGTTAATTGTTTGATTTGTATTGTTGATTTGTGTGGTTGATTGTCATGGACATGTGATTAGATTGAGAAATCAATTATATGTTTAGGATAGTTCATTGAATCAATTCATCATACACTTCATGTGCATTATATGTCTTAAAGAGATAGAGAAGTCCTTTAGGATTTAGAACTCTTTGATAAAACATCCGATTGGTTAGATCGAGAGGTCGATTAATTGTGTGAAGGAACTCTCATTTCAAGCTTAGTACCTAGTTGGAATTGTTTGAGTGAGATCCAATCTATTGAGTTATTTTGGGATTCTTCATTGGATTCACATTCTATTCATTTCGAGGGGAAGTTTAGAAGGGTTTAGTGTTGGCCCTTAATCCTATATCCATGATACATATGAATTTGATACATAGTTTTTAGAATTACCACTTCTTAATTGTTGTTAATCTCACTTTTGTTTAATTTGGAAAACAATCACCTTCATTCTATCTTTGTTTGATTGATCATTGTTTACTTGTTTTATTTGATCATTGTAATTTACTTATTAAACAATCAATCCTTTGATGATTTGTCTCTATAAAATTGCAAGAAACGTGAGATCGCTTAAGCACTAGTACCTACGTCCCCGTGGTTCGATAAATTGTTGAATTGGTCATACCAACTACAAAAAAATGGTCTACCAATGATATTAACATTAAATTTATAATATTATGACTTTATTCATTACAAAATAAAATTTGCATGAAATCATCTCACAAAATTAGTTTAATAAGGGTAGGTATTACATGAGATCGTCTCACGTGAGACATTTACACTTTTTAAAATACTTATCACTTTCGCTATAAACTGTTATTATTTTCGTTATAAAAGATTATAACTTTTCATTTATACTATAATTTGTTCATAAAATAATATTATCATTTTTTATTAATTTATTATCACTTTTCGTTATAAAAGTTATCACTTTTCACTAGTCTCACGTAAAGCTTAAATCTTTGCAATTTAATGAATTAAATAAAAAGTGATAATATTATTAATAAAAAAAATAAAATATTTTTAAAATAAATGAAAATTTATAACACCTCTAAAAGAACTATAACTAATTAAGAAAATTATAAAAAATCTAACCTTGAGGTACTGTCAAACAAGATTTGCTCTTTTATATGGTAATATAAATCTTATATATATATATATATCTTTAATATACTAAAGGAGAATTTAATTTTGATGAGGGGTTGCTTCCACAATTTTTGTTGAGTTTTTAATTATTAATTAATTTTATTTATTAATATTATTTAGTAGGAGATATATTTTCATATATACATATATATATCTTGCGTAGATCATATATTAATTATTATTTAAATTTTAAATTTAATAAAGATAAATACATTTATTTATTTTAAGATTTGAATATGATGTGATCAAATCAAAATTAATTTTCTCTACATCTATAAATATAGTTAGTTGTCTACTCACTTCAAACACACAAATTATTCTGAAGGTTTCTCCCCATCTTAAAGAATTGATTGTATGTGATTTTTTTATTATTAATTTTGTTATAATATTTTCTTTAGTCGATCAATTCATAGTTTTTTTTCTTTTGTTATTTTTTGGTTATTTCTTTTGATTCTTTATAAATTTCTCTTAATTTTTTTTACAAAATTATTATTTTTAAAACAATAATTTATTTATTTGTTTATATTAATGCGTATATAATAATTTATGTTATGTTATATATTATGTATATTGATTTTAATATTTTTTATGCTATTCATTTTTTCCTTTTTTTTTGTTCGTTGTGAATTTTTTAAAAGAAACCTTCAAAATTTTTTATGAATTTTAAATCTCATGTTTATGAATTTCATTTATTTGAACCCTAAACTCTCTATTTCTTTTATATTTTATTTATCATATTAATACATTGATTTCTTTGATTAATAGTATGTAAACGGGTCAAATTTATTTATTATTTATTTATTTTAAATTTTGTTAGTCAAATTTATGTGTGCATTTGTAATTTTTTTTATTTCTTTCAAATAACACATGTATTTATTTTTGTATGATTTTTTTCTTAAATCGACCAATTCATATTTTTTAATTTTTTTTCAATTTCTTTTGATTACCTATATTAATTTCTTTATATTTTTTTATTCAACAATCAAATATATACTAGATCTTTCCATATCTTTTATCTTTTAAGTTTATATTTTAATTAATAAGTATAATAAATTTATTTATTTTTATTTATTTTGAATTTTTTAGTCAAATTTATACGTAAATTTGTAACTTCCTTCTTTATTGTTATATACTTCCTCTATCCCACAAAAGTTTGCATGCCTCTTTGGAAGATTAAAAAAAAGTAATAACTTTTAAGGGTATTATATTATTTTTTGGTAATAAATAAATGATAAAGTATGTTAGGTGTGTTAGGTAAATGTGATTTTTTTTTTGTAAATAAAGTGTATGAGAAAGTGTGATTGTGTTTGACTTTTTGCTTTTTAAAGAATGCATAAACTTTTATGGGACAACCCAAAATAGAAAGTGTCATCTGAAATGGGACGGACGGAGTATATTTTTTAAATTCTTTTTATATTATTTCTTTTATTAGATATATATTATTAATTTTGTTATAATTTTTTCCTTAGTCGATAAATTCACAATTTTTTTAATTATATTCTTTTTATGATATTCATCTAAAATTATTCTCAATTATATACATAAATTTAATTTTAATTATTTTTAAGTTTTAATAATTATTTTATGAACATATCTTAATTAATAAATTTATTTTACTTAGTAGGTGATATATATATATATATATATATATATATATATATATATATATATATATATATATATATATATATATATATATATGTGTATTTGTTTAATATTATTTATTATTTGATTAAGAGATAAAGAGATTTTTACTAATTAAAATTAAAATTTAGATAAATACATAAATTTACTTTTATCATTCGATCCTATATATTTACATAATATTATTTATTATTTGATTAAGAGATAAGAGATTTACTAATTAAAATTAAAATTTACTAATTTCTTTTGATTATCTTTTGTTCTTTTATAATTTTTTTGTTATAATTCTATTTTCTAAAAAATAATAATTTATTAGTACGAAAATGAAATATATCTTTTGTTATTTTTTAATTGTCAAATTTACCATTTTTTGAATTAGTTTTGTTATGGTTTTTTTTTTTCTTTTCTTATTTCTTTAAATTGTTTATAATAATTTTTTTATTAATATATAATAATTTTGTAATAATTTATTTCTTTAATGATTAAATATACATATTTTTTTTTTATTAATTACATTATGATTTTTTATATTTTTTAAAATTTCTTTTACTTATTTTTTATTTTTATTAGTGTTAATATTAAATTTATCTCTTATTATATTTTTTGATCAAAAGATATATTAATTGTTAAAACTTTTTCATGAACTATAATTTTTTTTCTTTTTATAAGTTTTATTAATTAATTTTGTTATAATATTTTTTTTAACATATATTAGACGTGAGTTTTTTTTTCATTTTATTAATATATATTAATTTTATTATAATATTTTTATTAGTCAAGTACATATTTTTTTTTAATTAATTTCATTATGATTTTTTATATTTTTTAAAATTTCTTTTACTTATTTTTTATTTTTATTAGTGTGAATATTAAATTTATTCTCTTATTATATTTTTTGATTAAAACATATATTAATTGTTAAAACTTTTTCATGAACGATAATTTTTTTTCTTTTTATAAGTTTTATTAATTAATTTTGTTATGATATTTTTTTAACATATATTAGACGTGAGTTTTTTTTCATTTTATTATTATATATTAATTTTATTATAATACTTTTATTAGTCAAATATACAAATTATTTGATTAATTTGGTCTTAATTTTTTTAATAAAAATTAATATATATTAAATTTATTTTTATTTTTTAATAATACATACATTGAATTCGTTATAATATTTTTTCTTCATCAGTAATTTTACTTCCTTTAATTTTTATGTTTCTTTTTTAATAATTTATCGTTAACTTTTTTATAAATTATTTTTTATTTTGATAATTTTTTAATATGTAAATTAAGTTTATCTATTTCTATTTCTTTAGATTAAAATACACAGCATTAATTTATTTTATAATATTTTCTTTGCTATCAATTTTTTTTCTTTTAATTTTTTATTAATTAGTTCATTATTTTTTTAATTTCTTTTGATTAATACATATTAATTTTATTATAATTTATTTTATTATATAATTTCTTGTCTCGCGTAATACGCCGGTTTTGTACTAGTATATATATAATAAACCCACAATACTACTAATAAAAATTTGTACCTTAAAAACATATTGAAAATGAATCTTTTTTTTTTTTCGTAAAGAATAATTATGTTTATTTTTTAAATTATTGTTTTCATAAATCTCACGAAGAATTTTTATTTTAAATATAATAAAAAATTATTATCTATTAAATAACTATAGGGAGAATTACTACTAGTTACATTAAAAAATTATTTATTACTATGCGATACAAACATACAAAAAAATTACATATAACTACAAACATAAATAGTGATATTCTAATATTATCCTTATAGTGTCCTGCACATAAATGTTTGTATGCAACATGAATATTCGTGTGCAGCAAAAGTGTGTGCAGTAAAAAAGGTATGTGCAGCAAAAAAAATGTATATTCGGCGGAGGTCCGGTGAAAGGGGGGCGGTTTGGCGGAGGTCCGGCGGTAGGTGAGAGTTTAGAGTTTGTGGTTTAAAAGTGTATGGATTTAAGATTATATTTGATATTTTACTTTAATATTTTGTATGTGAGAGTAATTTAATTAAATCAATATATCTCATAGTAATTATGGGTACAAAGTGTGTACATATGAGTAATTTTTCCATAACTATATCGAGGTATTAAAATATAAAAAATAATATTATATATTTTGTTCATTCTTTACCTATCATATGAATTCTTCATAAAATTTAAAAATAATTTGAGTTGGTCTTTTATGTCCCCAGGTTTACAAGATTTTTGAGTTGGTCTTTTATGTCCTTAGGTCTACAAGATGTGTAGAGGTATAACATTTTGTTTTAAAAGGTATGCACTTTAATTAATAATGATACATCATTTTATTCTAAAGGGTATACGCTTTCATTAAAAAAAAATTTTCAGAAAATAAAGGGTACACATTCTTATAGTAAAGGGTATACCATTTAATATTAAATGGTATATGGGAGCACGGTGTCCCAAGAGCACAGTTGACACGACATGATAACAACACGATAAGAAAATAAAAAATACTAATTAAAAATCACAATTTTGAAAAAAAAATTTTAAAATTATTAATGAGTATTTTTAATATATATTTACCGAATTTTATATTTATATTGAGTTGTTAACAGATTAATAATTTTTATCGTGTTTAATGAGTTGATACGAATTTATATTGAGTTGTTAACATGTTAATGAGTTGTTAACAGATTAATGAGACATCTGTTAATTTTTATCGTGTTTAATGGGTTGATACGAAACCGACACGAACATGACATGAAATTTTTGTGTCCTTATTGGGTTGACATGATAACGACATGAATCTAATAAAGCCAAACACTACCCACAATTATTGTGTCGTGCTCGTATCATATATCGTGTCGTGTTGGAAATTGTCACCCCTAATATAATATATGATATATTATCTAATTTTTTCCTTAATATTTAAAATTTCTTAAAATATTGAAAGATAATCATAAAATATAGATGTAGATATATATTAATAATTATAAGTAGGCAATGACTAGCATAGGATAGGTTTTTTCTTTTAAAATTGTACAACTGGACCTTTCAGCCCATTTTCTTATTTTTTGGATATCTGGATCAGCCCGTTACTGTTTGACCAAGCCCATATCACATTACCATTTGATATTTTGAAACAAAAAAAACGTCAGAGGGCTTTCTCATCAGCTCATCGTCGTTCTCGGTTTGCGCGCTTCTTCCAACGTCGATTCGCGAAATCTATTCTCGTCTTCTCCGTTTGTAGCTCCTTTTCTGACATCGGTTCTCGTATTCCTGCCTTTGGTCGTCGGCGCCCCTTTGGTACTGTTCGTTTTTGTTAATCGCCGAATGAGTTTTTATTTTTGTAATGTATTTTCTATTGATTTTTGTTTCTCTTTTAAACTTATTCTACAGTTTTTCATCCTTAATTTTTGACAATCGGTGCTATAAATTGTTAACTTCAGTTTAGGAATTTTGACGGGAAATGTATTTTTTAGCCAATATTTTTGATGTCGTCGTGTTTTCATATATACCGAAATTTTATTTTTCTTGTGTTCATATAATTTTTTTTGTTTATATAATATCAGTTATTCTTGTTTTTAAGCAATTGGATAATAGTCAGCAATTTGCACTAGGTTAAGTAGATAGAACTCTTGTTTTTTAAATTGTCTTTCATTTATTGCATGTACAATTTTTTGTATATTAATTACTTAGATTTTAGTTGTAGGTTTGTTGAGATACTTTTATAATGGGTAGAAAACAGTGTGTTCTTCCTGGGCAAGGTCCTATATTTCATAGAAAACATAGACATATAATTCAAACTTGTTCTAAAACTTCTAAAATTTTACAAGAAAAGTTGATGGAGAAAAATCAAAACAGAGTGGGTGATAAAAGAAAACAATGTTCTTAGTCGCATTTCTAGTAAAATGTGTAAGAGTAACAGACTTTATAGTCGAGTAAACGCGTGATCAAGTACAAAATTTATAATAAAGTCATCCCAAGGGAAAGTAAACATTGGCTAGTATTCGAATCATTCATCGATTTATGTTTTGTAAAGATAATATGTTGAGAGTTGGTATTAAAACTAATGCTTAAGATTATACTCAAATAACTAGAATGTAAACTAGCTAAGTAAATGAGCAAATGATTGATAGAATGGATGTAGAATACACCTGAAAAGAGAGCAATGCTAATCATACTTATAGTTGAGACTTGAGCTAGATATGCAAAACCCTTCATAGTAATTCTCATTAACTTGTGGATTAAAAGCAATCACAAATTTACCTCTAGTCCCTATGACCAAGGCAACTAGGTTCTTAACTTTTTTATAAGCCTAAGTCTCCTAAGATTGGTCTTAATCTCAATTCCCTTAAGGTACTATGATCATAAGTTGGTTCTTTTCACTCAATTTCTTAAGTGTCCCTCTATGAATGTTCTAAGCCTAAGAAGGGTATGACTTATCTCCCCTTATACTAACATGCATGCACAACTCAATATATGATTCAATTAAAACTTCACTCACAACATTGAAATGGTCATCCTAATATAATGAATAGAGGATTTAGTCATACATACATTGAAATGAAACATGATTGATATATCATAAAAGAAAATCCACAAATCAATTCAAATCACTACTCAAGTTTTACATATCTAACTCTTCCCCTCAACTACTCATATGACTAGCCCTACTATAAAACTAGTTTGTTCCATTTGAGCCATAATGAGAAGAAAATTAACAATTGAAAAGTATATTTGTTTCCCTTGCATAAGAAAAGCCTTCATCCTCTTCAATTGATCACCTTCTTCAACAATTGATGCTCCAATATTCTCAAATGGTGGCAGGATGGATGGAATGAAAGTTTTATGGATTGAAAATGTAGATCAAATGGTGATTTGATGGATCTAGATGGCAGAGATGGAAGATAGATTTACTATATGAGGAAATGTAGTGTTTTGGTGTGTGTAACTGCTCCAATCTGATCTTCAATGAATTTTCCCTCTAAATTTCGCACAAGTCATGGTTTTATATCACTTATGGACCTTCTAGAAGCTTCCGGAATATTTTGAAAATTACACAGGATTTTGCACCTACACGTCCCGTGCTGCAGCACACGGCCCGTGTAGGGTACACCTACTTCGGCGTATTGTGCATGCTTCCGGACACGGCTCGAGCTGCGCTACATGACCTTGGTCATGGCCGTGTAGCATTTTCTGATGACAATGCACGACTTCTCCTTACAGGGCCGTGCTCAGTACACGAGGCGTGCAACAACACACGGCCCGTACACCAGCGCACGACCATCCTCCTGGGCGAGTAGTGAGTTCTGATGATATTACATAGCTGTTGGGTACAGGGCCGTGTTCCGCACACGGCCCGTGTACCAACATGCCCTGTTCTCCCGTTTTCTTTTCGCTCACGACTCTGTTTTCGTCCGTTCCTTAACATATTTTTCACATATTAATGCCCATTTACACAATTCTATAAATTCATATCACATTCCTCAAAATAACAATAACTCCACCAAAATTAACATAAATACGGATAAAAATATCCGAAAGTACACAAATAAAGACACTAAAATCTAGGTGAAAATGACTACGATCAACCTCCCAAACTTAAAGTATTGTTCGTCCTTCAACAATGAAAAATGATAAACAAGATGAGTAATTTTCACCTAGGAAAACACCTAACGAACGTAAACCACAACACATCATCAGTAATAAAGACTTCAAAATCACATTATGTATCCCTACATCATCAAACTTATAACATGAATTATTAACAAGTTCAATCTTAAGAATGACATTAGAGTACTCAAATTCCTTTCAATCCAAGCCTCTCATAGATTATAATTTTCACTCAACACTCTTTATGGTAGAGTTTTTATCATCACTCATCAACCGGTTAAAACCGACTCACCATAGACTTGCTCATGGATTATGTTCACAAGACACCCTAGTTTCAATAAGTGATCAAAAATGTCTTTATCTTAGGATGTAATGTTTAAGCTCTTTGATAGGGTAGAAAACTTTGGATAATAGTGACTATTCAAGTGTAAGCAATTGAAGAGATGATTCCTTTCTTCAACTTCTTCACTTTCAAGCTTCCTTTAATTTCTTCTTTAATCAAAAGCACTACTCATTATCATTCCTTGGATTTCTCAAGCTCCTTTTGATTTGCATGCTTCATTTTCTTCAACTTTTGAACTTCATGAGCGCATTTTTGTTGATTTGGTCATTTTTCTTGTTTTTAGGTCACATGTACATTTTTGCTTGAGCTATTCTCATCCTTTTCTTGCTTGTTTACCACTTCCTTTATTTTCTAGCACAATTCTCACATCAAACCTTGTAAACCATCATCTCCTCAATCACCCACACTTAGGTTATATACATAAGGCTCACGTGGATTTTAAAGGCTTGTATTGTACTTAAATCACAAAGAAATAGGCTTATAGGCTCAAAGTGGCTTTCTAGGGATGATGTTTTTGGTAAGGAAATTTATGGCTATGACTCATTCATCAAGGATGACCTAAGATCATTTCACAAATTTTAACCATTTGGGCTTCATTCCTATAGTCCATGAGCAAGTTCTAGTTTATCTAAGTTCAACCGATTCTCTCATCAAGAATTAACTATGGAGGCACGGTTGAGGCTCAAGTTTCACAAGCTTTTGCTTGGACCAAAAGAAACCTAAATACCTTTTATGCTTCTCAAAATTGAACAAGTTATTTAATCCATTTCACAATTTCAACAAGTAGAAACCATTAATAATACTTGTCATCACTCATCACATACAATGCATTATAGCTCATATTCAAAAATGACTCTCTCCTTCCCAAAACATACCACCAAACCAAACCTATACAAGAAATAAAATAGCTACAAACATTACATACTAATCAAGGAATCAACAAACAACACACAAACATATAACATGCATAAATCAAATCATCCATCAAAAGTATCAACACATCAAATCACATCCATAACAATAAAGATCAAATTCCCATCGCATCAAAACAATGAAAAATCAAACCAAAATACCAAAATAACAAAACCTCCCAAAAACAAACAATCTAAGTAAACAATCTAAGTACAATCCAATCGAATCAAATCAAATCAATATAAACATTCTTCCAACAATCTATCATGGCTAAGATGAATGGACAAAAGTGCCAAACACTCAAAATACTCCCTTCATTGTTCTGGAGGCAGAGGAGGTGGATGATAGGCGTTCTAATGGATGTAAGCACGAGGGCGTGCAGGAAACTGAAAGTTGAACATCATGGTTATCATCTCCTCCATTTTGTTGGAGTGCATACTTGATCGTTCCTCATAGTACTCCCTCCGAAGTTGTCCAGCTTTCAATTCTTCAATGTGTCTTCCATGCTCTTGTTGGACCTCGCGGATCTCCCTAATCTGTGCCCCATAAGTCTGCTACACATGTCTCATGTCACGCACCTCATCTATCATATAGTTCCACCTTTCATCTCCTTGGTCTGGTCCCAATGGTGGCTTGCCCCTTCTTCCTAAAACTGTAGTGGATTAGGGTCCTGCTCCTCAAACTCCACTTGCTCTGGTTGTTCTCCTTTCCCATCGCCCTCCATTGGCACTGGCTCTGCTCTCAAGTTAGCTAGCTCTTCATTCTCTACAACTCTAATTTGCCTCAGAACCTCTTTCATTTCATCCATGTTTCTTCTATAGAAAGCCTTCACCACTCTAGAATGGTTCACACTTCCCATAACCAAGTTAGCAAGCCTTCTTCTCGTGTACACCGTAGTGAGCTCCGGCATTGGCAAAAAAAATGGAGCTCCTTTCTCCTGCCTCAAACAGTATTTATTCCCCACCATAGTTAAAAACTCCATCCTCATCAGTTGTTGGTAGATCAACCCTTCACTAACCATCCAGTTCTCTATCCCTGCAAGATTAACTCTCAATCCTTGAGCTATCATTGAAATCATCCCTCCAAGCATCAAACCTTGAGATGTTTGCCTTTTTGCAACTCTCTCCACATGTTGCATAAAGTGTGCTGCAACATTAAGTGGTAACTCCTTATAGATGCAATACATGATGTAGAGCTGCTTCTCTCCAACTGATCCGCCTTCAAACCTCCCTAAGATTGTGTTTGAAATGATTTTCTCTAAGTATCTCATCACAGGAATCCGGATGGTCGTCCCCTTTGAAGCACTAGGGACGTACCCTGCTCTTTCAGTTCCATCGTTCACTAGACTCGACCACCATTCCTGCTGATTGAACGTGTCTCCTGCATAAAAGTTCAGATGAAATTCGCATGGTGGGCAACCAAAACACTCATTAAAGAATGCCAACGGGACCTTTTCCCTCAACACATTATCCAACTAAAAAGTCACCCATCGAGGAAATCCATTCCTATCCTTCTTCACCTGTAGAGTGCTCATAAACTCGGCAGTGAGATGGTAGTAGGTTGGTGGCCTCTTATCGAAGAAAGTTTCCATCTGAGCAAAGTGAAATAGCTTCCTTACATCCTCCTCTAATCCTAATCCACTCATCGTCTCTGTGTCTTGGAAACGAGTGGGCTTGATCTTTGGAGCTAATGTGATACCCGAGCTTCTCACTACTCATGTGCCAATATAATTTAATTTGTGTTATGTGCATTTTTTAATTATGTGGTAATTATGTGACAATTGATTTTACATTTTATTTATCTTTACATTTTAATTGAGACATCCTTGATAAAATGGTGATACATTTCATCCATGTTTCTTCTATAGAAAGCCTTCACCACTCTAGAATGGTTCACACTTCCCATAGCCAAGTTAGCAAGCCTTCTTCTAGTGTACACCGTAGTGAGCTCCGACATTGGCAAAGAAAATGGAGCTCCTTTCTCCTGCCTCAAACAGTATTGATTCCCCACCATAGTTAAAAACTCCATCCTCATCAGTTGTTGGTAGTTCAACCCTTCACTAACCATACAGTTCTCTATCCCTGCAAGATTAACTCTCAATCCTTGAGCTATCATTGAAATCATCCCTCCAAGCATCAAACCTTGAGATGTTTGCCTTTTTGCAACTCTCTCCACATGTTGCATAAAGTGTGCTGCAACATTAAGTGGTAACTCCTTATAGATGCAATACATGATGTAGAGCTGCTTCTCTCCAACTGATCCGCCTTCAAACCTCCCTAAGATTGTGTTTGAAATGATTTTCACTAAGTATCTCATCACAGGATTCCGGATGGTTGTCCCCTTTGAAACATTAGGGACGTACCCTGCTCTTTCAGTTCCATCGTTCACTAGACTCGACCACCATTCCTGCTGATTGAACGTGCCTCTTGCATAAAAGTTCTGATGAAATTCACATGGTGGGCAACCAAAACACTCATTAAAGAATGCCAACGGGACCTTTTCCCTCAACACATTATCCAACTAAAAAGTCACCCATCGAGGAAATCAATTCCTATCCTTCTTCACCTGTAGAGTGCTCATAAACTCGGCAGCGACATGGTAGTAGGTTGGTGGCCTCTTATCGAAGAAAGTTTCCATCTGAGCAAAGTGAAATAGCTTCCTTACATCCTCCTCTAATCCTAATCCACTCATCGTCTCTGTGTCTTGGAAGCGAGTGGACTTGATCTTTGGAGCTAATGTGATACCCGAGCTTCTCACTACTCATGTACCAATATAATTTAATTTGTGTTATGTGCATTTTATAATTGTGTGGTAATTATGTGACAATTGATTTTACATTTTATTTATCTTTACATTTTAATTGAGACATCCTTGATAAAATGGTGATACATTTCATCCATGTTTCTTCTATAGAAAGCCTTCACCACTCTAGAATGGTTCACACTTCCCATAGCCAAGTTAGCAAGCCTTCTTCTCGTATACACCGTAGTGAGCTCCGGCATTGGCAAAGAAAATGGAGCTCCTTTCTCCTGCCTCAAACAGTATTGATTCCCCACCATAGTTAAAAACTCCATCCTCATCAGTTGTTGGTAGTTCAACCATTCACTAACCATCCGGTTCTCTATCCCTGCAAGATTAACTCTCAATCCTTGAGCTATCATTGAAATCATCCCTCCAAGCATCAAACCTTGAGCTGTTTGCCTTTTTGCAACTCTCTCCACATGTTGCATAAAGTGTGCTGCAACATTAAGTGGTAACTCCTTATAGATGCAATACATGATGTAGAGCTGCTTCTCTCCAACTGATCCGCCTTCAAACCTCCCTAAGATTGTGTTTGAAATGATTTTCTCTAAGTATCTCATCACAGGATTCCGGATGGTCGTCCCCTTTGAAGCACTAGGGACGTACCCTGCTCTTTCAGTTCCATCGTTCACTAGACTCGACCACCATTCCTGCTGATTGAACGTGCCTCCTGCATAAAAGTTTCGATGAAATTCGTATGGTGGGCAACCAAAACACTCATTAAAGAATGCCAACGGGACCTTTTCCCTCAACACATTATCCAACTAAAAAGTCACCCATCGAGGAAATTCATTCCTATCCTTCTTCACCTGTAGAGTGCTCAAAAACTCGGCAGTGAGATGGTAGTAGGTTGGTGGCCTCTTATCGAAGAAAGTTTCCATCTGAGCAAAGTGAAATAGCTTCCTTACATCCTCCTCTAATCCTAATCCACTCATCGTCTCTGTGTCTTGGAAACGAGTGGGCTTGATCTTTGGAGCTAATGTGATACCTGAGCTTAATATGTGATGATATTGTCATGAATTATTTGTGATTAGTTTAATTACTTTATGAATTATTTGGGGTTAATTAGTGATACAAGTTGTGGATTTATGTGATTTGAAATATTATCATTGTCCTATATAAATCTGTGTGATTGGAAACTATTGAAAAAAATATCTGTATGATTTGAGAAGATATTGGTTATAAGGATCTGTGTAGTCCGAGATGAAGTTGTTATTCCAAAAAGGGATCGTGTGATCCAAGATGAAGTTGTTATTCTATAAATGAATTTATGTGATTGGGGTGAAGTTGTTGTTTCAGAAGTGGATTTGTGTGAATTGATGTTAAGTTGTTGCTTTATTGTGATTAAATGTTAATATTGATATCGTAAATGGTTTATGATGCATATTTAATTGCACTGGTTGCATACCATGCATAATCATGAAAAGTGTTTTTCTCAAAATTAATAAGATACTAATGGTATGTGCGGCCACTATATATGCATCTCTGTCAGGGTTCGGAAAAATCATTCCCGACATTTTATTAGGGGTTCAAAAAAATCTTCCTCAACACTCTGTCAGGGTTCAGAAAAATCATTCTCAGTATTATATTTAGGAATCAGAATCGATCCGACACTAAGTGTGTCTATTGAGCTCATTTGAGGTGTATATCATAAGTGTGTCGTAGGGATCACGCAACGTGATTAGTTTTCAAAATAAAAGTGACCAACTAGAAAGACTAGGAAATAGGTGATAGAGAACTAAATGCATTTTCATGCACTGAAATGCATTATTTCTACTTACTGAGATTTTTGTCTCACTAATTTATGCATTGTAGGTGAGCCTGTTGATGATTGAGTTTGTGATGTGACTGTGCAAGCTGTGGAGCTCATACAGGATTTTTAGTGGATGTACATAGATGACGACTTGTTGGGCTAGGCCGTGGGTTTATTTTGTTTCTGCTGATATTCTGTTATGTAATATAATAAGTATTGTCACGAGTTTGTCTGGTTTGAAGTGGTGTCAGAAACCAGTTACGTATGTTGAACTGGTGTGATGATTTTGGTTATAAATTTTTATATGGAAAAAAATTTTATATGCAGGTTTTTATAATGATAATGTTTATGTTAATTAGTATTTTAATTATAAGTTATGTAAGGTGGGTCGTGTCAGAGTGGTATCAGAGCATGGTTTGGGTCCTGCAGACTGTCTATGTACATGAGCTCATTCCTTGGGAGCGCAGCCTTGCGTGTAAGTGTTATTTTTATTCTGTGTTGTTATGTGTCTTATAAATTATATTGGCCATGTAGTGTAGGAAGCGTAGTTAGTAGACAAAATGGTAAGGGCTACATGTGAAAGTTCTGAAGGGAATAGGACTACTGAGCAAGCAGCACCTCCTGAAGGGAATAATCATGATGTGGTGATTACTCGACTGATGGAACTGGTATAGCGCCAGTCCCAACAGATACAACAACTGATTCAGTAAAGAGATATGGGTGGACAACCAGAGGGTAATGCAAATCAAGATAGACGTCAAGTAGAACGTGTGAAAATAGTTTGTGAGAAGTTTCAAAAGCTGAGCCCTCCAATATTTGAGGATGCAGCAGACCCCACAGATTCAGAGGATTGGTTACGCACGGTGGAAAACATATTTCAATATAGTAGAATTCCAGATGAGGACAGAGTACTGTGTGTTTCTTTCATGTTACGAGTAAGTGCAGGCCACTGGTGGGATACCATTAAAAGTATTGAGGACGTCACGACTATGACCTGGGAAAGGTTTAAGGAGCTTTTCAGAAACAAGTACTTTACGGCACCAGTGACAGCAATAAAGATGAACGAGTTTATACAACTGAAGTAGGGCAGTATGTTAGTCACAAATTACCTTCGTAAGTTTGAGCAGTTGTCGAGGTTTATCGAACACATGGTGAGTACGGAGGCACTGAAAGTGGAGAGATTTGTGGAAGGCTTAAGGCCTAAACTTTACAGAGATGTGAGTATGGCGGGACTGCATGGAGCAACATACTCACAAGTTGCAGAAAGGGCCCAAATTGCTGAGCAAGCGGAGATGAGGATCAGACAAGTGCAGGCTATCAGACGTCAATTTTAGCAGAAACCAGTGCAGCAGTTTGGGAGAGTTGATAAGAGGCCGATGCCATTTCAGAGGCTGAAATCAAATGTTCAAGTGGAGCAAGGACAGAGACGAGGAGAACTCAACAAGCGTCCCAAATTCGATCAGGGTAAGCCACCGGTGCCGCCACTACTTATATGTCCTAATTGTCTTAGATCACATGGTGGGGAGTGTCAAATTCCTCTGAGAACGTGTTACACATGCGGGGGGAAAGGACATGTGACTACTACTTGTCCTAAGAAAGAGAAGCAGTGACAGTAGGGAAGAGCTCCAGCTAGGGTGTAAACTTTGACGCGGGAGGAGGCTGATGCGAATCCCTCAGTTGTCACGGGTAAGTTCTCTATTTTTGTCACTTCTACATATGTGCTATTTGATTCTGGAGCAACACATTCATTTGTATCCACTGAGTATGTGAGGAAGTTGGGTGAAACATCTAACTTGATAAAAGCTAATTATGAGGTGATGATACCTTCCGGTGAGTCAAAGCAAACTAATTAACTTTTGCGAGATTATGTTATTCCTATTGAAGGAAGACAACTCTTTACTAATTTAATTGTGTTAAGTATGAATGATTATGGTATCATATTGGGTATGGATTGACTATCAAAGTACGGTGCTATAATAGATTGTTAGAAAAAGAGTATCACTTTTCAGCCATTGGGTGAAGAACCATTCACTTTTGTTGGGATCAAGAAGAATTTTAGATTTCCTGTTATATCAGCAGCAAAAGCACAGTGGTTGTGAGGGGTATCTGGTGAGTGTAATGAATGTTGAGGGGCAGCAATGTCCAGTTCTCAGTGATGTACCAGTAGTTCGGGAATATCTGGAGGTATTTCCAGATGATCTTCCAGGTTTGCCACCAGACCGGAAAATAGAGTTTGTTATTGAGCTACAACCAGGAACGGCCCCTATATCTAAAGCGCCATACAGAATGGCACCAGCTGAACTGAAGGAATTAAAGATACAGTTACAAGAGTTGCTAGACAAATGATTCATCCAACCTAGTTTCTCATCTTGGGGAGCACCAGTTCTGTTTGTTCGAAAGAAAGATGGCACATTGAGGATGTGCATCAATTATCGGGATCTCAACAAAGTTACGGTGAAGAATAAATATCCATTGCATCATATTGATGATATGTTTGATCAACTACAGGGTGCAGCTATCTTTTTGAAGATTGATTTGCGATTGGGGTATCATCAGTTGAAAATAAAGAAGGAGGATATCCCAAAGACTGCATTCAGTACAAGGTAAGGGCACTATGAGTTCTTAGTGATGCCGTTTGGATTAATAAATGCTCCTGCAGCATTTATGGATTTGATGAATAGAGTATTTCAGGAATTTCTCGATAAATTTATGATTGTGTTTATCGATGATATTCTGATTTACTCTAAGAATAAGGAGGATCATGCTCTACACTTGAAAAAGGTGTTAGAGATTCTGAAGGAGAGGCAGTTGTATGCGAAGTTCAAGAAGTGTGAGTTTTGGTTAGACCGAGTTGTTTTCTTGGGACACGTGGTATCGGGAGAAGGAATTTCAGTGGATCCAGGCAAAGTAAAAGCAATCCATGATTGGCCACAACCCTCAAATCCTACTGAGGTTCGTAGCTTTCTTGGATTGGCGGGATATTATCGAAGGTTTGTTGAAGGATTTTCTAAGATTGCTTCACCATTAACATTGTTGACCAGGAAGAATGTGAAGTTCACATGGACGGAGACATGTGAACAAATTTTCCAAGAATTGAAGAGACGGTTGACATCAGCATCTATCTTAACTATTCCTACGGAGACAAAAAACTTCAAGGTTTACAGTGATGCTTCAAAGAATGGTCTTGGGTGTGTATTGATGCAGAATGGGAAAGTGATAGCGTATGCATCCAGACATTTAAGGGAGTATGAGAAGAATTACCCAACTCATTATTTAAAGTTAGACGCAGTGGTATTTGCACTCAAGATTTGGAGGCATTATCTGTATGGGGAACGTTGTGAAATCTATACTGATCATAAGAGTTTGAAGTACTTTTTCACTCAGAAAGAGTTGAATATGAGGCAAAGAAGATGATTGGAATTGGTGAAGGATTACGACTGTGTTATCAATTATCATCCGGGAAAAACCAATGTGGTTGCTGATGCATTGAGCCGAAAGGCAATACAGAGTGTAGCTGCTATGACCATAAATCAGAAACCAGAGTTGCTTGATTTGCAAAGGATGGGTGTGGAGATCATTCAGGAAGGATCGTTGGAAGCAAGGATGGCAGCTCTGACACTTCGACCAACTTTGATAGATAAGATTCGACAGGACCAATAGGAGGATAAGTTGTTTGACAAGATAAACAATGATATCAGCTCTGAAAAGTCTTCTGACACCGTACTCTGTACATCCAAGAGCTACTAAGATGTATAGAGATTTGAAGTCACATTATTGGTGGCCAGGGATGAAGAGAGATGTTGCTCGATATGTGGAGCAATGTTTGACTTGTCAGCAAGTCAAAGTCGAGCATCAGAGACCAGCGGGAACTTTGCAGCCTTTATTTATTCCAGAGTGGAAGTGGGAGAATATCACGATGGATTTTATTATCGGGCTACCAAAGACAATGAAAGGTCACAATGCCATTTGGGTTATCATGGATCGATTGACTAAGTCAGTTCATTTTCTTCCTATTAGCTCTACATATTCCATGGATCGTTTACAAGAGATTGTCAGACTCCATGGAGTACCACTTACCATTATGTTAGATAGAGATAAGAGATTCTTGTCTGCTTTCTGGAAGAGTTTATATAAGGCATTGGGGATACAATTATCTTTCAACACAGCATTCCATCCATAGACAGATGGTCAATCAGAGCGTACAATACAAATCTCAGAGGATATGCTCAAAGCGTGTGTGTTGGATTTTCAAGGTCAGTGGAGTAAATTTTTGCCTTTGATAGAGTTCTCATACAACAATAGTTATCAGTCTACTATCGGGATGGCTCCATATGAAGCATTGTACGAGAGAAAGTGTAGATCTCCAGTACATTGAGATGAAGTTGAAGAAAGGAAACTTTTGGGTCCAGACTTGATTCATGAAATGTCAGAAGCAGTTACCCGTATACGAGAGAAGATGAAAGTTGCTCAAGATCGGCAGAAGAGTTATGCAGACAAACGGAGGAGAGAATTGGAATTTGAAGTGGGTGATCAGGTATTCTTGAAAGTATCTCCAATGAAAGGGATACTGCGGTTTGGAAGGAAAGGGAAACTCAGTCCAAGATATGTTGGTCTGTTCACTATCATTGAGAGAGTTGGCAGCATTGCCTATAAGTTGGAGTTACCAGCATCGATGTCTAAAGTACATGACGTGTTTCATGTGTCTGTGTTGAGGAAGTATGTTCCAAATCCATCTCATGTTCTCAGGCAGGAACCAGTTGAGTTGAAAGAAGATTTGAGTTATGAGAAAGTACCAGTTGAGATCTTGTGGCGAGAAGTGAAGAAGCTCAGAAATAAAGAAATACCATTAGTAAAGGTATTATGGAGGAACCAACTAGTTGAGGAGGCTACTTGGGAAAGAGAAGATGAGATGATGGCTAAATATCCAGGCCTCTTCAGATAAATAAATTTCGAGGACGAAATTTTTATAAGGTGGGGAGGATGTGATACCCGAGCTTCTCACTACTCATGTGTCAATATAATTTAATTTGTGTTGTGTGCATTTTATAATTATGTGGTAATTATGTGACAATTAATTTTACATTTTATTTATCTTTATATTTTAATTGAGACATCCTTGATAAAATGGTGATAAAATGGTGATAATATGTGTACATAAATATTTACGTGCATTAATTTGGATATATGAATAAATTATTTTAAGTGAATAAATATATTATCTCTTAATTATTAAGTATCACACATGTTCTCGTAAGAATGATAGTGGGTAGAAAAATATACACGTATGTATTATATCTTAGCTATTAAGTATTGCACGTATATTCGTAATGAATAATAATAATAATAATAATATAGTACTTACTATTAATAGTAAGTATAATAATAATAATAATAATTACTATTAATAGTAAATAGGTTGTGGCGGTAGAAGTCGTAGATGACTAACACCCAAAACCCATCTACCTATATAAATTGCCCTTGGCAATTGATAATCAACATCATCAGAGGCTGTGAACGAGAGAAAAAAAGAAAAAAAGAGAGGGAAGGGTTCGTGCCGGGACGAAAGATAGGAGATTAGTTACAGTTCTTCACGAGGGTGATATTATTGTCGGAGTCCAGGTAAGTAGAAGTCCAACTACAATGCATAAACATGTTGTGTGTGAATTAATAATGGTGTGTGCGACCACTATATATGCATCTCTGTCAGGGTTCGGAAAAATCATTCCCGACACTTTATTAGGAATTCAGAAAAATCATCCCCAACACTCTGCCAGGGTTCGGAAAAATCATTCTCGGTATTATATTCAGGGATCGGAATCGATCTAACACTAAGTGTGTCTATTGAGCTCATTTGGGGTGCATATCATAAGTGTGTCGTGGGGATCCCGCAACGTGAACAGTTTTCAAAATAAAAGTGACCAACTAGAAAGACTAGGAAATAGGTGATAGAGAACTAAATGCATTTTCATGCACTGACATGCATGATTTCTACTTACTGAGATTTTTTCTCACTAGTTTATGCATTGTAGGTGAGCCTGTTGATGATTGAGTTTGTGATGTGACTGTGCAAGTTGTGGAGCTCCTACAGGATTTTGAGCGGATGTACATAGATGACGACCTGTTGAGCTAGGCCGTGGGTTTATTTTGCTTTCGCTGATATTCTGTTATGTAATATAATAAGTATTGTCACGAGTTTGTCTGGATTGAGGTGGTGTCAGAAACCAGTTACGTATGTTGAACAGGTGTGATGATTTTGATTATAACTATTTTATATGGAAAAAAAATTTATATGCAGGTTTTTATAATGATGATGTTTATGTTAATTAGTATTCTAATTATAAGTTATGTAAGGTGGGTCGTGTCAGCTAACGTTTGCCAACGAAGCACGTACTTTCCCCAATAATCCTCAAACTCAACCCCAAACTCATCCGGATGGATTCCTTCTATAGTCAACTGCGCATCCAAATTAGCCAACTCTGCAGGGTCGGTTATCACAATAAAATCCTCATTCCTGGGTCGAACTCTCCTCTCAGCCATCTACAAAATAATAATTCTCAAGTTACAACCAATGACCTTTATATGAGCGCCTAATTAAATTTCACCCTAGTTATTCAACTTAGTATGGAACCTATTATACATCAACATAGCTCATTCATATTATTAAACCTTAAACTTATTCATACTAAGCACTTTATTGACATTCATCTCAACTATCAACAATTCCAACCAACTTCTAATCATTTTCACACATATGAATTCCAAATTCAATCATCATCAAATATTATTCATATATGATCATCAAATTCTAACAAAATTCTCTCTTGGACATTTCATCGAACACTTGGCATGAACAAAGTTTAAACATCTATTCAATATACAATTTACATAGCCTCATGCCCAAATCTTCAATATCTAAGGCTAATTTCTCACAAATAAACATCATAATCATGTAATTCATCAATTAGTACAACACAATTATTCAAAATCATGATTCTCACACAATCCCAAATTATTCCTCATGAACCCTAATTCAATTTTTCAACAATTCAAAAATTCATATTGAACATGTATGAATATCATCAATTAAGCATACAATTCATATTATAACAAAACCCATACATTAATTCAATCAATTCATATCAAAATTCACAAGTTAGGGTTCAAAAAATTCATACCTTTTAACAATCTCCATCTGGAGAAGTGTTTTGAATGTGCACAATTGACGAACTTATCTCACAATTGCTCCAAACTAATCTTGTTGGATGGTTTGTGTGCTTAGAGTCGTGAATTGAATACTCAAGAAGTTTGTACGGAAGGGAGAAGGTGTGTGAATGAGTACGGAGCGGCCTTTAAAAAAGAAACTGGACGAAGCCCTGCACTGCCCATGTTGCGCAGCACGGCCTCAAGTGAGGCCGTGTAGCGTGTTCTGATCCCACTACACGGCTAACTATTACAGGGCCGTGTGCGGAACATGGCCCGTGTATCTTTTCTTCTACACGGCTCGAGCTGTGGAACTCGGCCTTACTCCTGGCCGTGTAGCATGTTCTGATGGCGCTACATGGCCAATTGCTACAGGACCGTGTGCGGAACACAACCCGTGTAGCAATTACCCCATTTCTCCATTTTTCATACATCACTTCTTTCTTGCCCTGTTTTTCTACTTTTCACACACCTTATTCATGCTCAAACATTTCTCAATATCATTCACGCTACACTTATGATCAAAAATTAGATCGAAATGTACTCAAAACACCACCAAACATACCAAAACTCAACTAACTCATGAGAAATTTTCAAAATTGATCATTTTTGCAAGACAATACAAGATACAAGATATAATACAAGATACACATGGTTCATCAAACTAATAAACAAAGTATAGGTCACACCACACACTCTCCCCCAAACTTAAATCGAAACAAGTTGCGAATTAAGTTTGCAAAAAGTGGTGAGACGTACCTTTGTCATTTTCTCAATCTCTTCATGAACTTTTCCCCCGACTCTTGTGCATCTTTCTCCTTTGTATGATCAAGTATGACCACCACACCTCCCGCCAAACTTAAATTAACACAAGTGTTAAAATTTAAGTTTGTAAAGAGTGGTGAGGCATACATCATCATTCCATCTTTAGCATCCTTATCCTTCATCTTATGCATTCTTCTCATAAGCTTAACCACCGTCATACCAAAAATACAAGAAGAATACAACTAAACAAGAAAACTAACAAAATGGGTTGTCTCCCATCAAGCGCTCGATTTAACGTCGTCGAGCTAGATGCATTGAAGCTCTTAACAATCGGAGAAATCCAAGACCCCATCTTCATTTTAAACATCTCCTTAACAACCTTCTTATCAACACTTCTTGCTCCTCTAACACTTGAACTTACTTCATTGTCTCTTTTTCTCACATTTTCAAATCCTGGAGGCCCTTTATCAATCTTCCAATCAATTTGTGGATTTCCCCCAAGCTTGTTCCTTTTTGAAGAAACATTTCCTGCAAATTCAAGTAAAAAATTTGTTAAATCTTCATCTTTCAAAATTTCACTTACCACTCGATCTCGATCATCCGGAGGCTTAATGGGTGGCTTCAAATGAAGATCTCCCCCTTTTAAATTCTTGCTTGATAACACCAATTCTTTTTCATTTGATCGGAGTATGAGTTCCTTCCTATCTATGTCAAATTTTGCTCTCCCGGTTGCCAAAAACGGTCTTCCAAAAATCAATGGGATCAAAGGATTCGCTTGCTTCTCAACTATCATAAAATCTACCGGAAAGACAAAATTTTTTATTTCACAAGCATATCCTCCACAATTCCAAGGGGCTTTATCATTGAACCATCCATTATTCACATCCATTTTCTTTAACCTCCTAATGCCAAATTTTTCAAACATTTCTAAAGGCATCACATTAATGCTTGAACCAAGATCACATATAGCATTAAAATATCCCTATTTCCAATTTTACAAGTAAGAACGAATTTACCGGGGTCTTCAACCTTTGGTGAAGCATCAACTTCAATTATTTTATGATCTTGTTCCAACATCACCTCTTCATCACAATTACTTTCATCATCCAACAAAGACAAAAATTCACCAATTATCTTCTCATCATCAAAAGACAACTCATCCTCAATATCAACTACCTCCTCAACTTTAGACACGACTTCATCACAAACTTCTTCTTCAATCTTTGGAACAATGTTTGTTGTTTCCACCAATCCTTTCTCCACCTTACTTTCCATGTTGCACACGGTAACATACAAACATTGCTCCTTAGGATTAATAACGATAGTGGAGGGAAACTTATCCTTTCGGTGTATTTCACCTTGCTAGGTTGCCATTCGACTCATTTGTGTCTCCAAGGCTTTGATTCTCTTATCATTCACCTCATCTCTTTGCCTTCTTTCTTCTTTGTCTTCCTTCATGAATTCAAACATTTTAGCAACTTGATCCTCCACCATAGACTTTCCTTCACCATTTGGAGCTTTCACCCCCGGATTGATGCCCGGTGGAAGAGTAAGTGCATTTCCTTGATTCTCATATGACCAATTCTCATACCTCCGAGGTTGGTTAAAATTTCCTTGAAAGTTACCTTGCCCCCATCCTCCTTGCCTTTGTGGATATCTTCCTCCATGACTTCCAAAGTTACCACCATAATTTCCTTGGAAGTTCCTTCCTTGTATGAAGGTAACTTCCTCAAGTGTCATATCCTGTGGACACCATGTATCTTGAATTCCAAAATTAGAGGACATACCTTGTTGAGGCACGAATGTAGGCATTCATCAAAGGCAATGACATACCTTGTTGAGGACTTGCAAGCACTTGTTGATTCACCATAGGTGTCGAATTTAGAGACACTTGCATGTTAGCATTCATCCTCTTTAATATCTCCATGATCGCCTTGTCGGTCATATCTTCCTTAGGCATTTTTACCTTTTTCACTTGTTGCAAGCACACTTCTTCCATCCTAGTAATTTTCTCTCTATCATACATTCCCGGTGAACGATCCATGGGTCATTGACCCATATTCAAAGCTACTTCTTCACATATAGCAATTGCTCTTTCCGGAGTTTGTCCCAAAATCGAACCTCCCGCCGAAGCATCAATGAACATCCTTTCACTTTCGTGTAAACCGGCATAGAAAAATCCAATTTGTTACTCTTCGGGGAATCCGTGTTATGGACACTTTCTTAGCATCTCTTTGAATCGGTCCCATGCTTCACTAAATGTCTCAAGTGGTATTTGCTTGAATTGAAAGATTTTCCCTTTGAAATACAAAATCTTTGAAGGGGGAGAATACTTGCTCAAAAATCTTTGTGCCAACTCTCTCCATGTGGTGTAGGATCCCGGTGGTATAGTATGATACCAAGCCTTAGCTCTATCTCTTAATGAAAACGAGAAAAGCTTCATTTTAACAACATCCTCACTTACCCCATTTATCTTTATCGTATTGGCTAACTCTGTAAATTGGGTTAAGTGAGCATTCGGATCCTCCATAGCACCACCACCAAATTGATTTGCTTGCACCATGTTGATCAATCCCGTCTTGATCTCAAAATTATTCACATTCAATAGTGGGCCCATTCCATAATTCCCATATTGCGGTTGAAAGTGATCATGAATGTTCATTCCACCTCCATTATGTCCATTTCCATGGGGTTGGTTTTGCACCACCGGAGGAATATTCCTTGATTCTTGTTGTGCCATCAAGTTTTGAATAATAGCTTGCATTTGTTGGTTTTGCAAGTGTATTTGTTGAACATACACTTTTGGCACAAATTCCGGATTATTATAGCCCCCTCTAGCATTATCACCTCCGTGAAAATTTCTCATATTGCCTTCTTCATCCACCATGTTTGCATTATCCCTTACTTCTTCCATACTTTCTTCTGTAGGTTCTAACACTCCTCGTCTTTGTCATCTTAAGGTAGCTTCTAATTCCAAGTTCAAAGGCTCAATAGATTGAGACCTTGAACGCGTTTGCATGTACCTACAAGAATTTCCAAATTAGCTCCCAAAACAACCAAGACAAGTAAACAAATAATAAATAAAAGAAATCCTTATCAAAACTAATCAACTTCAAACTCGTTACAGCAAAATGTTTAACATTTCCTCGGCAAGCGGCGCTATGTTCTTAGTCGTATTTCTAGTAAAATGTGTAAGAGTAAGAGACTTTATCGTCGAGTAAACGCGTGACCAAGTACAAAATTTATAATAAAGTCGTCCCAAGGGAAAGTAAACATTGGCTAGTATCCGAATCATTCATCGATTTATGTTTTGTAAAGATAATATGTTGAGAGTTTGGTATTAAAACTAATGCTTAAGATTATACTCAAATAACTAGAATGTAAACTAGCTAAGTAAATGATCAAATAACGAGCAAATGATTGATGGAATGGATGTAGAATACACTTGAGAAGAGAGCAAGGCTAATCATACTTATAGTTGAGACTTGAGCTAGATATGCAAAACCCTTCATAGTAATTCTCATTAACTTGTGGATTAAAAGCAATCACGAATTTACCCCTAGTCCCTATGGCCAAGGCAACTAGGTTCTTGACTCTTTTACAAGCCTAAGTCTCCTAAGATTGGTCTTAATCTCAATTCCCTTAAGGTACTATGATCATAAGTTGGTTCTTTTCACTCAATTTCTTAAATATCCATCTATGAATGTTCTAAGCCTAAGGAGGGTATGACTTACCTCCCCTTATACTAACATGCATGCACAACTCAATATATGATTCAATTAAAACTTCACTCACAATATTGGAATGGCCATCCTAATATAATGAATAGAGGATTTAATCACATATACATTGAAATGAAACATGATTGATATATCATACAAAAAAATTCATAGATCAATTCAAATCACTACTCAAGTTTTACATATCTAACTCTTCTCCTCAACTACTCATATGACTAGCCCTACTATAAAACTAGCCACTAAACGTGGTGATTAATTCATTACAAATCATACTTTGCTTCATTTGAGCCATAATGAGAAGAAAATTAACAATTGAAAAGTAGATTTGCTTCCCTTGCATAAGAAAAGCCTTCTTCCTCTTCAATTGATCACCTTCTTCAACAATTGATGCTCTAATCTCCTCAAATGGTGGTAGGATGGATGGAATGAAGGTTTTATGGATTGAAAATGTAGATCAAATGATGATTTGATGGATATAGATGGTAGAGATGGAAGATAGATCTACTATGTGAGGAAATATGGTGTTTTGGTGTGTGTAACTGCTCCAATCTGATCTTCAATGAATTTTCCCTCTAAATTTCGCACAAGTCATGGTTTTATATCACTTATTAACCTTCTAGAAGCTTCCGAAATATTCTGAAAATTACACAGGATTTTGCACCTACACGGCCCGTGTAGGGCACACCTACTTCGGCATGTTATGCGTGCTTTTGGACACGGCTCGAGCTGCGCTGCATGGCCTTGGTCATGGCCGTGTAGCATTTTCTGATAATAATGCACGGCTTCTCCTAATAGGGCCGTGCTCCGCACACAGGGCGTGCAACAATGCACGACCCGTGCACTAGCACACGGCCATTCTCCTGGGCGAGTAGCGAGTTTTGATGACATTACACGGCTATTGGTTACAGGGCCGTGTTCCGCACACGGCCCGTGTACCAACATGCCCTGTTCTCCCATTTTCTTTTTGCTCTCAACTCCGTTTTCATCCATTTCTTGACCTATTTTGCACATATTAAAGCCCATTTATACAATTCTATAAATTCATAACACATTCCTCAAAATAACAATAACTCCACCAAAATTAATACAAATACGGATAAAAACATCCAAAAGTACACAAATAAAGACACTAAAATCTAGGTAAAAATGACTACGATCAAACAACAAGGAATAGATCATGGCTGTAATTCTCTTGTATTGTATGATGATAAACTTGCACAGAAATCAATAGAATCAATAGATTCTGGTGCAGAAACTTCACCAAGATTTTATGCAAGGAGAATGAAAAGACAAAGAAGTCCTATTACAGTAAATGAGGACATGTACATGTTTATTTTATTTAAATGAGATATATTGTTATTATTTTGTTGTTTTGATTTGTTTCTTTTCTGTTGTACTGTTATATTGTAGTGAAATTGGTCAGACTGAGACGGTCATTCCTGATAGTGATGAGAGGAATTCAAACTTAAGGAATGATATGAATTAAAGGTTTGATTGATTTGAATCTCTTATTTTGTTATATTGTTATATTTATTTGTTGTTCTTTTTTGGAATTGTAGTGAAATTGGGCAGAATGAAACTGTAGTTCTGGACAATGATGAGAGGGGTTCGAAGTTAAGGAATGATAGGAATCAAATGTTTGATTGATTAGAATCTCTTATGTTGTTATACTCTTATATTTACTTTTTGTTCCTTTTGACATTGTAGTGAAATTGGACGCACTGAAACTGCAATCCCCGATAATAATGAGAGGAGGTCAAAGTTAAAGAATGATAGGAATCAAAGGTTTGATTGATTAGAATCTATTATTTTGATATACTCTTATATTAATTTTATTTCTTGTTGAATTTGTAGTAAAATTGGACGCACTAAAACTGCAATCCCCGATAGTGATGAGAGGAGGTCTAAGTTAAAGAATGATAGACATCAAAGGTTTGATTGATTAGACTCTATTATTTTGATATACTCTTATATTAATTTTATTTCTTGTTGAATTTGTAGTGAAATTGGACGCGCTGAAACTGCGATCCCCGATAGTGATGAGAGGAGGTCAAAGTTAAAAAATGATAGGAATCAAAGGTTTGATTCATTATACTCTATTATGTTGATATACTCTTACATTAATGTTTTGTTCTTATTGAATTTGTAGTGAAATTGGACATACTGAAACTGTAATACCTATTATTCATGAGAGGAGGTCAAAGTTAAGGAATGATAAACAAAGGTTTGATTCATTGGACTGTTTTTTCTTTACATGTATTTGTGTTGGTGTGCTCTTATTTATTCTTTTTGAAATTGTAGCAGTATATCCAAAAACAAGCCTTCTGGAATGGCAGAGAAAAGCAAATAAACAACAACTCCTAATCTCAGAGATAGGAGGTATCATTTTTGTGTTTCTAGTTTCGAATGTTATTCTTTACTATATATGAGATTACTTTATTTTATAATTTAGGTTACTCTGTATAGTTTGATTCATTTTTATGATATCTAATTTGATCCTGTTTACTATTTACTGTTTATTGGGTTACTCTTTTTGTTGAATTGGTTTATTATGAACCAAATTTTACATTACTGTTTGTAGTTTTTATTTGTTTTTATTTTGTCCATATTTTGTGATGTTTGGTTATCAACTTCTAGTTTTCATTTTTCTATTATTTTGGTAATGGAAAGAAGTAGATGGATTTGAAATTATTTTGTATTAAACTTGAAGTAAATTAAATTTATTTTATATGATATTCTTTGTTTTGATATTTATTTTTTATCATTGCTTGCAGTCTTGTTAATGATGAGACCCCTATAAGGTATGTAAATTTTGAATACATTGTAGTCTTTTTTTTTGTATAGCCAATTTGTTTGATCTATTATTATGTTCAGTTATATCTATATTGCAGCGAAATTCCTATTATAAGATCGAAATCATCCAAGCCTGTTACTAGGGGATCTAAAATATCCAAGTCTGATGGGAGGGCAGAGAATAGCAAAAAATCAACTCCTAATATCAGAAATAGGAGGTAATGTTTCTATCTTCCTGGTTTCCATGGCTACTCTTTCCAATATATGAGGTTGCTCTATTCAATGATTTATGTTACTAAGTATGTTTTTCATTTATTTTTCTTATGTGAAATTCCTTTATTTAAATTATTTTGTATTATTTATTGCAGTCTTGTTGATTATGATGATGATGATTTTGTTTCAGATGATATCCCATTGAGGTATTTAAATTTCAATACTTTGTATCCAATTTTCTTTTTTTGTAATATTTTTTTTGTTTATTTTTTTTTATGTTTAGTTATATTTATATTGCAGTGAAATTCCTATTAGAAGATCAAAATCATCCAAGCCTGTTACTAGGGGATCTAAAATATCCAAGCCTGAAGGGAGGGCTGAGAAAAGAAAAAAATCAACTCATAATATCAGACATATGAGGTAATGCTTCTTTGTTCCTGTTTTCAAAGGTTACTCTGTTCTATATATGAGGTTACTATTTTCAATGACTTAGGTTACTAAGTATATTTTTTATTCATTTTTTATGTGAAATTTCTTTATTTAAATTATTTTGTATTATTGCTTGCAGTCTTGTTGATGATGATGACGATTTTGTTTCAGATGAGATCCCCTTGAGGTATTTAAATTTCAATATATTGTATCCTTTTTTCTTTTTCTGTAATATTCTTTTTGTTTGTTTTTTGTGTTTATTTTTATTTATATTGTAGAGAAATTCCTGTTAAAAAGTCTAAACCAACAAAGCTTGTTACTAAGAGATCTAAAAAGGGAGTATCAACTTCTACAGCCAACAATAAGAGGTATTACGATTCAGTTCATAGTTGACTTTTTATATTATTTATGGTGAACACTTTTAATCATTATTGTTATATTTATTACAGTGATAAGAAGAAAGCAAAGCGAGTTGACTACAGACTTAGGGAAAAGTAATTATACTTTTTATTTTATTTTTTGATTTCTATGTTTTGTCAATTGATATATTATGCTTATAATTTTTTTTTTCCAGTGGGTTATTTAGGCATTGCAGGCCTAATGGCCTTAACACTGTTATGTGGAATTTCAATGATAAGCAGAAGTTTGATATCAAGGAGCTTGGGTTTGGTACCTTATTGGAGTTAAAAGTTGATGAATGTGTTAATGTAGATCTCATGTCATGGTTGGTTGATAACTTCAATAGTGGTAGTAGAATGTTAACCGTGGATAATTGTCAGAGCTTCTGTGTTACTCCTGATGATATCTATGATGTTTTTAAGCTGCCAAGGAATGATGGTATGGATGTGACAATGTTTACAAATCTTGAAGGGTCAGAGTTTCTCGATTTCATTAAGGGCTAATATGATAAAAAGTTCAAAATGCATTGTGGTTGTTTGGGTGATCTTCTTTTGAACAAGTTTAAGGATGAAGGTCATGTGGATTTTAAAATAATATTTGTGTTATATGCTGTAAGTTCTTTTCTTGCACCTGCTGTCAATGGGTCTATTAAAAGTCGGGTTGCTAAATCATTGGAAGATGTGAGTATGATTCCCAAACTTGATTGGTGCAAGTTTGTTTTGGATGAGTTGTGCTATTCTATTTCCAAGTTTAAGCTGAGATCTAGTACACGCATTGGGGGATATATTCTTTTATTGCAAATCATATATTTTCATCGTATGATTTGGGGGGAAATACCAGAACCTGTATCCATTCCTCTTATACTGCATTGAACAGATATTAAACTGCTTTCAAGGAAGAAAGAAGAAATGGAAGCCGGTAAATTTGGTCTCGGAAAATTGAATGATAGATATCCTCTATCTTAAAATGAAGTTGTCAAAACTGTTGACCTTACCAGTTCAGATCATGTTTTAGATGACGTACAGACCAAGGTATTATATAATTCATTTCTTTAATTAGTTTTAGACAGGGTACTCTTATATATCAATACGATTACTCATTTATATGTCTTGGGTTACTATTTAAATTTTAAATTTGACTTTATGGGAATATAAGAAATAATCTGTTGGTTTTATTTTTTTATTCAGGAAATAGGCAGTTTGTTGAATAGTCTTAAGCATGATGCAGATAGTTTCTTGAAGAAATATCTATCAAAGCTTGCCGAACTTGCTCAAAAGTTTAAGGATAATCAGAGTTCCACTCCCGAGGAATCTGATTGCCAGAAATTCTTTTGTGATGAAAAGGTGTTGAAATATATTGATGATATTATTAAGCACTTCAAAACAACCAAAAAGCTAGCTGCAGAAATGCCTAGTTATAAGTTTACCCAGTCTCCACCCATCCCTTCTAATCCAGAGGAAGATTATTTTGAGGCTGGAAAATAGTATTTTAACTCTGAAGATATTGAATTGGACGAAGATGATGATATTGAGGATGTGTCTCCTCAAGAATTAAGTGAAGCAAGAGATTCAATTCAGAGAACATGACCTCAGAGATCTTCAATTAACAATCTGGACAACATGGTTGAAGATGTTGGTTATGTTTCAAAATTCAATATAAGGAGGTTTTGGACTATATTTTCTATGATGCTGAAGTTTCAACGGATCAGTAAGTACATTTTTTCTTTATAAATATCTTTTTCTAAATATAATTTTGTCTATTTATTAACATTTTTTTATGTTTTATAATTCAATCAGGAAGCGTTATTATCGAAGGAATTTGTTTCATTTTATCCAACAAGATGACATTCTATCTATGAAATGAAGTTGTCAAATATATGATACAATCTTTTCTGCTTGAATTCTTGAGGTGAACGCTGAGTCGGGGCATGATAGTCATAGACAGAGATTTATTTTTAACATTGATCATAGTGTAAGTATTTCTTTTTTTTAATTGTTTAAACTTTTTAAATAAATCTAATTCAGTTTATTTATATATTCTTAATTTTTTTGTAGTATTTGCTTCAAGAAAGAATTGAATCAGATGTTCCTATAGCCAATTACGAGAATTTAAAAATATGCTGGGATTTATGGCTGGAGTCTTTCAAAGACATGTTATTAAGTATTGAATTGGTATGATATATTCTTATTTTAAATATCTGATATTACTTTTGCTGATACGGTTACTCTTTAAGTAATCATGTGGTTACTCTTCAGAGTTAATTGTGGTTATTACAGTAGAACTTTTGGTTTCCTGTTATTAATGGGATTACTCTTTATATTTGTTGAATTTTTACAATCTTTATTTAATAAAATTGCTTAACATTTTTCAATGTTATTTTTTATATAGATTTTTTTGCCAATGTGTTTGGAGCACCACTTCAATGTCGTAGTCATCAATCTGGTGGACTCCAAAATCCAATACTTGGATAATAAGAAGTGGTGTGATCCTAAAAAAATAATACTATTATCAGTCATCACGTTTCCTGGTAACATAAAATTGATATGTTTTTATTTTTTTAAATTTAACATTTTAAAGTTTTTTAATCTAATGCATTTTATTTTTTTAGGTGCAAATGATGATTCAGTATTTGGCTGATATAAATCATCCAAAAGCTGCTGAGATGGTTAACTACGTGGATGAGCCAATCAATTTTAAATGGACTACATCAAGAGTTGATAATGATTGTGGTATTTATGTCATGCATCATATCAAGCACTTTGATGGATTTCCTTATACAGAATCGAATTTGAACAAAGTATATTTATTCAGGATATAGTTCCCTTTATTATTTATCAAAGATGTGGATATTTTAATGACCTATACATGGCATGGGCCTTGATAATTGCATATTTCATCTTTGATTATTGTATTTTGATAATTGCATTTTAAGTGTATCATTTTGCAATTTGATAATTGCATCTCAGTTGATTGGTCATTTTGATTATTCCCTACTCTATTTTGTAGGCTGGCATAAGGTTGAGATTGCGTGGTGAAATCTGTGCAACTATAGTATTATCAAACTTTAATGGGCTAAGGGGTTTTGTCATTATTGAAACAAAGAAACTCTACAAGAAAAAGCCAGATTTGATCAAGAACATCTCCGAACGTAAGAAGGAAGACTTGATGCAAAAGAAAATGGAGAAAAAGATGTTGGCTGGGGAAAATTGAAGAGTTTAAATGAACATGCATTATGAAAGAGGAAAACAATTCCTAAGAAACTTTCTCTGTAATAGTTAATTGGATTTGATTCTGATTATTATAGTCATTTTTGTGTTAACTGATATGTAGGTACTCTAAGTATTGTTGTCAAGTAAATGAATTTTGATTACTGTTAGATAGACTGTTTGAACAGCACTAGAAGTAATCTCATTTTGATTCATTGATTTGTGAATTGTAGGATTATTGTTTGATCTTTGATTTATAAATTTAGTCTTTGTATTCTGAAGTTCGTGTTTGATTTCTGTAAAATTTAAATGATTTCTCATTTGGATTATTATAGGTTGTTGTAGATATTGGTAACTTGTTTGATAGCTTATATTGTAATAAACTGATTCAAACAGGTGTTGTTAAGAGATATAACACAATTAATTTACATTTATTAAATCCCCAGATTATACATAGTTTTATCAATGTATGAAAAGTGATTCATTAAACATCTATCTAAATTTTTATATAATTGGATTAGTCTTTTTTATTGTAATATTATAGTGAATTATTTTTTATTTCAACTACTGTTTATTTAAACTGAATGTTGATCAGGAATAGTGATAATATTTCATGTTATCTGAAAGTAACTTTAGACTACTCATTTGAATTATTAGGATTATTTTTTTTGATTAAGTAGCTCATTCTTTTTTCAAATGACACAAACTATGGTTACGAATATATGTAAAAGGTATAAAAGTTGATCCCTGCTATGAAAATCACAAACTGTTACAAACTATGGCTCTGGGATATGTGTAAGAAGCACAAAAGGGATACATTTTAAAAAGTACAAAAAGTGATATATGCTACAACAGTTAAACACTTATAGTCAAATTTAGGTTACTCTTTCGACATAATTGGAGTACTCTTTTAAATGAACTAGGTTACTCCTTCCTCAATGATAGAGGCTATGTTTTGTGAATATGTGTAATAAGTACAGAAGGTGATCACTGCTACCAAAATTACAGAAATTATATAAATCTTCAATGCCCATGTAAAATGCTTATAATCAAATATGTAAAATATAGATCAAGTGTTTATTTTTGTTTTTAACATTACGAAAGAATACTAAATCAAATGTTAATTTTCTGTTTTTATTCCACTTGTGCTACTCTTCTTTTGTCCTTTTGAACTTTGTAGACCACTCTTTATTCTCTTGTTTCTTTCCTTTGACTTTGCTCGTGCAGGATCCAAAACAACTGTGGATGATGTGGATTTTGTTGTATCTACATATTCTTCATCAATCCTTACAACTGTTTTCATTTTCTTCAAATCTCTTGATAAGATTCTTCAAGTGCCTCCCTTGTTTGTTGATTATCTTCACATAACAAGACCAAAATATAATACTTACGAGTCATTTGATGCCTTCATGGTATAGCTTTATCTTTGTCCATTGTTAGAAGTTCCTTTTTAATTCTATCCCACACATCAGTTTTTGCAAGTTTTGTCCATCTTTTCATTATATAAGACTCGGGAATCAGCTTCACTGATTTTATGAGTAGAACAGTCAAACTGTGGTGGTACAAGAGACCTATTTCTTCAAATTTCTTGCAGGTACACTGTATGAGCTTCAAATGTGTATAAAAAACAACTCTCATAAGCTTACCATCTTCAGTCTCACCAATATCATATGCTATAGTGCAGTCTTCAAATGCATACACTTTAGTGGTAACATTTACGCATTTTAAGAACTCCTTTTCAAATTCTCTGAAAACTGACTGTGTGTAAACTTCTGCAGCATGTTTTATCAAGTCTTTTTTTTCCAAGAAAGTATGAGCTTCTGTTCTTGTCCCATTAAATTCATCCAACAATTCATTATTCCTCCAATTCTTGACTACGTCATTGAAGATCCTGTAAAATTTTGTCAAGTTAGTGTCTTTTCTTGTATTGAATCCTATTGCATTATTTGTACTCTCACTTCGTTGTGATGACAACATACCAGCAGAGAAGTAGTTTTTATTCAATGTTGTGCACCACTTTTCCTTCACACCATACATTTTCATTAACCATGTGTGAGTTTGTAAATTATATTTTTTGATCATACTATCCCAACACAATTCAAAGTCTTCTTTATCAACACATCCTGACAAACATCTATTGAAATGTTCCAAAAAATCATGGTTACCTTTTATTTTTCCAAATTTACCCGTAGCCTTTTCATGTATGTGCCACAAACATAATCTGTGTCTGGTTTCTGAAAATATCTGCAAACATAGAAATATTAGGGTTACTCATTTGTAGAAGCATAAATTACTCTATAATGTAATGTAGACTACTCAATGAATTTTAATGTTAATAAATGAGTTTTCTAATCATATTACCTTTTGTATTGCAGAAGCAATTGCATGGTCCTGATCAGTGATGATTATTACTAGATATTTGTCTTCCATTGATTTTCAGAATTCTTTAAACAGCCACTCAAAGGTAACTGTCCTCTCATCTGATATAAAAACACACCCAAACATGACGTTTTTCCTATGATTGTTCATTCCCACAAAAGGTGCACATATGAGATCATATTTATTAGTTCTGTTGGTTGTATAAAAAACAAACACATCTCCATATAAAAAGTAATCTTCCTTCATTATTGGGTCTTTCCAAAAAATGCAAGTCAATCTTGACTGTTTATCTAGCATGAAATTATAATAGAAGTCTGGATTTTGAGAATTTTCCTCTTTCAATTTGTTGAGCAATGTTTGTGCATCTCCTCCTTCAATATTCTTTCTCTTCAAACCATCAACAAAGTTTTGTGGTCTTTCATAGTATGACATATTTTTTCCTGACTACCTGCTTCATTGACCATGTAGTGATAAGATCTTGCTGCTCCCATTCCTGAATCTAAAATATGCTCAATCACTGCTGCAGTTTCTGTAGTTATTTTTCTTTTTGAACGATGTAGGTGACCCCATTCCTTTCTTATTAGCTCATGATTGTGCTCTGTGTTATGTTTAATAACTACACAACCTCCAAATTCATTTATTTTCACTGTCATTAATGCCTTGCAATCTGTTCTTGTAACACTAACTTTATTTTTTTTGCAGTTTCCTTTTGTCGTCTTATTCCTTCACATGAACACATATAGTTCTTTGCTATTGGATGTCCTTTGCAGGAACGTCTTGTAGTCCCTTTACGTACACTAAATCCAACTAATCTAGCATGCTTACAATATAAATCATACATCTCATCCACTGTATCTGTTGTCATACCTAGTAGACTTCCACTTATTTCATCATGTTCTGCATTTAATGTTTAATAAAAAGTAAGACTTCATTAATTTTTTCATACTGAGTGAATGCTAGTTGAATAAGTAATTTCATAGATAAATAAGAATTAATATTGATAGGTTTACAAATTATTTATACCAAATGTTAATAAGAAAGTAGCAGTACATAATTGTATGCAATCTACAAGTAAACTTAGGTTACTTTTTTGCAAAAATTGGATCACTCCAGTTTTGTAACTAGGTTACTCCTATTCTTAAATGACTGAAATGTAGTTCTGTATTTATATAAGATGTACAATAAGAAATATGAAAATTTTAAAGCAGAATACGACAATAACAGAATATCACCATATTAACATACGAATAAGAAATTTCTAAATCACAACACGACCATACTAAGCAACATAACAAATTTAACATAAGGAATAAGAAAATTTTAAAACAAAACACCACCATAAAAGTATAAAACAACACATGAATTTTTAATTGATGAATGAGTTAAATTAGTAAATGGAAATTCTATGTAATCACGTAGTATATGATACCATGTTTTCTAGAATTTTCTAACCTCCATTTGATGCATTGTTGTTGACTACAAATGTTTCTTCTTCAATTATTCCTACGAATTTAACAAAATTGATGAAGAAATTGACTAAATTTAACATTTAATCTCATAGAAATTGACGGAAAAAATATACAAACCTGAATTGAATTCAGTAAAATCTCTGAAATTTTCTTCTAGCTCGTAACCTCTGTTCGCAACAACTGGACTCTGTTCGTTGTCTCGCTGCTCCACGTTATGAAAGCCTCAAATTCGCAGCGGTCATTAATGCACGTCGTCAGTGTATATTCCTCTTGTCTGTCATCTTCTTGTAGCTTTTCCATGTCGCTAATTTAGGACTTGAAATGTGATTTAGAGATTCAGATAACATGCGCGAAATTTTAAGCAAACAGCGAAATTTATCCGCACAATTTTCTTCTGTTGCATCCAGGTAGGAAGGCTGTTTATCAGCGATTTTAACCCATTTTTCTGTAGGATCCGGTTCTACCAAAATTTTAGTAGGACCGGTTGTAGGGTAGTCGCTCTCTTATAAGTAATATTGATATTTAATATGATTGAATTTAATTTAGGCTCCCCTAAATTTCACGTTTGCCGTAAGTTGTAACTTATGAAGAAAAATATGGTATACATTAATGAATAAAAAATATATCTCTTATTAGCGAATAAGATTAGTTTGGGCGTGGAAGTTAGAACGGTGGCGTAGTGAACAAAGCTTTTCCTCCATGGATTATTTAATCATCTGGGAACTGATTTGGGCTTCCACCCAAAAACATCAAGAGGTGAGCTGATAATTCCACGGTGACGTTACAAATTAAAATGCTTCTGCAATCTGTATTTTAATGTTGATCAACCAGCCAAAATTTATTTGTTTTTTACATTTCCTGAAGTTCAAGATTATTTTTAGGTTGAGAGGGTTGGAAAAGACTACTCTTGAGTGATGAATGATGATTGAAAGGGTAACTTGGTCATAAGTGGGGTATATATATAATAAATATTCTATTTTTTTTTCAAATTTTCTTGGAATTTATTTAAAATATAGGGTTCGTTAAGTAATTTTGGGGATGCGAATAACTACACATACAAAACTTTCCCTGGTAAATATCAAAATTAACCCTGTAAGTATGCATTTTCCAACTTTAGTCCTTTATCATTTGCAATTATCAATTTTAGTCATTTTTTGGTCCAATTTTAGTCCTTTTGGTCATTTTTTCAAAATTTGGTCATTTTTTGTCCACTTTTGGTCCTAAATGTATACACTTTCGTACCATTTTTTGACATTTTTTTAACATAAAGACTAAATTTGGATAAAAATGACTAAATTTGGACTAAAATGACTAAAAGTGAAAAAAAAATGACCAAAATTGAAAATTGTAAATGATAAAAGACTAAAGTTAGAAAATATCATACTTACATGACCAATTTTGATATTTACCCAAACTTCTCCACATAGTATTTGTCTACTAATTTATTAAATTTGTTATGATAATTCCAAAATTTTCCTTAATAGCATAGTAATGGACACGAAATCCACGAGGCCTTCCAAATAATAAAATAATAGATATGATATCTATGAACAAATAATAAAATAATAGATATGATATCTATGAATATTGAAAAGATTTCCTTAGTTTTCAAATTTCAAATCTGTATGACAGAGTAAGCATGCATGAGGAGTAAATAAATGAAATAATTCAGCACAATGCCCTTTCACATTTTTAAATTTCTTTTTTTTCCTTCCATATTTTAAGGAGTACGTAAAAAATGTCCAAAATAACAAGAAAAACCCAAAACATAATATTGGTACGATATTAATAAAAGGTATCGAGTAATCTTTATTTATAGCTTCTAAAAAATGTTATTATCAGACCAACTTCTACTACTTTAGTCGATACACATATTTGGACTCCATTGCGACTTGATATGGAATATATTATCAAGTCAAGTAAAAAAAAAGACTAAAATAAGAGCACTTCCAATGATTGGATACAAATTTGAGGTAGCAAAGATTTGTACCCAACCTCAAGATACAATACCATTGAAAAAATCAGGTACATGTACAAAATTTTATTTTGGGTACAATAATTTGTACCCAAAAAAGTGATGAAAAGTGAGGATCTACATGTACTATAATAAATTTTATTTATTTTATTTTTAATAACTCATTCAAAATTTAAGGAGATAATTGTTAAAAAATAACCAAAATAGAAAGTAAAAAATTATTGTCACCCATTAAATAACTTATATAACATCCATAGGTTCATACCCAAATGACCATTTTTGGACAAAAATACTCTTACCATTTGGGATTTCGACAATATATATTATCGGATTCGATATCTGAACTCCGACATAGCATTCGGACAAGGTGAGGATATTTCATCGAATGTCGGAATCAGTGTTGGAATCACAACATAACATTCAGACATGGTGGAGATATTTTGGTCCAAAAATGGACAAAAGGGTATGAATGTTATATAAGTTATTTGATGAGTGACAATGATTTCCAATCCTTAAAATTAGTTATTTGGGCTATTATCCCAATTTTAAATGTCATTCAAATATTAAATTTAATAATCATTCAAATATTTTTATTTTATATTAACACATCCATTTAAACGACATTTTTTTTAATTAATATTTATGAATTTAACAGTTGATATAACCTTGCGGATGAATAATCTATAGAAAACTGTAATACTAACACAAGGAAATGAATTTATAATTTTATAATTTCAAATGAAATGAAAACACTAAAAAAATAATAAAATATATTATTTATTAATATTTTTTTAAGAAATGAAAATTATATTAAAATTTATATATTGATAATGTTTATAAATTATATTTGTTGGTGAGACCCTCAAAGAGTATTAGTTTTACTTAGAATGATTGGAAAGATATATGTACAAATTTATAGAATTTTTAACTTTTGATGATGTGGTAATAATGTAGTAATTATGTGACAAAAATTTATACATGAAATGAGGTACACCACTATAAATGTCCTAACAACCTTTTTAAAAATTAATCATAAGAGCAACAAAAATAAGTTCAAGCTGAAAATTTTCTTTGAACCAATTAATACAAGTGATGACTAGGTTAAACTCAAAGAGAGCATTCAGCTCATGATTATGAACTCAATTTAAATGGTAGAGAGATATAATATGTAAACACGTCACTCATTTGAAAGGGCGGTATATCACACACTCCCAAAAAGAGGGTGGAGTTATTTAAGTAGTGGGTTCCTTATATAATAAATTTAAATTAAAAATGAATGTATACCACAATTGAGTTTAATTGAGATACGTGAGAAAATAAAATTAAAATTAAAATTAAAAACTGAGTTTAACCGATGACCAATGTAGAATCGTAGATGCTCTAAAGATGATAGATATTCCTCTGTCCCGCGTTAACATTTGTTTCTTGCATGGAGGTTCTGTTCCAACTTAAGAGTCTCATATGTTTTTGGGCACATAGATTAAGGAGTATTATTATTTAATGTGTAGTGGGTAGTTGTATTAGTGGGTGTGGGGCCCATGTTTTAATTGTATTAGTGGGTGTGAGTGGGTCTCATGTGTCCAAAAAAGGAAATGTGACTCTTTGGGTGGGACGACCAAAATGGTAAAATGATCCTCTTAGCCTGAGACGGAGGGAGTATAATATTTTAATATATAGTGAGGTGAGGAAAATAATATTTATTGTAAAATTAGTAGGTGTATTAGTGTTGTGTGTGGACCTGCATGGAATAATTAATTGTTGTGTGTGGGCCAAAATGTAAATCTAATAATTCTAATAATTAGACATTTTTAAATATTAATTTTAATTGTTTTTAATCTTAATGAATGTATAATTTATTATATTAAGTTTGTTTTGTAATGATCAATTTAAATTTGTCCAATTAACTCGAAACCCATTAAATTCGAAATAGCCTTGATGGGTTAGGATTGACTATTAGGTTAGCATTACAATTAGTGACTTTACTTCTTTTTTTTTTTTTTTAATTTTTTACTCAAGTGAAGTTTAACAAAAAAAAAAAAAAAATGGTGCAATAGCTATTTGATCTCACACTAAGACCACTTTACATCATCATAATTAGTTATTTTTTATTCGAATTTTATCATTTAGAACTTTTTAATAAAAAAATATTAATTTTTATTTACACTAAAAATTATTTAATAAAATAATAATGTATTATTATAACCTTTTATTAATAAAAAATTATATTTTATTAAATCGATAACACTTCTTATCTATTTCACAAAGGTTGCAGCTATTTGCATCCCCAAAATTGCTGAATACACATTACCCTTAATAAAATGACTTAAATATCCATTTCATTCCTCAACATACCCATCATTATCCATCTACAAAATTAAAACTTCATTTGTTTTTATTTCAAAGCAAGAAAACAAATTAAATTCACCCCGTTAACTACCAAAGACAATGTTACAAATTAATCTCATCGTTTGAAATAAAAATTGGAACAACAAACTTAAGAAATTTTTTTCCCAACGATTTGTTTTCTTTCTTTTCGACAAAAACAAATTTCGAGATTAAGAAAAAGATTAAGTGAACAAAGCTTTTCCTCCATGGATTATTTAATCATCTGGGAACTGATTTGGGCTTCCACCCAAAAACATCAAAAGGTGAGCTGATAATTCCACGGTGACGTTACAAATTTGGGCTTCCACCCAAAAACATCAAAAGGTGAGCTGATAATTCCACGGTGACGTTACAAATTAAAATGCTTCTGCAATCTGTATTTTAATGTTGATCAACCAGCCAAAATTTATTTGTTTTTTACATTTCATGAAGTTCAAGATTATTTTTAGGTCGAGAGGGTTGGAAAAGACTACTCTTCAGTGTTGAATGATGATTGAAAGGGTAACTTGGTCATAAGTGGGGTATATATATAATAAATATTCTATTTTTTTTTCAAATTTTCTTGGAATTTATTTAAAATATAGGGTTCGTTAAGTAATTTTGGGGATGCGAATAACTACACATACAAAACTTTCCCTGGTAAATATCAAAATTAACCCTGTAAGTATGCATTTTCCAATTTTAGTCCTTTATCATTTGCAATTATCAATTTTAGTCATTTTTTGGTCCATTTTTGGTCATTTTTTGTCCACTTTTGGTCCTAAATGTATACACTTTCGTGCCATTTTTTGACATTTTTTTAACATAAAGACTAAATTTGAACAAAAATGACTAAATTTAGACTAAAATGACTAAAAGTGAAAAAAAAATGACCAAAATTGAAAATTGCAAATGATAAAAGACTAAAGTTAGAAAATATCATACTTACATGACCAATTTTGATATTTACCCAAACTTCTCCACATAGTATTTGTCTATTAATTTATTAAATTTGTTATGATAATTCCAAATTTTTCCTTAATAGCATAGTAATGGACACGAAATCCACGAGGCCTTCCAAATAATAAAATAATAGATATGATATCTATGAATAAATAATAAAATAATAGATATGATATCTATGAATATTGAAAAGATTTCCTTAGTTTTCAAATTTCAAATCTGTATTCACCGACAGAGCAAGCATGAGGAGTAAATAAATGAAATAATTCAGCACAATGCCCATTCACATTTTTAAATATCTTTTTTTTCCTTCCATATTTTAAGGAGTACGTAAAAAATGTCCAAAATAACAAGAAAAACCCAAAACTTAATATTGGTACGATATTAATAAAAGGTATCGAGTAATCTTTATTTATAGCTTCTAAAAAATGTTATTATCAGACCAACTTCTACTACTTTACTCGATACACATATTTGGACTCCATTGGGACTTGATATGGAATATATTATCAAGTCAAGTAAAAAAAAAGACTCAATAAGAGCACTTCCAATGATTGGATACAAATTTGAGGTAGCAAAGATTTGTACCCAACCTCAAGATACAATACCATTGAAAAAATTAGGTACATGTACAAAATTTTATTTTGGGTACAATAATTTGTACCCAAAAAAGTGATGAAAAGTGAGGATCTACATGTACTATAATAAATTTTATTTATTTTATTTTTAATAACTCATTCAAATTTTAAGGAGATAATTGTTAAAAAATAACCAAAATAGAAAGTAAAAATTATTGCCACCCATTAAATAACTTATATAACATCCATAGGTCCATACCCAAATGACCATTTTTGGACAAAAATACTCTTACCATTTGGGATTTCGACAATATATATTATCGGATTCGATATCTGAACTCCGACATAGCTTTCGGACAAGGTGAGGATATTTCATCGAATGTCGGAATCAGTGTTGAAATCCCAACATAACATTCAGACATGGTGGAGATATTTTGGTCCAAAAATGGACAAAAGGGTATGAATGTTATATAAGTTATTTGATGGGTGACAATGATTTCCAATCCTTAAAATTAGTTATTTGGGCTATTATCCCAATTTTAAATGTCATTCAAATATTAAATTTAATAATCATTCAAATATTTTTATTTTATATTAACACATCCATTTAACCGACATTTTTTTAATTAATATTTATGAATTTAACAGTTGATATAACCTTGCGGATGAATAATCTATAGAAAACTGTAATACTAACACAAGGAAATGAATTTATAGTTTTATAATTTCAAATGAAATGAAAACACTAAAAAAATAATAAAATATATTATTTATTAATATTTTTTTAAGAAATGAAAATTATATTAAAAATTTATATATTGATAATGTTTATAAATTATATTTATTGGTGAGACCCTCAAAGAGTATTAGTTTTACTTAGAATGATTGGGAAGATATATGTACAAATTTATAGAATTTTTAACTTTTGATGATGTGATAATAATTTAGTAATGATGTGACAAAAATTTATACATGAAATGAGGTACACCACTATAAATGTCCTAACAACCTTTTTAAAAATTAATCATAAGAGCAACAAAAATAAGTTTAAACTGAAAATTTTCTTTAAACCAATTAATACAAGTGATGACTAGGTTAAACTCAAAGAGAGCATTCAGCTCATGATTATGAACTCAATTTAAATGGTAGATAGAGATAAAATGTAAACACGTCACTCATTTAAAAGGGCGGTATATCACACACTCCCAAAAAGATGGTGGAGTTATTTAAGTAGTGAGTTCCTTATATAATAAATTTAAATTAAAAAATGAATGTATACCCCAATTGAGTTTAATTGGATACGTGAGAAAATAAAATTAAAATTAAAATTAAAAACTGAGTTTAACCGATGACCAATGTAGAATCGTAGATGCTCTAAAGATGATAGATACTCCTCTGTCCCGCGTTAACATTTGTTTCTTGCATGGAGGTTCTGTTTCAACTTAAGAGTCTCGTTTGTTTTTGGGCACGTGAATTAAAGAGTATTATTATTTAATGTGTAGTGGGTAATTGTATTATTGGGTGTGGGGGGCTCCATGTTTTAATTGTATTAGTGGGTGTGAGTGGGTCCCATGTGTCCAAAAAAGGAAATGAGACTCTTTGGGTGGAACGACCAAAATGGTAAAATGATCCTCATAGCCTGGGTCGGAGGGAATATAATATTTTAATGTGTAGTGAGGTGAGGAAAATAATATTTAATATAAAATTAGTAGGTGTATTAGTGTTGTGTGTGGGCCTGCATGGAATAATTAATTGTTGTGTGTAGGCCAAAATGTAAATCTAATTAACATAGGACAACTCAAAATGAAAAATATAAACTTTCACATAGGATGGAAAGAGTATCTTTTATTAATATCGTGTCAATACTAAACTTTTATGTAATTTCACACATTTTTTTAACGTACTCCTAAAACGTGGAAAACAAAAAAGAATTTGAAAAAATTATTGGGAACGGTTGAAAATCAGACATCTATATTCTATAAATAGAATTGATATGAAGAACAGCTACTCAAAGTCAAATAATTGGAAGTGATAAATAAAGAAAAGAAAGAAAGCGAGAATGGAGGTGAAAACGGCGGTGGAGGTGGTTGATGGCCACGCCTACAACATTGCCGCCCTCGAAAACGCAAGCTGCTTCTATATGATTAAAGACTTATTATCTGAAAATGTAAAACGCTTGCATATGATTAAACCTGTCTCACAAACTTCTCATGTTGAAGATGTTTCTTCTCAAGCTGCTAAATCTGTTCGCCTTATCTGGGTTGATGCTTCCGGACAGCACAGATGTCGTGTAAGTAAATTTCACATTGCATAAGTTTTTTGGATTGAGGAAGACAGTATAATATAGAATAGGAATTATTATAACTGAGAAAACAGAGATTTTTAATGAAAATGAGAAATGTTTTCATGGAAAAGTTAGTACATTGCATCCTGAGCTTTGCTTATATATCAGGTGGTTCCTCAAAAACGTTTCGACGATGTTGTCGTAAAGAATGGTGTTGGACTGACCAGTGCATCAATGGCTATGTCTTCACTAACGGATATGCCAGCTGATGGAACTAATCTTAATGTAGTGGGTGAAATTAGACTCATTCCAGATTTATCAACCAAATGCTTAATTCCTTGGTAGGTAATCTTTACCAAGGCATCATCAGCATTTGCAATATCATTTTCATCTTTTTCCTCATTTTGGTCTGAAGATCTACACATTAATCTAATATTCCCCCATTGCTTATGTCTCAGGGCAAAAGAAGAAGAGATGGTTCTTTGCGACATGCACCTTGAACCAGGCACACCATGGGAGTATTGTCCCAGAGAAGCCCTTCGAAGAGTTTCCAAAGTCCTGAAAGATGAATTTAACTTGGTATTGTTTGGTTGTGGTTCTTTAGTTTAAATTTTTCATGTTTGTATATATGATCTAATTAGTAGTGGTGCAGGTGATGAATGCAGGCTTTGAGAGTGAATTTTTCCTGCTAAGGAGTGAACTAGTGTATGTGAGGAGAATGGCTATTTACCTCCATCATTTTAAATTATTCATATAGGTTAACACCAAATTTCCATTTGTTGTTAATTCTTGCAGGGATGGTAATAAGAAATGGGTACCATTTGATGATAGTCCTTACTGCTCCCTAACTGCTCTTGATGAAGCTTTTCCAATACTTAGTGAAATGATGTCTAATCTTCAGTCCTTGAATATTGAAGTGGAACAGGTAATAGACTCTAATAGTTGCTTAAATACTCACTTCGTATATCAATCATTTTGAGTCTTGACTGTGCATACAAGCTTAATTTGGAGCCTAAAGTTTGTAAAAAGTAAAAACTATCAAAATAAGTGCTTATTCTATTAGAACCCCAGTTATGCAGAATGTATAATTTCTGACTTTTGAAATGATGGATTATGTTTGTTTTCTTTTAGTTTTTTAGAGATGTGGGTATTTTTTATAGTTTTCACTTTCATTTGACAACATCAATGTCCAATTGTCCACTGAAACAGTTTAGATGAAAAATATCTATAGAGGGTTTTTATATCATTATTACAATGTCACAACCTTCTGTTTTCTTCCCAAGTTATATATGAGTTTTTGAAACTGGCTGAACTTATGGGACACAAAAAGAATACTCCATGCTGGTCAATGTGGTGGTGAATTTTTTCCTCAGGTTAAAAAACAAATTTGGCTTCAACTCTAATTTACCTTTTGGAAATCTTGTAGCTACATTCAGAAGCTGGGCATGGTCAATTTGAATTCGCTTTTGGTTACACAAACAGTGAAAATGCAGCTGACTACTTAGTTTTTGCGCGTGAAGTCATTCGATCCGTGGCCAGAAAACATGGATTGTTGGCCACTTTTGTACCTATGTAGGTATCCATATACTTCATATAGCAAGATACTATTTTGAGCAAGTGCTATTATTCGCTAAGCCTATATTTCTTTGAGGTTTATGTAGGTTTTAGAATCATAAATAGTAATAATCCATGTTCAGTTTGGGTTTTGGTATGGTAGGTTTTAAATTTGTCAAATCAATGTATAAAAAGAGGGCGGGTGATATGTGTAAGAGAGCATTTATTAATATGATCAAACAAATAAATGATAAGTGTTGGGTGTGATGCACATTCTTCTGTTGGTAGGTACCAGATGGATGACATTGGGTCGGGATCACATGTGCACATCAGTTTATCCAAGAATGGAGAAAATGTATTTATGGGGCAGAAGGGAGAAACTAGATATGGGATATCCAAGATGGGTGAAGAGTTCATGGGTGGAGTAATGAGTCATCTAGATTCCATATTGGCATTTACAGCACCAGTTCCAAATAGGTAAAGAGAGCATTAATAAGTTTTTACTTTCATAACATGTTAGAAGTTTGAAGTTGCATTTTGTTCAAAATGTGATGTGGTGCAGTTATGATCGTTTACAACCTAATCATTTGAGCGGAGCGTACCTGTGCTGGGGGATGGATAATAGAGAAGCTCCTGTGAGAGCTGCTTCCCCACCTGGAGTCCCGAATGGATGCGTAAGCAATTTTGAGATTAAGGCATTCGACGGGTGTGCAAATCCTTATCTGGGGCTTGCCTCCATCATTGCTGCGGGAATTGATGGCCTACGAAGACACTTGACTCTACCCAACCCCATTGGTAAGAAGACATTTCACGAGGAACAAGCTGCTGTCCTGAGTACTCACTCACCTTGTTTGTATTTTATCCCTTCGACAGATGATAATCCAGACAATGTGAAAGACAAAGTGCAACGGCTACCAAAATCCCTGAGTGAATCTGTTGAAGCCCTGGAGAAAGACACAGTGTTGAAAGATTTCTTTAGTGAGAAGCTGTTGGCTGCTGTTCTGGGGGTCAGGAAGGTACTCACTTTTGTATTTTTTTTTTCTGATTAATCAATGATCATGGAAATGGAGATTAATTAAAAATTCTTTGTTTGCAGAATGAGATCAAGTACTATTCCCAGAACAAGGATGCTTGGAAGAATCTCATCTATCGATATTAATTGCTTGCTGCATTTTCCATAATAAAATATAGGGCCAAAGGTTCAGAGAGTCCCTCCATAAAATAAGCCCCTTTTATCTTTTTTGAATAAAATCATAAAACGCTGTGGCACTACTCATCTCTTATCTATTCTCACTTACACTGCCTTTCACTATCTATTACATTGTTTATTTGGTGTCTGGGAATAATAGCATGTACTCTTCTTTAAACCTCAAATTCAATTGACGATTAGGTTAATAGGAATTTATTTCTACATACTATGGACTCAATCCAATACAGCATATCTTGGTTAGTATTGATTATTGTTGTAGAACACTATAAAGAGGGCAAATACTATTAAGTTAAAAAGCATTGCACATAATCATAATATGTAAACAGAAGCAGCCCTTGCCAATGTTTTGTCAACTAAGTCATGAATATACTTCAAGAAAACATACAAATATGTTTACATAGATATGTTAAAAGTAGTCATTTGACAGCAGTCGATACAGACATGAAATTGGAAGTGGGAGAGGTTCTAGAATACTCCATCAAAGGAAGTGGGAGAGGTTCTAGAATCATGAGGTGACCGCAGGAGGTGGTCCCTCATTTTGCAATCCAATTCAAACAAGTGAAGCTATTTTTGTAATAAAAGTTCGAGTGTGTTATTCAAAGTTTTTTCCCTCAATCATCTCGAGATTCTTACGTTGTTCTCTCTAAGGCACGCGCAAAATGTTGTTAAGAGATCAAGTGTGAGATAACGGACATCTTACAACATCTTCAATTAACACCTATGGTTATCAGCCACTCTCAACATGTTTCAATCATTTTTCTTCTACAATAGAAATCCTAATCATAAGGGATCATTTTGTTCAACTCTTAGTTCGTTCTAATGTATCATATTTGATGCAGTTGATAGACAATTAAATTAAATTTGAAGACAAAATTGGTTGTGCAATGTTCAGTTTAACACCAACTACAATATCATGAAACAGAAATTTATAAAGTAGAGCAGAAAAAAGAGGATTTTTCAAATTCTAAGGGGCAATATAGTAGCATTGAAAAATTATACTGGTTTGATAAGTTCACCAAATCAACGTAAGTATCAACATCTGAAGTTATTCGCAAGTCTAATAACAGGTTGTAAGACATAAATTTCCCAAAAGTTGGGTTTTGAAAATCTTCTTATTTAAAAAATATAGACTAAATTTTGGAAAAAAAGGATTCACAGTAAATGTTAAACCAAATTAGGGACATTCAGAGCCACATTTACTAGAAGATAAAGCATACCTCAGTTAAAATATTAAGGAATGCACCAAAAGCTGGAGTGCAAAACATTAATATCATAATATGAAAGTTCCTTTAACTAATAGACCAACAAAAAGTCATGTGAAATAAGATATCATGCTTTTTTTAAATAAATTAAGGGGCCGCTTGATAAGGGGTATTGGGAGCGGGTGATAGGAAGCAAGATTAGGGCGACGGGGGGCGGGCTTAGGTCCACTTTTGTGGGCTAGGCTGCTCATCGATGTCTTAATTTTTCTATTATTGTTATTCTGTTTTAATAAGTGTGAGATTGATACTTTCCTTTTTGGAATTGGTAGGTAGTAGTATTTATACAGTGTATTAGGGTTTATGATGAATCATCAAATTATTATTGGATTAAGAAGTCGGGAGGCTATTAGGCAAACGGTAAATATACCATTTGATTTTCTTTTCCTTATTTTTCCGTTCTTTTTTTACTTTTATTTTCCCGTGCTTATCAATTGGTCCGACCTGCCGGATCCCGTTCCCGTCGACATTCCACCGAAGAGAGATTGGATAAACTTGAGGCTGATCAGGAAAAGATGCAGAATTTGGTAGAAATCTTGGCTACTCTTGGCGAACTTTCGAAAGGGATCCTGAAAATATCGGGATCGCAACAGTCGGCTACAGATTTGCGCCGCGAGGATGTCGCCACCACGGAGACCGAAACTGTGACTCTACCACCGGCGATTCACCCTCAATCGCAGATAGGTGCGGTGTAACTTCCGTCCTTTGACGGATCAGACCCTATTGGTTGGCTGGCACGTGCAAATCAGCAGTTTGAAATCCATAATACAAGCCCGGGAATGAAGGTACCTGCGGCAGTGGTTGCAATGGAGGACGCTACGCTATATTGGGTGACCTGGTTGCGTTCTCGCAAGCCAGGGTTGACTTGAGATGAATTCTTAGAGGCACTGGTGGCGCGTTTCGACACACGATTTAAGGGGAGTAGGTTCAAACGACTATCCGGAGTTGAGCATTCCGGAACAATAAAAGATTACATCTCAACTTTTGTCCAATTGGCGGGTCAGGTTCCAGGATTTTCTGAGGCACACTATTTGGGATATTTCATGAATGGGTTGAAGGGTCCGATTCGGGGTTCACTACGGCTACTTTGCCCAAATAATTTGGAGACAGCGATGGAACTAACTAGGGATATTGAGGATAATCTGTCCTTTCAGAATGGAGGGCAAGGGAGTCAGATTTTCAACGATTCGGGGATGCGTACAGACAGTTTTTGAAGGCTGCCTATGGTAAGTAATATGGCAGTAGGGGGCAGCAGTGCGCATGGGTCGACCGACAGTTTCTCTAAGCCGGCTACACACCTCCCGCGGACAAATTCAGGGCTGTCCGGGACAAATTTGAGGTTGTCTGGGCAGTCTACTACCCGTTCCAAATGTATATAATTGATGTAAATTAACAAATGTATATTTGATGTAATTTCTCAAAATAATTAATGTACGTATATAATTGTATTTAAATTAATACTTTCATGCAGTCAATTGTAGGGGCTCGTTCCAAAAATATTATTCTTCATAACACTGGGTATTACTCTTTTGAAAAGAGATAATATTTTACTTGTACGAAATCCGCCTAACATGCAATTAGGATCGTTGTAGAGGCTAAGTCAATTTTGTTGGATTAATTCTCTTGTTTCCCTTTTTCTTTCTTGTGTAAGTTTCTCCTCTTTGCAACATTTGTTCCTCAATTTCAATCAAATTCTATTGGAGTAGGCACTCACTCGAAGAGTGTTATTTTCAAGTCGTGTCATTTGTTATAGAAGAATGAATATGAACGGGGCTAATTACCTAGTATCTAATTTGAATTAAATATTTTATTAAACATACTACTTTGCAAAAACATTTCAGAAGCTCAATTGTGTAGTGTTTGATAGTGAGTGAGACATAATCATATTTTTGTACATCAAAAGAGACAGAATGACAAAAGAATAAAGCAAGATGAGAAAACTTATTATTCATTCAAGAATAATATTGATTAGTCTCTTTCTCCCTCTCCCTTCGAGGAAGGATAAGTGTCTGGTGTAACCAAGTGTTGTAATTGTCAAAATTCAGAACAATATAAATCTGAGGATTTATGGGCAGTTGCCCAATGTGAAGTTACAATAATAAAAAATGCCCACCCTAACAAATCTTTATTAAAACTACCCACTTTCATAATTATTTTACCAAGATACCCCACTAAAAGACAAAAATAAATTGGGATGACTTTTACATAATTCCGCGTTTTTTTTTCGGATACATTACAAACTTTTATTATTAATAATAGTTATTCTTATTAATTAATTTTATTATTAAATAATTCTGAGTATGATATCATATTTTTCTAAAATAATTACTTTTTTTAATAATATTTTTTGTTTGTTTTCATCGCACTGTAAATAATATAAATTTATTAAATACTCAAATAATTTATTAATTACTCATTAAATATACCATTAGTCTCGTAGTTATCTTTGCTGGTATTGAAAATATGTAAGTAAATATGTAATTTAAAGAAGTTATTTTTTTGATAAATTTATTGACTTTTTATAAGTATTATGATATTTTTAGATAATAAATAAAGTACAAATTATAGAAGTAATAATTTTTAAATTAAAATAAAATTTGAGATTATTAAACGTGATATTTTTTTAATGAAAATAAGTGTCAAAAGGGTTGTAGTTAATAAAATTAAATTAATCTTATTAATAAATAATTATTTTTATTAATTTAGTATTTATTTTATTTAGGATGATTTATTAAACAACCAATTTTATATGAAATTGTGTATAATCTATGAAGTTAGTATATATATATATATTTTTTAAAAAGCCAACATTTCTCCTTTTAAGATACATGAGGGTTAGAGGGTCTTTTATTATGAAAAGTGGGCATTTTTGTTGTTTAATATGGAGGGGGCATTTTTGATTATTAATATTGTGTATTGGGCATTAATGATTATTCCCCTTCCTATAAATCTATTACATATTTGTGTTGCTCCATTCATATTTATTTTTTTAAGGCAAAAACAGCAAAAATAAAGAAAGAAAAAATAAATAAAAAAAGAAGAAGAAGTCAGCTACAGCATACACACACTGATTACTAAGACAATTGATTAAAATTCATCAATTAATTAAATAAGGTTAGTAAATTTTTATTCAGTAGGATAAATTTATTCAGAAATTGATTACATGGGAGAGGATGTGACATAGCATAATTTGCATTATACTAGCTAGATCTGTACTGGTGTGTGTATAAGCTGTCGAAATATACGTTGAAGCTGCTATTTGAGCCAGAAATGAACATAAAAGATGACAATTTGTACAATGCTATCGGATTGGACACAATCGTGGTTCATGTAATTTTACCCTTAGGTTATCTCCTACCGCCCGTTGAAAGATATTATCATTTTTTAGAAATATTGACAACTACAAAAATACGTAAAATACCTCCTGAGATGGAGAGAGTCGTTTCTATCTTAATAACTTTATTGTTATTTGAGGTCTATACATTTCAAATAAATATATCTATGCAATTTATAATGAGTAATCATATATGTGAAAGGATATTAATATTTGGTATAAAGGTGGAATCGTCCATCCCAAACGCTTCTACGTTCTGCCCCAGTAAAGATGTGGGGAGCTATTCACTCAATTAATCAATAAAGGTTAAACTATTATGTGATACCCGAGCTTCTCACTACTCATATGTCAATATAATTTAATTTGTATTATGTGCATTTTATAATTATGTGATAATTATGTGGTAATTATATGATAATAATGTGACAATTATGTGACAATTGTTTCTATATTTTATTTATCGTTACATTTTATTTGAGACATTCGTGATAAAAAATTGGGACAGTGTGTGAATATATGGGTATATAAATATTTATGTGCATTAATTTGGATATATGAGTAAATTATTTTATGAGTATAAATACACTTTGCTTAATTATTAAGTATTACACGTGTTCTCGTATTAATAATAGTGGGTAGAAAGATATACACGTATGTGTATTAATTTGTAAATGTATTATATCTTAGCTATTAAGTATTGCACGTAAATTAAGAATGGATAATAATAATAATAATAATAATAATAATTTACTAAATTTAGTAAATTGGATTAGAACAGGATTTTAAGCGGTGGTAAGTCATGCTGACTTTCAACCCCAACCTCAATTATAAATTTGGGGATTACTCATTTGCTCAAAACAGCGACAAGTTACAAAAAAAAAAAAAAAGAAAAAGAGAGAGAGGGAAAGGAGAAAGAGAGGAAGAGGGAGAGAGAGGAGAGAGAGAGGAAGAAGAGAAAGAGAAGAGGGAGCGCGCCGGAACGTGCGGGTCGGAGCGAATTAGTTACAGTTCTTTACGGGGTTTATATTACTGTCAGAATCCAGGTAAGTAGAAGTCCAACTACAATGCGTAAACATGTTGTTTATGAATTATTTGTAATTAATATGTGATAATTATGTTATAGATTATTTGTAATCAATTTAATTACAACATGAATTATTTGAATTAATTTGTTATACAAGTTGTGGATTTATGTGATTTGAAATAATATTATTGTTCTATATAGATCTGTGTGATTGGAAACTATTGAAAATATATTTGTGTGGCTTGAGAAGATATTGGTTATAAGGATATGTGGGATCCAAGATTAAGTTGTTATTCCAAAAAGAGATCCGTGGGATCCAAGGTGAAGTGGTTATTCTATAAATGGATCTATGTGATTGATGTGAAGTTGTTATTTCAGAAGTGGATTTGTGTGAATTGAAATTAATTTGTGGCTTTATTGTGATTAAATGTTGATATTGATATTGTAAATGATTTATGATGCACATTTAATTGTTTTGGGTGCATACCATGCATAAACATGAAAAGTATTTTTCCTCAAAATTAATAAGATACTAATGGTGTGTGCGGCCACTATATATGCATCTCTGTCAGGGTTCGGAAAAATCGTTCCCGATATTTTTATTAGGGGTTCGGAAAAATCGTCCCCACCACTTTGCCAGAGTTCGGAAAAATCGTTCTCGGCACTATTTTCGGGGTTCGGAAAAATCGTCCACATTGAGCTCATTTGGGGTGCATATCATAAGTGTGTCGTGGGGATCCCGCAACGTGAACAGTTTTCAAAATAAAAGAGATCAATTAGAAAAATTAGGAAATAGGCGATAGAGAACTAAATGCATTTTCATGCACTGACATGCATGATTTCTACTTACTGAGATTTTTATCTCACTAGTTTATGCATTGTAGGTGAGCCTGTTGATGATTGAGTTTGTGATGTGATGTGACTGTGCAAGGTGTGGAGCTCCTTCAAGGTTTTGAGCGGATGTACATAGATGACGACCTGTTGGGCTAGGCCGTGGGTTTATTTTGTTTCCGCTGATGTTTTGATTGTGTAATATAATAAGTATTATCACATGTTTGGGTGGTTTGAAGTGGTATCAGAAACCAGTCACGTATGTTGAACTGGTGTGATGGTGTTGGTTATAAGCATATTATGTGAAAAAAAAAAATTATATGCAGTTTTTTTTTATAAAGATGATGTTTATGTTAAATAATATTTAGATTATAAGTTGTGTAAGGTGGGTCGTGTCAGAGTGGTATCAGAGCACGGTTTGGGTCCTGCAGACTGTCTATGTACATGAACTCATTCTTTGGGAGCGCAGCTTTGCAAGTAAGTGTTATTTTCATTCTGTGTTGTTATGTGTCTTATAAATTATATTGGCTATGTGGTATAGGAAGTGTAGTTTGTAGACAAAATGGTAAGGGCTACAGGTGAAAGTTCTGAAGGAGATAGGACTGTTGAGCAAGCAGCACCTCCTGAAGGGAATAATCGTGATGCGGTGATTACTCGACTAATGGAACTGGTTGAGCGCCAGTCCCAACAGATACAACAACTGATTCAGCAGAGAGATGTGGGTGGACAACCCGAGGGTAATGCAAATCAAGATAGACGTCAAATAGAACGTGTGGAAATGGTTTGTGAGAGGTTTCGAAAGCTGAGCCCTCCAATATTTGAGGACGCAGCAGACCCCACAGATGCAGAGGATTGGTTACGCACGGTGGAAAATATGTTTCAATACAGTAGAATTCCAGATGGGGATAGAGTGCTATGTGCTTCTTTCATGTTACGAGGAAGTGCAGGCCACTGGTGGGATACGATTAAAAGTATCGAGGATGTCACGACTATGACATGGGAAAGGTTCAAGGAGCTTTTCAGAAACAAGTACTTTACGGCACCAGTGAGAGCCATGAAGATGAACGAGTTCATACAGTTGAGGCAAGGTGGCATGTCAGTCACAGATTACCTTCGTAAGTTTGAGCAGTTGTCGAGGTTTGCCGAACATATGGTGAGTACGGAGGCACTAAAAGTAGAGAGATTTGTGGAAGGCTTAAGGCCTGAACTTTACAGAGATGTGAGTATGGCGGGACTGCATGGAGCAACATATTCACAAGTTGCAGAAAGAGCTCAAATTGCTGAGCAAGCGGAGATGAGGATCAGACAAGCGCAGGCTATCAGACCTCAATTTCAGCAGAAACCAATGCAGCAGTTTGGGAGAGTTGATAAGAGGCCAATGCCATTTCAGAGGCAGAATTCAAATGTTCAAGTGGAGCAAGGACAGAGACGAGGAGAACCTAACAAGCGTCCTAAATTCGATCAGGGTAAAGTGCCACCGGCGCCGCCACTACCTATATGTCCTAATTGTCTTAGATCACATGGTGGGGAGTGTCAAATTCCTCCGAGAACGTGTTACACATGCGGGGAGAAAGGACATGTGACTACTACTTGTCCTAAGAAAGGGAAGCAGGCACAACAGGGAAGAGCTCCAGCGAGGGTGTATACTTTGACGCGAGAGGAGGCAGACGCGAATCCCTCAGTTGTCACGGGTAAGTTCTCTATTTTTGGCACTTCTACATATGTGCTATTTGATTCTGGAGCAACACATTCATTTGTATCCACTGAGTATGTGAAAAAGTTGGGTGGAACACCTAACTTGATAGAAGCTAATTATGAGGTGATGATACCTTCTGGTGAGTCAAAACAAACTAATCAACTTCTTCGAGGTTGTGTTATTCTTATTGAAGGAAGAAGACTCCTCGCTAATTTGATTGTGTTAAGTATGAATGATTATGATATCATATTGGGCATGAATTGGCTGTCAAAATACGGTGCTACAATAGATTGTCAGAAGAAGAGTATCACTTTTCAGCCAGTGAAAGGAGAACCGTTCACTTTTGTTGGAATCAAGAAAAGCTTTCGATTTCCGATGATATCAGCAGCAAAAGCACAGCGGTTGTTGGAAAGTGGTTGTGAGGGGTATCTGGTGAGTGTAATGAATGTTGAGGGACAGCAATGTCCAGTTCTTGATAGTGTACCAGTAGTTCGGGAATATCTAGAGGTATTTCCAGATGATCTTCCAGGTTTGCCACCAGAGCGAGAAATAGAGTTTGTTATTGAGTTACAACCAGGAACTGCTCCTACATCTAAAGCGCCATACAGAATGGCACCAACTGAACTGAAGGAATTGAAGATACAGTTACAAGAGTTGCTAGACAAAGGATTCATCCAACCTAGTTTCTCTCCTTGGGGAGCACCAGTTCTGTTTGTTCGAAAGAAGGATGGCACATTGAGGATGTGCATTGATTATCGGGATCTTAACAAAGTTACGGTGAAGAATAAATATCCATTGCCTCGCATTGATGATCTGTTTGATCAGTTACAGGGTGCAGCTATCTTTTCGAAGATTGATTTGCGGTCGGGGTATCATCAGTTAAAAATAAAGAAGGAGGATATTCCAAAGACTGCATTCAGTACAAGGTACGGGCACTATGAGTTCTTAGTGATGCCGTTTGGATTAACAAATGCTCCTGCAGCATTTATGGATTTGATGAATAGAGTATTTCGGGAATTTCTCGATAAATTTGTGATTGTGTTTATCGATGACATTCTAATTTACTCTAAGAATAAGGAGGATCATGCACTGCACTTGAGAAAGGTGTTAGAGATTCTGAAGGAGAGGCAGTTGTATGCGAAGTTCAAGAAGTGCGAGTTTTGGTTAGACCGAGTTGTTTTCTTGGGGCACGTGGTATCGGGAGAAGGAATTTCAGTGGATCCAGGTAAAGTTAAAGCAATCCATGATTGGCCACAACCCTCAAATCCCACTGAGGTTCGTAGCATTCTTGGATTGGCGGGATATTATCGAAGGTTTGTTGAAGGGTTTTCTAAGATTGCTTCACCATTAACACAGTTGACCAGGAAGAATGTGAAGTTCACATGGACGGAGGAACGTGAACAGAGTTTCCAAGAATTGAAGAGACGATTGACATCAGCACCTATCTTAACTATTCCTACGGAGACAGGAAACCTCAAGGTTTACAGCGATGCTTCAAAGAATGGTCTTGGGTGTGTATTGATGCAGAATGGAAAAGTGATAGCATATGCATCCAGACAGTTAAGGGAGTATGAGAAAAATTATCCAACTCATGATTTAGAGTTAGCTGCAGTGGTGTTTGCACTCAAGATATGGAGACATTATCTGTATGGGGAACGTTGTGAAATCTATACAGATCATAAAAGTTTGAAGTACTTTTTCACTCAGAAAGAGTTAAATATGAGGCAAAGAAGATGGTTGGAATTGGTGAAGGATTATGATTGTGTTATCAATTATCATCCGGGAAAAGCCAATGTGGTTGCTGATGCATTGAGCCGAAAGGCAATACAGAGTGTAGCTGCTGTGATCGTAAATCAGGAACCAGAGTTGCTTGATTTGCAAATGATGGGTGTGGAGATCATTCAAGAAGGATCGTTGGAAGCAAGGATAGCAGCTCTGACACTTCGACCAACTCTGATGGATAAGATTCAACAGAGCCAACAGGAGGATAAATTGTTTGACAAAATAAAGAATGATATCAGCTCTGGAAAGTCTTCTAACTTCCAATTAGGAGATGATGACGTGATTCGTTATGGAGGTCGATTGTGTCTACCTGAAGTGAATGACATTCGAAAAGAAGTGATGATAGAAGCTCATTCAACACCCTACTCTGTACATCCAGGAGCTACTAAGATGTATAGAGATTTGAAGGCACATTATTGGTGGCCAGGGATGAAGAGAGATGTTGCTCGATATGTGGAGCAATGTTTGACTTGTCAGCAAGTCAAAGCCGAGCATCAGAGACCAGCAGGAACTTTGCAGCCTTTATTTATTCCAGAATGGAAGTGGGAGAATATCACGATGGATTTTGTTATCGGGCTACCGAAGACAGTGAAAGGTCACGATGCCATTTGGGTTATTGTGGATCGATTGACTAAGTCAACTCATTTTCTTCCTATTAGCTCTACGTATTCCATGGATCGTTATGCCCAACTATATATACAAGAGATTGTCAGACTCCATGGAGTACCACTTACCATTGTGTCAGACAGAGATACGAGATTCTTATCTGCTTTCTGGAAGAGTTTACATAAGGCGTTGGGGACACAGTTATCTTTCAGCACAGCATTCCATCCACAGACAGATGGTCAATCAGAGCGTACAATACAAATCTTGGAGGATATGCTCAGAGCGTGTGTGTTGGATTTTCAAGGTCAGTGGAGTAAATTTTTGCCTTTGATAGAGTTCTCGTACAACAATAGTTATCAGTCTACCATCGGGATGGCTCCATATGAAGCATTGTACGGGAGAAAGTGTAGATCTCCAGTACATTGGGATGAAGTTGGAGAGAGGAAACTTTTGGGTCCAGACTTGATTCGTGAAATGTCAGAAGCTGTTACCCATATACGAGAGAAGATGAAAGTTGCTCAAGATCGACAAAAGAGTTATGCAGACAAACGGAGGAGAGAATTGGAATTTGATGTTGGTGATCAGGTATTTTTGAAAGTATCTCCAATGAAGGGGATAATGCGGTTTGGGAGGAAAGGGAAACTCAGTCCAAGATATGTTGGTCCGTTCACTATCATTGAGAGAGTTGGCAGTGTTGCCTATAAATTGGAGTTACCAGCATCGATGTCTAGAGTACATGACGTGTTTCATGTATCTGTGTTAAGGAAGTATGTTCCAAATCCATCTCATGTGCTCAGACAGGAACCAGTTGAGTTGAAAGAAGATTTGAGTTATGAGGAGGTACCAGTTGAGATCTTGTGGCGAGAAGTGAAGAAGCTCAGAAATAAAGAAATACCATTAGTAAAAGTATTATGGAGGAACCAACTAGTTGAGGAGGCTACTTGGGAAAGAGAGGATGAGATGATGGCTAAATATCCAGACCTCTTCAGGTAAGTAAATTTCGAGGACGAAATTCTTATAAGTTGGGGAGGATGTGATACCCGAGCATCTCACTACTCATGTGTCAATATAATTTAATTTGTATTATGTGCATTTTATAATTATGTGATAATTATATGGTAATTATGTGATAATAATGTGACAATTATGTGACAATTGTTTCTATATTTTATTTATCGTTACATTTTATTTGAGACATTCGTGATAAAAAATTAGGACAGTGTGTGAATATATGGGTATATAAATATTTATGTGCATTAATTTGGATATATGAGTAAATTATTTTATGAGTATAAATACACTTTGCTTAATTATTAAGTATTACACGTGTTCTCGTAATAATAATAGTAGGTAGAAAGATATACACGTATGTGTATTAATTTGTAAATGTATTATATCTTAGCTATTAAGTATTGCACGTAAATTAAGAATGGATAATAATAATAATAATAATAATAATAATAATAATAATAATAATAATAATAATAATTTACTAAATTTAGTAAATTGGATTAGAACAGGATTTTAAGCGGTGGTAAGTCATGCTGACTTTCAACCCCAACCTCAATTATAAATTTGGGGATTACTCATTTGCTCAAAACAGCGACAAGTTACAAAAAAAAAAAAAAAAAAAGAGAGAGAGGGAAAGGAGAAAGAGAGGAAGAGGGAGAGAGAGGAGAGAGAGAGGAAGAAGAGAAAGAGAAGAGGGAGCGCGCCGGAACGTGCGGGTCGGAGCGAATTAGTTACAGTTCTTTACGGGGTTTATATTACTGTCAGAATCCAGGTAAGTAGAAGTCCAACTACAATGCGTAAACATGTTGTTTATGAATTATTTGTAATTAATATGTGATAATTATGTTATGGATTATTTGTAATCAATTTAATTACAACATGAATTATTTGAATTAATTTGTTATACAAGTTGTGGATCTATGTGATTTGAAATAATATTGTTGTTCTATATAGATCTGTGTGATTGGAAACTATTGAAAATATATTTGTGTGGCTTGAGAAGATATTGGTTATAAGGATATGTGGGATCCAAGATTAAGTTGTTATTCCAAAAAGAGATCTGTGGGATCCAAGGTGAAGTGGTTATTCTATAAATGGATCTATGTGATTGATGTGAAGTTGTTATTTCAGAAGTGGATTTGTGTGAATTGAAATTAATTTGTGGCTTTATTGTGATTAAATGTTGATATTGATATTGTAAATGATTTATGATGCACATTTAATTGTTTTGGGTGCATACCATGCATAAACATGAAAAGTATTTTTCCTCAAAATTAATAAGATACTAATGGTGTGTGCGGCCACTATATATGCATCTCTGTCAGGGTTCGGAAAAATCGTTCCCGATATTTTTATTAGGGGTTCGGAAAAATCGTCTCCACCACTTTGCCAGAGTTCGGAAAAATCGTTCTCGGCACTATTTTCGGGGTTCAGAAAAATCGTCCCCATTGAGCTCATTTGGGGTGCATATCATAAGTGTGTTGTGGGGATCCCGCAACGTGAACAGTTTTCAAAATAAAAGAGATCAATTAGAAAAATTAGGAAATAGGCGATAGAGAACTAAATGCATTTTCATGCACTGACATGCATGATTTCTACTTACTGAGATTTTTATCTCACTAGTTTATGCATTGTAGGTGAGCCTGTTGATGATTGAGTTTGTGATGTGACTGTGCAAGCTGTGGAGCTCCTTCAAGGTTTTGAGCGGATGTACATAGATGACGACCTGTTGGGCTAGGCCGTGGGTTTATTTTGTTTCCGCTGATATTTTGATTGTGTAATATAATAAGTATTATCACATGTTTGGGTGGTTTGAAGTGGTATCAGAAACCAGTCACGTATGTTGAACTGGTGTGATGGTGTTGATTATAAGCATATTATGTGAAAAAAAAAAATTATATGCAGTTTTTTTTTTATAAAGATGATGTTTATGTCAAATAATATTTAGATTATAAATTGTGTAAGGTGGGTCGTGTCATATTATCCACTGTATACAAGTAACCTCTCATTTTGCTAGGTTACTCTCACACTGCAATAATAAAATTTGATTCTTGGTTATTGATATAAGATGTTAACCATTAGGAGTTCATTAGTTGTGGTACATGGGAAAGGATATCAATGTTTATGACTGAAAAAGGTTACAAATATTTACATCACCATCCCTCATGATTAACCAATTTCATGTCAATTCACTAGCCTTTTCTAGGGTGGTGCCAAATGGATGGAGAATTTACTCTCTTTTCTTTCATTAAATTCTTGCAACGTGACATTCCAAACTCTTTCAAATGAAGTATGATCATTAAATACTTTTACATTTTAATCATAATCCTTATGTTCTGAGTTGCTTGCTTGAGCATATTACTCTCTCCATCCGGTTCAAAGAGATACATTTCCTTTTTGGACGTGATTTAAAGAGTATTATTTAATGTGTAGTAGGTAGTTACATTAGTGAGTGTGTGAATCCCATATTTTATATATTAGTGGGATTGTGTGAATTTCATATGTGCAAAAAGGAAAATCAGTCCCTCGAAGGCGGACGCCCAAAATGTAAAAATGAGACTCTTTGGATTGGAAAGAAGGAATTATGTAGTTTCAAAATCACATTAAAAGAAGTAAATTAATATTTTTGCATTTTAATCACAACCCTTTTCATTTTTGCATGATCCTACACTACAAACGTTAGCCCCAGGATTAACATGCTGCTTCTTTTAAAATAATTACTACTTTTTCAAAACAATAAATGAGTTGTATGAATATACCCAAAAATTTGTGTGGCATAATTTCGAAGAAAAAGTAATACTCCCAATTTTTAATACAAAGTGAAATGATACCGGTGAATTATTTATGAAGGAATATGTATGGTAATATATAAAGAGTTATTAACATTTTTAATAAAAAATGAAATGATAACTTAGAATTATTTATGAATTTTTTTTTATGTAAATGGGAAGTAATATTCTATATATTCAGTGTTAAAATATTCATTCATTTTATCATTTTGAACGTTGATACTAAAAAATCTAATTTTTTTAGAGAAAGAGCCCCACATGTGCATAGCCCATTATTTGTAACGATACCCATTTTATATACTTCCTCTGTCCCAAATAATGAGGGCCGGAGACCTTATGTTTAACATAAGGTTTCTGACCCTCTTAACCTGGGACGGGGGAGTATATAAAATAATAATACTAATTTGAAAATATAAATAATAAGAGTAATACTTATTATTAATCCAAGTGAAAAAAATGTATACATTAAGAGTAACATTTTTAATTAAGTGATTATAAACCAAAAAATATGAAATACTCTCACCCAAAACTTACTAATATGCTATATATTATACGTAATTAATTTTTAGAAAGACTTTAATCAATCAACTAAAATGCTAACACAAATTACATTTTAGATGGATTTAACTCACAATTTGAGTCATGTGGACTATCAATCAAAGAATAGAGTATTGAAAATGTAGATAAGTAGAGAAAACAGTGTCCACAACTAAATGCAACATCAATGAGAAAGATTTCCACATAAACATGAGAGAAGTAATGAGGGTTCTTCACCATTCTCATGATGCAATATGTCCCTACCATAATCACTTGATTGTGGAGGAGGAGCAACCTGCCCTCCAACGAATAATGAATTTGGATCTGTTACACGAGAGAAATCGTCCGGCCCATAACCCCCGGGGCTAGGGTTGCTTCTGTAGTTACCAGCAGAAGCTCTCCTTTCTGCTTCAAGATAGTGGCCGAGAGACGGGCCGCTGTTGTTCATGCTCACTGCATCGGTGCTTAACCTCGAGCACAGAGACAGAAACCATGTCTTCGTCTTGTAATTCTTCTTGTTTCTTACGGGTTCTGGTAGTCTTCCCCTTGTTGATCGTCGTGAGAGCTCTAGTATGCTGGAAATGCCAATGAGGCTCCCTAGTGTGATACTTTTGTCATGAAAGAAAGAACCTGTCGACTGAAAGAAAGGAACTACATTAACATCATTAAAAACAAGGCTTATGTTTGTATGCACTGGGGCGGATGCTTCATTTATACTTTTCTATACGACGGACTTTCAAACTCTTCAAGAAAAATAACCTTTAAGAGAATAATAACACTCGGCATTTTAAAGAGTTCCACCTTCGGAAAATGGGTACATACATTCGGTTACACACTATACACACTTCAAACACGAATAGTAACACATGATCAAGATTTTACATCATTCTTTAAGACCACCATGACTTAAAAGTTGCAGCTATTCCTACCCGGGAGCATTTAAACTTTTCCCCAGAGATATATAAGCAAAAAGAGAAGCTAGAAGTAGAAGGCATGCGGCCATAGTAATTCCAAAACTCTGTTTCTCCACCCAACCATCTACATTACAACATATCGCATCGTCAATTACCTCCTCCACCATTCCCCAGAGCAAGAAAGTGGTGGCTCGAGACAACATTATCTCCCTAGTTAACAATGTCTTGTTTCTTACAAAACCCATCAAATGGCCAAAACCCATAAATCCTCAAATCATGCATAAACAAATGCATCCCTTTAATGGGGCTCAAATTAGCATTTTTTGGGGGTGATGAAATGATGCCATTTCTGAATAGTCAAAGATAGAGAACAAGATTATTGGGTTGGCATGTGAAAAGAGTAAAGTGGTCTCAACTTTTTAGCAAGCATTATTCTGACACACAAAGCCAGCCATATGTTTAAACAATACAATACCTCCCAACTTTTCATTGCCTCCCAAAACAAGAATGGGAACAACAGCCACCACCAAGATACATCCATCACTTATGGTTCTTGATTTGCCAAATATCATTTATCCCACATATATTTCAGTTCTAAAATACTTATAAATTCAGCCCCCAGATAGCTTTTGATCAATTTCAGAGAAAAATCATAACATTTACTGCAAATTAGAACTTTCTTGACCCATAAACAGACTGATTAAAACAGCAAGAAATTCATGAACCAACACCATGAGATTCTTGTGATTGCTTCATACACACACACATATACATATACATATACATATACATGTACATATTATTGATGGGATTTTAAGTAGAAAATGAAAATTTATTAAAGAAAAAGAAAAGTGACCTTATCAAGATCAGAGGAGTCGGTGGATGAAATGGGTGAAGATGTAAGTAGAGTATTGAAGGAAAGTGAACCATTGAGATCACGATTTCTGGCAAACCCAGCTCTTACATTCAATGGATGCAGTCCCAATGGCCACCCTTCTTCTTCCTGCAAACAAACACAACCTAAAATTCATCAAAATTCACCCCCATCCATGCCATAAATTTAACTCAAGAATGTATGAAATTAAACAAAAAAACCCAATCTTGTAAACACTTAATGAAGAGCAAGAGCTGAGATATAATGAATCAAACAGAGTGAGAGAGTACAAACAAGTACCTGTTGTTCCATTTCTCTCTCTCTCCCACTGCAATGGACTTCAGGTGGCGTGGGGTGGGGGTGGGTGACTGAAGTGGAGGCTAGTGAAGTTTTTAACTGGCTTTTTATATAAGGTGGGAAAGTCTTAAAGGGGGGTTCACTTCATTTGAGTGAAGAAATTTGATGAACGATTTAAGTACTAGAATGGAGCGAACATATTCCGTCCAACTGCAATATTATTAGTATTTAATACTATATCGTAAGTAATAATTGTATTAGTGAATGTATAGTCTCATATTTAATTATATTAATAATATGTAATTCTTCCGTCTCGTTTTAATGTTGACGTTTGTTTTTTGCCGTTTGATTAATGAGTATAATATTTTAATAGATGGTGAGTTGAAAGATATAATATTTAATATAAAGTGTGTATGTATATTAGTGTTGGATATGTGGTCCATGGTGATATATTAATTGTTTTAGGTGGGTCCCATATTTCAAAAATAAAAACTTAAACATTTAAATGAGACGTCCAAAATAGAAATATGTAAACATTGAAATGAGATGGAGGGAGTATAAATTTTATATGCCTAAAAAGTAAGATTATTTGAAACATATACTTAAAATGATAAAGTAAAACCCTCGGTGAGAGTATTCACTAAGTAAAATAATTTAAATATTTATATCTGTTCTAGAATCACTTATTTCGTTAGTAAATTTAAAACCTGAGTACACTATGCATTAACTTTCAGAAATTTATACACTTATAAATAAAAGAGTACTTACATTAATAAATAAAAATGTACAATATATATTTTGTTAGAGAATTTTCTGTAAATTTTTTAATGAAAAATTGAATATAAAAAATATTAAATTATTAAAAAACATGTATACAATACTGATAAAAAAGATTACACAGTGCAAGCATAAATCCGAGTGTACAAGATATCAACACTTTATAAAATAATCAATTTGTTATTTAAAAATTTGTTTTTAGATAACAAATATATTGATTTCTGGTTTTAATATTCTCATATTAAATGATACAAATTAAGGAAGGGTCTTTTTGTATTTATAGACTTCATTAATATTATTTGTCAAATAATTTTAATCGGATAGGATGGATTCATGTAACTAGTTATATTTAAACATTATTCATTTACACTTCCTTTTTAATAGACAATTTTTTTCAAATTTCATCATTTTTTTTACCCCTCTAAATAACATTTTTTTTAAAAAAATAGTGAAATTTAAAAATACAGTGTTAAATATATGGGTCTTGATGTCATTTTAATCCTTCTTTATTTTAAGAAAAAGTGTATTTTTATTAATGTTCAAATAAAAAACAAGTTAAAGAGGGTAATTTATAATTTTTCAAAGCACGTGGTTTATTTGGTAGTTTGAACAAATCTTGAGGGGGTTTTGGTAATTTACCATTTTTTTAACATTTTCTTCTTATTTTAAATTCTTGTTTGTCCCTAACTTATTTAATACAATCTCTATTTTTCCTTATTAAAATTGGATAAACAATATACTGTATATGAATAAAATAGAAGGTTTTTATTTTTAAAACTTAAATTTTAATCTGAACACTAATTTTTAGCACATGATTATCATTTCAATTAAGAAGGTTTCACATGAAATCTTCTTATTTACCAAACACTCACTCCTAATATTGGAAAAAATTGTATGAGACGGATAAAAATCACAATATTGATTAAAAATAATAATGTTGTTATGAATTGTTTTATGAATACTTTATAATAATATTTTTTTAAAAACGATGTTAAAATGTTTTAATCAATTACCATAAAAACACGTCTTTTGTCTTAATTTTATTGCTACTTTACCTTTTTTTAAAGAAATTTATTTAAAAATTGGAGATAAGGAAAATTTTATAGTTATTTTACCTTTTTTTAAGAAATTATCTAAATTTGGGGATAACGTGGAATATGGGTTGTAAGTGGAGCATTTGCAATTGTTCATTTTTTCTACTTATTACATTGTGGAAAATATATAGGAAGGGTCAACAAAGATTTGGATAGTGGGATCTACACATTAATTGGTGTCATTGTCACAATGGATCTTCTACTATACTGTCGATAGGTATTGATAACACGAACGAAGTGTTTTTGTTTAGTATTTTTTATTTTATTTATAGATTCAAATTATAAATCACTATAGACAAAATATGTGTTGGTTTATAAAATGAATTGATCTACTGTGTCCCAGGAACACCGTGCTCCATGAGAATATAAGAGTTTTATTAAAATTCTTGTGTTCTCTATGGGGCACGGTGTGTCTCGAGGGACACAAAGGAGTTTTTACCTTATAAAATTACAGCTTTTGCAGATAAGTAAATTACAATCTAAGCTTTAATGATCTAGGAAGTAGAAAGCATGACAATTATGAGCTTAAAACTTGTTTTGCATCCATATGAACAAGGGCTTCTTTCACATCTTTACTTGCTTGACTAATGACTAGTCTTAACTATTCGAGCATGCTCTTTTAGTTGTCATTATTAATATTTGAGATTATTCTATTTTGTAAATTTAAATTTCAAAATTCTATTTTGTTTGAATGTACAAATTCTATTAATCCTCATCTCACCCACCTACTCTATATTCTATCTCCATAATTATTATTTGTTCTTTATTTCTCTATTTTTTTCATCATTTCTCTTACATAAGTTAGGAGTAATACTTTTTGAGTTGGTCTTGCGTGACCTCGAACACACCGTGCGCCTTTAGAATTTAGTATTATGGGTAATAATACATTGTTTTGTTCTAAAGAGTATACATTTTAATGAATAAGAATATATCATTTTGTTCTAAAGAGTATACACTTTTCATTAATATTTTTTATTTTTTTTTAGAAAATAAAGAATACAATCTTTATATTAAACGATATAGTACAATTTAACACAAAATTCTAAAAGGCACCCAAGTTTTTGCCATACTTTTTTAAAAATATTACTGCCGACTTTTACGCATTTTGATATAAAATTAAAACACCTCGTGCCAAAACTCAAAAATAAATATAAATTACTATTAATAAATTTTTAACCTCGTATGAAGCTCAAACAAACATATCCTCTCATTTCATTTGAGTGGATTGAAATTTTAATTTTATATGGAATTAATGTGAGATGGAATAGATAGAAATCATAGGTTAATGATATGATTAAATTTATTGGGATTTTGAAATCCAGACTTTGAAAAGGGGAATACGGATTTTAATGTGTTTTTTATTATTATTTTTTTAAAAAACAAATTCCAAAAACCTATAACTATCATAGTGTAACTCAGCATAAATTCATAAGTTCTCCGTCCCGAGGCAAAGGTGGTCTTTTAATTTATGCACATGAATTAAGTAATATTATTATTTTATGTGTATTGAGTGGTTGTATTAGAGAGCTGTAATAGGTAATGTTGTACCATTTTTACTAAAAGAGAAAAATGTAGACATTTAAATGGAACACCCAATATAGTAAAATAGGGACCTTTCAGCTGTACGAAGGGAGTATTACACAACTTTTTAAAAGAAATTGTACACGGTATAGTAACATTTTAAAGATAAAACATCAAGTCCTATAACAAAGCTTAAAGTGAAATAATTATTTTTATGGGATATTGTAACTCACATCTTCCTTATGTTGTAATTTACCGAAGTGTAAAACCCTTTAACTTTAATAAATTTTTGAGCCTATTAAATATTATTAACACAATTTAATATTATTAACACAATGTGAAACAAAAACTTCTTAAAAGTTATTTCTTTTGTCCCATAAAACCTTTCACATACTTTCCTCATTTGTTTGTCCCACAAAACCTTTCACACATTAAAAAATGAAACATTACTTTATTTAACAACTTCAAAAGTCACTTTAATTTCAAATTTGTCAATCCTTTTTCACACACATCTCATTACTTTATACTTTTTTATTACTTAAAAATACTACAATACCCTCCAAAGTCAATAAAGTTGGTCAAAAAGTACAACTTTTCTTAAACAACGTGAAACAACAAACGTGAAATGTATTATAGAACGGATGGAGTATTAATTATAAAGAGAAATCGTGAAAATGGTGATAAAATACAAATATATATACAAAATTAATTTTGTACACAGTACATACACAATTTGGAGGGGGACTGTCCATTCTAAATGGGTGTTCCATTTCCAACACAACAAATGGTTGACACATTACATATTTTTACTTTTCAAAATGTGATAACAATGTAAACCAGCTAGTGTGAAAAGTAAAAGTAAATAATATGATGTGTTGAAACAATGAATGGAACAGTGATTTAAATTAGGGAACTCAGGCTCCAAAATTTGGGCAGAAATAGTTGTTTGATTTGATGCATTGTGTGGATGATGTATTTAAATGTTGGAAGATGCATGCATTCATGTGCATGAACATGGATATAAAAATGAATGAAAATATGAAGGATGTCATGGGAAGCTTTAATCACACCATACTAAATCATAACTTCCCTACACAAACATCGGAAAGTTTAACAACCTGTAGTGTCGGTGTGATTGTTAATCTGCATAAAAAAATACAAGCATGATTGAAATTAACTAAACATCCACAACAGTCAAAAAAGTATATGGGGTCAGGTCAGGGTGGGTGGTCCATCACTCCATTCTTCGAGGTTCACACAAATCATTAACAACACTTTAATATTTACTATTTAATTTAATAATTATTATATTATTAAATTAATCATGAAACGAGCAATAAGGCGAGCTCGAGCCTTATTTTGCCGAACTCTTGCGAAACTTAAAAGCTCTACACAAAAGGGAGAGAGAGAAAGATAGAGAGAGAAGGAGAAATGGGATGTAAATTAAGATGTCTTACAAATTTGGGGAAGGGAACATACCACGGGATATCTGATGAACCCAACAAATATTCAACTTGTGTGCTAATCTTATTACAGAGAGGACCCAGTAATCTTATCTCACATGCTTCCCATTATCAAATAATTCATATTTTATAGGAAGAATGCAAACAGATGTTGTCTATTCAAATGTTGCACTACTTTTTTAGTACAATCACAACATCCCTTGATCACAAGATGTGATTCTTTAGATGTGTATGATATGAGTATCATCAATCACTCTTTTAAGTGAGAGAAATGGTTTTGATGTTTTGTACCTTGTTCGACTTCATACATGCTTGTTTGATGCTTTGTCTAATCTTTGAACTCATGTGATTCGTTCATCCCTGAGCATGCCTTGCACCAGGTCGGTACTCTCCGATCCCAAGCAAGTCCTGCAGTTGATTGGTGGTGATCATTTTATCAAATAATGATGTTATTGGCTTAAAATTAGTCATGCACCCTGGTTCGGAACCACCCGATCCAGTTCCGAGAAATTAAGAACGGGAACCAAACTGGTCCTAGGACGGTTCCGGTTCCATCGGTTCCGGTTCCTTTAAAAACCATGTTTTTAAAAAATAAAATAAGAAGATCTTCGATTTGGAACCGGAACTGGTCCTAGTTCCATGAAATGAGGAATCAGAATCAAGCCGGAATATTTTTGGTTTCGGTTCCATTTTGGCCAATTTCCAGGTTCAAACCGCCAGTTCCGATTAAAATATGCATGTTTGCTCGGAATGACACATGCCCTTGATTTGTGTAAGACCAGAAGATCACAAAATAGACAAGAAATTATTTAAACTAATTGCATAACAGGTATTAGTCCACGTGGAAAAGGTGATTTTGGGCCATGCATCTTCTGGTCTTGATGTAATTGAAAGATTGGAAAATTTCCACGTATCTTAAAGACTTAAAGCTTCTCCAAATAATGTATAAATGCTTTAGACATATAAAAGCAGTCAATTTTGCCACTCCATGTAGATCTAGGAAGGCATGTACACTTTAAATATATCAAACGACCTATTAAAACAAGGTCTCGAAACCAAAAGAATTTGGCATAACTGATGTACACTGGGGGTAAATATGACCTTATGTTATATTACTATTTTGCCATTGACGTTTAACTTTTCACCATTATGGTTTGATATTTTGACTTTAGTGCTTCATTGTATTATCTTGCAAATTGAAAGGGTCAAACCTGGGTGCACAAGAGACTCATTCAAATAATATAACCATGCATGCCTGTTTTGTTCACTATGATGTGCAGAAAAGAAGCTCTATATACTGTGAGTCTGTGATCACTGGTTTTTTTTTCCCAGATGTGCTTTAGTGTTGAAACCGCCTTGTAATTTATGTGTCCTCAATTAAGATTGAACATGATATGTATAAATTCAAGAAGACTCGAGCAGATTTTTTTAATGCTCATTAACACAGTATGTAGCAAACTACTTGATCCTAATGTATTGGGTGACCGTTTAGGTTTTTCCAATTCACTAGAGAACAAGGTTAGTGATTGTAAATTGAATTCACAAAATTTGGATGACAATGGCACTCACACTCTAGTCTCTACGATACTAGGAACTATGCAAATCAACATCCAGCAATCATTGATGGAAACTTGAGCATATTATTCATGGCTATTCCTAGATTAATCTCTCAAACATTCACAGTAAGCCCTTTTACAGCTGGCATCTTAACTAACCGTAGGGGTCCATAATCAATGAAAATAACGCTCCCCATAAAAACAAACTAAATACATGCTTGTACACATAATTAACACATATTCACAATCCACAGGGTTGATTTGTACAGGAAAGCTAGAAGAAGAATAATTCTGAAAGATGCAGCTTTTAACAAAAACTACACACCTGGCATGCCCTATTTTTGGCTCTTGTTTCTGCTGTTCCAGGAATATCATGATTTGGTTTCATAAACCTCTTCTCCCGTCGCTCACACGATCCCCATCCGTCTGAGAACCTTCCACCCCTAGCAACAAGAGAAGCAAAAGGCTTATGTGTAAGCAAGGAATTGTTAGATGAAGATAAACCCAAAAGGAATATCCAATAATCAAGGAACATACTGCATGTAAGCACGGACAATAAACTCAGCTCGCTGAACATTGCGATTCTCATCGAATTCGATAGTCTTGTCTTTAATTTCATAAGACAGATTGAAGTAAAATGATATCTTCCTCCATCCTGTACTTCAAATTTTACATTAATAGAAGGCTCTTAAATTAAATCCAACTATTGATCTGGGGAAAAAAGTATAACTGTCGAGCAAGCTTGTGTTATACCTGACTTCTTAATAAAAGTATTTCCAGATATCATGGTGTAGTCACTTTTCTCCAATATCTGCCAGAAGATATCAACATAGAGTAGTAGTTCAACTTTATAACAGAAAGGTAAAAGCGAACTATGGCCATTAAATTTGATAAAATTTGACTCACATCAAAATTTGAATTCTAAATAAAAAGCTCTATTCAAGTGGAAAGTTAATTGAACAAGGAAGCAGTGATTTCAAGGCTCTTGGATAAAAGAGATCAAGATACTAATGACACAACTCTATAAGTTTCTTTAACTTAAGGAGATCGGGATATGGAGTTCTGTCTCCATACACTTCCCTAAAAAGAATTACATATCACTGGGTAAAATAAATCAGAAAATGGCTAGTTATCATAATCTAATTGGAGCTATTATACATATGAATAAGTAACAGGGTGTTCTTAGACACTGTAGAAAATTATATATCAAATATTTTATGTTAAAATGCTTAAGGTGTTCTAACATAACCATTTCAGGCGTTCTTGTGATGAGATTTATCTTTATTGCAAATTGAATACACCAAAGGTGCATAGAATGTTGATGCCAGAGGAATTTAGATTGCTTAAACAAACTAAACAGAGCACAAAATTATAATCATTCCAACATAAATTCCACCAGTAAAGATTCAAAATCTAAACATTAAACAAACACCAAATAAGCATAGGGACTAATCTCTAGATGTGCTATTAACTCACCGCCATAGCTGCATTTTGGTACTCCTTGAACAGCGAAACAGTCGGAAACTGACCAGCCAAGCTGTGCCCAACCTCTATCTTCTCGTAACTCACAGCCGACGAAGTCGGACTTTTATAATTCGTCACTGGAAAATTCCCCTTCACCGGCGAATCAGCATTACACACCGGAGAATTGGTTGGCGTACGGAACACATGCTTCACCATCATCATATTCTGAGGAGTGGATTTGGAAGCACGCGGTGAGTAGGATGTTTTGAGGTATTTGTGAGGTCGGGGATTCTCTACGACCTCGCCGTCGTTGTGATTGCAGCGGGGATTACGAGTATGGTTTTCGAATTGAGGCTGAGCAGAGGCGATGGGGAATGGAATGGGGGTCAATGGTTTGGTTCGGATTTTGGAAGTGGTGCTGGAGGCGGCGGAAGATAAGGAGGCTGCGGCGGCGGAGTCAATCACAGCCCACAATGCGGCGTCGTCTAAGTCCTTATCGTCGAGGGAGAAGTCGATCGGAGAATTCATTAAATCCGGGTTGGAATTTGACGATCGGATTCCGAACTTGGACCTCAGCTGTTTGATTTCTTCTTAGACTGTGACTCTGTGAGGTACATAACCCGCGCACTGAGAATTTGAACTCGAAATAACAGCACGACGTCGTATTGTTCTCAGCCTCCTCAGAGTCAGGGCCTTCTTGATGGGCATGAGATTCAATACTCAACAGAAATGATTCGGCCCTGTAATTTAGATAATTATCGAGTGATAGGCCCATTATGCACCCCGAAATTGAACGTACCAAAAAAAATACTCCCTCCGTACTATAGAAGTCGACACACTTTCCTTTTTAGTTTGTCCCACTAAAATTGACACATTTCCTTTTTAATACATGAACCCACACAAAAAACAATTAATCTATTCTCATGGCCTCACATATCACCTTTAATACAATTACTCACTACACATTAAATATTATTTCTCTCAATTTACTTTACTCCACTTTACATTAAATTATTGTACTCCTTAATCTCCGTACCCAAAAAAAATTATACCAACTTTTATGGGACGGAGGAAATATTTAAATTAACATGATTATCCTTATAAAACTTATACAGTATATGTTTTGTTGCAACAACCGAACAGTCATTTATGTTATCTGTTCGGTGCTGCAATCGAACAGAACAAATAATTCACTTAACAGATATAAGTTTTATAAGGATAATTATGTCAATTTAAATATTTTTGGAGTACGCTTCAATAATTTTAGGGGTGCGAATAGCCGGTCCCTACGAATCCACCTTTAATCCATTTAATATTTCAATTCTTAATTAATTTTAACCCTTTTAATATTGCAATTTTTTTTAATTTTACTTAGTATATATATATATATATATATATATATATATATATATATATATATATATATATATATATATATTCTATCTTTAGTACCTTTTACCTAATTTTTATTTATTTATTTTTTTTCCAACTTAATCGAAAATTTAAAACTGATTAAGGAAATGACACTTACACGATCATCGAAATGTTTTTTTTTTTTTTTTTATTCCAATTGCTTGGCTTAGTTCGCATTCATATTATCAAAAAACATACTTCTTCCATCCCATAAAAGTTGAGAAACTTTTTTTTATTTGTCCCACTAAAATTGACACATTTTCTTTTTAATATATGAGACCCACACAAAAACAATTAATCTATTCTCATGGGTCCCATATATCGCCTATAATACAACTACCCACTACACATTAAATATTATTTCTCTCACTTCACTTTACTCCACTTTATATTAAATTATTATACTCCTTAATCTCCGTGCCTAAAAAAAATTATACCAACCTCAAGGGAGTACTTTTTTTTTTTTTAACAGCCATCAGAAAAACATACTGAATGAATGATCTGCTATAACATTTCCGTGCTACAATTTTTTGTTACATCGTTAGATGATTTTTAGAGGACATTTATATATTGTCGTTCAACTAAGGAAGATGATACATTAAAATGTTACAGAGATCCGGACGACCAATTCGTTGGGTTTGCAACTATGACCATTTTATATATGCATACTTACCTATTTACAACTCATGTTCTTTTGTAGCTACTAATGGATCCTATATACTCCATAAGTAAACACTCTTCAATTAATTGGCTACAACTCTTAGAAAAGATGTCGAGCTATCTTGAGAGGCAACCCAAAGTTTTGATAAACCCTAATTTCCCCTTCCAAACTTGCTGTCACTATTACCATCCCCCATGCTGTTGCTTGGATTGCATGACTACTACTACTACTGCTATGGCTACTCGCATTATCCTGCGGCGTCGCGCAACCAGGCGACTCGTTATCGCTCACCGACTCTGCAATGTTGTTAGCTTGATCAACGGGCTCCTGATCATCCCCACAGCTCACGTTCTCGTCCGCCGCCTTTTTCTTCGGAAGAGGGGGCAAAGAACTGGTGTTGGTGATGGAATTCTGAGGCTCAGCTTCTTGTTCTGTGGTGGTGGGGTTGGGTGGCGTTACGGGGGCAGTTGGTGGGCGTTTTGATTTCTTCTTGGCGTTGAAATCTACCACTGGGGGATCGGTTTTGCTACTTCCAGGCCAAGTTATGGCTACGGACACGTCCTTGCATTGGAAGTGCTCGTGTGATTGGACAGTGATGGTGCTTCGCTTCTTGCCGGATCCTGGATTCTTGGACTCTTCGACCTTCCAGATGTACACCTGGGAATCCTCGCTGGCACTGATGATGTGTTTGCCATGTGGGCTGAAGGAGGCTGAAATCTGGCTGCTTGTGTTCTTGAATCCTGTGTGCATTCACTACAACTTCATTCCTCACTTCCTTTGTTATTTACAGTGCACAACCCTACTTGCATACCTTTGAACTTCTGTACGAGGTCTGCACCGTTGTAGATTCCGATTCGAGAGTCGGCTGAAGTGATAAGAACTTCCGATGGATTCCATGGAGCGAACTGTGAAGACAATGAAGCATGATTAGATGATAAAGTTCCATGTAACCATTAATTAAAATCCATGTATGGACAAATTGCGACATTTTTGTGCATCATCTTTTCTCTCACTCATATGATTGACTATTGAAATAGGAGAAAATCAACTATTATGTTTTCCTTTTCAGGTATAATTTATCTTCCTCCAAGTGTTATTCATCCAACACTACTATACAAAGACATATTACATTAAAATGACAGAGAGAATCGAACGGGTACCTGAAACCCAGTAATTTTTCCGAGGGGAGCTGGAGATTGAAAACCAGGAATTTTCTTGGCCTGTGATTGAAAAGCAGGGAACTTTTTGGCTTGAACCTTTTTCTTTTTCTGGATATCCATTTTATGCTCCAATCTTGAATCTACACAATGCAAAGGAAGTTAGTGATGCAGGGAAAGGGTGGGTGGGTGGGGTGGGGTGGGGGTATGCTTACCATCAGTGCTATACATTGAACAGCTTCCTTCTTGAGTGCCAATTACAGCACCCTTCAACAATACAGAGATATGGAAACAAGGTTTAAATAGGTTTCAGGGCACAACACATTTGAGGGGGGTAATTTAGTCATTTGAGTGAGTGGTCACCTGGGCATCAGGGGTGTAAGAAGCAGCAGTGACCATTTCATGAACATCAGTCCAATCAACCACTCGATTGTCTGGTATGCTCCAAATGCGAACCTTCCCATCCAGTGAACCACTGATGAACAGCTTTTCATCAACTGTATTGAACTGTATGCAAGTTACTGCACACATATCATTGCCTCATCAGACCCACCAACTTAAATATTTTTCTTTTTTCTTTTTAAACCACACTTACCATAATCCTTATGTGCAAATGTCTTCAGACAGCTCTTTGTTTCCATGTCCCATATCTTCACTGTCTTGTCCATTGAAGATGAAAGCAATACCTGAGTGAATACCCAAAAACAGAATTTTATTCCACTTTAATTCGCTCATAAATCATGTCTTTATAATTTTAAGGCAATTAATTAACCTGAGATTTGGACCATGATAAATCCAAGACTTCATCCTTGTGACCTTGAAAACTACAAATGGGCTTCTCTGAAAGTGTTACCACCGTCTCCGGCATCTTTACGAACTCCGGCACGACGGAGTTCCCCTTCCCACTACTCTTCCTTCCCTTCTTCAACGGCATAGATGATATCTCCAGCCGGTTCGGAAGATTCCCTCCCTCGCCAGAATCTTCCCCTGTTTGAGGCAGCACCACCTCACATTCCTGAACTTCCCACACATGGATCACTGAATCTTCTCCGGCAGAAGCCAGATACCGACTGTCCGAACTGAATCTCATCGTCCAAATCGAGCCCTCGTGGGCTTGAATCTCCTGCGACAGGTGCAGAGCCGTGAATTCCTTGTACGATTTGCCCGTCTGGTGGGCGTCGATCCACTGCGACGTGCGCACTTTAGCAGCGTTCTTCTGCTCCGCCTGCGACGGCGATGATGACGGTGGCGGCGGCGGTGGTGGACAGCTGTGATCGTCTTCTTTTTCTACCAACAACCCTGTTGCGGCACCCTTTATGCTCTTCAGCAGTGCGCTGCCCTTCTTCGTGCTGTTTCTGAATCCCTTGGTGATCTGTGAGTTCTTCCCTTTCCGACCGTCGGCGCTTCTAGAAGCTCGCCGCATCAGCTCCTTCACCACCGGCGAGTATCCTACGGACTTCTCGAACTCCTCCATCGTCAGCTGCTTCCCTGTCTGAACATCGTTCAGCTTGTTCCACATCCCCTGTTCGTTGATATCTTTCACTATGAAATCCTTACCCGTATCCAGATTCTTGATCAGGAAAAACGACCCGATTCCGTCGTCGGGTAACACCGCCGCCGCCGCCTGACTAGACTTCCGGACCTTCTCGTTTTCCGGGAAAAATTTAACCGCGCAGGCGTACTGAGATATGCCGGCGGTCGGAACCAATTGCCCGGATAACGTCCTAATCAGTTTGTTTTTCGATGTTGGACCAAATACCTCTTCCTTACGCTGTTTTATCTTCGTCGAAAACAATTCGATGTCGCCGTCCGATCTCGATCGGACGAGCACGATCGCTCGTAAAGACGGAGGCGGAGGCGCAGCCGCTGCCTCTGTCTCCGCCGCCTCCGTCTTTAATTCTTCCATGGAAGAATCACCACCCACGGCCTCTTCCTGTACAGGTGCAGCGGCTGTGGGAGGTAGTCTGGCCGAGTCAGGCTCGAGTTTTATTGAGATAGCTCGGACAGACTTGGAGGTGACGAGACGTAGTAGCTCTTTGTTGCTAGTCAAACCCATGCCCTGTAAGAGACGCTTTCGTCGCTCCTTGACGTCACCTGGTTCGGCAATCCACATGTCGTAGCCTGGTAATATAATGGACGATGCAGATGAATTCGACGTCACTGGTTCGATCGAATAAATGCGCTTGATCGAAGCGGAAACCAGCGACATTCTAGAAGCTTCAAAGAACTCGTCGTCGTCGTCTTCATCGTCGTACGATCCCGACATTAGATTGATCGGGACAGCTGAGGATAATATTTCGCACGAGTCGAAGAAACTGTCGTCTTCATCTTTTTCTGTTGCGAGGCTTCCAAAATCCATGGTGACTGTTTTTCGATCCATCGTTTTGCATGTGAGATTAACAAAGATTAAACACAGATTGATCCAAGAACTTGAAGATCCAACATAATTTTTTTTTTTTAAGAGAAAATTTCTAGAATTCTGGTGTGTGTTTTACTGGAAATGAAGAAACGGGGAGAGAGAGTGGAGTGGTGGAAGAGAGGAAACATAGGAACATTAGATAGAAAACTGGTCAATTATGGTAAATGCCACGTCTCTAGTCTCCTTTCTTTTTTTCTTAGTAAGTACTATTTTGGGAATAAGAGAATTGCGTAACTTGATCCTCAAATAAGAGCACCTTTTACACAGTAGTGTTTCATATCTTATTACATAAATTAAATACTTGTCACGTGTCATAATCAAAGGTTAAAATTCAATACTTACTCCAAAAATTTAATAGTTATTTATAGGGTATAGTTTTTTTATATAAAGAAACACCAATAAAACATGGAAGACATAATATGGAATTCAACTTGCTTGATCCTTTGTTACATTTTCTTTGAGAATACATGTACGCTTTGTGTAATTTTAGTATATTATTTCCTTTTATCACATTTTCAATGGATAACACATAACTCGTATGAGATCGTGTTACCTAAATTTTGAGATGGATAAATAGTGATAATATTATTATTACTTTTGATATAAAATGTTATCACATTTTATTTATATTATAAATTATTCATAAAATAGTTTACAGCATCATTATCATTTTTCATTGATTATCACTTTTTCTTAATGATATTATTAATTTTTATCTCTCACGTATGTTTGACGGTCTCACAAAAGACTTGCCCTATCATAAAAAGAAAAGCATTAACCTAGAGCCAAGATTGAATTTATTTACCCTCTTATGTATCCTATAATGTTTTGTATAGAAGATGATGTATAAAAATTACACAGAAAAATTGATGTGCACGTCGAATATAAATAACTTAATTATAATCTAAAAGGAAAATGTTAGAGATTTTCCTATCGCATATGTATCACTTATTTAAACAAGTAATAGAGAATGTAACAAAACATTTCATTTCCTCACGTAATGACTTTCATGAAGCAAGTAACAAGTTTAACATTTATAATGAAAAGTAATATTCGATCATTTATAATTTACATAACTTACTTTATAATTTGTTTATTATTTAAATATATCTAATTATCTAAAAGCAAGTCAAAACTATTTTAGAACTCAATATCTATGATAATTAAAAAGCAAGTCAAAACTATGTTAGAACTATATATCTATGATAATTTTGAATTTCATTATAGGATGGAGAGAATAAATTTTAGTTATAAACTGTAAAATTTTATACATATGAAACGAAAAAAGTATTACTCATTTGTTACATAAAACCTTCACACATTACCTCATTTATTCGTTTCAGGAAATCTTTCATTCTCAAAAAACGAGTCAAACACTTTATTAAATAATATCAAAAATTACTTTAATTTCAAATTTCAGACTTCTTCCTCACACTTATTACATTACTTTATACTTTACATATTAGTCAAAAATACTAGTAAAAAATACTTAAAAAATTAATAAAATTAATCAAAAAATCAAAATTTTTTAAACAAAATAAAATATCAAACGAGAAGAGTGGCGGGTATGGAGTGAGTATTAAATTTGATGATCGATATGCGAATTAATTGCACAAGAGAAAAAGTCCTGTCTTCTCTTTCTTCTCTTTTACCCCCATTTGGTCCACACCAAGTTGTTAAAATTAGTGACATTTTTATAGTGGGCTTATCCATTTCAGCCCATTTACTTTCCCAATTGAACATCAAAACTTTACAACTTTCTAAATCTATATCCCACAATTTTTCAAATGCTTTCTCCTTATATGTTCCCTCTTTGCAGTTTTCAAACGCCCACTCTTTAATATCATTTAATAATAGGGTGAATTTTTCTTATACTATATAAATTTTAAAGTTGAAAATTATTATCCGTAATTTTATTTAAAGGTTATTAACTCTATCCAATAATTACTTTTTGTAATCTATTACTTCTCCAACCCCCAAACCTTCTCCTCCCCACCATGTCGCCGGCCGCCCCAGCCGACAGCCGCCGCCACTGTCAGCCCTGCCGCTAGCCCCACCACCTCCGGTGGCACCACCGCCGTCGATGGCCCCTGCCGCCTCTAGTATTCGTTGCCGGTCGCCGCCGCCCCCAGATAGCAAAATTAATAAAACTAAATGAGGGGCATTTAAGTCCAAAATGCATTTATTGATTATTAAAGATAATTAAATTCGATAATTGTTTATATTAATTTTTCTCTCTTTCATTTTGATTAGATTTAGATATTGCACTAATATTATTATATTTACATTTTTACATGGATTTTTATTTAATTTACTTGTAATTGATTTTTTTTTTACTTTCAACTTCTTCGATTATTTTATTAGAAGACTTTTTAGAAAAAGTAAAAGTAAAAATCCAAATTATATTATATTATTTTATTATGAGGACATAGACTAGAAAAACATGAATGTTTATAAATGGGACGCATCGTATATTATCTACATATAAATATATGTAACAAATGTAGAAATGAATTAAAACATACTCCATTACGCAATTTAAATCAAAGTATTACCAATCATTTGATGTGCCCAAATGCATAACTTAGGGCTGCTAGTTGACAATTTTACATTTAAAAAACTAATTACTTTTTCATGTTGAAATGAATTAATACAATACTAATTAATTTAAAAAAATCGGTTAGACACAAGTTTTATGTTCTTATTTTCGTCATTGTAGTACAGTAAAGAACTACTTATATTTTTCTCTTTTCTGTATGATTTTTTATTACATTTTAATATAAAAATAATACTATGATGAATTATAATTAATTAAGTACTACTTTTTGAAAAGTTACCTACGCCTTGTTTTTTACTCAATTTCTCTATTTAAAAAAATTTATGCAACATAGTCATATATTATTATTATTATATATTTTAAAGAGTAATATCCACGTTTTAAGATTACACCCTCAGGAATAGACATATATGCAATAGCAGGAAAAATGATTGTGCCTAATACTTATTTTTTATTATTTATTATCTTTTTAAGTGGCTTATAATTAAAATCATTCACATGGCATAATTTAAGGCATATGTGTGATGCTCTAAATTTCAGATCAAAATGATGATTGCAAAAGGTACAAGTTAACTTGCGCGAGGTATTACCTTATCATGGCTCACAGTATAAATTTGGTCCCAGATAGGACAACACGATTAGCAACTGGAGTTAGGTACCTAATTGCAAACTATTGCATCATCTTATCTATATATATTTACCTTATATTAACCCAAACACTTTTTACCTTTCCACAAAAAAAAAAAAAAAATATATATATATATATATTATTAACATATATAAATTAATTAATAAATTAATCAACTAATTGACATAACAATTGAACCCTATGTTATGTATCGTAATTCGTAAACACTGGTACGTTTATATTCTTAATTTTGGACAGCAACCCACAAATCATGGACGTTTTGTGACATTAATTATTCTCGAATATAATACTCCCTCGGGTATTTTTACCCGTTTGTATGGGCACGGAGATTAAGATGTTTTATTTTTTTAATATATAATGTAAGAGATAGTATGAATAAATTAATAATTTAAAAAGAAAAAGTGAATAAAGTTATTGAGAATGATGAATAAAGTGTAAAAAAGTAATTAAAGTTATTGAGATTGTAAAAAGTAGGTAATAAAATATTATGTATTTTTGCCAAAAATGGAATGAGTAAAAATACGTGGGACACTCCAAAATGAAAAGTAGGTAAAAATACGTGAGACGGAGAGAGTATAATATATACATCTAAATATAATTATGATGCCAAATCCTATGTTTGAAGCATTAAGACACATAAATATTGAAATTTAGGGCTTGCAAAAAAAAAAAAAATATATATATATATATATATTGAAACTTAGGGATTTAATTTCCCTACAATATATATATATATATATATATATATATATATATATATAATATTTCATCCATCCGCTTGAAAGAGAGTCTTTTACTTTTGTGCACGTTGATTAAGGAGTATTATTATTTAATGTGTAGTGCGTAATTGTATTAATAGAAGGGTGGACCCCATATTTTAGTTGTATCAATATGTGTATATGAGTCTCATATGTATAATAAATGAAATGACCCTCTTTGAAGCGGACAATCAAAATGGAAAAAAAGAAAGGGCAGAAGCCTTTGGTATCCCTTCCAGTCAAGAATTGGGGCCTCACAATCACTAGCCAATAAGTTTTTCTCTCATGCCCTTCTTTGTTCATGGTTCGATATTCTGGTGTCCTAGGTGTAGAGGAACCACACCAATTCATCCCAAACTTGATAGTTAAATTCTACTGCGCTGACGACGGAGGGAGTACAATTTATACACATAATAAAAAAAGACCATTAAAAACTATAAGACATATTCCTCCTATCTAATTCATTTTTGTCAGAATTTTTTTTCGGATTTTAGGTATTAATTTTTTGCTTTTTTATTCTTCAAAAATTAATTATAATGATTTCCTATATTATTTGCATGTTTCATGTTTGGTAGTTTTTAAAAAATTATTGCTGACTCGGATAAAACTGATGACGTGGCTGGAGAAAGGCGAGCAATGGTTGAAGTCGTGGTTTGGTAGAGTCAACAATATCGTAAAAGAATTCAATAGGCTTTGTTAAAATTCAAAAAGTAGAAATGTACCATCGATCACTCTAAATTACATAATGAATATAAGTTGACAAACAATGCATTCACTCTTGTTTACCCATGACCAGTGGCGGACATATATGAGTGCTAGGGGTGCACTGGGCCCACTAAAAATTTTATAATTAGTAGTATAGATATAGATATATTAATTAAATTCGTTAGTAGCGCGGTGGTGAAATACTCAAGTTGGTTATTAACAGGTTCAATGTTTGATTTTTCTCAATTACAGTACAATTTTTTTCTCCCTTTTATCTCTTTTATTTATTTTAAGTGATACATTATTTACTTTTTAAATTTTTATTTCTTCTGTCATATTAAAAAAAGTTGATAAATAAATTAATTTTCCTTAAAAATTGTAGAACAATAAACGCGAACCGTGGCATGACAGAAATATGGTATATTTGGGCCCCTTCACAGAAATCCTGTGTCCGCCATTGCCCATGACAATTTTTATTCCTTCCATTTTTATCGGTATCATAATGCATTTTATCATTAAAACAAAAACATATTTGTCTTTTAATTTCAAGATAGCATCTTAATTTTAAAATTATCACTATCATCTATCATCTAACATATAAAATGGAATATATTTTATGAGTTGGTATTGCGTGCCCCGAGCACACTGTGCGCCTTTAGAATTTAGTATTATGAGTAAGTGTATATTTTTTTATTCTAAAGAGTATACACTTTAATTAATAAGGGTACACTATTTTATTCTAAAGGGTATACACTTTTCATTAATATTTTTTTATTTTTCTTCAAAAAATAAAGTATACACATCTTTATATTAAAGGGTATATAATTTAATGCAAAATTTAAAAGGCGCACGGAGTGTGACTTCTTGCCCCCGGGACCACACAAGTCTTTGCCATATTTTATTAGTAATTTATACAGGGATATTTTGTAAAATAGATGTATATGAGACTGATTAATCTATTATTAAACTATGATTATATATATTCTCTATACCTCAACGAAAGGTCTATATTTTAATATATTGGATATCTCATTCAAAAGTTTTCATTTTTCTCTTTCAATAAAAGAGTCTCACTTATGGTCCACCACTCATTACTAATATAATTATCTACTACACATAAAATAATAATATTTCTTAATTCATGTGCAAAAAGTCAATGAAAACTTATCGATTGGACGAAGGGAGTATTAGTTTTTAGATATAGTACGTTGATTAGTAATTAAAGTACTTTTTATATTATAACACACTAAAATCATACTTTAATGTACTCCCTCCGTCCACTGTCTATCTATCTATTTTACCATTTTGAGTCGTCCATCCTTAATCTATTCATTTCTTTTTTTGGACTATGAGACACACACCCTCCACTAATACAAATAAAATATTGAACCCACACCCTCAACTAATACAACTACCTACTACACATAAAATATTAATAATACTCTTTAATCCACATACAAAAAGCAAATTGATACATTGTGGATGAACAGAGGGAGTATAATTTATCATACTTTAAATATCAATGTATACTAAAGTTACTCAACCTATATAATAATTATACTTCAGTTACACGTTCCACGGAGAATTTGTCATATATTTATTAAGTAAAGAAATTATCTTACCTTTAAAAATCAATAAAAGGAATCAAAAATAATTTTTTTGAACTACTTACGTGTCTATTAAGAGTGAAATTTAATCCGGAGTTGAGTAATACACTAGTACTTATTATGCATTTGTTATTAATATATAGATGTAATACCCAAACATTTATAATTATTTTTCGACTATTTCCATAAATGTTACTAGTATAATTTGTTTTGCTTCTAAAAATTTACAGGAAGAAGTGCAGCACCCCGAGCCAAAAAAATAAAAAATTCCTTTTTTATTCTTTTTTGAAATCGAAATACTACTAATGAATCGAAAATATCATCACAAACTTACTTAATAGTTTAATACAATATTTTAAAGGAGGAAAATATAATTTATAACTTCTGAAAAATAATTTTATAATAGCCTAATAATATAATGCTAATAATAAAATTTAATGTATACGTACATACATGTATTAAAAATTACATTAAGAAACCCTTATTTGAAAATTCATAGTCTTTGCATTTTTATAAATATATATGTAGAATTATAGTGGGAACCACGGAGAATGTCATGTCTTGTCGCAGTCCAGATGTCCCAATTATTGACCTGAAAATTTGTTGTTTGAAAATGTGAGATTAAAATCTCAGTGGGTAATTTTGGCAGAATGTTAATCAGTAAACACATAATGATATGATTACTCTTTTTCATGACAACTAGAGAGTTAGTCACTACCATCTTTCATAGCCCGTCGATTACTACCATTGTCGCGACTCGTCAATCGCAACCATAAAATTCATGACACATACGGCCACTACTATAGGAATAAGCATACTTCATATGCAAATCAACAATAACATCCAACCATTTTCAAATATTTTTACCCACCTTTGACTCTCTTAAAATACCGTGTTACAACTTGAGTAGAAGAGTGATCCGACGTCCTGTTCACCAGCACTTCACCTAGCACAAAAGGTTTATTTAAAAACTTTCACCCAAATATATATATATATATATATATATATATATATATATATATATATATATATATATATATATATATATATATATATATATATATATAAAAGTAGGAAAGAAAAAAATTATCATTTTATGATAAGATCAGAGATTCGGCCTTCCTTTTATATCATAAAATGATGATAATAATAATATTAGTAGTAGTATATAATAGTAATAGTAATTATAATAAAAAATTATATTATTATTTTATGATTAGGTTAGAGGCTTGACCTTCCTTTTAAATCATAAAATGATAATAATATAGTATGATAAAAACAGTAAAGGGTATTAATAATATTAGTATAAATTTGTATTATCATTTTATGATTAGATCAGAGACTTGACCTTCTTTTTAAATCATAAAATGTTATATACGTATAGTACTAATACATTATGAAATAATAATAATAATAATATTAATAATAGTAGTGACTCTTGAAAAATAAGGAAGAAAATTGGCGATAGAAAAACTCACAAAATATATATACGTATATATTATTTTTTTTACTACCAAAAGGGGGCAATTGCTTTAAAGCCAATTACAAGGCTATTTATAGAAGAAATTTCACCTAGTTTATATTCTACTGTGTGTAAAAAATTTATCCATGCCATTTATTTCTCTTTTTTTTACTAGAAGACCTGCAAATAGGTTTGGAAAAAAAATATATTAGGCACATATACCTATTTCATTTATTATTATATTTATTATATATATTATTATTATAATTATATATATATATATAATATTATCTCAAATGGTTAGTATTTTACTATTCTCTATATAAATTCAAAATAGTGTTCTTTTTATTTTATTGGTGCTAGGAATGCGATTGAACTTGAATGTCTCCGTCACTTCTTCTTGTAAATTTTTAGAAGCAAAACAAATTATATTAGTAACATTATGAAAATAGTATAAAATAATTATAAATGTTTGGGGTATTACATCCTCCCCCACTAAATAAAATTTCGTTCCCAAAATTTACTTACTCGTTTCCCTGTAAAAGTCCGGATATTTGGCTAAAATCTCGTCCTCACGTTCCCATGTTGCTATTCTCTACCGTGCCTACTCCATTGTACTAGTATTAAAGGTATCTCTCGATTTCTAAGTTTTGAGCCTTTCTTACTAAAATGCTCATCGGTATCTCTTTGTAGGTCAAGTTCTCATTAACTTCCAGATCTTTAAAATCAATCACGTGGCTTGGATCTGCAATATACTTCCGAAGCATTGATACATGAAACACATTATGAACTGAAGATAGTTCAGGTGACAAGGCCAATCTATAAGCCACATTTCCAACTTTCTCTAATATTTCGAATGGTCCAACATACCTTGGCTTCAATTTTCCTCCTTTTCCGAATCTTATCAACCCTTTAATTGGTGCAATTCTAAGAAATACTTTTTCTCCAACTTCAAACTGTAAATCCTTCCTCCGTATATGATAGGCTATCGCCTGCCTACCAAAATAAATTATATTTCCGACTCCCACTAATATTTAGTATAATAGCAAGTACGGGTCGAACCCAAGAGAATATAATGAATTTTAATTAAATCTAAGTGTTCAAAACGATTAAAATAAATAGGGTGGGTTTTGTTTGTTGAGAATTGAAAGTAAGACAAGTAATAAATCAACTCAATATTTAAATAACAACGATGATGAAAATAAATTATAAACTTAACCAATTGATAAAAGCATACTTTAGGATGTCGATCTCCTCCCGTTTACTAAATTAATTAATTATACGAATTAAACATCTAGCCTAATATGCAAACTCAAATCTCTATATTGACGGTACGACCAATCAATCCGAATGTTCTTATGTTCAACAACTAGGGTACGACCACTAAATTGAACTATCTACGACTCGTAGATGCATTAAAACTCTAAACATAGGATTACTAGGCTACAAAATCCGTCTAGGTATCATACAACCTAGATTCTATTACACCTAGAGGGAATAATCTCTATTTGTTACTCAATTCAATTCCTACATGACACGACCCACCTTACAAAATTATAAAAATTGCATATTTTTTCCACATAAAATATTTATAACCAAAATCATCACACCAGTTCAACATACGTAACTGGTTTCTGACACCACCTCAATCCAGACAAACTCGTGACAATACTTATTATATTACATAACAGAATATCTGCGGAAACAAAATAAACCCACGGCCTAGCCCAACAGGTCGTCATCTATGTACATCCGCTCAAAACCCTGTAGGAGCTCCACAGCTTGTACATCAACATCATAAAACTCAATCATCAACAGGCTCACCTACAATGCATAAACTAGTGAGACAAAAATCTGAGTGAGTAGCAATCATGTATGCCAGTGCATGAAAATGCATTTAGTTTTCTATCGCCTATTTTCTAGTCTTTCTAATTGGTCTCTTTTATTTTGAAAATTGTTCACGTTGCGGGATCCCCACAACACACTTATGATATGCACCCCAAATGAGCACAATAGACACACTTTGTGTCGGATCGATTTCGATCCTTGAATAAAATATCGAGAACGATTTTTTCGAATCCTGGCAAAGTGTTGGGGACGATTTTTCCAAACCCCAAATAAAGTACTGAGAATGATTTTTCTGAACTTAGAATAAAGTGTCGGGAATGATTTTTCCAAACCCTAACAGAGATGCATATATAGTGGCCGCACACACCATTAGTATCTTATTAATTTTGGGGAAAACATTTTTCATGTTTATGCATGGTTTGCAACCAGAACAGTTAAATATGCATTATAAATCATTTACAATATCAATATCAACATTTAATCATAAATAAAGCAACAACTTAACTTCAATTCACACAGATCCACTTCTGGAATAACAACTTCACCTCAATCACATAGATCAATTTATAGAATAACCACTTCACCTTGGATCACACGGATCCCTTTTTTTAGAGTAACAACCTCATCTCGAATCACACAGATCTTATAAACAATATCTTCTCAGATCATACAGATATATATTCAACAGTTTCCGATCACACAGATCTATATAGGACAATGATATTATCTCAAATCACATAATTCCACAACTTGTATTGCAAATTTATCAAAAATAATTTACAAATAATATTATTGAATATGAATCATACTTTCCTTTATCACATAAATTCACAGCTTGCATCACAAATTAATTCCAAATAATTCATAATGTAATTAAACTAATCACAAATAATTCACACATAACATGTTTATGCACTGTAGTTGGACTTCTACTTACCTGAACTCTGACAATAATATACACCTAATGAAGAACGGTAGTTAATCCCTTCCTTTCCGTTTCGACACGGCCCTCTCTTCTTTTCTTTCTCTCTCTTTTTTTTCTTCGCTGATCATGTGATTCACAAATTGGGGGTAATCCCCACATACCAAGCCTATGTATATATATGGAAATAGGAGGGGGTAAAGCGATGAAGCACCGCCCCCACCAACCAATCATCTATTCTTTTTTTATTTTTTTTGTTTTATTTTTTTAAGCATACGTGGTCAATTTCTAACCAAAATAAAGTTTTGGTTGTCAATTAACCACGCAGTAATGTTGTGGACGCTTGGCAAACTTACCTACCTCTTTTTATTATTATTATTATTATTATTATTATTATTATTATTATTATCTATTCTTGATTTACGTGCAATACTTAATAGCTAAGATATGACACATACGTGTACATTTTCTTACCACTATTATTATTACGCGAACACGTGTCATACTTAATAATTAAGAAATAATATATTTATACACATAAAATAATTTACTCATATATCCATATTAATGCACGTAAATATTTATGCACACATATATTCACATATTGTCACCATTTTATCACAAATGTCTCAAGTAAAATGTAAAGATAAATAAAATGTAGAAATAATTTGCCACATAATTGACACATTATTTTCACATAAATGTCACATAATTATCACATAATTATAAAATGCACATAACACAAATTAAATTATATTGGCACATGAGTAGTGAGAAGCTCGGGTATCACACTACAACAATTACGGATTATAGTTCATGGAATAACATTAAGTGATAAAATAATTAAATTAGTTGATTAGACCAAAATAATTATAAAATTACTATAAGGAATATCAAAGCATGTAATAAAATAAACTTGCACACAAGATTCAATGAAAAACACTTAATAATAAAATTAATAATTCTACGGGAGGTTCACGGATCCAAAACTAGAGAAGGAGATTAGCCCCGCATGTTCATAACAAAAAGAAAATTAAAATTAAATAACCGATAAATCTTGATTGCTCTTTAATTCACGCTCAAAATCTGCTTTTTTGAGAGGGAGAGATGCTGCTTCTGCTTCTCTTCTAGTAATTCACGTTAATCTGCCCTTGGAATTCACGTGTAATCTCCTGCCAAAACCGTGTGTGTCTCCTCATGTAGCAGCCCCAAAAATAAATAATATATGTCCCTTCTTTTGTTTGATCTCTTTCCTAATTTACTTCTTCCAAAAATTTCTCCAAATCTCTTCTTTTGTTTCTAAAAAATACCGTGTCTTGATCCCCAAAAATAACATGTGGAGTGACCCAAATAAATCTGTGATCCTCTCAACCAACCTTCCTTATTTATTCTGAATTTTCTTCCACAAAACTGCCTGTTTTACATCAATTTATAACATTAAATCTTCAATTAACCAAAGACAAGATAAGTCAATTTAGCACCCAAATTAGCACACAAGTCAATCAATTAAACATGAATTTAAACCAAATAATTATGCTAAAATATGACTTATCAAATCTCCCCACACCTAAACTTTGCTTGTCCTCAAGCAAACCAAAATCATAGAGAATAGAAAACAAAAAAACTCCACCTTCCAAGGCAAATGAAAGTCACACACCTCAAGAGAAAAGTAACCAATGAGCATTCGGAACTAATATGAAAAATGACTCTTCACTCAAAGTTTGCAACTTTCATGCCATCAAACCTTTTCAAAATTCCATGGCCTCACAAAGATTCACTCAATAACACTCAAGTATATGATTTAGGTAGCAAGGTTACTCAAAAATTGAAAAGAACAGTCATTACCATAGGCTTGTTCGCAAATCAAATCTCCACCCATTTTGGACGGATCATGTTCAATAATCAAAGGGTCTTTGATAGGGTTGTAATGGGGCTTAAGGTTAGGGTAAAGTAAAAGAGGGTAAGAATGGCTAAATACTTCACTTTACAACATGTGATCTCTACAAATCAAACATCCATCATCATCCCCAAATTTTCCTTCCGAAACATCATTTTTCTTGCACCTAAAACCTCCCCACACCTGCTCCTTTTCACAATTTGGAATATCAGGCGTAACACTTAAATTTCAGCAATTCCTTTTTCCTTTCTTTTTTTTTTCAAGAATTTTTTCTTGCTTTTTTTTTCAACCATCTATTCCCCTTCAACCTTTTTTTTTTTTCCTTTTTCTCCTTCTCCAATTTTTTATCAACTCCTCCTTCATCGTCAATTCAACCATAACGTACTTCCACAAGATCACACATTGCAAAGTAATGAAGGGTCCAAATGGAAGAGTCAAAGAAAGAAATGGGAATTCAGGGTTCATTTATGTACACATAATTCAAAGAAAAAAGGTTTAGGCTCAACGTGGCTTCCCTAAAGTTTTAATAATTAGGTGGAATAATTTAAGTCAAGAGGGTTAAACCTAAGTGCCCTCATCATTTTATCACACACAACCAATCACATGATCTTGAAATGCATTCAAAAGAGCAAGTTCTAGAATGAACAATTCAAATTCAATGCACTCATGAAAGAAATTCAATAGAGCTTATAGATGATAGCTCGTTAAGGCTCAAAAGCTCACAAAAATTGGGTATAATTTGCCATGAAATCCGAAAAAAATCAGCCATTACAATCACAAAATTTTTTTGCAAAGAGTATCAAGTTTCAATAGCTCCTCAACATCATTGTCACCCCCTCAATCATGCATCACCCTCATTCCCTCAAAAGATTTTATTCCTCAATTTTCCAAACTACACATCAACATACAATTCAGAGGACAACAAGAACAAGACATGGGATAAGAAATTTAGCAATAATACTCATCCAACATCACAACTCTACCACAATCATGCAAATTCATATCTTCCCCCACACCTAAACGCTTGCTTGTCCCCAAGCGAAAGCAAGTACAAAAGAAAAATTGAATATGAACATGGGTAGAATACACCTGATTTTATTGCTGGGACGAACTCTGACCACTAGCGGCGGCGGCAACGGGCTGCATGGCTTAAGATTGAACAATCAGACAATTTATTAAAATAAAAATAAAATAAGAAAATTGGGTTGCCTCCAATAAGCGCCTTTTTTTATTGTCGTTGGCTCGACTTAGGTAAGGTGTTTAGTCATCAATTGTAGACCACGTCCTCCAACTCCATTCGGTCGACCTCAACAGTGCAAAACCCTTTATGATATTCCTTGAGTTCATGGTTTGGCCCCAAGAAAGAGGACTTCAAGTGTTCGGGGAACACTTTCAACTCTAACTTTGGCACTTCACCAAGATTTTCTTTTCTCAATTTTTTCTCATGCTCTATCATGCTTCCATTTGCAATGATGGTGTCAAAGTTATACCTGCGAGTTAGTTCAAAATAATCCTGCACCAAAGGCTCAACAACACTCAAAGCAAAAACTGAATTAACGTCTTTATGAAACTTCACAGGCACTTTAACAGAGGCTACATCTAAGGTGCTCATTTTATGAAAAGAATTGTACAAAGCACTAACATAGTGATTCAGCTCCTCTTTATCTAATCTTTCAACATCCTCCTTCATCATTCCATGATTAATTACTGTGTCTAATGCATCCCTACTAGTGAGTTCGAAGTGTTCCTGGATAATAGGCTCAATAGTACTCACAACAGAAAGTAGGGTAGCATTATCAGGATATTTCATAGCATCATATATGTTAAATTTAATGATATGCCTATCAAATTCCATCGTGAGAGTACCTTCACCCACATCTATTTTAGTGCATGAAGTGTTGAGGAATGGTCTCCCCAAAAAATTGGAGTGGAATTCGATGGGTGTTCATTCATTTCTAACACATGAAAATCAGCAGGGAATACGAGCTTGTCTACCTGAACAAGAACATCCTCAATGACTCCATCTGGGTATGCCTGGCTTCGATCAGCAAGTTGGATGACAACTCCAGTATTTTTCAATTCTCCCACACCCAGCTTTTCAAATACCGATCGAGGCATCACATTAATGGAAGCCCCAAGATCTAACATGACTCTTTCCACCTTAAAACTCCCGATCTTACAAGGTACCATAAATATGCCAGGATCCTTGTGCTTCTGGGGTAACATTTGGTGGAAGACATTTGAAATGTTTTCTCCCATCACCACTTTTTCATCACCCTTCAACTTCTTTTTGTTGGTACACAACTCCTTCAAGAACTTGGCGTCTCTCAGAATTTGCTTAATCGCCTCAATGAGAGGTAAGTTGATCTCCACTTTCCAAAACACCTCAAGTACTTGTTTATCCTTTTCAATGGTGTCTGGCTTCCTAAACATGCTTGGAAAAGGTAAATGGTTAATATTAAAAGGAATATGGTCAGAAATTTTAACCTGATTTTTTTTCAGACCATCTGACACTGAAGGGTTCAGTGTCAGTTGTACGTTTTTGCATATCAGATTTTTTCACCCCAAACTGATCAGTCTGATCCTCTACTGTTCCAGCAGGCTCTTCATCATCTCTTTCCACTTCTTGGTCAAGCTTTTTGGGTGATTCAACCTCCTCCAACTGTTTCTCACTCCGCAGTGTAATAGCACTCACATTCTTAGGATTAACCTCCATTTGTGAAGGCAACTTACCACTGTTTTGAGCCTGCATCTGACCTACAGTTGTAGCTAATTGGGTTACTTGATTTTCCAAGTTCCGGATTGACAATTGAGTTGGCATCTTCAAGTTCTGAATGGATGAATGTGTCATCTCATGAAATTTGAGGTTGCTGGCAGCCAACTCTTTCATCATCTCCTCAAATGAAGCTCCAGAACTAGAATCACCTTGTTGGCGATTTCCACCATCTTGAGGGTAATTTTGTTGCCTATTCACCACTCTCTGCTCTTGAAACTGTTGTGGCTCCTTATTTCCTCCTTGTCCACTTTCATACCTGAGATTGGGATGATCTCTCCAACCCTGATTGTAGGTTTGAGAGAAGGGATCATAGGGTCGCCCCATGGCGTTTACTTGTTCCTCACTAGGTGTAACCCTGCAATCAAGATTAGAATGATCATTAGTTAATCAATATTGACAAGATGGAGGGTTTGCCCATTTTCCTTTAGCAAGATTCTCCACAGCTATTGTCAACTTGTTTAAAGTTTCCTCCAACTTAGAATCATGGACCTCTTTTACTTCTCTAACCGATGGATCACGTGTGCCAAACTGTTGAGTGTTAACAGCCATGCTAGCAATCAAGTCTCTAGCAGCCGTAGGTATTTTCATCATAAAAGCTCCTCCACTAGCTGCATCAAGCAGGTTTCGATCCATGATCGACAACCCTTCATAGAAGTATTGCAATAGCAACTGGTCGCTTATTTGATGCTGGGGGCATGCTGATGTGAGGCTTTTAAACCTCTCTCAATACTCATGTAAACTCTCCCCTTGCATCTGACGAGCTCCAGATATCTCTTTACGCAAGACAACAACTCTAGTGGCTGGAAAGTAAGTTTGGAGAAAAAGTTTCTCCATTTCAGCCCACGTATTTATCGATCCGGGAGGGAGATAATACAGTCAATCCTTCGCCATGTCCTTCACTGCAAAGGGAAATGCCCTAAGCTTGACCATTTCCTCCGTCACTCCGGTTGGTTTCATGCTCATGCATACAACCGAGAACTCCTTCAAGAACTTGTGAGGATTTTCACCTGAAAGACCATGGAAAGCAGGAAGTAAGTGAATCAATCCCGATTTCAATTCAAATGCAGTATTATCAGTAATCGCAGAAGAGTTAATGCATAATGGCTGATGGACTACGTCCGGATTTGCCAATTTATTCAAAGTTTTTTCCTCATTTCCAGCTCTGTTTTCCTCTCCCGAATCAGAGTCTGCAGTATCTTCTTCCTCTAAATTAGAAAATTCAGAGTACTCCTCTCCAAGTTGAAGTGGATCAGCTGCAAGTTCAAGTTCGGTAAGGTTTTCTGCAGTTTCGTCAATGGACGAACTTGTTTCCTTCTTCTTCCGGGACTCCTTTCTCATCCTCCGGGTAGTTCTCTCGATTTCTGGTATGTATTCAAGATATTTTTTACCTGAAGATTGAGTAATCATTCACAGAAAAAATTTCGAAAACAGGGGCCTTCTGACACTGAAGGGTTCAGTGTCAGTGTGACCGAAAATTTTGAAAATTCCAGAAAAATTCAAAAAAATTTCAGAACCTGTAAAAATGCAAAAAAATATCAGAAACACAAAATTTTAATAAAATTAAATTTTACTCCCCGAGCAAATGGCACCAAATTTGATAGATTGTCGTCTGCCTACCAAAATAAATTATATTTCCGACTCCCACTAATATTTAGTATAATGGCAAGTACGGGTCGAACCCAAGAGAATATAATGAATTTTAATTAAATCTAAGTGTTCAAAATGACTAAAATAAATAGGGTGGGTTTTGTTTGTTGCGAATTGAAAGTAAGACAAGTAATAAATCAACTATATTTAAATAACAACGATGATGAAAATAAATTATAAACTTAATCAATTGATAAAAGCCTAGTTTAGGATGTCAATCCCCTCCCGTTTACAAAATTTATTAATTATACGAATTAAACATCTAGCCTAATGTGCAAACTCAAATCCCTAGATTGACGGTACAACCAATCAATCTGAATGTTCATACGTTCATCAACTAGGGTACGACCACTAAATTGAACTATCTACGAGTGACCCTATGGATTCGAACTCGTAGATGCATTAAAACTCTAAATATAGGATTACTAGGCTACGAAATTTGGCTAGGTATCATACAACCTGAATTCTATTACACCTAGAGAGAATAATCTCTATTTGTTACTCAATCCAATTCCTACAATAATTATGGATTATAGTTCATGGAATAACATTAAGTGATAAAATAATTAAATTAGTTGATCAGGCCAAAATAATTATTAAATTATTATAAGGAACATCAAATCATGTAATAAAATAAACTTGCACACAAGATTCAATAAAAATATTTAATAATTAAATTAATAATTCTACGGGAGGTTCACGGATCCTAAACTAGAGAAGGAGATTAGCTCCGCATGTTCATAACAAAAAGAGAATTAAAATTAAATAACCGATAAATCTTGATTGCTCTTTAATTCACGCTCAAAATCTGCTTTTTTGAGAGGGAGAGACGCTGCTTCAGCTTCTCTTCTAGTAAGTCACGTTAATCTGCCCTTGGAATTCACGTGTAATCTCCTATCAAAATCATGTGTATCTCCTCATGTAGCAGCCCCAAAAATAAATAATATATGTCCCTTCTTTTGTTTGATCTCTTTCCTAATTTACTTCTTCCAAAAATATCTCCAAATCTCTTCTTTTGTTTCTAAAAAATACTGTGTCTTGATCCCCAAAAATAATGTGTGGAGTGGCCCAAATAAATCTGTGATCCTCTCAACCAACCTTCTTATTTATTCTGAATTTCTTTCCACAAATTAGCCTGTTTTACATCAATTTATAACATTAAAGCTTCAATTAACCAAAGACAAGATAAGTCAATTTAGCACCAAAATTAGCACACAAGTCAATCAATTAAACATGAATTTCAACCAAATAATTATGCTAAAATATGACTTATCAGTATATTAGCGTAAGATTTTTGTCGGTCTTGTACTGTTTTGATTCTTTCTCGCACTGTAGTGATCACTTCTACCGATTTCTCTACCAATTTAGTACCTAAAATTTTTTGATCTCCAACTTCGTCCCATATAATTGGTGAGCGACATCTTTTTCCATGTAGTGCTTTAAAATGTGCCATAATAATAGTATCCTGGTAGTTGTTGTTGTAAGCGAACTTTACTAATGAAAGGTGAGTTTCACAGTCTTCCTCAAAGTCTAAGGTATAAGCTCGGAGCATATCTTCTAACGTTTGGATTGTCCTCTCGGATTAACCATCTGTTTGTGGGTGATAGGCAGTACTGAACTTGAGTTATGTCCCCATTGCCTTCTGCAAACTTCTCCAAATTTTTGAAGTGAAACGTGTATCTCGATCGGATACTATTGATATTGGTATTCCATGCAACCTCACGATTTTTTCAATGTACAACTGATCAAGATGATCCATAGTGAATGTCATCCGCACTGGGATAAAATGACTTATTTTGGTGAGTCGATGGACAATTACCCAGATAACATCATGATTTTTGGTGAATTTTGGCAATCCAGTTACAAAATCCATTGTAATATGTTTTCATTTTCACTCAGGGATTTCGAGTGGTTGGAGCAATCCAGAAGGTCATTGGTGTTAGAGCCGTCAACATGGACCAGCGGGACGGGACGTGCAAAAACCTACCTCAACCCGTCATTTAGCAGGATTAGGCGGGGCGGGCCTAGGCGGGTTGTGGGCTAGAAATGTTCGGCGCAACCCATCCAAAGGCGGATCGCGAGCTATGGCGGGCCAAACCACTAATTTTTTTCTTTTTTCGTTTTAATTTGGGATGATATTATTAAAATGAAATACCAAAATAATGGTGCAAAATACTACAATATCAACAAGACAATTAAAACATAAACATAATTCCTATAGAATCTGCATTTTTACCAACTCATCTCTTCACAAAAAAGCTCCAAACATTTGGAAATTCCCTCGACTTATATTTACCACTTGAGTTCATATTTCTAATATCATATATATTATTACTTTGATTCAAATCGGCAAACTCCATAATTTTTTTCTTCTAATCTGCAAGAATATAAATACAAATACAAATATTAATTACCCCCAAGCAAAATAATTACCTAAACATAATCAAAAAATTTTCTTCAAATTTTCAATCTAAATCAATAATTAAAAGAAGAACATGTTTAAAGCAGTAAACTTTTGTAAAGCAAAATACACGAAAGATAAACTTTAGACATTTCTCTCGAGTTTGACATGTGGCGGGCTTAGGCGGGGCGGGGCGGGACGGACCAAACCCGCCTCAACCCGCCATTTGGCGGGCTTAGGCGGTGCGAGTCTAGGTGGGTTGCGGGCTAGAAATGCTCGGCCCAACCCACCAATTATATAGGCGGGTGCGGTTCAGCCTGGTGAGCCCAGTCCATTTTGACGGCTCTAGTTGGTGTTCAACTTTAACTTGTTGACATGTTAGACATTGTCTCACAAACTGTGCAATACTCCTTTTCATCCTTCTCCACCAAAAATTTTTCTTCAAGTTTTTGTACATCTTGGTTTCTCCTGGATGTACAGTGTATGGTGTGTTGTGAGCATCAGTGAGGATCGCCTTCTGTAATTCTTCATTATTAGGTATGCACACTATTCCTTCGTACACTAAAACTTCATCAGTGGTTATAGAAAATCCTTGAACACCTTCTACTGCAACTTTCCCTTTTATTTTGTTCAGAAAAACATCATCCCTCTATGCTTCCTTTATATGGTTATTCAAGGTAGGCTGTACTGTTAAAGTTATGACTATAATCGAGGTACAGTATGGCCTAACAAAGTGCAAATTTAATTTCGAGAATTCCTGAACCAATGATCTTTGCTTCGTAGGTATCATAGTAAATTATCCCTCATGCTTCCGACTAAGAGCATCTGCCATAACATTTGCCTTCCCTGGGTGATAAAGTATTTCGCAATCATAATCTTTTACTATTTCGAGCCACCTTCTCTGTCGCATATTTAGTTCTTTTTGGGTGAAGAAGTATTTCAAACTTTTGTAATCCGAGTAGATTTGACATTTTTCCCCGTAAAGGTAGTGACACAATAACTTTAACGCATGCACAACTGCAGCTAATTCAAGGTCATGAGTTGGATAATTCACTTCATACTGTTTTAATTGTCTTGAGGCATATGCCACAACCTTCCCGTGTTGCATTAGCACACATCCTAAGCCTGATTTTGAAGCATCTGTGTAAATTACAAACCCTTCAGTTCCATCTGAAATGGTTAAAATTGGTGCTGATACCAATCTTCGTTTCAGCTCTTGGAAATTATCTTCACACTTCTGGGACCAGATGAACTTCTCATTTTTCTTTGTAAGTTGAGTTAGTGGTTTTGCAATTCTAGAGAAATCTTGGATGAATCTCCGGTAGCAACCCACTAATCCTAGAAAACTCCGTACTTCATTTATATTCGAGGGAGCATTCCAGTTTAGCACTGCTTCCACCTTTGCTGGCTCAACTTCAATCCCTTTAGAAGAGATGATGTGGCCAAGAAAGATAACTCGATCAATCCAAAATTCACATTTACTGAATTTGGAGTAGAGTTTCTCTTTCCTTATTGTTTCCATTACGATTTTGAGATGTTATTCATGTTGTTTATCATTTTCTGAGTAGACAAGAATATCAGTAATAACACAATGACAAAACAATCAAGGTACTGATGAAAGACTCGATTCATCAGATCTATGAAGACTGCTGGCGCATTGGTTACTCCAAATGGTATTACAGTGAATTCATAATGGCCATATCGAGTCGTGAACACTGTTTTGGGGATGTAATTTTCCTTGACTTTTAATTGATGGTATCTGAACCTTTTGTCAATTTTTGAGAAAACGGATGCATTTCTCAATTGATCAAAAAGGTCTTCGATACGTGGCAAGGGGTATTTATTCTTTATAGTTAGGCGATTCAGTTCTCGATAATCAATGCACATCCTTAATGATCCATCATTTTTCTTTACAAACAGTACAGGAGCCCCCCAAGGAGATACACTAGATCTGATCAATTTTTTTTTATCAATAAGCTCTTGTAACTGTTCCTTCAATTCTTGCAATTCTTTTGGTGACATTCTATATGGGGCCTTTGAAACCGGTGCATCGCCAGGAATAACATCGATGGTGAATTCTATCTGGCAATCGGGAGGTATTCCAGGTAGTTCTTCAGGGAATACATCAAGGAAATCCTTAATGATTTGCACCTTATTTGGTGGGTTGTCGTCTTCTTTTTCCTTTGTGATGTTCACAAAATATCATTGTCATTCTCCCTTTCATAGCATTTTCATGGCTTTCATTGAGGATGTGATTTTCACTTCTGGACGTGGCCTTCTCTCATTTCTAACTTTATATTTCGCTCTGCACAACATATGTTGGCCTTATACTTACCTAACCAATCTATTCCCAAAATGACATCAAAATTTTTTATTTCAAGGATATAGAGGTCAGCATCAAGTATATGTTCATTCACTTCTAATTTAACACCTTTCAACATATTTTTTACTCTTATATTTCCCTAGAAGCAACACCTACATCCATTATTACTTCAACATTTCCTTTGATCCCTAGTTTTCTTATAAATCTTTCAGATATAAAGGAGTGGAATGCACCAGTATCGAGTAAAACACATGTTGGCATGTTAGATATCGTAACATACCTGTCATTATTTCATGCCCCTCCGGATTTTCTTCTTCAACGATTGCGTTTATTGTGCCTTTCCCTTCAAATTTTGAGCACGTTCATTCCCTTATTGTTGTCTTGGTTTCACATCATTCCTCTTCAGCGGTTGCCACGCCTGTATAGGCATCGGCTCTTAACTGGTTCCTCCAATTGGTCCACCGTTGTTGATCCTTGTGCATTCATTAGCTCTATGTCCTCTTTGGTTATATCTGTAACATACGTCCTTCCACGCCAAGCATTCTCCCTGATGCATACATTTATAAGTGGGACATGGTAGTATCTTAGCCAGATTGGGCCTTGTGGTTATTGCCATTTGGTTTCTCTTCATAAAGGAACCTGGCCTATTCCTTTCATACGCTTGCCTCTTCCTTTTGATCGATGTTTCTTGAGGTTTTTGATTATATTTAAACTCTTGACAAATAGAGATAGTCAATGCCCTTTCGAACGCTTCTCGAAAAACTATCAATTTCAATCCGGAAATGATTCTCCCAATTTTCGGGTGTAGTCCCCTTTCAAACCATCTTATCTTTTTCTCATCTGTGTCCATGAGCTGTGAAGCATACTTTGATAGGTTGTTGAATCTACGTTCGTACTCAGTTACGAAAGTAGTTTCTTGACGTAGGTTGATGAATTCAATTTCTTTTTGATCACAAAGAGCTAGTGGAAAGTATCGGTTAATCATAATCCCCTTGAAATCGTTCCAAGTTAAAACTTGCCTCGTCTCCTCACTCATAGTGCGTTCGTGTGAGTCCCACCATTGGCCAGCATCTTCAACTAGTTAGAAAATAGTGCAAGAAACCTTTTGTGCTTCGGTTAGCTCTATGTGTTTGAATATTCGGTCCATTTCTGTGATCCATTCTTTGGTGGCCAATAGTCTTTCCTTTCTTCGAAATGAGACCTAGAATGGATCATAGAAATGGACCGAATTTTCAAACACATGGAGCTAACCGAAGCACAAAATGTTTCTTGCGTTGTTTTTCTACTAGCTGAAGATGGTGGCTAATGGTGGGACTCGCACGAACGCACTATGAGTGAGGAGGCGAGGCAAGTTTTAACTTGGAACGATTTCAAGGGGATTATGATGAACCGATACTTTCCAAAATCTCTTTCTGATCAAAAAGAAATTGAATTCATCAACCTGCGTCAAGGAATTACTTCCGTAACTGAGTACGAACGCAGATTCAATAACCTATCAAAGTATGCTCCACAGCTCGTGGACACAGATGAGAAAAAGGCAAGAAAGTTTGAAAGGGGACAACGCCCGAAAATTGGGGGAATCATTTATGGATTGAAATTGATAGTTTTTCGAGAAGTGTTCGAAAGGGCATTGACTATCTCTATTTGTCAAGGGTTTTGAATACAATAAAAAACCACAAGAAACATCGATCAAAAGGAAGAGGCAAGCGTATTCCTCTATGAAGAGAAACCAAATGACAATAACCACAAGGCACAAACTGGCTAAGATACTGAATGTCCCACTTGTAAACGTATGCATCAGGGAGAATGCTTGGCGTGGAAGGATGTATGTTACAGATGTAACCAAAGAGGACATAAAGCTAATGAATGCACAAGGATCAACAATGGTGGACCAATTGGAGGAACCAGTGAAGCGTCGATGCCTATACAGGTGTGGCAACCATCGAAGAGGATGATGTGATACCAAGACTACAAAAAGGGAATGAACATGCTCAAATTTTGAAGGAAAAGGCACAACTGAATGCATTCGTCGAAGAAGAAAATCCAGAGGGGTACGAAACAATGATAAGTATGTTAACGATATCTAACATGCCAACATGTGTTTTATTCGATACTGGTGCATCACACTCCTTTATATTTGAAAGATTTATAAGAAAACTAGGGATCAAGGGAAATGTGAAAGTGACAATGGATGTAGGTGTTGCTTCTGGGAAAATATAAGAGAAAACAATATGTTGAAAGGTGTTAAATTAGAAGTGAATGAGCACATACTTGGTGCTGACCTCTATATCCTTGAAATGAAAAATTTTGATGTCATTTTGGGAATAGATTGGTTGGGTAAGTATAAGGCAAACATATGTTGTGCAGAACGAAATATAAAGTTAGAAACAAGAGAAGGCCAAGAATTCATATTCTATGGTACCAGACAATGTCCAGAAGTGAAAATCATATCATCAATGAAAGCCATGAAAATGCTACGGAAGGGAGAATGCCAAGGATATTTGGTGAACATCACCAAGGAAAAAGAAGATGACAACCCACCAAATAAGGTGCCAATCATTAAGGATTTCCTTGATATATTCCCTGAAGAACTACCTGGAATACCTCTCGATCGCTAGATAGAATTCACCATCGATGTTATTATTGGCGCTGCACCGGTTTTAAAGGCCCCATATAGAATATTACTAAAGGAATTGCATGAATTGAAGGAACAATTACAAGAGTTTATTGATAAAAAAATTGATTAGACTTAGTGTATCTCCTTGGGGGCTCCTGTACTGTTTGTAAAGAAAAATTATGGATCATTAAGTATGTGCATTGATTAACGAGAACTGAATCGCCTAACTATAAAGAATAAATACCCTTTGCCACGTATCGAAGACCTTTTTGATCAATTGAGAAATGCATCCGTTTTATCAAAAATTGACCTAAGGTCTAGATACCATCAATTAAAAGTCAAGGAAAGTGACATCCCCAAAATAACGTTCAGGACTCGATATGGCCATTATGAATTCACTGTAATGCCATTTGGAGTAACCAATGCGCGAGCTGTATTTATGGATCTGATGAATCAAGTCTTTCATCATTACATTTACTGTTTTGTCATTATGTTTATTGATGATATTCTTGTCTACTCAGAAAATGAGAAACAACATGACGAAAATCTCAAAATTGTGATGGAAACAATGAGGGAAGAGAAACTCTACGCCAAATTCAGTAAATGTGAATTTTGGATTGATCGAGTTATCTTTCTGGGCCACATCATCTCTTCTAAAGTGATTAAAGTTGACCCAGCAAGGGTGAATGCTAAAATGGAAGGCTTCCTCGAATATAAATGAAGTATGGAGTTTTCTACGGTTAGCGGATTATTACCGGAGATTCATTCAAGATTTCTCTAGAATTGCAAAACCACTAACTAAACTTACAAAGAAAAATGAGAAGTTCATTTGGTCCCAGAAGTGTGAAGATAATTTCCAAGAGCTGAAACGAAGATTGGTATCAGCACTAATTTTAACCACTTCAGATGGAACTGAAGGGTTTGTAATTTACACAGATGCTTCAAAATCAGGCTTAGGATGTGTGCTAATGTAACACGGGAAGGTTGTGGCATATGCCTCAAGACAATTAAAACAGTATGAAGTGAATTATCCAACTCATGACCTTGAATTAGCTGCAGTTGTGCATGCGTTAAAGTTATTGTCACTACCTTTACGGGGAAAAATATCAAATCTACTCGGATTACAAAAGTTTGAAATACTTCTTCACCCAAAAAGAACTAAATATGCGACAGAGAAGGTGGCTCGAAATAGTAAAAGATTATGATTGCGAAATACTTTATCACCCAGGGAAGGCAAATGTTGTGGCAGATGCTCTTAGTCAGAAGCATGAGGGATAATTTACTATGATACCTACGAAGCAAAGATCATTGGTTCAGGAATTCTCGAAATTAAATTTGCACTTCGTTAGGCCATACTGTACCTCGATTATAGTTACAACTTTAACAGTACAGCCTACCTTGAGAGACCGCTTAAAGGAAGCACATAGAGATGATATTTTTCTGAACAAAATAAAAGGGAAAGTTGTGGTAGAAGGTGTTCAAGGATTTTCTATAACCACTAATGAAGTTTTAGTGTACGAAAGAAGAGTATGCGTACCCAATAACCAAGAATTACATAAGGCAATCCTCACTGAAGCTCACAACATACCGTACACTGGACATCCAGGAGAAACCAAGATGTACAAAGACTTGAAGAAAAATTTTTGGTGGAGAGAGATGAAAAGGAGTATTGCACAGTTTGTGAGACAATGTCTAACATGTTAGCAAGTTGAACACCAACGACCTTCTAGATTGCTCCAACCACTCGAGTTCCCTGAGTGGAAATGAGAACATATTACAATGGATTTTGTAACTGGATTGCCAAAATCCAGAAAAAATCATGATGCAATCTGGGTAATTGTCGATCGACTCACCAAAGTAAGTCACTTTATCCCAATACAGATGACATTCACTATGGATCATCTTGCTCAGTTGTACATTGAAGAAATTGAAAGATTACATGGAATGCCAGTATCAATAGTATCCGATCGAGATACGCGTTTTACTTCAAAATTTTGGAGAAGTTTGCAGAAGGCAATGGGGACGGAACTCAAGTTCAGTACTACCTATCACCCACGAACAAATGGTCAATCCGAGAGGACAATCCAAACATTAGAAGATATGCTCCGAGCTTGTGCCTTAGACTTTGAGGAAGACTGGGAAACTCACCTTTCATTAGTAGAGTTTGCTTACAACAACAACTATCAGGCTACTATTCGAATAACACCTTTTGAAGCACTATATGGAAAAAGATGTCGCTCACCAATTATATGGGACGAAGTTGGAGTTTGAAAAATATTAGGTCCTAAATTGGTAGAGAAATCGGTAGAAGTGATCACAGTGCGAGAAAGAATCAAAGCAGCACAAGACCGACAAAAATCTTACGCCGATATACGGAGGAAGGATTTGCAGTTTGAAGTTGGAGAAAAAGTATTTCTTAGTTGCACCAATTAAAGGGTTGATAAGATTCGGAAAAAGAGAAAAATTAAAGCCAAGGTATGTTGGACCATTCGAAATATTAGAGAAAGTTGAAAATAAGGATTATAGATTGGCCTTGTCACCTGAACTATCTTCAGTTCATAATGTGTTTCATGTATCAATGCTTCAGAAGTATATTGTAGATTCAAGCCACGTGATTGATTTTAAAGATCTGAAAGTTAATGAGAACTTGACCTACGAAGAGATACCGATGAGTATTTTAGGAAGAAAGACTCAGAAACTTAGAAATCGAGAGATACATTTAATACTAGTACAATGGAGTAGGCACGGTAGAGAAGGAGCAACTTGGGAATGTGAGGACGAGATTTTAGCCAAATATCCAGACTTTTACAAGGAAATGAGTAAGTAAATTTCAGGGACGAAATTTTATTTAGTGGGGGAGGATGTAATACCCCAAATATTTATAATTATTTTTATACTATTTCCATAATGTTACTAATATAATTTGTTTTGCTTCTAAAAATTTACAGGAAGAAGTGACGGAGACATCCAAGTTTAACCGCACTTTTAGCACCAATAAAATAAAAAGAACACTATTTTGAATTTATATAGAGAATTGTAAAATACTAACCATTTGAGATAATATTAAATATATATATATATATATAAAATAATAAATATAATATATAATAATAATAATAATAATAATAATAATAATAATAATAATAATAAATGAAATAGGTATAGGTACCTAATATATTTTTTTCCAAACCTATTTGCAGGTCTTCTAGTGAAAAAAAAATAATAATAAATGACCGGGATAAATTTTCCACATGCAGTAGAATGTAAACTAGGTGAAATTTCTTCTATAAATAGCCTTGTAATTGGCTTTAAATCAATCACCCCCTTTTGGCAGTGAATATATATATATATATATATATATATATATATATATATATATATATATATATATATATATATATATATATATATATATATATTTTGTGAGTTTTTCCATCGCCAACTTTCTTCCTTATTTTTCACAAGTCACTACTACTATTAATATCAATATTATATCATAACGTATTAGTATTATACGTATATAAATATCATTTTATGATTTAAAAGGAAGGACAAGCCTCTGACCTAATCATAAAATGATAATACAAATTTATACTAATATTATTGTTACTCTTATGCTGTTTTTATCATACTATATTGTTATCATTTTATGATTTGAAAGGAAGGTCAAGCCTCTGACCTAATCATAAAATGATAATACAAATTTTTATTATAATTACTATTACTATTATACTACTACTAATATTATTATCATCATTTTATGATATAAAAGGAAGACCGAGCCTTTGATCTTATCATAAAATAATAAAACAAAATTCTTTTCTACTTATATATATACAAAAATTTGGGTGAACGTTTTTAAATAAATCATTTGTGCTAAGTGAAGTGCTAGTAAACAAGACGTCGGATCACTCTTCCACTCAAGTTGTAACACGGTATTTTAAGTGAACCAAATGTGGGTAAAAATATTTGAAAATGGTCGGATGTTAGTGTTGGTTTGCATATGAGGTATGCTTATTTTTTCTCTTATGGTAGTGGTCGTATGGGTCATGAATTTTATGAGTGCGATTGACGAGTCGTGACAATGGTAGTAGTCGACGAGCTATGAAACATGGTAGTAACTAACTCTCGAGTTGTCATGAAAAAGAATAATTATATCATTATATATTTACTGATTAACATTCTGCCAAAATTACCCACTGAGATTTTAATCTCACATTTTCAAATAATAATTTTTCAGGTCAATAATTGGGACATCTGAACTACGACAAGATATGACATTTTCTGTGGTTCTCACTATAATTCTATATATATTTTTTTTAATAAATGCAAAGACTATGAATTTTCAAATAATGATTTCTTAATGTAATTTTTAATATATGTATGTACGTGTACATTAAATTTTAGTATTAACATTATATTATTAGGCTATTATAAAATCATTTTCAAAAATTATAAATCATATTTTTCTCCTTTAAAAATATTGAATCAAACTATTAAGTAAGTTTGTGATGATATTTTCGATTCATTAGTAGTACTTCGATTTTAAAAAAAAATTGGACTCAAGGTGCTACAGAAAATAAATTAATAAAAGAAGCAATATATAAACAACGTAAATTAATTATTTATTATTAATTTCTATCTTTTACATGCATGGAAAAATGAAACACATTGTACACTTTATAATGCTTATAGTGTTTCAATCCTAATTATCCAAATTAATTTTTACAAGAAAATAGAAATTAAAATAAGAAATTAAGAATATAGTTAATGTTGCCGTTGCCTTCTTTTTTCACCGTTAACATAAGACCTTGACTATAGAAAAATGTTTGAAGCTAAAGGAAAGTTGCATGTCCTTGTCACCCTTTTTAATTAATTAATTAATTTAATTTATTTATAATAATAATCATTTTTAATTTTTTTTTGGCACCTAAATTTTTATAGTATATGAAAAAGTAGATCTACAACGATATTTGCAACTGTAATATGAGTTCTAGAAGAAACGAAAAAACAATAACAATGTAAGAAGGCCTCATTTTTACGTTAAATAAATTAATCTCGTACCATCGTATGAACAATTAATCTTTCCGATCGTCTGTTCGAGCTCTCTTTCTTTTCTGATTCTCCGTTTCATCCTGATCATCGGAAACTGGTTGGAAAATGGATTCAACCTCCGCCGTCGACGCCTCTAATTGGAGGCTCCGGCTAGCTCCCGGCGGCGGCGACGCTTTTCTTTTCCGTGTCGCCACCGTCGGGCGGGGTTTCCTCGGCGCCGGAGGGCACTGCGTGATCGCCGGAATTCTCTGATCCGACGACGTCGGGGTTCTGAAGCCGTCGTCGTCTTCCGCCACGTGTTCTTTTTCGGATTCCCTATCGGAATTCGCCGCCTTCTCATCGGTTTTACGATCTTGGTCGTGATCGGGTGGATTTTCCGGCGTGGATGAGCTTTCTCTCTCATCTTTTTCTCTCTCATCTTCTTTGAGGGGTGTTTCATCATTAGTGCTTGACATAGTCCTCAGAAATGGAGAAAACAAGCAGACTTGTGAGCACACGAAGATAGAGAGAGTTGCAAGAATGAGAAGGGAAGTTGAGAAATTGAAATTGGAGAAGAGGTGAAAAAGTGGGGGTGTTAAATAGATATATAATTCTACATGGTGGTAATAAAATTTATGATGGAGTAAGGATTTAGAAGGGATTTAGCACAGGTGTGTGATGTAGATTTTGTGCAAAGTTGAAGAAATAAAGATGAGAGAGAAAGTAGGGTGGTGGGGAGGAGAGAGAAAGGGGGGAATATGAGATGGTGGTAGTATAAATGAAGGAGGTGGAGGCATTGACACAGTAGTATTGGCGAAGGATCCGATGTACACAAACTCTCATAATCCTATTTTGCCTTTTCTCAACAATTAAATCTGTCTCTCTCACTCTATGTCACATGTTACACACACTCGAAAACACAGCACACATACTCCACATATCCCCTTCTTGTTTTCTTCACAATACCCATTACCCCCTTAAAAGTGTACACGGAGTAACTTTCTTTTTTAATCACTTGTAATACTTAGTCACAAAATATTCATTTTATCATTGTTACGGATGCATTTTTTTTTTCTAATGAAAAAAATCATCTCACTCTTGGCGCTACAAATACTTCTAATTCAACTACGGAGTATTTACATACATAAAAATAATTGAGTGGGGCTACGGGAACACCGTGTCTCTTTACAATTTAAACTCCTAGCAATACATTGAATTAAATAAAATATGGAGAGGAAGGGTTGGGGATACGGTGTACCGGGAGCGCAGGAGATTTTGCCAAAATAATAATATTCCATCCACCTCAAACATTATCATTTTACTATTTTGAGTTGTTCATTTTAAAGGTATTAATTTTTTATTTTTAATAAAAAAATTTCACATATATTTCACCACTCATTACTAATATAACTACACACTATAAATCAATGTAACAAAACAAATGGAAATGTTTCATTTGGACAGAGGAAGTATATCTTAATACATGATAAAAAAAACAAATGAATTTCTTATTAATAGACAGAGGTAATTTGCACCAATGCTAGTTATTCATATATACTCCCTCCGTCCCTTGGTAAGAGTCTCATTTACTTTTGGGCACGTATATTAAGGAGTATTATTATTTAATGTATAGTGAGTAGTTGTATTAGTGGGTGTATGAGCCTCATGTTTTATTTGTATTAGTGGGTGGGTTCATGTGTCCAAAAAAGGAAATAAGATCATTTGGGTGTGACAACCAAAATGGTAAAATGGGAATCTTACCTAAGGACGGAGCGAGTAAAGAGTTAAAATTTACTTTTTGATTTTACGTTTTGTTTTTGTTTTTTTCTAATTTTAGTTTTATTTCACATCAATATGTAAGACTTTAAGAGATGTGTGGTGTACTAAGGGTGAGAGCAGACATGAGAGAATGAGAGGAGAGAGAATATATATTAATTGGAAAGAGAGAATTTAAAAAAAGTGGGTAAGTTATAGGAATTAATAAGGTTTGTTGGAGGGACGCAGGTAGGGGTGTGCATCGGTCGGTTCGGTTAATCGAACCGACCGAATTTCCAAAATCGAAAATCGAATCGAAATATTTTAGAAAATTAAAACCAAACTGAAATATTTCAAAACCGATGCAAACCGAATAGATTATTTCGGCCGGTTATTTCAGTTAACCGAAAACTGAATTTTTATTTTTTTTATTTTTTTATAATTAATTTTTTTTATATCATTTTATTACATTTTCATTACTTAAAAGAAATATCTTTAATTTATGTACACTATAATAATAATAATAATATTATATATATATATATATAAAATGTATATTTTATTTTATTTTTTTATAATAAAAGTGTATAAGATCTAAAGAAAACATGTAGAATAAATGAAATTATTTAAGTTTGAAGTAAATTTTGATATTAAAAATTAAATAATACTTTATTTAAGATAAAAAAAGAAAATTAATTGTTGATAATTAATATATATATATATATATATATATATATATATATATATATATATATATATATATATATATATATATATATATATATATATATATATATATATATATATATATATATATATATATATATATATATATATATATATAATTAATAAAAAGTTCGGTTCAATTTTCGGTTAACCGAACTTTCAAATTTCAAAACTGAAAACCAAACCGAACACCGAAGTTTTTTATTTTAAAAACCGTAAATCGAACCGTAAACCAAAAACCGAACCAAATTGTTTAATTTAGTTCGATTTGGTCGGTTTATTCGATTTTGTCCAAAGTTTGCACCCCTAGACGCAGGGTTACATATGGAACTAGTTCAATGAGATACTTCCTCTAGATAAAATGTAAAGCATTTTTATTAGGTGAGTGTGAAATTTTTAAATTAAAATGTATTTTGAAATTATTTGATAGAAGTAATATTTCATTTTCTGGACAGTGCAAGTTATTGTGGGAATGGCAGAAACTAAAAGTCTAAATACAATTGTGAAACGAAATGAGTATTACATCCAAATATATCTTTTATACTCGACAAAAATTTGTGTGAGATAATTTCACGAAATAAATTTCAAGACGAGTAACAAATAGTAACAATATAAAGTGATATAGGATTAATAAAAGGTTAGTGCCAATATGCAAAAAAAATCCATTATACCCAATAATGAAATATCAATACCAAAAAAATAATAATTTTTACTATCTTTTTTAACAAAATAATACTTAAAAGAACCAAAATATATATCATCATTGACATTCTTACCGATATACTTACTCATATTACAACCACGATAAAACTATTGACATTCTAACCATAATCTGACCCACACACTCACCCACACATTACTTTCGCTTTATCGACATTCTCACCAATATACACACCCACACAACAACTACGCAACATAACCAAAACCCTAATCCATAATATCACCTACACAACTTTGCCACATACTCTGACATGATCCATATAGTGGAACCGATATACTCATCTACACACTCATCCACTGGACACATTTTGAAAGGGTGGGTTGCAAGGTAGGGGTATTAGAGTCTAAAAGTGTCACTTGGTTAAAATTGATTTTAAAAAAAAGGTATTTGTTGCTGGTAAAGATATTGAAGTGTAAATTTTGTGTATATTTTCAATTCTCTCATAAGAAATTATTTTTTAAAAAAAGTGTGAGGGCATTTTGGTCCAATAATGATTAAATGGATGTAGATAATATAAAGTTAAGTTGTTGGATGATAATAATTTTTAACAATTTAAATTGGTTATCTTTTACGAGATAATTGAGAATTTTATCAATTCAAGGTCTGAAAAATGGATAAACTATCAATCCAATGCCTGAATTATTTTTTCTATCAATCCGGGGCCTAAAATATGTAAAACTATCAATTCAAGACCTGAATTTATCAAATATCGCATATTTTTATCAATTTAGGGACTAAATTCGGGCCCCAAATTGATATTTTGTACATATTTCAGGCTCCGAATTTATAGAAAAAATAATTCAGGCATTGGATTGATAGTTTACCCATTTTTCAAGTCTTGGATTGATATGTAAAGGGTCAGATTTTATGTTTTTCTTTAAAGACAACTTAATAAAAAGAAGAAGAAGAAAAAAAAAAGCCTTCTTTGGATTTGAAAATTTGGAGTCCATATAAAATGGGGCTAAAGTCCGGTCCACATAAAGTAATTAATCAGCGAGCTACAATAGAGTCAACCCAGCTCGATCTATTTGAGCGTTTTTTATGTGAAAATTTTATTTAAAAAAAAAAGAAAAAAAGTAAAATTTTGGATAGTCATGTGCACAATATAACTCATTATTATTCTAAAATACATTAAAAAAATATTATCACTTTTTATATGTCTCACATAACTCATTCTGTAAGATGGTCTCAAACAGTGCTTATTTGCCCGTTATATATATATATATATGTGTGTGTGTGTGTGTGTGTGTGTGTGTGTGTGTGTGTGTGTGTGCAAATTACAAATTATGAATTGTGTCTAAAAATTTTAAAAGAGATATACTCTCTTGTGAGATGGATAGTGAGACGGGTGAACTTAGTCGCATTTCTAGTGAAATGTGTAAGAGTAAGAGACTCTATCGTCGAGTAAACGCATGACCAAGTACAAAATTTATATTAATATCGTCCCAAGGAAAATGTAAGCTTTAGGTTATATCCGGATTTTCCATTGATTTATGCTTTGTAAGGATTATCAATAGAAGGTTTGGTATAAGACTAATGATTATTCTATCAATTATCTAATGAACTTAACTAGCAACTAATTGCAACAATTATCAATCAAATGACAAGGCGAAATGAATGGATGAAATGTATCTAAGAAGAGAGCAAGGCTAGAAACATCATAGATAAGATCTTAGGTAGACTTCACACATACTCAAGCATTGATGACTTTCAAGTTATGATATTAAGGGCAATCACAATTGTACCCCTAACCCCTATGGTCAAGGTGATTAGGTTCTCAACTCTTTTACAAGTTTAAATCTCCTAAGGTTGTTCTTACTCTCAATTCCCATGAAGGTACTATGATCATAAGTTGGGTCCCCTCACTAGTTCATCACTAATATTCTATCATGAGGTTCTAAGCATTTAAAGAGAATGGCTTTCCTCTCCTCATACAAACCAAGTCACCTCATACAATCAATGATTCAATTAAACTACTATACATAATATTGGAATGGACATCCTAACACTATGCATAGAGAATTTAATCACACAAATCATGCATCAAATGAGAATAAGCATTCATGATAGAAAATATTCATAACAATCAATTCATCAAGCTTTTGGAGTGCAAAAATCTACATAGTTCCTAACCAATCATATTGCTAGCCTCACTTGAGGACTAGCCACAATTATTCATTACAAATTGAGTACAATCCAATGCATGCTCCATATGAGCTAGATAATGAAGAAAATAGCAAAATAAAGGTGATTGAGCTTCCCTTTGAAAGTTGACTCCCTCTTCCTTGATCATGCCAAATTCTTCAGCCAAATGTGATTTTCTCCTCTTAGATGTGTGGATGGATGGATGGATGGATGGATTTATTAAGATCAAGGTGATTGGATGGATGAATTGAAGGGTGGAATGAATCGGATAGAGTGTGTAAAAATGGTGGTGAGAAAGTGTGTGTGTTGATCTCCAAAATAACTGTCAAAATGAGGCCACTCTTCTAATTTTTGCACCAATAATGTATTTATACCCCTTGGGGACCTTCTAGAAGCTTCTGGAATTTTCAGATTTTTCACTGCTTTTTCCCAGCTCAACTCGAGTAGCCAACTCGAGCTCTCGCCTGTCAAATCGAGCTGCGTTGCTCTGCAAACTGGATGGTTTTTCGGACCTAGCTCGACTCGAGTTGCAAGTCGAGTTGGACCTTGCAACTCGAGTTAGCTCACTGGACACTTTCCCTGCTCCGCTCGACTTGCTGGTCGACTTGCCCTGACACCAGAACGACTCGAGTAAGGTAACTCGAGCTCTCGCATGTCAAGTCGTGTCAGAAGCTGATCTTTCTCCAGCACCTAACTCGACTCGAGTTGCAAGTCGAGTTGGACCTTGCAGCTCGAGTTGAGCTACTGGACATTTCTTGCATCTGCTCGAGCTTCAACTCGGCTCGAGTTGCAACTCGAGTAAGACCATGCAACTCGAGTTGGGTGTTTTTCAGCTCGTTTCAGCTCCCGACTCCGTTTTGCTCCATTTTTGACCTGTTTCACATACATTTAAGCTCATTTTCACACTTTTATCCACTTGTACACATCTCTCCTGATTAACACAAAACTCCATCAAAAGTTACATAAATTCGGATAAAAACATACAAAAATCCACAAATAACGATACTAAACCTAGGTGAAAATGACGACGATCAACCCCCCAAACTTAAAGTGTTGTTCGTCCTCGAACAATGAAAAATGATAAATAAGAGGAGTAATTTTTACCTAAAAAACACCTAACGAACATACACCACAATGCATCATAAGCAATAAGTGCTACAAAATCACATTAAGTGTCCCTACATTATCAAACTTATAACATGAAAGATTAACAAGTTCAATCTTAAGCATGACAAAAGAGTAATCAAACCCCTTTCAATCCAAGCGTCTCATAGGATCAACCGGTTAGAACCGACTCACTATAGGCTTGCTCATGGATTATGTTCACAAGTCACCCTAGTTTCAATAAGTGATCAAAAAGTTCTTTATCTTAGGATGTAATGTTTAGGCTCTTTGGTAAGATATGAAACTTTGGATAATAGTGACTATTCAAGTATGGTTAATCGAAGAGATGATTCTTTTCTTCAACTACCTCACTTTCATGCTTCCTTTTTTTCTCCTTTAATCACAAGCACTAGTCATTATCATTCCTTGGATTTCTTGAGCTTCTTTTAATGGCATACTTCTTTTCTTTGACTTTTATATTCCTTGAGCATATTTTTTATTTTACTCCTTTTCATTTTTGTTGAAGTTGCACTTGCTTTAATCTTGAGCTCTTTCATCCTTTTTCTTGACTCAACCTTTCTTCCATATTTACTTGCACATTTTTCCACATCTTCCCTTTTAAACCATCATCATCCTCAATTACCCACACATAGGTTATATATATAAGGCTTAAGTGGGTTTTCAAGGCTTGTAATGTACTTATATTACAAGAAATAGGCTTTAAGGCTCAAAGTGGCTTACAAGGGATAATTTATAAAGTAAGGAAATTTATGGCTATGACTTCATTCAACAAGGATGGCCTAAGATCATGTCACAAATTTCAACCATTCGGATTTCGTTCCTATAGTCCAAGAGCAAGTTCTAGTTTGTCTAAGTTCAACCGGTCCTCTCATCAAGAATTAACCATGGAGGCACGGTTGAGGCTCAATTCTCACAAGCTTTTGCTTGGACCAAAAGAAACTTAATTAACCTTCATACTTCTCAAAATTGAACAAATTATGTAATCCATATCACAATTTCAACAAGTAGAAACCATTAACATGCTTGCCATCACCTATCACAAAACAATGCATCATAACTCACATTTAAAAACATTTAACACCTTTCCAAAACATACAACCAAGCATCCCTATGCAAGAATAAAAGTTACAAACACAACACATGAGCAAAGATTCACCAAATAAGGAACAAGACAACAACACAAAGCATGCAAAAACGACAATTCCATCCATCAAAAGAAATTTAAGCACATATCCTCATCATCCATAATAAATAAGCTCAACAAGCATCCCATCCTTAATTGAAAATGAAATTCTAGATTATAAAAGTAAACCTCCCACAAACATAACACATGAAATAGCATGCTAATCCAATACAATTCAAATTAATATCAATTCATGCCAAGCAATCTAGAAGTGATAAGATGTAGAGTGAACTCCCTTAAACATTTGAGAATGGAAATGGTTGGCATGAGCTTCCGAATTGCATTCACAACTACTTTTCGTTTTGATCTTCTGGCTCACTTCATGCTTCCACTCTACTTCATTTATGCTCAACAACTCATCAAAATCATTAGCTCAACACTTGTAATAAAAATAAGGACTATCATGCACTCCAACACAACCAAATGTACCCAACGTTATAACCAAACTCATGAAAAATTTTTAAAATTTACCCAATTTTACACAAAATAGTATTCCCTCAATCAATCATTAATCATAACACACTCAAGTAGTGAGTCACACCACGCACTCTCCCCCCAAACTTAAATTGAAATAAAAGTTGAGAATTAAGTTTGCAAAAAAGTGATGGGACTTGCCCTTGTAGATTCCAATAATCTTCATGAAGTTACCTTGTGATGACGTATGTGCATTCCAACATTCAAGTAAGTATGGTCACCACACACTCCCCCAAACTTAAATTAACACAAGTGTTAAATTTAAGTTTAAACAAAGTGGTGTGACATACAGCTTCATTTCTTATCAAGCACACTTCGTCTTCTTCATACATATCTTTCATCATGAGCACAATCCACCTACATATCAAACTACAAGAAAAACAAATAAAAGCAAATATAAAATAAAACCTACTCTTCTAAGCTCTCAAAGAAGTTTTAAGAAGAGAGGGTATCCACATACACTACCTCCTTTTGAGAAGGAGATAGGTAATTTTTCACCCGATGACCATTTACCACAAACTCATTATTAGGACTCTTAAGCTTCAACGTATGTCCACTAAACACTTCAAGCACTTCATGTGGCCCCATCCATTTAGATTTCAGCTTTTCAGGAAACAACTTGAGCCTCGAATTGAAGACAAGAACTTTGTCTCCGGGAGCAAACGTCTTCTCCTTGACCTTAGCATCATGCCATCTCTTCATATTTTCCTTGTAGATGATTGAGTTATCAAATGCTCTTCCTCTAAACTCCCCCAACTCAACTAACTTCAACAACTTTGCTTGACCACTCTCCCTTTCATCCATGTTAAGGCGCTTGATAGCCCACAATGCACGGTGTTCAAGCTCCACGGGGAGGTGACAAGCTTTAACATAAACCAATTGATACGGTGACACACCAAGAATGGTCTTAAAAGCAGTCCTATAAGCCCATAAGGCGTCATCAAGCTTGTCCAACCAATCCTTCCTCCCTCCATTGATGGTCTTCTCCAAAACTAACTTGATTTGGCGGTTTGAGACCTCCGACAAACCATTTGCTTGAGGGTGGTAAGGTGTCGCCACTCGATGCTTCACTTCATATCTCTTCAACAAACTCTCCATCAACTTGTTTGCAAAGTGAGATCCTCCATCGCTTACTAAGGCCCGTGGAACTCCAAACCTAGCAAAAATGTTCTTCATCAAAAACTTTTGCACTATCAAAGCATCATTTGTCTTAGTGGGGATTGCCTCCACCCACTTTGACACATAATCCACGGCTAGCAAGATGTACACATATCCTTTTGACGAGAGAAATGGTCTCATAAAATCAATGCCCCATACATCAAATATTTCTACATCAATCCTTAAGGTCATGGGCATTTCATCTCTCTTACCTATTCCCCCTATCCTTTGGCATCTATCACACTTAGCCACAATTTCTTTGCATCTTTAAACATTGTTGGCCAATAGAAACCCAATTGTAAAACCTTAGCCCCCTCTTTTGATGCGCAAAGTGACCTCCACACAAAGACGAGTGACAAAGTTCAAGAATCCCCATGACTTCTTCTTCGGCCACACATCTCCTTATTACTCCATCATTATAAATTTTAAATAAATATGGCTCATCCCAAAAATACTTCTTCACTTCAACATGAAACTTCTTCTCCTTGTACTCATTAAGCAATGTGAGCTCTATTCCACACACAGTGAAGTTGACATAATTGGCATACCAAGGCGGCACATTCATCATGAGAGTACACACTTGCTCAAGCTCTAACAGCAAAATTTCCTCATCTGGGAACTCATCCCCAATGGGCTTTAAATCCTCATTCTCACCTCCATTTTCCAACCTAGACAAATGGTCCGCGATCACATTCTCCACGCCTTTCTTATCCTTGATAATCACATCAAATTCCTGCAAAAGCAACACCCAACGGATTAAATGAGGTTTAGCATCTTTCTTACTCATTAAGTATTTTATGACCGCGTGATCCGTGTAAACAATCATTTGTGTTCCAACCAAGTATGGTCGAAACTTCTCAAAAGCATACACGACGGCTAAAAATTCCTTCTCCGTTGTAGTGTAGTTAACTTGGCACGAATTCAATGTCTTTGAGGCGTAATAGATTGCTCTAAACTTTTTCTCTCTCGTCTGCCCCAACACTACTCCAATGGATTGATCACTAGCATCACAATGTAATTCAAATTGTAAACTCCAATTCGGGGTAACGAGTATTGGAGATGAAGTGAGAACATCCTTAAGCACCTGAAATGATACACAACACTCATCATCGAAGTTAAATGGGCAATCTTTTTCAAGCAATTTACAAAGAAGTCTAGGAATTTTGGAAAAATCTTTAATGAAGCGTCTATAAAAGCCCGCATGGCCTAAGAATGATCTCACCCCCTTCGTACTAGTAGGAGGAGGAAGACGTTCTATGGCTATCACTTTAACTCTATCCACTTTGAACCCATGCTTTAAAATATGATGCCCCAAAACTATCCCATCGATCACCATAAAGTGGCATTTTTCCCAATTTAACACTAGATTCGACTCTTCACACCTCTGCAACTCAATAGTGAGATTAGTCAAACAAATATCATAAGAGGACCCATACACGGAAAAATCATCCATAAACACCTCAATAATATTTTTAATTAAACCATCGAAGATCGCCATCATACAATGCTGAAAAGTGGCAGGGGCATTACATAGACCAAACGGCATCATTCTAAATGCAAATGTACCATAGGGACATGTGAAAGTTGTCTTCTCTTGGTCTTCCAGTACAATCAATATTTGATTGTACCCGGAATAACCATCAAGAAAACAATAGTACTCATGCCCCGCAAGACGATCCAACATTTGGTCTATGAATGGCAATGTGAAATGATCTTTACGAGTATTTTCATTCAACTTACGATAATCAACACATACTCTCAAACACGTGATAGTTCTAGTGGCAATTGTTTCATTTGTATCGGATCGCACAATTGTCATACCACCTTTTTTTGCCACTAGATGTAAGGGACTTACATATTGACTATTACTAATTGAAAAGATTATTCCCGCATCAAGCCACTTTAGCACCTTTTTTCTTACCACTTCTTGCATTATAGGATTTAATCTACGTTGGTTTTGCACACAAGCTTTCTCATCATCAATCAAATGAATCTTATGCATACACATAGATAGGCTAATACCTTTCAAGTCTTTTATGCTCCAACCAATAGAAGATTTATGCTCTCTCAAAACTCTTAACAATTTTTCTAATTCTAGATCATTAAGGGAAGAGGATACGATTACCGGATACGTTTCATTTTCTTCCAAGTAAGCATACTTTAAATGCTCCGGTAATGGTTTCAGCTCTACCTACTTTTTCTCTTGCACTTCTTCTTTTGGCTCTTCATCAAGTTTCTCCACCTTTGCTTCCTTTGCTTCCTTACTTGTAAGTTCCCTACAAGCATTTAAACCATACAATTCATCAATCCTTTCATCATTTTCTAAACAAAAAGAAGATTTAGATTTTATAGATTCAAGAGAGTAAGAATGACTTATGATAATTTCCAATGGATCCTTGGAGTGAAGGTGATACATATGCTCTTCAACAATGTTGTCCACAACCTCCAATCTTCTACATTCCTCCTTGTTCACAGGATACCTCATAGCTTCACTCAATGAAAATATCACTTCTTCCTCATTCACCCTCAAAGTTAGCTCTCCTTTCTCCACATCTATCAATGTTTTCCCCGTGGCAAGAAATGGAAGTCCAAGTATCAACGGAACATTAGCATCTTCATTCATATCAAGTACCACAAAATCAACGGGAAACACAAACTTGTCAACTTTGATCAAAACATCTTCCACAATTCCCTTTGGATGTATCAATGACCGGTCGGCTAATTGAAGTGTAACCGAAGTCCGTTTGACCTCACCAATACCCAACTTCTTGAAAATTGACAAGGGCATCAAATTAATGCTAGCCCCTAGATTACATAAAGTTTTGTAGTTTTCATGCTCTCCCATCTCACATAGAATAGTGAAACTCCCCGGATCTTTCAATTTAGGGGGAAGTTTCATTTGCAAGACCGCACTACATTCCTCCGTAAGGTTCACCGTTTCAAACTCTCCCAAGCTTCTTTTCTTTGACAAGATATCTTTCAAAAACTTTGAGTAATTGGACATTTGAAGCAAAACATCCGCAAAAGGAATATTCATATGTATCTTCTTCATCATCTCAACAAACTTGGAAAATTTCTCTTCTAATCCCTTTTTCAAGCATCTTTGTGGAAACAGAATTGCAACAGGCTACTTAGGAATTCCCCATTTATCTCTTTCAAACTTCTCCTCTCTCTCTTTTCGTTTTGCTTCTCTACATCTTTCTCACTTCTTTGGAGACTTCACCTTTTCTTCTTCAAGTATAGGGGTACTTTCATCTTTTTAACAATTTCAACTTCTTTCTCTTTCCCTTCTTCACCCAAACTTTCCATAGGCTCAAGTTCACAATCCACCTCCTCTACTTCCGTTGGTATTGAAGGCCCTTCGTATTTTGTTCCACTACGAAGTTCAATCGTCTTACATTGCAGCTCCTTCGGATTAGTAATGGTTGTAGATGGGAACTTCCCTTGGTGATGAACATTCCCCCTTTCACTTGCCATTTGACTCACTTGAGTGTCCAAAGCTTTTAGTCTTTTATCATTGACATCCTTTTGTTATCTTATTTCATCTTTAATTTCCTGGTTGCTTTCCTTCATATATTGTAGCATTTTAGCCATTTGATCTTCTATGGTAGGTTTTCCTTCACCATTTTAAACTTTCTCCCCCGGATTAATGCCCAATGGAACAGTAAGGGCATTCCCTTTATTCCTATATCACAAATTCTCATACCTACGAGGTTGATTGAAATTTCTTTGAAAGTTGCCTTGCCCCCAACCTCCTTGCCTTTGTGGATATCCTCCTCCATGATTCTCAAAGTTCCCACCATAATTTCCTTGGAAGTTCCTTCCTTGCATGAAGGCAACTTCCTCAAGTGACATCTCCAGTGGGCACCAAGTATCTTGAATTCCAAAATTAGAGGACATACCTTGTTGAGGTATGAGGTAGGTATTTGACAACTTTGAGAAGATTAACTCATATTAGGCATAGACATGCCTTGTTGAGGATTAGAAAATGCTTGTTGATTCATCAAAGGCATAGGCATTGACCTCGAAGTTTGAAGCACTTGTTGATTCTCAATAGGTTTAGACACACAATCTGGAGACATTTGCAAATTCGCATTCATCCTTTTAAGTATCTCCGTGATTGCCTTGTCCGTTACATCTTCTAGTGCTTCTTCATTCTTCACTTTTGGCATACATACTTCTTCCATCTTAGCTATCCTCTCTTTTTCATACATCCCTGCAACTCTATCCATGGGCCATGGACCCGTATTCAATGCTATTTCCTCACATATGGCAATTGCTCTTTCCGGAGTTTGTCCCAAAATTGAACCTCCCACTGAAGCATCAACAAGCATCCTTTCACTTCCACTCAAACCGGCATAAAAATCCTACTTGTTGATTTTCGGGAAATCCATGTTGTGGACACTTCCTTAATATTTCTTTGAACCGGTCACAAGCCTCACTAAATGTTTCAAGAGGCATTTGCTTAAACTGAAGTATTTGGCCTTTTAGGTGCTACATCTTTAACGATGAAAAATACTTGCTCAAGAACCTTTGTGCCAACTCTCTCTATGTTGTGTAAGATCCCGGTGGTAACGTATGATACCAAGCCTTAGCTCTATCTTGTAATAAAAATGAGAAAAGCTTCATTTTAATCACATTCTCACTTATCCCGTTTATCTTTATCGTATTTGCTAACTCCATAAATTGGACTAAGTGAGCATTTGGATCCTCCATAGTACCACCACCAAATTGATTTGTTTGCACCATGTTGATCAATCCCGTCTTGATCTCAAAATGATTAACATTCATCGGTGGTCCCATAGAATAATTTCCATATTGAGGTTGGAAATGATCTCGGATATTCATCCCCACTCCATTATGTCCATTGCCTTGAGGTTGATTTTGCACTACCGGAGGAACTTGTTGGTTATCCCTTGCTTCTTGTTGTGCCATCAAGTTTTGAATAAAAGCTTGCATTTGTTGGTTGTGCAAGTACATTTGTTGAGCATAAGCTTGTGGCACATACTCCGGATTATTATTTCCTCCTCGAGCATTATCACCCCCTTGAAAAATCCTCATATTACCTTCTTCATCAACCATATTTGCATTATCCCTTATGTTTTCCATTTCTTCCTCCGTAGGAACTAGAATTAATCTTCTTTGTCTTCTTAAGGTAGCTTCCAATTTCAAGTTCAAAGGTTCAATAGATTGAGACCTCGAACGAGTTCGCATGTACCTACAAGACTTTCCAAATTAGTTCTCCAAGTAATCAAGACAAGTAAACAAGTAAACAAATAAAAGAAATATCCTTATCAAGACTAATCAACTTCAAACTCGTTACAACCAAAAGTTTAACATTTCCCCGGCAAGCGGCGCCATGAACTTAGTCGCATTTCTAGTGAAATATATAAGAGTAAGAGACTCTATCATCGAGTAAACGCATGACCAAGTACAAAATTTATATTAATGTCATCCCAAGGGAAAGGTAAGCTTTAGGTTGTATCCGGATTTTCTATTGATTTATATTTTGTAAGGATTATCAATAAAAGGTTTGGTTTAAGACTAATGATTATTCTATCAATTATCTAATGAACTTAACTAGAAACTAATTGCAACAATTATCAATCAAATGACAAGGCAAAATGAATGGATGAAATGTATCTAAGAAGAGAGCAAGGCTAGCAACATCATAGATAAGATCTTATGTAGACTTCACACATACTCAAGCATTGATGACTTTCATGTTATGGTATTAAGGGCAATCACAATTGTACCCCTAACCCCTATGGTCAAGGTGATTAGGTTCTCAATTCTTTTACAAGTTTAATTCTCCTAAGATTGTTCTTACTCTCAATTCCCATGAAGGTACTATGATCATAAGTTGGGTCCCCTCACTAGTTCATCACTAATGTTCTATAATGAGGTTCTAAGCATTTAAAGAGAATGTCATACCTCTCTTCATACTAACTAAGTCACCTCATACAATCAATGATTCAATTAAACTACTATACATAATATTGGAATGACCATCCTAACACTATGTATAGAGAATTTAATCACACAAATCATGCATCAAATGAGAATAAGCATTCATGATAGAAAATATTCATAACAATCAATTCATCAAGCTTTTGGAGTGCAAAAATCTACATAATTCCTAACCAATTATATTGTTAGCCTCACTTGAGGACTAGCCACAAATATTTATTACAAATTGACTACAATCCAATGCATGCTCCATATGAGCTAGATAATGAAGAAAGTAGCAAAATAAAGGTGATTGAGCTTCCCTTTGAAAGTTGACTCCCTCTTCCTTGATCATGCCAAATTCTTCAGCCAAATGTGATTTTCTCCTCTTAGATGTGTGGATGGATGGATGTATGGATGGATTTATGAAGATCAAGGTGATTGGATGGATGAATTGAAGGGTGGAATGAATCGGATGGAGTGTGTGAAAATGGTTGTGAGAAAGTGTGTGTGTGTTGATCTCCAAAATAACTGTCAAAATGAGTCTCCTCTTCTAATTTTCGCATCAATAATGTATTTATACCTCTTGGGGACCTTCTAGAAGCTTCTGGAATTTTTTGATTTTTCACAACTTTTTACCCAGCTCGACTCGAGTAGCCAACTCGAGCTCTCGCCTGTCAAGTCGAGCTGCGTTGCTCTGCAAACTAGACGGTTTTTCGGACATAGCTCGACTCGAGTTGCAAGTCGAGTTGGACCTTGTAACTCGAGTTAGCTCACTGGATACTTTCTCTGCTCTGCTCGACTTGCTGCTCGACTTGCCCTGACACCAGCTATACTCGAGTAAGGTAACTCTAGCTCTCGCCTGTCCGTCGTGTCAGAAGCTGATCTTTCTCCGGCACCTAACTCGACTCGAATTGCAAGTCAAGTTGGACCTTACAACTCGAGTTGAGCTACTGGACATTTCTTGCATCTGCTCGAGCTTCAACTCGACTCGAGTTGCAAGTCGAGTAAGACCATGCAACTCGAGTTGGGTGTTTTACAGCTCGTTTTAGCTCCCGACTCTGTTTTGCTCCATTTTTTACCTGTTTCACATACATTTAAGCTCATTTTCACACTTTTATCCACCTGTACACATCTATCCTGATTAACACAAAACTTCACCAAAAGTTACACAAATTCGGATAAAAACATACGAAAATCCACAATAACGACACTAAAACCTCGGTGAAAATGACGACAATCAACGGGCCAGTCCATTGTTAAAGTATAGTTATTATATAGATAAAATATATTTATTGGTACTTAAGTATATTTATAGTGAATCATATTGTAACACTTTAAAAACTTTATTTAATTCATTATTCATCATACTTTAACTATGAACTAACACATTTGAACTATATTAGGAGCATGCTTTAATAATGAATTGACCCTTTTTACATAACTATCGTCTCACAACCGACCTGTTCTCCTCAAAGAGTAACATTATAATGTTTATGGCCTTTAATAATTCTAAGGGTATTATTTCTCATTAAAAAAACCATTACTCACCATATTTTACTAAAACAATATACTCTATCTATAGTGTAATAATATTTCATAATTTACATAAAAAAACAGATGATACAATATTTATAGAATAATAATATTTCATAATTTACATGAAAAAACAGATAATACCATTGGCTGGGCAGACAGAGAGAACAATGCTATTTTATTTATTAAAGATTTTATTTTGAAATAATTTGTTTTTCATTTTAATTAAAAAGATGAATAAGTTCAGAATATAGCAATGTCTTAAAAATGCGAGAACATTCGTGGACATGTTGAATGTGGAATGTGAAACCTATCTAACAAAACTATTACATAATTACTATCTTTATTAATAACTTAATTAAGGATTTATTATTACCTAGTACAAAAAATAAATTAATATTACTAATGGATACAAAACATATATTTTATTATTATCCACTACAAAGTTGTTTAATGAAAAGTCACATTTATCCCTATCCCTATATACATCAATTATAACTGATAAAAAAAATTATACTTCCATATTTTCTATCCACGCATCAACTAAAATTGAAAATGAGAAATTCACTTTTTAAAATTTAATGAAAATTCACATTATCAGTGAATGCAGTTTCATATATATATTCGTGGATATATAAATTCTCTTCATGTTAATTTATTTCTGAATACAATACAAATCTAAAATCTAAATACCTTTAAGTGAAATTTTCTTATCTAGTTAATATTTTATCAATCCTAATAATGTTTTAAATTATTTTTTAATATCAAAATAATCTTATTCATCACGTAATCTCTTAATTAATTTATTAACTAATTTATTTTTGAATACAATACAAACCTGAAAACCGAATACTAAAATATTTTTGAATACATTGTGGAATTTTCTTATTGTGGTATTTCTAAATCTGAATACCAAAATATTTTATCCTGGTATTTCTTAATTAATTTCTGAATACCGAAATAATCTGATCCATTCTTAATTAATTTTGAATACTAAAATTATTATCGTGGTAATATTTGATACATCCCGATAATTTTTTTAATTAATTTCTGAATACCAAACTAATTTAAACCATTTTTAATTAATTTTTGAATAATAAAATTATGGAGTATATCTTGCTCTTTGAGGAGAAATTGGTTATGATAATTTGAAATCCCACAAAGTTTTAGAAGAATTAAATGGATGAAATCTACGAATTTTTAGGAGAATTAAATGGAAATCTGTTTTTAATTTTAAAATAAAATATCATTATATTATTACTTATTATTGAATATAATCACATTAAGGATAAAAAAAGGCATTTAAATCTTTCAAAATATATTGAATGCTAATAAATTTAGGTTAATGTATTTGTGAGTAATAATAGTATATAAATTGTATCTAATAGTAATGAACTCAGTAATTAAATAATTTAACACTATATTTTAAATGTGATGTTACAGTTTTACTTTAGTTTACGCTTACAATATATTTGGTTCATAATTTGCATGTACAGTTCAACTGGTTATAGGGAAGACATCTTGTATCTATTGTTGGAAAATTAAGGTGAATAGAAAAGAAACCTTAAATTGGTGTCTATTAGATTAAAGTGTGTATATAAAAAAGTATGACCAAAGGGTATGATTAATAAATAAATTGTGTCTTTTATGAAGAGGCATTTGCATTTGAATTTAAAAATCAAATTCAATGGTTGCATCATTTCACGTAAAGACTCCTTGAAATCTATAAATAGGATCATTTCCATAATTCGTCACTCGAATTTGACTTGAAAATGATTTCGAATACACACTTGCAAACACATGTCGTGAAAATCCAATAAATTCCAGTGAAGTCGAGTTGTTCAAACTGATTCGTAGTGTATTCCTATATCGTCCTACTCTTAAGGTAAGCTCATAATATCGGTTGGTTTGCAATACTTGTGATTTGTAATGCTACTATCACAAGATGTGAGTCGTTGTATCTTGGAGATTGTCGTCGAACCGTAAGCACCAGAGCGGGGCAATTTCGTCATAAGGAGAAAGAGTGTAACTCTTGACTTGACTCAAATTTCATTCTTATTATTTTTGTTATATTTTTCTAATCAACATATTATACTGAAACTCAAATATACCCAACAACTATAACTAAGAATCGAATTTCATGGTCGCAGTGTAGAAGCAACCTCTCAAAATGAGAGGTCTCTTTATGTGCAGTAGGTAGTGGTCTAGCCTCTATTGATCAGTTGAGTCACCTTGATTAACCTCTCTACCACTCTGTGTCAAAATGTGGGGGCTCCTTGTGTGTAGTGGATAGTGGTCTAACCTCTATTAATCAGTTAAATCACTATGATTAATCTCTTTCTGGCAGGAGTACAGAAACACCTGAGTTGGACGATTCCACCTTTATCTTACCTATATATTTGGTTCATAAAATTATAATAGGTGAGTTTATAAAAAAAGTTATAAATATGTTAAATAAAATGTGAGAATGAATAATATTATCTTAATTTTTCTTTAGTTATATATGAAATTGTAATAGTGCCCTTATCTGATTAATTTACCTACGAGGAGAAAGATGTACATTATATAATTTTCAATTTTGATTATCTAAAATATACAAAATCCAACTAAAAGAGGACATCGGAGGACCACTTTTGAGAAATTACCAAACTTGAGGACTAAAGTCGGATTTGACATATCCTAGAGGACCAAAATTGATATTTTTCATATAATTTTTACTCAATATAAATTAAAGAATCTATTAATTTGTATTTAAGAAATTTTATTTTATAATCCATTCTGTTAAACGATCACCTCATCTAAAAGTTTAAACTTGTAGAAAGTTGAATCGTTTAATACTTAATCAGGTTACACTCTAACACGCAGGAGGAGAATTTTTGTCTCAAGTCTTGCATGTGGAATTTTCTCATAATTGGGTGGCGGTGAGGTTATACTCTACCAATGACCATTAAATCATTGGGGCATGTGGTGAATTTTGAATATTAATTATGATACATAACAAAATTTCAATGAGTGAAATAAGAAATTGAACAGGTGATCCCATTTATTAGAAAAGAGACTTAAAATTGTGTTGTATGGATTTATTATATTGTTTTGGTGTAATATATATATATATATATATATATATATATATATATATATATATATATATATATATATATATATATATATATATATATATATATATATATATATATATATATATATATATTCTAAACAGAAAATATCAACTCTAGAGCAAATGATTAAATTTTCTTCCCCCTTTTCGTGTTAATTATATAATTAGTGGCATATAAAATGATATACGAACGTATTAATCATATAATTAGTGAAATGTGAAATGATTACGTGAGATGATATACGAAAATATTTGAAAATGTGAAAATTATGTTCTAAATCAATGTAATAAGTAATATATAATCTACTCCATTATTTTTTATTTTTATTTTTGAGAAAGTCATTTATGAGACGTATTTAAATATAATTGTTATACTGTATAAATAAATTGTATTTATTGATAATTAAAATATGATAAATGATACATTAAAGTTTGTTTCAAATGTATAATAATATGACTCATAAAATACATACTTTAAGTATTAATCAATATAATATATTATATAATAAACCTATTTTAATAATAAATCAATAAATCTCACATCATCAGTAGCACAAGATAGTTCCCTTACTTTTATATATGTGCTAAATAGTTTCGTTTTCTATACAAAAGCTGATATTAGTACTCTTTTTTAAGATGTTCTTATGAGAAATTTAATGTGAATTAACAACATAAAACCAAGAAATTAAGTGAGATGTATAAAAATAAATAAATGAGGTAGATCCGAGGCAGCATATAAACATGCCATGTGGACGTCTTCGGAAGTGTCTTCTCATTATCAACTTTTTTTTTTTAACCATGTTTTAAGAAGTATTGGGCAACACTTGTAACACCTCAAATCCAAAGTTTTTTTTTTTAAATTGAGATCTACTTAATAAATAAAAAAAGAATATATATATATATATTTCCTTTTATTAGAGTACAATTTTCAAAGTAAAATTCACTTTAGATTTTATTTGTACATCGCAACAGAATAAATATCTAAGATTCATTTAAAAGTATAGTATTTAAATATTATAAATACATATGGAGAAAAGAAATAATTTTATCTTTAAAAAAAGATTTAGAAATGTAAATTGATATATAATTTATTTATTTATTTATTCTTTATTTAGTAATACAAGGTAATAAAATTCCAGAAAATATATTATATCAAACCAAACTTATTTCAGAAAATCTAAAGATATTTATTTTTATATAAATAGGTATAACTATATAAATATAAGTATATATTTATTTTATTATACATCATTCGGAGTTTCCACGTCTTGCTGCAGATCAAAAGACTTCATTCTTTAACATGAAAAATTTGTTGTTTGAAAAATGTGAGATTGAAATCTCAGTGAGTAATTTTGGCGGAATGTTAATCAGTAAATATATAATTATATGATTACTCTTTTTCATGATAACTCGAAAGTTAGTCACTACCATGTTTCATAGCCCGTCGACTACTACAATTGTCACGACTCATCAACCGCAACCATAAAATTCATGACCCATACAGCCACTACCATAAGAAAAGAAATAAGCATACTTAATATGCAAACCAACAATAACATCCAACTATTTTCAAATATTTTACCCACCTTTAACATTTCAAAATATGGTATTGAGTGGAAGAATGATCTGACGTCCTATTTATCAGCACTTCACCTAGCATGATTACTAACTCTCTCATTTATGTATAGTAGTTTCAAAATCTTATCAAGGTATTTTTAATATTTGTATAATATATATGTATAACATATTACAAATAATATAATTATTTTGGGGTTCAAATCCATTGCTTAAATAAAATATTAATAACATATTAATCACGTAAGTTTATTTTATGATAAGATCAGAGGCTTAGCCTTCCTTTTATATCATAAAATGATATACATAAAATAATATAATAAATAATCATATACACAATATATGTGCCTGCATATATCATTATCATTTTATGATTAGATCAGAGGCTTAACCTTCTTTTTAAATTATAAAATGATAGTTGTATACACATAGTAATATATTATGACATAATAATAATAATAACAATATATATCAATATTAACAAAAATAGTAGTATAATAATATTAATAATAGTAGTAGTGACTCAAGAAAAAGAAAGTTGTCAATCTAAATGTAAAACTCATAAATTATCACTTGTGTTTGGAGTGAAAATATGGTGACAAGCAAGTCACATATATATAGAAAATTTTTACGTATGAGTCAAATAACTAGTGTGTGTGAGTTTACTCCTGTGTGAATTTACTTCAACTGTTTTAAAAAATAATGTGCATGAGTATTTGACTTCAATTTCTTTGAATAATCTTTCCAATGTGTAGGTTATTAAGGAAAAGCATGTCTATTTTCATTTATTTATTATTATCATAATTTATTATTATTATTATTATACTTTAAGTTAAGTTATAATTACTACTATAATAATAACAATGTAAAGAGTTCATAAATTTATATTATAAAATTATAAGTATTAAATAAATTAGAATAAAATAATAATAATAATAATATTCTAAAATTAAAGTAAAAATAATTTTAAAAAAGAAATGAAGAGCTCAAAAAATAAAGTAAGAAGAGCTCACATTTTAATATCACTCCAACACTCTTTATTTGATTTAATTTTGGTGTGAAGAATGAAATGGGATTTACCCTATGAGAAAATTAAAAAATGATTGTTGTGGTCAAAATATTATTTTTTGGGTTTTTTTGTTTGGAAATTTCATAGAATCTTTTGCTTCATTTACCTCATAAATTCAATTCATCAAAAAAATATAGGCATGTGTGGAAATAGGTTTAATAATAATTTGTGTCACTAGTAAGAAATTTCTTTTCAAAAATAATTTATGAATTACAAATTTTTCATGAAAAATCTATTTGCTCCATAAATTTGATAAATAAATTCTCATCATGGATAAATCCTTTGAATAATTATTTGATTCATAAAATAATAATTTGTATCATCAATAATAAAGAATCATCAATATCAAATTTAAATAATTAAAAAGAATACTAATTTTCTCTTTATTTTATGATAAATTGATTTTACAAGGTTTAATTCCAACAATAAATATTTTGCATTTATTGAGCTTAAAATAATGATGTATGTTAATTTTTAAAATTTAAATGACTTATAAAAATTTATACATATTTTACCAAATGAAGAAAAATCACATTTTGTTCACTTAATAAAAATTTAAGGCATAATAATTCTATAATCATAAAATTCATAAAATATCACTCACATAATATGTGAGGTACTATATTATAGCATTTAAGATTTTAAGACCCTTATTATACATATAGGAAATTTAAACGTTTATAGTTTATAGTAATTTATGAGTTGAAATATTTTGCATGTTCTTATTATCCATTTTATAGTCTATATTTTCTTTTTAAACTCAAACTTGATGTTCATATTATTTTATTTGCGCTAGGAGTGCATTCGAACTTAGAAACCTCGATCACTTCTTCCTGCAAACTTTTGAAAACAAGAAAATTTTATAAATAACATTTGAAAAGTAATATAAAAAAATAATATTTAATTTTGGGGTATTACAGTTTTTTTTTTAAATCTCATTCAGAGTATTTGTTAATTAGAAATATACATTATTTAAAAAAAAATAATCTTAACTTGGTTTATTGAGTCGTTTAAAATAAATAATGTAATTCTACATATTTACAACTTAATTGCATATATATTTATAATTTGATTATTTATATTTATGACTTGAAGATATATATTATAACTTGAAAATACATCTTTATGATTTAACTAAAGTTTTTAAATTGAATGGCAAATTATAGTTTTGTTATATTGAATATTTAAATATTATATTTATTACTAAATATGACGCATAAAAAAATTGCTAAATGAAAAAGTTATAATTAAATATTACCCATATTTTAAAGACTTAAAATTTTAAGTACTAATGGGCGACACTATTGTCACCCGAAACATTACTAACAGCACCCAATTACTTAAAAATATAACATGAAAAGACTCTAAACCCCATTATATAAACCTACCCAAAAATAATTAAAATCACACACCCGAAGCAGTAATTGCTTTAAACACCCAAAATGTCAAATTCACACACTTTGGTGAATTAATGGACAACCATTTACACCAGTAGATTGAAAGGATTAAAAATGGTGGAGCATCACGTCTGCTAAGGCGTGACAATGGTTGCCGAAATGTGCTATGGTGAAGAAAACGATGATTATTCCCGACATGTGCTCTGCTGAAGAAGACGATGGCTGAAATATTCTTGAGATTTTGGTGGCAATGAAGAATTTCTTCTGCTGCATCAAGTTTGATTGTGAAATTGGTGATGTTTTAAAAAAGAATTGACAAATCAATTATCGTTGAATTTTGTGATTCAAGAATTGATATTCTAGTTTGTCCTAATTCATAAATGGGGAGGTGGATGCCATGAATCTTACATCACTGGAAAATGTATAATTGAGTTAATGTTTTTCATCTAAAATCTCGAAAAGTAGAGGGATTTTGTGGGGAAAAGAAAAAAATGATACGTGTAAAATTATGAAAACTGAGAAAAATATCATTATTAATCATAATTTAAATTATGGTGAAGAAACGTTGGGTTTGAGTGTTCGATAGAAAGTGGAATTTAAAGATCTAACATTTGGCCGGAAGTTCAAATTTTGGGTGGGCAAAGTGGGATATTTATTTTGGATGGAGGTGTATGTATTTTCATATTATATTTTTTAAATGATTGGGTGCCTTCAGTATTGTTTTGGGTGGAAATAGCGTCACCCAGTACTAAATTTCCTTTTTCTTCTTAAACATTTTCAATGCCATCGAGAATATCGAATGTTTTCTCTTCTAAATTGAATATTTCTTCCTCAAATTAATGAAACTTTAGAAGTTGAACCAGGAGTATTATATTAGACAAAATTTTGTATAGTAGAGATATGGAGAATAATATTATTATTAATAAAAAGTGATATATAATTGATAAAAAATAATTAATTATTTAATTAAATATTTTATAATCAACTTATATGATTTATAGATAATAATAACATTTTCAATTAAAAATAAAATGCTTTTATAGTAAAATAATTTTACGAAAGATATACTCATTATACTGTAGTAATATTATTATATAATATAGATAAGCTTCAGCCTTTAAGCTTACAAGCTACATAAATAAAATAAGGAATACAAATCATTTAGACTAAAAAAAAAAAGGGCAAATACTAGAGTGCAATTGTCCCACTCCCACCAATTCCAAATCGTGGGCCCCACACCCTTCCCACTCCAATTCCCTCCATTCTCACACTAGTTCACCACTGTTGCTGAACTATGAGTGAATTTTATTTTATTTTTTTATTTTAAATCAATTTGTTTGAATTTTACTATTTGAATGAATTTTATTTTGTAAAAGAAATTTTAAATTTTAAATTTAATAATTATAGTTTTTATTATTTAAATATTAAAATCTAAAATTTTATTTAAAAAATTTTGTTTTGAGTGGGTGGTGGGGGATTAAAATTTTAAAAAAATAAAAAATATTTTTTAATTAATTTATTAATTTTCTGAAAACATCAAGTCATAATTAAAAAGATAACTTTATACGAGTATATTTATATATATTTCCTCATATAACTTAAATTATTGTTTATAAATGATTATAAGATTTCATGAAACGTTATACTCCCTCCGTCCGCTTTTAAGATATTAATTTTACTATTTTTGGTGTCTGCTTCAAAGGTATTCATTTTCCCTATTTAGTAAAAAATACACAATATGATCCACCATTTCCCTTTAATACAACTACCAACTTTACATATAATAATAATACTCCTTAATCCACGTGCAAAAAGAAAATGAATACCTTAGAATCGGACGGAGGGAGTAATTAATTTGTAGTCAAATCAACAACTTTAATTTATATACTAGTTTTGTCTCCTACGTTCGACGTGGGTTCTATTATGTGTAATATTTTTATTTTAAAAATATTTTTTTATAATTTTATATTTTATTATTAAATGTATATATAATTGTTCGTTTATTTTTTTCATGTTACTTTACTATTAAATGTAGTTTTTTCATTCTTATTAAAAAGATGAATATTCAATTAATTTAAAAGGAACGATATGTCATAATAAAATATTTTCAATTCAAAACCTGAAAATGAATAAATTATCAATTTTTGGGTCTTAATTATTTTTTCCTAACAATTAGAGTATTAAAATATACTATAAAACAATTAAACAGGAAGCAATATGCAATAATAGGATTTTTTTTCAATCACAATTATATAACAAAAATATTAAGCTTATTATTAGTTATAAATTTTATTAATAATCGAGCATCTCTCTCTTTATCTTTTATTTTCATAATATATTTTTTATTGAATAACCCAATCAAAATATTTAAATGTAAAAATATATTAAAACTCAATGTGTCATATAGAAAAATTTTCAATTCAAAACTTAAAAATGGGTAAACTATCTATTTTTGACCTAAATTAATTTTTCTATAAGTTAGAGGCCTTAAAATATACTCCATAAAACTATATAAAAAATAAAACAGTGTGTCATAATAGAAATATTCTTATTCGATTAAATTAAATCTTCATAAAAATTACTTAAAATAAAATATTAAATGCAAGATTATAAAATATTAATTACATTAAATAATAAATTACTTAGAATAAAATATTAATTATAATTTTAAGATTATTAATATTTGTTCGTTTATTTTTTTCATCTTACGTTGCTATTAAATGTAGTTTTTACCTTCGTATTAAAAAGATGAACATCAATTAATTTAAAAAGAAGCGATATGTCATCATAGAATAATTTCAATTCAAAGCCTGAAAATAAATGAATAATCAATTTTGGGTTTTAATTATTTTTTTATCAATTAGAGCCTTAAAATATATATACTATAAAACAATTAAAAATGAAATGATATGCAATAATAGGAACTTTTTTTTAATCACAATTATATAACAAAAAAATTAAGCTTATTATTAGTTGTAAATTTTATTAATAATCGAGCATCTATCTCTTTATCTTTTACTTTCATAATATATATTTTTTTATTTATTGAATAACCCAACCAAAATATTTAAATGTAAAAATATATTAAAACTCAATGTGCCATAATAGGAATTTTTTCAATTCAAAACCTAAGGAATGTGTAATCTATCAATTTGGGGCTGAAATTAATTTTTCTATCAGTTAGAGGCCTTAAAATATACTCCATAAAACTATATAAAAAATAAAAGAATGTGCCATAATAGAAATATTTTTATTAGATTAAATTAAATTTTCATAAAAATTATTTAAAATAAAATATTAATTGCAAGATTATAAAATATTAATTACTTTAAGTAATAAATTATTTAGAATAAAATATTAATTGTAATTTTAAGATTATTAATGAGAGAGATTAAATAAAAAATATGTAAAATATTAAATTATTTAAAATAAAATATTAATTGCAAAATTAATGTGAGAGCATACACAATTTTTTCAAGAACGAACGTGGCGACGCCACATACACAAAATTTTTCAATGAGCAACGTGGCGCCGCCACCTTACAATTTAAAAAAAATTATTTTTGGCAAGCACTTCTAAATTAATAGTATTAATGATTACATGCATATTATTAAAATTACAAAATGTTATATGAAATCATTCAATTTACTCCATATATATTATTGAAATAATTCAAAGTGTTCAAAATATAATAATATTTTATTGTAAAAGATTTCATTTTTATTAATAAAGTTTTATTTAATTAAAATGATGATTGAAATACAAAAGATATTGATATTTGTATAGGATTTTTTTTCTTTCAAAAAATCAAATATAAACATTTTTATTATAACATTTAATATACAAAAAATTGCACAACAATTGGATCGAGTTAGATCCCAGATGCCTAGAACTTTGTGTAGTGAAAAAAATTGACATACATGTATCATATTTACAGTGTTAACTAGTATGTAAAAAAAAATAATAAAATTTTTAAGAAATGAAGTAATTTAGAAATTTTAAAAAGGAATTGATGGGGGTGTATTGAATGATTGAATATTACTATAAGGATATGATGGTCTAATGAGTTCGAAGGTGTGATATTGGTAGGGGCCGACTACTAATTATTATTAGCGGTTGAATTAAAAATTGGGTCAAATATATGAATATAACATGGATTTATTAATTATTAAATAATAAAATAGTAATAACGACTATATCGTACACTTACTGTTTTCTTTTAAAATCTAGCACTTCCATACACTTATATTTTCTTAGTTAAATTTTATATATTTCTGTTTTCTTTTAAAATCTAGCACTTCCATACACTTATATTTTCTTAGTTAAACAATTATTGTATTGACTATTGAAGGATTCTATAATTAATAAATTTTTTAGCATATAATTTTTTTAAAATATAAAGTGAGAAATGCCAATATTTTGTTATTATTAAATTATTAATACTAAAGAGTATAACTTTTGAATAACTTTCGACAAACGTGAAATTTGAAGAGCACGGTGTCCCGAGAAACATGTAAGTTTTAATCTATAATTATTATAATTTTGTATGTCACAAGTATAATTTATTCCGTTTTAAATTTTAATATCTCATATCAAAATATTACAGAGTATCATAAAATTATCAATATTAGTGCCCAAGTAATTGAGGTTAATTGTGAATTTTAAGATTTTAAGTTAAATGTGAGTCTTAAGATTTTAATTTAAAAATTATGGTTTTTGAAATTTATTGAATATTGATAATTTATATTTATTTTAAATTTTTTGTATGATATATTTTAATTTTGTGTCAAATTAAAATGTAAGAAATATGAGGTGAATAATAGTACACGTTATGTGTTGTGAATAATGATATACGTAAAAGAGTAGTATATATTAATACAAAATTTATATGTAGAAATGAATATACTCTTAATTATTTATGTGAACACACATGTAATGTTGTGAACACATATTTCAACATAGGCTAGCAAAAACAACACTAAAAGAGTCAATTGTATCACTTAGCCAGTTAACCACATAACATCAACTTAGAGCCAACCAACAAAAACAACACTAAAAGAGTCACTTGTTCACAGTATTAGATGAAATACTTTTGAATTAAATCACCACGGCCACAACCACCGCAGGTGGGGTGGAGCAGCTCACCACACGTGCTACGTTTCTTGGTGCACCATGCTGATCTCCCGAGTTTTTCTTCTTCTTAGCTTCTGTAACGGCTTTCTTTGAGCTTTTGCTTATAAATTCAGTTTTCTTTCCCTTCTATAGTTTCCTAGTGCCAAATTAATTAATGTTAATTGTGAGTTTTAAGATTTAATTTAAAAATTATGGTTTTGTAAATTTATTATTTATATTTATTTTAAATTTTTTTGTATAATATATTTAATTTTATTTCAAATTAAAATATAAGAAATATGCTGTGAATAATGATACACGTAAAAGAGTATATATTAATATAGTTTTAATATAGTTTGTGGATGTATTTAATGGTGGTTAAAAATAAAAAACTAAAATAATTATAGGTTTTCAAAACTAAAACACATTTCTAAAACTTAAACCATATACTATACATTTTAGATGGATTCTAAAATTCACATTTATCGGTGTAAGTGTGCAAGATGAAGGTTACGATGACCACGCAATGGCAGACCAAAATTATAACTTTGGAGTTAGCGATATATCTCCCTCCATTTCGTACCATAAGCTTCCTATTTTTGAGTTGGCGATATATCTCCCTCCATTTCGTACCATAAGCTTCCTATTTTTGTAGTTCATTATATACATTCATTAATATCTTAATAAAGAAAATGTCAATTATAATTATGAACTCAAAACACAATTTAATTTCATAACTATTATATACTATTTTTTTAATGTTGAATAATTAATATTTATTATCTAAAATAATAAACTATTCCAAAACATTATAAAATAAGTTTAAAAAAATCAAAATTTCTAATATATATCTATAAAAATCAAGTTTCTAATATATATATTTATAAAAATCAATTATACGGGATAGAGGGAGTATAATTAATTAAAAAGTTGATTCATTCATAATCATAATTCAAGTTCACACTCCATAAAAGAAAATAGAAGTAACATTTATTCAATAACCCCATCACAACTTATTTTATTTCTCTTTTAAAATTGTCATTATTTTTTAACGAATATAACATATTTAACCATTTAGTTATTAAAAAAATAAAAATACTAAATCACCTCTACAAGTCAAAGAATTATTTATATTATTATTTATGTAAACAATAGTTAAAGGTAAAAATGAGATTGAGATGAAGAATGTATTTGAAATTGATAAAAGCTTCTACGCCCGGGATACGAGAACACGGTATGTGTACCCCATGTGAACATAACTCTTCCCCTCTCTATTCTATTTAAACATATGTATTACTTGAGAGTTTAAATCCATATGCCCGGGCGCACAAGAGACTCACTCATTGAAATTATGGGTCAAGATTTTTCTTATTTTTTTATTTACATAGTTACTATTTGATTATATTTTGGTTATCAACTCAACCAGATGAACGGAGAGGGTGCGGCTCTCGTCCCATCCTCCCTAGTAGTCATCGTATTTAATGGTGGTTAAAAATCCAAAACTAAAAGAATTAGGTTTTCAAAATTAAAACAGATTTTGATCAAAACTTAAACCATATAGTATCTTTTAGATGAATTTTAAAAATAACATTTATATTAATCTACAAACTCAATTCGCAATTAATTAATCAGTATTCTTTCATACATTTTATTTTAAAAATTAATAATCTTTTTCTTCCTCCCCTTACATCTATTCTCTCATATAAATTAATACTTTATTATACATATTACTAGTCATTTCTTATATATTGATTTAAAATAAATTTAATTAAAACATATTATATCAAAATTCAAAATAAATATAAATTAATACTATTTGTTGAATTTACTAAATCCACTTGAATTTTAATTATACATTTCTTATTACTACTTAAACTCAAAACAAACATCACCTAAAAATTTGGCAAATATACTCCTAATACTCTCGTTCCTATAAAAGAGTTACATTAAACCCTAAACCCTAAAAAATTCTTTCTCTCTCTAAAACTTGTGCTCTGACCTCTCTCTAACCCTCCCTCTCGCCCTCCCTCTCCGGTCATCTTCTTTACAGGTTTGATGGAGGTCAGTGAGCTGGCTACATCGGTGTAGTCTCCATCAATCCGTGTTGCAGTCTGTTCCTTCGATTGCTATGAAGACAAGGAGATCTAAAACCTCTCATTTTACATCTTACAGTTCAAAAGGCAGCAAGAGATGTAGCAAAAAGAAACACCCTGTCAAGATACATGGAGCATCAACATCGTTCATAATCGTTTCCCCCTCTCAAAAATGTTCCACTAACACACATGCCTCCATATTAGAACTCTCACCTGATTCTACGGCAGAAGATTATTTAAGTGATGATATGTTTGAACCACAAAGAAGAATCATGAAGCAACATATGATAGAAGCTGAGGAAGATGAAGTAAATCAGCAGCACATATGTCATCTGGAATCCGATCAGTTGCTGACATCTCCGAATACAATAGTGCAGCCACCACTAATAGTAGATCCTCTGACTCCCTCTCAAGTTCTGGGAAGTGTTGAGATCTTCCGGAAGCCGAAAGATGATGTACAACAGAAACAGCAGCTTGAGTTGGAACTTCCGGTGGGAGCTCCGGCAGAGGATCCGAGCAGGAGTGACCGGAACGAAGATGTGGAGGCTGAGAGTGTGAGCTGCCCAAATTTTCAGAAGAAAGCAATGACTAGTACTTCCTCAAATTTAAAATTAGGTACTCTCTCTTCCTTGGAGTGTGTGAGAGTAGGTGGAGATAATTGTCAACTTTTGGACAACACACCACTAGGTGGTCCCAAGTTGAAGTTGGTGACTGACAAATGTCCTCCTTTTCACAATAATTCAAATTTTCTTTCTCCTTCTAGCTCTTTTGTCCCTGCCACTACCAAAAGTTCTTCTTCTCCCTTTACTTTTAAGGACAAGCTTTTGTCTAGTCAATCCCCTATCTTGTCCCATCCTAGACCTTCTTCTTCCTTGAGCCCAACGAAGATGGCTGCCTCTCTTCCGACAAGTGATGACTCTCATTTCCGGCAAACCTCCATTAATAAACACATTACAATTTCTTCAAACCTCTCGCCCTCTTCTCCCTCTCGCTCTCTTCCTCCCTTCTGTCGTTCTCATCATTCTCCCATGGATCCCTCAAACCCTACACATCCACCTAATCCTCTTCCTGGCATTCTCCCTAACCCTCCTTCCCCTCCCTTGGAAATGAGAAAGATGGCAGACAAATCTTCCACACCACCATATAGACAGATCATCACTCACAGCACTGGTCAGCCTCCTTCTTCTCATCATCTTGACACCATCACAGCTCCCATTCCTCCATTCCAATCAAACACTCTGAGCTCCCAGTCTTACTCTCCATCTCCACCTCTTCTCCTACTTCACTCCAAACCTACTTCCCCTCCCCTGTTATCGACACAACCTCTTCATCCCCCTTCTTACTCTGTCCCCCCTCCATCAGATTCAAACCAACAAAATCCTACTCTCCATAACCGAACCCCCAATCCTATCCACACTCTCAAATTTGTTCCCCAAAAGGAACAAGGAGTAGCCTTCATCCCAGATGACTTACTAGACAATGAGGATGATGAATGGAATTATACCTTAATTGGTTACTTTGCGGGTCATTACCCGGGATTCCAAGCCATGAAGGACATCATAAACAAATAGAAAGTTGAAGTGAAAATCTTTAGCCATGACAGTGGTTGGCTCATATTTAAATTGAACAGTGAAGAAGATGCACAGTCGGTAATCCAAAATGGTCCATATGAAGGCAATCTCAAGTATCTAATGCTAAGAAGGATGTCAGACAACTTCCAATTCGATGAATCGGGATTATCAGTTGTTCCAGTTTGGGTCCGCCTACCTTCACTTCCTCTTAAATACTGGGCCGCTGATCGATTGAGCATCATTGCTTCCGCAATAGGAGAACCTGTCATGATGGATTATTATACCACGAATAAGGAACGAGTCTCCTATGCCCGAGTGCTGATTCATGTCAACGCCACCATGGTTCTTCCCGAAGAAATTTGGGTGAAAAGTCGAATTGGAGGGTTTCGACAATGGATAGAATATGAGTTCTACCCAAAATTTTGCTCCATAAGTAAAATTCTTGGGCACCATGCCATTGATTTTCGCCATGTTGAGAATGTGCAGCCAGCAGCAACTGTAAAAAACGATAAAAAAATCGAACAAGAAGCACCTTTCCTACCTGGTAAGAGAAGGAGAAATAGGAACAGACTGAACAAGCCCAATCCTTCAAACCCCAAATCTATCCATAATCATAGGCCCACTTACAATCCAGCCCATAACTTAAGCCACATGAACCCATCTACCTCAATCAATCGACCCATTCTCCCTCCCCCTAATTCTGAACACACCTCTAACCCCAGGCCCAATTGTTCAATTCCTCCCAAAAACCTTTCCCTGGCCTGCCCACTCAATCAGATAACCTACCCCAGCCCAATACTCATAATAAATTTGCAGCACTAACCATTAAAGAGCCCACTAACCCTGTTGATTCTCCCCTACCGAATCGTTCTGATCAGGAACGATCAGTGGAGTCCCTGCAGGCCATCCACGGTAAGCAAGTTGCTAGCAACATCAAAAAGGCATGGGTATCTATCTACAGTGGTGAGTCATCCTCCTCCACGAGCAAAAACTTCAAACATAGAAGAACATCTTCCTTGGAGGGTAAGGCACTGACGGATGAAAATGAAATGGAGAATCTGATAGATTATGGAGCTTGGATTAGCAGGAAAATTGCAGAGGAGGGCCTTACCTCTTCAGAATATTCCTCATGAGTCTCATGATTTGGAATGTAAGTGGGATGGGGCGCACGCCAACCCACAATGCACTAAAAAAACTAGTGCGTGAGCATGAAGTGGCAATAGCAGGTTTAGTGGAAACCAAACTCTCTCTTCAGACTGTTGATAAAGTAGTCAATAAACTACTCCCAGGTTGGAATCATATTCACAACTGTGAACTCTGTCATGGAGGAAGGATTGTAGTTGCTTGGAATCCAACTCGTCTTGAAATGGATAATTTTGTATTGAGTGATCAATCCATCACGATGAACGCTCGTTGTCTTACTACTCGTAGAGAGTTTGCCATGTCAATCATCTATGCTTATAACCGATATGCTGATAGAAGAAGTTTGTGGCAGCACCTAGTATCATTATTCCACTCCAACCCTTTGCCATGGATACTCGGAGGGGATTTCAACTGTGTTAGATTTGAAGGGGAAAGAAATAGCTCTACACAGAATACGGGGACTAGAAAAATGCATGACACGTGCTCTATTCTGGGAGTGGAAGATACTGACTCGACAGGTTGTTTCTATACTTAGTCGAATGGAGCTTATTGCTCAAAAATTGACAGAGTTATGACATGCAAGCTTTGGAGAAGTATGGGTTGGAACCTACAAACCAAATTCCTCCCTCAGGGCACTCATTCTGATCATTGCCCATCCATCACTTCCTTTCAAAATCCTAGCCCCCACTATATAAGACCCTTCAGATTTTGTAATTTTTGGACTAACCATGATAATTTTATTGCTCTTGTTTCTTCTTATTGGCAGGTACAAGTAGAAGGGACGAAGCAATACATCCTTTGCAAAAAGTTGACAGCACTAAAAACACTTATGAAGGAGTTACACAAGCAAAACTATTCTCACATCTCTGAAAGAGTGAATAGAGGGAGAGAACACTTACATTATCTCCAAACGCTATTTATGTCAAATTTGAATAATAGTGAGCTTCAACAGGAGATTGCAGAAGAGATCAAAAAGCAGAGACACTTGGAAGACTGTGAGACTAACTTTCTTATGCAGGTTCTCAAGCATAAGCACATTAAGAACCAGGATCGTGCTACCAAGTATTTCTACTCTCTCATACGAAGTAATGGAGCAAGGAAAGGCATTTACTCTATTCACACTGATAGAGACCCCACTACTTCATACCAAGAATTGATTGATAATTTCCTCTCTTATTATCAATCAATACTTGGAGAAGATAGTGTGACTACTCTATCAGTGGAGCAGGAAGTGTTGGATAGAGGTCCAAAAATCTCAGCCATGGAAGCTAATACCCTGGAAGCACCAGTTGAGGAAGCAGAGATCAAAGATGCTTTATGGTCAATCAACAAGAACAAATCACCTGGACCTGATGGATACACCTCGGCCTTCTTCCAGAGTGCGTGGAATGTGGTTGGTGGAGATGTAGTGGCAGCAGTTAAGGAATTCTTTCGGAAAGGGAAGTTACTCAAGCAATTAAACTCCACATTTGTTTCTTTGATTCCCAAAACAAACCATGAGCCGAAAGTCCAAGATTTTAGACCCATCTCTTGTTGCAACACTGTCTATAAAATTATCTCTAAAATCTTGGCTGCTCGACTCAGAAATTGCCTTCCTTCCTTAATAAATCAATCCCAATTTGGATTTATCAAAGGAAGAAAAATGAGAGACTGTGTGATGCTGGCAGAGGAGATCTTCAGGGGTTATGGACGGAGAACAGGGAATATCTCCCCTAGGATGGCAGTCAAAGTGGACATTTCCAAAGCTTATGACTCTGTTAGCTGGAAGTATCTCTTCGAATTGCTTACGGGCCTAGGTTTTCCCTCTAAGTTTCGTACTTGGATTGAGCAGTGTGTCACCACCCCTTCATACTCCCTACTCATCAATGGCAAACCAGAGGGTTTCTTCAAAGGCAAGAGGGGTCTTCGACAAGGTGATCCGATTTCTTCGCTCCTATTTGTTATTTGTATGGAATACTTTAGTAGATTGATGAGTACAACAGTAGATCTACATGAATACAGATTCCATTCTAGAATTTGTAAACGTGTAGATGTTTCTCACTTGATCTTTGCGGATGACCTCTTGGTTGTGGGTTATGGAGATGTGGCTACAGCTAAGTGTATTGACAGGATTTTGAAAGGGTTCTCTGAAGTTTCTGGGCTAAATGCGAATCCACAGAAATCTAATCTCATAACCTCGGGAGTCTCGACTCGAGCCCGACGTCGAATTACTCAGATTCTTCCTTACAACACAGGTACCATTCCTTTCAAATACTTGGGCATCCCTATTTGTAGCAAGAGAATAGGAGTGCAGGATTTTACACCTCTTCTGAATGACATTAACAACATGATACATACTTGGTCTTCTAAACTCTTGTCATTCACGGGTCGTTTGGAGTTGATCAGTTCTGGGATATATGGAATTCTATCTTTTTGGTGTGACATTGTTACAATCCCAGCTGTAGTGGTCAGAAAGGTGGAGACGGTTATCCGCAGGTTCTTGTGGGGTACGAAGGTAAGCCCGGTGAGTTGGAACGACATCCTACAACCTAAGAATGCAGGGGGGCTAGGGTTGAAGGACATCACCACTTGGAATAAGGCGCTCTTGGCTTCAGCACTGTGGGATGTACACAGGGAAGCTTCATCCCTTTGGGTGAAATGGATTCATTGTGTCTATCTTTCATCTTCCTCATGGACAATGACCTCTCCCGGTAATAATTCTACATACTTATGGAGAGTTCTCATTGCCATTAGGAATACCATTGAGAATGAATCGAAAGGGAGTGAAGGAGTAATTGATATTATGGAGAAGTGTTGTCACAGTGGAGTATTCAAGGCTAGTCGCATGTATGATTATTTGAGGAGTAGATACACAGCGCACTCGAGCTTTGTCTACAAACAAATTTGGCACAAATGGATTGTGAGGAAATACAGTTTCAGACTTTGGCTAGTGCATAGAGACAGAGTAGCTACAAAGGATAGGGTGTGGTGCATGGGAGACGACAAACAATGTGGGTTCTGCTTTGATCAGGAGACCACATCGCACATCTTCTTCCACTGCCCTTACACCACAAACATTTGGGACCAAGTCAGAAGATGGATTGGATGGAGAAGACGAAGGCTAACATCAGTCACAGACGCCTTCAGAAAGATCCTCCAGGATACGAGGACCAACAAAAAGGCAAGAAGACTCCTTTTCATCACCTTTGCTACCATGATCTATCACATATGGATGGAAAGGAATGCCCTTCAGCATGGCACAAGGATGCTGTCTCCGAACCACATTGCAGATAGAATCACGCTTCAGATAACATCTTTGTATATGAATTCATGATGTATTTTATTATTCACCAAAAGCATTTTGCTTAAGTAGGTTGGATAGGGTGGCTAGACCTTGTATTCGCATCGTACGTAAGTACTCGATGTAACCGTTTCTAGTGAAATAACATTTACCAATTTCACTAAAAGAGTTACATTGTTTATATGAAGATTAAGAAATATAATAATATTTTATGTGGGTCTCATCTATCACAAAGAAAAATGTAACTCTTTTTGTTGAACATCTTAACTAGTAAAATAGTTGATATACTGTGCACCTAAATAGTTGATGACATCTTTTTGTTAACATTTTTTAAATTAATAAATATTTTTAAGATGTTAAATTAAAATGATATTTTATTGAGTGAGGCTTGCGTGCACCAGTTGCACCTTTAAAATTTAGTATTATGGATAAGGGTACATTATTTTATTCTAAAGGGTATACACTTTAATTAATAAGGGTACACTATTTTATTTTAAAGAGTATACACTTTTTATTAATATTTTTTATTTTTCTTCAGAAAATAAAGGGGACACAACTTTATACTAAATAGTATACAATTTAACACAAAATTCTAAAAATACACGGAGTGTGCCCCGTGCTCTCTCCGTGCGCCCCGGGCGCACACAAGTTTTTGCCTATTTTATTTGAGAGTGAATAATTATGTGAAACGAATTAAAGAGGAGAGTGAATAATTTTCAGTAACGGACATGTATTTTTTTTAAGAGGATAGAATATTATAGGCAATCACTACTTTGAGCTGGTTCCAAATTTCAAAATTGGTGGAACCGCCCCACTCCCATTTTATTTAGTCCATTAGGCCCCCCAATTTCACGGCTTCTCACCCCCTGGTAATTTAATTTATGTTTTTTTTTTTTCGTCTTTTATTCTTTTTTTTTTAAATTTAATTTTAGGGATATAATTATAATTTAATCATTGTGGTTTAGGGTATATTCACCCTTAGAGTTTAGGATTTAGGGTATAATCATAATTTTACCCTTGTGGTTTAGGGTATAATTTATCCTTAGGGTTTAGGGTATAATTTATTCATAGAGTTTAGGGTTTAGGGTATAATTGTAATTTTATCCTTGTGGTTTAGGGTATAATTTATCACTAGGGTTTAGGATTTAGGGTATAATTGTAAGTTTACCCTTGTGGTTTAGGGTATAATTTATCCTTAGAATTTAGTGTTTAGGGTATAATTGTAATTTTACCTCTTATGATTTAGGGTATAATTTGTCTCTATGGTTAAAAAATTTAGAGTATAATAATCATTTAAGTATAATAAATTTAAAAATAAAATAAAAAACAATATTAACAAAGGATGATGAATTAATTAAGAAAGATGGAACCACAATTCCACCGATTCATTTGGTTGGACTGTTTCACCCTAGTTCTCTCAATATTATATATGTTCCCATTTATAGTTTTGGTTCCACCGTGGAAAAACTTGCCGCTGTCACTTGAAAGATAGTCAAAACAAATAAATAAATATTCATTTAATTAATACTGCTATAGTCAAAACAAATAAATAAATATCCATTAATTTTTATTAATTGTCCATTGATTCCATAATAGGTTTACAAGATTGTCCTCCCAACTATACACCGCTACATGTTGTGAGTTGTGACTTCAAATGTTAAATACCTTGCATTGAATATAGTACGAGACATTTTACAATTTAGTATTCCTTCCATTCCAAAAAGAAATTCACAGTCACTGTAGATACGAAATTTAAGAAAAACTTATTTTTTGTGAATAGTTTGGTATTTTTAGGTAATAAATAAATTATAAAGTAAGTTTTGTGAGTTGTAAAGGGGTGACAATTTTGAAATTAAAGTGTATTGTGAGATTATTGATTTGTGTGTATTTCCTTATTTGGGGGTGTGAACTTGTTTATGGGACAGACAAAAATAGAGAGTATGAATTTGTTTATGCAATGGAGGGAGTATTAAATAATATATCCTTTAATATGCTCTCGGGGTCACACAAGTTTTTGTCATATAGTACTCCCTCTTTCTTATATTTATTTATGATTATTTTTCTCTTGGAGTTCCAATTATTTTTCATGTTTTAGTTAAGGTAAAAATACATTATACATATTATTTATTTTTTAACTTTATTCATCAATCCTAATCGTTTTAATTTTTTTTAATTTTATTTATCACTCTCAAAAAATTTATTTAACTTTTCTCTTTATTAAATTAAAAGACAACACTTCTTAATTTGCATGAAGATATAAATAGGTATAAATAATTGAAATGGAGAGAGTGATAACATCATTTTAAAGGAAGTAATAAAGTAAAATAAAAGGATTAAAGGAACCAATTGAAAAGGCATAGAGAGCAGATTTAAGTGTCATTAAATTAGATTGTAATAAAAAGAAAACACGTTTGAATTTGAAGCCAAATAAGATGATTTCTTCAACGATATATCAAAATAAGACATGTCCGAGCTTGACTTTTTCTGAGAGTTAGAAATTAGATTTGAAAATCCACTACTCAAGATGTGCCACTCTTTTGCTAAAATATATACTCTTCGTTCAATCTTTATTTTTGTTTGTCCTAGTATATATCATTAAAAAATTACATTTAATTTAATAACCTCAATATATAATTAAAGATAAAAAATTTAACTCTTACTTAATATACATATTTATTATATAAAAAGACAACATCAATCCACAAGAGAATTTGTAATACTACCTCTGTCTGTTAATAAGGTATTCATTTTGTCATTTTCGATTGTCCACTTTTAAGGTTTCATTTTTCTATTATAAAAAAAATCCTATACATAGCCCACCACTCACCACTAATCAACTGCCCACTTTATAGAGTAAGATGGAGTGTAGACGCACTCCATAATCCAACCTACGAATCTCAAAGGAAAACCCATACCTATCAACACTAACTACACGCAACCAACGGAATCATATGCTTTCTTGATGTCCACTTTTTCTACTCTAGAAGTGATTTTACTCCGACTCCACCCAAGCCGCATAACCTCTTGTGCCATAGAATACAATCACCCATTTGATAACCCCTAACAAGCCAAAAGTGAATCTACCCGACCAACAACTCAATAAAGGCACTCATGCGTTACACCATCACCTTAGATATAATCTTATACACCACATTGCAATACGAAATAGGCCTAAAATCTCCCATTGTTGGCTTAAACTTCTTCTTAGGAATCAGGGTAACGAAGGTGGTATTCTTTTGCTTCAGTATCCTCCCCGACTCAAAGAATTCTTGAACAGCATCACAAAATCTACCCTTACCACACTCCAGGCCTCCTTAAAAAACTTTGCAGTATATCCATCAGGCCTTGAAGACTTGCCCCCATTCATGCACCAAACCGCCTCTCTAGCCTCTTCATCCTCCATCGGCTTAATCAACTTTATACCATGTTCCTCAGTAAGTACCACCATAGCCTGGAAAATCCCTTGCTCAACCTCCATCATACCCTCCATTCTTAACCCCTGCAGCTCTTTATAAAACTCTATAAACTCGTACACTATAGTCGGACTTTTCGAGGTAAACACCTTAAGTATCTTATTGGCTGAAACTTTATTAATTAACTATCCTATAGAAGTACTTTGAGCTCTGACCCTAAAACTGCACATACTTAATCTTCATAACCTTCTAAAGATACACAGCCTCAACATTATCCAGAAAGTTCGACTTCTTAATCGTCCTCTTCATCCCCTCTTACAACTTAATATTATTAGGCGAATCATGAAATTCCTTCTGCATATCAGCTACCACTTTTTTAGCTCTCTCAACTTGCTCTGATATATGAAAAAAACTCCTCTTATGAAGCTATTTTAGCTTGCCTTTCAATAGCTTCAACTTCTTACACAGAATAAATTGTTTAATACCTTGATCTTCCTCGTCCCAAACACTCTGGAATAAGGTCAAGAACTCCTCAGGGATTAACCAGGTGGGGTAGCTCACCCAACTATTGGGCTTATAACTAAAGTAAGTAACCAGGTTCAATTCCCATTGAAAATGAATTAGGAAGGGAGTTATAAGGAGACATGGAGAAAGGAGAAATATGGGCGCTTGGTGAACTAACTACTAACTATACTAACAACTAATATTTACCGATAAAAAACTAGTTAGAAGCCTAAACTGTTGGGTTTATCCGGCCTATCGGAGCCAGGCCCACTCAATCCAATAGTGTGATATTGTCCGCTTTGGACCGCCGATTGACCAGCACGATTTTGCTCTCTGGGCTCACGCCGAAAAGGCCTCATGCTATGGAGAGTCTTGTCTGCACTTATAAACCCATCGACATCCCCACTTCAAACTGATCGATGTGGGACTTTGATTGACACCCAACCAACATTTTCCCTTAAACAAAGTCCCATGACTAGACATCAGTTTAAGGCGAGAACCAACTGCGCCGTATTTCCTCCTCAAACAAAGTCCCGTGACTAGACATCAGATTGAGACGCGTGCTGGTCCATCACCAATCGCGCCGCATTTTTCACCCCAAACAAAGTCTCATGGTTAGACATCAATTTGAGACGCGCGTCAGTCTGCCAACAATGATAAGTGTGTAAATTCACTAGTTTTGAGCCCGGATTCGTGTACTTATGGTGTAATTAATGATGGTAATTCTATGTGAATTGCTATACTTGGTGGAAAGTCACGAATCAAGAGTGTAGAAGGCTATTTGAGCTGATTTTCGATGGAAAACGTGTTGAAAATGATCGGATTCGGAAAGAGGAAGAAACAGGGTGGATTCGACCACCTAGAGGGCGAGTTCGACCAAGAAGGAATGAGTTCGACCAGAGGTGCTAAGAACTTGATGGGCGTTTTCTCAATACACAAAATAATCATCAAGTGTAAGGATATCGATTGTAGTTTCGATGGGCAACCAAGTATTTATCGAACCCGAAAGACGAAAGATTATCAATTCGATTATTTTCTAGCTAACTAAGACTATGTAGGTAAATTTGGTTTGATTTGTTTATTAAACTAAATAACATGAATTAAGATAGCAAAATAATTGAACAAGCAATAGAGAAACTTTGGTGGTGATTAAGTATTTAATAAAGTAGTTCGTCAGGTAATCTAGTTTTACTTATTAATATCTTTTCCATGTGTTATTATCCGACTCTACCTTGTGGTCTATGGACGCATCACTAAACCATGCAAGTTCACCCTATAGACACAAGTAAACAAGCGTATGACACGTGTGAATATCCTTGGAGCAAGAGATATAATTCACCCCCCTTCTATGTACTATTAGTATCAATTATTTTCAGTGCACTTAGTACTCTAACACGATATGATCTCCCTTTATAGGTACTATGAAGTTATACTCTTTATCCTCTTATTAACCCGAATATGATTCAATTAACAAGTATCTATATAAGATAGTTCTAATAAGACTTCAGAATCCCTTCACTTAGAATTATAACATGCAATCCTGCTCAGCGGTGAACGCACTCAATCAATAACTAAGAGATGTATTCAGACTCTATATAACAGTTAAAGATGCACAAAACGACCGTGAGTATGAATTAAAAAGGCACAATCTCATATAGAATAAATCACAAGTATTGTTGTACGGAGTTTACACATGGAACATTAATTAACTTATAAAACTTTCATAACCCTAGAACTACCGGAGCGGTTCTAGCCTATGATTGATCTAAGAACAATCATGGCTAGTTGGTATGATCTTACTTGACTCGTCAGACGAACCTCTCCTCACGACTCATTCGGATGATAGTAGGGCTTGGTGAAGGATGATGAATGAATGAATGTTTGTTTTTTCTACGGAAGTTCTTCTTTTATACTTGTAAACTCTTCTTACGGGCCTTAGATGGGCTTCTTGAGCAAACACATGCACTTAAGGTGTAAAAATACAAATTTAGTAAGTTTCCACACGTTAGTTCGACCAAATAAGTTGGTCGAACTCATCCATGCTGGTCGAATCCCTGGTCGAATTCCTCTGTAACTTGGCTTCTGATCTCGTATTCGACCAGAGTGTTGGTCGAACTGGATATTTTCTGGTTGAACAGGTACTGCTTCTATTTAGGCTTCGAGTTCGACCTTGGGTTCGACCAAGTGGTTTGGTCGAACTTAAATGTCGTGGTCGAACTCGACTTTTTTTAGATCAGTTCGACCAGAGGTGCTGGTCGAACTCATTCCTTCTTGGTCAAACTCGCCCTCTGGGTGGTCGAATCCATCCCTGTTTCTTTCTCTTTCTGAATCCGATCACTTCCAACTCATTTTACATCAAAAATCAGCTCAAATAGCCTTCTACACTCTCAATTCGTGACATTCCACCAAGTATAGCAATTCACATAGAATTACCATCATTAATTACACCATAAGTATACGAATCTGGGCTCAAAACTAGTGAACTTACACACTTATCAAACTCCCAAACTTATATGTTGCTCGTCCCGAGGCAACAAAATCAAACCAAGGAGTAGTGTAAAATTCACCAACCACCAATACAATTCATACTCACGCATGCAATTCATCAATCGAACACAAGTATTACAAGCATCATATGCATCATTCATGCAAAACATCACTCGATTACATTACCTTTAAGAGTACAAATTCATCTAGCTCACAAGATAAATATTCACTCTCACTCTCAAGTGTAAAAAATGTACACTTAAACATGTTAGTGTTTATACTCATATTCAATCCATACTTCCGCGTAACCATAAGTTTGACAAGGGTCTCAAAACTCAACTTATAATCAATTCCTTACTAGGATCACAAAGGACTTGTTTTTGGGTTGTAATGTTGATTTTTTGGTAAAGGTAGGAAAATTTGGGTAAAGTGAGTAATTCACAAGTAGAGAATTACCTTGGAGTTTTGCTTTTTGTCATAGCTTCGCTTGTTCTCCACCTTCTTCTCATAAACTTCATAATTTGAATTCTCCTTCTTTTTCCAAGCATCAACATCATCTTTCTTTAATGCGCAAGGGTACCAATTTCGGGTACTATCCTTCTAAGCAATCGGGATACCAGTTTCAGGCACTACCCCTAAACAAGATTTAACCATACTTCTTCCTTTTTCAATAACTCTCAACCAAGCTTCTACCTTTTCATTCTTTCAAACTCTTATTCACCTCAACTCTCTACTAATGAATAGGATATTCAACAAGGCTCAAATAAAGGTTTAATAAGGCTATTTATCAAGGCTTGCCAAAGAAAAAGCTTTTTAAGGCTCAAAAGGGCTCACAATGATACTTTTATTTTCAGGTAAGGTAAAATTTTGACCAAATAACTTGATTGCACAATAATGGCCTAAGATCATGTCCTAGCAATTCCTCAATCATAAATTTCACACAAGACGCCAAGCTAAGTTCTAGAATATGGTCATACGAATGATTCTCTCAAGAATAAATTATCATGAACTAGCATGATTTAAAAGGCTCAAATCCTCACATGGGTAAATAGATTCCTAAGTACTCCTTCAAATAAATAACCAAGATCAATTTCACAATAAATTCACATATTTATCAAGCATGCAAGCTTCTAATCAATGAAAAATACGAATGCATCATACTAACCAGGAACCATCATAGCAATACAATACATACAAGTATCAATCATCATCTCTCAATCCACATCAAATCATCAATATAGGTACATGCCACTCACACCAAATACCCATCCTGTAAAGAGAAAAAAAGAAGGGAGATAGATGAAGCAGACAAAGACAACCTGATGCATCCTATTCCTCCAGAGCATCATCATCGCTCGCATCACGGCGCCAATCATCGAAGTCTTTTTGCAGGAAATCGATCTTCCAATCAAGAGCCTTATAATTCTCATTCATATCCCCCAATCTCAACTCGAGCGCTGCATAGTCTGCATTTACTTCAGCCAACCGCTTGTTCGTTTCCTCCTGGCTCGCATTTAATCTCTCCAGATGCTCATTAATCAAGTGGAACTGCTCCTGTAAATAGGTATCAGGACCAGCCCACTGCTGTTGCTGTGGCACCGCTGGAATGAGTCGTGGTGGCCTCTCATGATGCTGTGGATCTCTCATATCTGGATCCGCATAATCCTCTCCAAGCTCCTGCTGTGGCTGAAAACGCCCTTCATCTATGATTCTCTGCAGCTCATCCATCATCCCATCAAAACACATCTGAGCTACCGTCCTCCAGTCACCCTTCGTCAGACAGGTAATGGAGATAGCAGTGTGCCTAAGGGTGTTCATCAACATGTTCCCCTCATTCCGAATAGCTGTCAATACACCCAAGTCATAAGGGAACATGAAAGTGACAGGCTTCGATCCCCTAGTGAAAAATCAATCTCCATCCCTCAAGTGGGCGAATCCTCCTTTCACACAAGTGCTCATCACCAAATCGGGATCCTCCTTAATAGGTGAAATGTCAGTGAAGTCCATATGATAATACTCAGCTATCAAGGTAAGCAACCCTCCTATATTTACTCTCTAAAACGGAGAGCACCTGAATCTCCATGCCTGATTAATTAAATAAGAGCCCACATTGAACCTCACTTGATTGAGCATGCACCAGAGAGCATACAGTTCTCCCCTCGACACACATCTTCCCTCCAATTGAGCAAACAGTGTGTTGCTCAACACTCGATCTATGTATCGGAGCACTGGGTTCTGAATCATCGAAGCACGGGCACTGCTAGTCTTGTAATCCACATCCTCACCAGAAATTTCTCTCCAGAATCTGTTAGCATTAAAGTACCCATTCTCAGCTCTCAAAATCCCTCTAGGAGTCTGAAACAAGATGTTCAAATCCTCTGCTGACCATGTCCTCTGCTCACATCCAAGCTGAAATGAACATTCATACGGAAGATTAGTAGACCCTTTCTTCACAGTAATCGAACACAACACCTCCGCAGTCACATGGAAGTAAGTAGGCTTCTTCAGCTCCATAAAGTGGCGAATACCAACTTGATCAAACATCCAGAAGATATCGTCTCTAATGTTCATAGCAACCATCGCTCCATCATCTTGATACCTTGTTCGAACAATTTTATCTGACACATTTCCCCATTTTTCCTTGATCTCATCCCATTCGTTCATCCGAATCTTAAAGTTCAAAGGCAATCGCTCTTAAAGCCTTAACTTCTTTGTCACTGCATCTTCCCAAGCCGGCCTGTCTTGTCTTTTCTTATAACGAAGTTCAGCTTTATTTCCTTTTCCTGAAAGCAATACTTCAATCCACAACCAATAAAGGAAACCCAAACTAACGCATTCAACTCTACTCAAGGCATCAAGTTTTTCTATACATAATCAAACCCAACAAGCATGTTTCATCCTAATGATGAAACAATTCAATTAACATGCTCATTCATCCTCACTCCAATCAACAAGTAACAACTGAATCAACGATCAACAAACCACAAGCATGCATCTACTCAATTTCAAGCAATTCTTCAACAATCCAACATGCTTCATCCAATACTCACATTCCTCATAACTTCACATAATCAACATGATTCAATTTAATTCAAGCAATCAGAATCAAACCCAACAACAATACATACGAAATTATGCTTAGAACTTCAAACCAACACCATGAATCCAAAGAAAACTTAGTTTAAACAACATACCCGCTCATAATTGACGTTTAGAACTTCAATCCTAGGGCAATAGGGTTGAGAAAATATACCTTTTGAACCGGCCATGGCTTAGAATGAACAAATTTGATGATTTTCCCAAAAATCATGACGAACCCTAGTTTTTCAACTAGATTGCTCCAAAACGCGATGAATTGAGTAGAATGTGTGTGGATTGTAGTTTAATCGGGACAAAATTCACTAGTCTTAGAGTTTGGACTGCAAGGGCTTCGATTTGGAATGAGTTCGAGTGAAGGTGGTGTGTGAAATGCTCGAATGAAACTAAAAAACGGGGGTTAAAATCACTTACCTGGGCTCGATTCGACCAATCCAAGTGGTCAAATTAGATTGACGTGGTTGAATCGCTGGTTGAACTCCTCTACTGGACAATCCATCATCGCGATTCGACCACCATTCGACCAAGTGCTTTGGTCGAACTCTTCAGTCGTGGTCGAACTCGTCTATACAACTCTTTGATTGCCAGTTCGACGTGCCCCTTTGGTTGAACTCCTGGTCAAACTCATTACTGGTTGGTCGAATCGACCTGTAACAAACTCTCTGATTCTCAGTTCGACCAGAGCTCTTGCGTTCGACCTGCATGCCTGGTCGAACTCACCCTCTGATGCTTCAAACTTGAAATTTCTTCATTCTCTGCACACTTCAATCTAAAAAATGAACATTAGGTACCAAAATAGATCAAAACTAGCTCGAGAATTAATCTTAAACATGACATCCATGAGTAACTCCAGAAAGACACTCAAAAACAACACCAAACACCACAAAACATTAGGCAAATTGTAAAAAAATTGACACACCGCAACCGGTAAAAGTTTTGATATGGCGCAAAAAATCAACTCCCCTAACAAACGGTACAAAGAAAAGATTATACTCTCAATGCTTCAACGAGGTAAGTACATCACACCCCCAATCTTAGTAGAAACTATAGTAAAACTAAGTTTGCAAAGAGATGTAACTGCCGATAAATAAGCATATCAAATATAAAAATTTCTTACGCACACGAATAAAATAAAACAATAAACGGGAGGGAAAGCCCCCAACGGGCGCTCTGTTTAACGTCGAAGAGTCACGATGGTACCACTCTAGTGCAAGGTATCCTCAAAGACGACACAAACATCATCCGACGACTTGTAATGCTTCAATCTATGCCCATTCACCACGATTATGTTTCCATCTTTGTCCATAAGCTCAAAACTCTCCCCTCCGCAGGCTCTATGGATTATGAACGGTCTCATCCAGTTCGATTTTAATTTTCCTGTGAAAAGTTTCAAACGAGAGTTAAAAAGTAATACCTTATCACCTTGCTTAAACTTCTTGTATGAGATCTTTGAATCATGTCATTTCTTCATTCTCTCCTTGTAGATCTCCGAGTTCTTGTAAGCTCGATTTCTGAACTCATCAAATTAATTAATATGAGTTATCCTCAACTCATTTTTATCCTTTAAAGACAAGTTCAAACTCCTCAATGCCCAAAAAGATTTATGCTGAATCTCTACGGGTAAGTGGCATGGCTTCCCATAGACTATTTGATACGGTGGATATCCAACACCGTCTAATAAGCAGTCCGGAACCCCCACAAAATATTATCAAGCTTCATAGCCCAATTATTTCTATTGGTTTCGACTACTTTCTCCAAAATTTACTTCACTTGTCGGTTGGAGACTTCTGCTTGCCCATTTGCTTGAGGGTGATAAGGTGTAGTGACCATATGCTTAACTCCATAATCCTTAAGCACCTTCTCAAGAAGTTTATTGACGAAGTGTAACCCTCCATCACTCACTAATGCTCTAGGAACTCCATAGCGGGCAAAGATATGTTTCTTCAAGAAAGACAACACAGTCCTCGAATCATTCACGCGAGTAGGAATGACTTCCACCCACTTAGAAACATAATCCACTGCTAAAAGGATGTATAGAAATCTATTAGATGGGGGAAAAGGCCCCATAAAATCGATCACCCACACATCGAAGATTTCAACAACAATGCTTGGCCGAAGTGGCATTTCATCTCTCCTACTTATGTTCCCCATCCTTTGACATCTATCGCAGGACGCCACATAGGATTTACAATCCTTAAACAAAGTAGGCCAATAGAGAGCAGATTGAAGGACCTTTGCTGCAGTCTTTTGAGCTCCGAAGTGCCCTCCGTTAGGTTGTGCATGGCAAAAATTAAGAACACTCTCCATCTCCATCTCAGGCACACACCTACGGACTATGGAATCCGTACATATTTTGTAGACAAATGGATCATACCATATAAATTTCTCAACATCCCTCTTGAATTTCGCAAGTTGATATCTGTTGAGATCTCTCGGAATTTTACCTACGACAATGTAATTGACATAATCCGCATATCATGGATTCATTCCTTGTGCAGCAACCACACATGCTCTTTCAGCTCCTTCAACAAGCACTGCCATAATCTTCTCATCAGGAAACATCTTTTCAATGTAATCGAAAGAATCATCACAATGCTCCCTTGTCTCCAACCTTGATAGGTGATCCGCCAAAACATTCTCAGTACCCTTCTTATCTCGGATCTCCATATCAAATTCCTGCAGAAGAAAAATCTATCTAATAATCCTTGGCTTTGTTTCCTTCTTCTCCATCAAGTACCGGATTGCAGAATGATCCGTGTACACTATCGTCTTCATGCCAACCAAATACTGTCGAAACTTATTGAATGCATACACCACAGCTAGAAACTCCTTTTCAGTTACAGTGTAGTTCTTTTGTGCAGCATCAAAAGTTTTACTCGCATAATAAATGGCGCAGAACTTCTTTTCCCTCAACTGCCCAAGCACCACTCCAAGTGCTACATCACTTGCATCACACATAAGTACAAACGGCTGAGTCCAATCCAGTGTGATCAAGATAGGTGCAGTAATAAACGCCTCTTTCAAAACCTGAAAAGCTATTAGACATTCATCATCAAAAACAAAAGGAACATCCTTTTTAAGTAAATGAGATAAGGGCTTGGAGTATTTTGAGAAGTCTTTTATGAATCTTCCATAAAAACCGGCGTGTTCAAAGAAAGTCCGCACTCCTTTTTCATTAGTAGGTGGTGGAAGCTTCTCAATCGCCACCACCTTAGCTCTATCCACCTGCAATCTTTTGGCTGAAATATAATGGCCAAGAACAATCTCATCTCTTACCATAAAGTGGCACTTTTCCCAATTCAAGACAAGATTAGTGTCTTGGCATCTCTTCAAAACAGTAGAAAGGTTAGATAAACAAATATCAAAAGAGGAACCAAATACAGAAAAATCATCCATAAACATCTCCATGATCTTTTCTATCAACCCATCAAATATGGTCATCATGCAACACTAAAATGTAGTAGGCGCATTACACAATCCAAAAGGTATCTTTTTAAAGGCAAAAGTTCCACAAGGGCAAGTAAAAGTAGTCTTTTCCTAGTCCTCGGGTGCAATCATAATTTGATTATAACCCGAGTACCCATCCAAAAAACAATAATACTCGTACCCTGCAAGACGATCAAGCATTTGATCAATGAAAGGAAGGGAAAAATGGTCTTTGCATGTATTTTCATTCAATTTCCTGTAATCCGTACACACACGTCATCCCGTTGGAATCCAAGTGGCTAATGTCTCACCATCATCGACTTTCACTATAGTCATGCCCCCTTCTTAGCAACTACATGCAATGGACTCACATGGGGACTATCACTAATAGGATAAATAATTCTTGTATCTAGCCACGTTAGGATTTGCTTCCTAATCACTTCTTGAATAACGGGATTCACCCTCCGCTGATTTTGAATGCTACTCTTAGCCTCATCTAAAAATCTTATTTTATGCATGCAATATGAAAGACTAATACATTTTAAATCATCAAGAGACCAACCTATCGCAGACCTTATACTTCCTAAGCACATCTAACAATTCCTCAAGTTGATCATCATAAAGGGAAGAATATACAATTACCGAAAATTTTTCATTGTCACCTAGGTAGGCATACTTCAAGTGCTCCGATAGCGATTTCTTCTCTGTCCAATGGCAAGTATTGTCTAGTCCACTTCACCTCTTCAACCTTTTTCCTTTCCGATTGGTACCTATCATCATCCAAAGCAAGTAAAATTTCAAGGAAATCAATACATACCTCGTTGGAGAGTTCATCTAGCTCCGTAGTGGGAAAAGTAAGAGACTCCATCAAGCATGTCTCAAGAGGATCCTTAAAGAGAATCAGAGACATGTCTTTATTAACGATCTCCTCCACCACATCACTGATGTTACAATGCGTCTCCATCGGCATCTTCATTGCTTTATCAAGGTTAAATATAATCTCTTCTTTATCCATCCTTAGTCGCAACTCACCCTTCTACACATCTATCATGGCTCCTACAGTAGCAAGGAAAGGTCTCCCTAAGATAAGAGGGACATTATCCTTGTCATATTCCATCTCCAGTACCAGAAAATCCACAGGAAATAATAACTTCTCTACTTTGACAAGAACATCTTCGAACACACCCTTCGAAAAAGTCATAGACCTATCCGCTAGTTGTAGAGCAACTGATGTGAGAGTCAGCTCCCCCAAACCAAGCCTTTGAAAGGTAAACAACGGCATCAAATTGATGCTTTCCCCAAGATCACACAAGGCTCGTCGTGCCGGCCCCTTTCCAATTTCACATAAGATTGTGAAGCTTTCCGGATCCTTAAGCTTCGCTGGCAGCTTCCTCTGAATGATCGAGCTGCAGTTTTCAGAAAAATTCACCATCTCAATTCCGTTTAAGCTTCTCTTCTTCAAAAGAATATCCTTCAGAAAGCGGGCATAATACGACATCTCCAATATTGCTTCAGAAAAAGGAATGTTCAAGCTTATTTTGTTTATAATTTCTGAAAACTTCTTAAACTTTTCTTCCAATCCCTTCTTCACCAGCTTGAGAGGAAAGGGCGAAGGTATCTTTGTTTTGGGAATCCCTCATTCATCACGTTCAGCTTTCTCCGCTTTATCCCTTTCGGCACTCAATCTCTTAGCTTTTTCCCACTTCTTTTCTGATATAATCTCTGTATTCTGCTCTTTGGAAAGCACTGAAGTAGTTTCAAAATCATGTGGAGCCTTCAGCGCAGAAAACGACGCAGAACAGGTGAGTTCGACCTGAGTTCGACCTAGGTAGGTGGTCGAACTCAGTGAGTAATGGTCGAACTGCACTCCTGAATGTTCATTCTCCCTTGTACAGTCGGATTCGACCAGGGTTCGACCAACAGGTTTGGTCGAACTGGAGCGATCGTGGTCGAATCAAGCATCAGACAAAATAGAGTGCTCTGGACAGTCGAGTTCGACCTCAGTTCGACCTGCTTGTCTGGTCGAACTCATCTGACATTGGTCAAACTGGCCTTCTGACTTCTCCGGACATCGCCCAAGTGCCGAGTTCGACCTCCTCTATTCAGTTCAACCTGCTTTTCTGGTCGAATTCGGGTCGAATCGAGCTCCTGTTGCTTCAAACTTCAATTTCGGCTTCATTGGTCCCTCATACTGCGTTCCAGACCTCAGTGTAATGGCGTGACAAGACTTTGGATTCTCAATACTTTGCGACGGAAACTTCCCTTTCTCAATAGTTTGAGTCAACTTGTTCATGTTTCCTGCCATCTCCCCCATCAATAATGTAAGGTCTTTCACTAGTGTAGACAAATCCTTATGACTATTATCAATCTTCTTTTCTAATTTGGCCTAAAGACGGTCTACCCTTGCATCATTCCTTGCCATGTACCTGTTCATTGTATCCTCAAAACCCGATTTCACTTCTTCCACCTTAGCTCCCGGATCAACACTAATAGGAGGTTGCACCGCATTATTCAGATTGCTCCATGAAAACTCCAGCCTCCTTGGTTGTTGGTAATTACTCGGTGGACCACGATTGTTGTAATTCCCCTGATAATTTCGGTTTCCTTGATTTAGGTACCTAGTTCCTTGAATACTTTGACCCATGGCGTAATTTGCCTCCTCGATCTCCTCTTGGCTAGCTCCTTCATAGCCATCATCCTGTTGCATCATTGGTACTCTCTGAGATAAATCCGTGATCTATTTTTGTTGAGACTCTAGTAGCTTGCTAATATTAGTCAAGCTAGGGACGATCTCATCATCTCTTCCCGACTTCACCATTGTATGCTCAACTTGTGCTACCTTACCAAGGACATAAGTGTCTCTCACTCTATCAGTCGGCCAATCTCTAGAATTCATCGAAATATCTTCAAAAAGCTTCTCGGCCTCATTGGGTGACTTCGTAAGCAATGCTCCATTAGAAAAAAACATCAAGTAACACTCGGGAATCACAATTCAACCCATTGTAGAAAATACTGATATATTGAGCTTTAGATAGCCCATGCTGAGGACACTTCCGTAGCATGTCCTTGAACCTGTCCCAAGATTCATGAAATTTCTCATTGTCATAGATAGAAAATTGATTGATTTCTTTCTTCATCTTGAACACCTTTGAAGGTGGCATGTATCGCTCCAAGAACTTCACTTTCAACTTCTCTCATGTATCACACTCAGCAGCATCCAGATTATCGTACCAATCTCTTATTTTTTAATTCAGCGAGAACTTAAACAGTATGATCTTCCTCTCATCCTCATGAGCCCCTGCATCTTTTTGTGTACTTGCATACCCAAGGAACTTATTTAAATGTTGTTGAGGATCTTCAAATATTCCCCAAGAGAAGGGACTCCTTTCTATCATGGTGATAAGAGCAGAGTGCAAATCAAAATTAGCTCCAGTCCCTCTTTCTCCTAATAACCCAGCATTGCCTGCTTCGTTGTTCTTAAAGACTTCTCGGATGGCAAGTGTATTCGGATTCGCCGCCATGTTGATTGCTTCTACGTCCAAATTAACTTCAGTTGCAGCTTCAATCGTTTGCGGATTCAGCACGTCAACTTCAACTCCTAAATCAAGAGCTTCAGTTGGGTCTATGTTCTTATTCTTGTTCTTTTTCTTCTTTTTCTTCCTCGACTATGCTCCAATCTCTGGATTATAAGGCTCTAATATACCTGTTTTAGATCTCGTGAGCATACACCTAAGAAGAGTAAGTGTCAGAAATCAAAGACAAGAATAATATAATCTCAATTAAACTAGAAATAATAAACTAATAATTAATTTCGTTCCCGGCAACGGTGCCAAGAACTTGATGGGCATTTTCTCAACACACAAAATAATTCTCAAGTGTAAGGATATCGATTGTAGTTTTGATGGGCAACCAAGTGTTTATCGAACCCGAAAGATGGAAGATTATCAATTCGATTATTTTCTAGCTAACTAAGACTATGTAGGTAAATTTGGTTTGATTGTTTATTAAACTAAATAACATGAATTAAGATAGCAAAATAATTAAACAAGCAATAAAGAAACTTTGGTGGTGATCAAGTATTTAATAAAGTAGTTCGTCAGGTAATCTAGTTTTACTTATTAATATCCTTTTCATGTGTTATTGTCTACCTTGTGGTCTATGGACGCATCACTAAATCATGCAAGTTCACCCTATAGACACAAGTAAACAAGCGTATGACACGTGTGAATATCCTTGGAGCAAGAGATATAATTCACCCCCTTTTCTAGGTACTATCAGTATCAATTATTTCCCGTGCACTTTATATTCTAACCCGATATGATCTCCATTTATAGGTACTATGAAGTTATACTCTTTATCCTACTTATTAACCTGAATATAATTCAATTAACAAGTATCTATATAAGATAGTTCTAATAAAACTTCGAAATCCCTTCACTTAGAATTATAACATGCAATCTTGCTCAACGATGAACGCACTCAATCAATAACCAAGAGATGTATTCAAACTCTACATAACAGTTAAAAATGTACAAAATGACCGTGAGAATGAATTAAAAAGGCACAATATCATATAGAATAAACCACAAGTAGTGTTGTACGGAGTTTACACATGGAACATCAATTAACTTATAAAACTTTCATAACCCTAGAACTACCAGAGCGGTTCTAGCCGATGATTGATCTAAGAACAATCATGGCTAGTTGGTATGATCTTACTTGACTCGCCAGACGAACCTCTCCTCACGACTCCTTCGGATGATGGTAGGGCTTGGTGAAGGATGATGAATGAATGAATGTTTGTTTTTCCTGCGGAAGCTCTTCTTTTATACTTGTAAACTCTCCTTCCGGGCCTTGGATTGGCTTCTTGAGCAAACACATGCACTGAAGGTGTAAAAATATGAATTTGGTAAGTTTTCGCACGTCAGTTTGACCAAACAAGTTGGTCGAACTCATCCATACTGGTCGAATCCCTGGTCGAACTCCTCTGTAACTTGGCTTCTGATCTCGGATTCGACCAGAGTGTTGGTCGAACTGGATATTTTCTGGTCGAACAGGTACTGCTTCTGTTTAGGCTTCGAGTTCGACCTTGGGTTCTACCAAGTGGTTTGGTCGAACTCAAATGTCGTGGTCGAACTCGACTTTTTCGAGATCAGTTCGACAAGAGATGCTGGTCGAACTCATTCTTTTTTGGTCGAACTCGCCCTCTGGGTGGTCGAATCCATCCCTGTTTCTTCCTCTTTCCGAATCTGATCACTTCCAACTTGTTTTCCATCGATAATCAGCTCAAATAGCCTTCTACACTCTCGATTCGTGACTTTTCACCAAGTATAGCAATTCACATAGAATCACCATCATTAATTACACCATAAGTACACGAATCCGGGCTTAAAACTAGTGAATTTTTTATAAGGAAGTCGATGTAAATTTTCACGTTGCTTGTGGTAATCTACTTTTTTACAAAGAGACGTTTGACGTTTCTGTTGATGATGAGCTCAATCCCGAAAATTCATTTGATACAAAAAACTTATATTTTGTGGATATCATAATAAGCACAAAAGATTCATATTTTGTGGATCTTATAATAAGCAGAGATGTTGAATATGGAGGTATACTTCGGAAGGATTTTGGCATATATGAATTTAAAAATGTTCTAGCGCGTCTTCGAACTTTTGTTTGTAATACGATCCAACACGATTCGAGGATGAATCGTCTCCAAGCGGAGGAGAATGATGGAGATTATGAAAGATAATTTATAATTATAGTATAAATTAATTAGATATTAATATGATTTGATTTTGATTTGTGTGTCATTTTATTGTAGTAGGGGAGTTGAATTTTATTAATGAAATAAGAGTTGTTCTCTTTGACCTCTTTACGGTATTCATAAGAATGAATCAACGTATTTGAGAAGTCTATTTTTCGGTATTTTTTAGGAATCAACGGATTATAGAATTTGTTCTACGTATTATTATATTTTAATACGCTCTCGCTGCATCAGTGATCCAGGTTCTATTCCCTTTGGAAACGGATATGAGAGGAGTTATAAGGAGACATGGAGAAAAGGGGAGCCTAATTAGACGGCTAAACAGGTACCCAAATACTCGAAGAAAGAAATTGTATACAGTACCCATCTGATCGGAATATAATGATTTTCTTTATTGTCCTAATTATAAGAGTATATCTTTTTTTTATCCGAAATGTTGAATTTAACCTTCACTCTAAAACAATTCGTGTAAAATTAATGCATTTGTATCAAATAATGAGTTGTTTTTTTTTTTTTTTTTGTTATTATTTAACATGAATTGTGTGTACAGGTACATGAATTTAGTTCACGAATTGTATACATGAGTTGACATTTTTTTTAAATTATTTAACGCGATGTATACATACACACACGAAAATGTTACACGATGGTGTCAACAACACTTTTTTTTTTATTTAACACGAAATTTGTATTATGCACACGAATTTTTTTTTATAACTTGTATGCATGCACACGCAGGGGCGGATCTAGAAATCCGCAATGGGGTGGGCTAAGTTTATTGAAAAAAATAAAAAATTATATATATATATATATATATATATATATATATATATATAGTACTCTCTCCATCCCGCCCATATTACAACGTTTACTGTAGCTTTTGTGAGAGCTTTATGCAGTCAAACGTTGTAGTTTGACCGGGACGGAGGGAGTATATATTTATATACACACAATATCTTCTCAATTAAAGGTGAATGGAGAATGAGCAAATTTTAATATTTATTATAATGGGTGGGCTTAAAAATAATTTTGAGCTTCTTTAGGGTGGGCTTAAAATATTTTTTGACTGGACTAAACTTCAAAAATACAAATTATTTACATTATTATAATGGGCTTTTGTTGGGCAGCCCTGGGCTTGAGCCGGGGGTTGCCCCCATATAGATCCGCCTCTGTGCAAACAAAATATCACACGAATTGGTACTCGAAATTGTGTTTAACACTTTTTTAACACAAAAATAATAAATACGAAAATAATGCATTACTCGAATATTCGAGTAAATGATATTTTGATCAATTCGAATATAAAAAGATATAGTATTAAATATAGAATAAGAAATAAATTAATGATAAAAAATAGGATATAATAATTTTTGACCCCAAATACTCCCCCGGTGCCTTCTTTTTCATTACCTGATTTGCTCCATATACCACCGTCATTTGAAAACGACTTTTCAGTCTCTCATAGATTAGGCGTATGACTATATGTGGGACCTTAAAATTAAAATTGTAAAAACTTAAACATGGATTTTTTGAGTTTTTCTTTAAATTCAAATCTAAGTTTTCAAAAATTTAAAGCAAACAGTCTTAGAGTTGAAAAGTAAATATTGAAGCATTTGATAGTAAGTATACCGAACTTATAGAAATTTTTAGCAATAAAATGAAATAATATATGTAAGGAAATAATATATATATATATATATATATATATATATATATATATATATATAAAAGGAAATAATATATATATATATATATATATATATATATATATATATATATATATATATATATATATATATATATATATATATTACTTATAAAGATACCTACATATATATAAGTTCGTTAGATTCTAGATAAGATTAATGAAGCTAGGCCATATTCATAATTAATGTAATTAATATATTACTTTTTGACCTTGTGAACAAAGTTGAAAATATTTCTATAGCTGCATAGCTAAATCTAATTGCATATTGATAATTAATTGAATAAGATATACTAGCTAGTTTTTTTAGCTTTGGATTCCCAGCTTAAAGTTGAAAGATGCTTTTAATTAGATGGGTAAACCTTCTATGGAGCATGTGTAGCTACTATTTTGAATCATGTATATTGTTTCTATTATAATATCATGTGTTGTCCATATATGTATCATTTGAATGTAATCTATCAAAAAAAAAAATAAATAGAAATTTGATTGGACAAATCTGAAAACTCTAATGTTCGTTTTCGGGTTTTAAATTAGGTTTTGGTTTTTAAAATCCACATCTAAATTTTTAAAACCACTCCTATATATACTTATAATTTTTTAAACCACCCTTATATATACTTATTACATTCTCTCTCCTCAATTAATACATTTTCTATCTTTATCTCTCATCTCTTATTTAACTTTTTAAATAAATTAATATATTGATTTGACATAAAGTTAAAACTTACCCTACCAAAAACTCAAAACAAATATAAAATCACTATTCATGATTTTCAAACTCCATATAACCCAAACTAAACATCACCTAATTGAGCTCCCAAACTCAAGACTAAGTAATAAATATTTCTTAAAATGATCCTTGTATAACACAACTCATGTCAAATTTAGCCTAGCTAAATAAATTTTCCATAATTTTATACTATGAGAAACACCTGCATGAGATCATCTTACATGCAGGAGGTCGTTTTTATGTTTTTCTAAATAATTATCATTTGTTTTTAATCAAAGATATTATCATTTTTAGTAAAAAAAATGTTGTCAATATATATATATATATATATATATATATATATATATATATATATATATATATATATATATATATATATATATATATATATATATATATATATATATATATATTACACTTCAAAATCAGTATTCGTTAATTCAAATACCATATTTTATTAAAATATTAGTACTTATTATTCAACTCCTAAAAATATTTCGTTGAATCATACACAAATATTAGTTAATTTATACTAATATTTGACCTATATATGTGTGGAATCTCGAAAACCCGATATACATATCAAGCATTTCAATTTCAAGACCGGTTCTAATTTTTCACACCAAAAATCACATTAGCCACCACATTTCCTCTCTCTATACAATTTCCATCTTCCATTTTGGGTTTTTATGGAGGAATGGAAGAGCAAGCTTGAAAAATATAATCACAAACACTTGTGTAAATTTGAGAAATGAAAGAGCAAGCTTAAAAAACATAATCGCAAATACTTGTGTAAATTGAGTTTACTAAAACGTATGTACACTCTATTACTCTTTAGTACATGAAAAATTACTCGTTCGACAAATTAAATAGATTGTTACTCTTAAAAATTAAAAAATTACTCTTCAAATTCTTGTAAATCCTGATTTTTCAATTACTCTTTAGTATGTGCAAAATTACTCTTTAAACAAATAGATTGTTACTCTTAAAAATTAAAAACTTACTCTTCAAATTCTTGTAAATTCTGATTTTTCAATTACTCTTTAATATATGAAAAATTATTCTTTAGAAATATGAATTGTTACTATTTTGTATAAAAATTATTACTCCCTCCGGCCCATAAAACCTTTCACATTTTTCTCATTTGTTTGTCCCACAAAACCTTTCACACCCCAAAAAGGAAACATCATTTTATCTAACAACCTCAAAATTCATTTAATTTCAAATTTGTTACTCATTTTTACACACATATCATTACTTTATATTTTTTGTTTATTATCTAAAAACACCACAATACCCTCCAAAGTCAATAAAGTTGATCAAAAAGTGCACATATTCTTAAGCAACGTGGAACAGTAAACGTGAAAAATATTATGGGACGGAGGGAGTACTATTCAAAAAGTAATTTTTTACTCCCTCCGTCCACCCGAAAGAGGGCATTTTGCTTTTGTGCACGTTGATTAATGAGTATTGTTATTTAATGTGTAGTGGGTAGTTGTATTAGTGGGAGTCTCATATTTTAATTGTATTAGTGGGTGTGTGTGGGTCTCATGTGTGTAAAAAAGGAAATGACCATTTTTGGAGCGGACGACCAAAATGAAAAAAAGACTCTCTTTCAAGCGAACAGAGGAAGTATATACTAAAGAGTAGTTTTAAAAAATGGAATACATGTTAATCCATGTACAGCCAGTTTACATGAGATTCCCTCAAAGATAATTACTATTGCGGGCATTTTAAGTAATCTTCTTTGTCAAATATTTCATACTCCCTCTGTCTCATCCTAATGGTTACATTTTTCTTTTTGGGCATCTCATCCTAATGGTTACATTTTCCTTTTTAGCATATGAGACCCACACAAATTAATTACTTCTCTCTCCATGGCCCACATATCACACTAATACACCTACCCATTTTACATTAAAATATTATTTCTCACCTCAGTACACATTAACATATTATATTCATTAATACACGTGCAAAAAGCATACGTAACCATAAGGACGGGACGGAGAGAGTACATCGACGCTAATCCACGTCAATAATTTAATTTGGTATATATTTATGAATAAATACATATACATTGCAATTAATGAATAATATCGGTTTCAATCAATCTCTCACCAACAAACTGATCGACAATGTCGATTCGAGTATCGGCTTCAATCGGCATCTCATCGACAATTCAACTAACAACATCAGTTTGAGTGTCGATTCAAATCAGTCTCTCACCATTTATTGACAATGTAGGGGATGGAGTGATGTAGGGGGGTGGGGTGGTAGTTTTTTTTTATTTTGTCTTTCTTTTAAATATAGGATCAAAGAATAATTTTGTCAAATTACATTAAATTAGGTGAAAAAAATTATACTACAAATTATTCTTAAGCGAGTGTGGGTAACCGGTGTATGTGTGAACCCTATTTTTTTAAATTTCTCTTTACTATATAAGAAAAATCACTCTTTAAAAGTAATAATTTTTATTAAAAGAGTAATAATTTATGTATCTACAAAATAAATTTTCATGTAATAATCTATAAATTAGAGTGTATAATGATTATTTTTAATACTAATAGCAAGTTTTTAGTATAATTGTGCAATTATGAGTTTAAATCAAATTAAAGATAGATATAATTCGATTCGGGGATTACTTGGGTGACATGGGTCACGTACCCAAAACTTCACCGGTTATTACAGGTAATTAATCTTATATTATTTTTTAAATAAATATTTTATTTGCCACGTCATCATTTCTCTTTAAATTTTGAAAATGATGCGATTGAAGTTATGGATTTTGTTAAGATTTTTTATTTTTATATTTTTAATTTATTTAATATTTCATTATTCTAAAAATATTTATGCTTATAAAATAAAAAACAAAAAGAAGTGGAACATTTTAAATTTTTTTTTATTTAATACAACTTTTTACTAAAAAATTATTTGTTATTTGTAATAATTTATCTACAATATAGTTTAATTAAATAAATATAATTTCTTTTAAATTAAATATCACTTTTTATTATTAAGATTATTAATATTTTTTATTTGTATCACAAAATTTATTTCATTAAATAATCTGATGCAAGGTTTATATAAAATTGAACTTTTTCATTAAAAATATAAAAAAAAATTAAATAGATAATTAATTAAAAATATAAAAAAAATTAAATAGATAATTAATTAAAATATTAAAGTTTTTTCATTGAAATATTAATTAAAACTTTAAATAGATAATTAATTAAACGGTAGAGATGATATAGGTAACCGTCTATTCAAATATTCTGCAGTTATTACATATTTTTCATCCAACCATTCCTATATTTTAGTGGATATCTAACAATTTTTTAATTCGATTCTATTTCGATAGAAAATAGTTAACATCAATTATTTGGTTCGGTTTAAATATAACTTATAATAATAATGGACCGAACAATCTGAATGCTCATCCTTCCTTATTGGGCCTCTCTGGAACACGTTTTTTGTTCTTCAGCTATGAAACACGCTTTTTATGCAAACTTTTGTCTAGCGAAATATTTCAGTACCCAAAAACCCCTGCAAGGCTGCAAATTCATCGGATATGGGTAGAATCGCAGTTGCGTTAATTGTGATTCCATGGTTAATCCCTGTCTCTATTCTCGTGAATCGCATTGTTCCCAAGCCATACATGGTAAAATTTCTCCTTCATTATTCCGAGTTTACCCAATTTCTCGACAAACTTTTCTGTATGAATTATCGGATTGATGATTCAGGATGAGATATTTCATGTACCGCAAGCGCAACAGTACTGCCGAGGAAATTTCAGGAGTTGGGATCCAATGATCACCACTCCTCCTGGATTGTGAGTCTTCGCATTTTATTTTCATAATTTTTGTTCAATTGATTAGCTTGCTAATTCGTTTATTAAATTTCAATCTATTTTCAGTAAGTTTTAACTCTGCGGAGCGGAAGTTTGACTTGCCGTGGACATTTCTGTTCGTATTGGAATTGATTTAAGATGTTTCATTATGCTAGTGAGGTTTAAAAAAGGGAAAAAATAACGACTCTGTAAATTGTGTAGCAGTTAATTTTGGTTGTTATTCTGAATTAGAAAAGCAATTAAATTATGGGTTCATCCGGCTCTGCAATTTAGATACATTTTGGTTTAGAGGTTTAGGTAATGGTTCTTCAGTCTATTGGATTGTCTCTATTGAGGAGATTTGATGATATAGATAGATAATAGTATTAAGTATGTTTCTAGAAAATGATAATATTATTTTCATCTAATGTTTTGTTTGCTTAGTCTTATTTAACCTCGATCTGATAGCTTTGCATTCACGTTGAATGATACTTGAGCTAAGCTCGTTATAGATGAAAGCCATGTAGAGGGTTGCAATTCAATTGTGTAAAATCTTCAAGTAAAAGAAGTTGATTGTGAAATCTAAAACTTTTGCAGGTACTTTCTTTCACTTGCCTATGTTGCTTCTTTGTTTCCAGGATTGTTTTGTTTGCAAGCAGTCTCATCATTTTCAGACTCATGCCCCACTTCAATCCTACGTTTAACCAATGGTGTTCTGGCAGTAATTTGTAGTATTATTGTATATGAGATAATTATCCATTTGAGACCATCTCTTGATAATAAGAAGGCAACACTTGGTGCTGTTGTTCTGTCATTGTATCCATTGCACTGGTTCTTCACCTTTTTGTACTATACAGATGTGGCCTCTCTAACAGCAGTACTTGCTATGTATCTCTTAGCGCTGAAGAAGAAGTACCTGTTCAGTTCATTGGTAAGAAATTATATTTAACAACTTAAACTTAATCATGTCATCTAAAGTTTATCATCTCATAGTGCGTGCAAATCATGTATTATTAACATGGTTCCAGGTTACATTCATTGTCTATCATACCACTTCTGACTTCTCATAGTCAATTTACATTTAAAATTTTATGCAGTATCATAGAATTAAAATATGCAATTATTTCTTTTGTTTCATTTAATGCTTTTGTAATGTTCTTCCAAAAGATCATTTTTGTTAGCATTTGAATGACTATTAAAATGTGCTGTCTAGACTGATTGCATTATGCCACATAAGCCTTTATCAGTGTCAATTTTCTTCTGTATTTTGGCCAATGAGCTTGCAGGGGGTGCACAAACCTTTGTAGGATTAGAAAATGTCGGCGTTCATCATTTGTACACCTGAAATCTAAGATAAAAGGGCCATACATATGTAGTATTTCCAGAATTTTCATATGTATGTATGGACTCCAGAAGCTGTGAATGCCATATTGTTTCGAATATATATATTTTTTTTTATATAAAGAACTTCATAGTATCATATTGGGCTAAAATGGCATTGCCTTTATTTAGTTTCCCCGGCGTGGTGACCCATCATTTATTATTTCAGTCATTCCACTTGTACCATTGTGTGACCTTGTTTTTTCATTTACCTGTAGCTTGGGGCGGTTTCTGTGCTCATAAGACAAACAAATATAATATGGGTGCTTTTTGTTGCTTGCACTGGCGTTATAGAATTTGTTCAGTCTCATCTAAATTTTGTCAAAATAGATGACATCACAACATCGAAGGAAAATGATGATCTGTCTGCCAACCATGAAGGTGTATCAGAAATCTCTAATATGAGGAAGAGAAGGGTCAAAAACAGTGCAAAGAGTCAGAAACAAATTACCTTTAAAAGATCTGTTCCCATGGCATATTCTCCAGGTTATATTTCATTATCCTATGATCCATTATTGCATCGAAGTAATCTGTATGAATCTTGCAAGTAATTGATATTTTTCTGTTATCATTTCGCACCATACTAATGTCTGCTATCTTCTTAATGGTAAGTGATGCTACTTGAGCAAGAACTCTGGTAGAATCAAGATGGTGTAGAGTTGGAATACATTCATGAAAGAAGTCTTAATATTTATACTAGTCACTTTTTATGGCCCCCTTAGAAGCACTTCAAAATTATTCAATGACCATAACAACATAATCATTTTTTTGCAACGTTTTTACGCTATTCGTTTTTTCCATGTTTTTCTATGGTGCAGGATTGCTGGATGAGATTCATGGCATAATCATTATTTCATGGAATCATTTCTGGGAGCTTTTGTTTATGTTAAGTCCTTTCTTAATGGTATTGATGGCTTTTGTTGCCTTTGTTTGCTGGAATGGGAGTATAGTTCTTGGTATATTCTACTTCTGCTTTCTATTTATCTTTAGAAATATGTTCTCGATATCACTTTCCATGCTCCTTTGGACTACCCCTAGTTTCCCATTTCTGAACTGAAAATAAATAACTCGGTTCTGAATTTCAGGTGCGAAGGATGCACATGCAGTTTCCCCCCATTTTGCTCAGTTCCTGTACTATGGATTGGTTTCTTCTCTCTTTATGTTTCCTGTCCATTTTTCTATAGCTCAAGCTGCAGCGTTGTTCCGACAGGTCCTGCAGAGCAAATTTCTTAGTTTCATCCAGTGTTTTGTGGCTCTATCCGCTGGTTTCATTTTTGTGCAGTATTTCAGGTTTGTGTCATCAAAGAAACGCAGTGCTAATAAATTTAATTTTTATTTCTATGTGATTCACCATAGCCCCATGCGTTTTTAGTTTCGTAATTATTTATATGTATCTTGAAGAGTTGTTTCTAAATTTGAATATAAGTTATTGAATCCTATTCTTTCCAAGTGATTTTTTGCACATCTTTTAATGCAAAAATTATTGTGATGTACTATCTAGTAAATTCTCTCATTTGGCCGTACAGCATAGCCCATCCGTATCTCCTAGCAGACAATCGGCATTATCCTTTCTATCTCTGGCGGAAACTAATCAATTACCATTGGTCGACAAAGTTTCTAATGCTCCCACTCTATGTCTACGCATGGTTCTCAATCGTTAGTAAATTGGGTTAGTGAGTAGTGACAACTCCTATCACTCCTTTCTTTCTGCTTATGAAGTAATATTTACAAGTTCTTTTAATCATATGAAGAGATTATCTTTCTTATCTACAGCAAACAAGCAGAAGAAGCTCTGGGTGTTAGCATACGTTTTTGCTTGTGCTGCGTCACTTGTTCCAGCTCCACTGATAGAGTTCAGATATTATACCATTCCGTTCTTCTTCTTGGCACTCCACACGGATACCACTGATAACAAGAGTTTGCTTCTTATTGGGATCCTATATGTTTTCATCAATTGCTTCACGATGTTTATGTTCTTGTTTCGGCCTTTCTCATGGAAGCATGAAGCTGGAACTCAAAGGTTCATATGGTAAATCTACATGCAAATAGCTTCAACTCTATCTGACGAGATGCCTACATGGCTGGCTTCGAGGCAAATGAAGAGGAGGATTTTAATGGTGGTGGTGGTCGAGATTTTCGGACCATTTCTTGATCATCCGGCCACAGCTCCTTCGTTCTGTATCTCAATATCTGTTTTCTCACTCTGCTTGTACATATCTTGGTTCGAAGCCGTTTTCTTGTTATGGTACCACGTTTTTCATGCATTTTTTAGGGTCCAAAATTTTAATAGTCACTATTCACTAAGTAAAATTTTATTTGGCCACCTTTCTTAAAAATAATTTTTAGTAGTCACTATTAAGTGCACTTCCCAATTTACTTCTATAAATGATAGGATAAAGGATAAACTGTCTGGATAAAGGACATAATCATGGGGGAATCATTATGTCAATGTTGACTGCATTAAATAGGGTGGGTGGGACCACATTTAAAATTATAGGAAAATCGCACTCAATTAACATTAAGAACTTTTCATACCGGTGGAGTATTCACGGGGGTACTGCAGAACACGTGCGATCCCCTTCAAATGGAAAAATCAAATTCAATGAGGATTTGGTTTGATTCTTCTATTTGACCTAAGTTTTTTCTATTCGGCCCAAATTTTGTTCTATTCGCCTATACATTTTTTTCTATTCGGCCTACATTTTTTTTTCCTAGAAAAAATTCGAAAAAAATATTTCTTCTATTCGGCCAACATTTTTTGTTCTATTTGGCCAACACTTTTTTTCCAGAAAAAATTTTTAAAAAATTCAAAAAAAATATTTCTTCTATTCGGCCAACAATTTTGTTCTATTCGGCCAACACTTTTTGTTCTATTCTGCCAACACTTTTTTTCCAGAAAAAATTTTAAAAAAATTCGAAAAAAATATTTTTTCTATTCGGTTTATTCGACTAATAATTTTTTTCTATTCGCCCAACATTTTTTGTTCTATTCGGTCAACATTTTTTTTTCCAGAAAAAATTAAAAAAAATCAAAAAAATATTTCTTCTATTAGGCCTATTCGACCAACAATTTTGTTCTATTCGGCCAACACTTTTTGTTCTATTCGACCAACACTTTTTTTTCAAGAAAAAATTAAAAAATTCGAAAAAAATATTTCTTCTATTCGGCCTATTCGGCCAACAATTTTGTTCTATTCGGCCAACACTTTTTTTCCAGAAAAATTAAAAAAAATTCGAAAAAAATATTTCTTCTATTCGGCTATTCGGTCAACAATTTTGTTCTATTCGACCAACACATTTTGTTCTATTCGTACAACACTTTTTTTTTTAGAAAAAATTTAAAAAAAAATCAAAAAAATATTTCTTCTATTCGGCCTATTCAGCCAACAATTTTGTTATATTCGGCCAACACTTTTTGTTCTATTCGGCCAACACTTTTTTTCAAGAAAAAATTAAAAAAAATTTGAAAAAAATATTTCTTCTATTCGGCCTATTGAGCCAACACTTTTGTTTTATTAGGTCAACACTTTTTTTTTCAGAAAAAATTAAAAAAAATTCATACGAATAAAATTAATGCATCTTTTTGTATTTTAATAAATAAATATATTCATGAAACATGTAAAAGTAACAAATTAATTCATTAAATAGACTGTAAAACAAATTATTGTACTTTAGTACTTTTTGATCAAAAAGAGACCTCAAACATGTGATGAGTGAGTCCCTCTCAATGGCATTTTGGTCAATTCCTACAAAAGTGACTAGAATAAATTATTTTTAACACATGTGGTCACTTAAAATTACTTTTAAGTAATAACGACTATTTTTTGTTATTATCACTTTTTTTTTAATGTGACTGACAGGTTCAAAATTCACAATTACTTGAAAGAAAATACACATCAGGTTAGTAGATGGAGTAGTACTATTTTAATCGAGTTGGTGTTGACTTTTGCGTGCATTAAATTGAAATCTATTCTTGAAAAACGATGTAATGCTAAGCATCAACACAAATGGGTAGTTTGTACTTTTGATGATCCCGCCACAAGAATTGAGAAACTGAATTGTTTATTTATTATTATTATTATTATTTTGTACAATCCAGAATATTAAGAGTTCATATCGATAATTGGAATTTAGTAATCAAGAAAATGAAAAAAGAAAGAAAGAAAACTAACCTTTTTATCCAGAATATTAAGGGCGTATTTGATTAATGGGTTTAGAGGTGGGTATTGGAATTGGAATGAAATCAAAAAGTTTAGTTACAGGGTTTTATAGTGTTACAGTATTTTTTATTTCCATAAACCAAGGAATGAGTCATTCCTCACCAAAACAAGTACTATCACTTTCATTCCAATTTTTAGAAGAGGTCAATCACGTTTTATCAATATTTTAATGATAAAAATTTTCTAAAAGTTTCTAAATTATTAAATATTATTATTTCTTTTAAAAATAGTAAAATAATATAAAAAGAAAAAAATTATGGTAAAAATCTATACATATATAAAAGTAAACCTAAATTTTCACTTTTGTTTTCAATTTTTTTTCAATTTTACTTTATTTAGAAATAATTCAATTTTAATCTTAATCGTCCAATTTAATTTTAATCTTAACAGTTCAATTAATTCTTTTAATAAATTATTATTATACTAATAATGAATTTTATTATTTAAATTTTAATTTTTTTATTGCATACTATAAATTTGATAAATATAGGAAATATTTTTTCAAATTTGATTAATCTTAAATCAATATATGCTTAATTTCAATTAATATATCAATTTTATTTTTATTATAATCGTCTCTATAAATATTTACTTTCAATCACAATCGTTGATTCTTTAAAATCATGTCATATAAATTTTTTCATTGCCTAATCAAATTCTTACTCTATCCCTCTTTTTTTTCCTCACTAATGCTTCTTATTTTTCTTCTCTTTTACAGATTATACTTTCATATTTTTCATAATCTACTCTAATTTGTTTTGTTTTTTATACTTTTATTTGATCATATATGCAGGTTCAATCGTTCTCCTTAAAGAAATTATTATACTTTTTAATTTTTTTCTTTTGTTCTTCTTTTTAATTCTCTTTTTGTTTTTTTCCTCTAATGCTTCTTTTTTTTTCTTCTCTTATACAAATTCTACTTTCATATTATTTATAATCTACTCTAATTTGTTTTATCTTTTATACTTTTATTTGATCTTATATGCAGGTTCAATTATTCTCCATAAAGGTGTCATTATACTTTTTAATTTTTTGTTATCTTTTTTTTTCTCTTCGACTTTTGTGTGTTTTTTTAATAATTCTATAAATTTAATTTTTATAATTTAATTTATTTTATCTTATTTTATACTTTTATTTGATATTATTTTTAGGTTTAATCATTCTCATATTTGATCTTATTTGTATGTCCAATCATTCTCTTTTGAGGTATTATTCTTTTTTTTTTCTATTTTTTTTCGTCAATTTTTGTGTTTTCTTTATAATAATTTTATGACCCTTATTTTAATATTCTATCTTTTGTTCTTCTTTTTAATCATATTTTTATTTTTTTCTCTAATGCTTCTTCTTTTACTTCTCTTTATAGATTCTACTTTCATATTATTTATAATCTACTTTAATTTATTTTGTCTTTTATACTTTTATATGATTTTATATGTCTCCTCAAAAGTATCATTATATTTTTTAAGTTTTTGTTGTCTTTTTTTTTTCTCTTCGATTTTAGTATTTTTTTAATAATTTTATAAACTCTATTTTTGTAATTTAATTTATTTTATCTTCTTTTATACTTTTATTTGATTGATATTATTTTTAGGTTTAATTTTTATCATATTTGATATTATTTGTAGTTCCTATCATTCTTATTTAAGGTATATTCTTTTTTTGTCTTTTTTTTCCATTTAATTTTTGTGTTTGCTTTATAATAATTCTATTAACCCAATTTTTATATTTTAAAATTCTTTCTTTTGTTCTTCTTTTTAATTATCTTTTTATTATTATTTATTCTCTAATGCTTCTTCTTTTTCTTCTCTTTTATAGATTCTACTTTAATATTATTTATATTCTACTCTAATTTATTTTGTCTTTTATACTTTTATATATGATCCTGTATGTAGGTTCAACAATTCTCCTTACAGGTATCATTATAATTTTTTATTTTTTTTTATCTTATTTTTTTCTCTTCGATTTTTGTATTTTTTTTAATAATTCTATAAACTCTATATTTATAATTTAGTTTATTTTATCTTTTTTAATTCTTTTTTTATTGATATTATTTTTAGGTTTAATCGTATTTGATCTTATTTGTAGGTCCAATCATTCTTATTTGAGGTATATTCTTTTTTTTGTCTATTTTTTTCCTCTTTAATTTTTGTATTTTCTTTATAAAAATTTTATGAACCCTATTTTTATATTTTAATACTCTTTCTTTTGTTCTTCTTTTTAATCATCTTTTTATTATTATTTTTTCTCTAATACTTATTCTTTTTCTTCTCTTTTATAGATTCTACTTTCATATTATTTATAATCTACTCTAATTTGTTTTGTCTTTTATACTTTTATATGATCTTATTTGTAGGTTCAACCATTCTCCTTAAAAGTATCATAATAATTTTTATTTTTTCGTTATCTTATTTTTTCTCTTCGATTTTTGTGTTATTTTTTTAATAATTCTATGAACTCTATTTTTTATAATTTAGTTTATTTTATCTTCTTTTATACTTTTATTTCATTGATATTATTTTTAGGTTTAATTATTATCATATTTGATCTTATTTGTAGGTCCAATTATTCTCATTTAAGGTAATATTTCTTGAACCCTATTTTTATATTTTATCTTTTGTTCTTCTTTTTAATCATTTTTTATTTTTTTTCTAATACTTCTTCTTTTTCTTCTCTTTTACAAATTCTATTTTCATATTATTTATAATATACTCTAATTTGTTTGTCTTTTATGTTTTTATTTGATCTTATATTATGCGGGTTAAATCATTATTTTTAAAGGTATCATTATACTTTTTAGTAATTTATTATTATCTTTTTTTTTCTCTTCATTTTTGTGTGTTTTTTCTTCATAATTCTATAAACTCTATTTTTATAATTTAATTTATTTTATCTTCTTTTATACTTTTATTTGATATTATTGTTACATTTAATCATTATCATATTTGATCTTATTTGTAGGTCCAATCATTCTCATTTGAGGTATCTTTTTTTTTCTGTCTTTTTTTTTCTTCAATTTTTGTATTTGCTTTATAATAATTATGTGAACTCTATTTTTATATCTTTATATTCTTTCTTCTGTTCTTCTTTTTAATCATCTTTTTTTTCTCTAATACTTCTTCTTTTTCTTCTTATTTATAGATTCTACTTCATACTATTTATAACCTAAACTAATTTGTATTGTCTTTTATACTTTTATATGATCTTATATGTAGGTTCAACAATTCTCCCTAAAGGCATTATTATATTTTTTAATTTTTTGTTATCTTATTTTTTTTCTCTTCGATTTTTTTAATAGTTCTATAAACTCTATTTTTATAATTTAATTTATTTTATCTTCTTTTATACTTTTATTTTATTGATATTATTTTTTGGTTTAATTATTATCATATTTGATCATATTTGTTGGTCCGATCATTTTCATTTAAGTTATAATATTTTTTTGTCAATCTTTTTTTTCTTTAATTGTTGTTTTTGCTTTATAATAATTCAATTAACCCTATTTTTATATTTTATATTTTGTTCTTCTTTTTATTCCTTTTTCATTTTTTTCTCTAATACTTCTTCTTTTTCTTCTTTTTTACATATTATACTTTTAATATTATTTATAATATACTCTAATTTGTTTGTCTTTTATACTCCCTTCATCCCGTCCTTATGGTTACGTTTGTTGTTTGCACTGGGATTAATGAATATAGTACTCCCTCTGTCCCGGGTATTTTTACCCATTTGTACGGGCACGGAGATTAAGACGTTTTATTTTTTTAATATATAATGTAAGAGAAAGTAGGGATAAATTAGTAATTTAAAAAGAAAAAGTGAATAAAGTTATTGGGAATGATGAATAAAGTGTAAAAAAGTAATTAAAGTTGTTGAGATTGTAAAAAGTAGGTAATAAAATATTATGTATTTTTGCCAAAAATGGAATGGGTAAAAATACGTGGGACACCCAAAATGAAAAGTGGATAAAAATACGTGGGACGGAGGGAGTATTTTAATATGTATTGAGTGAGAGAAATAATAATTTAATGTAAAGTAGGTAGTTGTATTAGTGGGATGAGTGGGCTCATGGAGAGCGAAGTAATTAATTTGTGTGAGTCTCGTATGCTAAAAAGGGAAATGTAACCATTAGGATGAGACGCCCAAAATGAAAATATGTAACCATTATGATGGGACGGAGGGAGTACTTTTATTTGACCTTATATGTAGGTTAAATAATTCTCCTTAAAGGTATCATTATACTTTTTAGTAATTTTTTGTTATCTAATTTTTTTTCTCTTTGATTTTTTTGTTCTTTTATAATTATATTAACTCTATTTTTATAATTTAATTTATCCTCTTTTTGTTTTTGTTTTTTTCTCTAATACTTCTTTTTTCTTTTTTTTTTCCTCTTTTACAAATTTTACTTTCATATTATTTATAATCTACTCTAATTTGTTTGTCTTTTATACTTTTATTTGATTTTATTTGTTTGTCTTTTATACTTTTATTTGATCTACTCTAATTTGTTTGTCTTTTATACTTTTATTTGATCTTATATGTTGGTCCAATATTCTCTTTAAATGTATCATTATATTTTTTGTTAATTTTTTGTTATCTTATTTTTTTCTCTTCGATTTTTGTGTATTTTTTTTAATAATTCTATAAACTCTATTTTTATAATTTAATTTATTTATCTTCTTTTATACTTTTATTTGATATTAATTTTAGATTTAATCATTCTCATATTTGATCTTATTTGTAAATCCAATCATTCTCATTTGAGGTATCATTCTTTTTTTTGTCTATCTTTTTATTCTTCAATTTTTGTGTTTGCTTTAAAATAATTCTATAAACCCTATTTTTATATTTTAGTATTTTATCTTTTGTTCTTCTTTTTTTTTCTCTAATGCTTCTTCTTTTTCTTCTATTTTACAAATTCTACTTTCATATTATTTATAATCCACTCTAATTTGTTTTGTCTTTTATAATTTTATATGATTTTATATGTAGGTTCAACCTTTCTGTTTAAAGGTATTAATATACTTTTTAATTTTTTATTATCTTATTTTTTTCTCTTTGATTTTTATGATTTTTTAATAATTTTATAAAGTCTATTTTTATAATTTAATTTATTTTATCTTTTTTTATACTTTTATTTTATATTATTTTTAGGTTTAATTATTATCATATTTAAACTTATTTGTAAGTCCAATCATGCATTCTCATTTGATGTAATATTTTTTTTTTTGCCTTTCTTTCTTTTTTTTGCCTTTCTTTTATAATAATTCTATCAATCCTATTTTTATATTTTAATATTCTATCTTTTCTTCTTCTTTTTAATCCTCTTATTTTTTTCTTTAATGATGCTTCTTCTTTTTTTTCTCTCTTTTACAGATTCTACTTTCATATTATTTGTAATATACTCTAATTTGTTTGTCTTTTATACTTTTATTTGATCTTTATATGCAGTTTCACTCATTCTCCTTAAAGGTATCATTATACTTTTAAATTTTTTTGTTATCTTATTTTTTCTCTTCGATTTTTGTGTGTTTTTTTGAATAACTTTATAAATCCTATTTTTATAATTTAACTTTTGTTCTTCTTTAATACTTTTATTTGATATTATTTCTTAGTTCAATCATCTCATATTTATCTTATTTGTTGGTCCTACCATTCTCATTTGAGATATCATTCTTTTTAATTTTTCTTTTTTTGTGTTTGATTTTATAATAATTCTATGAACCCTATTTTTATATTTTAATATTCTATCTTTTGTTCTTCTTTTTAATTTTATTTTCAGGTTCAAATATTATCATTTGAGACATCATTCCTAATATAATAATATCCGTGCAAAACACAAATGGGATACTTATAAACATAAACTTTAAAAAAAAAAGCTACAACAAAATTTCAAACCACACAAAATACGGACAAAATAAATACAAATATATCACTCAAGATAAAAATATAAAACAAAAATATATAATTAATAATAATCTTATAATAAAATTCTTTCCGTGCAACGCACGGACGAGAATTACTAGTTAGAATTAATTTCAAAATAAACTTTAATCATACCAAACAAAATCAATAATTATGATAGCAATTCCCTACTATCAACCAAACAACACAATTACAAATAACAAACTCATCACCATTTCTCACTATTATCACTATTAATCTCATTCCAATTCCCATCTGATGTTGGAAATTTTTAATTTTCAATATAGTCTAATTGTAGGCAATATATTATTATGCAATTATATTAGCTATTCAATTATTTTATGGACTTAATTAAGTGATCCAATTAAGATAAAAAGTTCATGGACTATAATATTTTAATATGGGTCAATTGAGTAGATACCCAATACTACGTGATTGAGTGATTATAGGTGGCCCAGTTGTGTAGTATATAAAGGCTCACAGATTATGGTCCCCAATATACTAAGCCGCAAATGGTCTACCCTTCTCCCCATCGGGAGGGATTACGACTGCCCATAAGGAATAAGGAGGCATCGGGAGGGATTATGACGGCCCATAAGGAATAAGGATGCTTAGTTGAGGAAGGTCATAATACCGCTGATCTCCGAGTTCGTGTTCCATCTTGAGAACTCTATGGATCAAGGTACGCTTCCACTTTACAGTTAAGATCTCGTTTAATCATAATATCTCGTTTAATCATAATATGGTTAAGGTGTTATGGATTTATTTCCTACAAATGATATCAGAGCCACCCTATATATGATTCTCTGAGATCTATTTGAATTGTGATTTGATTCAAATATTTGTATTTGAATCATTATGTAAAATCACAAAAATCTGGACATGAAAATTTCTTAACGGTTGATAGAGTTGGATTTCTATTAATTTTATATCCGTGAAATGAAAATTATTTACGGTACATAATAGAAAGGCTTTCAGAGTTGATGTTAATATTTTAATTATGTTTATGAATGATCTACAATTGCTCCTCTTATTTAGTAATGCTTTGCCATAATTATTATGGTTCACATGTAACTTTGGTTTATGCATTATAAATTGAATAACATCTTTGAGTGTCAATGACACGTGAATGATCATTCAGAATTTCGTTGTGAATTTTTAATTCAATTGATTATTGATTATATTGGTAATTGATATAATCACCTTATAAGAGAATCCACTTAGCTACTCGCCTTTTTCTTTAGTGACACTGAGGTTTATGAGATTGATGAAGGAAAATAGATTCGATATCTAATCTAAATGAATTCGTCACGCTTCCTAGTATAGGAATATCGGGATCCGGTTAGATGGGACGGATCGAATCAGAGTTTCCTTAGGTAGCCACCGACCTAGTAATTAGGGGACGGCCGTTCGGTCGCCTATGATACTAGGACCAATAGGTCGAAAATCAGTTTAGAAGAGTTACGAGATCTGCTGCCGCCGTGAGGACGGCCTATTCCTATTAGGGTTTTCGCACATTCTGAGACAGGTCACTGATAGAGGTCTTACTGATTCAACCACAACTAATACGCATTTAATTGCAAACAGAACACTGGTTAATTGAACAGTTAGCAAATTTGTACCCCTAGCGGCTATTCTCTAGTAGCTGATTCTAGACCAACCGATTCAATTGCAGCTACTTCGAAAAAACAGCCTGATTATTTTATTAATTTTATTTATGGTGAATTGAATCAAATTCGATGATAATCCGATGATTTTCAATAAATCAATTGCGGTTTAGGAATCATACATTTATTGGAATTTGATGCCCATAGTTGAAACTCGTGACATTTGTGTTAATTGGAGGACGTTAAGGTTCTACTAATTGAGTTATGTATGTAATTGCTAAAAGATAAAGAATGATGGCCTCATTTTTGTTTTAGTGGGATATTAATGTTCTGTTGACACAATATTGACCCATTAGTTGAGAAATTGATTTTGTGGTAGTTGTTTACTTTAAGAATTTTTTAATGCGGCCACTACAGTAAACAATTTACCATAATACTCCCTCCGTCCCGGAGAAGTTGGTATAATTTCTTTTGAGTACGGAGATTAAGGAGTATAATAATTTAATGTAAAGTGAAGTGAGAGAAATAATATTTAATGTGTAGTAGATAGTTGTATTAGATGTGATATGTAGGGCCCATTAGAATAGATTAATTTTTTTTGTGTGGGTCCCATGTATTAAAAAGGAAATATGTCAACTTTAGTGGGACAAACCAAAAAGAAAAGTGTGTCAACTTCTATAGGACGGAGGAGTAATAATTTGCTATTTTGGTTAATGAGAGTGATTATCAAATTTGTCTGAGTCAATTTCGTATTATATTTGAATTATTTATGAGAAGATATTTGTCTAATTTAGTTTATTCTAAATTAAAGTTCATAATCAATTAAGTTAAGAATCTTTCAACAATTTTAAATTTGGGTGAATCATCTAATATTCTCATTTTGTAGTGGAATTTAATTAAATTTAAATTGGGGTGATATTTTTTAAATGTCGTTCAGTTAAACTTAATATTCTAAAATATTTGTTTAATTTGTCTAGTAATTTTTAATTTTGTCAATCAAAGCATCATGTTATCATAGCAGCCTCTTTGTGTGGAGTGCGACTTTATTGAAATTACATAGATGTGTGTGGAATTATTTATGTGTTCTGTGTTCAACCCATAGGTAGGCACAGTTTGACAAAATAATAACACACATGTGATGATAAGTATATGATAATTATTTTGAATTGTTCATGTGAACATCAGTCGGTCCAAAGATAGATTTATGTTTGACAGAATTTATTATCAGTACTTGATTATTACACCAAGATTACCCTGCAGTTAATTTTTGTCCATAGAAGAGGTTAATGTTGCATAAGGTGTCTTGTGATGGGTCCACAATTAATAATATTATGCAAGTGTATCTTTCATGCGGGTATTGATCGGCCCAAAGGTAGATTAATATTTGGCCCGAAATACACAAGCACCTGTGGTGGTAAATACGTGACAATAATTTAGTTTGACATGTGAGTAATAAATTGGCCCAAAGGTAGACTATTGCTTGACAGTTTTTATTGTCAGTATTTGACCACTGCGTGAGAGCATCATTTAAATAGTATTGTTTTTCAAATACTTAATATTAATGTTGTGCTCGAATCCTCAAGATGATTCTAAATTATTTAAATTTTGAAAGATGATAAAGTTTAATGCGAGCATGATAAATTATTTTGCAATAATTCTCTGTACTATTAAGAAGTATGCTAATTAAGTTTAACATATATCAACAACAAAATCATACATGATAAGTGAACTTCAATAATAAGGACAAGACTAATAGGTTTCTAATAAACTTTGTCTCAAAAAGTATAATGGCAACAAAGGAAAACCCATTTGAAAAGCTGTTAAAGACAAAACTAAAGTATAAAATTTTGTGTTCTCCTAAAGGCTTGTGGAATTGTCTTATAATTAAGATTATTCGGTGTGTATGGTATAGTTAAAAGACAAAATAGAACTCCATAGGATATGGTTACTAATTGGAGAAATTCTAAAAATTGCAGCTTATGGTCTCAACAAAGTTCCAACCAAAGTAGTTGTGAGAACTCTTTGAGTTTAACATAAGGTGATGTCCAACTAAAGCTAGATCATTGGGATCTATTAAGAAAAATGGACTCAAATAATCCAATTAATCGGATGATATTTGAGACGGGTAATACGGTATTCTTTGAGGATGTTGATTTGGGGGGAAGAATAATATTAGAGACATTATTTTTAAGGGGGGGTCAATTCGATCCCACTTATGCTTTAAAAAATTGTGCAAATTCAGAATAACGATTAGACAATGTCAATAATATTTAAAAGAATAACAAAATCAATAACCTCATGAATTAATGTCAATAAGAAAACCACTGGAGGTGGGAGAAAGATAATTCGGATAATTTAATAGTTCTTCTCCTAAATAATGAGGACACTATGGAATTAATGGTAGAATATTCAAAAGGGAAGGAATGCATTGTTTTAAGTGATGAGTATAAATCAATACAAGATGATTAGGTTTGCATCTTGATAAAGGATTATACTCAAAAGGGAAGGAATGCATTGTTTTAAGATAATCGTGACATTAATAGAACATTTTGATTTTGAATTGCAATTGATGGATATAAAGACAAAGTTCCTTGATGGCAACACTGATGGTACGATCTAAAAGTTTAAGAATTACAAGGATATCCATCTATGCATTCAAGCAAGTTTTTCCGTAAAGGAATCACAATCATCATCATGAAGTAATTGACTCATTTGGATTTGAGACAAGTATAGATGATTATGTGATTCAGTGGGAGAATGTTTGAGTTAAACTAAGGGAGACAAGTGAAGTCTCAATAAGGTGCCCTAAAGTTAAACTAAAGATTTAAGAAATGTAGAAATATTATATATGCTTTAACTGTTGGAAGTTGTTGTATGATGAGGTTTATAAAAGACCTGATTTGGTTTTTGTTGCAAGTATATTAAGCAGACATTTAAGTAACTCTAGTATGGATCTTTATAAAGTATTTACAGAGAACTAAGGATAACATGCTTGCACATTAAAGATAATAAGATTAGTAGGAGATCATAAAGTAGTCTGATTATGAGTTTGTTGGATGCCAATATGGTAAAAGATCCACTTTAGGCTATATTTTTGTTGGTCTGGAGAGCTATACAAGTAAAAGTGTTAAGCAAACACTTGTAGCTCCTTAACCATGACAACCGAATTAGTAGCACAATAAGGGGTAATCAAACATAAAATAAAGGTTGCGAAACTTTGTCACATAAAGTTTATTGTGATAGTTAGTTCGCAGTAAAGTATTAACGACAAGAGTACTTATAAGTCAAACATATTGACATAGAATTCTTGATTGTTAAAGAAAGTATTTTGTGTGGATAAAATTTTAGTAGAGCACATTATGATAGACTCTAAATATGGATCCACCAATTATGTATTCAACGTCCTATAATTTTATGAGCTAGCTACTCATGCGGGTGTTATATGGTTTTAGAATACATTGGTTCAGTAGGAGTCTATATTTATTGTTCTTTAAAGTTTTCAAGACACTTTGATTTGGATAATTCAGTTTTCTGCAGAATAAAGTTGATGATTTTGAATTCATTGAGAATTCCCTTTAGTAATTTTCATTTTGTAATATTTTACATTATGAATTAATCTCACTAAAGATTAAAGTTGGATCAGTTGAAAATAGACATGTTTCGATCACATTGCATGTAATTTCCATACTACTCACCATGTTTGATCTATGTCATTGAGTATATTGATATTTGTGATTGTCAGGGTTTAACCACGATTTATAATGTGGTGAAAGCCGCAGTAGTTCCATATTAGTATATGAGATGGACCAGATTGTTAAGTATAGCCTGAAGAGGAATATCATAAAGTTGCGCAACTAAAGACTCTTGATATAATTGCTTTGAAAAATATATAGCTTAAGTGGAAGATTGTTGAAAATTTTTAATTTTCAATATAGTCTAATTGTAGGCAATATATTATTATGCAATTATATTAGCTATTCAATTATTTTATGAACTTAATTAAGTGATCTAATTAAGATTAAAAAATCCATGGGCTATAATATTTTAATATGGGTCAATTGAGTAGATACACAATACTACGTGACTGGGTGATTATGGGTGGTCTAGTTGTGTAGTATATAAAGGCTCACAGGTTATGGTCCCCAATATACTAAGCCGCACATGATATTGCTTTCTCCTCATGTCCCCATCGGGAGGGATTACGACGGTCCCATAAGGAATAAGAATGCTTAGTTGAGGAAGATCATAATACCACTGATCTCCGAGTTCGTGTTCCGCCTTGAGAACTCCATGGATCAAGATATGCTTCCTTTTTACAGTTAAGATCTCGTTTAATCATAATAGGGTTAAGGTGTTATGGATTTATTTCCTACATCCGAAAGATATGAAACTGCTTAAAACTATATAATTAATTAAACTTTAATAACGTAATTGTATAATTTGCCATTAATTAGTATATTATTTTAATGATATAAATTATAAATTATTAGTTAAAAACTATTTTAAGGGAGTATATGAAAATTTAACGTACTCCCTTCGTTCCACGTATTGATTCACACTTTCTACTTTGAGGTGTCTCAAGTGTTTATTCTCATTTCATTAATAGTAAAAATACATTATATATCCGACTTACTTCTTACACTTTATTCATCATTCCCAAAAATATTTTTTTTTACTTTTTTACCCTTTATTGATCATTCTCAATAACTTTATTTACCTTTTCTCTTTAAATTACTAATTTATCCTTAATTTTTCTTACATTATTATATATTAAAAAAATAATACTTCTTAATCTCCGTGTCCGTATAAACGTGAACAAATACCCGGTACGGAGGGAGTAGTTATTATTATTTTATTTTAATTAATTTTATGATTTTAGATCCTGTATTGATAATTTCATATCGTTCAAACTCTAAATTGATAGAAAAAATCTTTCGGGTCCTAATAGTTGTAAAATTCCTAAATTATACTCTCTGTCCCACGTTAACGTTTATATTTTCCATTTTGGTTGTCTCAAGTTAAGGTTTACATTTCTTTTTTTTGTCAAGTTGGGTACACACAAAATAATTAATTATTCTATATAGGACTCATACACAACACTAATACAACTACACATTTTAAATTAAATATTATTTCTTTCACATCATTACACATTAAAATATTATATATCTTAATCTCCGTGCAAAAAGCAAACGTCAATGTTAACACTGGAAGGATGGAGTATTATCGAGTTAAAAAAATTGTATACGAGTCAAGTAAAATATTGGAGAATTAAAGTTAAAAGAGACAGGATGTTAGAGAAGGTTAATAAATGAGAATATATCGTGAAAAAAAGTTAGAGATGGTTTTAAAATGAGAATATATTAAAATTAATAATTAAGGACTTATACGTCCTTAGCCCCAAGATGCAAATTGGGCCATGAAGTCGAAGCAAAATAAATTAGGCTATGGACTCGGCCCAAAATAAACTGGGGTGTCTGTGGACTAAGAGTACAATAATATGTAAGTAAGGCCCTTTCTACTACAATTACAGTATAAGCTGTATAACTACTGTGATTGTGAGCATTAGGGCAAACTCTCATGTGAAATCTTTTGGAAAATCTCAAATCACTCCTCTCCCATCCTCTTCAGTTTAATATTTGGTCGACTCGGATCCAATTCAATCGTCCATTCATTATACTGAGGGAACAAGAGTAGAAAACTAAAGTGCACTTCGGAAGAAGAAGAGGTGGCTTGTATTTGTTTAAATTAAAATCTAAACAACAATGTATAATTTCATCGAACTTTTTACTAATCAAAGTTGCACAAGCACATGATCAAGGACTGTGATAATTAGGCGCTGCAGCTCAATCATGAGCTTCTTCAAACATATATATTATAAGGTCAGATTTTGCATTTTCAACTTGTCTGTTACGAGGTCTATTTAATCAGCCTAAAAAATTGTGTCAGATTGACCAATGCTATGATTGTTTGTAAATTCTTGCAGCTGATTTATGAAACACTATTAATCAGTTATTCTTAAGCAATTTGAGCAACATAATGGAGCCTACCATTAGATTAGAAATTCCATCCCCTACAATTCACTTTTCAGGCTGCATATTTTTGTGAGTTGATAAGAATCACATTTCCACTAACTCATGCCATATTATTCACAGTTAGCGCAATTTTGCATATAAGAATTAAGAAGGATAAACAACATCCTAATATACTTTACAGTGTTATCAGTTATTACATGTGTTATATTCCTTTCAATTTAGAAGCACAAGTGATCTCGCACACAAGGGTTTGAACTAAATGTGACGTTACTGATACTTTCAGTTATTTGGATACGTTACGATTAAAGTTGTTTAATGCAATTAGTAATTATTTACCATTTTTGCTATTAATGAAAGTTGTTTAATGCAATTAGTAATTATTTACCATTTTTGCTATTAATGATTAGTGATTATGTAGGTGTTTTTGATATCACAATCCTACCAATATTTTCTCCAAATGAGTTAGACTGTGTACTCTGTTTTGATCATTGTTTCTTTTGTCATTTCTCTGTGTATTAGTTTGTTATTAAAATTATGGTGATATTGATATATTTTATAAATTATGGATTGGTTAAAATAACTTACCATGTTTGATAATTCCGAGCATGTTTTACAACTTTTTTTATGCATGCATTGCATCCTATGGCCAATATACATCCATCTCCCATTTACTTCTATCTCATTATCATATCTTAATGTGAAGTATGCACTTGCTTTAGTTGAGCCTTATAAAATGTCCGTTTTAATCTCATATATGTGGGCAAAATACTCCATTTTTTTCTTAGAATTGAGGCTGGAGTTTGATAAACATATCTCTATAAGATAGAGATAGGCTCTTATAGCCTTATAACTTTTTCTATCATTTTTCTATCATTGAGTCTTAAGTTTAGTAAAGCGTGTGAAGTTCTTATAAATTTATTTATTTTTTATTTCTGAACCTACACATGAATGAGCTTTGATGTATTGCACAAAGAAATATGCATATATTTACTGGAGGATGTTTATGATGATATTGTATTATAGTTGTTAAATTATTCTTTTATGATATTATCTGAAATAGTGAATAGCATTCTATCTAATTTGGTACTCGAGGATTATGTAAGTGACCTCTATGTAAAAGTGTGCCAACTTAAAAGTTTGCTACTAGAAAGGTACGTTTTTTTTTTTCAAAATAATTCATACTTACATGGGAAAATGTTGAAAGGGGATGATTGTCATTGCTTCACTTTTTGATTAAAGCATGCATGAATTTGGGAACTTTTTTTAATAAGCAGAAGCATATTGTTCTTCCAGCCAAACACTTGAGGAAATAAATTTACAGATGGGATGTAGATAATTTCCAAGTTTTATAATCTGAAAATATTCGGTCAATTTAAATTCTTTTAGTAATGATGTTATACATGAATTAAAATCTCTTACGACAAAAAACTTTATTGCATTTCTCCCCAAAAAAATCATTTTTTATGTGAGCTTTAATTTTTTTTTAAAAATTAAAATCTCTTATTAATATTCTGGTGCATTTTTTTTAGCATATTGGGTGGGTCTGCATTGGAGTGCAGTGAGGGGTACATGTCAAGTTGCTGCACTATTGTAATATGATATTCAGGTTGGAGCAGATGATTAGTTACTGCACTGTTGTAATTTGATAATCAGGTAGAGCATATGATTAGAATTGACTTAGTTTTACTCTTGAAATTATTTAGTCTTAAATTATTTGTTGGTTTTGACTATGGCGCTTATAAGTGTTTGCTTGACAACAAATACCAATATCAATTTAGCAACGAAGAACTTATTGTAACAGTATACATTGTTATCAATTTAAGTCATTCCCCTTTTTTGTGATCAATGTAGTTTTTATTATGTTTAATGTGTAATTTTTATAAAATATCTCTAAAATATATAGTAAGAATGAATTTTACCACTAAATTTGATTAATTGGGTGTCTTTATATATTACAATGATATCATTTGGAATTCTATTATATTTGAAGATTTTGGTTGATCTTGATAGTAATTCACAACCTTCAGTAACTAATTTCATGGTTATTTATATATTTATTAAATTAACTCTATGATCAGGACAATATTAATTATATCAAATGAGATACTAAATGTTTTAATAGACTTTTGAAAAATTTATCGTTCTATATTGGTAAAGATTTTGTGTGAAATCATCATTAATAAGTCATTTTGTGAGACGAATAAAAAGAAATAATATTTTTAATAAAAAGTGATAATCAAGTAATGAAAAATTAGTGAATTATTTTATGAATTATTTATAATATAAATAAAAAGTTATAGTAATATTTTTTTAATAAAAATTTAATAATGAGTTTTTTTTTGAGTTTTTTTTATTACAGAACCCAAAAGATTGGTAAACTATTAATTAGGGACCTGAAAGATTTTTTGTATCAATTCAAGATCCGAAAGATATGAAACTATCAATACAAAATCTAAAACCATGAGATTTTAATGTAGTTTTAGGCATTTAATGGTAATTATAATGGATAGGAACCCACCCTCTTTCATTCTTACTCCTCATTCCAGTCATCTCCTTCAACGTGAGAGGGGTTGTTTATCTTTCACTCTGCTTGGTTACACCCTAATTGGTGAAGAGGGTTGTTGATCATTCATATGATTTCCGTTCTTAATAAGGTACAATTGATTTTTTTTTTTCACGCATATGTCTTCTTGGTGTTCATAATAAATTGATAGTTTACCTATTTTTTGGGTCCTGTATTGAAAAACTCCAATAATTAAGTGATATATGATTATAAAATAGTGATAATCATCAATTAAATTATTTTTTTGTATGAACAATTTTTAGGACGAATGCAATAAAACATAATTCAGTTAAATATATTGTTTTATTAGAATAATATACTAAATTTAATTAATTTTTATTTTTATTCAAATATTTATCTTATATTTTTATTTGAAATTTTAAATAAAAGAATTAATAATGTAACAAAAACTAACAAACAAAAAAAAAGACACTTAAGAATAGGTTAGGTGTTTAACCGTTTTGAATGGATTACCATTTCAATTAGGTAAAGACTTGGGTGAGATCGTCTCACGGATCTTTTATGTGAGACGGGTTATCATTAACTTAATTAATTAATTTTAAAGGGTCATGAGCCTAAATAAATTTAAAGAGCCTTTGATTGATATAAAATTAAAAATTATGAAATAAAAATTAGTCATTGTCGAAAAACATAGGTAAGAATTGTTGCAAAGAGAAGAAGAGAATAAAATCAAATGCACGTTCATCTGTGTCGTCGAGAAACGCTGCCGTGCACCTAAATTCCTCGATTTTCGAAGGTCATATCCTTAGTATTAAATGATTTAGTCATATCATTTAGTATTAAACATTATATCTTAGTATAAGAACTTACCCCCTTGAATTTCTTAGAAATATTTTTAATCAAACATTTATACTATTCATATTTTATCCACTACAAAAAAAAACTATTTTTAACAACGGAATATTCCGTTGCTAAAAGCCTTAATTTCATTGTTAAATTGGTTTACTAACGGATTAGCAATGTAATCCATTGGTAAAGTGGTGGTTGGTAAATTTTTATCAACAAAAAATCAATTCCGTTGGTAATCTGTTGCTAATAATTCCGTTGGTAATTTATATAATGATTCCCTTGGTAATCCGTAGGTAATTACCAACAGATTGAATTTCGTTGCTAAAATAGAGAATAAATCCGTTGGCATTCCGTTGCTAAAACAAAAATGTCATTTTTGTTGCTAATCCATGGTTAATTACCAACGAATTGAATTCCTTTGCTAAATTTGGTTGCTAAAAAATATTTTTTTTGTAGTGATCTGATATTTTCAATGCAAAATTTATACTCTTATTAATAATGTATACTACATTATTTAAAACAAAATGTTATAGTCATATATACCTTGTGCACCTAGTAATACAAGAATCGACTCTTTAGTTTATTTGTAAATTCTTTTATATTGCTATAACATATTTTATTTATTTTAAATATAAATTATAAAAAAAAATAAAAATTTTAATAAAATATTTGTACATTAAATTAATAATTTAATTATAATAAAAAAATTAATTATCCCTTGTAGCACGCGAGTTTCATGCTAGTGTATTAAATATTAAACCCTAGTGAAACTGTAAATTTTGATCTAACGCCGAAATAGAGTTCGAATATACGACCCTCGGACTATTCAACTAACAATCAAGCCACTGGGCCAATTAATAATTTTGAAAAATTCACAATATATATACTAAATATTTGTAAAAGTTCAGGGGCCACGTAAATGTAGGTCGTCTTTGGGTATATGTAATAGATTTTATTTTACTTTTGGTATATTTATAATAGAGTTAATTGCAAAAAAAATCATGAACTTTTCTCCTATTGCAAATTAATCCACACTTTTGAGAAATTGCAAAAAAAAAAAAACACCACCTTTAAATATTGTTGCAAAAAAATCCAAATTTTCAATAAAAATATGATTTTTTTTGTTTTTTTTTCAACAATACTTAAAGGTGGTGGTTTTTTTGCAAATTTTCAAAAATGAGGATTCATTTGCAATATGAGTAAAGTTCGTGGTTTTTTTTGCAATTAACTCTTTATAATATGGAGTATGTTTAGTAATTTTGGGGTATGAATAGTATTATAAGGGTAATTATGTCTTATTAATTATGAATATTATAATTTAATTATTTTTTGGAGTACATTTAGTAATTTTTGGGTATGAATAGCCGCACCCTAAAAGTTACTGAGTCATTTTTTAAAAAATGTTTAAATATATGTATCAAGTTAAAATTTTTTCATTCACCTGATACATTAGGAGTTTCTTCATTACAGGACATGAAAAATAGAATAACAATCAATTAGGGATTCGAAATATTTTTTTCTACCAATTAAGAATCCGAAAAATATGAAATTATCAATACACGACTTAAAACTATATAATTAATTAAAATTTAATAACGTAATTGTATAAATTTACCATTAATTAGTATGTTATTTCAATGATAAAAGTTATAAATTATTAGTTAAAAACAATTTTAATGGAGTATGTGAAAATTTAATATAGTTATTATTATTATTATTATTATCTTATTTTAATTAATTTTATGGTTCTGTATTGATAGTTAACTTATTTTTAAGATTGAAAATTTCCTAAATTATATTATCGAGTTAAAAAATTTGTAATATGAGTCGAGTAAAATATGGGAGAATTAAAGTTAAAGGAAACAGCATGTTAGAGAAGGTAAATAAATGAGAATAAATCGTGAAAAAAAGTTAGAGATGGATTTAAAATTAATGATTGAGGACTTATACTTCCTTACACCCAATATGTAAATATAAGTAAATATGGGTGTGGAGTCGGCGCAAAATAAATTGGGCTATGGACTCGACCCAAAATAAACTGGGGTATCTGATATAAGCAAATAGGTGTTACTCGATATTTTGTTGAGGGCACTCGAAAATTTAAGAAATATATAATTAAATGACCAAATTATCCTTCCCTGCACCCAAATAATTTACACGACATTCAACCTCAAAATTAGAACATTCAATTTACTTTCCACACCCTAAAATCCTAATTGAACACACATGAATGTAATTGGTTTTTGATTGTCTCCCTCGCTCAAGTGTTTCCCAGCCCAACATCAACTCCAATTTCCGCTTCGTTTAATAGATTTCCACGATAGCAATGACGTTGCCCAAGCCAAAGAAAATACAATCACCATGTTTTTAAGCAATCGAGTAGGCGGCGGCGGCGGCGGCGGCGGCACTTACAGGAGCATCTTCCGGCTGCCAAAGCTCTCACCAATTAAGGATGACAGTGGCGGAGAAGGCCACCATGTCATTTCTTAAAACATAAATTCCACCAACCAACTGATTTACCCACAAAGTATAAACCCATCAATTCGCATTTCAAACACCATCTTGAATCTTGATTACTGGATTGGTGAAAGTGTCTACTTTCATATTGTGGGATAAAGGTAAATTAAATAACTTAAATTATGACTGGCGAAGGTAGGGGTACTTTGGTCCTTTAAATACATTATTTTTAAATGTTCGGGTGCCCTCAGCAAAATAAATTGGGCTATGGACTCAGCCCAAATAAACTAGGGTATCTGTCGATTAAAAGTACAATAAAATGTAGGTGTCCGCTATCCACACACACATTTTTACCACATACACTCACCTTTACAAATTTTCAATTGAAATTGTCCAAAATACCCGCAACAACTAATTATATATTCCATGGTATCAATGGCTGTACGTAACCCTTGAATCCATCCATTCCACACTGTCATTGGAATCAACTCCTGAGTCATCGAATAAGACAAACATCGTGGCCGTCCAAACTCTCCATAACACTGTCATGGCCACCACCTCCTTCATCCACTGCAGCGCTCTCGCCGCCCTCGTCAGCCTTATCCATCAAGAAGCTGCGAGTGCCTGGTGGCGCTGAAATGCGCTCCCTCAGGTTCACCAATGCGCAGTGCCGACCTCTGGAATCTTCCAATGCTTTTATCCTCCACACACAAGCAGTCCCATTAAAACCAAAAAACTCCATTAACCTGTTATTAGCCTATTACACCTCAAAATGGAAACAAAGGTTGATGTTCTGCAGACAACTTAACAAGTTTCGTCCTTGTTTACGAACGCCCACCTAGCCAAATCAGGAGTGGTCGATATGTTCGTCAACCAGTGCCAGTCGATTTTTTTATATGTTGTCAACCACCATCCTTCTATCGCCATCATAACAAATCGACCACTAGCGGTCGAAAATGGCATGGCAACACCCATGAATTAATTTACACAATCTTACCTAAAATTTATCATCAAATGAAGTTTATTCAAAAAACCCTAGAAAATTTCAACTACAAGATAGAAGAATGGCCACATACATCCGCTGATTTTGTGTAATGATTTGGCTGAGATATTCATTTCTCTTTTCTTCTTCGTTTTCCTTCGTTATTTCTTTCTTCTCCTTTTTTTTTTTTTTTGGTGTACAAAATAATTTTGATGTAAAATGAGTGGGTGAGAAAATTAAAATTAAAGGGGCATAAATGTAAAATCAGGAATGGTGTATGTATAATTTGATGAAGTGTATTAAGTAATAGGTGTATGCGGTCAAAATGTGTGTGTGGATAGCCGTCGCCTAACAAAAGAGGCCCAAAACAGTATTTCCTCCTCCCTAATGAAGCCAATTATCGTATTTGGGCCTTAGGGAATAAATCCACTGACATAAGAAAAGAGGCCCAGAAACCTACTTCCTCCAAATTTCATGCTTGGCTTCTTTCTCTTTACTTAACATTTAAAAAATTCTCTTTATTTTTCTCTTACGACAAATGTAAATATTATTTTAAAAATATTTATTTATTCTTAAAGGAAAAAAATTGAAAAAAGTATTCAACGTTTGTTTATTTCGATAGATTATTGAAAATTTTTCAGACAAAAATATTAAATCCAACGCCCACCGTGGGGCTCGAACCCACGACCACAAGGTTAAGAGCCTTGCGCTCTACCAACTGAGCTAGACGGGCATCTTTTATAGAGATTTGGTGTATTTATTTTTTTTGTTATTTTTTACATTTAACTCTTATTTATAGGACTACAAAGAAATTTCATTTTTACCATTTCGGAGGATTAATTTAAAGATATGAATTTTTCTTTTTGGTATAAAGACCAAATACATATACTCGAATACAGTTACACACTACATATAAAATGATAATATTATTTAATCCACGTCTCCTCTTAAAGTATACTTTTTTTTATTAGTTCAATCAAAAAGTATCAATTCATAATAAAAGGAAAATTTAAGACTCACAACCTCAACTAATATAATTATAGTAAATAAAAATTACTCCAACCTATTAAGTTTTTTACTCTTTCTATCTTAAATAAAAATTTAAGATAGTAAAAGTAAGTGTGCAAATAAGTTGGGATGATAGGAGTAATAAAAGATTGATCTGCCTATCCAAAATTCCATCCATAGTCTTCTCTCTGACCTAGTGACATGTGGCTCCTGGAAAGTCATTCCATATATGCCTCCTGCGGCTTGTCATTTAATTTATATATTTATATGTTGGAAATTTTTAATTCTCAATATAATATAATTGTGGGCAATATATTATTATGCAATTATATTAGCTATTCAATTATTTTATGAACTTAATTAAGTGATCTAATTAAGGTTAAAGGTCCATGGGCTATAATAATAAATTATATGAGCTTATTGAGTAGATACCCAATACTAAATGACTTTGTGATAATGGGTGGCCCAGTTATGTAGTATATAAAAACAATCATGGTCCCCAATATACTAAGCTGAGTACATGATCTTCCTTTCTCCCCATCGGAAGAGATTACTACTTTCTCATTGGAATAAGGAGACTTAGTTAAGGAATGTCATAAAACCACTGATCTCGAGTTCTTGTTCCGCCTAGAGTACTCATTAGATCAGGTACGTTTCTGTCTTATAGTTTTGATCTCGTTAATCGTAATAGGATTTAAAGGCTTTATGGATTTATGAATTAATTTCCTACAAGTGGTATTAGAGTCACCCTATTTTATGATTCTCTGAAATTTGATGAATTATTGTTGATATTATTGAATTATTTATTGATTTAATATTGCGGCGATTAATGATGCTAGTTTTGACAAATTGCATTTTGGTTATGGATTCAAGATCCGTATTTGACTATTGATGTGTATGGACTTTATATGGAATCATTATTAATTCTGTGAATGTTATTAATACTGACGTATGTAAATTCATCTTCGGAATCGTATTCCGTGCGTCATGAGTGATGGTATAATTGGCCGATTCAGAATTAATTAAATAAAAGGGCCAACTATTGCTTCATTGGTTAGATATTAAACATTGCAAAGTTTGTTGTGTTTTTTTTTATCAGGAAAATAGTTCATATTATTAAAAAGAGTTAGGTATGAGAAATATCTATCTTCAAATTACATGAAAGTTTACAAATATAAAGAGATACTATTAGAGATATAATATTTTAATTGATCACACTCCTAGGACTAGTCATCCAATCTTGAAATCTCTCTGGTAAACTAACTAATGAAGGATCACATAACCAATTCCAAACTCTAACCTTTATCTTCTTTACCAACTTCTTTAATGAGTATTTCTCTCCATAAAAAACGAACATATTTCTAATTTTCCATATTAACCATATAACACATTCCCTTATGGATTTAGTTAGATCCTTTCCTTTCTTCCCTGGAATAAGACTAATGAAATGAAGTAGGTTGTTCAAGGGATTCGAGGAAAGAACCGTCTTCACAGCCATCCACTCGATACACTTCATCAAAACTTTATAAGGAAAATCACATTCAAAGAAAATATGTCGAACTGTCTCAGAATGAGTGTCACAAAACACACAATTAGTGGTAACTCCTGCCGGTAAACTTTGTCTCCTTTGAAGCAGAGTTGTTGTTGGAATTCTTTCCCATAAGATTCTCCAAGCATGTATTTGTACTTTAGGTATAACTTTATTATTCCATACCAAGTGGAAATTTTGCTTTGATTCTGAGGCTCCAATCTTCTTTCTCCATAACATGTCGTAAACTTCTTTAGTTGTATATTTGCCTTTGGTTCCATTCTTCCATCTTCATCCATCAACAGCCCCCTGCTTAGGATAAAACACATTAAGCAAAAAAGTTAGATTATTCAACATCTCTTTTTCTCTCTCTCTAAGCTCCCTTCTCCAACTCCAGTTCCAACTCCATTCCCCATCCCTCCAAGACCCCAACTCACTCACTTTCTTACACTTATCTAATGTCAAACGATAAAGCCTCTTGAATCTAATTTCCAATGAACCTCCCTCCCTAACCCAACTGTCTTCCCGAAAGTAAATATTGCTCCCATCACCCATTACTCTCTCAATATTTTCAACAAACCATCCCTCATTACTCACTGCCTTTAAAATCTCACCCCACCAACCAGTCGACTTACTATAATCTATGTTATCCACCTTCACTCCTCCACCCCTTCCCCACCTAGACTTAATCACTCTAACCCATAATCGTTCTCCTTCATTATGGAATCTCCAAACCCACTTGCCCAACAATGCCAAATTAAAGCATTCCAAATCTCTCACTCCTAAACCCCCTTGGTTTTTTGGACTACATATAGATGACCATTTTATCCAATCAATACTCCTATCTCTCACCACTCCCCCCCCCAAAGAAAAGCTCTCTGAATTTTAACAATGTCACTCAAGATTTGTTTAGGTGCACTATAAACAGACAAAAGATAAACAATGATAGAAGATAATACTGAGTTGACGAGAGTCAGTCGACCCCCCATAGATATCTTAAGGTTTTCCCATTTCTGCACTCTATTTTTTATCTTTTGCACCATGTAATTCCAATCAGAAACTTTTCTATGAGCACAACCAACCTCCATCCCCAAATAATTAAATGGAAGTTTTCCCATATGACATTCAAACATCCCAGCTTTAAGAGAAGCCCAATCTTCACTCATATTCAGACAGTACAAATCACATTTTTCTTGTTAACTTTCAAGCCCGTTGCTATTTCCAAAATGATAAGAAACCTCTTTAAAAATACAATATTCTCATCCCTAGCAGCTCCCAAGAAAATGGTATCATCAGCAAATTGGAGGTGAGAAATCTATATTTTTTCCATACCTATCTCCATCGGAACAAACAGTCCTTCATCGACAGCTTTACTCATCATAATGTTAATACCTTCTGCAGCTATAAGGAATAGAAATGGAGATAAGGGATCTCCTTGTCTAAGTCCTCTTTCTAATTTGAAATTACCAGAAGGGCTGCCATTGACCAACACATTAGCATGAGCAGTTGTGATACACTCCATCACCCATCTGATCCACCTCGTATCAAAGTTGAATCTCTTCATGAGGTTTTCCAAGTAACTCCACTTTATTGAATCGTAAGCTTTAGCAAAATCTATCTTGAACAAGATACTTTTGTTTTTTCTCCTTTTTGCATCTTCTATGGCTTCATTAAGAATCACCACACTATCAATCAATTGCCTCCCTCCAACAAAAGCTGATTGGTTATCTGAAATGATAGAATCCAAAACTTTGCACAGCCGATTCGAGAGAACTTTTGAGATGATTTTGTAAATTTCACCAATTAGAGAGATAGGTCTATAATCATTCAATTCATCGGCCTCCTCTTTCTTTGGAAGTAACACAATAAAAGAAGAATTCAGACCTTTAGTAAGCTTACCATGTTGGTGAAATTCTCTCATAAGTCTCATGAAATCTCCTTTAAACAACTCCCATAACTCCTTTAGAAAATTAAAGTTGAACTCATCTGGACCTGGACTTTGGAACTTCCACAAGAATTGATTGCCAATTTCACCTCTTCTTCTGTAAATTCTGCTGTATGCATCTAATTCTCACATTCCTTCACTTTTTTTGAAGTAAAATACTCTACTAGATTAATGCTGAACGTTTCCATCGACTCAGAATGCGATTTGAAGAACTCAAAAATCCCATTCTTCACCTCTGTTACCTCTTCCTTCCATTCTCCATTTATTTTGATACCAACAATTTAATTTCTTTTCCTCCTCTTATTAATGAAGCTGTGAAAAAATCTAGAATTAGCGTCACGCTCTTTGATCCATTTAGCTCAGGATTTTTGGAACAACAGCTTCTCCTTGTCACTAATATCACTGAATAACATCGCTTTTTCTCTGTTTCTTAACATGATTTCAGACTCCTCCAAACCGAACAACTCATCAATAATGTCTAATCTGTGAATTTCCTTTCTTCTATCATCAATTCTTTTATCGATAGATCCAAAAATCTCCTGATTCCAAATCTTCAAATCAGCCTTGAGTTTCTTAAAATTTTCTTTCAGAACATAACCACCCCAACCCTGAATGTCATAACTGTTCCACTTTTCTCTGATGAAACCCTTGAAACCAGGGAATGATAATCATGCATCAATGAATCTAAAGGGCTTAGGACCCCAATCTTTGACTTTAATATCCAATAAAACTGGACAGTGGTCTGAGAGAGATCTATGCATTCCAATCTAAGACGAATTTGGCCATTTTGACAGCCAAAAATTATTCGACAAGAATCTGTCTAGTCTACTTTTACATGAACCGTCAGATTTATACCATGTGAATGAGCGTCCATGTAGAGGCAGATCGACTAAACCTCTCGAATGAACTTATCAAATAACTCAATATCTCTTTTACAAGACTCGGATTTCTTCCTGGCTCTCTCAGACACTTTTCTAATTGAATTAAAATCACCTGCAATGCATATGCAAGAATTAGAGTTATTTGAAACAATGTGCTGAAGTCTATCCCACAAGTTTATTCTCTCTGTTAATGGACAAGCAGTATATATGTTCACAATACAACATTCTTGTCTTTCACAACCCCACAACACATTGACGATCACAGCTTCTTCCATATGCTAGCAACTAGATACAGCAAATGTATTAGAATTCCAAATTGATAAGATGCCGCTTGATCTTCCTTCAGAACTCTTGAAAAACCAACCAATTTTACCATCACCCCATAAATTTTTGCAAAACTGTTCATCGATGTTTTCCTTTTTAGTTTCTTGAAGTAAACAGAAATCCACTCTTTTTCTACAAATAAGCCTCTTATATTTTAGCTTACAATCTTCATTTATTATCACTATTCTTCCTCTCCTTGACTTCCTTCTCCCCTTCGCATAATCCATCAATATTCTTCACCATAAGTTCCTTATCATTCTCATTCTCACATGGTAAGTTCCTTATCATTCTCATTCTCACATGGCAGCCCCACTAATTTACCCAAATTCCAGATAATTGTTGACTCAGATAGATCAGAAGAATTTTTAGAATCCAAAGAATGCATACCTATTCCCTTTGTTTTGGCTTCTTTCACTTTCTCACCTGGCGAGACTAAATCTGCAAGAAACTTACCTAATTGCACAAACTCTGCTTTCCTTCGTGCTCTTTTGGAGACTTTAGGGTGTTTACCTGTTCCGAGTTTTTCTACACAACTTTCTTTTGTTGTTATCATACTTGGATCTTTTTGAATCTGGGTAGGTGCTTCACCTATGTTCTCTTCGTTTATACCGATGCAGTTTCCTTTCTGATGCTTCATGGGCTCTCTTTCCACAGGCTGCTCAATATGTTTCTGGCCCAAGGTCTTGTTATTGTCTTCAGCGAAATTGGGCTGAGTATTGGGCTCAATATTGGGGGTATTAGAAGCCTAAATATTAATATCTTGGGCCTCAAGCCCAATAGGATTATTTATATCATGATTAGTCTGAATCTAGTAATAGACTGCAGTTTGTGGACCATTCCGATTCAGAGTCTTGTCATTCCAATATGAGAAACTGATTCTTCCATAAACATATATTCTTCCAGCACTTTGATCTTGAAAATCTGACCATTAATTAACACTGAAAAAACAATGTTAATCTCCTTAAGATGGGGAACAGCAGTATGGAATCTTTATTTCTTTTCTGTTGCTCCATCAATCTTGATAAGCGATCCAATATTAGAGCTTGCTATATTAAAGAATCTCTGATTCCAAGCATGCAACGGAACACCCACCCATCTTGTCTCATCGAACCAATAAGAGAACAACTCTTCCATCTCTTTCGATAATTCTTCCATGGTATAAACACGCAACAAAAACCTTGATTAAATGGCTCTGGATTTTTATTGATAACAGCACATGCATATGAATGATTGAGGTTTCAAACTCTTTGGTGACTTGTTTTGCTGATGCGTTCAAATCTAGGAGGATAGACTTGAATCAATTTGGTTCAGTTTTCTCAGAGTAGCGTCGATATCCTTAATTTTCTTCTCCCAGAAACCAACTTGTGTCTTTTTATAGGGAAAAATATATCTGCCACTTCTTCAAGGCCGCAGATTGTCTTCTTTTTCTTTCCTGAAAAATCTCTCCAGTCTGTCTATCGTGCTTGGAAAAGGATCTACAACTAGGATTAGCCCAACAATCTACTCTCGCTCTCGCTCTCATCTCGCCCCCTCCTCTTTTTAAGGAATAGTTATTCTTGCAAAGTTTGTTGTGTTAATTAGTATCTATGGGAATATGTGATTCATGTTCAAACGTGGAGTCATAATACATTCTGTCATATTTACTTTAATAATTTTAAAATTGGATCAAGTTGTGTTATTTGATTTTCGAATACTTATGAATTTATGGGACAACATCCATACAAATTTAGATTTTGACAGCAACACACAACTATTATGATTTGGAACATGTTTCATTTTACGGTAATAAAGTTTTCAAATTTTGTTATTGGAATATATTTAATTCAATTTTGGAAACTTGTGATAAAATCAATTATTGATATGTGTTCTTGTTATAATTTTTAGTCTTCCAGTTATGTATGGTGGATTATTTATTAATTTAAGTTGTGATTTATTAAATCACGTTTAATAACAATCCATTCCTTTAATGATCAAAACATCAAATGACTAATATGTTTTCAGAATTATATATTCTAGCTCGAATTATGTGAATGTCAATTTCATTAATATCTTTAATATGTCGTCAAGTGTTAATTGGACGTTATGTTGACAAATTGTGATCGATCATCTAAATAATTGTGTTTTGTTATGGATTAATTGAAATTACAATTATTAAATCTAGATGTATATGTATATTTGGTTATTTGGGAGTTGAATGAAATATAATTCTTGGAGGATGATATGGAATGGCCATTGATTACATCGGTAATCAAAAATATGTTTTGCTTAGTTATGGGTGGTGATAATGATTGTAAGGATAGTATATTAATTATCCAGCATTTATATACACCAGATTGTAATGAAAAGAATATTTTTCAAATTCGGTTTATATTGATTAAGATTTGGAATCCTTATTTAAATTAGGATATCTTTCATTATTTTTAACCCAAATGAATCATCTTATATTCCAATTTGGTATTTGGAATTTAATTAAATTAAAATTTGGGGAGACATTATTTTTAATGTAGTTCAATTAAACATAAATTTTTATTTTAAAATAATTGTTTAATCAGTCTAGTAATTTTTCAATCTAGTCAATCAAAACATCATGTTGTCATAGCAGTCTCTGTGTGTGGAGTGCGACTTTATTGAAATTACATAGATGAGTGTGGAATTATTTATGTGTTCTGTGTTCGGTTCATAGGCAGGCACAGTTTGACAGAATAATAACACACATGTGATAATAAGTATGTGATAATTATTTAAATTGTTCATGTGAACATTTGTCGGTCCATATATAGACTTTTGTTTGACATAATTTATTATCAATACTTGATTATTACACCAAGATTATATCTCCAGTTAATTTTTGTCCAAAGACGAGGTTAATCACTACAAGAAAGCAGCGAAATACTAACGGATATATTTGTTGGTAAATAAGAAAATCCGTTAGTAAATAGAGATAGCAACAAATTGCCGACAAGTGTTCATGCGTTAGTATTGTGCTCCTTCTAAAATAAAATGACGCAATTTCATTGTCCGTGAGCAAATTTATAAACGAAATGCCAACAATATTATCATATCGTTACTAGATTACCATCAAATTAATTGTTAGTAAAATGTTAGTAAGTTAATTATGGTTGGTAAAATATCATTTTAGAATCGGTTCGCAAATAGTAACAAAATGATATTTATAAATAATTAATAATGAAGTCATGTTGTAGGTAATATTAGTAACTTAAAATAATAATTAGTAAAATATTGACAAGTTAATCATGGTTGGTAAAATATCATTTTAAAATCTCGTATGAAATTAGTAACAAATTAAAAGTTGTAATTAATTAATAATGAAACCATGGTGTAAGTAATATTAGTAACATATTTAATTATTAGTAATTAGTAATAAATAGGAATTTGTAAATAAATAATAACAAATTAATACGTGGTTAATTATTAGTTACATATTGTATTTTTGTAAGTAATTAGTAGAGATTAGTAACAAATTAAAATTAGTAAATAATTATTAACAATAATTGTATAGTTAATTGTTTGCTACATATTAAAATTATGTTGGTATTTTTAGAAACAAAAATGAAATTATAAATAATTATTAGCTACATTTTAAAAATTATATTAGCATTTTTAGTAACAAATATGAAATTATGTTGATAATAATTATTTAATAACATATATAAATTTATAGGTGATTTGGTGATACATATGATTCTAAACTGAAAATGGTAAATAGATTCAAAATATAACTATGAAAAGTACAATACATCTTTAGATAACAACGTGCAAAGTACTCAAAACTAAACTGTCTAAAACTATGAATTAACTAACCTCTGTAAGACTATGTATCGTTAAGTTACAATCCATCAAGATTTGCTATAAGAGAACTAACCCATCAGCTTCAAAGAATGTTAGCATAAATAGCTGGTTCGAGCTACCAAACCAGAAAAATCTTCGGATAACAATCTGCAAAACCTTACTTTGAACTCGGACCCCCACAGAGGTGAAATTTAAAGACATTGTTTTCTATCATGCTGAACAAGCAACTCCTTCCAATGCCTGCATTCAGTGCAGAAAACCCCATTAAGAAATCATGAGTGTAGTATACAAGTGGCAGGTTTCCAAGAGTGCAATTTAAACATTATGGTTAAAAGTAAACAAATTTCCCAGTCCTACTAAAATCAACCAAACAAGTTGACAGAAAAGCAAAATCCATTCCATTCTTGTTATGATAGAAACAGGTTACTAATTATGCATTTTCATTCTAGTTCACTTCCAAGTTTCAAGAAACACCAAATAGTTCTTCACTGAAGTGTCATTACTCGCATAATAACGCAAACTATGTACAATTATAAATAACCAATCAAAATTCGAACTCAGAGCCCCAGCAACAGAACCAAGATAAAGCTTGAAGAGCATAAATACCACAAGTGCAAGATAACAACAGTTCCTAGGGATCAGTGTAAAAGCAATAGAAGACCAACATCCAAAGAGAGAAATATTGTACCAAAATTTTAAATGCTTCACTAAACAAAGAATGGATATCAGAAGCAAAATTTTGAGATATTTGCAAAAAACTCCAAAAAAATTGTCAAGTCCAAAAAGTATTGAATTGTTGATGCACCTAACTTTTTGGTATACCGCATTTTCAAACAAACTATTCAAGAGAAATATAGAAAACCTGCTATCAAACACTTAAGGAGCAATAACTTAGAAAACCTTAATTTCTTGCAACGCAGAGAGCGCAAATATGAAGGCAGAACAACTTAGACATAAAAAACCTACCCATGTATCAAACCAAACCTAGAACCTTATTTAAATGAAAGCACATCTTCCTAACCAACAATAAAGGATTAAAGTAAAGGCATTATAAATGCCTGACCCAAAGGAGGAAAACCCGTAAGGGCATTCCTAAAGAGAGCGAATACCTGCACCAATAAGGATGCGGAAAAGCGGCGAGAAGGCGAATTTCTGCAGAAGACATGTACGGGTTATAGTTCTTGAGAAAAGTGAATTTTTTTTATGCAAATGTCTTCATAATCAGAGTGGAACAAGGTTATTTGGTAGCCATACCTACAATCATTGTCGGAGGAAGCTCGGTTTCGCGATTGCGTTATATCTGAAATGGAAAAGAAAACACAATAATGTAGGAAATGAAGAAATCGGAAATTATCTTGAATATATAATTTCTAAACCCTAATGGTAAATATGAGAATTTTGTGAGAAGATGACAGAACAAGAACAATGGATATGTTCTTAAACAATAACTTATTTATAGCAAAGAAAAACAACTCCTCAGTTATACGAAACTAATATGCATGTTTTCAGATTCACAAAGCAGCATGTACACAAGCATGCGTCAACACAGTGTCAACACTCAACATAACTTATTCAAAAGCTATCAAAGATTAAAATGCAACATAAAATTTCTGACAAAGAAACTCACATCAACCACAGGATCAGCAGCAGCTCAATCGCAATCGCAGAAATTTTTTTAGCCCTTTTAGCTAATTCAATTTCAGTAGCTGCTGCTCCAGGTACTATACAACTATCCCTAGACATATCCTAGCGAAATCTTTAAATCAGCACAATCTAATAACTAGGCACTGCAAATCAATTGATAGAAACTTTGAATATTCCAGGGAGAACAAAAGGTGCATTTGAATACGTTCACTCCATCATCAATAGCTCTTTCAAAATCATCCAATATGTTATTAGTGCTTCCGCGCAGCAGGACAGTAGAGACAGATCTTGGTTCATTTTTTACAATGATAATCTATTAAATTAGGGCAAGAAGTACTGTATCACTAATAAGCATAAGAGTAACATAATTGAGACGAAGCAATCAAGTATACAGTACAGCAAGACATAATCTCTACTGAAACAGAATCAACGTTACCAAGATCATCTGGACCTGGCAGAGGAAGGTTTAATTGCTCCAATAGAAATGCAGATTGTTAGGGGAGGATAAACAATGTGACCATAGTTCTAACTTCTAAATCAATCAATAGTATGGGTCACTTCCCTCAACAAACACATTGTTAGGATAGCGCAGATTCTGAGAGTAATACACACAGAATTGTGTACACAAATTAAGCATTGTGAACGATGAATTCAGAAAAACAATGATGAAAAAAAAAAAGAGTGCCAACTAAACAATATTGCATATATGTTAAGAAAATTTTAGAGGTAGGGACTAAAATATAAATATACCTAGTTAGTTAATACTGTCAAACTGATAATGTCAAAGAAAATTTTAGAGGTAGGGACTCACATTGTGCACATCAAAAGTTTTGTAATCTGAAGGATCTGGTAATGTTGCCTGTTAAGATGGAAGTAGGAAAGATAAATCTACAGCCACTGATCTTTACATTTTATTCCAAAACTTAAGCTAAATCTTGACTTGTAATTATAAAGTGGAAATCAAACCTGTGTGTCCTCCATCCATTCTCCTAGTTCAACCACTTTCCTGAATATCATCTCAATCAGTAAGAAAATGAAACAAAATTTATTTCATAAAAATGTTGAGTTAAGCGTAAATACTAGAGGAAATCATCCGGGTTCTGTTTTTTCTGCAGCAGTTCTTCATCAACATCACTCTCCTTCTTTCGACTCTGCGTCAACAGGAAATCTCAATCACTTCAAAGATTCCATAACACAAGTATAAATTCATACAAACTAACATTAGTTTTTCCCCCTAATAATTAAACTAAATCAATATATAACTAGAGACAGAGATCAGATTAAAACAACAAAACAATCTCATTTCTGCTCAAAGATTCAAGAACAGGTTCACATTGTAAATCCAGAAACAAGCTACTGCTAAACATTCAAGAATCTTCAACAAAATTTGAAAAGGTCAGTTACTCAACGAAGATAAAGCCTTCAAGATACTTATTTGGTAAAAACTCATAAACGAGCAGGCTTTCAGGTCCCGAGCAACTGCCCCTAATAACTTGACTAGATTTTTGTGTTCTAATCTGCTGATAATTGTAATATCATTGTAGAAGTCGGTTGCTCTATGAACTTGATGGCAATATCCTTTTTCAATTTCTTATATCATCTACCAAAAAAAAAAAAAAAACAGGACAACTATAAATACACAAGAAATTACTTATAGACAAGAATAAAACTAATCAAATAAAAGGCAACACGTAAAATTAAGGTAAAATCATCTTTTGAAACACATGCAGTACATTCTTTGATTCAAAGTCAAGCATACCATTTAAGGAAAAAATCATCACCATGAATTAAAAACTGAGACATGAGATTCATAAAAAGAAATTTAATTGTTGTTTCAAATATTACTTGAGTTTTTAAACTGTCAATGAATATTGTGATTACCAGAAACTACAAAAATGTGATAAGACTCGACGAGAGCTGAAGCATATCCAAATGAGATGGATGGCCATCTACAACTGGAAAGTCATAATACTTAGGAGAACTACATCGGACAAAGAAGGTTTTAAAACATAGAAAACGCGTTATTCAAGAATGAAAAATCCAATCTAACACGAACATATGAGAGAGATGTGGTTCAAACAATGTTTCAAACAGATTGTGTGCAAGAACATAAACCCAGGTTTGGACAAGCAAATTCACATACTCATAAGTCAAATCGATTGTTCAGAAATATGAAGATGTCATTTCACTTTGTATGAGATTATACCTACGTTGAATGAGAGTTGCCCAAAAACTACTGAGACTGCAGAAAATTAAGGAACAGTTAATAGAAAACAGAGGTGGACGAGAAAAAAGGGAAGGAATGAAAATGCAAAAGGGATAAGGAAAGGGGGTTAGAGAGTAAAGAAAACAGTAGTAAAGATAGCGAATTCGTACCTGTGTTCGCCGACATAATTTTATTGAGCGACGGTAGTGCCGGCGAGGCTGCAGCCAGACTAGTTGGTGGATTAACGGCAGAGGTCGGAATTAGATGATTAAGGAAGATTTTTGTTTACAGTTTTTTTAGAATCTCAGTCGAAAGACGATTTGTCCTGCGAATCTGTGAGGATTTCACGAAGAACCCTAGTTTCATTTCTTTCTTTTGACGATGGTGATAATTGTGATGAACATTTCTAAGGGTTGAATTTATACCCACTTATTTTTTGAAATTATTATTAAGTAAAAAATGAGATTAAATGGTTGGGAATTTTTAGACAAGGATTAAAATCCCCGCGGTTAATGAGCGCGACTATAAAATTTGGGGCAATTCAAATTTTAATTTAAGGTATGATTGATCATTTCAATTAAGCCGGTCTCATTAAATATATAAGTAATATTAGTAAATAGTATTACTCCACTAATTAATAAAATAAATACTCTTTTTTTCTATATATAAAAAGATTTATATTAAGGCACTCATTATTAATAAATAATTATAATCCAAAATTATTCCCACAAGTATCTTGTATAAATTCTTTTTATTATTATTCTAAAAATAAAATTTTATATATTAAAAAGTAATTTTAATAAAATTAAGATGCAAAATAAATCGTGTTTGTCAAGTTACACGCACATACATAAATATGATAGTTAGATTTCAGTTTATAAAAAGAAAACAAAAATCAGAGCAAATATTATACTCCCTCTATCTACAACAAATTTCACATTTTTCTTATTCTTACGTACTAAAATAATTTTTATATTTCAAAATAAGAAATAACACTTTGTCCAATAACCTTAAATCTATTTTGTCCAACACATAATATTATTTAACATTTTATTTATTACTTAATAAGTAATATTAAAATATCTCAAAAATCAATGTGTGTGAGACCTTCTCACGTGAGACCTTTTTTTTCCTATTAAAATAGTTATCACTTTCGCTATAAAACATTATTACTTTCGCTACAAAATGTTTTCACTTTTTATATATAAATTGTTTATGAAATAGCATTATCATTTTTCATTAATTTATTATCACTTTTATTTATAAAATCTTCTACATTATATGAATTAATTTCCTACATTATATTCTTTTAAATTTCTGTACATTTTATTTATGATAAGTAATTTTAATTTATTTGGTTAAATAATCAAACCGAGTCCTAATAAATATTCAAATTTCGAGTTTCACCGATATTCATTTATTGAAAATTTTCATGTGGAAAATGATTGAAACAAATTAACTCGTGTGTACTTGAGAAGACATGTTATAGTAATATATAATTAAGACAAATAAACTTGCATGTATGTGAGAGGACGCATTGAACAAATTAACTTGTCTGTACATAAAAAAAAAACGTGTTAGAGTTACTTGATTTTAAATTGAAATCCGTAGATATTTATATCAATTTAAAGGTTTTTTAAAATACAATAAATTTAATATATTACTCTCTCCGTCTCACATTAACTTACACCGTTCATGTAAATAAGAAATTTAAGAAAAGTTGGCTTTGACCAACTTTATGCCTTTTGAAGATTTATGTAAATTTCTTATGTAATAAAGAAAATATAAAGTATGTTATGTTTGTTAAGTAAGAGTGATAAATTTATACTCTTTAAAGATGTACTTTTGAGATTATGAATTAATGTGATATTTTCATTTTTGGATGAGTACAATTTAATGTAGAATGAACGAAAATAAAACATGATTCAGCCGTGATGAAAGACTCAAAAATCTAAGATGTGCCTGATTATGTTTGATTAATTATAGTGTGCACCCGGGTGCACCTTAAGATAGGGTGGACTCATATACAAATATAAACAAAAGCATATAGAATTATGAGCAAAAATGTATACAATTTAATTGTTAATTTTTTAATGAAAATTTTAGTGTAAAAAATATACAATTATTAAAAAACATGTATGCACTATTGAATAAAAAGTTATACACATATAAATATTAGTTTTTTTAATGAAAAATTTAGTGTGAAAAAAATATACAATTATTACAAAATACGTATACAAAATAGAATAAAATGTACATAAAATAGAATAAAAAGTTATACACGGTGCACCCTTGCCCCCTGGTCCAATATACACTCATTATGTTTAGCAATGCCTCAAAAATTAAGCATGTGACATAATTCACAAAATTTGACGTTTGCAAGTTTACATTGAAATTCTAACCAACAGCAACGTCAGCTCAAATCAAATAATTAAAGCATGGAAAATGTGAAATTGAATAATAATAGTCAAAACACCTGAGGCTGAGACAAAAAGCATGCTTTACATATTTTATATCCTCATTCAATTCAAACCCTAACTAAGATCAAATACTAATTGACACTTCATAAAAGTCAAACTTGTAATATTTCAAAATTATAAACTCATCTTCAAAATTCAAATACAGCTGGGCTTCTATGATTATCCAACACCACTTTCTCTCTTCTTAATTATGTCTTTTTTTAAAATTATTTTTATTTATTTTATTAAAGAAAATTGAAAAATAAAATGATATTTTGTGCATCCAGCATACAAAGATTTAGAGTATAAAAATTTATTTTAAATGATACTAATTTTAATTAAAAGGGAAATTAATTTTCATTGAAGCCAAATTATCTGCGCATCCAGCACACAAATTATTTTATGGTATATCATAAATTTTATGGTGTAATGTTTTATTTAATTAATCTCATTTATACACATATTAACTTCAACAGTAAAAAATTCATGAGATTATTATAGAACTATGTACTCCACGAGTTACGTAACTAATTTCATAATGTCAATGTATTCGATTTATTGTCAAGAAGGCTCCCCCATTTTGAATAAAAACATTATGTTTACAAGTAATGCCTCAATGTCAATATCTACTTCATTACGTATTATTAAAATTAAAACAACAATTACAAAATTAATCAAGTCAAACAAAATTTTGAAACACGACCCTTTTGCATGGATGATAAACCATTGACATTTTCTTTTTTATTTGTATCTAAATTCAGCCTAAATAATGGAAGGAATTCAAATATTTTCAGTCTTATAACTTTAGGTGAACTTCACACTAATTAAATCTTCGTCTATATGAGTGTGTATTTATGATGCATTATTAAATTTGAGTTTGTCTCTTACCAAGTATATGAGGATATAACATCTTATTTTAAAGAGTATATATTTTAATTAATAAAAGTATTTTTTTATTGAAAAAATTGATTGAAATATAAATAGTATAAATTTTGATTAAAAAATTAGGTTTTTTTAAAAAAAAAAAAAAAGATTTAGAGCATTAGTTATTATACTAAAAAGGTACATATAACATTTACTATTAAAGAGTACACGGAAATTTTAGCTATTAAATTTATGGAGATACTACAAGTTAAATTAATGTTTAAGCGATATAGATTCCAAATTATTGTAAATTTCAAATATTAAATTCAAAATGTCAATAAAAAGATGCTGTCACATTATGTAAAATTGGAGAATGAGTATAAAATATAGAGAGTAATCTATATCTTTACTATAATAATAAAAAAACAAATGTATACGGCATTTTAATCAGCCATCATATAACATCCGAATCAGCGTTCCACTTCCATCTCCCCGGAAGAAATATATTCTACAAAAATAGGGATTTTGTTAGAGTTTCTTAATTAAATATTAAACTATTTAACTCTTTATCAGTTTAAGCTTTTAGTTGAGGTGGTCGTTTAACATGGTATCAGAGTCCATGATTAACAAAGGTCCAGGGTTCGAACTTCACCACCATTCATTTATGAGAAAAACTCTCTATCAGCTTAACTTGTTAAACATTTGATCTTGAACAACCTAGAGCCGGGTCTTCTTTTCGCACTATTTCGGATATGAAAATAATGGTTAAAATCGGATTCAATTGTCAACTACCCCTAGGATTGATTAGCGATTTCGAAGGAACTGGAATTACATCCCTTTTCCATTTCCATTCAAGTGCTTTTCGCACTATTTCGGATATGAAAATAATGGTCAAAATCGGATTCAATTGTTCCGAAGGAACTGGAGTTACATCCCTTTTCCATTTCCATTCAAGAGCTTTTCGCACTATTTCGGATATGAAAATAATGGTCAAAATCGGATTCAATTATCAACTTTTCCTAGGATTGACTAGCGATTCCGAAGGAACTGGAGTTCATCCCTTTTCCATTTCCATTCAAGAGTTCTCATGTGTTTTCCATTTTCATTCAAGAGTTCTTATGTGTTTCCACGCAGCTTAACTTGTTAAACATTTGTTTATGTGAGTTGGTTAAATTAAATGAATTCTAGTCAACAATATTTTTAAGCAAATTCTCCTTCCTACCGTCAATAACGTATCTTTTTAGATGTAAATTAGTGAGTAATATTATTTTAAATAAAGTGAATAATAACTTGTTAAACATTTGTTTATGTGAGTTGGTTAAATTAAATGAATTCTAGTCAACAATATTTTTAAGCAAATTCTCCTTCCTACAGTCAATAACGTATCTTTTTAGATGTAAATTAGTGAGTACTATTATTTTAAATAAAGTGAATAATTAAATTATCAGCGGTTGTGGAGAATATAATTAGACACTCTTCATTAAAAATATTAAATAGAATTAGACACTCACTAAAAAAATTTCTTTTCCAATGACGGAATTTTTCAATGGAATTAAATTTGATAATTACTCATGGATTACGATAAAAATTACATTTTGTTTTATCCAGCCAATAAATTTATTCCAACCAATAAAAATTACATTTTGTTTTAGCAATAAAATGCCAATAAATTTATTCTGTTTTTTCCAATGGAATAAATCCATTATTATTTACCAATGAAATTATTATATAAATTATGAATTGTTGTTGAGCATATTTGGATTTCGATATAATATGTTGACTATAAAAATGTGATAGAAAATTTATAAAAATGGAATTTGAGTGGAGACCAGAGTTATATTCTTTCTCATTAAGACGAAATTGCTCATCTCTTATATTTACGATTTCATAGCAATTATCTCCAAGATAAAATGACTTACATCTTGTGATAATAACATTACAAATTATAAGATTTGGAGAACTAAAGTATATTATGAACTCACTCTAGGAATAAAAAGACTTAAAAATACACTATGAATTGTTTGGACAAGTCGACTTCAATCGATTTTATTGGATATCCACGACATGTTTGTTTAATAATATGCTCATCGGATCTTCTGATCATTTCATACATCATCTTCTGTGTCACATATTAAGTGGTTAACACTTAAAGGGGAAACAAATCCAACCATTTTCCCTAGGATTACTTTAGGATATAGTTTTTCTCTCCGTGTCGTTCATCTAACAGTGTGATACAAGAGATGATGCACCAAAATGACACAGAGAATCAGAGCAGGACAATATGTAAAGAGAAGAGATTAAACCGTTCTAATACCAAATTTATATTCATCATGTGTTTCATATAATTAGAATACAAATTGTAAAACACAGGACAGGAATATAAACTTGGAATTAGAAATCTCAATCCCTTTCTTAAAGCCCACGCGCATATAAAAAAAAAAAAAAAGAATATATAACCAAACAAATAAATAAATAATTAAATAAAAATAAAGAGAAAGCATAAGGTCAACGCCCCTAAGCCCACCTAAACCACGGAACTCTCGAATATTAAATTCATAATAATTTTAATCTCAACTCCTTTTCAAAAGTCAACCTCTCTCTCTCTCTCTCCACCACTCTCTCTCATCTCCTCGGCCACTGTTCTTTCTTCCTTCCTCAACTCCTCCAACTCCAATATACCAAATCACGAATTAACTCCCACCTTCACCCCTTTTAACCCATCTACCCTTATCCAACCTTCAATCCCTCTCTCCAAATGGGAAACGGAATCGGAAAGCTCACCCTCTGCTTCGCCGGAGACGCCGGCCAGGTTTCCCGCCGCCGAAACGACGTCGCCGTGTGTTTTTCCGACTCCTTCGACGAAGGCTTGGGCCACTCCTTCTGCTACATACCCTCCGACCCTCTTCACAAACCGCAGCCCAGAACGACGCCGTTTCGCACAATCTCCGGCGCCGCCATATCCGCCAACGCCTCCACCCCCCTCTCCACCGATCCATTCGATTCCACCTCACTCGACAAAGCTTCCAGTTTCGAGAGCTCAAGTTTTTTCTCATCAATTCCTCTCCAACCGATTCCCAGAAACTCTGTCCACACAGTTAAGTCGGGCCCGATTATGAGGTCCGGATCCGGCCCGATCGAGCACGGGTTCTTCTCAGTCCCGATTGAACGGAGCTTGATTTCTGGGCCGTTGGATAATCAGTTTGATCACAGGTATAGGCCAAAACCTAAGAAATTGGCTCTGGTTAGGAATCTGAAGAAGGTGATATCGAAATCTTTGTGGAGTTTATCTAAAGAGCTGAAAGAACAGAGTAATAATGTTGTTGTGAGTGGGACTAACAGTGGAAACAGCAGCACCATTAACAGTAATACATTGAGCAGTGAAATGAGCTTGGGTGATGAAACAGACGAAGTTGACAATGAATCCTTTCGAGGTCATCATCTGCAGTGGGCTCAAGGGAAAGCAGGTGAGGATAGAGTGCACATAGTGATCTCTGAGGATCAAGGGTGGGTGTTTGTTGGGATTTATGATGGATTCAACGGCCCTGATGCTACTGATTTCCTCCTCACTAATCTTTACACCCATGTTCACAAGGGGCTGAAGGGACTGTTATGGTGTGATCAGTCTTGTGAAACAAGTTTAGATGGCAAGGAAAGGGTGGATCTTGATAGGAAGTTGAGGGAGAGGTTAGGCGATTCGGGAGGCAAATCAGTCGATCATTTGGGAGTTTTGAGGGCCTTATCTGAGGCATTGAAGAAGACGGAAACATCCTATTTGGAGATAGCAGATATGATGCTAGTGGAGAATCCCGAGTTAGCTTTAATGGGATCTTGTGTGTTGGTGATGGTGATGAAGGGTGATGATGTTTATTTGATGAATGTTGGGGATAGTCGGGCCGTTTTAGGTCAACGGCCCGACAGCGATTCTCCCATTGGGAAGATGAGGAGAGATTGTGATGATCCAATGTACGACGAAAATGTTCATTTTGTGACCTCTTCTCAGCTCACAATTGATCATACTACATCACTTAGAGAGGTAAATTTGGACATGTTTTGTTACTTAAGTGGTCTAATTGCTAGAAGATATTAAACTATGTGCTAAATGCTAATAACAGTTGTTGTAATATCATCTCAGGAAGTAAGGAGGATTAGATATGCACATCTTGATGATCCTTTCGCAGTTTATAACGATCGGGTTAAGGGTTCATTGAAGGTCACCCGGGCTTTTGGTGCAGGCTTTCTCAAGCAGGTAACCTCTGATTCATTACAGAGTTGTCCTGTTTTTCATGTTCTTTGATGTTAATGTTTGTCTTGATTTGCAGCCCAAATGGAACAATGCACTTCTTGAGATGTTCAGAATAGACTACATTGGAACTGCCCCCTACATTACATGTTCACCATCTCTTCACCATCACAGAGTGGAGCCTAAGGACAAGTTCTTGATCTTGTCCTCGGATGGGCTCTACCAGTACTTCACCAACGAAGAGGCCGTTTCTGAGGTCGAGGCATTCATGACAACTTTCCCTGAAGGAGATCCGGCTCAACATCTAGTCGAACAAGTATTGGTTCGTGCTGCTAAGAAAGCCGGTATGACATGATCAATGGATCATGCATAATTATACTTGCTCTCACCAAGTGATATGTCTAATATGGAGTGTTTTGCAGGCATGGATTTCTATGATCTGCTGGATATCCCACAAGGAGACCGGAGGAGGTACCATGATGATGTCTCGATTATAATCGTGTCGTTCGAAGGAAGCGTTTGGCGATTGTCGGTGTGAGTGGCATTAGGGATCACTAGTCATGCAAAGAGGATTAAAACCAGAGAGAATTTTACCAGATTTTTTTGTTCTTGTTTATACTTGTAGCATACCAATTTGTGGGGTTTGTAAATGGTAATACACCCCCCCCCCCCCCCACCCCTCCAAAAGTTTTGCCTTCTTGGAATGATTACACGTCTTAAATTTTTTGTATATTAAGGTTCTTGTAATATTCTTCAAGAACTACTTACTACACTTATAAACTTCAATACAAAAGCCATCCAAATTCTTTTGTTCTTTTTTCATTCTTGTGTGAGTGGAAATACATTAATAATTTAATCTTTATTCTCTACACACTTGCTTTTTTTTTCTTATAATGGTGATGCCGGCGGAAGACGGTAATTCGATATTCGAGATTAGTAAAAAAAAGAAAAGAAAGCCTAATGGGAATCGTTCCTACTTTCATTTAGTTTGTAGATATGTTGTACTCCCATTTAGGGGTTATTTTGCGTAAACAAAAGCATAATTAATAGGTTATGAATATTGTGGTAATGATCTATGCGAATATTAAGAAAATTTTATTTTAGGTAATTTAAATATAAGCAACACTAGGCTAAAGATTGTTTGCGTTTAATTATATATCATCACTTTATATCGAATAGTATATTTTTTTCAATAAAAAATTATTGGATAAATTCCTAGAAAATATACCAATTAGGTTGAATCTCATTTTGTCTTAAACTTATGAAGAAGATTAAAAATGAGAGTCTTAGTGTTAGAAAAAAAATAAAAATAACACACGTATAATAATTATAAATTATTTTGCTGATCTGACTGACTATGCGTCAATTGATTGACAGACTTACAAAAACCTAGTGGTATCTGCTATGCTGGGCTTCCTCATAATTCAAATTAAGACTTGCAACCCCGGTATAAGTTGAAAGTCTAAATTAGCCCTGTTTTAATCTACTGCCTGACTAATGTACGAAGGTGTAAATTAGTCCTGTTTTAATCTACTGCCTGACTAATGTACAGCTTTTACTCAACTAATGTAGTTTTGTTTATCTGTCTTTGTATTGGTTTCTAAAATATATACATAATCCTTTTAGCATCAAATCTTGTACTTAACTTTCTAGAAAACCAATCTAGATACTTATCTCTAAATGAATATATTGAATAGCTGTATAGAAGTATGCTGATCTTACTGCTGTGAAGCTTCAGTAAGACGCAATTTTTGCATGCATGATTGGAACTTCTATTGAGGGAAAACCATTCTCCTTTCCCATTAAGTTGAAATGATTTGTTACTCATCATGTTTTTTATAATTAAGTGCCTAAGGCGATGTGATTTTGTACAAAGCACATTTTTCATAGTCCAGTGTTAGCTAACTAAGCTTCTTTTACGCTCTAATAGTCTCTGGCATTGTGAAGGTGTGTTTTCTGAGGATATGTACCAAAAAAGCTCCTTGTGTATGCATCCAAATTTTCTCATGACTTTGAGGAGAGTGGTGGATATGGACGGTCCTATGAAACAGGATCTAAACGTGCATGAAGCACCTTGATTGCGAATAAGAATGCTGAGCTGGTGCGCCTTACATGAATATACACTTTTGTTTTGAAAAATGCCGGTGTTACACTAATCGAAGGACGTGGCAAGATTGGTGGTATTCAGATCTCCAACTGTCTAATTTATGCACTCAAAGTTCCTGATTGTTTCGTGACTTTTCTACCTTCCCCTGTAGATTGTGGATCCACATACAGTGGACGTGAATGGAAAGCTCTACTCAGCAAAGAACATTCTTATATCAGTTGGAGGGCGTCCTTTCATTCCTGATATTCCTGGAAGTGAATTTGCAATAGATTTTGATACTGCCCTTTATCTTCCATCAAAAGCTCAGAAAATTGCTATTGTTGGAGGTGGTTATATTGCAGCTGAGTTTGCTGGCATTTTCAATGGCCTGAGAAGTGATGTCCATATTTCTTAAGGCAGAAAAAATTTTGAGAGGTTTTGATGAAGAGGTTGCTGCCACAAAACTTCCGTCCTATCAAAGTAAAATTGCACTTGGTTAAATATTTGTTTATGTAAGAGAGTTCTCTTTCTTGCAGATCAAGGACTTTGTTGGAGAACAAATGTCATTAAGGGGAGTTGAGTTTCATACTGAAGAGACACCTGAGGCTATAATCAAGTCATCAGATGGATCGCTGTCTTTGAAAATAATCAAAGGTATAGTTGATGGCTTCTCACATGTCATGTTTGCAACAAGAACACCAAATACGAAGGTAGATTTTCTGTTTGCTAACTTTAAATTATGTAGGATATTTCCTCAGGCTACTTTCATTGATTCAGAAGAGTTGCTTTACTTCATTTTTTATGGCAAAGATATGTGACCTTGTAGTTGGTTGCTCTTAATGTTGGGTATATTAGCATCCTCACAATCATCTACTGATTTTGATGTTGCTATAAAATATTTGAATTCATCTCTTATTTTGCAACAGAATTTAGGTCTGGAAGCAGTTTGGAGTAAACTTGTCAAAAAAATGGTGCCATAGAGGTAATGGCCCCATTTGCCAGCATCCCTTGTGACCATGCTTACATTACTGAATACTAATGTCTTTTGTGTTTAATCATGATCATCTTTTCAGGTCGATGAATACTATCAGACTTAATGAGCAATCCATCAAAACATAGCATATCATACCGGCAATCTGATTACAAGGGCAGTCCATTACATATAATATTACAGTTTAGAAGTTTGTGGAACTTGTGTGACTTTGACATCATGCCAATTTGATGGCAACATGGTGCCTTTCTCTTGTTAGCTTGAAGCCTAGGACAGGTGGCAGTGATACCAAGCCTCAACAATGCGGGACTTAGAACGCAGAAGTAAGAACACAATAGCTCCTTTTTCTTCTATGAATTTTTCTTATGGAAATCTGTACTACAAACCAAAAACAATAGCTCCCTTTTTCTTCTATGGATTTTTCTTATCGAAATCTGTACTACAAACCAAAACATTTGCAAATTTTCATTGACTCGCTTATTCTTTATTCATGTGCTGTCCTTACAATTCTTATTACTTACACACGAGCATGATAATGATCAGGCATGTATGTGTTATGTAACCTTTGTTTGACCTCTCCCAAAAACAATAACCAAATCTCTCACCATTTATTTTTTCCTAGTACATCACATTTATCAATGCCCTTCTTTTGTATTCCAAGAGACTGTCCCATAGCAATACCCATAGTTGTTAGAGGTGTGCGCCAAAGCGAGGCTTTGTCTCTTTATTCATACCCTGGTATTTCCTAGACAAACCTTTTTCGTTTTTAATATGAAAGTTCTCTGAATGTTATTCACATATAAAAAATATAGTAACACACGTCTGAAAGATGAGAACAAGTATTCAAGTTTACACCTTGGGTTTTCAAGTTACACAGAAAGAAGAGGATAAAACCTCCCACCCCACTTGCTACCTCGGTTGAAGAATGGATTGGACTATGATGTGCTGTAAACTGATATTGCCCCGTAACTCCTGGGCTTTATTTTTCTCATTAATCTTTAGTTTTATGTCATCATTTGAGTTGATAAATGATAAATATGACTATACTATTAATCGACAATATTATAAATCTTGGAGGACAGATAAGAATGTAGATTGGGTTAATTCTTCCAGTAACCTCAAGTCTTACTTAACAATCTTTATTATGTGATATGGAACCTTAGCCCATGTGCCCCTGTTCAAGCGGCTCCCCTTGGGCATTTAGTCCTTGCGCCTCTTGCTTCCAACTATTATGCTGCTGATTTCCATTGTTGGTACAGTTCTTAAGATTGTGATTCTATGATAGAATATGATTTTTATTGCTAATCTGGTTTGCTCTTTTACAGGAGACTCTGTCTGTTCTAGACTTTGTTGATAAAAATGTTGCTGAGCCTGTAAAAGATCTTCCCCTTGAAGTGACACCATTCAAACATGTGGAAGAAGTAGAAGATTTGAAGCAGTTAGCAAATAAATTAAAGAGTGCCGATGAATTTGCGGTTAAGATTGCACTACAATTATTTTCCCAATTTTTTGTTGAATTTATTCTATTGATTTGTTCGTATAAGTTCCTGTTTGTATTTTGATATGAACATATGTGCAAACTGACACACATTTGGGATGGGGAGTCTTTATTTCTGGGTATAAATTCTCTTGCCTAACACTATGGTTATAAATACCTCTTGACTTGGTTATAAATACCTCTTGCCTTGAATTCTCATTTCCAAACAAAATATCAATATCTTTAGCTTTTTAGTTCAGTATAGATATCTTTATATTTGAAGGTGTCTAGCCGTGTGGGTAAGTCCAATACATGATAGTATCTTTTATTTTCTTTGTCTTTCAATAAAATTAGTCTGATAATAGAGCCTTGTTGGATGTAAAAGTGTGTCTAATGATGGAGCATACCTATATTTTTGTACCATGGAATGAGTTAGAAATCAAACATAAGAGTTAGGTAAAGCAGCCCTTAAAGTGATATCTGTAAATCTTCATGTAATTTTCTTCGGTTGAAAATTCAGTGTCTTGAATTTGTGACTGGATGTACATATCCTCTTACTTAAGTTACCTCTCAGACTTTAGGTTATGTCCTTATTTAGTGATTTCTGGGGGGTATTCAATATAATTAGAAATCAGTTCAAGTTAATGATATTTAACTCTAAAACGTTCTATTCCCTGATTGGTATCCATCTAATTATTTTATACTTCAAAATCCTCCATTACCCAGTTGAAACGGTTTCTGGACTCTATATTTCTTATGTTACATAGAGGTGCCTATGGATGCCTGTGTCATATACCACATTCTGTTACCTGCCCTTCACCTCAATATTTGTCTTTCCTTCAACCATGAAATTGATACCACCTTTGAGTACTATAATTGAATGTGCTTTTCCTGGAGCAGCGTGTTACAACTTGTGCATATATAATTATGTATAATCTTGAACTGAAACACTACTCTATTTAAGGATCAGCTATTGATCTCTTTTAGGGGTCCCCATTCCAGATATCTTTTTTAGAACAACTTTGTTTACACCTACAGCAATGTCTTGTTAATTAATTGCTTCAAAAAAGTGGCGTAATAATGTTTTCTCATTAGTTGTTGTCTCTGTGAAGCTGGCATTGCCTTAACCTCTCACAAGTTGGTGTAGTCTTGACCCGTGAATGATTGATGCAAACTGGAACAGGGAGCTTATCAGTTCCATAATGTTTGCTAATGAAAACATTTTGTAGGAGAACTGCCAATTTAGGTCCACATCACATATTCTAAGCCTGCAACTTTTGGAATATTAGAATTCACAAGCTCCACAAAGTCGATAATTTTGACTAAGCTTGTGCATTAATAAAAAACATGCTACTGCAGAGTTGATATTTAGTTGCGTTAAGTTCTGTGTATGGGCTTGCATCCCTGTTAGTCCTTTTCAGATACCTCATATTAAAACTGAGGATGCAAGCTGTACTGTATGTGGTGACCTCATTTTAGAATTTTAGTACCCAGCCATTAGCAGACTACTTAGAGAATTCAACACATAAAAATTAGCCACAAAAATTTTGTCCATTGTGGCTTCTTGACACAATATATATATGAAGTGGACTCTAGTTCCGCATGACAGACCTTTGGGTACTGATTTGTGTTATGCAGTTGATAGCATTATCCATCCAATTATGCCTCTTTCTAATTTGGTCATTCTGACATTCATCGCTTGACTGTACATAATGGGTTAATGCACATCTTGGTAGAAATGCATGTACTCTGGTCCTCACAGAAATCACCTCATTATTTTCATGAATTTTAATTCCTTAAAATGATTTATATGTTTTTACTTTATATGTGTCCATGGATATAAAATTGCTTAAGAAAGGCTTTCTTACAAGCTTGATGCAAATATCCACAAGGACAGAAGATTTTTTCTGAAACTTCGTATTCATATAGGTCCATATCTCAGAGAAGTATACAAAGACCCCAGCAAGCAAAGTTGTTAAAGGCGCACCTAAGGCGCTCAGGCTCATGGGTCTGCACCTAGATTTTTCCATTTTTTGCTATTCAAGGCCTTTGTATCAAAGGCGCGCGCCTCTTCAACATGCTGTTTTTTTCTTTTCTTTTCTTTTTTTTCTAAGTTTTTTGAAGTAGCTACTCTAATATTAATGTGTTTACACATTTTTATCTTAAAAATGGACCGCCCACTTATAAAATGAAATAAATAGAGAATTAGGGTTAGAGTTTCAGTACTTGAACTTTCAAAATAAAGACAAAAATGTGGGCTGCCTTCACCTCCACCACCTGCCGCCTACTGCCACCCTCGCCTAGCCTCGCTGCTGCCGCCACCCAGCTGCCAGAAAGTTGCTAGTAGCTTATCTATTGTAACTTTCATTAATTAACTATTTATATGTTTGGAAGATTTTAATTTTGAATTTATTTGTGTGTATGTTTTATGTGTTATAATGCTCTTATGAGTTATTATGTATCATTATGTGATGTTATGCGATTTTTACCTTTGTTTAGTTAGGTAATATGATTGTAAGTAGGATATATATGTGTATATATATTGAAAAATCATATTTTGGCACAATGTATCTCAGGCGCGCCTAGGAGATCTTGCGACTTTGTGCGCCTCTCGCCGTTAACAACTATGCGAGTAAGAGAAAGGTAAGTATGCAGAATATCATATTTTGTTGGCGCTGCAGTTTACCTTCTTTCTCAGTCATGATATTACTTGGCTTAATTAGGTACTTCATGGAGCAGATCATGACATCATGTGGCTACAACGGGATTTTGGCATTTATATATGCAATATGTTTGACACGGGACAGGTTCTTAGCTTTAGCTTATATAATTTTTGACAATGGTGACATATTGTATTTTAATTTTCTGTCAAAAGAAGTTCAATGCAATATAATTGCTGTTGCTATTAATGTCTTCATTACCTCCCAAAAAAAAACCAAGTAATTTTGTTTGAATTGTATAGTTTTAATTTGATTAAGTACAATTAATCCAACCATATCGAGCAACTCAATTGACTTAGTCATCAGATTTGCCTCACATGTTTAGATTAGAGCACAAAACTCAGCAATGAGAGCAAATTAACTCATTCGTTTCAGAGAAAGAGTTGTTTTTAATGCATTTTTTTTTTTTTTTTGCTTACATAGGTCTTTATATGCTAAGATTCATATAAAAGTTGTACTTTTACCGAGCTTCTCTCTCGTGTCCTAGAAAGAACAAATTTTCAAGTAATCATTGTTTCTGGTTCTGTGCTTGAGTATTTATCTATTATTTTTGGGTTGTAGGCCTCAAGGGTATTGAAAATGGAAAGATACAGCCCGGAACACCTGCTATGGCTTAGGTCTCCCATTTTTAAGAACTGAGCAGAACGTGTTCTTCCCAATGGAGATATTAAACCTCCCAATTCCTCCATATCCATTCCATTCTAAGTTACCAAGCATTCCCTTTATGTCTATTAAGTTGTGTGGCAGTATGACTTTGTTCAGTTACCTCCTGTAGGGTTTGCTCAATTTCTGTGATGTACCATTTGACAACATAATATTGTTTTAAGTTATAGGTTTTGGCCTGACTTGATTTGTTATGCTGTATTGCTCTCAATACTAACTATTGTTATTTTTATTTCACAATTTCCCAATAAGTCTTCAATATTTTTGATTTGTTTGAAACTGTATATCTCTGGCCTAGCTGTATATTTGAGAAACAGTTGACTAAACTTGGAAAACTTTAATGTCATTCTGAATTTACCAGTATTTCCCATCACTAATTGAAAATGATTGTATACCACAGTGGTGTTTGCCAAATTTCATTCAAGTGATGCTAGCTTCATCTGTTTTTGAACCATTCTCATCTTCTTTTCTACTTAATTACCATTGCAGCATTAGGCCACTGTAATACTTGATTACTAAATCATTTCCAGTGAGTTTTTTTCATAATCTTGTTTGGTGTAGGATGTTTGTGATTTAAAACTGGCATGAGTGAAGACAGTTGTCTTTCAATAATTATAACACTACTAACACTAACTTCTGTTTCAACCATCGTGAAAGCCCTGGAGGGCCTGGACCATGTCTGAATGAGGCTTCAGTAATGTGCTTTGTTGAGCTTGGGCTCTGGTCGCTCCACTGCTGATTCAAAAAGTGTATTTGTTAGTGCACTGTAATCTTTCATTTGTGCTCTCTCTCTCTCTCTCTCTCTCTCTTTCTCTCACACACACACACATACATAATACATATATGTGTGTGTGCGTATTCATTAATAACATGGTAAGCTCGGGTTAAGTTGTTTATATGCTAATTAAAGAACGAATTTTTGTGTTTATTTTTAATGTTGTGTGTTTCTTTCTCACTGTTTGTCTATCTCTCCTCCCAGAAGGAGCTAGGCTATTCTCAAGTTAATTAGGAGTTAAATATTTAAAAATCATCTATCTATCTTAACTTGGGTGTTTTGCAAGAAATTTTCTATTTCTACTTGTTTAAAATATGGTCGCATCAACTGATTCTAAATATCTTTAGTTGTTGTAACTGTGTTATGTTATCTTACGGACTTCTCTTTCTCAGATATGCAAGAGAAGACACACATTATTTATTGTACATCTAAGATCTTATGAGGGCGAGGTTGCTTTGAGTCATCTGCTGATTCTGAAAGTTCTGATCCTCCTCTTGTTGAGGCTAGCTCTTTGATATTATTCCTTGCTAAAAAAAATTTAATTACCAAGAGTTAACAAGATTGAAGACTGCTTTCCAAAAAGACTACTTTTTGTTATTCAACATGTTTTTGATAATAATGGTCCAGGGTTCACTTCCTTAATTACATAAGGGTAACCATGGGATTGATTGATTTGCTGGCAGAGGCTGAGCCTTTAGCAATGAAATATGTAGATTGATGAATGCATTGTTATATTGAGGTCTTTGGATTATATTTATGTTAAACTAAAACTGTTGTTGGTGAGGTTTTGAGAGACTGCCTTTGCCTGAGTAGATGAGTTACAAAAGCTCTTGAAACAAGCACTTAACAATCCACCCACAAATCTTACCATTTTTCAAGAATCCCATCCCTGCAATTTTTCAGTTTTGTGCTGGTAATGGACTGGATTTCCACTTGTTACTTCAAATTCCTTGCTGAGGATGTACCAATTATCTTTTGGGAAATTTGATTTCAGACATTTTGCAAGACACCCCCTTATGTTTCCCAAACACTTTTTGTTGTAGTTGTAAAAGCATTTACAATTAAAATATTCTTTGATGTGTGTATTTGATCATAGTTAGTAAAATTGTTGATAAGTTTTATTGAAGGACAGGAAACGTATTTAACCAAGACCCTGACATTAAACATTAGATTAGTTAGGTTTTTGGTTTCTTATATTCAATATGCAGCTGCCCCCTGATCTATCTTGTTCTCTTTTTTTTTATTATATGATAGAAACATCCTATGATTTATGTTAAAGTGTAATTGAGAAGTTGCTAATGTGACATGTGAGTTTGTGGGATCTTGTTTGTAGAAATTAGAAAGTTTCTTTTTCATTTGAGGTAGCAATGCTCAATCTATTTGAGTTCACATTTAGCAATTACTTTCCATAGTCCTGTACGTATTAGCCATAGTTGTATTGAGACTCTCTACTGAAGCCATCTTCCTCTCAATTGTCTGGAAGACTAACCACTATCATTGTTTTGTTGGTAATATGATATTTTGATGTATGTATTAGTAACTGACAGAGCAATTTATTTTTCAGAAAAGATGAACATTCTTAGTGTGCTAGCACATGATTTGCTTAATCTGTTACTTCATGTGCTTGGGGGATTATTACAGGTTAAATCACACTGAAATGTGGCACTGTTCAATTTGAATCATTGGTGCTATGAATTTGAATTGCACTTAATTCTTATTGTGAGAAGCCTCTCTAATATATTTCATAGTTTGAGTTTAATGTTATAAATGAAATGCAAAGCTTGGAGTTTGGTAATTCTGAGAAGTGAGCCTAAATAAGTACTTGTAAATCATACGAGGTTTAATGTTAAAGTAATGGGAAGTGGGAACAATTAAACCATGAAATAATTTGGGTTGAGTGGAGTAAAACTACCCCCACCCCAAAGAAAAAGAAACGAGAATATATTTGGTTTCATTGTTATATGACTCAAATGTTCTGTCCATACCATATTCAGTAATAGCATTCTAATTGTTTTGTTGGTGCTTTTAAACAGTTCTACAAACGGAGTTATGACATGCACTCAACACTACGAAAAAGAGCTTCTAACAGATACTACCTTCACATTTATGGGTATTGTCTAAATTGGCTAAACCTGCCAATTTGAGATCACAGGCACCATACCTGAACTAATTCGTGTATGGTTCTTCTGCACTTCTGATTTGGTATTGCAGGTTAGTGGGTGCTGTGTTGGAAATTGTTGAATTTCCATTATAATCTAATTGTGGGCAATATATTATTATACAATTATATTAGCTATTCAATTATTTTATGGACTTAATTAAGTGATCCAATTAAGGTTAAAGGTCTATGGGCTATAATAATAAATGATATGGGCTTATTGAGTAGATACCCAATACTACATGATTAGGTGATTATGGGTGGTCTAGTCAAGTAGTATATAAAGGTTACCCGGTTATGGTCCCCAATATACTAACCCGCACATTGTCTTCCCTTCTCCCCATCGGGAGGGATTACTACGGTCTCCATAAAGGAATTAAGAGGGCTTAGTTGAGGAAGACCATACAACCACTGATCCTGAGTTCGTGTTCCGCCTAGAGACTCATATGGACTAAGGTACGCTTCCGCTTTACGTTTTAGATCTCGTTAATCATAATAGGGTTAAGGTTTCATGGATTAATTTCCAACAAGTGGTATCAAAGTCACCCTATTTATGATTATGTGAGATCTGTCAAATTGTGATTTGATCCGAATAATTGATATATTTGAATGGCGTTTGGTATTTTAATACCAGATTGGATTCATTGTTGGCTATCATCTAGTTATCAAAGTAGATTTGCTTTTTTGTTGAGCCGCCCAAGCCTGGATCCTTTAGGCATGTTTAATTAAAGGAATATGATCGTATGAGTGGTTATCACTCGCAATTAATATATGTCAAATAAGTGCGACAGTTTATTAAGCATATTATGGTATATGTATGCATTAGCATTAGCATTAGCATGAATTTAGATTGATTATAATATTCAGTAATCAAGTGCTGCCCCACATAAATTAGAGAAGATGCGAGTTCTTTTTTATTTAAGGTTATTGTGCTTTGATTAATTTATTAATTTAAAAGCATGAATGAGCATCTTTAACCTAATTAATTAATATGTTATTGTGTTAATTGATACTCGTTGCTTTTTAGCAAATATATACGTGATCTTTGATTTGACGTTAAAAGTATCAATTTATATTAATTGGTGTTGATGTTCTTATGGTCGGTATACTATGGATATAGATTTCGGATTCAGTAATATAATTCTTGTTCGATGATATATATACACGACAAGCTTGTGTTACGTTCCCATTCGGTTTGGAGTAATCAGTCGATACTTTTGATAAATTGAATTTCATTTCTATATTATCATTATTAGTGGACTGGCCCTCGGGATTTTGGACTAAAAGATATATTATCATTATTTGATGCTACTAGCACTTATGACTTGGTGTTTCAGTAAGACTCTAGATTGTTATACTTCATTGAGGGATCTTTGTTAAATTAATTTTGAAGTATATCATAATTTATAATTTGAATTGATTTACTAATTTGAATTTAATGAATTATTATTCATCTTTAATGGCTGATAATGGAATCAGATTTATAAAGAGACGTGTGATGTTGGATGACTCCGCTATTTGATTGGGAGAAAAATCTTCATCAATCCATGATTGTCATATATTATTCCTTCTCAATTCACTAGTATATTTGGAAATAGGAATGTATGACTATTTAGATTGAAAATTGTGATTGCATGCAAAGATACACTTTGGATATGTGTGTGCCATGATTTATATGAAAATTAGTTGAGGAATATGACTTTACATTGCCTTGACTTTAAAATTTGAGTAAATTAATTACTGCATGCATATCATTATGTCGATTGAATATTTATGAGCATAAATTTATGGCAGAATTAATTTAATGTATCCATAATTTGGTCTCAGTATATTATTTATGAATACTCAAGACCTAAAGGAATACGATTATTCAGTAAGCCATAAATGTGGATTATGGATTTGTCACAAATAACTTTCATATTTGGAGTAATTAAATGCTTATGTTATTTTATTAATTTATGATAACATGTGATTCACAAATTTAGAATTTGAATCAGATATGGCAATAATTATTGGGCTATTACTTGCATGAACAGTTTAATTATAGATATTACCTAATTTAATTTTAAATTAGGATTTGGAAATTTTTTAATTAAGTTAAGTGATCTTTCAACATTTTATGAATTTGCAAGAATCATCTAATATTCCTATTTGGTTAGAGGAATAAAATAAAATTAAATTGGGGAGACAGTTAAATGTCGTTTAATTAAATTAAATATTTTAATATTTATTTAATTAGTCTAGTAAACCTTCAATCTAGTCAATCGAAGCACCATGTTGCCACAGCAATATCGTGTGTGGAGAAAAGCTTTATTGAAATTACATAGATGGGTGTGGTATTATTTATGTGTTCTGTGTTCGGCCCACAGGTAGGCACAGTTTGACAGAATAATAACACACATGTGATAATAAGTATGTGATAATTATTTGGATTATTCATGTGAACATGAGTCGGTCCATAGATAGACTCTTGTTTGACATAACTTATTGTCAATACTTGATTGTTACACCAAGATTACCCCTGCAGTTGATTTTTGTCCACAGACGAGGTTAATGTTGCACAAGGTGTCTTGTGATGGGTCCCTAATTAATAATGTTGTGCGAGTGTATTTTCATGCGGATATTGATCGGCCCATAGGTAGATTAATATTTGGCAGAAATACACAAGCACCTGTGGTGGTAAATATGTGACGATTATTTGTTTAACATGTGAGTAATAAGTCGGCCCACAGGAAGGCTATTGCTTGACAGTTTTATTGTCAGTATTTGACTACTACAAAGAGGTGCCACTTACAAGTTAGTATTGTTGTCATTGGACTTGATACTAATGTTGTGCTCGATTCCTTGAGATGATTCTAAACTATTTAAAATTTGAAAGATTATAAAGTTCAGTGCAAGCATGATAATCATTTTAAATTAATTCTCTGCACAATTAAGAAGTCTGTTAATTAAGTTTAACCTATGTCAACAACAAAATTATACATGATGAGAACTTCATCAATAAGGATAAACTAATAAGTTTCTAACAAACTCTATCTCAATAAAGTATAAGGGCAACAAAGAAAAACCCGTTTGGAAAGCTGTTAAAAAGAAACTAAAGTATAACTTTTCGTTTTCTCCTAAAGGCTTGTGGAATTATTTTATAATACACCATATTAAGATTACTTAGTATGAATGGTGTTGTGGTGTAGTTTAAAGACAAAAATAGTACTCCACAATATATGGTTACTAATTGGAGAAATACTAAAGATTGCAGCTTATGGTCTCAATAAAGTTCCAACCAAAGTAGTTGTGAGAACTCTTTGAGTTTCACATATGGTGATATCCAACTAAGGCTAGATCATTGAGATCTACTAAAGAAAATTGGATTCAAATAGATACAAGCTACTCTATTGGTATTAAATAAAGATAATAAGTTTATGATCCAATTGATCGGATCATATTTGAGACGGGTAATACAGTATTATATGAGGATGTTGATTTTGGGGGAAGAATTATATTAGAGACATTGTTCTTAAGGGGAGTCGATTCGATCCCCACTTATGCTTTAAAGAATTGGTGCAAATTCTGGATAACGATATGACAATGTCAATAATATTTAAGGAATAACAAATTCAACAACCTCAAGAATTAATGTCACTAAGGAAACCACTAGAGTTGGGAGAAAGATAATTCAGAAGATTATGTAGTTTTCTCCTAAATAATGAGGACACTATGGAATTAATTGTAGAATATTCAAACAATGTTCATCAAACCATGAAAGGTCCAATTACTCCAAAGTGTGTTAATGCTATAAGTTATGAGTATAAATCAATACAAGATGATTAGGTTTGCATCTTGATATAGGATTATACTCAAAAGGGAAGGAAGACATTATTATAAGATAATCGTGACATTAGTAGCACATTTTGATCTTGAATCATATTAGATGGATGTAAAGATAAAGTTCCTTGATCGCAACACTGATGATACGATCTAAATGGTTTAAGAACTAATAGGAAATCCATCTATGCATTCAAGCAAAAATTTTTTTCGTAAAGGAATCACAAGTATCATCATGAAGTAATTGTCTCATTTAGTTTTGAGACAAATGTAGATGATTATGTGATTCAGTGGGAGAATGTTTAAGTTAAACTAAGGGAGACAAGTGCAGTCTCAATCAGGTGCCCTAAAGTTAAACTAAAGATTTAAGAAATGTAGAAACATTCCATATTCATTGGTTGTTGGAAGTTGTTGTATGATGAGGTCTCTACAAGACCTAATTTGGCTTATGTAGTTGGTATATTAAGTAGACATTTAAGTAACTCTAGTATGGATCTTTATAAAGTATGTATAGAGAACTAAGAATAATATGCTTGTACATCAGGGATCAGATTTGTTAGAGATCATGAGGATTCTGATTCTGAGTTTGTTGGATGTCAATACAGTATAAGATCCACTTCAGGCTATATTTTCTGTTGGTCGGAGAGCTATACAAGTAAAAGTATTAAGCAAACACTTTAGCTCATTAACCATGACAACAGAATTAGTAGCACACTAAGGGCATTCAAACATGAAATAAAGGTTGCGAAGATTTGTCACATAAAGTTCATTGTGACAGTTAGTTCGCAGTAAAGTATTTATGACAAGAATACTTATAAGTCAAACAAATTGACATAGAATTCTTGGTTGTTAAAGAAAGTGTTTTGTGTAGATAAAATTTTAGAAGAGCATATTATGATAGACTCTAAATATGGATCCACTAATTATGTATTCAACAATTTTATGAGCTAGCTAATCATGTGGGTGTTATATATGGTTTTAGAATACATTAGTTCAGTGGGAGTCTATATTTATTGTTCTTTAAAGTTTTCAAAACACTTTGATTTGGATAATTCAGTTTTCTGCAGAATTAAGTTGATGGTTTTGAATTCATTGTGAATTTACTAAAGTTAATTTTTCATTTTGTAATATTTTATATTATGGATTGGTCTCACTAAAGTTTAAAGTTGGACCAGTTGGAAATAGACATGATGATCACATTTGACATGTAATTTCCATGCTACTCACCATATTTGATCTACGTCATTGAGTATATTGATATTGGTAATTGTCGGGGTTTAATCACGATTTATAATGTGGTGAATGCCGCGGTAGTTCCATATTAGTATATGAGATGGACCAGATTGTTAAGTATAGCCTGAAGAGGAATAGCATAAAGTTGCGCAACTAAGGAATCTTGATATAATTGTTAACGGAAAATATATAGCCCAAGTGGGAGATTGTTGGAAATTGTTGAATTTCCATTATAATCTAATTGTGGGCAATATATTATTATACAATTATATTAGCTATTCAATTATTTTATGGACTTAATTAAGTGATCCAATTAAGGTTAAAGGTCTATGAGCTATAATAATAAATGATATGGGCTTATTGAGTAGATACCCAATACTACATGATTAGGTGATTATGGGTGGTCTAGTCAAGTAGTATATAAAGGTTACCCGGTTATGGTCCACAATATACTAACCCGCACATTGTCTTCCCTTCTCCCCATCGGGAGGGATTACTACGGTCTCCATAAAGGAATTAAGAGGGCTTAGTTGAGGAAGACCATACAACCACTGATCCTGAGTTCGTGTTCCGCCTAGAGACTCATATGGACTAAGGTACGCTTCCGCTTTACGTTTTAGATCTCGTTAATCATAATAGGGTTAAGGTTTCATGGATTAATTTCCAACATGCTGATCTCAGTGCTCAACAGCTAGCCGTTGTTTCAGTGAGTTACATGAGAATTATTAGCTATATAATATATGTTTATCTCAGTTGATCTGTCCTTTTTTGGCTCACTAGTTGTATTATCCCAATTTTAATTTGTTCTGCATGTGGTATCTGATAAATGGTGACATTCCATGCGCAGTTTAAACTCAGATTTAGATTCTCATGGATTTTTCTTGGCTATTTTAGCATTAGCGATGACCAGCATGTTTGAGTTTAACTTGTATGGACTTTGTGAATGGGGGGATGTAGTTGGTTGTTCAGAAGACGAGAGCAATGGTTATGTGTTGCCCAATCGAACTCTTATCGAAACTGGTACTTTCTGCCAATTACATATTTCAATTGACTTAGATTTCTCTTACTACAATGTTTTTCATGTTGGTCTGTTGCAATTCTGTTGACCCTTTTATTCTTTTTTTGCGTTCTTATTGAAAACAAGCTAAGACGCACTACAAACCAATTGCGTCGGGCATTGAAATCAAAACTCCCATATATTGAACATAACCTATGTTCAGTTGTTAGCATTATAAGGCACTCTATCCAAAAGCTGCTGCATTTGAGAGGCTGCAAAACATCTCAAGGAAAGACGTTTGGAACTGACAAGTGTTTAATGAATTTAAGATGTTCCTTTTTATTTGCACATACATATCCAATTTGATCAGCAGGGCTTGCTATTTCCTGGTCAGATGAGATCTGAGATATGTTACAGTACATTATGCTGCCCTCATCAGGTTGTTGTTTCAGTATTTCCTGGGTTTTAAATTGCATTTATTAGTTGATTGTTATTTTTTAGCATACAACTAAAAGAACTATAAATGAACTTCTCTCACAGATGTTCTGAATATCAGCAAGGAGAGTAGATTTTTTGACTCGTTTTTCTTATTTCGATTATTCTTTTGGGTCCTCATAATAAACATGAGAAACTAATTAACTTGAGTTAGTAAAAACGACCAGCAGTTTTTGGTTTAGTTGTTTGTTTATATAACTTGCAGTGCTTCAGGAAGCATGTGTTAATTGTCATGAGCATGACTATACAATTTCTTAAATAAATTATGGGGGTCCAACTCTCTTCTGCGACGGGAGCTGTCATTTAGCAGCAAAGTGATGATTTTTCAAATTGTTCTTAAATTGCAGCCACTGGATTGTTTCATACAGGGGCAACCTTTTGACTATGAAGCTGCTCGGAGACAGGTAAAATTTGAGGAGGGAACAAGAGTAGCGGGTGATGACAATGTTACAAAGGACACACAGTAAACAACCACTTTCGATTATGCATCTCATTTGATCAAAATATTTTAATTGACATTATTATTATTTTTTATTACATGCCATTTTTTTAAAATCTTTATTTCAATGCTGCACTTGATGATTTTAATCTTAAAATTAAATTTTAATTTCTATCATAAAATAACTACCCATAGTCTAGACTCTATTTTAAACCTATAAATCAAGGGTGCACCAATAAACCCAAAATCACCTTTATTTTAATCATAATTTCATAGACATCCCAAAAAATTTTACTCTTGTTTTACTTCCATTTTTATTTTAATCAAAATTTCGTTAACATACCAATACATTCTACTCTTGTTTTACTTCCACCGTTCTAATTTCATTCTATATTAATTCAGTTGACATTTAATATTCTTTAATTTCAAAACTCTTATTCTTTACAATACATGTTTTTTATCATTAAAACACTAAATCATATTTTACTATTTATTTATGACAAACTCTCTTGTGAGACGCTATATATGTGAGACGATTCGTGAGACGTGTTAAAGTATACTTATATAATAGGTAAAGTATGTTTAATGATTGTTAAAGTATGTTTTCTAAAGTATATAAATTATGACTTAAAGTATAATTTTAGAGTGTTATAATATGATTTATTATTGACATATACTTTAATTACAAATATACATACTTTACTTATATAATAAGAGTACTTTAATAATGGTCTACTCGTCTCACAAAAAAACTCAGTCACACATGAGTGTCTATTTATTATCTAAAATTTTATTTGCTCTCAGATGCAAGAATTGTGTGAAAACTAACCCATTTACTTTATAAGTGAACAGAAAAAACAGGAGGAATAGAGTTTTCATAGAATTAAATCACTATGAAAAAAGTATAATCTTTTACAAGAACCCTCCATGACAAATCACTTCTACATACTCTCTCAGCAGTCGGCATGGAATAACTACCAACCATTGATGATTTATTACTACAGCTTTTGTCTTGCGTATACCACACTAAATTAGAATACAAAAACGATACCCGCACCTGATTTTCCTTTGCTAGTTTATGTCGCAGTCGAAGCTAATTTTCGTGTCAACTGCAGACAAGATCACTCATATCACATGTCTAAACCGTTGCTGTAGTAATGGCTCTATAGAAATCTACCTGACGTACCCTCGTGTCGCCTCCATGTCTCTCTCGTTCATCTACTCCAACAACCAACTTACTCACCTCCTAGTTGTTTGACCATGTCCATAAACTCTACAGGGACAACATGAATAGAGTCCCACCACTCGTAGGCACCTAGCTATTTATTGCTTTGTTCATTCATAAGACTTGTCGTCATCACGGAACCATATAGTACGAGCGACATCAACATAAACTTGAATGGTATCAAAGATAGTAAGATTGCAGCACAAATCATGACTATCGTAACTGTGTTTGCATGCTGCAAATACACGTACCACAATATCAGTAATAGCCACCGAAATAAATCAAGATATAGCTGCATTTGCCAATTTTTCTTTTGAGAAAATTGGTTTCATAATCCAAACCATAGTATGAAGTATTCAATTCAAGCAATTTTTATTGAAAAATGTACGTTCTCCCTTTTACTTTTCCATTATTACAAGAGTAAATGATTTTAATCATGCCAAACTAGTCATTTTATTTTGATTCATCAGTTTTCAAATTCGAAAAACCCAACTTCTGACATCTTCAGTGCAGTCATATTGCTTTTGTATAATCCAATTCTAGTCCTAAAAACTTTTTAATAAAATGATTGAATATGACGTTAAAAGAATTAAAATTAAAAAAGAATTGAATTCGACAAAGTAACATGAAAATATTTTGACTCTAAGTTGCAAATGAAAATATTTTGGGCTTTATATTATTCACCTGCGTAATTCTATCCTTTCAAGTATGCATTTATCTACCCGCACACTCGTTTATTATATGACCATATAGCATGCAAGGTGGACTTGTGTTCCAACGGTAAGTAAAGAGACGTACCTTTGGTGCTTTTGAGACCATTATTGACCATATTTTGAGTAGTGCTATATTTGTTTGCTTCATTATTTCGTGCACATTCCTCAGTCCCTGCTGTGCTGATATGATACTCTCCATTGCCGTCTGATCCGATCCTGTATTAATAACGATTTTGTCTTGCGTTTCTTGAATCATCCTACTCCTAGCCTGTCGCATCTTTGCAACAACCCATAATAAGAAAGTCGATATGGCTGGACCAACCCACTCTCTATACAAAGGGAGGGGGAAAAAATACTTACAAACAAAATAGAAAATCAATAGCATCCAAGGCTACAAACTATCTCGAGACAAGCAGGATGGAGGTGGTCATGGGCCGTTCCCATGTCAAAATATCTCGAGCCCAGGGAACTAAAACTCCAATTGGTTTAAGCAACCCCTGCACATTAAGATGAATCAACATGTATAAATGTAAACAAATATAATTGAACCTTAAAAATCTTCCACAAATCCACACTCCCAAGTTAAAGTTGCATAGTTTAAAATCAAATCCTTCCATCCAAATGGAACCTTAATTAGATGGTTCTCAGTTATTCAAAAAAGAAATTCACAGCCTAGGAAAGTATGTCAAGAAACCGTACGTACTCACCATTAGAACTTGGGCACTTTCGGCTATACCTTCCTCTTTTAGTCCCTGGGTAGTAGCTTTAGCCACCTCTATTTCTTTTTCTTCTTCACTTGCTTGGTGTATAGCACTCTCCAGTGAGGTGAGGTTTTCAGGTTCCACAATCTGACTATCACTAGCCATTTGTTTCTTAGCACCAGTTTGGGAGACATCCAAGATCCTGAGAATAGAACTGGCACTGCAAGGATTTCCACCAACAGAATTCTTCAGACTCCCGGAAAGCTCTTCTAGTACATAATCCCCCTTGGGCAATTCATCGAGCAATGTGAATATTAGAAAGCTTTTGGGCTCTAGAGGTTGAATTCTAAACATTTCTCTCACATCATGAAGCCGAACAATACCTAATATGGCTCGTGCATGCATCTCCCACACATTGAGTGGTGATTCCACCTTGAACTTTGATATAAACTGGTTCAATAGCATGATCTCCTTTACGAGGGCAAGCCAGTGGTCTCGCCTTGTTGAGCTAACACAGTGCCGTCTTGCCTAGAAGGTTTTATGAAAAAGTTAAAAGCTACTATAGCTAGTAAGATACATAGTATACATAGTAGATGGGTGTTGACTTAAATTGCATCGATATAGTAGACGTGTCATGAAAGAATCGAACTCAATGAACTAATTATTAACTCAAACTCACAATTCCGAAGATTCATAAAGTATAGCTTTGTCGAAAAGAGGAGCACCCCAAGGACCTGTAGCGTCAGGCTTCACTTGTTGCTGACTGTCCTTCGAAAGGTCAAGTTTAATGGCATCTTCTTAAAATATGGCGCCCGACGCCTCAAAGTAAAGGGATTAATTTGTTAATGTCAACCTGCCTAGAAACAATATCTATGTTTTATAACTTTACATTAAGAAACATAGGCAAAAACAGCACATTTATAATTAAAGAAATTAAAGAAACACAAACCCGGCCAACTAGTTCCTCCAATGTGGCGCACGACTCTCTGCGAACTTGCGGTCCCCTACACATACAATATAAATTCTCCTTCTAATTCAGCACCCTTTGGAGTGTCTTGCTTCTGCAAATGCGTTATACATCTTACGATAAAACAAGTATTTATACTACTTGAAATGTGATCGAATGTTTATTAAACCAGGAAATGAAGTATTGGGACATACCATTGTATTTCTTTCAAGAATTTGTCAATAGCTGGAAAGTGAAGACGATATCCTGTAGACGCCGTCAAGGTCTCAAAAGTAAATCTCCCATGAACCATGTCTACAACCAAACAAGCGTTCCCAACCACACAATTGCATCTTCTCCAACAGATGGCTCGCGATCAACCTACATAAACCCAAGTTAACCAGAAGTATCAAGTTTTAGAGAGTCTTCATCTCTCTTGAAACAAAGTGTAGAAACCACTTACAAGGAGTGTCATGAGATCCGAATAGAAAAGAGAAACATCATCTTGTGGCTGATCGCCCACTATAGCTACCTTCTTCTCCTCTTTCTCTTTTGCCACATACTCCTAAGTAAAAAAAGCAGACACATAGGAGGTGTATGAATAGGGAAAAACAGATCATCTTTGGTCCAACTTCTAACACAACATATTGATGAGCTCATAATTCTGTAGTAGCAGTATATAGTTTTACATAATGGGATAGTAAGCATAACTCCTACATAACAAAAATTTCATAAGAATCAATCCACATTCGAGATATGGTTTACAAGAATATCGGACAAGAGTAGAGAGAAAAGTAAAAAGCTACTCACAACAGAGTGTGATCTTCGTCTGCTGAGCTTGGCATTTGGCACCCCCCAAGAAAGCATCATATCGAATGTGAAGCGGCTAAAGGAACCATCACTGATTGTTTCATCTATAGTACCACGCATCGAAGGAAGTGTTTTTTTGCAACAAAATTCAACTAGTTTTCTTGAATAACCATCCATTTGTGGCTCCCATTCTCTTTCGAATTCTTGAATCAGAGAATCAACAGAAATACCCAGCTCTTTTAACATGAAACTTGGTTTCACATACACTACCCAAAAAAAGCTAACATTTTCTTGATCTGATTAATAACACAAGTCCCATTATAACTTTCAACTTCCAAATATAAATATGACACTCAACCCCACCAACTTCTCAAACCTTATTTTATTTAAAAAAAATTATGCACACCCAAGTTCTCTCTAAACTCCTGGTTTATTTATGCATAAAGAAACTACTGGAAAATGAGAAACAAACAAGGAGGTAGGGAATGATTATGCAGGATGTATATATATAGTAATTAAGAGAGTTGGTGGCATTTATAGCCATTACATGGATTAAGAAATGAAATAACTAACTGCACAAACTAACTAAGACCAATAAAATCTTTCCTGAGTCCAAAGCAACGAAAGATTAGGACTCCAAAACAACTTACTAACTGCACAAAATAACTAAGACCGATAAAATCTTTCCTGAGTCCAAAACAACGAAAGATTAACTTAAGACTGACTCTAACTAAGAAGATAGAGTCGAAGTCGAATGGCGGGCGCGCAGTCAGTTCACAGACTTGAAGGTGAGCTTTATGTATTTGCTCCCCAAATACGTGCATTATCAAGAGAAGTACATGCAAATCTGTCGGTGGAGCCATTGGGCAGGGCCAATTTTGCCAATCCATGCCCAATTTTGCCAATCCATAAAGTGCACAGCAAAATTTCTGGCTTGTATAAGCCGACCCTAGATCAAGACCCCTCCCCCAACAATTCTTCTTCGGACCTAGTTTATTGACGATCTTTTCATTCCGATCCCAATTTGATTTGATAAATTCCATTGGACCCAGAAATGATACATTGGAAGAATCGCTTGGGTCTTCCAATATCAATAGGTTGATTGTTTCGCTCCTGTGTCTTCCAAAAGGAAAAAAGATCTCTGAGAGTTGTTTCCTGAATCCGAAAGAGAGTACTTGGGGAAAGAGAGTACTTGGGGTGGTGGAGGAACTGGATCGGAAAAAAGAGGATTCTAGTTGTAAGATATCTAATGGAACCGTCGAGATCTTTCAAATATCTGGAGTTTCTTTTTAGAGTTTCTTTTTGTAGCGAAATAGAATCAACTTGAATTCGGGACCGCTATTCGATATCTTAGTGAAACACTGGATTTCTTATCTCATGTCTGCTTTTCGTGAAAAAATACCAATTGAAGTGGAGGGTTTCTTCAAACAACAAAGGGCTGGGTCAACTATTCAATCAAATGATATTGAGCATGTTTCCCATCGAGAGGAACCCCTCTATTCAATCAAATGATATTGAGCATGTCTCGAGAACCCCTCTCGAGAAACAAGTGGTTGATAAATGATTCAGCATTGCAAATTCATACCTCAGCCAAATCTCTTCCGGACAACTCTTACCCTTATCCAATTCCGTAATTATGGCCCTCCCTCCATCATGTGTCCTAAGCCCGTTTCTCCACTCCTCCTACTTCTCCTCCTACTCTAATCCTAAGCCCGTTTCTCCACTCCTCCTTCTCCTCCTCCTACTCTAATTTACTTCATCTTCATCGTCCCTCCCCGCCTGATTGAAAATAGATTGAAAATTTAAAACATTAAAAAACATACCCAACATTATCATTTCCTATACCTCCCATGCCAACGAGATACCGATCTGGTGTTTCTTCGAAACCTCCAGATCTGGCTTCACTCTTGAGTCATGCAATTAGACGTTATAAATTATGACACCTCCTAAAGTAGGATCATGATTTTTCTAAAGTGAGTTTTTTTTTCAAAATTACTCCATTAGCAATGCACATGATTTTTTTTAAAAATGAGTTTATTTTACCAAAATACTTCATTAGTAATGCACATGATTTTTTTAAAATCTGACTACAACAATTATTATTATACTTCTTTCTAATGGAAAGAACCATAACATAAATTAGAGCCTTTAATAAAGATTAGTTGTAATAAGACTTAATCGAAATGACTGATATTAAACTTGTAAATATGATAAATTGTTAAAATATAAAACCTCAAGTTCAGAAGGCAAAATTGCGTCCTTTCGCATCTCCCCATCAGTAATTGATTAAATTACTGAAATCTTATAAATAAATATAAAATCAGCACAAAATTGTGCATATGGTTGATTTATAATTCTTTGTTAAAATTAAAAATTTACTTAGCACAGTGGTAAAATAATGTTTGAAATTTTAACTTCACTCGGAAGAAAATCATCAATCAATTTACGGAAAAGAGATAATCAAAACCCCAATTGACATCAAATTCAACACAGCCCAAGTTCTTTACACCAAGGAAAATCACATCTGAAACCCTAATTCGAAAACTAAACAAGCAAACCCTAATTGTTCATACTTCAAATTTAAGAGCTAGTAAATTTGGTAACAGCCTTAGTTCCTTCAGAAACGGCGTGTTTCGCCAACTCACCGGGCAACACCAGTCTCACGGCGGTCTGAATCTCACGAGAAGTGATGGTCGGCTTCTTGTTATACCTCGCCAATCGCGAAGCCTCCTGCGCCAATTTCTCAAATATGTCGTTGATGAAGCTGTTCATGATTCCCATGGCCTTGCTCGAGATACCAATATCAGGGTGAACCTGCTTCAACACCTTGAAGATATAGATCTTGTAAGTCTCGGTGCTCTTTGCCCTCCTCTTCTTCTTGTCGGCGGCGCCGCCCTCCTTCGGCAGCTTCTTCCCGGCCTTCGGCTTCTTCTCCGCCGGAGCTTTCTCTGCCGCGGGAGCCTTCTCGGCAGCGGGCTTCTTCTCCGCCGGTTTCTTGTCGGCCTTCGGTGCCATTTTTCAGAGAGAGAAAGGGGAGTTTTTCGAAAGTAAATGGGATCTACAGAGATAAGATATTGCTTCGATAGTGAAATTGTTGGAAGGCAAGGCGGTTTTTAAAGGAAATAGGGGCGAAATATGATTGGTGGAATACGTTTGACGCGGATAATGATTTCTGGCCGTTGATCAATGCGGATAACCTTGATAGATCATTTATATCCGTCTTCTGATCTCTCTTTCTGAAAATTTAAACGTCATTAAAATAATTCATGTCGCGCCACGCCTGTAACTGGATCATTGGGCCTCGCAATTCTAGGCGTTATAGTTTGGGTTGGGCCAAATTTGAATAGCCCAATTATTTGGTATAAGAATTCATAACTTCTACTAGAATTAGACTTAAAAAAAAAAAAAAAAGTACTATTTATTTGGGCATTCAGAAGGATTTATGATTCAACTATTTATAAGTTAGTTGGGATTATTACTCATAGGTATAGTTTAATTATTAATAAATATATTGATTAAATATAATTACTATAGATATAGAAGACTTAATTTATTTTCCAGCATTACTCATTATATTCATCAATCGCGCAGAAATTTCAGGAACTACCCTATCTTCTATTTCTCACACTGAATTGCACGCTAATGTACAGTAAAGTGAAAGTTTAATGAGTTTTTTATTTTGGGGGAATTTATTGGCTTGTTATTTCCTTTGGCCATATTGCACACTGATGTACATCAGCGTTCACTCTTCAATCACGATTTAATATCTTCTACATTTCTCTCTCCGAATTGCACTCTAATGTACAGTAAAGTGAAAGTTTAATGAGTTTCTTATTTTGGGAGAATTTAATGTCTCCGAATTGCACACTAATGTACAGTAAAGTGAAAGTTTAATGGGTTTCTTATTTGGGTTAATTGCATTAAAATACATGACATTTCCCTCATTTTTCAATTTAATCACGAACTTTATTTTTTATAAAAAAAATACACGACTTTTTCATCTTTTCTCAATTAAATCACGAACTTTTTTTTATCAATTAAATACATGAACCTTTTGTATTTTCTCAATTTAATCATGATTTTTTTTCCTTTAAATACATAATTTTAATATTATATTATTTAATTAAAAAATTTCTGTAAATAAAATATATAACTATCCTCAAAATTGTATACATTAAATATTTAAAATATAATTTATAAATTATGTAATATATAAATATTAAAAAATATAATAAAAATTTTTTGTTATTTATAATTAATCCGTAATCATAATTGTTTTCATTTCGAAATTTATAATTCTACATTACAACATAAGACAATTGATTAATAATTTTAAGTTCAAATAAATCGACAATAATGTTAAAATATATAATAAATAAACAATCAAAATAAAAAAAAAATTAAACACATTAAAAAATAAAAAAATGGCATAACGTTAACTGTTATTCGACTACAGTTTGGTTTTTGTAAATTATTATGCATTATATTTTAGATATTTAAATATGTAATATTTTTTTTAATTAAGAGAATTTTATCTTTTATTAATAGAAAATTTGTTGTGAAATTATAAAAAATAAAAAATTATGTATTTAATAATTAAATTAAGAAATTACAAAAAAGTTCGTGTATTTAATTGATAAAAATAAAATTCTTGTTTTAATTGAAAAAAGATGAAAAAGTCATGTATTTTTTTGATAAAATATAAAGTTCGTGATTAAATTGAAAAACGAGGAAAAAGTCGTGTGTTTTAATGCAAATCACCCTTCTTATTTTGGGGGAATTTAATGGCTGTTTAGTATGAAAATCTGCATATTTTTAGGGTCCGATTTAGCACCGTCTTGTGAAATTTATGTTCGTATTTTAGCACTAAATGGTTAATTTTAATATATTTAAGATATTGATGCATTTGAGGTGTTATTTCATGTTTTTAGGTGGAAAACGGATTAAAAGTGCAAAGTTGGAATGAAAAGTGAAATCGTGAAAGAATGCTGAAAAATGCATGTCCTCTTTGCACAATTTTTCTTTATTGATGTAGATATCCAAATTGATCATGTGATATATTTTTCGAAATCCACTGAATAGAAGGTCATTTTGGCTTAAGAAACACCTCAATTGGAGGTCAGATGAGGGAGATATGATCAAAACGGTGAAGGCGCGCAAGCTGTGCCGACCAGCACGACCAGTGCCATTTTGCACGAGTCGTTTCATACTCAAATGGACGAATTTTCAGGATTTCTTTATATGGTTGGAAAGTTAAGGAAGAGAGAATCGCGTGAGCGTAAAAATTACCTCAATCAGAGATCGGATGAAGAATTTATGAGCAAAATTGTGAGGTCGCGCAGATTGCCGACGGGTGGCACGACCCGTGCGGGTGAGCGGCACGACCCGTGCAAGGTCGGCACGACCCGTGCCATTGCCTAGTGAGGCCCGACGTAATTTTTTCTATTTTTCCGGTCCGCTTGTGTTTTTAACGCGAAAAAACCCACTTTTAAGTCAAAATTCGGGATTTTCTAGCCTCCAACTATAAAATGAGCCATTGGGGTGTTCCAAACCCTAACTCTCTATAACTCTTCACAACCCTACATACTTTTTCATACCCTTTCACTGCACCATCCCATCCACTCATCCCGGGGAGTTCATCAGTGTTGCTTATTTGAGAAAGAGAACAAGAAGGTTCAGAATCACGGATGATAGAACGGAGAATCACACCATAACTAGGGTTTTTCTTATTCTTTCTTTTAAGCTTTTGAATTATAGACCTATGGCTATGCTTTCATATCTAACCATGTGTGTTGCCTATGGGCTAGTACTTCTTGGATAGTGCTAGGTTTTGAAGGTTGAATTGGTTTGAATTGATGATCTAGACTTAAGGTTGGATACCTGTAGTATACTTATTCCCTTATTAATGCTTTGAATTTAGACTTATATTTTTGTCTTATATGATCTGTCCTCATGCATATATATGTCATTGTCTTTTGCATGCTTAGGCTTATTGCTTGCGTTATATAAGAATTATATTTGCCAACTTGTTATGGGTTAATGGGATCTAACCATATAACCTTTATTCATTAGAATAATTAATATTGGACATTTAATATATCTATTAATTACCGTTCTAGAGGATTTGGTTTCTTAGATTGTTAGGTGGGAATTGAGGATTAATTCTTAAGTACCTATAAAGGGAAGTCTAGTGCTCTATCCTTTAATGGAATTTGCATGAAGTACCTAGAAAGAGAGTAGGAATTATTCTTTTGCATCTAAGAGTTTAAACCAGATTTATGTGTTAAGTTTACTTTAAAAGAGGAATTTAACATAATTAGGTTATTGCTTTCATAAGAACTGCAAGGATTCTAACCGATTGTCTAGTGGTTTAGTTCAACTGATTTAACTGGATTGCCTAGTGCTATCTATCTTCTCTCTTGAACACTTTCATATTTAATTTTATCTGCTATTTTATTGTTTTTAGTATTTATTTTCTGCATCTTTAAATTAGGTAATTCTCAAAATACCCAGATTTGCCTTATATTAGAATAGTCATAAATAGATTAATAGTAAGTCTAGAATTATCCTTTGAGTTCGATAATAGACTTGGTCACATGCTTATCTGCAACTGATTCCCTATACTTGGGGACACGCAAAAAGGTAAACAAACAAATGACGCTGTTGCCGGAGATTAGATTGTTTAAATAGGAGACCACTAAATTATTTGTTATCACTTTTAATTAAGATTTTTTTTATTGTTTTTATGTGTTTGTTTGGTGTAGGAAATTTTATTAGGTGCTTCTTTGTCTATGATATTCACTTTTTTACAAACTTAGTTTCTCACTTAATTTGAACTAAGTTTGGGGGAGTGGACGTGCATCCCAATTTCGAGGTAAGTTTTCTTCACTTGTATGTAATGCTTGGAGGTTGATTTTTTTTAGAATTTTCGGAATTTATTTTGATCTTTCGAATTTTCTTGCGACTTTCTAAGGATCTTGTGTTTGTCTTGTTTATTTTTCCTAGATTTGGTGTGATTTTATTTTTTGATTGAGTTTTTTTAGTTCTCCTATGATTCTACTGATGAGTTATAATTGGTGATGAGATGTGTTTGAGCTTTAATGATTATGAAGGATATCAGAGTAGCAAAGAGATGTGAGTTCTATCTGAGGCCTACGCCTGACCGAGTTGAATAACTCGAGGAGCTTGCAAGATGTGGAGAAGATAAATCAGGTGCCTTTGTTTCTTTATTATTAATTTTGATGTGATAGATTGTTTTATTTTTGATTAGTTGAGGTGTTATAGTGGGAGTTTCTGGGTGTGTGCTTATTATGAGTTTATTTGTTAAATTCTGCCAGAAATTCATATGCTCTTGAAATTGATGAAGGAAGTGTATTTAAGTTATACTGTGGTATGAAGTTCTATGTGTACTTGTGAGATATTGCTTACCATGAAGAGTGCTCTATTACTTGTTAAAAACCCATGTGAGATTTTGAGCCTTTAGATCATGTACATAAACACATGATATTTCTTTCTGGTGAGTATCATTCTTGTGTGTGTATTCTAGAACTTGCCTTTTGTCTTGCTTGAGACTACATGTTATGTTAGATGATGGGAGATGATATTAGGCCATCTTTGATTTATAACCTATATTTTTCTCATACACTTTATCTGAATTCATTAAATCATTAGTCTGCCCAATTGAACCTTTTAAATCCATTCTTTTGATAGCCAATAAAGCTTAATTGAAGAGAGTGGTGATTTGTGGGTTGAGAATGATGATGAAAGAAGGATCAAAAGAAAGGAAAAAACTCGCGGTGTAGTGCTTAAATTTAGTACTTCATGAAACAAACACCTAGGGTAGTGCCCAAAACTGGTACTCTATGGAGTATGTATGAGGTAGTGCCCGAAACCGGTACCTCGAGAGGAAAGGAAAAAGAAGAAGAAGAAGAAGAAAAAGGAAAGGAAAAGGAAAGGAAAAGGGGAATAATATATGTATATGTTGTGCGTGGAAGAAAGAAAAAATTGAAGAGTTGAGGAGGATGATGTACTTGAATTGAAGTGAGCAAGAAGAATGGAAGATCATGATTGGTCGCTACTTGATTGATCCAAGTTTTGAGTCACTTATCCATATGTTTCCTACCTTAACCAAAGAGCCAACATTACATCCTATTAAAAGTCCTTTTTGATCCCATTATCGAATCATACTTTTAGTGGTGGAGAGTTTGAGATGTTTGGCAAGTTTATGGTTACACATGCACTTGAATTGAATGTGAGCGTAAACACCATACCCCATAAGTGTACATCTTTTACACTTGAGTGCGAGCGATATACTTCCTGTGAGAATAAGTTGATGTAGCATTTTAATTGGTAGTAATTGTCTTACATTGTATGCTATGAATGAATTATTGCATGTAATAAGAGTTGCATGACCCGAGTTAATGACAATTGTATGTTGAATGAGCTATTAGTCATATCCTTTGTTTTCCATTTGATTTAGACACTATCTTTCTTCTATGTTCGATTTCGTTATTCAGGGACGAACAACATCTTAAGTTTGGAGGGTTTGTTTAGTGTGAGAATCTGCATGTTTTTAGGGTCTGATTTAGCACCGTTTTGTAGAATTTATGTTAGTATTTTAGCACTAAATGATTAATTTTTATATATTTAAGATATTGGTGCATTTGAGGTGTTATTTCATGTTTTTAGGTGGAAAACGGATTAAAAGTGCAAAGTTGGAATGAAGAGTGAAATCGTGAAAGAATGCTGAAAAACGCATATCCTCTTTATACAATTTTTCTGTATTGATGTAGATATCCAAATTAATCATGTGATATATTTTTGGAAAGACACTGAATAGAAGGTCATTTTGGCTCAAGAAACACCTTAATTGGAGATCAGATGAGGGAGATATGATTCAAAACGGTGAAGGCGCGTAAGTTGTGCCGACCAGCACGACCAGTGCCACTTTGCATGAGTCGTTTCATACTCAAATGGACGAATTTTTAGGATTTCTTTATGTGTTTGGAAACTTAAGAAAGAGAGAATCGCGTGAGCATAAAAATCACCTCAATCAGAGATCGGATGAAGAATTCATGAGCAAAACAGTGAGGTCGCGCAGACTGCCGACGGGTGGCACCACCCGTGCGGGTGAGCGGCACGACCTGTGCAAGGTCGGCACGACTCGTGCCATGCTTGGCACGACTCGTGCCACTGCCCAGCGAGGCCCGACATCACTTTTTGCTATTTTTCCTGTCCGTTTGTGTTTTTAACGCGAAAAAGCCCACTTTTAAGTCAAAATTCGGGATTTTCTAGCCTCCAACTATAAAAGGAGCCCTTTGGGTGTTCCAAACCCTAACTCTCCATAACTCTTCACAACCCTACATACTTTTCCATATCCTTTCACCGCACCATCTCATCCACCCATCCCGGGGAGTTCATCAGTATTGCTTACTTGAGAAGGAGGACAAGAAGGTTCAGAATAACGGAGGATAGAACGGAGAATCACACCATAACTAGGGTTTTTCTTATTCTTTCTTTTAAGTTTTTGAATTATAGACCTATGACTATGTTTTCATATCTAACCATGTGTGTTGCATGTAACACCATGGGCTAATACTTCTTAGATAGTGCTAGGTTTTGAAGGTTGAATTGGTTTGAATTGATGATCTAAACTTAAGGTTGGATACATGCAGTATACTTATTCCCTTATTAATGCTTTGAATTTAGACTTATATTTTTATCTTATATGATCTGTCCTCATGCATGTATATGTCATTGTCTTTTGCATGCTTAGGCTTATTGCTTGCGTTATATAAGAATTATATTTGTCAACCTGTTAAGGGTAAAAGGGATCTAACCATATAACATTTATTCATTAGAATAATTAATATTGGACATTTAATATATCTATTAATTACCATTTTAGAGGATTTGGTTTCTTAGATTGTTAGGTGGGAATTGAGAATTAATTCTTAAGTACCTATAAAGGGAAGTCTAGTGCTTTAGCCTTTAATGGAATTTTGCATGAAGTACTTAGAAAGGGAGTAGAGATTATTCTTCTGTATTTATGGGTTTAAACCAGGTTTATGTGTTAAGTTTACTTTAAAAGAGAGATTTAACATAATTAAGTTATTGCTTTCATAAGAACTGCAGGGATTCTAACTGATTGTCTAGTGATTTGGTTCAACTGATTTAACTGGATTGCCTAGTGCTATCTATCTTCTCTCTTGAACACTTTCATATTTAATTTTATCTGCTATTTTATTATTTTTAGTATTTATTTCCTGCATCTTTAAATTAGGTAATTCTCAAAATACCCAGATTTGTCTTATATTAGAATAGTCATAAATAGATTAATAGTAAGTCTAGAATTATCCTTTGGGTTTGATAATAGACTTGGTAACATGCTTATCTGCAACTGATTCCCTACACTTGGGGACACACAAAAATGTGAACAATGGCGTATTCATTCATCTGGTCAGATTGCACACTGGTGTACATCAGAATTTAATGACGTATTCTTTCTTTTGGTCAGATTGTACATTGGTGTACATCAACGTGTACTCTTCAATGTCAATTTTAATAGTTTATTCTTTGTTTCTCTCTCATAAATTTATTTCTTTCACAAGGATCATATCGATGTACATTAGTACAATTACTTAATCGGACTTTTTTTATTCTCTCTTAACGATGCACACTGATGTTCAGATGGATATGTGTATTATGAGTAAAACAAAATAAAAATTTGTATTTATGAGTAATTTTCTAACGCGAATGTATCGCTTAGTAATAATTAAGAACATTTTGTACCTACTATTTATTGACTCTTATAAGTTTTTATTTTTAGAGCAGTGAGAAAGATGCAATTTAACGATTTTTGTTCTATATATCTTAAATTGCATTGTGATTCACGGTTCAATTTAGTAATCAAGTTTAAACCCGCATAATCAATGCTAAACAGTTATTCAAATAATATTGACTATGTAGTTTTTAACGGTTTGATGTTTCATTATAGAGTATTCTATGTAAATATATAATATTTATAAATAGTGACAATGTTTAGAGTGCATTACTAAGGCGTATGAAACAAATACATGATCGAAACTAGGGTGAAAAAAATAAAAACATTTAATATAGGTATTTACCTTTATTAAATGTTTGCAAAAGTGTATTCATCATTTTCTGATTAGTTTTGATACATTATGTTAATGATGGAAATCATATTGTCAAATCACCAGATTGATTGATGCTAGAATCACATATTCATTGCCATATATTTTGTTGTTTCTTTCTTTGTATATTAATTACACAAGATTGTAATTATATATATTTGCCACACACTATCAGTTGATGAATACACAGAACTATAATTATTCCACATGGTATCAAGAGGCAAGACCTAAGCAAACGCCTTTTATTTCTTACTCTTTATTTATCAACCTTTACGCCTCAATGGCAGATCCACCCCCCCCAAAACCGTCAACCCTCTTCGGTCCCATCATTGCTCAAACTTGATCACACAGTTGCTCACAAACTAACACTAGAAAACTTCCTCCTTTTACGGTTTTCTTGATGGTTCACACCCAATGCCAGTTTCTACCACTCAACCACCAGAACCAAACACACCCACAACCCTCTGGATCCAACAAGATCACTCTGAAGATTGATAACATAGAGAAAAAAGGAACTAGGGATTTCTTATTGACTTGCTTAATGAAATAGAATACAATAAAGAGTATATATAATTAGGGATTATAATGAAAAGTAAATAGACTAAAATACTCTTAGATAATAATAAAAATAATACAGCTAATATCCCCCCTCAAACTCACGATGCTACAGCGATAAGCATAGAGAGTTTGTCAGACAGGAAACGAAATCGCAAAGCTGAGTGTGCTTTTGTAAACATATCAGCAATTTGCAGAGAAGAAGAAACGAATGGCAATGTGATGGTACCGATCTGTAGGTGGTGGCGAGTGACATGACAATCAATCTCGATATGTTTGGTTCGCTCATGAAAGACTGAATTACGTGCAATCTGAATAGCGCTCTGGTTATCACAATGTAGCGGAGTAGGGTGAGAAAGAGAAATACTCATATCAGCAAGCAACCTTCGTAACCAAACAATTTCACAGGTAGTAGAGGCCATGGCATGATACTCAGCTTCTGTAGAAGACCGAGAGATGACATCTTGTTTCTTGTTCTTCCACGAACTAAGCGAATCACCAAGGAAAATACAAAATCCAGTGGTCGACTTGCGGTCCGTAGGATCACCAGCCCAATTCGCATCAGAATAAGCACACAGCTCTAACGAAGATGTAGAAGGAAACAAGAGACTATGAAACTGGGTGCCCCGAAGATACCTGAGAATACGAAGAACGGTAGCCCAATGAACTGTAGTGGGGGAAGTGACAAACTGAATAACCACATGAACAGCATGCGCAATGTCTGGGCGAGTCACAGTAAGATAAACCAGGCTGCCTACAATGGTACGATAGAGACCAGAATCCGCCAAAGGAGTGCCATCCGACGGAGAGTATCTGGCATTGGTCTCAAGTGGAGTAGGAACAGTCTTGTTGTTAGTAAGTCGAGCACGCTCAAACAAATCATCTATATACTTTGATTGAGATAAGAGATAGCCTTTTGGAGAATAGGCAATCTCAATTCCCAATAAATAACGTAGCATACCCAAGTCTTTCATAGCGAAGCACCGTGCCAACTCAGACTTCAAAGATTCAATACCATCATAATCATCACCCGTAATGATCATGTCATCAACATACAAGGATAGTAGAATACGACCTGCCGGTGTACGCTTGACAAATAAAGCCGAATCATGATGACTATGAAGGAAGCCAAGCGAAGTGATCACCATAGAAAACTTCTCAAACCAGGCACGTGGTGCTTGTTTGAGACCATAAAGAGCTTTGCGAAGCTTGCAAACTTCACCAGGCTGATGAGCAACACCAGGAGGAGGCGTCATATAAACTTCTTCATGAAGATCGCCATTCAAGAAGGCATTCTTGACATCCATCTGAGATATTCTCCATCGGCAAACATAAGCAACTGCAATCAGAGTGCGAACCATCGTCACTTTTGCAACAGGGGCAAATGTTTCTTCATAATTCAGGCCATACTCCTGGGAATAGCCTTTAGCAACAAGTCGAGCCTTGTATCGCTCAATGGATCCATCTGATTTGGTTTTAATCTTTTAGACCCAACGAGAATTAATGGTGTGTTTTCCTGATGGCAGCGAAACCAAATCCCATGTATGAGTCTGGTGTAGAGCAGTAAGTTCCTCAGCCATAACAGCCTGCCAAAGGGGATCACGAACTGCCTCTCTATAGGATAAAGGCTCAGAAAGACGATGAACAGAGGCAACAAATGAAGCAAATGAAGTAGAATAGGAGGAGTACTCAAAATCGGGGAGTTTAGTAGACTTACGAGTGCGAGTGGACTGACGCAGAGGAGGATCATCCGCAATCTCATCTGACAACTGGGTAGTCGTAGGAGCAGGGGCAAGGGAGGTGGATGCCTCAGAACCAAAGTATCAGATAGAGCTTCATCGGTGTCGGTATCGAATGGATCAATACGCACTAGATCTGACTGTGTCATATGATATGAACTAGCCGGAACAGAGAAGAAAGGAATATGCTCTAAAAACACAACATGACGCGAGACATATAATTTTTGGCTAACTGGATCAAAACAACGATATCCCTTTTGAACAACACCATAACCCAAAAAGACACATAAGGCGGACCGGGGAGACAATTTATTATGCTCAACATGTGGTCGAAGAACAAAACAAGTACAACCGAAGACGCGCAACGAGGAATAATCAGGTGAATGACCATGCAATTTTTCGAACGGGGACAAACCTGAATTATGAGATATTGGAATTCTGTTGATCACGTGAGCAGCGGTAAGGACTGCTTCTCCCCAAAACACACTAGGAACCTCGGCTGACAACATGAACGAACGAGTTGTTTCAACAAGTTGGCGATGTTTTCTTTCATCAACACCATTTTGTTGAGGAGTGTCTGCACACGAGGTTTGGTGGATAGTCCCATCAGAAGCAAGTAACTGAGAAAAATCGTTAGAAGTGAATTCACCACCCAAATCACACCGAAAACACTTAATGACAGATGAGTGTTGGGTTTTCACAAGAGCTCTAAAATTGCTGAATATGGTAAGGAAGTCAGACCTGCGTTTCATAAGATAAACCCACGTATAACGAGTGAAATCATCAATAAAAGAAACATAATATCTAGAACCTCCTTTGATGGATACAGGAGAGGGTCCCCACACATCAGAATGCACAAGATCAAATGGTGCAATTGAAAGAAAAATACTTTAAAAAGGCAATGCGGAAAATTTAGCCAGTTTACAACCACTACAATCAGAAATATCATGACTTTCCAAATGACCTAAAACTCCTGTAGACACCAAAAACTTTAAACGAGACCCAGACACATGACCTAAACGAGAATGCCAAAGATAAAAATCAGAAGATGAACGACTCAAACGAAAAGACGACAAATCCACAGTAGAGGCAGCAACATCTGATACTTGTAGCTCATCCAAAACATAGAGTCCTCCGTCCCTACGGCCTGTCCCAATCACCTTCTGAGATCGCGGGTCCTGAACACAACAATTGGTAGAAGTAAAAAGAACCGTGAAACCAGAATCACACAATTGACCAACAGACGCAAGATTTAAAGTTAGACTAGGAATATGGTATACATTTGAAAGAGATAAATGAGATGTGTGAACAGAGCCAATTCCTGCCAATGGCATTGGAGTGCCATCGGCGGTCATGACAGACAAAGATGGAGCAGAATTAACAGATACAAAAGAATCGATATCAGGAGACATATGATGAGAAGCGCCTGAATCTAAGATCCACAGGGGAGACGATTTACCTGAATTATCAGACAAGGACAAACCTTTATGAGAGGAGGCTGACATGGCATGAGGCTGTGAGGCGAGGAACTGCTGAAACTGCTCCAACATATGTGGATCCAAGGACGGGGCAGCAACTGCGTTGTTGGTCTGAGGTGAGCGATACGTCCATGGAGCAGTCTGTGGCGGGAGTTGTTATTGAGGTGGTCGTTGATGCTGTGGTTGTTTGCTTTTACTAAATAATTTCGGACACTGAGCCTTCCAATGACCCTTCTGCTTGCAGAAAGCACATTCATCTTGAGAGACCTTAGGGGCAGGTCTATTTTGGTTGCTAGGAGTAGACTGTTGTGAAGCAGCAAAGACAGATGGAGTTGTAGGTGTGACAGACACCTTATCTGCGTTAGACTTAAGCCGAATCTCCTCTGCTAACAGTTCATTAACCACAGAATCAACAGACGGAAGAGGAGAACGATGCAGAATTGTTCCACGCAATCCCTCGAAATCATTCCGAAGAGCCATCAAAAACTGTACCAGATGTTGTTCTTCTCTACGAGCCATATACGGTTCAAATTTTCGCAGCTCTGCGGACTCAGTGAGAGCCAACTGATCCTAGAGATTAGACATGGCAGAATAAAACTCTTGAACACTCATATCATTCTGTTGAAGAGCACGAATATCTATCTCCAACTGATACTGCTTGGCGAAATTAGACTGCGTGTACAATCTAGCAAGATGATCCCATACCTCTTTAGCCGTCTCATACTTAGCCAACTGAACACCAATGGAGTGGGTAACAGAATTGTTAATCCACGTAATGATCTTCGAATTATCAGCCTCCCAACTGTCGACCAAGGCCGCATAATTAGTCTCCTTCTCGTCATAGGCTTAATCCGCACACCTGTGACATAGCTCCACATAGATTTTCCACGCAAGAAATTCTTCATAACATAGCTCCAATACGTATAGTTTTTACCATCCAATTGAACGCTAATCGACTGAAGTGAATCATCCTTACGACTAGCCATGATGAAACAGAACTCTACGAGCACACCAAATCAAACTAAACAACAAAATCCAATAATCCCCAAAGTACTAAATCAACAGAATCCAAACAAATCAATCGAATCCAATTCAAATCCTAACACCGAGAATACGAACAAACAAAGGAAAAATCGAAAATACCACCATAAAAACTGTACGGACACCGATGCCGAACTCATACAGACGCCGAAATTGTACGGACGTCGCCCGAAAAAATTTTCGGGGCTTCGCCCCGAACCCTGAACGGGGGCACGCTGCCCCACAGCGAACTCACCGCAGAGTTCGATCCGCGAAAGCTGTGGATTGGATTATAACTTCTTCAATCAAGCAAAGAGAAATCGATGAATGGTGGCTCTGATACCATGATAACATAGAGAAAAAAGGAACTAGGGATTTCTTATTGACTTGCTTAATGAAATAGAATACAATAAAGAGTATATATAATTAGGAATTGCAGTGAAAAGTAAATAGACTAAAATACTCTTAGATAATAATAAAAATAATACAGCTAATAAAGATATACTTCTGCACCTGGTTGATGCAACAACCTCACGCAAAGCATGGAAGACTCTTCACACGTGCTTTGCATCGCACTCTCGTGCACATTCAATCATACGATCCCCTCATTACGGCTGTCCAAACAAGAGTTGAGCCCATCTCTCAAGAGGCGTTGTATGATCTCCTTACAGCGCATGAGCAGCGTTTAGAACAACATCAATCTACACCAGCAGCACTTCATGTTCAATCTGCCATCAACAATTCAATTGTGGTTCTGGATGTGGTGGTGGTCGTGGCTTTCGAGGCAGGGGGCGTGGTCGTGGAAGCAAATTTACTGTCAGTTGTGTCATGAATATGGCCATACCTGCTCACATTGGTTTGATCCTGGTTACTCAAGTACAAACTCAAACTCCATGTCATCTCCACCACCATCGGCTTATACTGTCAATCATTCACCATGAGATCTGTGGTTTCATGACTCGGGAGGCAACACACCATTTCACATCTGATGTTCAGAATCTCAATCTGTCAAACAACACTTATCCCGGCTCGGATCAACTACTAATTGGTGATGGATCTGGTTTGCCCATTAACAATATTGGTGACACACTACTATCTTTTCCTCATGCCAAATTTAATCTTCATAACATCTTGCATGTGCCATCAATTTCTAAGAACTTGATCTCAGTCAGTAAATTTACAAAGGATAACAATGTTTATGTTGAATTTCACTCATCGAGGAAATTGTGACCCAAACCTCCCATAGCCCTCACCAACATTTCACAATCTGGCATTCTAGGCTTGGTCATGCTCATCACCGTGTCGTTTCATCTGTCATAAATCAATTTTCTTTACCTAGTACTTACTGTTTATCAAATCCGAAACTGATCCTCGATCAACTCTCTGTGCACTCATAAAGGCTATCGTTGTCTCGACATTAGAACAAAACATCTTTACATCGTGTTTGATGAGGCCTTTTTTTTCCTTTTCAAAGACAACACCACCGATTTCAAGTCACCCAGTAGCTTCCACACCTCTTCCTTCATCCCTTTCACTCTCTCAACCCACTCTTGCCGTGGATCATCCACTACCAAATAATCCACTCATCCAAAATGACAAGCATAACGAACCACCACCCTTGCCCATTGCCCCGACTCATAATCTTGATGTAGGCCCAACCCTGGGCCTGGAGCAGCGTCCTCAACACATAATACGTACTCGCTCCACAAATAACATTTCTCGTCATAAGCAATTTACTGATGGGTGTGTTCATTACCCACTTCCGCGTGCTCTTCTTACAACAAACTCTGATGTTATATCAATTTCGACATGCTTCACCCAAGCATCAAAATCTTCACAATGGCGTGCTGCTATGAACACCGAGTTCGATGCTCTTCTGCAAAATGGAACTTGGTCTCTTGTTCCACACCCATCATCATTTGATCGTACTATTGTTGGTTTTAAGTGGGTTTTTCGGATCAAGCACCAGATGGATCATTTGATCGTTACAAAGCCTGATTGGTTGCTAAAGGATTTCATCAGCAACCCGATTTGGATTTTGATGAGACATTCAGTCCCGTTATTAAGCATTCCACTATTCGTTTTATCCTTGCTTATGTTGTTTCCATGCAGTGGCCAATCAAACAGGTTGATGTGTCAAATGCTTTTCTACATGGTTTCATTTCCAATGAGATCTATATGTACATCCTCAATTTCCTCATCATGTATGTCGTCTTCATAAAGCTTTATATTATCTCAAGCAAGAACCTCTCGCATTGTTATCACTTGATTTTATGAATTCGCAGGCTGATACATCTTCTTGTACTAATCTATTTTAATGATATTATTATCACTGGATCATCTTCTACGGCCATTGATAACTTAATATTGTCACTTGGGGCTGAATTCCCACTGAAAGATCTAGGGTCAGTTAATTATTTCTTGGGCATTGAAATGCATCGTACACCTGATGGTCTATTTCTCTCACAACAACAGTACATCATTAATCTCCTCTGTCGTACCAACATGCTTACTGCCAAACCTGTGTCCACTCATATATCTGTGGCAAATGATCTCACATTGCAGGGTCAAGCTTTTGATGATCCATCACTATATCTTAGAACAGTTGGTGCTCTAAACTATCTTAGCTTGACTCGTCCTGACATCTCATACGCTGTTAACCGGCTTTGCCAGTTTATGCATCGTCCCACTACTGATCATTGGACTGCAGTTAAACGGGTTCTTCGCTACCAAAAGCACTCCCACGATCAAGCTCTATTCTACCCCGCAAAGTCGAAGTCTTCTTTGTCACTTCATGCTTTTGTTGATGCAGATTGGGCTGGTGATATTGACACAAGGCGTTCAACTAGGCTTCTGCATTTTCTTTGGAGATTGTCTCATCTCTTGGGTTGCAAAGAAACAACAAACTGTTGCTCGTTCAAGCACGGAGGCTGAGTATCGTGCTCTTGCTGCTGAGATTCAATGGTTTCTCAATATAGCTCGTGTTCTTAGACTCTCTTTCATTAGATCACCCATCATTTGGTGCGACAATATTGGTGCTACTTATCTTGCATCAAATCCGGTTTTTCATGCTCGAACAAAACACATTGAGCTTGATTTTCACTTTGTACGGGAGAAAGTTGCACAAAAAGTCCTTCAAGTTCAATTTATTTCCTTACGTGATCAAGTAGCAGACATGCTAACCAAGCCTCTCTCTCATGGGCGCTTCAATAATTTAAGGGACAAGCTTCACGTGAATATTCTACCAGTTTGTTAATGATGGAAATCATATTGCCAAATCACCGGATTGATTGCTGCTAGAATCACAGATTCATTGCCATATATTTTGTTGTTTCCTTCTTTGTATATTAATTACACAAGATTGTAATTGTATATAAAGTATTGTTAAATACATACTCTCTTTTATTAAATACACACCTTTTATTGAATTGAATAAACACTGCTATTATTTTCTATACACACCCCTTAAAATTCTAAAATTACCCTTTTAGTTTTAAGATTATACAACTCTCTTCAACATCTCAACATCGCCAAATACACACCCCTTCTTCATTCTTAACGATTTCTAGTTCTAAATCTAATTCATATCCACATCTCACCATTATCGCATGTCACCTCTAAATATTAACATTAGTTATTTAATTTAACGTTTCTTCATTTGGTTAATTGCCTTGAATTCCTCATGACCAAGTAAAAAGTAGAGGTGTTTTCCGGTGCACCGCCATGAGTCCCAATACTGATCGTTGAAGCTGGGATTCATTCTTGCTTATAGTGGTTTTATTGCGAACTTAAGTAGAGGTTTTATTGCAAAGTTGGGGTTGCGAGAGAAGTGGGAGAGGAGACTGTTGTGGTTGTAGTCGGAGAGGATGAAGGTGACGTGGATGCCGGAGGGGTGGAGGATTTCCGCATGATTTTAAATGTCTTTTTGAGTGGTTTTATTACCTTTAAATAAATTAATTGAATTCAGTAGAGGAGAAACTGCAAAATCAAAGAATTGTAAAAAATATTTCCTCAAGATCTCATCCTTGACCATCAACAGCCACCCGTCCATCCATGGCGTCTGTCATTCACAGTGGACTATAAAGAATTATTGATTTTAGGGTTTATTAGATATGTAATAGCATGTATAAAATATATAGTGTATAAGGAGTGTTTATTTAATGAATTTGGGTTAGTTTAAACTTTTTAAAAATAAATATTTTAATAAATGAGGGGTGTGTACACAATAAAAAGGGTGTATGCATGTCACACACTATCAGTTGATGAATACACAGAACTATAATTATTCCACTCTCTCTCATCTACTCAACACATTATTCTACTATTTGGTTTTATTTATAAAATGAACGTTATTTATTTTTACTTTTCAAAAATATTTTTAAACAAATATAAAAATAATTAATTAATAAACAATCAATTTTGGTAATATAATTATGTATAAATATGTATACATGATAATGTCATGCCCATCATATTCGTGTATGATATGATGAAATAATGATTTCATTGAATGAGTATTTACACTTACAATATGATATTTATATACATTTGAGAATATCAAATCAGATCTTCTATTTTTATATACAATTGACTAAATCCATATAATTAAATAATAAAATAATTGAATATTATCTCTTGCTATCATCCCCTCAAGCGAGACGTGGGGTGAGACTCCACTCGAAGCTTGTTTCTGAAGAACTCAAATAGTGATCGAGAGAGACTCTTTATAAAAATATTAGCAAATTGGAACTTGGAAGGAATAAATTGAGTGACAAGTTTCCCAGACGACACCAATTCACAAATAAAATGGTAGTCAATATCAATGTGCTTAGCTCGTTTATGTACAACTGGATTTGACTAAGAAAAATAGCACTGTTGTTGTCACATAACAAAACAGAAGAGTCTATAAAGGATACTTGAAGCTCCTTGAGTAGATGGACAGTAGAAATCATTTCCAGGCAGCATTAGCAAGAGCTCTATATTCAGACTTAGCTGGAGCGAGAGACTGTATGTTGCTTTCGAGCACTCCAATATATGAGATTTCTACCAAGGTGGACCTTCGAGTCTTTAGACACCTAGCCCAATCAGCATCAGAATAACCACCAAAGAAAAGGTTTAATCATAGGAGAAAGAAAGTCTATAATCTGGAGTACTCTTAACATATCGAAGAATTCTCTTCACAACTTGAAAATGCTCGATTGTTGGTTGCTGCAAAAATTGACTTACCAAATTTACAGCAAAACAAATATCAGAACGAGTTACAGAAAGACACTATAGAGCACCAACAAGATATCTATATAGATTGAGATCATCAAATAATGGGCCTGTTGAAGCTAGTTGAAAACCAGTAGCTAAATGAGTGGAGACAGGCTTAGCTTCCTTAAGAGCAGCTCGCTTCAAGACCAAAAAGTAAACAAGGTTGCCCATATCTCTAATAGCAAATTCTAAGAATTCCATGTAAGAACAAAATCATCAACATACACTTGAAAATATGGTGTATAAGATCCCCGAATGTAAATAAATAGAGAAGGATAAGATTTACTGTATAGAAAGTCAATACTGAGTAGAAAGTCACTAAGCCTCTGAAACCATGCTCGATGAGCCTTTTTTAAGTCATATAAAGCATTTTTTAGACGACAAACATGATTCGGCTAATGTGGATCAACATAGCCTGGAGGTTGTTCCATAAAAACATATTCTGAAAGAATACCATTAAGAAATGCATTTTTTACATCAAGCTGGTGCAAAGGCCATCGATTCATCACAGCTAAAGAGAGAACAATTCGAACTGTAGAAGCTTTTATTACCGGACTGAAAGGGGATTTTGGATGGAGAGTAAAGGGCAGATGGAAATAAGATTAACCTTCAAGTGTTCTTTATTTTAGAATTTAATTCAAACGGCGTCGTTTCTTGGAGGATGAGGTGTCACTTAGTCAGCAGTTGGTCAGGGGAAAACTGATCGGGGAGTGATTTGCAATGTATATCAAATGAGGTAGTTTTTTTTTTCAAAATTTCAAAGGTTGAGACTAAATTGCAATGAAAGTAAAGATTGGTATTTTTTTTTTGTTGCAGTTAACCCTAAATTAAAGTGGCCATGTTATAGCTCTATTTTATAACTATGCTTCTTTCTTATTAAGGTCGTTTTGCGATTTTGTTGTGTAAACTATTAAACAATGAAAATATGGAGTTTGTTTGAATAAACTTTTGCTCCGTTGTGCTTTTTAATGGTTTTGTTATTTGGAGTGGTTTCAACGTTTTTAAAACAAATTCAAAATATTTTATTGAGGTAAAAAATATGATCAAATATAGTAAATCTCAAATCACATACTAGAAAGATAAATGTGAAAAAAAAATGAAAAAAAAAGATTTTAAAGAAGTTTACAGCATGATCAAGTAGAGTGATCTCAAACTACATAGTATATTATAAACAAACACTAGAAAGAACAAGTTAATAAAAGAAAACAAGTAATTGCACAACTAGGCGTTGTGTATGAGAGTCTCCAGCAGTAGTCCTCTTGCAGCCCTACCAAACATGTTATGCACCTGAAATATTAGATAATTAATATATTCAGCGTTTGATCAAAGTCAACCAACAAATTCATTCATAACAAAAGGATAACTATGTCGAACCTGTTTCGTAGAGAGTCCTATTTTCTCTAGATCACCTAGCTGCAAATCATACACAAAGTTTAGCAATGTTGGGAGTGTGGAGAGCGTTGAGATAATGTTATGGTATTCCACATATCAATGCAACACGAAAGTGTGGAAGGGCATATATAAGTGGGTAGGCCCTTAACCTTCGACCATGGTATTGGGTTAAGTTAAAGCTCCCTAGCTGATTTGTCTAACAGAGAAGCTATATAAGCATGCAGAAGTGTGCTACAAAAGAGCAGTCCCGATACTTTTGCAGGGCTAAGGGTTAGTGCAACATACAACACAAACATAGGTTTAAACGAGTTGATTCATTGATCGAGCGTTAGTGTGCAAGTGTTATCATTCTTACAGATTTGAGAGGGCTTGTTTCTCGCAGCTCAATTATGTACTCAGCCATCTTTTCACCAATACCCTAAACAAGCAAAAGAAATTATCAATTACTAGCAAAGTTTTTATTTTTATCTGTCAACTATTGCATTGCAAGTGTTTCGTAATGGGAATTAATTATGTCACCTTCATCTCCATTAGCTCCTCCCTGCCATAATGTACAAAAAATGGTTTTTTAATACAAAACCAAGGTAGGTAAGCACTTATCCAGATATAAAGAAAAATCAAATGAGTTACCTGCTTGCTCGATTCAAGAATTCAATGTAATCTTGCATGAGAGATATCTGTACACGAAAAAAACATATTTATTTGCATGAAGAACAAGGATATAATTACAACTTTAGAAAGATGCAATACCTTTAAGCTAGAGCTTCGAGCAGTAAATTTATCGAGTGGGGTGGCAAAGTCTTGGATGTTATGTTCTCCATCATCTTGAGAGGGATGTAACATGGGCGTCTTTGTATCGGAAGGAAGAAATTGTGGCCTTCCAGTGTTGGGGTTAACCGGTGTGAGGGCTTCCCGTTGAGGAACAAGTGCTTCGACTTTCTTATATACTGGTGGTGATATGCCACAAGCATTGACAGAATGATTCATTGTTTCTCCCTCCTTGGTTGATTGAGATTCATCTGAAATATGGATTATATGTTACATGAGGGCTTGGAATTTGGTGCGAGACAAAAATACATTGAAATAAGGTACCTGGTACAGCAGAATTTAAATTTGCCACATCCGAAGAAACTGGGATGTGAAAGTAATTTTCCACAAGATCAAGGCCTTGAGACTGCGAAAAGAGAAACACAATGCGATATTGTGGTACTACGCAACATCTTACATAAAGAGGGGGTAAATCAACATGAGAAGCTTGAAAGTGCATGAACTTGACCAGTAATATCATGATGATTGATGAGGTTGAAACTTCTAATCAGGTTCTTGAATAATGCACACAAAACGAGATGTGAAATGATGATAAATTCTACTTCATGCATTCAAAAGCATAATGATCTGCAAGAAGTGCCTAAGTTACACTGACCTCCTGACTAAGATCCGAAGGAATTTCCATGCTAAATAGATGTCTGCCAGCTTTACATGGACTCCTGTGGATCAAACTAAGTGGTAATAAATATCCAGATCCAATGCGAGAACCCATTAGAGAAAATTAATGAAATACTGAAATGTGTTACCTTTTTTTAGAATTCAGTAAACACTGTTTGTCTCTAACTGCTTTAGTTTCATTGGAGCGTGGACATGTGTTCAACTTCCTTATGGGTTTCACTGAACACGGAGTTTTTCGCTGAAATGGACTGCATAGTCCCCCGAATCTTTGAGCACTCTTTGTTTTGCCTTTTGATTCTAGCCACGCAGCAAGCTTCGCCTCCATGTCAACTTTCATATTTGAATTGGCATTCTTATGACCAGGGATTATAAAATTAGAAATGTGGCGAGACCTAGCTGCCAAGCTCACTGTATGAACAGATTCTTGATATTCCCCTGGATTCTATTGCCAAGAAAACTGGTTAATAAGTATTTGCTCCAAAAGTATGAAGACTGATAAACAGAGATATGCATAATAATCCCAAAGGATAGTCAATATTACCAAACAAGCTACCATTAGAGCACGGTTTGTCCCTCCAAGAGAATCCTGTAATATTCGTGTCAACTTGCTTTCTCTGTAAGGTATTCGCGCTTTGTTGTTATTAAGTGCATAAATCACATTCGACAGAGCAAAAAGTGATTGGTTAATCTTGTTGCTCTCTTGAAGTCGAAGTCCTTCATTGCAAGTTCTCCTGTTGTCTTCATTACCTTGTTAATATAAAGACAAAATCAAAAGTTAAAACATCTATATAAACCCTTAGGTTACACAGTAAAAACAGTACTCAAATAATCGGCAACCTGCTAAATCAATAAGATTCAGTTTCCCTGTTGTGAAACTCCTCATAGTGTCATGTGAAGGGGTGGAAATAGAAATCACTAGCACGCCGTGGCTCCTACTTGACACATCGTTGAGGCCAGTGCGAGCAACCTTGCGCCTTTGAATGGCAGAATGGAAGATTTCATGGAATTTATCCATTGTGTTCACTTCAACTTGAGCCAATCCCTTGAGATGCATCTGTCCATCCTTGTCATTCAAAACCATGATTTGATTTTCTTTAGGACTCAATAGATCACAACATTTTTCCAGGTATATCTCGTAGTAAGACAGTGCAACATTACTTCCTGTATACTTGCACATAGACAAGATTGTGGACATGGCAAGATGCATTATACCCGGTAGTTTAACACTCCCCTGCAATTACATTTTCAAAAACACGGATCAAAAGCGAAAGAATCGACTCTTAACACATTATTAACTCACCTAGACACAAGAGTAGCAATATGCATAATGATGAGCTCCAAATACTTGAATAACATACAAAACCTACAGCTCATGCTTTAATATATCAATGATACATAATGTAAAAGGCAAGATGTATGTTATGCTTTTGAATATAACCAAATGAGCTTGTTTCCTGTAAAACAGGGTTTACCTACACTCTCTTCACCTATGGGTTGAAAAGAAAATTACTCTCAAGCATGCCATTAACTACAAGGGCAAGATAGGCCATGAACCACAAGAGTAGAATAGATCATGATCCACAATCGTGAAATTACAATTACTCTCTAAGAATTAACACCAAGTCCTAAAAGTAAGTGTTAACCTATGGCTAAAATAGGTATAAATCACTAGGAAGTACCAGCAGACCAGAAGCAGCCTATTTTTTGTATACTTCAATTGAGCAAATATCCTTATGATTAGTGAAAAAAAAAAAAAACAATCACTATTGCACTCCTAGTACAAAGATTACTCCATATTGATGATCAAAATCATGTGAGAGGAGGTAAATATCATTTAAACAAAAGCAGAAAAACAAAATGAGACCTGCATAGTGTATGTTTTTCCACTGCCAGTGGCCCCATAAGCAAACACAGTGGCATTTTCACCCTGAAATATTCCTGGAATCAGAGGCTTCACTTCTCTCTCGAAAATCTGGCTAACATTGTTATCCACCTGCCCGAAAAAAGCGTTCAGCTTGTAGCATTCATTCCGACTACACCCACATCACACACACACTAAATTAGAAATCCAAACCCGAAAAAGTTTTAAGCAGCGTTGAAATTGCGACAAATGTGAACCTGGTGTCTTGATCTTTGAGAAGAAGAGTAACTTCGTCGGAAGAGGAGTCGGATTGTTGGAGAGAGACACAGGAGATAGGGTTTTCATTTCTGGAAGAAATTTCATGAGGGAGAAAGGGACGAAGCCTTACGATGACTCTGACCTTGGCGACTGAAAAGGGTTCTTGATGGGTTTTCGCAGGGGTTGAGAAGCTTTCTTCTTGAGATGTCGTCATAGGTAAATTTTCTGCTTCTGTAGGCATGCGGAAATTGAATTCAAGCAGGAAGAGGCGAAAACGATGTCGAGATGGGAGAGAGAGGGGAAAGTATGCAGACCGTTAGAAGATGGAGTTTTGAAATTATGTGGCGGTTTTGAATGTTTAAATTGAGATCTCGCTCGCATTGCCTGTTGATCATTTTATACATTGACTTCTTTGACTAATGACAATTTTTTTTCCTTTTTTTTTAAGATGGGTCGACTTTAGTTAAAGAATAAATTATCGTTGTTATAGAGATGATATGTAGGGAGATTTTTGTGTAACCTGAATAATACATGACCCACTATCTAATTATCGATTCAAGTATTATGATTAGATGAAGAAAATATTCTTAAAATTAATTATTCATCTAGATAGCAAGTCATTATCCATTTTTTTATTATGTGTGTTGGTGGGTTATGTTACATAATATATAATCAAAATAATTAAATAATTTGTATTAATTAATTCAATAAATAATTTTTAAGAATATTTTTCATATTTAAAAATAATACGATATTTTTAATTTAAAATTATTTTTAAAATGTAAACTAAAAAAACTTAAATAACACGATACATGTAATATTTTTTTATTAAATTATTAATATATGTATTTATTGACATTTAAAATTAATTAACAATTAAAATAATTGAGAATAATTTTGAAGGCGATATTCGTTTACTATATTATAAAAATTAATAATTTATTTTAATTTAATTTCTTTCCTATTTAAATCTTAAAATTAATATATATATTTATTTATATTAGAAAATAATTAATAATTTAAATAATTGAGAATAATTTTGGAGACTACACCTTATCAAAATAAAAAAAAAACTCCTTTAATATATTATTAAAGGATAAAATAAAAACATAATTTAAATTAAACATATTTATACTATTTATTTATTTTATAATTTAAGTATAATTTTTACTTGGTTAATACTCTTATGCACCTGGGTGCACATCAGGATACAGTGCACCCATACTAAAAAAATATATAATTATAAATAAAAACATGGAGTATATAATTATGAAAAAAATGTATACATTTTGTTAATGAATTTTCTGTTAGTTTTGTTACTTTATTTAATGAAAAATTAAGTGTAAAAAAGTATATCATTATTAAAAAACTTGTATACACCATTTAATAAAAAATTATACAAATATGGATCCTAGTTATTTTAATGAAAAATTGAGTGTGAAAAAAGTATACAATTATTAAGAAATATGTATACAATATAGAATAAAAAATTATATATATATGGATACACCAGATATCAACTCTTTTTCTTTTAAGTGAATGAGAATAATTTACCTTTTGATTAGTAATTTTTTAAACAAATTAAAAGAAATTAAAATAAATAAATTTAATTAATATTAAAAAATTTTAAAAATATAATGAAAAAATATATAAAATTTTGAGAACGGGAGAAAAAATATAAAGAAAATCCAAAAGAATAAGGAGTTAGACTCTTGTAAATCGAGTTTATATCATAAACTTTTGTAAATTTTGTAGTGCCCCTTAATTTAAATATCCTACCAATACATATGGTATATAAAATTGAAAGGGGAACCACAAAATTTACACAAGTGTTGGTTAAGAATAAAATATAATAAATTTAATATATGGCGTAAAAAAAAGTTAGAAAAAAATTAATAAAATGTTTTAAATAAAAGCAAGAGACTTGTTGATACCGTCTCACGTAACAAATAAAAATATTAACAAAGAGTAATATCAATTGATGAAAAATGATAATTATGCAGTGGAATATTTCATAAACAATTTATAGTATAAATAAAAAGTGATAATATTTTATTACGAAAGGGATAATGATGTTATCATTTTGTATCTGTCTCATTATATATATATATATATATATATATATATATATATATATATATATATATATATATATATATATATATAATGAAGTATATTTTTTGTCTCAAGTAAGGGCTTATGTAAGATAATCTCATACAAGATCTACCCTTAAATAAAATAAATAAAAATTTGGATATCATCAATTCTTTTGACTTATTATAAAATATCAACTAAAATAATGAGTTGATATCCGGTGCACCTTGGTGCAAGTGTTCACTCATATGTATAAATTTTTATCTTATAGTGTATACATGTTTCTTAATAATTGTGTAGTTTTTTTTATTAAAAAAGATAAAAAAAATTCACTAACAAAATGTATACATTTTTATTAATTAGTGTATACATTTTTATTCATAAATGTATAAGTTCTGAGAGTGAGTGTATAGTACACCCGGATACAAAGGATAATTAGTCCGAAATAATATTATATATTCAATGCCTTGATTTGGTTTAAAATTGTATAAAATTTTTTTATAAATATAATTTGAAATAAGAAAATAAATTTATTGTAAATCTTAAAATGAAAAAAAAAATTATAATTTAAAAATTAAATTTTAGAAAATAATTTTATAAAATTATTAAACCTTAAATTGAAATATTTATAAAATTTAAGTCTAACTTTAAAATTTAAACTAAAAGTTAAGCCTCTACATAAAAAACTTCCAACATAATTGTTATATTTTCTAAATCAATCATTTTCGTATGAAATTTTAAATTAAAATAATGAAAAAAATTACAAAATTAATTTAAAATAAAAATTTTATTTTAAATTAATTTCATTATTATTATTTAGATCATGTAAATTAGAAAAAAAAAAACTAAACAAATAAGTCAAAGCTATAAATAAGAAGATGTACAGTGAACAACAGAAATAAAGCAATAATTATTAAAAAATATTATGTAACCGTAACAACCGGTATATGTTAGAGTAATAGATGACCTGAGTCACATAAGTAATCCCCTGAAATGTAATATTTGTTTATAGTTAAAATATATAATAATATTTTTTAAAGTGGTATGATTTTAAATTTTTTATAGTATAATTCAATGTAAATATACTTTTTAAAAAAAAATCAAAATAACATGGAATTAATTCAAACTGTAAGAACGGAAATTGTCAAGAAGGCCATCTACATATAATGAAAGCTTGACGCAACAATGAGGACTACTGAAAGATTGTGTTGCCCTAGCAATACAATATGCCAATAAATTGACACTACGTCAAATAAAATTGATTGAAAATAACGGGCAAGAGGAAATAACATTTTTATAAGTAAATAAGAAATTACCAAATACTAATTCATTTGTGCTAGAATTTTGTAGAACATCATAAATTATTTTAGAATCAATTTCCAACACCACTTCTTCATAACCTAAGTTTTTCATTCATAAAAAGGATTCATGAAACTCCATTACTTATCCTTCATCCACACACATATAACTTAGAATACTAAAGACCTTCACATACTTTAACTATAAAAAAGACACATTTTATGTAAATAAACATATTTTACATAACTAAATTGCAAAAAAATCGTCATCAAGCTATGGGTACGTGTAATGAATTAGTGAATTTTTTTTAAAGATACTATTACGTTTTTTAGTAAAAAAAATATGACGGGTTTTTATGAGACGTTACTTATATGATACAATTTATATAAGTGTTAAAATATACCTAATATATAGCTAAAATATATTTAATAGTTGTTAAAGTTTATTTTCTAATTATACATTAAAGTATAATTTTAACGTGTTATAATATGATTAATTATCAACATACTTTAACTACAAATATACATATTTTACCTTCATAATAAATAGTAGTATACTTTAGTAATGAATCAACTCATCTCTAAACTCTTCTCATAAAAATCCAAAAAATATTATTACACTTGAATATAAAATTTAATACTACAGTTTAGTAGACGAACAAGATCTCGGAGTTGAATTTGGATCGTTGTGGCCATGTCTTTGCTCTAGAACTAATGTCTCATACTTAATCACACACTTTCAAGCTTCTTTGTAGTGGTAACAATCTATTTAAACTTGCAACATTCTTTCCGATAAATTTGATACGAGAATCATTTAATCTTTTTCGATGCAACATTGTTCTTCAAAAATTTCATTACACTCATAAAAATAGACCTGCAAAAGTACCATGGAGGGCCCAAAATTTAGAACACCAACTTAACGGTTAACTTCCCCACTAAATAAATCCACGATTCCCACTTTATTTATATTTTCGACACTTCATACACACTCAATGGATCATTATTGTTCATAAAAAAATCTTGGAGGACTGAATTAAATTATGGCATTAAGAGTTTTTGACGACAAACTTCATTAACTACTCTCATAGTCATAATTTTTAGTATAACTGACAAACAATTGAGGATATAATGACAATGGGCCCGAAAGTAAAATTTTAAATCGGATACAAATACCTCTTAATAACCCGAATAAATCTGAGGATATAATTATGCTTAAGGCTAAAGGGCTGACAGGAAATTCATAATAAATTATGAAAAATGAAGTACAAAGATAATAATAAATTAAAAATGAAGCATAAATTAAATCTTGAAATGAGTTTTAAAGCAAGGTGGGAAATTTGGCATCAAGAAACTCTCTCAAGGTTTTTGCAGCTTTTTGACCTCCCATCAACTCTGCTAGTTTCTCTATCGGAAGCTGGGCGAGCTCTGCCAAGCTCCCACACTGGTCCATAATCGAACGGTAGTTGGAATCAGTAACCCCCGGTAGTCTTCGAAGGAACTCAACTGCCGACGTATTGAAGTTTTCAGCTCTGCCAAACAATAAATTGTTTAATCATCATCAAAATTAAATTGCATCAACCTCTCAAGATTCAACACACAATAAATTCCTAATATTAGCACCACTGTTCATTGCACTTTGCACTTTGTTTTCTAGGACTGTCCAGCGGCAATCTCCAGCAGACATATATGTTTGGGATACTTAAAACTTGGTCAGCTTTGTGGAAGCCCGAGAAAATTAAGTGCGATGAAACTTAATGGTTAATGGCGAAGCGTAACAGATTTAAAGTTCATGGCAAAGTGCTAAATTTTCAGAAGTCCTACAGTAAATTGCAATTTACCTTCAATAAGCAAAATGCACCAAGACAATGTTCATTTCTTTCTGTTACTTCCAGTTAGTTCCATGAACATTATGTCAATATATATACTTAAAATATTATTCATTATATAGGCAAAAGATTGTGTACCCACGAATATATGTACCACCCAATCAAAATACTACTGAATTACCCTTGGACTTTAAATTTTCCCTTAGATCTTCAAGTTTTATTGTCTTTTTCTTTTATGTTAAAACGATCAAACACAACTGGGTGCACTAGAGATTCACTCTTATATCTACGGCCATAAACAGTTTAGATAAATTCATCAAGAACACATAAATATTACCTAACATCATTTTCAATAATGCCATCTTCTGATGGTACACCGATTCTAATCGCCTTGGCCTCATCTGGTTCATCTTGGTTTGCTTTGAGCACAGCAAATATCTCAGCAGTAGCATGCAAACTGCGAGACCACACAATACGAAGACGAGGAAAATGGAGAACAAGAAGCGACAATTTGGATATAATGCTATTCGGTGTAACATCGTCACCAATCTCACCTGCAGACTGCATAGATGAACCACTGATTTTGTTAAACAAAAATATGTTACTCCAGTTGATAAATCAATCATTAGTATTGCAAACCTGAAATGAAAAGCTTTTATCCTGTGAAAACTCGATCAGCAGACCAGGTATCCGATAATAACGTGACATCATTTCCACCTGGCAATATAGACGACCCGATGAAAAGCTGCCAAAAAGATCTTGAATACTCTTACGCTCAACACAAATTGATGGGGATAGAATATAATCTCCGACTTCTAAAGTCACTGGTATGATACGCATGCCTTTCTGGTGGAGAACATTTGGCAGACTGCTCATAAATTCCCTCATATCCACAATGATCTAGGAGAAACATAGACTGTTTTAGTTACTATACAAGTGAACAGCAAAAGGCTTAAATACTCACCTACCTGCATTTCTTTGTCTGCTTCCTTCTTTCCTCCAGCTTTCCTAGTAATCAAATTCTGGGCAGCAATCGACTGTGGTTCTAAGGAAGAATTTACACTTAAAAACTGCTCATCCTGAATTATTATCCGTGAATTATTATCCGAGAAACCACTAATCAAATGTGAATGCCAGTCTCAGAGAAGAATATGATAAATGCACATTTAGTATCAGTAGCTGAGATATAAATAGAACAGATTGAAAAGGCAAAAATTTATATCAATATTCACAGTTTATATCACCAGAAATTTATGACTTTAAAAAAAAATTATAACCTATGAATGTGCTCAGTCATGTTAAATGCTAAAGCAGAAATTAAAAAACTCAGCAGCTCAAAGGCCAACATAATTAAAATTTTACTAATAGTCTCCATGTGTAATAAGATACTCCACCCACCTTTAACACAGGTCAACTTTTACTTTGGTTATTCTATATTTCAAAAGGAATAAATGAAAGTTTTGGTTATACAATATACAGTTATATTTAGTATGGTAGAATTAAAATTTCATTCTGCCAAATGCCAATGAACAAGGAGATCTTTAACTTAAATAAGTTTGAAGTCCAGTTAGGACATCTTCACAAAAAAATAAAAAGCTTTTCATGGATAATTTCTTAGTCATGGGGCTACTCCTCAAGTAGTGGACTCATTATCAATATCCTTTCCTTTTCTTATTATGGAAGTAGTTCAAAATATAGAAGGTGATACAATGAATATTTCTTTTCTTTATATAAAAAATAATTTTATCATTTCATAGCAGGACAAAAATAGTGCACTGTTTCAAAACTATTATTTAACAGCCCTCTTGCATATATAAGCTATTTAATCAAATGATATGCATTGAAACTCACCACAACATATTTTACCAACAACTTAAGGAGTTCAAGAACTCTTTTTACACATATCAAGCTTTCTTGAAATTCCCACATTAAGGCAATTATCAATCATTCATTTTAGATCCTAAACCACTCAGGAGAGCTTGAATGACACAGTTTCAAGCTCATTGTTTGTTCTTATGTATAAAATATAAGCAAATGATTGAATTATCAGAGAAAACATATGCATCTCAATAATAATAAGAGATTTGCATGCAAATCTTCTGGCAAGTGGCCACCATTCGCAATGATATCCTCACTGTCCAAAAGTTGGGAAAAGGAAAACTAAAGGCATGAAAGTCTCAAACCTAACAGCAGATAAATACATTCGACAAAATATAGCAAGAAGTGGTACAACATATGACAAATAAAAGTACTAGAGGAAAACAAGAAAGTGCAAAGTCGAAAACCTGGCCAACTGGTATCATCATTAGAGATTTCTGCCAGATGAGCGACTCAAATGCTGCATTTTCTCTATGTACACTCGCTTCATATTTCTGAACCTCAGTAGAATCCTCATAGAATAAAAAATAAACTCTCAACCTCTTTGACGGATTTTCAGATTTGTAGATCTCAATTTCTCTTATAAAAGCAATATCAGGGTGATAAACTATTATGACAAAGGGCAGCAAGAAGTCGAGTATATTCATATCACTCTCCAGGGCGTGGAAATGAACTGATTGGAAATTGCAGGTATATTCTGGTCCTCTATCATGCTTTCGGATAATTCCATTATTAGAGTACTCACTGTTAAATCCATCACCAGGAAGATCACAATCGATCAGATTTTGGTCATTTACGTCATCACTATGTTTTGAGATTGTGGTCTTTGGTTGAATATGAGTTCCAGATTCAGTACCAGATTTACCAATCATTGATTTTTTCTTCTTTCTTTCATCTTTTCTTCCTTTACCATGTTCTTCACAGTCCCCACCATCTTTGATATCTGCATTACCTTTTGCTAGTTTACTTATTTTATTTGCTGCAGCCAGCAATGCATCGTTTTCTTGCTTGTTTATGCTACTAACTTCAGCTTTAAGTCCAGAACTAGAGGGAATAACTCCATTAAGAATCCCAAAACCTTTAGGTGCTTTTGGTTTCTTCTTGTTAAATTTTGGTAAAGCTTGCAGCTCCACTTTGCTAAGCAAATAGTTTTCCCATTCATCTTTCATCACCTTCAAAGAAAACAAATAATAGATGGGATTCTAAGTAAAATTTTCACAATTTAAATTGTCTCTCCTTTTGTATCTCATTAAGAATGTCCTGAAGTAAATAAAACAGTTTCAAAAAGCAGGTGGATAAACATAAATAGATGGAAAAGTTTATTTTCTTAAAAACTCGTGTCTAAACAATTTAAATTAAACATCCATGAGTAAATATAGTATGAAGATTAGCCGAAAGCCTGAGGCATTTTATCGATACAACAAGGATTTGACGTTTCAAATGAAAATAGAACTCACTCAGTCACTCACAAGAAACACTTCCATTTTGGTGGTCCTTCAAGGATTTCCTCCAAAATCAAACCACTATTTGCACCTGCAGGAGAACATTCAAGTGAAAATATATAAGCATAACAGTACTCAAGAGTCAGAGGCACATAACATTAATATGGTTAGCTCATTGTGGGGACAGAAATAATTTTTAATTAGTAACATGTGAAGATAGAATTAATCTAGAAAAAGACACTCTCTGGAAGTTACATACTAATAAAGGCAGAATTTACCACCTTCATCCCGGTTCTGTTCATCTACTTTTCTCTTCCTGGTTGACGCAGTCTTACTCAATCCAACTGATTTTCCAGCATCTGACCTACCAAAATTATAAACCCGCTTCTTTGCATACTCAAAAACCTTGTAACTAGATTCAGCAAATACCCAAACAGATCGGAAACTCTCAGAGGCTCTAAGTGAATCCAGATATTTCAGATACGTCACTGAATCATACCTATTAGAACACAAAGATATTTAAACTCAACACAAAATAATAATGTATACATGCTTGAAGAAACAAATGACTAGTATTGACCAATGTATCAAATCCTATTTATTATGACTAAAACCCTCTTCATCCAGGGACAGCCATACAGAGCACAATACAATATGTCCTGTTGGTGAGTTATATGTAAATGGTAAATCTTTATATCTAATAATTACTTAAGATCACATTGTTCCAGAGCAAGAGAAATCCAATAATTTTTATTAGAATCCCAACTTGTCCATTATGTAGAATCAAATTGCTCTTATTAAGTATAGCAAAACTACTAAATTACACTTCAACCTGATTAAACTTCAAGCTGTTTTGAAAATCATTTTAACAGAAACCCGAGAAAGATAAATTTGTCTAAGGTTTTTCTAAGAATTGAATCCAGTCTCAATCGTAATATTTTTTGTATCCTACTCATAGAAGTTCATATCCACGCTCCTATTTGATATTTGTTAACACTATTTCCAGCGTACTTATTATTTTGATCATTTATTTTTTAATGTAGCACGAATCTCAATGCTACACTTATAAATAACTTGCTAAACCCCTAAACTTATGCTAAATGAAGAACTACCAAACAAAATAGGGAACAGCTGATCTAGTTGGCAGACTCAAAATCCATGGTACACAACAGAATTTTTTCATTTCTTTATTTAGAGTGGAGATCCTCTTACGCTCTTCCCTAGTTGAAAATATTAAAGAATTTTTTTTTTTGACAATATAGCCCACCATGTGCAGCACCTTGAGCAGAATTTATCCTCAGGAAGGTTCAAAATGATTTCTAAGCAATTTATCAGCAATCAATACATCTTCCATGGGCTTCCATTCTTAGAGTCTTTTTTCCAGTAAACATATATCATTAAGAATTAGCATACTCATAAAACTCTTTGTATATCCATTTCCATATCAGCTGAAACACTTGCAAGAGTTTGACAATCGATGGGATCTTGAAATTTTCGACCAATAACAAAGCAATCATTTAAGGAATTCTTTACCAATTACCACCTGAATGTGTGTAGATTATATTCAACCAAAGGATCTTAATTTACAGTTAACTGCATTCGTTAGATGCTTTAACATAAATCAACCGAATATTTTTCATGGAGCAACAAAATATCGTGACTTTTGAAGTAAATTTCCATGTAACTGAAGGTTTTATGCTCTTTTATTGATTCTAGTGCTAATTAAAAACTCAAAAGCCAGAGGTATTAAATCACCAATTACCTTGCAAGATAATCCAACAGCTTCCTCAACGTCTTTAAATCCGAAACCAATTGCTTTGTCCTCTTCCCTAATGTATGCCATATAGGGTCCAACTGCCTCCTAACAATCTCATCAAACGACTTGAACAAACTATTCTCCACAGTCAAATCCTCCACATCAACCTTGTTAGTCTTTCTCACCTCCTTCAGACATGCATCCATCACTTCAATTACTGCTTTTTGAATCACAATCATATTAGGTGACATCGGAACACGAATGTCTATCACCTCTGGAGGGTCCCTTTTCAAATTCTGTGCAGCATACACCTATACCGACCCAATTTTTTTTTTCTTCTAAGAGAGCCATAAAAAAAAGATGAAAATTGCATATAGTCAATTTTGAAGTCCAATAATCATTAAAACATAAAACAGGCATAAATGATCAACGAGTAATACTTCAGGGCCATTTGCTACAACGCACATCTCGAAGAAAATAAGGTGCTTCATAATATTCGATGAAAATTCTTCATTTGTATAATTAATTTAATACTTATGCCCACAATGTCTAGCATAAACGCCGTAAAGAAAGTAAATTGAAAAAATGACCTGAAATCTAGGCCATAAATGGAGCTTCCGGAGAAAAAAGGCACTTGAGAATCCGCTCAGCTTTGGCAAATCCGGAGACCATGGCGTGGGGACGGTCGGAGAAGGCTCGAACATAAAGAGAACGGTTGGTCGAGCGCATAATTCGAACTATGAAAGCCTCGGTTGAAGTATCAGAGAGTGAATGGGCATTGATGAGTATAATTCCGGCGACAGAAGTGGTGGGGAGTCGTCGACTGAGCAAATCGACGATGAGGATTCGAGCGGTGATGAATAAGATGGTGCCAGAGGTGTAAAAAGAAAGGCGGTGGTGCGCAGGGAGGTCAGCGGTGATTGAAGAAAATTTAGAGTCGACATCGATGGAGGTTTTCTGGGAAGGAGAGGCGTTGAGGATGAGAACGGAACCCTGGGAAGGGTCGTGGAGGTTGAGGAGAGAAGACACTAGCTTGGGGAGGCCAAGCCCCGCCGATAGGACCACTAGGCCGCCGCTAGGGTCTTCCAGAAGGTCGCTGATTATGTTCTCGTGGAATTGAACCATTGTTGATAACCGAGGCGGCGCCGGTGCCGGCACGGCGGGAAAAAAGTGGCGCCCTGGCGGCTAATTTAGGGAAGGGGAGTTTTGCGGCACCATCGAAGAGATCAACTCTCGCAGGACTTATGAATTTCGAAATGAACTATGCCGAAGTGTAAAAATTTTCCCAATACACACCCCTTTTTATTTTGAATATACACCTTATAATTAAATTATTAAAAATATAATATATTTTAAAAGACTATATTACCCTTATGATTATTAAATACACACCCTATATATTTATCTGGTATATTTTTAAATTAAATTATATTTTATGCGCATCTTGTTCTATAAAATAAAATCTTTATTATCCCAATTCTTCGAACAACTTGTTCCTTTTTTATGATTGAGTTCTTCTTCATCATATTTTCTCAGATTGTTGGCGCAAGTATTCTCATCTAATGTTTTTTTTCTCTTCTAATGTCAATCATATTGAATAAAATTTGAAATACAAATTTGCAAACAATGTTTAAATTAAACGTTCAGATCTTCATTTGCAGAGCATTTTCTTCTTTCTTTTCTTTTCTTTTCTTTTTTAATTTCAGAATCACCGAATCTATATTTTAGCAAATTAAAAAAACAAAATTATTTATTTGAATTCCCTGTTTGATTTTGGGCATAAACACGGTGATACCAATTAACTCTGTCCTTTTATAAGCACATTTACTTCCATTATTCTCATTCTTTAATCTCATCATTGCACATTTTCCTCCACAACGACAGACCACAAATAAAATCTATAGTTTAAGAGAGAGAAAATTGATTATTATTAGTGTAAAAAGTTAATATTGAATCGAACAATAATTAGATTCAGTTATGGAAAACGACTTGGAACTTGAGAATTAAGGTCCATTGCAGTTTATACTTTATACGAAGAAATTTATTATTTTTCAAGTACATAATACATAACTTAAAATTTTGAAAAGGGTAAGAAAAGATTTTATTTTGATAAGTACGGATTTGTATTTTTTTTAGTGGGTGTGTATAATCTTAATTTTAAAAGGATAGTTTTGGATTTGTTGGGGTGTGTATATAATAAAATTAAGAAATAAAAAGTATAAAGAAGTGTGTATATAATAAAAGGTGTGTATTTAATAAAAAGGGTGTGTACTCAATTCGAAAATATGATTTAAGAAAAAATAAGGGATTTTATATTTGTGAGACATTGCAGTGCACTTTCATAATCTAAATTTTTAAATCATATTTTTATTTAATTATAATAATTAAATAAAATAAAATAATCTAGAAAAATATTATAATTACTTACTACATTCTAATTTTTTTTATCTTATAACTCTCAGTGTACCGGGTTCATCCCAAAATAATCATATATTTTTTTCACACATAAATTACAATTTAGGAAAATATTATAATTACCTACTACACTCTAATTTTTTATCTTATAACTCTCAGGTGTACGAGTTCATCCCAAAATAATCCCATATTTTTTTCACACACAAATTATTTAGGACGGGTTATTCGTGAAGCGAGTGTTAGACGGTAAACTCATCACTAAAGTATGTTTATTGTATAATTAAAGTATGCTTAATTATAGTTAAAGTATGTTTTCTAAAATATGTTTGATTATGCATGATGGATCGACCCGTCTCATAAGAGACTTTATCAACTATTTAATTAATAAAACTTAAAAAATGATTTTATTATATGAAATTAATAATAATTAAAATTTAAAATTACTAACTCATTTATTAGTACCTGGATTTCATACTAATAAATAAAATTATTAAATAAATGAAACTTTAATACTTCTTTTGTGATAAATATTTTTATCTGTTTGTACGAACATTTATAAAAATTATAAAAAATATTGTTTTTTCAATATAAAATGTATGAAAAATGGGTAAATTGGTAGTTGTTGGAAATTATGAATTAAATGTAAATAAATAAATAAAATTACTGAGAACGGTAAATAAAATATAAAAAGTAGGTAAGATATAATATATCTACATGTAAAAATACCTGGAATACCTTAAAATAAAATAAAATATAAAATTGAATATAAAAATATTAGAAAATTTAATCAGTCCCGTGGCTACCATACTGGACAAAATGTAGATGTAGCTTGCTGATGGTTGTTTAAATTAGTAATTGTGAATGAGCTACAACTTGAAATTGGGCTTGGAATTGGCGTGAGGAGATGTGCTAAATTTGATATGCGGCTGAGATGCAATTCAGTTAATACAATGGGCCTATTCTTTATTGACTTGCACCAAATCATGTAGAAGCCCAATCTCCCCTCCCCTCCCGTCTCAGTAAATGTAAATTGCTCACCATTGATCTCCATCCGAAGCAGAGCTTTCCAAAGAGCAGCGGTTATCCAAGTTATCAGATCCGATAAGATTCGGCTTTGGCAGTTTTTTGCGCCAGAAGGATTGCGAGTTAGTAATTTTCGCATTGGATTCAGGTGCCGGCGGAGATGATTACCCCAAAATTGAGCCCGCGCTCCGAATTAATGGATTTGGGATCGGTAGTTGCTCATCGGCGATGTGCGTTTGTAATTCCACCCTTTATATATTTGAGGGAGTATCCAGGCATTCTGATATTGTGGAAGGGGGACGACGATCGGTGTGGAAATTAGATCTGACACCTGAGGTCTTGGGGAGTTCCGATACCAAGAATATACGGTAGGTGAGATGCTTTTCCCTAAATTTGATCCTCTACCTATTCCTATCTCAACCTCTGATGGCGATAAAATTATAGTTTTATCACCTAGAATTAGTCACTTTATCACTGAGGAGTTCCCTTTTGCTGATATGGAGTTACATGATCCCGTCGGTAACACCTGTGAGGTGTTACCTAAAGTACCCAATGTCAATCCCCTTCTAGGAAGAAGCGTTGCTATTCGTTTATGTAGCTTGTTAAGAGATTCTTGCTTTATAATTCACACGGATGAAGGAGATTATTCCATTAATCTTGATTCGGGCAACAGAGTGTGGGAGCATGTTACGAATCGGGGTGGTCTTAAGTGGATCGTTTTTATGTAACGATAAAGGATCGGTGTGTTTTGAGTCCTGGGTTGTTGAGTGACGTTGGAGGATGTGATGGTAAAGGAAATGGAGTGGATGTGGTTGAGTATCAACTTTCATCTTTGGATCCCTCTGTTGAAGATGAGTATCAAGGGGAGTATTCTGGAAATCCACCACCTGCCGTGTTCCTTGTTGATGAAGGCGACTCAGTTTGCTGCACATTGGTCGCACAGCTTCAATACCTTGAAGCTGAAGAAGGTGCCTTTCGCGCGTTAATTGATGTTTGGTTTACTCATCTTTACAGACTCGAGACCAATGTTGTACAGTCTCTTAGTTTTGCCTTCAAAACTTACCCTTGTTTTTCGACTCACGGTTTTTTTTCTAATTTGAGTAAGAGTCTCGTAGGAAGAAACCAACTAGTTCGACTATATCCTGTGAGTTTTGGAATAGAGGATTCGGGGGGTTTTTGTTATTAGGCACATTTCCACAATACAGAGGACTGCTACAAGAGAGCAGTGTCTGGAAAATGACATCTTTATACAACTTGCAAGCTCCAAATAAAACAATATGAGCAATTTCATGTAAGAAAGAAAGAAAAACCCAAACTGGAACAGGTCATGTCACAAGTTCTGGGGTCCTGCAAACTTTGTCATACAAACAACCCCATGTTGCTAGACGAACCCCCATCAATTTATAAGTAAATTATTTTTATATGTTAAAGACATAAATATTCCAGATAAAAACCATTGGGGTGAAAAGGGGCAACACTAATGCATGTCACATTGATCATCATATTTGACCTTTTTTCAGCTAAAAAGGGTAACATTAGTGCAATTAAAAAGATGGTGGAATAAATGTCCAAAACTTTATATATATATATATATATATATATATATATATATATATATATATATTATAAAAATTGTACATGATCTAATACTTCGTCCTGGAGTTGCATAAAATGCCAAATAATTTTTCGAAATAACAAAATAAAGACGAATGATTCATAAATGCACCAAATCCTTTATTTTAATAATTTTTTGTAACTATTCCTTCCCCCCAACCCTTTTACAAAATGTTGTAAAAACTTCAAGTATACCCGTTTTAATTCCTGTTTTCAACCTTTCTCTTTTTTCTCAAAATAGATATAGTCATTTACGACCATATCAGGCCCAACATGCTTCCGTACATTAATTAAACAATATTATTGTGATACCCGAGCTTCTCACTATTCATGTATCAATATAATTTAATTTGTGTTATGTGCATTCTATAGTTACGTGATAATTATGTGATAATAATGTGGCAATTATGTGACAATTGTTTCAACATTATATTTATCTTTACATTTTATTTGAGACATTCATGATAAAAATGGTGACAATATGTGAATAAATATGTGGATAAATATTTACGTGCGATAATTTGAATATATAATTAAATTATTTCATATGTATAAATATATTATTTTTTAATTATTAAGTATCACACATGTTCTCGTAATAATAATAGTGATAAGAAAATATACACGTATGTGTATTAATTTGTAAATGTATTATATCTTAACTATTAAGTATTACATGAATATTCGTAATGGATAATAATAATAATAATAATAATAATAATAATAATAATAATAAAAATTATCGACAGTATATATGGTTATTGGCAAGGCACGAGTCACTTGATTGACATATACACATTATTATTTAACTTTTGAATATATATATATATATATATATATATATATATATATATATATATATATATATATATATATATATATAAAAAGGGGGTTGGATTTAACTGTCTTCACATCCCCAACTTCTCTACATATATATATCCATATTCTGGGTTAATAGAAAGAAACATCAGAAGTGTGCGGAAAAAAAGAAAAGGAAAGAAAAGAGAGAGAGAGTGAGAGATAGAAAGAGTAGAAAAGGAGAGGAAGGAGTTCGTGCCAGAATGGGAAAGAAGAGATTAGTTGTAGTGTTTCACGAGATATATAATATTCTTACTATTTGGAGTCCAGGTTAGTAGAATTCCAACTACAATGCATAAAAATGTTTTGTGTGAATTATTGATGATTAATATGTGATAATTATACCATGAATTATTTGTGACTAGTTTAATTACGTTATGAATTATTTGGGATTAATTTGTGATACAAGTTGTGGATGTATGTGATTTGAGATAATATCATTATCCTATATAGATCTGTGTGATCGGAAACTGTTGAATATAAATCTGTATGATCTGAGTAGATATTGTTTATAAGGATCCGTGTGATCCGAGATGAAGTTGCTATTATAAAAAGGGATCCGTGTGTTCCAAGGTGAAGTTATTATTCTATAAATGGGTCTATGTGATTAAGGTGAAGTTGTTCCAGAAGTTGATTTGTATGAATTGAAGTTAAGTGGTTGCTTTATTGTGATTAAATGTCGATATGAATATCGTAAATGGTTTATGATGCATATTTAATTGCCCTGGTTGCATACCATGCATAATCATGAAAAATATTTTTTTTAAATTAATAAGATACTAATGTTGTGTGAGTCCACTATATATGCACTATTTCAAGGACCGCTGAAAATCGGTCTGAGTCATGAGTTGACTCACCCCATTCAGGGATCGCGGAGCAATCCGAGTCATACATTGACTCAACGAGTCGCTTGTCGGCTCACTTTTATTCACGGATCACGGAGCAATCTGAGTCATACGTTGACTCAATGAGTCGCTTGTCTGCTCACTTTTATTCAGGGATCACGGAGTGATTCGAGTCATGTTTTGACTCAATGTGTCATTAATCGGCTCATCTTTATTCGGATATCAGAAAAATCATCCCCAATACTTTATTTAGGGATCGTAAAATCAATCCGACACTAAGTGTGTCTATTGAGCTCATTTGGGGTGCATATCATAAGTGTGTCATGGGGATCCCGCAATATGAACAATTTTCAAAATAAAAGAGACCAACTAGAAAGACTAGGAAATAGGCGATAGAGAACTAAATGCATTTTCATGCACTGACATGCATGATTTCTACTTACTAAAATATTTATCTCACTAGTTTATGCACTATAGGTGAGTCTACTGATGATTAAAATATGTGGTGTTTTGTGCAAGTTGTGGAGCTCCTTTAGGGTTTTGAGCGGATGTACATAAGTGACGACTTGTTGGGCTAGGCCGTAGGTTTATTTTATTTTCGCTGATGTATTTGCTATGTAATATAATAAGTATTGTCACGAGTTTGTCTGGATTGAAGTGTTGTCAGAAACCAGTTACGTATGTTGAACAGGTGTGATGGTTTTAGTTATGAATACATTATGAGAAAAAAGTATATGTAGCTTTATAATGATGATGTTTATATTAATTAGTATTTGAATTATAAGTTATGTAAGGTGGGTTGTGTCAGAGTGGTATCAGAGCACGGTTTGGGTCCTTCAGACTGTCTATGTAAATGAGCTCATTCCTTGGGAGCGCAGCCTTGCGTGTAAGTGTAACTTTTATTCTGTGTTGTTATGTGTTTTATAAATTATATTGGGCATGTGGTGTAGGACTCGTAGTTAGTAGTGCAAAATGGTAAGGGCTACAGTGAAAGTTCTGAAAGGGATAGAGCTGCTGAGCAAGCAGCACATACTGAAGGAAATAATCATGATGTGGTGATTACTCGACTGATGGAACTAGTAGAGCACCAGTCCTAACAGATACAACAATTGATTTAGCAGAGAGATGTGAGTGGACAACCAGAGGGTAATGCTAGTCAAGATAGACATCAAGTAGAACGTATGGAAATGGTTTGTGAGAGATTTCGAAAGTTGAGCCCTCAGATATTTGAGGATGCAGCAGACCCTATAGAGGCAGAGGATTGGTTACGAACGGTGGAACACATGTTTCAATACAGTAATATTCCAGATGGATATTGTGTGCTTTTTTCATGTTACGAGGAAATGCAGGCCACTGGTGGGATACAATTAAAAGTATCGAGAATGTCACGACCATGACTTGGGAAAGGTTTAAGGAGCTTTTCAGGAACAAGTACTTTACAACACCAGTGAGAGCAATGAAGATGAAAGAATTCATACAATTGAAGAAGGGTGGTATGTCAGTCACAGATTACCTTCGTAAGTTTGAGCAGTTGTCAAGGTTTGCGGAACATATAGTGAGTACAGAGGCACTGAAAGTGAAGAGGTTCGTGGAAGGCTTAAGGCCTGAGCTTTTCAGAGATGTGAGTATGGCGGGACTACAAGGAGCTACATACTCACAAGTTACAGAAAGGGCCCAGATTGCTGAACAAGTGGAGATGAGGATCAGACAAGCGTAGGCCATCAGATGCTAGTTTAAGCAAAAACCAGTGCAGCAGTTTGGGAGAGATGATAGGAGGCCGATGCCATTTCATAGGCCGAAACCAAATGTTCAAGTGGAGCAAGGACATAAACAAGGAGAACCAAACAAGCATCCTAAGTTCGATCAGGGTAAGGTGCCACTTGCGCCGCCACTACCTATATGTCCTAATTATGCTAAGCCACATGGTGGAGAGTGTCGCCTTGCTCTTAGGACTTGTTACACATGTGGAGAAAAAGGGCATGTGACCACTATATGTCCTAAGCAAGGGAAGCAAGGACATCAGGGAAGAGCTCTAGCAAGGGTGTAAACTTTGACGCGGGAGGAGGCTGATGTGAATCCCTCAGTTGTCACGGGTAAGTTTTCTATTTTTGGCACTTCTACATATGTGCTATTTGATTCTAGAGCCACACATTCATTTGTATCCACTGAGTATGTGAGGAAGTTGGGTAGAACACCCGACCTATTAAAAGTTAATAATGAGGTAATGATATCTTCTGGTGAGTCAAAGCAAACCAATCAACTTCTTTGAAGTTGTGTTATTCCTATTGAAGGAAGACAACTCCTCGCTGATTTGATTGTGTTAAGTATGAATGATTATGATATCATATTGGGCATAGATTGGCTGTCAAAGTACGATGCTACAATAGATTATCAGAAGAAGAGTATCACTTTTCAGCCATTGGGGGAGAACCATTCACTTTTGTTGGGATCAAGAAGAACTTCAGATTTCTGATGATATCAGTATTAAAAGCACAACGGTTATTGAAAAGTAGTTGTGAGGGATATCTGGTGAGCGTAAGGAATATTGAGGGACAACAATGTCCAATCCTCAGTGATGTACCAATAGTTCGGGAATATCCGGAGGTGTTTCCAAATTATCTTCCAGGGTTTGAGTTTGTTATTGAGCTACAACCAGGAACTGCTCCTATATCTAAAGCGCCATACAGAATGGCACCAGTTGAACTGAAGGAATTGAAGATACAGTTGCAAAAGTTGCTAGACAAAGGATTCATCCAACCTAGTTTCTCACCTTGGGGAGCAAAAATTCTTTTCGTTCATAAGAATATGACACATTGAGGATGTGCATCGATTACCGGGAGCTCAATAAAGTTACAATAAAGAATAAGTATCCATTGCCTCGTATTGATGATTTGTTCGATCAACTACAAGGTGCATCTATCTTTTCAAAGATTAATTTGCGATTGGGGTTTCATTAGTTGAAGATTAAGGAGGAGGATATTCTGAAGACTGCATTCAGTACAAGGTATGGACATTATGAGTTTTTGGTGATGCAATTCAGTTTGACAAATGCTCCGGCAACATTTATGGATTTGATGAATATAGTATTTCAAGAATTCCTCAATAAGTTTGTAATTGTATTTATCGATGATATTCTGATTTACTCTAAGAATAAGGAGGATCATGCTCTGCACTTGAGAAAAGTGTTAGAGATTCTGAAGGAGAAGCAGTTGTATGCAAAGTTCAAGAAGTGTGAGTTCTGGTTAGACCAAGTTATTTTCTTGAGACACGTGGTATCAGGAGAAGGAATTGCAGTGGATCTAAGTAAAGTCAAAGCAATCCATGATTGGCCACAACCTTCGAATCCCACTGAGGTTCGTAGCTTTCTTGGATTGGCTGGATATTATCGAGGTTTGTTGAAGGATTCTCCAAGATCGCTTCACCATTAACACAGTTAACTAGGAAGAATGTGAGGTTCACATGGACAGAGACATATGAACAAAGTTTTCAGGAATCAAAGAAACGGTTTACATCAGCTCCTATCTTAAATATTTCGATGGAGACAGGAAACTTTAAGGTTTACAGTAATACTTCAAAGAATGGTCTTGGATGTGTGTTGATGCAGAATGGGAAAGTGATAGCATATGCATCCAGACAATTAAAGGAGTATGAGAAGAACTACCCTACCCATGATTTGGAGTTAGCCGTAGTAGTGTTTTCTCTCAAGATTTGAAGGCATTATCTATATGGGGAACGTTGTGAAATATATACTGATCATAAGAGTTTGAAGTACTTCTTTACTCAGAAAGAGTTGAACATGAGGCAGAGAAGATGGTTGGAACTGGTAAAGGACTATGACTGTGTTATCAATTATTATCCGGGTAAAGCCAATGTTGTTGCTGATGCATTGAGCTAAAAGACAATACAGAGTGTAGCTACTATGACCCTAAATCAAAAACCAGAGTTGCTTGATTTGCAAAAGATGGGTGTGGAGATTATTCAGAAAGGATCGTTGGAAGCAAAGATGTCACTTCGAACAACTTTGATGGATAAAATTCGATAGAGGCAAGAGGTGGATAAGTGGTTTGATAAGATATAGAATGATATCTGCTCTGGAAAGTCTTCTGACTTCCTAATAACAGATGATTGCGTGATTCGTTATAGAGGTCGATTATGTCTACCTGAAGTGGATGATACTCGGAAGAAATTGATGACAAAAGCTCATTCAACACCGTACTCTGTACATCTAGGAGCTACTAAGATGTATAGAGATTTAAGGTCACATGTGGCCAGAGATGAAGAGAGATGTCGCTCAATATGTGGAGCAATGTTTGACTTGTCAACAAGTCAAAGCTGAGCATCGAAGACCGGCAGGAACTTTGCAGCCTTTATTTATTCCAGAGTGGAAGTTGGAGAACATCACCATGAATTTTGTTATCGGGCTACCGAAGACAGTGAAAGGTCACGATGCCATTTGGGTTATTGTGGATCGATTGACTAAGTTCGCTCATTTTCTTCCTATTTGCTCTACATATTCCATGGATCGTTATGCCCAACTATATATACAAGAAATCGTCAGACTCCATGGAGTACCACTTACCATTGTGTCAGATAGAGATACAAGATTCTTGTCAGCTTTCTCGAAGAGTTTGCATAAGGCGTTGGGTATACAGTTATCTTTCAGCACAACATTCCATCCATAAACAGACGGTCAATCAGAGCGTACAATACGAATTTTGGAGGATATGTTTAGAGCATGTGTGTTGGATTTTTACGGTCAGTGGAGTAAATTTTTGCCTTTGATAGAGTTCTCGTACAACAACAGTTATCAATCTACTATCGGGATGGCTCCATATGAAGCATTGTACGGGAGAAAGTGTAGATCTCCAGTATATTGGGATGAAGTTGGAGAGAGGAAACTTTTGGGTCCAGATTTGATTTGTGAAATATCAGAAGGTGTTACTCGTATTCAAGAGAAGACGAAAGTTGATCAGGATCGACAAAAAAGTTATGCAGACAAACGGATAAGAGAGTTGGAATTTGAAGTGAGTGATCCGGTATTCTTGAAAGTGTCTCCAATGAAGGGGATAATGCGGATTGGAAAGAAAGGGAAACTCAGTCCAAGATATGTTGGTCCATTCACTATCACTGAGAGAGTTGGCAGTGTTGCATATAAGTTGGACTTACTAGCATCTATGTCTAGAGTACATGACATGTTTCATGTGTTTATATTGAGGATATATGTTCCGAATCCATCCCATGTTCTCAGGCAGGAACCAGTTGAGTTGAAAGAAGATTTGAGTTATGAGGAAATACCAGTTGAGATATTGCGTCGAGAAGTGAAGAAACTCAAAAATAAAGAGATACCATTAGTAAAGGTGCTATGGAGGGACCAACTAGTTGAAGAGGCTAGTTGGGAAAGAGAGGATGAGATGATGGCTAAGTATCCAGAACTATTCAGATAAGTAAATTTCAAGGACGAAATTTTTATAAGGTGGGGAGAATGTGATACCCGAGCTTCTTACTGCTCATGTGCCAATATAATTTAATTTGTGTTATGTGCATTCTATAATTACTTGATAATTATGTGATAATAATATGACAATTATGTGACAATTGTTTCTACATTTTATTTGAGACATTCATGATAAAAATGGTGACAATATGTGAATAAATATGTGGATAAATATTTACATACAATAATTTGAATATATATAATTAAATTATTTCATGTGTATAAATATATTATTTCTTAATTATTAAGTATCACAACATGTTCTCGTAATAATAATAGTAGTAAGAAAATATACACGTATGTGTATTAATTTGTAAATGTATTATATCTTAACTATTAAGTATTGTACGTATATTCGTAATGGATAATAATAATAATAATGATAATAATAAAATTATCGACAATATATGTGGTTATTGGCAAGACATGAGTCACTTGGTTGACATATACACTTTATTGTTTAACTTTTGAATATATATATATATATTAAAAGTGGGTTGGATTTAATCGACTTCACATCCCCAACTTCTCTACATATATATCCATATACCCCATTCTGGGGGTAATAGAATGAAACAAAAGAAGTGTGTGGAAAAAAAAGAAAAAAGAGAGAGAGAGTAGAAAAGGAGAGGAAGAAGTTCGTGTCGGAAAGGGAAGGAAGAGATTAGTTGCAGTGTTTCACGAGATCTATATTATTCTTACTATTTGGAGTCCAGGTAAGTAGAAGTCCAACTATAATGCATAAACATGTTTTGTGTGAATTATTGGTGATTAATATGTGATAATTATGCCATGAATTATTTTTGACTAGTTTAATTACGTTATGAATTATTTGGGATTAATTTGTGATACAAATTGTGGATCTATGTGATTTGGGATAATATCATTGTCCTATATAGATATGTGTGATCAGAAACTGTTGAATATAGATCTGTATGATCTGAGAAGATATTGTTTATAAAGATTTGTGTGATTCGAGATGAAGTTTTTATTATAAAAAAGGGATTCGTGTGTTCCAAGGTGAAATTGTTATTCTATAAATGGATCTATGTGATTAAGGTGAAGTTGTTCCAGAAGTGGATTTGTGTGAATTGAAGTTAAGTGGTTGCTTTATTGTGATTAAATGTCGATATTGATATCGTAAATGGTTTATGATGCATATTAATTGTCCTGGTTGCATACCATGCATAATCATGAAAAATATTTTCCCCAAATTAATAAGATACTAATAGTGTGTGTGGCCACTACACATGCACTCTTTCATGGACCGTCGAAAATCGGTCCAACTCCCCTCATTCAGGGATCGCAGAGCGATTCGAGTCATATGTTGACTCAACGAGACGCTTGTCGGCTCATTTTTATTCTGGGATCGCAGAGTGATCCAAGTCATATAATGACTCAATGAGTTGCTTGTTGGCTCACTTTTATTTAGGGATCACGGAGTGATCCGAGTCATGTGTTGAATCAACGTGTCATTAATCGGCTCATCTTTATTCGGGGTTCAGAAAAATTATTCCCAAAACTTTATTCAGGGATCGAAAAAATCGATCCAACACTAAGTGTGTCTATTGAGCTCATTTGGGGATCCCGCAACGTGAACAATTTTCAAAATAAATGAGACCATTTAGAAAGACTATGAAATAGGCGATAGAGAACTAAATGCATTTTCATGCACTGACATGCATGATTTCTATTCACTAAGATTTTTGTCTCAATAGTTTATGCATTATAGGTGAGCCTGCTGATGATTGAAATATGTAGTGTTTTGTGCAAGTTGTGGAGCTCCTTTAGGGTTTTGAGCTGATATACATAGATGACGACCTGTTGGGCTAGGCTGTGGTTTTATTTTTTCGCTGATGTATTTGATATATAATGTAATAAGTATTTTTACGAGTTTGTCTGAATTGAAATTTTGTCAGAAACCATTTACGTATGTTGAACTGGTGTGATAGTTTTGGTTATGAATATATTATGAGAAAAAAGTATATTAACTTTATAATGATGATGTTTATATTAATTTGTAGTTGAATTATAAGTTATGTAAGGTGGGTCGTGTCAATTATTCTCATAACTAACTAAATTGAAACAGTAATATTACATTTTTTGACCGTTAATCCACTGGGTATCCGAGAGGTTTTATAGCTGCTCCTCACAGCCAATCACGTACCCTGCAGTGTGATGGTTCAATCCCTTTCCTTCAGCGGACCTCAACTCAACCCTGGTTCGTTTTCTACACCAGGAGTACATGATGCTGCTACTATTTCTCGTCGAAAAGTATGGAGATAAAAGTTGCTGAAAAATAGAAGGTTACATGTGGGCAGTAGCCCAAGATTATTTATTTATTAAATGAAGAATTTATTACACACTCATCCTCACAGAACAAGAAGAGAAACTCCTTTAGCTATCTATGGTAGTTGGAACAAAAACACTCATACAAAAGAAAGAAACTACAATGTTTATTAGAAGAGAAAACAGAGGGTGATGGTCGATGCCTTCTGCTTTCTCAACTTTGCTATTTATGAGGCTTGTGGACTTGAAATCCGGGTTCCAAAGCCACTTAACTTCTTGTGACGTCACTATTTACGTCACATTTCTTGGGTGTATTCAGCAGTTGGCTGCATTAGATATTCCTTTTATTAGCTGGCCAGGTCCACTCTCTTAGTGGCTGGCTGGTCCATCTTCTTTATTGGAGGCCTTCTTTGAGCCATCCTTCTTGTCGGTCACATGTCCTCTTACCCTTTCAGAAAAGTCATCTGACTCTTGCTTTTTTTTAAAGAGTCATTTGTCTTCTTTGGTGCCTGATGATTCTCTTGGCTCTTGTGTAATCTGAAGAGATTTTACCCTCTTCTTTCCACTTATCTCTTTTTCTAAGGGTTGTTCAGCAGTTCTGATCATCCCTATGCTCAATCTTATTCCTTTCCCAAACTCTGGTTCTGTTTGGGTGGAACAGCTCGTGCATACTTTGTTCGTCTATTGCTTAAAATGGGCCATGTTACAATATCTCCGATGGGTTTGTTTACTCACCAGAATCTTGTTTCTCCAAAGAAGGTCTTGTTTTTCCTGAAAAGCCTTTTCAGCAAACACTGTCTTCTTTTCTGTTAAAGTATTCAACAGAAAAGACCCATTTAAAGACTTGTGCTCGAACTTGAATGGGAACTTCACCTCCACCATTGCTTTAATGCAGGCGTACAAACCCCTCGCTCTTCGTGTAGAGATCTGTTCTTCAGAAAAAGTAGAAACCAAGACTAGTTTCTTCCCGGAAGACTCCTTGATCCTATTTGATGCTGAGACATTGGGTCTTCTTAGCTTGATGAGATAGAAGGCCTCGTGGTTGCCTTTGTCAATTGGTTCTGGAGCCATACTGGTGAAGTAAAGCTCCAACACATCGCCTCTGGATGGAGTTATGTTGTTTTCCCATGCCTTGAAAACTATTTTCCCAGCCATTCTGGCAGTTTTGAAAGCTCTGGGAAGCCATGTGCAACAGTATATATTGAAGCTAGCACTCCAAAATCATACCATTGTTTTACATTATTTGGATTTGAGCCTTCTCGCATCCAAACTCGGGAATATTCCCCAGATATATCCACCCGGTATTTCTCCAGTTGGATTCCTTGTCTGGTGTTTAATTTCTCCCAGCTGGCCTGATATTCCTGCCAATAAGAGAAATCAGCTAAGTTAACAACAACCTTAGAAGTGCCTGTCATTGGCCTAAGGTTGATCTTTCCCTCTTTGACCCCCAGAGGTGTTGGATTGACTCGTAGACTCTAGATGTGACTCCAGAGCCTCGATTTTTCCTTGGACCGGTTCTTCTTTTGGAGGTTCCAATCTAGGACTCGTGCTAAGAGTACTTGAATCCCTTGTTCCGGGTTTAGAGCTCCGTTCTTGACTACTCTCCTTTTGTCAATTGCTATTGCTATTAACAGCCCGGAGGAGTGGCTCTCGTAATGACTCGAATAGACTCACATTGTTGCGAATGCAATCTCGTATGTGATTAGACACTTTGGTCTGCTCACTTTTTTGTATTCTTCCTGCACGCTTTCATTGAGTGCCAGATTCTCGAATTCTCTTTGGAGCAACTCAAGGTTGTCCATCAGGTCCCTTGAAATAGTCAGGATGTAATCTATTTCAGCTCCCTCCATCTCTCGTCAGGAAATCTCCCAAAATATTATCAACATATTTAATAATAACAATATTAAAATCATAATATTGACATTCTGCTTGCCATCTTAATAGTCTAGCCTTTTCTGGTTTAGATTCAATTTTATTTTTCAAAAAGGCTTTGACGCTTGTGTTATCAATTTTAATGATAAATTTCTTCGCGAGAAGAAATAGTGGCCATTTTTTGAATGCCTTTCGAACCGCAAAGAATTCCTTTTCATTGATGTGCCACCTCTTTTCTTCGTTCTCCGAAAAGAGCCCGCTACAATATCTGCATGACACTTCTCCTTCAGGTGTGGATTTAGTTAGGACCGCTGCCCACCAATGGTCACTGGCGTCTGTGTAGAGTACCAGTTCATCCTCGTCATTTGGTATAGCTAACTTGGAGAGCTTCTTGGAAAACTCCTTTAGTTGTTTAACCATTGCTCAGTGTGATTCTTCCCATTTGAATTCAACATCTTTTTTCAACAGAGGACTGAACACCTTCCTGTATTGCGCTAGAGTGTTGATGAACATTCCAACAAAGGTGACAACTCCTAAGAAGCTCTGGAGTTGTTTCATGTCGTTGAAATCTTCAGGAAATCTTTGAACCTTTTCTACAATGTGTGGTTGTGGGATTATTCCGGACTCATCGATCTCGACACTAAGAAACTCGATCTGCCTTATTGCAATTATTATTTTCTTTTCAGAAAGCACTAATCCTTCCCATGATATACTTCTGAAAATACTTCTAGATGCGTCAAATGCTCCTTCATGTTCTTTGAGGCTATGAGGATGTCATCCACATAAACAAACATGAATGAAAAATAATCTTTGAAAAGATTATCCATCTTCCTTTGGTATTTGGGTTGCGTTTGTGTTATGCATTTATTGCGCACTCCAATTTATGATCCCCAAGTGTAGGGATGTCAATTGCAGAGACAAGTACCCCAGTTAAAAAATATCGTTCCCACTGAGACAATCTATTATTTATTTATTTTATATTACTATTCAACTAGAATTAAAGTAACCAATTTCCAAGTTTTGAATATGATTATTAACTAATGAATTGAAATGACAAATAATAAAATAAATTAAAGCAAAGAATATTCAAAGATTAAATCAAGAGAGAAATAACAACTCTAAGGTATCTGGTTTAATGCAACTGATTTGATTTTCTAGACGTCCTACTGTTCATTCATACTGCCTTAATGGATTAACATTACAAAATAACGCGTGAATAGTTTTAATCCTTCTTCCAAGATACTAATAAGGCAAATTTTATAAACCTCCGGATGGCCAATTCGACTAACATATATTCTCTGGAATTCATATTCAATCTTATTCACTTCCTACTTGACTTCTTAATTGCATTGCTCCACTAAGATAATCAAGTACCCTATTTACCAGCTCTTAGGATTAATGTGTTCACGGGCAAACTAATTTAATCCCTAACATCAAACAGTATCAAGTACAGATGCATACAAGCTAATAAAACATATCAAGTATCACGGTCAATATCAATAATATGCTATGAAAACGTTACAAATGTATGACAAAGTTTGGATAAAAACGAATAAATAAGGATTATCAACAATATAAATTCGCAAGATTAGTCTAGGTTCCCTAATCAACGACATCTAACCCTCAATCCTTAGAACTGTAAAGGGTTTTATCCCATGAGGTTACACACAATCCTCATGGCTATCAAATTTATAACAAAATCAACAAAGGGAAAATAAAGAAAAGAATACGAAACTCTAGTGTCACGTGGTTTGCATTCTTTCTCTGTCTCTCCGATTGAATTGCTCTCTCAATCGCACTAGAATCCTCCTCTGGATCAATAAGATGAATGATGAAAGATTTGATGTGAGCAGGTGGATGGATGGATGGAGCATGAATTGAATTTACGGTGTGTTTCTATGGTGAATGATAGGTCTTTTTTATGTGATCTGATCCCTTTTATACCTTAAACCAGGAAATCTTACTTGGCTGGGTTGTTTTTACAATTTGTCATGCACAGGGGATCAAAAATCCTAATTTTTAGCCAAAAATAACCTAACTTGAGTTGGGATACCCAACTTGAGTTGGCAACACGACCAATGTTATGTTGAAATGCACTCGAGTCACCCTACACGAGTCGTGTCATCAAGTCGAGCACTCATCTTTCAAGTCATGTTGCGATGCTCTGAAACTGGACTGCCTTCGGGACCTAACTCGACTCGAGTTGCAAGTCGAGTAAGGCCTTGCAACTCGAGTAATCTCTCTGGACATTTTTCGGACGTTGCTCTGCCTCCTACTTGACTCGAGTTGCAAGTCGAGTTGGACCTTGCAACTCGAGTAAGCTCTCTGGACAATTCTGGACACGTTTCGGACCCTAACTCGACTTGTGTTGCAAGTCATATTGCAATTTGAGTTGGGTCTTTTTAGCCTCGTTTCTTGCTCTTTTTCATTCCTGCTTCATTTCTTCCGTGTTTTAATCTTCAAAACTCAATAAAACCCATTAGTAGCACCATAATCATGTAAAATACATAAGCTACGCAATCCGACACGAATGTATGGCCTTATTCTAATAAAAACAAGGTATTATAAGATTAAAAAGACGTAAATTTCCACTCTCATCAACCCCCAAACTACCATATTGTTCGTCCCCGAACAACGAATTCAAAATAAGAGAGTGATGAGAGTTGAAATTCTACAGCAAATAAGGGATCACACACATCTAAACCAAGATAATATATTCGAATGCCAAAATATTATCGATTGAAACACGCACATCAAATTAGTCACTTCCCATTTCAAAATGCTTATCATCCACTCTCACAGATAGTGTTTACACTCGTCGCTCAAGTGTGAGATATACACTTTCAAGGCTAAAATAATGCACTCAAATCAATTCACATGCACGCGTAACCATAAGCTTGACAATTATCTAAACTCTCCACTAATTTGAAAGACTTAACGATGGGATCACAAAGGACTTGCTTAAGGTTGTAACGTTGGCTCTTTGGGAAAGGATAGAAAAATATAGGATAAATGACTCATTCACTAGTAGAGAATCAATAGTAGAGATACATTCTCAACACATTTTCTTGACAAATCAATCTCACTTTTTTTTTTCTCTTTCAATTTCTTTTCATCAATTCAATCCTCCCTTTACTTTCAAGCGTCAACGTCCTCTTTTCATTTCTTCCTTTTATTTTTTCAATTAGGGTACCAGTTTCAGGTACTACCCTATAACTGGGGCACCAGTTTCAGGCACTACCCCCTTTTTACAAGTGTTTAGCCATCCTTAATCTTCAATCACAATAACCAACAATTATCTTTCCAATTTCCTTAGCATAACAAACCAATTTATCTCCTTTATTTCTCTACTTAAAAGGCTTTTAAAGTATTAAATTGGCTATCTTCATAGGTTTCCAACGAAAAAGGCTTAATGGCTCAAACGGGAAACTATGGATAAAATTTCAAGGTAGGATAAATATTTGGCTCGTGACTCAATAAAGAACCAAATGGCCTAAGATCATTTCCCATCATCTAATCAATCATCTAGCCTCAAGTATATTAAAATTCAAGTTCTAGAATACATGCATGTGAACGATACTCTCAAGAATAAAACCAATCATGTGTAATTCCATGATCCTTAGAAGCTCATATCTCATATGGGTATTTTAGAATAATGAGCACTCCTACATAGGTTAGTGAACCAAATTTAATAAATGCAACAATTTTAAAGTATTCCAACATCTAAGTACATATCTAGTTTGGTTATCACAGTAATATCACAACACCACATTAATACTCAAATCAATCAATCACAAATTCAATTCAATCAAGTGCTTAGAAAGAACCAACAATCATCCTCAAGAATCCAAAAATAAACCAAGTTGATACTAGGATTAACACGCAACAAACACAAATAAACGACACACACCTGCACAATCACAAAAAAATTGACCTCTCAATATAATTAAATTAATAAAAAATATCGAAAAATCACAAAAAATTAATCATTCAAGCACACAACACAATGACATAATTATATTTTGGTGCTGCGAGACACAAGTATATACGTATCCCCCCAAACTTAGATAAACAAAGTGAGGGAATAAGTTTGAAAAGAAGTATACACTGTAGTCGAGCAAACACTTAATAAAATCCTTACATTGACACAGACTCAATAAAGCAATTAAAACGGGAGGTTCGGCCCCTAATAGGTGCTCAATTTTAGCGTCGTAGAGTCACAACAGATACCTATTGCTGACTACTCAATCGGAGTACAGTCCTCTCGCATTCATTCCTTCAAGTACTTCATTCTTCTATCATTGGCAACTACAACCACCTCCCCTCTCTTCGCCACCAATACAGGATCCTCCTTGTCAAAACACGGACTGCACAAGTTAGAATTCTCAACTTCCATATAAAAAGAAAAATTTGGAAGTAAGTCAGGAGGCTTCAAATATGGATCATCCATATTTCCTACAATCAAAACATTATCAAACATAACATCAGAGTTAGTAATAGGAAAAATGAGAGATCTGTTTGTTCTGTCGATCTTCTTTACTACTGCATCTCTCTTCTCCTCATAATCAACCTTCTCGGCCGCAGGTCTCCTTCTCTCTTCATGAATACCCTTCTTATTATGATTCATGTCAGCTGTGGCCCTCCTTAACTGTGCATCCCTGGCATCCCCTAATGCAAGTAACTTCTCAAGGTATTCAATACTTGCATCATTGGACAAACTCTCAAACTCAGCATCAGACAAGGCAAAGTTCTCATCATGCTCTGTGTCCACTATATCCACAGATTTGCATTGCTGCTGATTTTCCACTGCATCTCCTTATTCAACAAGAAAACCACTTCCTTTTCATTGGCTCTAAGCTTTAACTTCCCATTGAATACATCTGTCTGAGCTCTTCTAGTAGCAAGAAATGGACGCCCTAAGATAAGAGGCACACCATCCTTTTCATCCTCCATGTCTAGTACTAGGAAATCCACTGGAAAAATCAAATCAGACACCTTCACCAGCACATCTTCCACAACTCCCTCAGGGTATGTCAGTGATTTATCCGCTAATTGTAAAGCCATAGATGAGGGTTTCAACTCCCCCAAACCAAGCTTCTTGTACACTGATAAAGACATCAAGCTTATGCTGGCTCCTAGATCACACAAAGCTCTTCTAGGTGGTCCTCTTCCTATCTCACAAGGAATGATGAAACTGCCTGGATCCTTCAATTTTCTGGTAACTTCTTCTGAATTATAGAACTGCAATTCTCAGTCAGGCTCACCATCTCCACACTGTTTAGCTTCCTTTTTCTAGAGATTATTTCCTTGATGAACCTTGCGTAGTATGACATCTGATCCAAGGCCTCTGAAAAGGGAATGTGACTTGAACATCCCTCATAACCTCAGCAAACTTCCTGAATTTTTCATCCAAACTCTTCGACAACTTTTTTTGAGGAAACGGAAGTGGTACCCTTGTTTTTGGAAGCCCCAAACTGTCTCTCTCGAATACCTCTTCTGCTTTCCTCAGTCTCTTAGCTCGTTGCCACTTTTTATCAGCTATTGCTTTCTGATTGATTCACTATGGACTTTGGAAACTCAGGGAACCCCAAAGATGAGCTTGTTTTGATCTGGGGTTGTACCACATCCTTTTGTTCTGCTTGATCGCCCCCCAATCCCGACTCGACTTGAACAGGAGCCGAGCTAGTGGCTATACATTGCTCTTCTTCTTTTCTCATTCCTGTCATGTCTTGAATCAGCTCTGCACCTTTACACTGCGTCATGGACCTCAAAGTAATTGCATTTGCACTCTCTTTTGGGTTGACTTCCGTATCTGAAGGAAATTTTCCCTTCATTATCTGTTGCTGCTGCTGATTAACCATAGTAGAGATATGACTTATAGAGTATGTGAGAATCTACAACTGTTTATTCATTTTCTCATTCTGTTTTGTCATGTTGGAGTCCATTAGCACTATACAATTATTAATCTTGTTGATGGCAGCGTCATTCTTCTGCATATACTTCGCCAACATATCATCCACGCTTGGCTTCCCTTCTTTAGTCTTTGTTCCATGATTAAAGTTTGGAGGGTACTGAACTGCATTGTTGGGATTAAAGTAGGCAAAAAATTCTCATGCCTTTACTGATTCTGCCAACCTTCTTGGTTACTAGGGTCTGCTTGATTGCTGGGACCTCCCCCTTGGTTATTCCGTTGGTTAGAATTACCTTGAGGTGCCCTTGAACCCTGGAAACTCTGTCCCATAGCCCAATTTACGTCCTCAACTCCTTGAACATTCATCACAACATCATCAGTTGCAGACCCTTGGTTGCCTCCTCCAATATTTCCTGATATAAAGTGACCAGGTGTTTGTTCATTTGATCCAATTGGGAGACAACCTTGTAATTCTTATCAGCTTCAGAGAACTTCTGCTCTACCTGTACAACTTTGCCAAGGATGTACGATCCATGTACTCTCTCCGAAGGCCAATCTCTAGAGTTTATAGAGATATCATCGAATAATTTTTCAATAGCATTCGATGTCTTGCCAAAGATCGTTCCTCCAGCGAATGCATCAACCAACACTCTTGTTTATTATCAAGGCTATTATAGAAGACACTGATGAGTTGAGACTTTTTGAATCCACGCTGTGGGCATCTTCTCAACAGGTCAGTAAATCTCTCCCAAGCTTCTCGAAATGACTCATTTCTTCTTTGCTTGAACTGATTGATTTCTTGCTTTAGTGCAAGAATCTTTCCTGGTGGCATAAAACGATCAACAAAAAGTAGCTGCAACTCAGTCCAATTGGAGCAACTGTCTCCTGCCAACTTGTTGTATCACTCCCTCACCTTGTCAGCTAAAGAAATCTAGAAAAGCCTCATCTTCCATCTGTCATTTGTAGTGTTAGCGGCCTTAACTGTATCCATATAGCTGTTGAAGCACTTCAAATGCCCATAAGGTTTATAGAAAACACCTCCGACGAAAGGATTTTTCTCCACCATACGTATCAGGGCTGTCCTAATTTCGTTCACCTCATCAGCTTGCACGGCCCCAACTACGCCTGATTCTCCAAGGTTGGTCGGCTTGAATGTCTCCCGGATGATAATGTCATCCTCATTTGCGACTCTTTCTCCCATAACTGTTGTTTCTACTTCTGTCTCTAACTTCTGATTCAGCCTCTTATGGGATAGTCTGATCCTCAATCTATTCTTTATCCTCCTCTATGACTGCTTTAGGCTCAGATATATCCACTTTCTTCTTCAGAACTGGTGCCTTAGCAAATTTGAAGGTGCTTTGAAATTCTTTGTTGCTCCTCTTCTCTTTCTTGCAGATGTTTCAACCTCCGGATCAAATTCAAGATTTTGAGTTCCCTTCTTTGACCTGGTGTTCATGCAACTTCAAGAAAATTCAAGGTATAGACAATTAAATCTCAAAGCAAATATCCTAATTAAATAAGTAACAAAACCAAATAAATAATTTACTGTCCCCAGCAGCACGGTGCCATAAACTTGTTAGGCATTTATTACACACTCCAATTTACGATCCCCAAGTGTAGGGATGCCAATTGCAGAGGCAAGTACCCTAGTTAAAAAATATCGTTCCCACTGAGACATTCTATTATTTATTTATTTTATATTACTATTCAACTAGAATTAAAGTAACCAATTTCTAAGTTTTGAATATGATTATTAACTGAAGAATTGAAATGACGAATAACAAAATAAATTAAAGCAATAAATATTCAAGATTAAATCAAGAGAGAAATAACAACTCTAAGGTATCATGTTTAATGCCATTCATTTGGTTTCCTAGATGTCCTACTGTTCATTCATACTGCCTTAATAGATTAATATTACAAAATAACGCTTGAATGATTTTAATCCTCCTTCCTAGATACTAATAAGACGAATTTTATAAACCTCTGGATGGCTAATTCGACTAACATATATTCTCTGAAATTCATATTCAATCTTATTCACTTCCTACTTGACTTCTTAATTGCATTATTCCACTAAGATAATCAAGTACCCTATTTACCACCTCTTAGGATTAATGTGTTTACAGGAAAACTACTTTAATCCCTAGCAATCAAACAGTATCAAGTACAGATGCACACCAGCTAACAAAACATATCAAGCATCATGGGCAATATCAATAATATGCTATGAAGATGCTATAAACGTATGACAAAGTTTGGATAAAAATGAATAAATAAGGATTATCAACAGTATAAATTCACAAGAGTAGTCTAGGTTCCCAAATCAACTACATCTAACCCTCAATCCTTAGAATTGTAAAGGGTTTTAGCCAATGAGGTTACACACAATCCTCATGGCTATCAAATCCATAACAAAATCAACAAAGGAAAAATAAAGAAGAGAATACGAAACCCTAGTATCACGTGGTTTGCGTTCTTTCTCCATCTCTCCGATTAGATTGCTCTCTCAATCACACTAGAATCCTCCTCTAGACCGATGGGATGGATGATGAAAGATTTGATGTGAGTGGTGGATGGATGGATGGAGCGTGAATTGAATTCACGGTGTGTTTTTGTGGTGAATGATCGATTTTTTTCTATGTGATCTGATCCCTTTTATACTTAATCCACATAATCTGACTTGGCTGGGCTGTTGTTTTTACACGTTGTCACGCACAAGGGATCAAAACTCCTGATTTTTAGCCAAAAATAACCCAACTCGAGTTGGGGTACCCGACTCGAGTTGGCAACATGATCAGTGTTACATTGAAATGCACCTCGAGTCACTCTACACGATTCGTGTCATCAAGTTGAGCACTCGTCTGTCAAGTGGTGTTGCGATGCTCTGAAACTGGACTTCCTTCGGGACCCAACTCGACTCGAGTTGCAAGTCGAGTAAGGCCTTGCAACTCGAGTAAGCTCTCTGGACATTGTTCGGACACTGCTCTGCCCCTACTCGACTCAAGTTGCAAGTCTAGTTTGACCTTGCAACTCGAGTAGGCTCTCTGGACGATTCTGGACACGTTTCGTACCCCAACTCGACTTGTGTTGTAAATCATGTTGCAACTCGAGTTGCATGTTACAACTCGAGTTGGGTCTTTTCAGCCCTGTTTCTTGCTCATTTTTGTTCCTGCTTCATTTCAACCTTGTTTTAACCTTCAAAACTCAATAAAACCTATTAGTAGCACCATAATCACTTAAAATACATAAGCTACGCAATTCGAAATGAATGTATGGCCTTATTCTAATAAAAAAAGGTATTATGAGATCAAAAAGACATAAATTTCCACTCTCATTAGTTTGTCGGGCCCATAGGCATGACATTCCAGATATAATGGCCTTGTGGGGTGGAGAAGTCAGTGAACTTCTTACTCTCTTCTTCCATCATAATCTGGTAGTATCCAGATTTGCAATCGAACTTTGAGAATACCTTGGCATTCTTGATACAGTTGATCAAGTGCTCCCTACTTGGTATGTAGTATCCATCGAACTCCAAGATGTTGTTGATCCCTTTGTAGTTGATCACAAGTCTCGGCTTTCCCCGCTTGACTTCTCCATGATTTCGAACCTGAAATCCTGGACTGCTGTATGAAGATACTCCTGGTGATATCAACTTAAGGTCCAGATGTTCCTTATGTATTAGCTGATATCCTCTCGATCCTCTTGGTTCATCAGGATAGACTTGAATCTCACAAACTCATGCTCCTTTCCTTCTTTTACTTTGACTTAAGCTTTGAGCTCATTTTTATCCCACCAGACTAGAGGATCCTCATTGAAGTTCCTCTGTATCTTCTTTTTGACGTCCTCCAATGATGTTTGTTCTTCGATTGTAACATCTTTCTGTAGGATTTCTCCCAAACTTGCTTTGAGAAGGTGAATTGTATTTTCCTTTAGGTTTTCCATCTTCTATCCTCATTTGGTCTCAGTTCTCATTTGAAGGACTTATTCGCCATATTTCTTTCGATCATTCTGTTGGCAATTGGATAATTTTGGTTAACGTGATCTGATAAAAAAATAGGTAAACAATCAGCGGAAGCAAAAAATAATTTACCTGACTTCTGGGTTGGAGTAGAGGATGAAGATCTGTGAAGAACACCTCTGATCTTCTACAGTATGACCCAAAGTCAACTCTCTGGTGTTGTGTGGTCAACAATCCCCAGAGACTTCTCAATCTGTTCCTTTTCTATTTTCTACGTAAGTGGCGCAGACTTAGGTTATTAGGAACTGAGATAACTTATATAGTTGGGCTACTGCAGGGACTAGGAGGAGAAATTGGGTTGGGTCTCAATTAGATTTAATTAATCAAGCTTAGCCCAAAGCTTTTAATTAAATCCAATAATAATAATATAGTCCACTAAAATATTATTACTGCACTACCCATCCAATCCCAAAATTATGTTCTGGGCTCCTTCTTATTATTAGCCCGATAGTCTCTCCATGTTTAAGATATACAATTCCCATTAATTAATTAAGTTACTGACAACTCAAATTAATTAATATCTCTTCCGAGAGTAGTACCACTCAATCTTATTATCATGTCGGAAATTAATCCACTTGCAAGATTTACATGATAAACTTTATGAGCTCCTCAAGGGGACATCATCAACCTATGACGGACATGGATTCCTTCTACAATCAACAGCACACCATAGAGACAACATTATTTTCCAACTTACCGAGTTTGTCAATTTAATTCATTTAAATCTCACACATTGATAAATCAAAGAAATATATACTGCCTTACGTGTCGAGGTTATTGTGTAGGGATTAAGAGCACGAACATCCATAATAACAGAGATCAAGTTCTTCTATATAGACAGTACAAGTCGAACGATCTCAGGCGGTCCTACTCAATACACAAAGTAGTGTACTAATGTGGTTCTATGGTCAAGACAAACTAATACCAAACCACACTACAACCATACCGATAGATAGTCCCCGTCTATCTTGGTTGTGAGCATCTGTTTATACTTTATAAGGAAACCGATAATATGATCTTCTGCGTGTTGTCGCACAACATATTATCTATAATATAAAGTAAATGGACTTTTGCACAAACATATAATAAACAATTTATAATATGCAAAAACGTTTGATCATATGATTCTCATTTCAAATAAAATCGTTAAAAACATTGTTCAATACAAAAGCAAGGCTTTTAGTATACAAATCTAACAATCTCCCACTTATACTAAAAGACTACGCTGCCTTATCCGCTGACACGCATCTAATCTCCATTCCTTCTACATGCCCATCGAACGCTTTCGCTGGAAGGCTTTTAGTAAAAGGATCAACAAGATTATCCTCAGATGCAATCTTAGCGACAATGACTTTCCCTCTTTTAACGATGTCTCGTATCAGGTGGTACTTGCGCTCAATGTGTTTACTCACCTTATGGGCTCGTGGTTCCTTCGAGTTTGCTACTGCACCACTGTTATCACAATAAATTGTGATCGCTTTGGGCAAACCAGGAATCACATCCAAGTCCATTAAGAAGTTCCTAAGCCATACTGCTTCTTTAGCTGCCTCAGAGGCTGCTACATATTCAGCTTCCATGGTGGAGTCAACAACGTATTTCTGCTTTACACTCCTCCATATTATGGCTCCTCCTCCAAGAGTATACACATAACCCGAGGTGAATTTACTAGCATCTCTATCTGACTGGAAATCCGAATCAGTATAACCCAAAGGTAACAAAGTATCTGCCCTGTAAACCAACACATAATCCCTAGTCATTCGCATGTACTTCAAAATATGCTTTACCGCAGTCCAATGCCTCTGTCCTGGATTACTTTGATACTTACTGACCATGCCCACGACATAACAGATATCCAGTCTCGTACATAGCATAGCATACATAAGGCTTCCTACTGCCGAAGCATAAGGGACCAGCTTCATTGCCTCTATTTCTTGTTATGTTTTAGGACACATCTCCTTAGATAGAATTATTCCATGTCTGAAAGGTAGAAAACCTTTCTTGGAATCTTGCATGCTAAAACGAGTCAGGATTGTATCAATATACGAAACTTGAGATAAACATAACATTCTTTTCTTGCGATCCCTTATTAATTTGATCCCAAGAATGTGTCCAGCTTCTCCTAAGTCCTTCATCTCAAACTGCTTGGACAGCCATACCCTTACGCCCGACAATACTTTTACATTATTTCCAATGAGCAGAATATTATCCACGTATAGTACAAAAAATACCACTACGTTTTCGTCACACTTTTTGTACACACATGATTCATCCGGACATTAAATAAATCCATATGACTGGATTACTTCATCAAACCGGATATTCCATGATCTTGAAGCTTGTTTCAATCCATAAATGGACCTTTTAAGCTTGCACACAAGATGTTCTTCGCCCTTTGTAATAAATCCTTATGGTTGCTTCATATAGATGTTTTCCTCAAGACTTCCATTAAGGAAAGCTGTCTTGACATCCATTTGTCATACCTTATAATCCATATCAGCAGCAATAGACAAAAGAATTCAGATTGACTTAAGCATGGCCACAGGCGAGAAGGTTTCCTCATAATCGATTCATTCTTTCTGAGTTTATCCTTTAGCCACAAGCCTTGCTTTAAAGGTTTCCACCTTACCGTCAGATCCTCTTTTTCTCTTATAGATCCACTTGCATCCAATAGCTTTTACACCATTGGGTGGTTCTACAAGCTCCTAGACTTGATTAGAATACATGGATTCTATCTCAGATTTCATTGCGTTTTGCCATAATTGAGCATCTTTATCTTGCAGTGCCTCGTTGTAATTCCATGGGTCAATTTCATGTTCACCCGGGACCAAGTCGGATGACTCTCCCAATCCCATGAATCTATCCGGTTGTCTGACAACCCTCCCACTACGACGAGGCTCCGCAGGCAATTGTGTATCAGGTGTAACACGCTGTGCAGTGTCCTGCGGTATATCTTCTTGTACAATTGGTATTATATTTGGTGTTTCCCCCCTAACTTTCTCTAGAACAATTTTACTCATGGGTTTGTGATCCATTATATAATCCTCTTCCAAAAATCTAGCGTTCGTGCTCACGATCACCTTTTGGTCCTTGGGATTATAAAATAAGCCACCCTTCGTTCCTCTAGGATACCCTATAAACAGACAAACATCAGTACATGATTCTAACTTGTCAGCATCTGCCTTTAACACGTGTGCCGGAGTATCCCAAATTCGAACATGTTTCAGACTAGGCTTGCGCCCGGTCCACAGTTCTGTGGGTGTGGAGGCTACCGATTTAGAAGGTACTAAGTTTAGAATGTAAGCCGCTGTTTCTAAGGTGTGTCCTCAAAATGAATTTGGTAATTCCGAATAACTCATCATTGATCTTACCATTTCCATAAGAGTCTTATTCCTTCTTTCCGCTACACCATTCTGCTAGGGTGTGCCCGATGCAAACAATTGGGATTCAATCCCATTTTCCGATAAATAATTCTTAAACTCTCCCAAGAGGTATTCACCACCACGATCAGATCGTAGTGTTTTGATATATTTACCAAGTTGCTTTTCCACATCAGCCTTGTATTCTTTGAATTTATCAAAGCATTTAGACTTGCGGTGCATCAAATAAATATATCCGTATCTTGAATAATCATCAATGAAAGTGACGAAATATTCAAAATCCCTCTTGCCTGGACAGACATAGGACCACATAAATCAGAATGAACCAATTTCAACAAATCTTTAGCTCTATACCCCTTTGCCTTAAAAGGCCTTTTAGTCATTTTTCCTTCCAAGTAGGATTCACAAGTTGGATAATTTTTCACTACTAATGAACTCAGAGGTCCATCAGCTATCAACCTTTGAATCCTACTTAAGTTAATGTGACCCAGTCTTAGATGCCAAAGATATGTTTGGTTCATTTTAGAAGGTTCCTTTCTATTATTAGTAGATGTATCATTCGTTTCAATTTGTTGCATTGTGGGAGAAATTGGATTAAGAGTATACAAATTATATATCATTGTACCATCACAGATAATAATTATATCATTCCTTATAATAACCTTGTCATCAAAAGAAACAGAATATCCATCCATAAACAATTTAGAAACTGAAATTAAATTCTTTCTAAAATGCGGTACATAAAGACAATTCCTCAAAACAAAAGTTTTACTCTTATTGAAAAATAAATAAACATCTCTCACTGCTGCTCTTGTAGCATTCCCCATGAGTATGGTAATCTCTCCATCACTGAGCTGTCGGGTTTGGTGGAACCCCTGCAAAGAATTGCAGACATGGTCAGTGGCTCCCGTATCTACACACCAAGTATCAGCAGATACAGCCGCTAAACACGATTCAACAACTAGTATATAAGACTTACCATTCCTGTTCCCCTTCAGAAGAGGGCAGTCTGCCTTGTAGTGTCCCGGCTGCTTGCATTTGAAGCACTTGCCTTTAGGCTTTTTGACCGTACCAGTCTTCGCTTTCACTTGGTTCACTGGTGCTGAATTTCCTTGCTTCTTTTTCTTCCTACCGCCCTTCGGCCTAGGATTAACAGCATTTTCAGCAATATGAACCTGAGGAAGTCTACAAAACAGTTCTTCCGCCGCCACAAGTTCTGTTAGAAGTTCCGCCAACGTGTACATATGTTTGTTCATACCATAGTTCAGGCGGAACTGCTCAAAACTCCTAGGCAAGCTTTGGAGTATGATATCGACCTGGGTTTCCCTATCGATTTCAGCTCCAAGAACTTCCAACTCATTGAGTTGGCCCATCATCCTAAGGATATGTTCCTTTACGAGAGTGCCCTCAACCATTTTGGTGTTCATAAAGACCAACATGCCCTTCGACCTAGCAGGACGACTCTGATGTTCGAAGAGTTCCTTAAGATTATGCATCATATCATAGGCGGTCTCCATGGCTTGATGCTGAGTCTGAAGCACATTTGACAAAGATGCCAAAATTTAGCATTTAGCCATCCTATCAGCCTTGACCCACCTATTATAAGCATTTCTTTGCTCTTCGGTAGAGGCATCAGTAGGTGCCGGAGGACATTCCTCAGAAAGTACAAAGATATAATCTTCAGCAGTTAATACAATGTCCATGTTTTGCTTCCAGTCAACATAGTTAATGCCAGAAAGTTTATGCTCTTTAAGTATAAGAGAAAGTGAGTTGAGTGCCATATTAAAATCCTGAGAATCATAAATAATTAAACAGATCAAACACTTCGAATTCATCAATTATATTGAATCCCTCAAAACAATATAAAATAAAATTCACCAACATCTCAAGCACCGTGAATTTGCATGCCACGATAGTGTGGAAGTATACAAACCCTAACATTTAAAAGAGAAGGTTTTACCCAATAATCTCATTTGTCAACCTATCTTTATGACAAAATAATTAATAGTCGGTTTTCTTTAGCCATGCAAATAACAGCAGTGACTCCGATGAGGAGAATACTAATTATTTGCATCTAAGTGTACACCATTATTTGACCCCAAGTCCATTGCGCAATCTTATATGCCTTACAGATAGAGAAGTACACACGCACTTGGATAATTTCCTACAGTCATCTTAAAGAAGTTTGAACCAGTGATCCATGAATAAACTCATCCGATGGGGAGGAAGACTCTAATGCCAACGCGCATGCTTACTCACATCACTTACAAACCAATAATGGAGGCCATGGGAATTTATTTACCAATCCCCTCTCCCACTTAGTTATTTAAACACCGAGGGTTTTTATTTAACATGCATATTATATTTCATAATAAAATATACATCCTAGCATGCTTCTATTTAAAGTAATTTAAAATTAATAAATCACATAGAACATGCTTATCACATATATAACAATTAATTGTCAAATTAAAACAATTAAATCAATTATATATAACAATGATTAAGGCTAAAAAAATCAAGCAAATGGGCCTATTAAGGCAGCCAAATAAAAATGAGAAATATGAGCCCACCAAGCCCACAAGCATAAAATGAGCAGCACATAATTAAATAAATGAAGCCCATAATTTAATCAAGCCCAGCAGCCCATATCCAAAAAAATAGCCCATAAAGCCCAACAAGTCTGCCCTAATAAACAGCTGCCTGCTGCCACCGCACTCCAGTTATGACCAGCGCTTCCAGGCGCCACTGCTGCCGGCGGCCATGCCACAGCCCACCGAAAATGTGTCGTCAGGCTACCTTCCGCGCTCATTATCTCCAGCCTGCATCATGCCATCAGTCCTAATCGATTGTGCAAGAGACACGACGAGGGCACCGAATAACTCCACCAGTAGCAGTGCAGACCACCAGAACCTATCGCATCTCCATCTGCCTCAAAACCCGATCGACTGAAGCATAGCTGAGTCATCTGGAATGATCAGGGATTCGATCGGAAGTAGTCTGCTTGCACGTCGTTCAACCCGCTTGGAAACAACACGCCGTGCACCCATCCAGTGCGCCCGACAGCGACCGCAGCCAACCTCCGTGCAGTCGTGAGTCTCTGACTTCCATCCAACATCATGGGCTGGAGCTGCCGCAACAGCCATCGTCGATGATGATAACTTTCAGATGCCAACACCAACCACGCCGTCGGACAGGTCAGTGGTAGCTTTATGAGTCGAACGCCTTGCGCCGGCTACGTCCTTCTATTCTATCACCGTCGACTCCAACTGCCGGCTGCACCGAACTCTGCCTTCATGCTGCAGCCTTCGACAACCATCAGTCGTCGCCAAGGCTGCCCATCGCTGGCCATGGAGTTGACTCGCCTGGAACTCACCGATGACTCACATTGAGACTCTTTGTTAATGTTCGACGACACCCAGAACCTTATCGATCTTCACAGCAATTTGCTACCAGTCGATGCCGTTCTGTCATCGAACATCAGCAATCTCCATGTCGAACAAGGCCCGGTGTACAGCGCCTCTGTCGTTCATCGTGACAGCCCACGAGACAAGGTTTCCCTATCCAGCGCTGCCTTTCACCAGCCCTTACTACATCACCATGTTTAAACTACCTTTCTCGCTAACACTATCATCTTACAGCGTGTGTGTGATGTCTAGGGAGTTTAATCAACAGTGATCATATATTGCAGATAATACATGTAGGGTTTTAATGGATAAATTAAAATTATACAAACCCTAAAAACATGCTTTCTATCATGTGATAAATAAATCACGAGAAGCACAAAAACATGCAATTACATCCAGATCATATCACATAATAATATAATCATATAATCACAAACCTTACGGTTCACATTTCACCACGAAACCAACGCTTTGATACCAATTGTTGGCAATTGGATCGTTTTAATTAACGTGATCCGATAAAAAAAACAGGTAAACAATTAGCGGAAGCAAAAAATAATTTACTTGACTTCTGGGTTGGAGTAGAGGATGAAGATATGTGAAGAACACCTCTGATCTTCTACAGTATGACCCAAAGTCAACTCTCTCTGGTGTTGTGTAGTCAATAATCCCTAGAGACTTCTCAATCTGTTCATTTTCTGTTTTCTACGTAAGTGGCGCAGACTTAGGTTATTAGGAACTGAGATAACTTATATAGTTGAGCTACTGCAGGGACCAGGAGGAGAAATTGGGTTGGACCTCAATTATATTTAATTAACCAAGCTTAGCCCAAAGTTTTTAATTAAATCCAATAATAATAATATAGTCCACTAAAATATTATAATTGCACTACCCATCCAATCCCAAAATTATGTTCTGGGCTCCTTCTTATTATGAGCCCGATAGTCTCCCCATGTTTAAGATATACAATGCCCATTAATTAATTAAGTTACTGACAACTCAAATTAATTAATATCTCTTCCGAGAGTAGTACCACTCAACCTCATTATCATGTCGAAAATTAATCCACTTGCAAGATTTACATGATAAACTTTATAAGCTTCTCAAGGGGACATCATCAACCTATGACGGACATGAATTCATTCTACAATCAACAGCACACCATAGAGACAACATTATTTTCCAACTCACCGAGTTTGTCGATTTAGTTCATTTAAATCTCACCCATTGATGAATCAAAAAAATATATACTGCCTTACGTGTCGAGGTTATTGTTTAGGGATTAAGAGCACGAACATCCATAATAACAGAGATCAACATTACGTGTCGAGGTTATTGTTTGTCGATTTAGTTCATTTAGTTGTAGTGGTGTTAATGGATGTTAGTTATCTAGATTATCTGTTACTCAACTTGGGTGTTTTCCAATCATTGGAAATAATGAGCAATTGTTGTGTTTTACTGTTTCTTTATTGTGTTTCGCTATTTATTGATGAAGCATGTTAGTAACAGCATATGCATATACCTAATACTTGTAGTAGTTTGTGTTGATATTTGAAACTTATTGTAATTTCACATGTGACTTCTGGTGTGTAGGAACTTCAGGATAGAGTGGCAAGAGCCAAGGATAGGAATGATGAGATGATCAAGATTCGGAAAGAAATCATCGACTTCCATGGGGAGAGGGTTTTGTTGGAGAATTATAGTACTCTTAACTCTACTGGTAAAATGTTGCACCTTTCTTTAATCTTTTATGACAACTATCCCTGTTCTGTCTTCTGTACTCAATTGTAGTTGCTTATCGTCCAATTATGGGGTTAGATATATTTTTAATTGATTATCTATGATATTGTGATGACAGCCAGACACAGAATGAACTTACTATTTTCCAATTTCACTGAATAGGGCTTGTTAAGATTTTGAAGAAATATGACAAAAGAATGGGGGCTCTTCTTCGCCTGCCATTCATTCAGAAGGTTCTTCTGCAGCCTTTTTTCACCACAGACTTGCTTTACAAGCTTGTGAAAGAATGTGAGGGCATGCTCGACGGTATGTTCCCTGTTATGCATCCCCATATGAGGCAATGGATGGAAACGAATCATCCAAAAGCACATCACTGGGAGAGGTTCTCATAAAATGATCTAAGGCTTGCAGAGATAAAATACAAGAAGAGCCTGAAAATGAAGAGCATTTTAGTTGCATTGCGCGTTCTAAAGGAAATATGTGGCGGAAGCTCGACAGTCAGCACCTTGTATAACGATTAGTTTTTGCTATGGTATATGATCAATATATAACTTGTTGAATTATTACAGTGAGATAGTGTTTTTTTATATGAAGAAATATCATATTTTTTGTCCTTCATTTACACTTTGCTAACTTGTATTATGGTATGCATTAAATGGCTACTTTTTGGTATGATTTATGATCAATATATAACTTGTTGAATGTGTACATTGAGACAGTTTTATGGTTTGTATGTGAAGGAAATATTGTACTTTTTTTGTTCTTCATTTACTTGTATATAAATTTTAATTAATGTGATTGATTACTACAAAGGGTATATTATTAATTAGTAAAGAGCATATTGTTGTATTATAAATGGTATATTATTGATGAGTAAAGGGTATATTGTGCTCACGTAAAGGTATGAAGTTTAGAGTGTTTAAAAATTATAGTGTTAAAATATTATGACATGGTGCAAAGGGTATACTATTGATGTGTAAAATGTATCCTACAGTCATGTAAAGGGTCATTTAAAGGGTATGTTATGATCATGTAAATTGCATATAGTTGCAGAGGGTATTTTTGTTGAAAAGTAAAGAGTATTTTGTTGGTGAGTAAAAGGTACATTTTGGTTGTGTAAAGGGTATATAGTTTATGGTAAAAGGTACATTTGTCCCAATAAATCAATGAGTGAAAGTTCATGTTGATTCCGAAAATGAAAGATAAATTTTATATAATCTCACCTAAGAAAATAGGTAATAATATGCTAAGACTAATTGAATAATATTAATTGTGATAGATTAGTATTATAATGTGTCGAATTCCACAGCAAAATCATTATATAATACACATACATCTATAATCTATTTTGTGACTTCATTACAACACGGTTGCAATGCATGATCATTCTTGATTTCTTTTTCTCTCTCAAATTAAAAAGAAAAGTATAAAAAGACACTACATGAAGAATGATTTCAACTTCACAAAGAAAAAAAACACACAGAGATAATATGTAGAGGGTCCTACAAATTAAAGAAATTCCATATAATGATTTTACAAAAAAAAAAGAAAAAAACGAAAAGCTGAATTTTAGTGTCCCTTTAATCATTGTCACAGGCAAAGGTATATTGTTGATGAATAAAGAGTATATTCTTTCCATGTAAAGGGTATATTATGGTCATGTAAACTTATGGAATTGCAAAGGATTATTGTTAATGAGTAAAAGGTATATTGTGGTCATGTAAAAGGTGTGAAGTTTAGAGTGTTTTAAATATATGTTGTTTAAATATTATGACATGGTGCAAAGGGTATATTGTGTTATGTAAATTGTATGAAATTGCAAAGGGTATAATGTTAATAAGTAAAGAGTATATTGTGGTCATGTAAAGAGTACGAAGTTTAGATTGTTTCAAATTTATGTTGTTAAATATAATATGGCATGGTATAAAGGGTATATTATTGATGTATAAAGTGTATATTATAGTCATGTAAAAGGTATAGTGTGGCAATGTAAATTGTATGGAGTTGCAGAGGGTATTTTGTTGATAAATAAGTAAAGGGTATTTTTTTATGAGTAAAGGGCGCATTGCGATTATGTAAAGGATATAAAGTTTATGTTGAGTATTATGGTGAGTTTAAACGACACGTTCTCCTTTGATCTAACACTAAAAACGCCTTCTTCATGAATAGAAGCAGTACCAGAATGCCAAGCTTCTGAAAAATCCTCATCTGCTTGAGTCCCCATCCAAACCACCACCATCACCTCTCCCTTTCAGCTTGTTCTCGCCCTTGTGGTCCTCCAGTCTACATCGAGTGGCCAATGGACTGTTCAGGGGAACGCGCGTGGTACCTCGTTCGTATCAAACACCACCCTCCCGAGGTAATCATCTTTTTCTGAGAATACAAACACTTGGTTCGGCCACATGAGATTCATCTTTTTCTAAGATCGTTGCGTCTTGCCTTGTAGTTCCCCAGCTTCACCTCCTCGTACGGATCTCGATTGGAATTTCGATGATGGTATGAAATCTTGATTCTCGATGATGATCGAATTTTCGCTCTTAAAATCTAAATCGTCAATGATGAAACTGGAATCCAGTATATGAATTGTGAAAAAACGTATGAAATTGAAAGGATAAGGTTATGAAATCTCAGTTTGCTTTCTCTCCATAATTCAGTCTATGAAAGCTTCAAGGACGAGGTTAACTCCAGAATTCAATTAGTGAAAGCTAGAATTCAATTTATGAAAACTGAAATTCAGATTATCCATTTGCAGAATCACACGCTGGTGAAAGAGAAGGATCGCACGCAGAGTGAGAGAAAATCACACACAGTGAAGGAGAAAAAAAGTGTGCTGTTGAAAAAAATGGATTTTGGATTTTTTTTAAAGTTATATGCGACCTGTTTAACAAATGGATTGGGCTTGGGCACACGGATCTAAATCCGTGTGTCCGGACACACAAGAGCCTAACTCATTTCTTAAAATTTAAATCAACTTGTAATTTCATTCCGTGATGTACAAATTTAAATATATTTTATAAAATATTAATTTAGATATGAGTATATATATATATATATATATATATATATATATATATATATATATATATATATATATATATATATATATATATATAAAGGATTGAGGTGCTATTTTCAATTTAAATTTTATGTTATTTATTTTTGTTAATTTTTTTTTGAAAATATATTATGATTTTCAGTCCATTAAATTGACATATTTACCCTTATTTTTTAAGGTGAAGAGATGACATAAGTCGTAGTTTTATTTTAAAAAAATTATAAGTATACATTGCATGTATGGATCCTTTTTTTAACAACTTTTGTACTATTAATTATAAAAATAACATTCATACACGATAAAGTCTCTTGTGACTTGTGAGATACTATGTATAGGGTTGATAATTTTACTTGATCCGTCCAAAACTTTAATGGATGGACGTACTTTTAGATGGGTTTGGAAAATGAAAAAAAAATTAATTAAAATTAGGGTAGTATACGGGTATAACCCGTTAAATACCTATTATCGGACACCCGAATAAGCATTCGGAAAAGAGTATTGGGTATTAGCATGGTACCCGTCCCATTTATAGTTGTCAAATGGGCCAAATTGGCCCAACTCAGTTCAGGCTCATCTTCTTATGGGTCGGCCCGGGCTCAATTTTTGAGTAATATGGGTTAAATGAGCCGAATTGCATGTGTTACTATGGGCTCCAAGTAAGCTAATTTTTTTAATAAACCTAGTCCGGGCCTAAGACGAGCCAATTCGGTCCACTTGATTTATTATATTAAATATTGATAAAATTCTAAACATCAAATTCTATATACATGATATGAAAATTTAGGATTTTATTATTATAAAACAAAAATTATATACTAAATATCAAGTTGATATTTTCTTTATATTACATTATAATACAAAATTTTCATACAAAAATTTGAATATATTTAATTAATAATTATTTTTTATATTGATGAATGTAATAATACTGTAATATATAATATACTATTATTATTAATATTATTTTTTTAATCTAATCATTTGATAAATTTGAATTAAAATGATTTCAATTAACATAGCCAACCATCCCATTAATTTAGCCCATATGCTGGCCCGTGTAATTCATGTGTGGTATTGGATCCATAACTAGCTCATTAGATATAATTCATGTGTGGAGTTGGATTCATATTTTCTCAAGAAAGCCCGACCCAACGCAGCCTTTTACAAACTGAACCAATCTAACCCGACTCACTAAATACATGAATTTAGATATAATTCATATTATAATAATAAATATATTCGTCTCTTGTATCCTCTATACATGCATATGCTAAAAATAATAGTTTATGTGATGTACTCATAGTATAGACTTACTATTTTCCCAATTGTACGATTATGGGGGATCATATACTATCAATTATCTACTCCCTCCGTGACAGTTAAAAGAAGTTTTTTTTTTTCTATTTTAATGTCCCACTCAAAAAGTTATTTTTTTACACACATGGAACCCACACACCCCTTTTAATACAATTCAAATATGGGTTCATACCCCATTAATATAACTACCCACTACATATTAAATAATAATACTCCTTAATCTACGTGTAAAAAAGTAAAAGACACTCTTTTGACGGGACTGAAAGAGTGCTTTTATTTAAGTTTCGTTGTATGAAATGGAAACCCGTAACAATTTTATTTTAAATAATTCAATGTATAATTTATGAGTCTAACTATAGGCAATCGTTGTATATGAAATGGAAACCATAATAATTTTATTTTAAACAATTCGATGTATAATTTATGAGTCAAACTATTAGTGTTCGATAATCTTAACCATTAATTTAAGTTTTAATTTAACCTTATTATTAAAAAAGCAAAATAATTAAATCTTTTAAAAATAATCACCCACGACATCATATTTTATGCGTATAAACTCTAGCCGATACACATATTCATCATAAAACCACCCATCATTTATAATTCCACATGAAATTAGTTATTAAATTCAAATCGAGCATTTAATTACAGGTGGGCAATATTGTGTTGCATTTTCGTAACGTGTTTATATACTTTTTTTTTAACTGCAAAAAATTTTATTAAACAAAAGTTCGCATGGGGTATTGCCCAAACAATGAGTGTGTAGCTACAAAATTAAGAAGACCACCTGGAACAATAGCAACACCAATGCTAGTTTCTCTAGAATTAGACATGTACAAAAAAACCGGAACCGACGGTTCGAACAGAGGAACCGAAACTGCCGGTTCCAGAACCGGCCAAAAAAAAACTGGAATCGGTTAAGGAAGGTTCGGTTCCGGTTCCTCATATTTGGGAAAAAACCGGCAGTTCCGGTTCGAACCGCCGGTTTTTTAATTTTTTTTTATTTTTTACGCTTAAAATCCAAAAAAAAAAAAACCGGAACCGGAATCGTCGGTTCCGGAACCGAAACCTTCGTACCCCGGTTCGGTTCCGGTTTTCCGATTCCTCCTATCTTGGAACCGGAACCGGCGATTCCGAACCGGGTGCATGTCTATCTAGAATCATAACTCACATTCCTGTACTAGAATGAATAAAAAATATCACCCATTATTAGTACTGTCAAATGGATTGAGTCAATTGGGCCAACCCGCCCCAACCCAACAATTATTCAATTCAAAATTGACCCGCCATAAAAGCCGGTCCTAAAAATAACCCGCCCCACTCAAACCCACCAAAGTATGGGCTGAGATGGGTTGCGGGCTAACCCACACCACCCATTAACCCAACATCAACCCCTTTTATTTATACATTAAATTTTAAACAATATTGGAAATAAATAATTTTCTAAAAAAATTCAATTTAGGATTAGGTTCTCTCTCACTCCTCAATTTTAGCCTGTCTTCCCTCTCCTCGTAACACCTCTCTCTCAATCAAAATCTGTGCGATTTCTCTCTACCCTCTGCTCTCTCCCCTTAACCCCTCTCTCTCTCTCAATCAAAATCTGTTTGATTTTTCTCTAGTCTCTACTCTCTACCCAACAATTGATTTTGATATCGAGCTAGTCGATCGTGTGTTTTGATTCTGTTGGATTGGCGGAATGTTGGAATACTATGAACAGGGAAGGGTGTAGGGCGTATTTGGGTAACGCGAGTAGTGAGATTAGAAGCTGTTTACCGAGTACTGAGTAGGGAAGGCATTTGAGATACTCCACTGGGGAATTCTATTCCAATCAGACGCAATCAGTTCAAGATTCCGGTGAGTTTATTGTCATTAATAATTCATCAGATTATCTGGGTGATTATATCAATCTCAAGTTTTCACTGTGTTAATTTGATGTTAAATCTCATTTAATAATGATTCTCTGTTGCCTTTCGTGCTTTAATTGATGTTTGTTGCATTGATCTTGACAAACTCGACACCAATGTTGTCCACTCTGTTCGTTTTGCCTTTAAAACTTACTCTTGTATTTCGACTCAGGGTTTTTTTCTAATTTGAGTCGGAGTCTTGTAGGAGACCAATTTGTGAAAATTAAATCTTTATACAACTGCAAGCTCTCCAAATAAAACAATGCTTGCAAACCATATTTCATGATGAGCGATTTCTTGTAAGAAAGAAAAACTCAAACTGGACCAGGTCAAGTCACAAGTTGCAAAATTTGTGCCTAAGACATCGTAGAAACATTTCAAAGTTTCTGGTGTGCGACTATTCTACTCTATCTTGTGCCGGATTACATTACATTACTTGCCACATTACTCTATCTTGTGCTTCCGCCCAAACTATCAGCCACCGCGCTAGTAAAACTTGTGTTTTGTCTAACCTGGATGGACTATATAATTTCTTCAACTATACATTGTTATATAGATACATAATTCATTGTTGTTTGCAATATTGTTCCCCACATAGTGTGTTGGTGTAGTTTACACTAAAAAAATGTCTTTTTTCTCACCTATCTATCTCCATTTCATTTCCCAAACTCCACCCCCCCCAATTAATCAACACCCACTCTTTCAAAGGGACCTCCCAAAAAAATCATAATCCAGGAATCAATTGTAAACTCAATGTGTAACAAGGGTGAATCTTAGTGACCATGTATCTAAGAATCTATAAAACTATCTAAGCTTCATAATAATTATATTCCTTCCATTCCAGAGAAGTCACCACATTTTTTTTTGGCACAAAAATTAAGGAGTATAATAATTTAATGTATAGTGCAGTAAGAGAAATAATATTTAATTTTTAGTGGATAATTGCATTAGAGGCTTACGTGGCCATGAGCATAAATTAATTGTTTTTGAATGAGTCTCATATACTTAAAAAAAATGTTTCAACAAACAAAGAAAATGTGTCAAAAAATAGTGGCAGCCCGGCTGCTCGTGATTGGTGCACTGACTTATCAAGTGCGATACAAAATTATCTTAATTTTAATAAGCGTACTATATATATATAGATAGATCAATCTGTATTATAATTCGCTAAGAGTGCATATATAATAAAGAATAACATGTAGATGCAAAATTTTACCATAAATTTTCATCAAATATTAAAAAAAGTAAGTGAATAATACTTTATTAATTTTAATGATTAAAAGACATTTTTACACGATGATAAACTAGTTTAATAAATTTATATCTATGTAGTATAATACTACATTTTACTTGGTAGTCTAATTTCTTATCTAAGATTCTCAAACCGGTTAACACGTCGAATTCGTGGTCTCGTGCAGGCCAGGCAGGGTACCACTTATAATAAGCCCTTTCAGTTATGGAGCTCCAAAGTCCACTAATGGAGGCAATTAGGCCCACTACAGCTCTCTAAAATTCCTGAAGCCCACATATTCATCAACGAACGACAAAATTCAGTAGAGGGGAATACCAGAGCAGACCTCTTCGCTAACGGAATCCCTGAAGCTCCGCCGAGGCGCAATCTCCGACTGATTTCTGGATTTATTCAAGGTGCGACTCTTTTGTCTATGTGAAACCTAGTTTTACGCCTGCACTCGAATAATCTATGGTTGATCTTCTTCAAACATTCGATTACTGCTTACTTCTATTTACTCTGTTACTAACCCTAATTTTTTAATTTAGTCCTTTAAAGGCTTAGGTTTTCTATGAATTGTAAAGTGTCAGTTTTATCGCCGAGACTTGAACTTTGTCAAACGAAAATTTCGGAAATTCAGACTGAATCCTTCGCCAATTCACACTAGATCGTTTTTAATGAAACTTTAATGGAAATGTGTGATTCTTTATAGAGTGGATCTAAATCGGTTTATCTGATGTTATGATGCAGTTTGTCCTCTGTTTTCTTGTTACTATTAGTTTTGATTGTGGAGACACGCGTTCGCTTTTTATCGAATCAATTTAGAGTAAAAAAATTTTTAGCAGCTTGCTTGAATTTGATCTGGGCGAGACTAAGCTTGTTAATGCATAAATCAGAACTGAGAATTCTTTTACTTAACCACTAATATGCATCTTTTGTTATGATGATGATGTTGTTTCTCAAAGAAAAGTTTTTTGCTTTATCAGGATTTATTATGCTCTGTTTGATGGGCTAATTTCAGTTTCCTATTCTTTATTCCGGTCAGCGAGCCGTCAAGAAATGGAAGATCAGAAGCATTTGCCAGATGCCGTAGTTAGTAAGCCTAGAAAAAAGAAACCTTTGGCACAGTACCCTGAAACGTTCCAATCACCTGGGGACAACAATAAGCGATCCCATCAGATACGTGCTCTTTCCGGTCAAAAGGGGCAAAAGGGCTCCAAAAGAGGGGTGGTTAATGAAGTTTCGCCATCATTCCAAGCGGAAAGATTAGCCCCAGAGTCACTAGCTGACTCTTCGGCATCCGGAAATGAATACAGAGCTCTTAGGCGGAAATATTTGCTGTTGGAGGAGGAAAGCTTTGGATTAGGAAGAGAGTTGAAGGAAGTTGAAGATGATATCAAGACTCTTGAAGAAGAGAAGCTATCTTTATTGGATGAGCTTGTTGTCTTAGAAGGTCTTATAGATCCTTCAGATCTGCAGTAACAATGCCAAAGATTCCAATGAACTGTACTATAGTCTAAATTCATGTCTGAAACTTTCACTCCCATCTGTATGCACAAGGGGAGATCAGTTGGGGTTTGTAATATAGTCCTTGTTTTACCACTTAAGAGTTCATAAATAAAAGATGTTCTGCAGCTTATACCCAAATGGTGTGTGGGAATGTATGAAGTTGTGATTTAATAATGATATACTCCCTCTATCTCTAGATTTTCTACTTTTCATTTTTCTCCTATGCAAAATTTCATATCTGTCCATCTCAAAATCTATGCATATCATTTTCCTTATTTTTCATTTTTGTTCATCCAAAAATTAATGAACTTTTTTTAAAAATAGCAACCTAAAGAACATAAACGAGGATCCTAAGTAACATAAACATCCTCGTGAAATTATTAAAATGCCTCATTTTTGTACTCTTACAGTTCATAACTTTTAATCACACTATTTGTCTGTATATAACTCTTCACATTTTATAAAAAAAAAAAATATCAAACTCAATAATCTTATAATTTAACATTATTTCAAATTTGATATCAATACTTTATACACATAATAGATTTACTATTTATGTATTACCCAAAAGCACAAATATCGAATATCCCTTAAAAGTAAATAACAGTAAAAAAAAAAAAAAATACTCTACTTAATATCAGCGAAAGTCAAACTGTGAAGATGAGTTGAGTAAGAGAGGAGCAAATTTTATTCTACTTTACACATTCAAAAATTAACTTTTTTTAATACGAGCGCAAGAAAATACATGCGTTGTTTTCCAAGATGGAGAGAAAAGTATATATTAGCTAGTGCTTGTGTTTTACAAATGCACAAATTTGTGCTGAGATACTTAATTATGCAACTGCTATTGACCAGACCCAGTCCAAATTATTAACATTAAGAGAAAAAAAAGTAGTATAACACTTTTATTTCCCTAGCTTAGGAATTTTTCTAGAAGGTCCTTCGAAAGAGTGGGTGTTAATTAATTGGAGGTAAATTTGGTGCAAAAAGCAACCGATGAGTTTGGGAAATGGGGTGGAGAGAGATGGGTGAGAAGAAACTTCCTTTCAAAGGAATCAGTTAACGTGTTTCATGAAAAATAATCTCACTTGCAGAATCACTTTAACATATTTCATGTAAAGGTTGAAACTTAATCCTACAACCTCAGCATTAATGCATTGATTTTATGCAAGAACTAATGTATATGTCTTTATAACAATGAATACTCGTCTAGAAAGTAGGAGCAATTATATCGTCAATCAAGGTTAGACGTTTTTACTAACATGTCAGCCGATTGTACTTCAGTAACAGCGAGGCACTTGAAAGTTTGGTAAGGCTGGCGATAGAGAGTAGTATTGAATGAAGAAATAAGCTTTGATGTGATGTGATGTGATGACTTTGGTTTTTAGCCACAAATTTTGCATGTCTCACAATCTTCTCTTTGCTCTATCTAATTGGGTAGTTCTTTTTGGCAGGAATTGTTTTATTTGGACAGCTTGCAACTTGTATAAAGTTTTTAAAAGCAAAAATTAAAAATCATACACTGCCATCCTTAAATTAAATTAAGCCCACCACCATGATATTGAACATAGAATATAATAAAACGCACCAGAAAATCCTCCAGTTCAACTTAAACTAACAAGTTCAAATTAGAAACAAATCATGACTTTGAAAATGAGAGTAAGCGTCAAACGCAAATCGCACAGTCTGGACAACATTGACCTCTAATTTGCAAGATCAAACGAGTCAATTGTTGCACGAAAGGCCGCGTTGTCTCTAAGTAAAAGGGATTGAACTCGTGAGACCCATGTCAGGCAAACTGAGTCGACTTCATCAACAAAGTAACTATAAACAAAAATGAGAGTTGATAAGAGGACTCACCATCACAATATTTCCACCTATCCTCCTCATCTCCTTCATAATCATATACCTCATCCACAGTTACTCCCATTCCTCCAAAATCAAGTATCAACAACATACTCATCCTTTATCGTCACATAAAGGATATCCACATTCAAATCAAGACCAAACGAGTAAGCAAGCTGCCACTGTCTATTGGCCGAATTAATATCCATGACAAACGCTTCCCATTCCGTGTTAATCATAAAGCCTAACAAGCTACAGTAAAGCACAGGCTCAGGAATAATATGGGGTAATCTAGGTAACTTTTCCCAGGAGTTATCATAGGTATCATACAACTCCATTAACATCACTTCTAACATCTTCAGTTCAGTCATATTGCTTTTGTATAATCCCAACTTTCCTTTCTAGTCTAACATTAAAATAAAAAAGAATTGAATTCGACAAAGTAACATGACTCAAATTAATATCAACTCTTATCACACAATTAGTCCTCAAGTTGCAAATGAAAATATTGGGCTTTATATTATTCACTGCGTAATTCTATCCTTCCAAGTATGCATTTATCTACCCGTACACTCGTTTATTATATGACCATATAGCATGCAAGGTGGACGTGTGTTCCAACGTTAAGTCATGAGACGTACCTTTGGTGCTTTTGAGACCATTATTGACCATATTTTGAGTAGTGCTATATTTGTCTACTTCATTATTACATGCACATTCCTCAGTCCCTGCTGTGCTGATATGATACTCCCCATTGCCGTCTGATCCGATCCTGTATAAATAACGATTTTGTCTTGCGTTTCTTGAATCATCCTACTCCTAGCCTGTAGCATCTTTGCAACAACCCATAACAAGAAAGTCGATATGGCTGGACAAACCCACTCTATATACAAAGGGAAGAGGAAAAAATACTTGCAAACGAAATAGAAATCAATGGCATCCAAGGCTACAAACTAAATATATATATTTGAAATTTTAGTGGCCATAGATTACTTACTCGTGTCGCCGTTCCCATGTCAAAATATCTCGAGCCCAGGGAACTTAAACTCCTATTGGTTTAAGCGACCCCTGCACATCAAGATGAATCAACATGTATAAATGTAAACAAATATAATTGAACCTTAAAAATCTTCCACAAATCCACACTCCCAAGCAATGCTTTAAAGTTGCATAGTTTAAAATCAAATCCTTCCATTCAAATGGAACCTTAATTAGATGGTTCTCAGTTATTCAAAAAAGAAATTCACAGCCTAGGAAAGTATGTCAAGAAACCGTACGTACTCACCATTAGAACTTGGGCACTTTCGGCGATACCTTCCTCTTTTATTCCTTGAGTAGTAGCTTTAACCACCTCTATTTCTTTTGCTTCTTCACGTGCTTGGTGTATAGCACTCTCCAGTGAGGTGATGTTTTCAGGTTCCACAAACTTACTATCACTAGCAATTTGTTTCTTAACACCAGTTTGGGAGACATCCAAGCTCCTGAGAATAGAACTGGCACTGCAAGGATTTCCACCAACTGAATTCTTCAGACTCCCGGAAAGCTCTTCTAGTACATAATCCCCCTTGGGCAATTCATCGAGCAATGCGAATATTAGAAAGCTTTTGGGCTCTAGAGTTTGAATTCTAAACATTTCTCTCATAGCATGAAGCAGAACAATACCTAATATGGCTCGTGCATGCATCTCCCACACATTGAGTGGTGATTCCACTTTGAACTTTGATATAAACTTTGATAAAAGGGCTTAATTTGTCAATGTCAACCTGCTTAGAAACAATATCTATGTTTTATAATTTTACATATAGAAACAATATCTATGTAGTAGTAGTATATAGTTTTACATAATGGGATAGTAAGCATAACTCCTACATAACAAAAATTTCATAAGAATCAATCCACATTCGGGATATGGTTTACAAGAATATCGGACAAGAGTAGAGAGAAAAGTAAAAAGCTACTCACAACAGAGTGTGATCTTCGTCTGCTGAGCTTGGCATTTGGCACCCCCCAAGAAAGCATCATATCGAATGTGAAGCGGCTAAAGGAACCAACACTGATTGTTTCATCTATAGTACCACTGTTGAAATTAAGGATATAGTGAAAGAAGAAATATGATTTCATTGATCTTGTGTTGTTGTGTGTTATATTTACATATTCAAATACAATCCTATTTATAGGCATATGAGGAAACTAACCAGTACACATAAGCTAAAAAATAGTTGTTGGAACCTAGGAACTATAAGAACAATTAATGATGGAAGATGGAGGGTGAGAGAGAGCAATAAATTATTTCAACACTCCCCCTCAAGTGTAGGAGTGAATGAGTTGATCACCCCTAACTTGTCTAAAATGTATTTATGTTTTCATTTGTCAAAGGCTTTGGTGAATATATCTGCGAGTTGATCCTTGCTTCCAATATACGGTGTTTGAATCATTCCACCTTGAACTTTGTCTCGAATGAAATGACAATCCACCTCAATGTGCTTCGTACGCTCGTGGAACACCGGGTTTGATGCTATGTGTCGTGCAACATTGTTATCACAATACATCTGAATTGCTCCTTTGGTTTGAATATTCATATCTTCGAGTAATTGTTTTATCCAGGTAAGTTCACTAGCAGTTGATGCCATTGCTCGGTATTCAGCTTCGGCACTTGATCGAGCCACCACATTTTGCTTTTTACTTTTCCAGGTTACTAGATTTCCTCCAACCATAGTGTAGAAACCGGTAGTAGATCGTCGATCGAAGCTTCCTGCCCAATCTGCGTCTGTGTAGCCTTCAATGCTTACATTGTTACTTTTTTTTTTATCCAAATTCCTTGTCCCGGAGTTGACTTTAGATATCGGAGGATCCGATCAATAGCAGCTAAGTGAGTGGTCCGAGGTGCCTGCATGAATTGACTAACAACACTCACAGGAAAAGCAATGTCTGGACAAGTAACTGTTAAGTAAATAAGTTTTCCTACAAGTCTTTGGTACATGCCCACATCTAGAAGAGGAGATCCATCTTCAGAGTTGAGTTTAGCATTGGTTTCCATAGGAGTAATAGTGGGCTTAATACCAAGTTTACCTATTTCCTTGAGTAAATCAAGAGTGTACTTTCTTTGAGAAAGGAATAATCATTTTTTACCGTGAGCTATTTCAATTCCCAAAAAATATTTAAGAATGCCAAGGTCCTTGATATCAAAAGTTTGTTTAAGGAAAATTTTGACTTCTTGAATTTCTGTTTCGTTATCACCGGTAATAATAATATCATCAACATAGACTAAAACAATAATTGATGAGTTTGGAGAAGTGCGATAAAATAAAGATGAATCAGCGGAACTTTTTTGAAAATTTTGAGAGAGTAATGCATGACTAAGTTTAGAATACCAAGCTCTAGGAGATTGTTTAAGACCATAAATAGACTTGTGAAGTTTGCAAACAAGAGAATGATCCGAATTCTTAAGACCTTGAGGAAGAGTCATGTACACGTCTTCTTCTAAATCTCCTTGTAAAAAGGCATTTTTAACATCCATTTGATGAAAAGACCAATTTTTATTAGTGCCTATAGAAAGAAGGATTCTTACAGTGCTCATTTTAGCGACGGGTGCGAATGTTTCTTCATAGTCAATTCCATAAGTTTGGGTAAAGCCTTTAGCAACAAGGCGAGCTTTATGTCTTTCGATTTTTTCCAAACTATCGAATTTTACTTTGTAGACCCATTTACATCCGACTGCCTTTTTCCCTTTAGGGAGATGAACAAGAGACCAAGTATTATTTTCTCAAGAGAATTTATTTCTTCTTCCATTGCTTTACTCCAAGTAGGACAACAATTAGCCTCTTCGAAGCATTTAGGTTCAGATTGATTTATGCAATTTAAAAAAGCATGATGCTCTTTTGAAATGTTGGAATAAGATAAGAAGTTTTGGATAGGATATGATACCGAATAAGTGACATAGTCTCTTAGTTTGGTAGGCTGCCGAGTTTGTCGTTGAGATCTCCGAGGTGAATTAGCTTGAGTTGGGTTTTGGTTTTGATCTCCCCCTATCGAAGAATTTTCTTCAAATGGGACGTGATCTCCCCCTGTCGGAGCATTTTCTTCGACTATGTTTTCATTATCCTCGAAAGGAATCGTATTGATCAAATCATTATGATGATCCTGAGAAGGAATAAGATCAGTAAGAGCTCAAAAAGGAAAAACAAAGTCGTTAGTATCAATGGAGGAGTTATCAATAGAGTAATAAGGATCATTTTCATTGAAGGTAACATCTCTTGAAATATAGAGTTTTTTATTAATAGGATCATAACACTTGTAACCTTTTTGAGGTACTAAGTAGCCAAGAAAAATAGCTTTGACCGAAGAAGGACTGAGTTTATCGGTACGGTTAATGTGAACAAAACACGTACATCCAAAAGTGCGTAAGTGGTCAAGACCGGCATCCCTTTTAAAAAGAATTTTGTGGGGACTAAGGTTATTGAGATTAGGGGAAGGTCGACGATTGATAAGGTAATTGGCGGTTAGAAGAGCATCTGACCAGAAAAGTTTTGGAACATTGTTTTGAAAAAGAAGAGAACGAGTGACTTCTAGAAGATGACGGTTTTTCCGCTTCGCAATCCCATTTTGAGCGGGTGTGTAGGGACACGAAGTTTGATGAATAATTCCATTACTTTTTGTAAAATTTTGAAAATTTAAGTTTATAAATTCAGTTCCATTATCCATTCGAAAAATTTGATGGACTTATTGAACTGATTTTTGACGTAGGCGAAAATTTTTTGAAATTTTGCGAAAATTTCGCTTTTATTTCTAAGTAAAAATATCCAAGTATGTTTTGAAAAATCATCTATAAAGCTAACATAATATCTAAAACCATTATAAGATGTAGTTGGGGCGGGACCCCAAACATCCGAGTGGATCAAATCAAAAATAGATTTTGAACTAGAAGAGGAATTTGTGTAAGGAAGACATGTGTGTTTAGATAAAGAACAAATATCACACTTATCATGATATGACGAATTAGGAAATATTTTGTTGAAAACTGAATTGGACGGATATCCAATACGTTTATGCCAAAGGGACATATCAACAACATTTAAAGCAATACTAGGAAAGTTAATTAGGTATAAATTATTGATACGAACTCCTTTACCAATCGTTCGTCCCGTCAATCTTTCCTGAAATACAACATCAATGTCAGTAAATATAACTTGACAATTTAATTCCATGGTGATCTTACTAACGGATAACAAATTCAAAGTAAAAGATGGCAAATAAAGGATAATGTCGATCTTTTTAGAAAAAAGATAACTTGATCCTTTTCCACGGATTTGAACGGAAGTGTTATTAGCTACTTTAACATTTTGAGAGTTGTCTAAAATTAGGGAGTTTTCTAGAAAAATGGAACGATTTCCGGTCATATGATCGGTTGCTCCGGAGTCAACCACCCAATTTTTAGAGAAATCAATTAAATTATTATTTGATAAAAACATGCTAGAGTAATTAAAGGATTTTGTGTTAAAAAAATTTTGGTTTTGAAAAATGGAAAAATGAGTGGGCCTATTTTCAAAATTTGATTTAAAATTTTTTGGGCCCAATGAAATATTATTAGGTAAAGAAGTAAATGGACCTGCATCCACTACTGTATTAGTGGATTGGATTTGAGTTTGGGCTTGCAGGGCTTGAGCAACTTGGGCCACAAGAGAAGAAAATTGATTTGGGCCCAATATATTGACATGGGCTGCAGAGAATTGAGGCCCATTTCCATTTTCCTCTCCTTTTAAACCTTGACCCATCATCACTTTAGGACAATCCACGCAGGCCTAAAATTTTCTCCGTCGCAGCCATCACGATTCTCCCGACTATGGTATGCGAGCCCAACGAGCCGCCTAAATTAAACGGACCAGCAGGCTTGTGGCGACGGACGGCGGCGATAGATGGCAACGAAAAGCGGCTGGGCGGTGACGTTGACGAGCAGCGGGCTACAAGCGTCGGCGATGGTCAGCGGCTGGAGGCGGCGGCTATGGCTGACGGACAGCGGCCTCCCTCCGGCAGTGGCGGAACAGCAGCGGTGCTGAGCATTGGGCTGGCGGATCCGACGCGCTTCGGCGGAAGGAAGAGCAGCGGGCTATGGCTGCCTTAGTAGCAGTGCGTTTTAGGCGGTGGTCCGATCTCCTTGCTTCCGTCGGGGTGTTCCTCGCCAACTGATGGCGATTGCGAGCGGCAATGGCTCGGCTGCGTGGTTGCCCAAAGTATACCAAAAAATTTCTGGGCTTTTAAGTTCCTGCAAAGTTTTTGATTTCTTGTGTGGTGAATGTTAGGAGTAGGGCTTACTGCTCTCTCCTATTCAGAGAAGGATTCAACCTTCTTTAGAACAGTACACCTTAGAAGGGTGTAATGGAAGCCTGCAAACAGACTTGATTGAATGAAGAAGAGGTTGAACCTCTTTTGAATTGAGACACCTTTAATGGTGTTTTGTAGAATTGATTGAATAGATAGATTGAGGAAATGTTAAGAGTCAGGATTAATCCTGCTCTGATACCATGTTGAAATTAAGGATATAGTGAAAGAAGAAATATGATTTCATTGATCTTGTGTTGTTGTGTGTTATATTTACATATTCAAATACAATCCTATTTATAGGCATATGAGGAAACTAGCCAGTACACATAAGATAAAAAATAGTTGTTGGAACCTAGGAACTATAAGAACAATTAATGATGGAAGATGGAGGGTGAGAGAGAGCAGTAAATTGTTTCAACAACCACACATCGAAGGAAGTGTATTTTTGCAACAAAATTCAACTAGTTCTCTTGAATAACCATCCATTTGTGGCTCCCATTCTCTTTCGAATTCTTGAATCAGAGAATCAACAGAAATACCCAGCTCTTTTAACATGAAATTTGGTTTCACATACACTACCCAAAAAAAGCTAACATTTTCTTGATCTGATTAATAACACAAGTCCCATTATAACTTTCAACTTCCAAATATAAATATGACACTCAACCCCACCAACTTCTCAAACCTTATTTTATTTAAAAAAAATTATGCACACCCAAGTTCTCTCTAAACTCCTGGTTTATTTATGCATAAAGAAACTACTGGAAAATGAGAAACAAACAATGAGGTAGGGAATATATATATATATATATATATATATATATATATATATATATATATATATATATATATGATGTGATGCAGCATTAATAAGCATTAGATATATAGTAATTAAAAGAGTTGGTGGCATTTATAGCGGGATAAAATTTTTTTTGCCCATATGTTTGGCTATTTATAATTTTTGCCCAAAAAAAATAACATTTGGGTATTTGTCCCACTATCTTTATAATTGCGCTAATGTTGCCCAATATTCGTCGGAATTTGACATTTTTGCCGGAATGGATCACGTGCATGTCACGTGATCATCGGATTTGGCATTTCCCGGCGGGAAAAAAATATTTTTTTGCCCCGTAAGTTTGGTCATGTACACGAAAAAAGATAAGATTTGGGTATTTGTCCCAATATCTTTATAGTTGCGCCAATGTTGCCCCATTTTTCTCGAAATTTGACATTTTCACTAGAATCGATCACATGCGTGTCAAGTGATTATCAAAATTTTCATTTCCCGGCGAATTTCCTGACCTGGCGACACAGTCACATCCACATCAGTAACAACAATAATAATATTTTATTGAAAATTTAATTAAAAAAATATCCTCGATCAATGCACTCAATTCTCACGTGCCCTCCACGTACTTCCACCATATTTGCAAACTCCCTCTTTTTGTCAATTAGAGGATCCCTCGTGTACCCTCTCACCACCATGGGCGGCAGCCATTGGATCTTCCGCTCGCGCCACCCTACTCACGTCACCAAGCTTCCCATCATCATCTATTTCCACGGCGGAGGATTCATATTCTTGAGCACCGTCACTCCATATTCTTCCATGAGTCATGCAACCGTATGGTTGCTCACGTTCCTTCTCTCATCGCTTCCGTCGAGTAATACCTAGCATTGGAGAATTGACTTCTGGAGGCGTACGATGACCACATGGACGAAGTGCAGTGGGCTATAACCTAAGCACTCACCGGTCGTGACGCTAACCCTTCGATCAAAGAATTCATTGAATTCTCTAGGGTTTTCCTAATGGAAAGCAGCGTCGCCGACGACATGGTCTGCCACATGGGAATGCGTGCACTTGATATTGATCTCTAAATCACAATTAGAATCGCGAGACTGATAATGAACCATTCATTCTTCAGTGGGGTGCGAAGGACTGAATCGGAGCTAAAAATGCCAACGACCCATCCTCCTCTACATGGCTCCTATATCATGTGGTTGCTTGCACTGTCGGAGGGTACGAATTGAGGACATGTATACTGTGATCCATTCGTTGGTGGTAAGCCATTGGAGGAGAAGATCCGACAGTAGCCACCCATGGTGGTGAGAGGGTACACAGGAAATCCCTGATTGACAAGAAGAGTGAGTTTGTGTAGATAGTGGAAGCACATGGAAGGCACGTGAGAACTGAGTTCATTGATATTGAGGGAATATTTTTAAATTAAATTACCAATAAAATATTATTATTGTTAATGTGGATGCCACTGTGTCGCTATGTTAGGAAATTCATCGGGAAATGCCAAATCCGATAATCACGTGACATGGACGTGATCGATTCTAGTGAAAATATCAAATTCTGGGAAAAATGAGGCAACATTGGTGCAACTATAAATATATTGGGACAAATGCTCAAATCTTATCTTTTTTGGGGTAAAAATTGTACATGGCAAAACTTACGGGGCAAAAAAATATTTTTTCTCACCGGAAAATGCCAAATCCGATGATCACGTGACATGCACGTGATCGATTCCGATGAAAATGTCAAATTCCGGCGAAAATAGGGCAACATTGGTGCAATTATGAAGATAGTGGGTCAAATGCCCAAATGTTATCTTTATTGGGGTAAAAATTGTACATGGCCAAACTTACAGGGTAAATTTTTTTTATCCCATTTATAGCCATTACATGGATTAAGAAATGAAATAACTAATTGCACAAAATAACTAAGGCCGATAAATCTTTTCTAAAGACTATGAAGTCATTCGAACCAATATGGCGGTCGAGGACTCAATTCACAGACTTGAAGGTGAGCTTTATGTATTTGCTCCAAATACATGCATTATCAAGAGAAGTACATGCAAATCTGTAGGTGGAGCCATTGGGCTGGCCAATTTTGCAATCCGACAGGTGCACAACAAAATTTCTGGCACATCGAAAGAGAGATTTTTTCACGGATGAAGCAATACCATGATATGTATAAACCGCTGATAGAGTAAAGAAGCTGAGATAGAATTGGGGAAGAATTTTATTAGAATGATAGTAAGAAAGAAGGAACAATCGGGAAGTCTCCCGTCAGCCGATGGCTGCCCAAAGCAACAAGTATAATTATTCCACACCCTTCCTCTCTATTCTACTCCTTTATTTATACAACTATATTATAGAGATAATAATAATTATTGGCAATCTTGCTCTACCCAATCTGTCCTTCTTGTTACTACAAATCTGCTCCTTCATTCTCAATAGACTCATGATTAGCACGATTGCGGCGTGCATAAACTCTGAAAGGACGACTCCCTTGATTGACTCACCCCTGATTGATCCTATCAACTTCTCCCTCACCGGAAACAACATTGTCCCCAATGCTGGAATTTGAAAATTGACCCCGGAAATCTGCAATGTCCATCCACATCGCCTCTTCCTCCGGTCGGCCCTGCCATTTAATTAACCATTGTGGCACCCTGTCATCCTCCTGCCACAAGGATCGGGACTACAGGACACTCTCCAGTTCAAAGGCGGGTTCATCAATGATGAGGTGGGGAGGTAATGTACTTTTTGGGATGTGATTTCCAGCCACTGACTTAGTGGGATACGTGAAAGACATGATGTATACTAGCGGACTCAGGTAGTTTCAGGCAATACGCAACTGCCCCTACTTTATCAGTGATCTCAAACGGGCCATAAAATCACGGGGTTAGTTTGGCATTTTCTTGTGGACAGAGGGATTTTGTCGGAATTGAAGAAGATTCAACAACACCATATCACCCACTTGGAAGCTTACTTCCCGCTGGTGTTTGTTTGCCGCTCGTTGCATTCTTTCTTGAGCTCTTGCGAGATTGTCTTTTAACTCTCTCAATACTTCATCACGCTGAAGTAGTTCATCTACCACAGCTTTCACTCGAATTTCTCCCAGTAAGAATTGGTGCAACATTGGGGGGAACGACCATACACCGATAGGAAGGGAGTTTTTCCTGAAGCGGAATGGAAATTCGTGTTGTAGCAATACTTAGCCCAATGTAGCCATTTTCCCTACTGCCGTGGTCGTTCTGAGGCAAAACAACGCAGATATGCCTCAAGAAAGCGATTCAAGACCTCTGTCTGACCATCCATCTAGGGGTGATAAGCGGAACTTAATCGCAACTTTGTCCCCGATGCCTTAAATAGTTCTGCCCAAAAGTGGCTTACAAATATTGGGTCTCGGTCCGAAACAATGGAGCGAGGAATCCCATGTAAACGAACCACTTTAGTAAACACTTCCGCCACCTTTGAAGTCGTACAAGGATGTTTCAACCCGATAAAGTGATCATATTTGGATAGACGGTCCACCACAACCAAAACGCAATCCACTGTGTTTGATCGTGGTAAACCTGTGATGAAGTCCATACTAATGTCCTCCCAAACTTGAAACGGAATTGGAAGAGGATTTAGGAGCCCGGCTGGAGATTGAGTTTCATACTTGTTTCTTTGGCATACCAAGCATTCAAAGACATTTCTGGACCTGCTTCATAATGCCACGCCAATGCACATTTGCTGCTAACCGTCGATATGTGCGATAGGATTCGGAATGCCCCCTAATGGTGTCGAGTGGAACTCTTCAATCAAGCTGTTGGTCCATGAACTAGAGCGAGGGACAACAATTTTGACATTAAAGAATAAATGGCCATTTATCAGTGTATAAGGTCCGGTATAAGAGTTATTTTCCCTCAAACATTGGACTATTTGTTGCAATTCTGGATCGGCATCAACCGCAGACGTCAATGCCTCCCAATCCAGCCATTGAGTGAGTGAAATTGCTGAAAGCTCCCCATCTTCTTGTCAAGATAAGGCATCGGCAGCTTGGTTGTTAAGGCCCGTTTTGTACACAATTTCAAATTCATATCCCATGAGTGTAGCAATCCAATTTTGTTGTGCCGGTATGCTGATTCGTTGTTGAAGGAGGTGGTGTGGACTACGCTGATCGGTGCGGACCACGAATTTCTTACAAATTAGGTATGGCCTCCAATGTTGAATGGCAAGGACTAACGCCATTAATTCTCGCTCATATGCAGATCTCGACTAATTTTTCTCAGCAATAGCCTTGCTAAAGTAAGCCTCCTACACCTCGGCCAGAAGCATCACATTATATAGTAAAAGGCTGAGAGAAATTTGGCAAGGCTAAGACCGGGGCAGTCGTGATAGCATCTTGCAATTTTCGGAAGGCTACATCCGCCTCATCACTCAACTAAAATTTTACTAGAGACTTCTTCTTGAGAAGATTCGTTAAGGGTTGCGCAAGCTTCCTGTAATCACGTATGAAGCGCTAGTAGTACCCGGTCAGACCCAAGAACCCTCGAACGCCTTTTATTATCTTGGGGATTGGCCACCGAAGTACAGTGGAGATTTTGCTAGGGTCCATCTGAACACCCTGCTCCGATATAATATGTCCCAAGTACTCCACCGAGGTACACCCAAACGAGCACTTCTTTTTGTTGACCACAAATGAGTTCTCCTTTAAAATGGCTAGTATCGTGTGGAGGTGTTCTAGATGATCTGACCACCCTGCACTGTAAACTAAGATATCATCAAAAGAGACAAGCACAAAATTTCTCAAATAAGGTTGGAATAATTCATTCATTGTGGACTGGAAAGTGGCGGGGGCATTCGTCAATCCGAATGGCATAACCACAAATTCATAGTGCTCGGAATGTGTTCGTACGACTGTCTTTGGAACATCTTCGGGGATGACCTGAATTTGGTGATAACCGGATCGCAGGTCCAGCTTATTGAAGAATCTGGACCATTCAACCCATCAAGCATCTCCTCAGGGATGGGATATTTATCTAGGATAGTAACTTTATTGAGCTCTCTGTAATCGACGCAAAAAACGAAAAATTCCATCTCTCTTGTGAATCAAAAGAACAGGGCTCGAGTACGAGCTACAACTCGGCTGTGAGATCCCGCGGCTAGCATTTCATTCACCAATCTTTCTATCTCTTCTTTTTGCAGGTGTCCGTACCTATAGGGCTTCACACTGACCGGGGATGTACCTGGCTTGAGTGGAATCCGGTGGTCCATACGGCGAGATGGGGGTAGGTCTGTGAGGTCCTGGAAAACTTCAGGATAAGTTCCTAACATTACTCCACATCCTCCATCTTGTGCAACGAGGCTGCTGAAATCAACTTCTTAATCCATATTGGATTTCCCACTAATCGTACCCACTTATTCCCCCACGTGAACTCTATCGTCAATTTGGCACAATTGGTTTTCACGTTTTCTAGCATCGCTAGCCATGAGATACCCAAAATAATATCAATACCCCCAAGTGGAAAGACAAAATAATTGGCGGAGAACTTAATTGTCCCCAATTCGATAGGAACTCCCTTACTCTCTCCCATGGACTCTTTTCGACCTCCATTGCCTAGGCGCACTTGGAACCTGATTCTCGGGTTGATTTTGAGGTTCACCCGTCGGGCTGCCACCTCCGATATAAAGCAATGGCTTGCCCCGCTATCCACCATGACTATGGCATCCTTCCCGTTGACTGTTCCTTTTAGCTTTATTGTTTGGTGTCTATCAAAGCCGGCCACCGCTAGTTCGGTTAACTCCAATTGTTGGAGAAAAGGATCCTCGGGTGACTCCATCTCTGAATTCTTTTCATCCACTTCTGTATCTTTCAAGTCTCCCTCCTCCTCTTCCTCCCCTACAATTAACAATTGTAAAGATTTTTCCTTACAGCGGTGCAGCGGGTGGTATCTCTCTTTGCATTTGAAGCAGAGGCCGCGGGCTCGGAGATCGAGGAATTCCGCATAGGAGATCTGCTTCATCCCTCAGTTTCTAGTGCTGGTAGGATTGGATCTTCCCTGTTCGCCATGTTTCTTACTAGGTGGATGAGATTTGAGATCAAAAGCTGGGCCTTTTCCCCACTTAGCGGTGTTGTAGGCCTTTTGATTTTCATAATATTTGGAATTTATTCCTTTGTTTGGGATGGGCCCACTAGCCCACTGCCCTCCAACTAATCCAGTCTTTGATCCTCTTCCCGATATACTTTGTATTTTCTCTTCAATTTTCCTGGCTAGATTCATTGTATCGAAGATATCGACGGCTCATTGGATCTGATGCGAACTCGGATTTTATGTTTCACCTCGTTAAGAAATAGGCCCAGACTTTACGCCTCCGTTATACGCGGCACGAGAGCCATTCGAGCGGCGAAGTTGTTAATGTATTCATCTACGCTTCTCGTTTGCTTCGTGGCTGCCAGAGCTTCAAAAGGATTCGCCAATGGGTTTCCACCATATCTCCTTAGCAATTTATATGTCAACTGGTTCTAAGTCATGTTGGGAGATCTTTCCGACAACCAACGAACCAAGTGTAAGGTTGGCCCTTCCATACACACCATGACCAGTTTCACCTTCAAGTCCTCACTGGTGCTTTGGATTTGGAAGTACCTTTCTGCACGGGTGATCTAAGCCACAGGGTCGGTTCCATTAAAATTTGGCAATTCAATTTGTTTGGCTATGAGTTGAAAGTCATTGTTGGAACTACTACGTCCTGGAACTTATTCTTGCAACGGGATACGAGCGCTCGTCTCTCCATAATTACTAGTTTGGAGATCCTCTCCACTTTTCTCAACTCTTTTATTCTTCACGAGCGAAGAGAACATCTCTTCCAACTTGTCTATTTCATCGAGCTTGTCGTGTTTTTTAGAAAGAATGTTGATTTTAGCAAACATCGTGGTGACGTTTGCGGAAAGAGTGCTGACCACCCTTTCCATAGCCTCAGCATTCTTCTCTATAGCCTCAAATCGAGCTTCCATTTGGGTGTATGGCATCCGGTAGGTCGGACCAATTTGATAGAGTAAAGAAGCTGAGATAGAATTGGGGAAGGATTTTATTAGAATGATATTAAGAAAGAAGGAACAACCGGGAAGTCTCCCGTCAGCCGATGGCTGCCCAAAGCAACAAGTACAATAATTCCACACCATTCCTCCTTATTCTACCCCTTTATTTATACAGCTATATTCTAGAGATAATAATAATTATTGCCAATCTTGCTCCACCCAATTTGCCCTTCTTGTTACTATAAATCTACTCCTTTATTCTCAATAGACTCATGATAAGCACGATTGCGGCGTGTGTAAACTCTGAAAGGACGATTCCCTTGATTGACTAACCCCTAATTGATCTTATGAACCGCCCCTAGATCAAGACCCATCACCCAACAATTGTTCAGTGGACCTAGCTTATTGACGATTTTTTTTTCCAACTATAAAAAGAGTTGACACTAATCTTAATAAAATGAATTCGTACGATGAGACTCCTAAGTTATATCACCTATTTCCAATCCCAATTTGATAATAAATTTGAGCGCATCGGGGGGGGGGGGGGGGGGGGGGGGGAATAATGGCTAAATGATTCAACATTGCAAATTCATACCATATACATTTAAAATCGCCCTTCAGTTTCTGACAGAGGTTAGCCAAATCTTCCGGACAACTCTTACCCTTTTCCAATTCAAAGATTTCCGTAATTACATTTTCAATATTTTTCAAAATTTTTCTTCTTTGAAAAAGGTTATCCTCGATGAACGGAACATACAGAAATTTAAGATTATCGCCAAGCATACCTAGGTTGCTGAGTTTGAAAGGTGCGAGAGATTTTCCACCAAATTGCATGTCTATGACATATTGTAGCATCTGCCTTACAATTCTTCTCCAAAAGGGATTGAAGTAGTCGATCTTTTGGTAATCCTCACTCGTATGAGCATGGTGGTGGGGGACTGTGTACGTCTTCTTAATCGGCTCAGCATTGACCTTCGACTTGAAGTACTCTTCTGGAGCACTGTTGCACCTCTTGCGCACTAGGTTTTTGTTTTTAGTATTCAATAATTTGCAGGATATTTTGTTGGGATGTTCCATTCCAGCAAATGTCTGACAAGAAGGGCTTTCGAAATCGCACTCGGTCATCATGTAGACTGGCCCTCCATTCATATATTCTAAGCCCGTTTCTAGAATGTAAGAGTAATTAACTTTACTGATTACCTTAACCAAGGTCCAAGTAGTGGTAGTGGTAGTGGTAGTGCCACGAGGAGAAGTGGTAGTGGTAGTGGTAGTGGTAGTGCCACGAGGAGAAGTCTGAGTAGTGGTAGTGGTAGTGCCACGAGGAGAAGTGGTAGTGGGAGTGGGAGTACTTTGGCCCCTTCTGTGATGGCCGTTCATATTTTTTGGGAAATGAGGAAGATTTGGTTGACAACTTCGGCGATAGGATATGTTAATTTTTTAACGATTTCTCGAGAAGAAGATGGGCGACTGGAACTAATTTGGAGCAGAGAATATATGTTATTGAGCCTCTTTTATGCCAAGCCCACAATAATTGTTAGAAGGGAAGTGAAATTGATGATAATGGACCAACCTTGGAAAAGTCTCAAATCAAAGAAAATATGTTGGGCCCTAACAAATCAGAAGAAGACGGTCTAGCTAGTCCAAATTTGAAGGGATTAAAACCATATTATTCCCATAGCTTGCCCTAATCTAATTTTAGTTCCAACAAAAATTAATTTTATCAAACCGCCCCTAGATCAAGACCCATCACCCAACAATTCTTCAACGGACCTAGCTTATTGACGATCTTTTCATTCCAGCCATAACAAGAGTTGACACTAATCTTAATAAAATGCATTCGTACGATGAGACTCCCAAGTTATATCACATGTTTCCGATCCTAATTTGATAATAAATTTGAGCGCATCAGGGGGAATAATGGCTAAATGATTCAGCATTGCAAATTTATACCATATACATTTAAAATCTCCCTTCAGTTTCTGACGGAGGTCAGCCAAATCTTTCGGACAACTCTTACCCTTATCCAATTCAAAGAGTTCCGTATTTACATTTTCAATATTCTTCAAATTTTTCTTCTTTGAAAAAGGTTATCATTGATGAACGGAACACACAGAAATTTAAGATCATCACCAAGAATACCTAGGTTGCTGAGTTTGAAAGGTGCGAGAGATTTTCCACCAAAGTGCATGTCTACGACATATTGTAGCATCTGCCTTACAATTCTCCTCCAAAAGGGATTTGAGTAGTCGATCTTTTGGTAATCCTCACTCGTATGAGCATGGTGGTGGGGGACTGTGTACGTCTTCTTAATCAGCTCAGCATTGACCTTTGACTTGAATTACTCTTCTAGATCACTGTCGCACCTCTCACGCACTAGGTTTTCATTTTTAGTATCCAACAATTTGCAGGATATTTTGTTGGGATGTTCCATTCCTGCAAATGTCTGATAAGAATGGCTTTCGAAATTGCACTCGGTCATCACGTAGATTGACCCTCCATTCATATGTCCTAAGCCCATTTCTAGAATGTATGAGTAATTAACTTTACCGGTTACCTTAACCAAGGTCCGAGTAGTGGTAGTGGTAGTGGTAGTGCCACGAGGAGAAATGGTACTGGGAGTGGCAGTACTTTGACCCCATCTGTGGCAGCCGGTCATATTTTCAGGGTAATGAGAAAAATTTGGTTGACAACTTCAGCGATATGATAGGTTAATTTTTCCGTTGATTTCTTGAGAAGAAGATGTGCTGCTGGAACTAATTTGGAGCAGAGAATATCTGTTATTGGGCCTCTTTTATATCAAGCCCACAACAATTGTTAGAAGGGAAGTGAATTGATGATAATGGACCAGCCTTGGAAAAGTCTCAAATCAAAGAAAATATGTTGGGCCCTAACGAATCAGAAGAAGACGATCTATCTAGTCCAAATTTGAAGGGATCAAAACCATATTAGTCCCACAGCTTGCCCCAATCTAATTTTAGTTCCAACAAAAATTAATTTTATCAAACCGCCCCTAGATCAAGACCCATCACCCAACAATTCTTCAACGGACCTAGCTTATTGACGATCTTTTCATTCCAGCAATAACAAGAGTTGGCACTAATCTTAATAAAATGCATTCGTACGATGAGACTCCCAAGTTATATCACATGTTTCCGATCCCAATTTGATAATAAATTTGAGCGCATCAGGGGGGAATAATGGCTAAATGATTCAGCATTGCAAATTCATACCATATACATTTAAAATCTCCCTTCAGTTTCTGACGGAGGTCAGCCAAATCTTCCGGACAACTCTTACCTTTATCCAATTCAAAGAGTTCCGTAATTATATTTTCAATATTCTTCAAATTTTTTCTTCTTTGAAAAAGGTTATCCTCGATGAACGGAACATATAGAAATTTAAGATCATCGCCAAACATACCTAGGTTGCAGAGTTTGAAAGGTGCGAGGGATTTTTCACCAAAGTGCATGTCTATGACATATTGTATCATCTACCTTACAATTCTTCTCCAAAAGAGATTTAAGTAGTCGATGTTTTGGTAATCCTCACTCATATGAGCATGGTGGTGGGGGACTATGTACGCCTTCTTAATTGGCTCAACATTAACCTTCGACTTGAAGTACTCTTCTGGAGCACTGTCTCACCTCTCGCGCACTAGGTTTTTGTTTTTAGTATTCAACAATTTGCAGGATATTTTGTTGGGATGTTCCATTCCAGCAAATGTCTGATAAGAAGGGCTTTCGAAATTGCACTCGGTCATCACGTAGACTGGCCCTCCATTCATATGATCAAAGCCCATTTCTAGAATGTAAGAGTAATTAACTTTACCAGTTACCTTAACCAAGGTCCGAGTAGTGGTAGTGGTAGTGGTAGTGCCACGAGGAGAAGTGGTAGTGTAGTGGTAGTGGTAGCGCCACGAGGAGAAGTCCGAGTAGTGGTAGTGCCACGAGGAGAAGTGGTAGTGGTAGTGGGAGTGGGAGTACATTGGCCCCTTCTGCGGTGGCCGTTCATATTTTCAGGGTAATGAGGAATATTTGGTTGACAACTTCGGCGATAGGATAGGTTAATTTTTTCGACGATTTCTCGAAAAGAAGATGGGCGGCTGGAACTAATTTGGAGCAGAGAATATCTGTTATTGGGCCTCTTTTATGCCAAGCCCACAAAAATTGTTAGAAGGGAAGTGAAATTGATGATAATGGACCAACCTTGGAAAAGTCTCAAATCAAAGAAAATATGTTGGGCCCTAACGAATCAGAAGAAGACGGTCTAGCTAGTCCAAATTTGAAGGCATTAAAACCATATTAGTCCCACAACTTGCCCTAATCTAATTTTAGTTCCAACAAAAATTAATTTTATCAAACCGCCCCTGGATCAAGACCTATCACCCGAAAATTCTTCAACGGACCTAGCTTATTTTCGATCTTTTCATTCCAGCCATAACAAGAATTGACACTAATCTGAATAAAATGCATTCGTACGATTGGACTCCCAAGTTATATCACATGTTTTCGATCCCAATTTGATAATAAATTTGAGCGCATCAGGGGTGAATAATGGTTAAATGATTCAGCATTGCAATTTCATACCATATACATTTAAAATCTCCCTTCAGTTTCTGACGGAGGTCAGCCAAATCTTTCGGACAACTCTTACCCTTATCCAATTCAAAGAGTTTCGTAATTACATTTTCAATACTCTTCAAATTTTTTCTTCTTTGAAAAAGGTTATCCTCGATGAACAGAACATACAGAAATTTAAGATCATCGCCAAGCATACCTAGGTTGCTGAGTTTGAAAGGTGAAAGGGATTTTCCACCGAAGTGCATGTCTGTGACATATTGTATCATCTGCCTTACAATTCTTCTCCAAAAGGGATTTAAGTAGTCGATCTTTTGGTAATCCTCACTCATATGAGAATGGTGGTGGGGGACTATGTACGCCTTCTTAATCGGCTCAACATTGACCTTCGACTTGAAGTACTCTTCTGGAGCACTGTCGCACCTCTCGCGCACTATGTTTTTATTTTTAGTATCCAACAATTTGCAGGATATTTTGTTGGGATGTTCCATTCCAGCAAATGTCTGATAAGAAGGGCTTTCGAAATCGCACTCAGTCATCACGTAGACTGGCCCTCCATTCATATGTCCTAAGCCCATTTCTAGAATGTATGAGTAATTAACTTTACTGATTACCTTAACCAAGGTCCGAGTAGTGGTAGTGGTAGTGGTAGTGCCACGAGGAGAAGTGGTAGTGGTAGTGGTACTGGTAGCGCCACGAGGAGAAGTCCGAGTAGTGGTAATGGTAGTGGTAGTGGGAGTGGGAGTACTTTGGCCCCTTCTGCGGTGGCCGTTCATATTTTCAGGGTAATGAGGAAGATTTGGTTGACAACTTCGGCGATAGAATAAGTTAATTTTTTCGATGATTTATCGAGAAGAAGATGGGCGGCTGGAACTAATTTGGAGCAGAGAATATCTTTTATTGAGCCTCTTTCATGCCAAGCCCACAATAATTCTTAGAAGGGAAGTGAAATTGATGATAATGGACCAGCCTTGGAAAAGTCTCAAATCAAAGAAAATATGTTGGGCCCTAACGAATCAGAAAAAACGGTCTAGCTAGTCCAAATTTGAAGGGATTAAAACCATATTAGTCCCACAGCTTGCCCCAATCTAATTTTAGTTCTAACAAAAATTAATTTTATCAAACCGCCTCTAGATCAAGACCCATCACCCAACAATTCTTCAACGGACTTAGCTTATTGAGGATCTTTTCATTCCAGCAATAACAAGAGTTGACACTAATATTAATAAAATGCATTCGTACAATGAGACTCCCAAGTTATATCACATGTTTCCGTTCCCAATTTAATAATAAATTTGAGCGCATCATAGGGGGAATAATGGCTAAATGATTCAATATTGCAAATTCATACCATGTACATTAAAAATCTCCCTTCAGTTTCTGACGGAGGTCTGCCAAATCTTCCGGACAACTTTTACCCTTATCCAATTAAAGTGTTTAGTAATTACATTTTCAATATTCTTCAAATTTTTTCTTCTTTGAAAAAGGTTATTCTCGATGAATGGAACATATAGAAATTTAAGATCATCGCCAAACATACCTAGGTTGCTGAGTTTGAAAGGTGCAAGGGATTTTCCACCAAAGTGCATGTCTATGACATATTGTAGCATCTGCCTTACAATTCTCCACCAAAAGGGATTGAAGTAGTTGATCTTTTGGTAATCCTGACTCGTATGAGCATAGTGGTGGGGGACTGTGTACGTCTTCTTAATCGGCTCAACATTGATCTTCAACTTGAATTACTCTTCTAGAGCACAATCGCACCTCTCGCGCACTAGGTTTTTGTTTTTAGTATCCAACAATTTGTTGGATATTTTGTTGGGATGTTCCATTCCACCAAATGTAGACTGGCCCTCCATTCATATGTCCTAAGCCCGGATTTAGAATGTAAGAGTAATTAACTTTACCGATTACCTTAACCAAGGTCCGAGTAGTGGTAGTGGTAGTGATAGTGTCACGAGGAGAAGTGGTAGTGGTAGTGGTAGTGCCACGAGGAGAAGTCCGAGTAGTGGTAGTACTAGTGCCACAAGGAGAAGTGGTAGTGGTAGTGGTAGTGGTAGTGGGAGTGGGAGTACTTTTGCCCCTTCTGCGGTGGCCGGTCATATTTTTAGGGTAATGAGGAAGATTTGGTTGACAACTTCGGCGATAGGATAGGTTAATTTTTCGATGATTTATCGAGAAGAAGATGGGCGGCTGGAACTTATTTGGAGCAGAGAATATCTGTTATTGGGCCTCTTTTATGCCAAGCCCACAACAATTGTTAGAAAGGAAGTGAAATTGATGATAATGGACCAGTCTTGGAAAAGTCTCAAATCAAAGAAAATAGGTTGGGCCCTAACGAATCAGAAGAAGCCGGTCTAGCTAGTCCAAATTTGAAGGGATTAAAACCATATTAGTCCCACAGCTTGCCCCAATCTAATTTTAGTCCCAAAAAAATTAATTTTATCAAACCGCCCCTTGATCAAGACCCATCACCCAATAATTCTTCAACGGACCTAGCTTATTGACGATCTTTTCATTCCAGCCATAACAAGAGTTGGCACTAATCTTAATAATATGCATTCGTATGATGAGACTCCCAAGTTATATCACCTGTTTCCGATCCCAATTTGATAATAAATTTGAGGCATCAGGGGGTTAATAATGGCTAAATGTTTCAGCATTGCAAATTCATACTATATACATTTAAAATATCCCTTCAGTTTCTGACGGAGGTCAGCCAAATCTTCCAGACAACTCTTACCATTATCCAATTCAAAGAGTTCCGTAATTACATTTTCTATATTCTTCAAAAATTTTCTTCTTTGAAAAAGGTTATCCTCGATGAACGAAACATACAGAAATTTAAGATCATTGCCAAGCATACCTACGTTGCTGAGTTTGGTGGACAACTTCGGCGATAGGATAGGTTAATTTTTTTGACGATTTCTTGAGAAGAGGATGGGAGGCACTAATTTGGAGCAGAGAATATCTGTTATTGGGCCTCTTTTATGCCAAGCCCACAACAATTGTTAGAAGGGAAGTGAAATTGATGTTAATGGACCAGCCTTGGAAGGGATTAAAATCATATTAGTCCCACAGCTTGCCCCAATCTAATTTTAGTCCCAACAAAAATTAATTTTATCAATTTAGTCTTATTCCATATAAAATTGTTACAAACTACTCAGTTATAATACCTTTGTATGACCAGAGGGAGAGTGAGAGGGAGAGGTAGAGGGAAAAGGGGAGGAGGCACCCTTTGCCATCTTATTTAAGAAAGTGGAAGAGTTCTTTTTAAGAAAGAGAAAGAGTTCTTTAGAAGAAGGAGGAGGCACCCTCTGCCATCTATTTCTCAAATAAATCTAAGACACCCATTAAAATAATTAAATTGGTGCATATTATGTTTTGATAAACCTATTAAATATATAAAAAAATAATAAAAAAATATTTAAAAAAATTAACACATCCAACACTCAAAGTTAAAAGAGAAAAGATAAAACTTTATTAGTAACTAGAAATAAGCATTGAATTGAATGTTTAAAATTTTGATTATATATATATATATATATATATATATATATATATATATATATATATATATTGGAACTAGAGATGACGAAAGACGAAATAAAGGATGCATTGCTATTGGAACTCGATAAGATTATGAAACGCATGGGAAAAACTATCAGTGAATACGATAGAATGCCTGTTCCAACTTTCGATAGAGAGATACATGTCTCAACAGAATGCTAATGAATGAGTTGTGTTACAACAAGCATGAGATGAGACAGGAACACTCAAATTTATTGGCTAGGCTGAATGAGGAGCAACACAACGTGTATGATACGACGCCACGTATGGTACAATTTATTTTGTTTATGGCTATGGCGGGACTGGAAAAACATTCTTATGGAGAACTATATCAGCAGTAGTGAGATCGAAAGGGGAGATAGTGCTGAATGTTGCTTCTAGCGGTATTGCGTCCCTTCTTTTCCCGGGAGGCAGAACAACTCATTCAAGGTTTGCGATACCAATTAACATTCATGAAGATTCGACATGAAATGTTCGGTAGGGTAGTCATCTGACAGAACTAATATCAATGTGCAAATTCATAATATGGAACGAAGCTCCTATGGTGAACAGGTTCTGCGTTGTGGCTCTTGACATAACGATTAGAGATATAATGCAGCTTAAGGATCCATTGTGTGCTTCGAAGCCATTTGGAATGGTGATATTTGGTGGTGACTTTCGCCAGATACTTTAGGAAATTTCCAAGGGATCTAGGCAAAACATCGTCGAAGCAACCATCAACTCATCTTATTTGTGGGAAGAAACAAAAGTGCTCAGACTGGCCAAAAAAATGAGTTTGTTGAATATTCCAGAGAATCATTAGTAGGAAGAAATCAAGAAGTTCGCAGTATAGGTTACGAATATTGGCGATGGTAATATAGGATGTTCCACAGATTATGGAATCGATGTAGATATATATGATGATATTATGCTCGAGTATGGAGACGACCCTATATGAGCAATTGTGGAAAACACATATCCTAACTTTGTGGCTGTTACGGATAATCCGACGTATTTGCAGAACATGAATATTCTTGCACCGACCCTTGATGTCGTTGATTCAATAAATGAGTACATGATAGAAATGAATGGGAATGAACTGACGACGTATGTGAGCTCAGATTCAACTTGCAAGTCAAACGCAAATGTTGACATACTGGCAGATGTTCACACGTCGGAGTTCCTCAATTCTCTCAAATGCTTTGGAGTTCCCAATCATAAGCTGAATATCAAAATCGAAACACGATGATGTTGTTTCGCAACATTGACCATTCAAGAGGTTTATGCAACCGAATAAGGCTTCTCATAATAAAGTTGGGAAAACGTGTGCTTCAAGCTAAGATATTGACTGGTAATAACGCCGGTAATATTGTTTTGATACCGAGGCTTTCGTTGACACCTACAGATATTAGATTGCCCTTCAAATTCCAAAGAAGAAAGTTTCTATTGATTGTGTCTGCGAAGAAAATTAATAAGAGTCAGGGACAATCGTTGGAGAATGTTGGTTTATTCTTGAGAAGGTCCGTTTTTAGTCATGGTAAACTGTACGAGGCGGTGTCGAGATCGACGACCAAAAAAGATTTGAAAATACTATTGGAAAAGCGTGAGGATGGCTCGAGCGCAATATGTAAGAATTATATTTCAGAGAAGTCTTCAGAATAGTTTAATTTATTAAACATCAAACAAAAACTTCAAATAAATATTTTGCACTCTGGTTCTTTATGTGTGAACAAGGATGATATAACTAGAGGTGGTATACCGTACCGTACCGAAAAATTTTTGCCATACCGTACACCGTACAGAAAATATCGCTATTAAAAAATTTATATCGATATCGTACAGACAATTTCAGTATACCGAATTTCGATATACCAAAATTTCAGTATATTAATAACATATACCAATTTTTTATTGAAGTACCAAAATAAATCTTCATATTGAAATGTTCCAGTACCAATTCAGAAAGAAAAAAAATCTAAATTTCAATTTAATATATCCGAATTATCCAAATTTCTAACAAAAGTGAGAATCAGTAAAACAATACAACAACAAAAAAAATTACTTAAAAAACAATAAAAATACATTTAAAAAAAAGGTATAAAGCACCAATAAACGATCCTCTTCACTTTGGGATCTTGAAACGAGGGAGTGACACAATCGTTGCAGAATAATCTAAGCAAATAGACTAACCTGACGAGTTTTGAAAGCGTCAGTGGTGAAGTTGAAACAACAACAAAGAAGAGGTGAAGAAAAAAAAGTGGCGCTTTTAGAGAGGAGGAAGATTGTTAGTGCAGTAGAGAAGATGATAATTGATAGGGATGGGCATCCAAAGAACAACGATTGGCAAGGAGAGAAGATGGTGGTTGTGGGAGATTGTCTTCAAGCAGAAAAATTGAAATTGGAAAGGGAAGGAAAGAAGAAGGGATTGGTTGGGCGCCTGTAAATTTGTAATAATTAGTAAAAGAGAAATAGATAGAGTTTCTTACGTTTGTGACTGATATTAATAATAATTTTAATATATTTTAATTAATTATTATACTCCATATTAGTAGAATTATATAATGTACAGTATATGTAATTAAATTATTTTATTATAAATTTAATTAAAATCGGTAATACGAGTATATATCGATATTTTGTGGTATTTCGGTATATATCGAAATATCAAAAATTTTTAAAATCACTTACCGATACCGTACCCAAAATTTTGGTACGGAATTGTACTGTACTGAAATTTTCGGTATACTGAAATTTTAGATAAATTCGTTAATTTTTGTAACGGTAAATGCGGTATATTGAAAAATCGATAATTTTGTCCACCCCTAGATATAACTACTATGAACTCAATACTTAACATTTTAATATCATCTTTGCTAAATTAACCACCCAACTGCCAAGTCAAAACTTTGTAGCAATGTTTGTCCACCAAAAAAAAAACTGGTACGAATTTTTAAGTTGAACTCAATTATGTATTATTTCTTCAAAAAATAATAAAATGATATCGGGTTATTCTGCAATAAACATAAAATGTCTAGATTTTTTTGATAAACCATTCTTTAATTTACATTGGCACCAATGTTGCACTCGAAAGGGTTCGTCTGTTTACTGTGATGTGTTAACATTAAATAGTTTTGAGTTGTGTAAATTAGTAATATAGAAATAGAAAATAAAAATTTTATTGTTGCATTTTAATTTGTCATATTAGCTTTAAAAATACCAGAATATAGTTGCAATTAAAACCATACCAGAACTAAAATTTTAGATTTTCACCTCATTGCAAAATATATTAGTGAACTTATATGAATTGATCAACTTAACAATCTCGCAAGGTTATATAAGTGCTGCGATGATAAGTACATTAGACTTTAATATTAAAACAATATTAGATATAATACAGATAAATATAATTCGGTTCAAATATCATAGAATTAAGTGAAGTTATCACCCTAAAAATTACACATCTCGTGCAATGCACGGGCTCAATTACTAGTATTAAATTAAATTATAATAGTCTCTCTATCCCAAATTCATCTTCACATTTACTGTGGATACGTAGTTTAAGAAAAATCACTTTTTGACTTATTTTTGGAGGTAATATGATATTTTTAGGTTATAAATAAATGATAAACTAAGTTATCTGTATTAATTAAAAATGTAATGACAAATTTAAAATTAAAGTTTGTTGGAGGGATATTAGTAACTCCCTTTGTCCTCTTGATACGTATCCGTGTTGCCATTTCGGTTCGTCCTATTACAAAGTATCTATTTCCTATTTTAGATTGATATGATCACACATGACTCCACATTCAACACTAATACAACTACTCACTAACCTTTAAAATATTATTTCTCTCATCTCAAAATACATTAAATTATTATACTTCATAATACATGTGCAAAAAGCAAACGGTTACATTTTAAGGGGATGGAGGGAGTAGTTATTTTTTTTCTTTTATGGAAGTGTGAAGTTGAATTTGGGACGAATCAAACGAAAAGTGTGAAGTTGAAGTTGAGATAGAGTGAGTAAATAAATATTGATTGATATATTAATTTAAAGGGAGGATTACTACTAGGTAAACAAAAAAATTCTTAATTACTATGAGATACAAACATACAAAAATATTACTACTAACTACAAAAATATATAGTGATATTCCAATATTACATTATAATGTGCTGCAAATTAAAGTTTGTATGCAGCAAAAGTGTGTGCAGTAAAAAAAGTGTGTGCAGTAAAAAAAATGTGTGCAGCAAAAAAGTGTAGTGGTCTGACGGTGGTCCGGCGATTTTCTGGCTGCCGCCCGACGGTGGGTGAGGGTTTAGGGTTTGTGGTTTAAAAGTGTATGAGTTTAAGGTTATATTTGATATTTTACTTTAATATTTTGTATGCGAGAGTAATTATTTTAAATCAATGTATCTCATAGTAATTATGAGTACAAAATGTGTATCTATGAATAATTTTTTCATAAAAGTAAGCATCGATTAAAAATTAGATAAATATGCTAAAAATATCTCTCATATTTACCAAATTTATATTGTTAAATAGAAAAGTAAAATTTAAATAACAAAATTCATTATTATATAATTAGATTTTATGATTGAATAAAAGCATTAATTTAATGGTCAAGATTAAAATTGAATTATTTTTAAATAGAGTAAAATTGAAAAAAAAAAAAAATAGAGGTTATATATATATATATATATATATATATATATATATATATATATATATATATATATATATATATATATATATATATTTGAGTTGATCAATGCTTTCATTTTAACTACCTTATCTTTGTTTTCTTAATTTTTCACATTTGCATGATCAACCACAAAACTTAATTGATTCTAGAAAGGAATTTGATAGAATTCATCAAAAGAAGATTTTTTTAACACATCACATTATTTTTAAAATAAAAATAATATTTTTAAAAGTCTAAAATACCCTTAATCTAATAATTACACACTTTATATATTTTATAGGATATGTTATTTACACACCTCCTTCTATTTTATACACACTCCATTATTATATAATTAAAATATACTATTATTAAAAAAAATTAAATTATTCTTAATTCATTAATATACACACTCCATTATTCTTCAATTGGTCATATAACTCATTTTCTTGATCATCTATCACTTTTTATTAAAAATGTTAGTATCACTTTTTATTCATCGTACCATTATGTTTAACAATAATTTAATTTGACGGTTTTTACTTTTTTATTATTAATTATCATTTTTTCCTCGTATGAATTTCTTATAAAATAATTCAATTTAATAAATATTATTTTTCCTACATATGACATGCCTCATATAATCCGTCTCACCAATAACCCAAAACATTTAATTATTTAAAAAATTAAATTTTATAAAATCTTTTTATAGTGTTCGTCAACTAGTTCATTCTGAAATCTTGTTTGTATATTTTTATTTAAAAAAAATTTATGTTGAAAATGTGAAGATGAGATTTGGATCCGACAAGGACCGCTTCACTAACGATACAACCATATAAGCCCACAACACCAATAACTCAAACTCATATAGGTCTATTCATTCTAACCCACAAAATGGTGAGTTGCACGTTATACTATCTTAAAATTTGGACATTTATTTAATTAATTATCTTAACTTAATTTGTAGTATTTTAAAAAAATATAAATTTAATATAATTAAAAATCGATTTAAGTTAAAGGGTACTATATTTAGAATTTAATTAAGATATTCGAATTTGGGTGGCGTGCTTTTATTTTTGAAAAGGGGTTTATATTTATTATTTAGTGAGAATGAATGGTGAATTTTGGGTGTATACTCTCCAATGAACTGATTGGAAATTGCAGGTATATTCTGGTCCTTTATCATGCTATTGGAGAATTCTATTATTAGAGTACTCATAGATAAATCCATAACCAGGAAGATCACAATCCATAAGATTTTGGTCAATTATGTCATCATATTGTGGTCTTAGGTTAAATATGAGTTCCAGATTCAGTACCAGATTTACCAAATCATTGGTTTTTTCTTCTTTCTTTCATCTTTTCTTCCTTTCCCATGTTCTTCACAGTCCCCACCATCTCTGATATCTGCATCTTCTTTTGCTAGTTTACTTATATATTTTATTAGCTGCAGCCAGCAATGCATCATTTTCTCGCTTGTTTATGGTACTAACTTCAGCTTTAAGCCCAGAACTAAAGGGAATAACTCCATTAGGAATCCCAAAACCTTTAGGTGCTTTTGGTTTCTTCTTGTTATATTTTGGAAAAGCTTGCAGCTCCACTTTGCTAAGCAAATAGTTTTCCCATTCATCTTTCATCACCTTCAAAGAAAACAAATAATAGATGGGATTCTAAGAAAAAATTACACTATAACACATAGTACTATAATTGCTACAGATATATATCAAGGAAACCAACCTTATACTATGGATGTTTTAGGTACTAAGTGCATGCTAAAAAGACACGGGAGTGGGGAAGAGAAAATCAATGATAAATAGTGTATGAAAATCTTATGCTGGCATTTGTTAAGCCAATCTTGAAGCTGCATGCAAGAAAGTTCATCCTTGCAGAATAATACCATTTGTTAAGGCTTTCATGGTTAGACTACTTTTTTCCAGTAAAATGCGTAAATATATTAAAGTAAAAGTGGCCAGCTATTCATACTCATTGCTCTCTTGCGCCAACATAAAAATAAAATTAGAAACACACACACTGATATTGAAAATAGTAAAAAATCCTCCATTAAATCACTTTTTAATAAAAATATTATCACATTTTATCCATTTTATAAAATATTTGTAAATATATTATCACTTTTTACTTACAATATTCTCACTTTTCATTTATATTATAAATAGTTCATATAATAGTTCACAACAATGTTATCACTTTTCATCAAATTAAGTATCATATTTTATAAAATTATAATATTTAAATAAAAATGGAAATTAAATGAATAAAAAATTTAAATTAATAAAAATTTTCATAATAAAAATATAATTTAAAAAATGACATATTATAGTATATATAATATAATATAAAAGACCTAATTAATTTCCTTTTATAATTAAAATTTCAATTTTCTGATTTTACTACTATCAAACAGGGCCATTAAAAATATAATTAATATTAATCCTTAAAAATATAATTAATAGGTTAATAGTAATCGTCTCATATCGGTCCCACCAAGTCTTTGCCTATCTTTTTACTCTTTTTCTTCTTCTAATTATATATTTCTATCATTTCTATTTATATTATTTCTATAATTTCTAATATTCATATAAAATTATTTAAATTTTCCTTATTTATTTGTTAACCAAAATAATTTATTGTAACATAAATTTACATTCAATTCATTAATCTTTTTTTAAATATATGCTATAAATAAATTTATGATAATAATATCTTAAACTATTTTTAAAATAAAATTAGACAATATGAATAGTAATTATAAATTTTGCATTTTGATTTATTTATTACTAATATGAAACTCGCGTATAACGTGGGATCATTTAATTATTATTCTTATTTTTATAATTAAATAATCCATATTATATAACGTAACAACATTAATTAAGGAGATTTTTTTTTTTTACAATTAGACAATTTCTTTCATCAATTAAAAGAATTTACAACAAATTATAATATTAGACTTTTGATAATATAACGTATAACTAAATCATGTAAAAAGTTAATATATATGTATATATATTCTAATTATTTGAAATAATCTTGACTTGTATCTTTTTAAAATATTATTTTATAATATAATAATACAATTGAAAATTATTTATTACTCTCCCTATTTCTTTAAGAAAATGTGCAACCACATAGGGGGCAATTTTGTCAATTTGTTGTATATTTATATAGTTGTTAGTATTATATTTTTTTATTGTATTTAAGTAATCAAAGTATGTACTCCCTCCGTCCCAAAACAATTGACACATTTTTTTGGGCACGGAGATTAAGGAGTATAATAATTTAATGTAAAGTGAAGTGAGAGAAATAATATTTAATGTGTAGTGAGTAGTTGTATTAGTGGTGAGTGTGATGTGTATGTGGGTCCATGTAAATAAATAAATTATTTTTGTGTGTGTCTCATATCCTTTAAAAGGAAATATGTCAATTTCTGTGGGACAACCCAAAAAGGAAAGTGTGTCAATATCTTTGGGACGGGGGAGTAACTCTTAGTGATAAATCCTTAATTTTACTGATTGTCTAAAATAAATACTCTCACCGTCTCATAATGCTTTTCATGTTTACTATTCCATGTTATTTAAGAAAATGTGCACTTTTTGACTAACTATATTAACTTTGGAGGTATTGTAGTATTTTTAGGTAATGAAAAGTATAAATTAGTGAGATGTGTGTGAAAAGGGAGTGACAATTTTGAAATTAAGGTAACTTTTAAGGTTGTTAGATAAAGTAATATTACTTTTTTAGGGTATGAAATGTTTTGTGGGATAAACAAATGAAGAAAGTTTGAAAGGTTTAATGAGACGGAGGGAGTATGTATATAAAAAAAATCTCAATTAATTTTTTTATTTTCTATACATGTGATTTGATTTGATACTAATTAAATTATTTATATCAAATGATTTATTTATTAATTGCAATTATTAATGATACTAAAATAAATATGTTATAATAAGTGTATAGGAAAAATAAATAAATAGTAAGACCATACGTGAACAACGTTAACGAAAGAGACTTTGCTATACTATATTATATATATATATATATATATATATATATATATATATATATATATATATATATATATATATATATATATATATATATATATATATATATATATATATATATATATATATATATATATATACTAGTATGAAACCCCCGTACTACGCGGGATCATTTAATTGCTATTTTTATTTTATTTTTATAATTAAATAATATGTGTCATATAACAATTCAACATTAATTAGGAAGATTTTTTTTAAGCTAGGCAATATAAAGAATTTACAACAAATTATAATTTTTAAATTTTAATAATATAACATATAATTAAATCATGTGTATAGTTAATATATATGTAGATATATTCTAATTTTTTGAAAGAATATTGACTTGTATTTTTTTTAAATATTACATTATAACATATTAAAATTCAGAACTATTTATTACTCCCCCGTCTCACTAAAATAATATGCAACCACATAGGGGCAATTTTGTCTCTTTGCTGTGTATTTATATAGTTTATAGTATTTTATTTTTTCATTGTATTTAAGTGAAGTATGGACCTTTTAATAATAAATCCTTAATTTTATTATTTGTTTAAAATAAATATCAAATATTTCATATTTAAATTAAATTAATCCTTATAAATTTATATTAAAAAATTCAATTTATACATTTTTTTCTATACATGATTTGATTTAATACTAATTAATTTATTTATATTGAAAGATTTATTTATTAATTAAAATTAACTATACTAAAGTAAATAAATCAAAATAAGTATTCCTTCCGTCTCATCTTAATAGTTAGGTTTGCTTTTTTGCATGGCGATCAAGGAATAATGAAGTATGGTTTGCTTTTTGCATGGCGATAAAGGAATAATAAAGTATTTAATGTGTATTTAGGTGAAAGAAATAATATTAATAAAGTATTTTAATGTTTATTGAGGTGAGAGAAATAATATTTTATTGTACTGTGGGTAGTTGTATTAGTGTTGTAGGTGGGTCCCATAGATATATTTTAATTATTTTGTGTGGGTCTCATATGTCAAAAATGGAAATGTAACCATTAGGATAAGACGCCAAAAAAGAAAATATGTAACCATTAGGATGAGATGATGGGAGTATATAAGAAAAAATTAAAAAAATATATGTTCATACATTATTTTAAAAGAGGAAATATTGATAATGAAATAAATGGATGTAAATAATTAAAATATATAAAAAAAATTCAGAAATTCAAAAAATTAAAAAAATTACTCTTATATCGATATTTAGAGGTAGATATTAAAGAATACTTGAATTGATTTTTAAGAAGTAGAACGATTCAAGTCAAGGTTCGTTAAAGAATACTTGAATTGATTTTTAAGAAGTAGATCGATTCAAGAATACTTGAATCGGTTCTCTTAAAGAACCGATTCTTTAGAATATGTAGATTGAATCTCTACTTGATTCACTCTATCGAAATAAATTTTTATAGTTTCATAAATCAATTCTCTAGAGAAACTTGAAGAAAACTTCTATTTCTCTTACAAAATCGAATGTGTGTTTTTAGAATGAATAAACAGAAAGTTTTATTTATATGTTGTGTGAGAGAGAATATTATATAGAATATTCTTTTTTCCTTTATATATGATTTAATTTGATTCTAATTAATTTATTAATTTGCATAAAGATTTAATAAAGTAATTAATAATGATATCCAAATAAATAAATAAAATATAAAAAATTTATATGTTTTTTTAAAAGATTATTTTCTAAGGTAAATTATTGAGGTGCCACCGTGCACAGGTCGTCATTGATGAGGCATGAAAACGTACAAGAAAAATAATATTTTAATTAATATATATATTTTTAATTAAATTTTGTTCTAATTATATATATTTTTTTATTTGTTACTATATATTCCCTCCGTCCCATAAAAGTTGGTATAATTTTTTTTGGGCACGGAGATTAAGGAGTATAATAATTTAATGTAAAGCGGAGTAAAGTGAAGTGAGAGAAATAATATTTAATGTGTAGTGGATAGTTGTATTAGAGGTGATATATGGGGCCCATGAGAATAGATTAATTATTTTTGTATGGGTTCCAAGTATTAAAAAGGAAATGTGTCAACTTTAGTGGAACAAACCAAAAAGGAAAATATGTCAACTTCTATGGGATGGAGGGAGTATATAAGCAATTAAATTAATATTTTTTTCGTAATTTCTATAATTTTTTTAAAATCTATTACCTAATTGAGATTCATTATTAAAAATAAGAAACATATTATTTTAACAAGAAATATTAAATAAAGAAGTTAATTGTAAGTAAATAAGACAATTAAATAAATATTTTTAATTAATATTTTTGTCTTAATTTCTATAGTTTTTTTAAAATTTATTATTTAATTGAGATTCATTATTAAAATAAGAAACACATTATTTTAAAAGAAATATTAAATAAGGGAGTTAATTAAAAGTAAATAAGGAATGTAATGAATTATTTATAATGAATTACATTATTGATTATTTATGAAAAATAAGGTCAAATATTTTATAATGAATTAAAACGAAATTATTAAAATATTTTACATAGTTGCTATATATATATATATATATATATATATATATATATATATATATATATATTTAAAATATACGTAATATTATAAATAAGATTTAAATGGAATATTTCTTTTTACTCATGATTGTGATTTAATATTTCTTAATTAACTATATAATAATAATAATTTTATTTTCATTAATTGTTATTTTTAATAAACTAATGTAATATATATATATATATATAATATAATATAATATAAATAAAATTAATGTATATGTAATATTCTTTTAAATATTCATAAATTTATAATTTTATAATTCATATGTCATAATTGAATAATTAAGATATATATAAATAAATAATTATTAATATACTAAATTTAAAAAATTAATAAATATTTACAAACTCAATTTTAATGTTATTTGATATGAAATAATGATTTAACTTAAAAAACTTAAACTTTCGATTCTATATATGAATTAATTTTTCAATCTCTTATTCTTTAGAGGTAAATCGATTCAAGAGTACTTGAATCATCGATCCTCTCCTTGAAGAATACTTGAATTAATACTTTAGAGTAGATCTTAAAAAATATTTGAATCGATTATTAAAAGATAATACTTGAATCAATTTTTTTCCTCTTGAATAATCGATTCTTAAGATATAAATCGATTCAAGTATTCTTGAATCGATCTTCTTACTCTTGAAAAATTAATTTTTAAGATGTAAATCTATTCCAGATACTTGAATCGATTCTCCATACTTGAATCGATTCTCTTCCTCTTGAAGAATCGATTCTTAAGATGCAAATCGATTCAAGAATACTTGAATCAATTATCATCTTTTTGAATAATACTTGAATCGATTTTTTAGAGGTAGATCGAATCTCTACTTGATTCGTTCTATCGAAATAAAATTTTATAATTCCATAAATCAATTCTTTAGAGGAACTTGAAGAAAGCTCATATTCCTCTTCGGAGAATCGAATGTGTGTATTTTGAATTAATAACCAAGATGACTTATTTATAGGTGGGTGAAAGAGAATATTATATGAAATATTCTTTTTTCCCTTTATATATATATGATGTAATTTGATATTATTTAATTTATTGCATTAAAAGATTTATTAATTAATTAATGATACCCAAATAAATAAATAAAATATTAAAAATTTAATTATTATTAAAAATAAGAAACACATTATTTAAAAAAGAAAATATTAAATAAGGAAGTTAATTAAAAGTAACTAAGGAACATATTAAAAAAAGCATTAAAAATTCAAAAATTTGAGAAAATTACACGTCATATTAGAGCGCTCTGGAGACGACACGTCAACAAGGAAAGTTTCTGCTATAGTATACTTAAAATATATATATATATATATATATATATATATATATATATATATATAGATTATTTGTGGAATAAGATCAAATATTAATTAATTAAAATATATTAAATAATTGCTACATATATATTGATATTAATTAATTTATTGGATTAAAAGATTTAGTAATTAATTAATGATACCCAAATAAATATATAAAATATTGAAAGTTTATTCATTATTGAAAATAAGAAATTCATTATTTAAAAATGAAAATATTAAATAACGAAGTTAATTAAAAATAAATAAGGAAAATATTAAAAAATTATTTAAAAATTAAAAAAAAGAGAAAATTACACGTCATAACGGAATGCTTTAGAGACGACACGCATGCAGAAAAATTTATGCTATGATATACTTAAGATATATATATATATATATATTTAATTTATTTATTTATTTTCAGATTATATTAATAATTAATGAAAATAAATTTTATATGTCATAATTGAATAATTCAATACATATGAAATTAAATAAAATTAATATGCTAAAATTAATAAGCCAAAAGTTATTTAAAAACTCGATTCCAATATCGTTTGCCAACATCAAGTAATATATTAAAAAATATAATATAAAATAATGATTATAGTTAAATAACTTGAAGAAAGCTTTCGATTTAGGTAAATCGATTCTAAAAATACTTGAATGATCTACATGAATCAATTTTTTAATCTCTTATTCATCTCAAAGAATACATCTTAACAAAGACTTTAATAAATTATCTACTTGAAGAGGTAAATTGATTCCAAAAATATTTGAATAGATTATCTACTTGAAGAGGTAAATAGATTCCAAAAATACTTGAATGATCTTACATGAATCCATTTTGTAACCTCTTATTCATATTAAAGAATATATACTTGAATCGATTATCTACTTGAAGAGATAAATCGATTTAAAAAATACTTGATCTATCCTTGATTGTCTTGAAATTCACCTAAGTTTGTTGCGTGTTTTATGTGATTTTCTCATATTTTTTATTTCGTTTTGTGTCTTATTTCTCGTTATTTTAGTGTTTTTAGTTTTATTTTATTTTTGTGTTTTTATTGCATGAATAGGTGATTATGTGATGCATCGGATATAAGAGAAGTGAAGTTAAAAATTAAATAAGGAGAAGCAGAGAAAACATGGCCAACAGAGATAACACGGCCATCCTTGGCCGTGTTGATGAAGCAGACATTACAGTAAAAACACGGCCTCACCGTGGCCATGTTTGGCCTCCAGGCCGTGTGAGAATTTCAGATGGCAAAACAGTAAAAACACGGGCAGCTGTGGTCGTGTTTGACCTCTAGGCAGTGTGAGAGGTTCAAATTGACATACAGTGAAAACATGGCCTCAATGTGGCCGTGTTTGAGCTGTTGGCCGTGTTGCTGAAGCAGCCAATCTTGGTGTGCCATGTCATCAAATTCAACACACTCTCCATGCTATCACACGCCCAGATGATCCATGTGAAGTGATGATTTACTTTGGCCAATTAAAACCTGCCACATGTCCTACTTTAACCTAAATTCTCCACTATATATACTCCATTTTATGAATTGGGAAACAAGTTACATCACATCAGCCGAAACAGGGGCTTCCCTTCAACACAAACATCACCTACTCTTTTAGTTATTTTTCACCTTCAATTTCAATCCATCTTCATCCATTCTTCATCCCTTCCATTTGGGTGTTAACGACCTCAAGAATTCAAGAGCTAGAGGTGGAGATCAAGAAGAATAGAAAATTCTCTTCAAGCAATTGATAGGGATGAATTTATTCATTTTGTATTTCTTTTGGATTTGAGACTATGGATAAGTGTAATGAATCATTCATGTGTTTTGTTACCATGATCATGTTAGGCTAATCCCTCTAGTGGGATTAGGAATATGAAGAGCACATTAAGTTTTTATTATTATGTGGATTAAATTAGTTTTTAACTTAATTGATGTTGATTTCTATTCATGGGCTTTAATTGTTTTGATGTTGTGATGGCATGGTTTATTATTCATGAATAATTATTGGTTTAATGGATTGTTAATCAATGGATGATTTATGATAATTAAGTGCTATTATAATGTTCATGTGTATATTGCTTGGAGTGAGAAGGAAATGACCCTCTTAAGTATTAGAAATGCATGAATAGACATCGAGTTTGGGTTTGACCGAGAGGATATTTGAATTCGATGAGGGGAACCAATCCATTCGTTAGCTCTAGTACACAAAAAGGGAGAATTAATTCTAATTAGTACCTTCTAAGGGAGAATTGGAAGTTAATTAGTACCTAGATGGAAGAGGTTAATGTTGGGCTTTGATCTTAAGTGCTTTTGGGAGTCTTTAGTGGATCAACAACCTTTGTAACCCGAAAGGGAGCTTAGGATATAATTGTGATCACCCTTAATCTACATCAATTGAGTTGAATTCCTTTTGCGTGATAATATGAATTGAGTGTGCTTGGATATTTCTAATCCCATGTTTTTCCATACTTGAACTTTAGCACCTATTCTCTTTTATTTTTACTCATCTTTACTTGTTATTTCTCTTATTTGCTATTTTATTTACTTTTTAATTTGTTTTAGTTATTAATTTCAAAATCAAACTCAAAACCCCTATCATCCTTACGAAAGTGACATAAACATGAGCTCACGTATTTTATTAATCCAAACTTAACTCCTTTGTGGTTCGATAATTTTATTTCTTGGGATATACTTCTACAACGACCGAATATTCTTGCTCATAATTATAAAAATATTCAAACAAGAAATTGGCGCCGTTGCCAAGGGAGTTTAACGGATTAGTGGAATATTGTGTTATTGTTTTAATTGTTCTTGATAAGGATACTTTTTATTTTATTTTATTTACTATTTTTGTTTTAGTCTCACTCTTTGAATTTTCGTAGGTTTTTATGATCACAAGATCAAAGGGAAATCAATCGATTATTCCTTTGAATTTGGAGATAGAAAAGACCGCACGACAAAGGAAACGAGAGAGACGTAAAGCTAGAAAAGAAACAAATATGGAGAATCAACGTGGAGATAATGTTAATCATAATTCACCCCAAGATCCATTACAAGATCAAAGGGGGGGTACAAGAAGGAGTGCAAGAGAATCAAGCGGAGATGTTTAGGAATTTCATTGCTCAAAATCAAGACTACATGCAATTGGTTGCAAATCAAGAAGTTCAAGGGATACTCCAACAACAAGAGTTGCAAAGGCCTAGAGCAATTCGGGATTACTTCCAACCGAGAGCCGTGCATAATAGGGTTCCTCCGGTTCAAGCCAACAATTTTAAAATTAAGACCGGATTGATCAACATGGTCAAAGAAAATTAGTTTAGGGGAGGTCCTCTTGAAGACCCGAACACTCATTTAGCTATTTTCTTAGAGGTTGCAAATACCGTCAAAATGAATGGAGTGTCGGAAGATGCTATTCGAATGAGGTTGTTCTCTTTTTCTTTAAGAGACAAGGCTAAAGTATGGTACAATACAATACCTTTGGGAAGTTGTAATACATGGGAAGATCTTGAGCAAAGATTCTTAAACAAGTACTTTCCTCCTTCGAAGACTCTGCAATTGAAAAGCCTTATCACTCAATTTAGGGAACTTCCGAATGAGAACTTCTATGAAGCATGGGAACGCTATAAAGAGATGCTACGAAAGTGTCCTCAACATGATTTTCATAAGAATCAACAAGTGGCTTTCTTTTATCAAGGGTTGAGTCAACAAAATCGGATGCATGTAGATGCCTCATCCGGAGGGTCTATATTTGGAGTGGATGCTATGAAAGCTATGAAAATTTTTGAAGATATTGCAATGAATGCTTATCAATGGCCTTCCGAGAGAGTAATATGAGGTTATGCATTCAGAAAGGTGGCTCAAGTGGAGAGTGTTAAGGAAATGAAGAGTGATGTGTTTCAAAGTGAAGGCATGAAAGAATTTAATGAGAGCATCCATGCTTTAACAAAGCAATTGAATTTGATCACTCAAGGAGTGAGTCAAGGGGGAAGTACAAGTGCTAATTTAAATGAAGAGGGGAATGTGATGCAAAGTGTAGAGGATGTTGTTCCTATTTAGATAGGAGAAATTACCTTGAAATTTTCAAGGTAATTATCCTTCTAACCAAGGTAATTTTTAAGGAGGATATCAAGGGCATGCTCGGGGGAGTAATTTCAATCAATCAAGTGGAGGAAATTATCAAGTTTCGAGAAAGCATGAAAATCTTTCTTATTCCATTACTCAAGCCGCCGTTGCATTTCCTCAAGGAATGGATCTGAGAGCTAAGCTACCCAATGGAGAAGGGAAGTCATCATTGGAAGATACATTGTTAGCGTTTATGAAAGATACAAGGGCTTATATGGAAAAGTGAGATGCTAAGCTTGAGGCTAGAATGGAGAAAAATCAAAAGAAATCCGACAATAGGATGAGAGCTTTTGAGTATCAAATGGAGCAAATTGCTTTTTTCGTGGGATCTCAACACCAACAAGAAAAATTTCCATCAACCACGGTAACTAATCCTAAAGAAGATTGCAAAGCTATAACTTTTAGGAGTGGAAAAGAGTATAAGGAGCTTCCTATGCCTAAAGAAGATAGTGTTGTTGTTGAAGGAGAAATGGAAAGAACTGTGGAAGAAGGGTTGGTGCAAGAGGAGATTGAAGTGGAGGAAGTAAGCAAGAAAAGAGAAGTTGTTGAGCAAAAGAAAGATGAAGAGAAGATGGAGAGAATTCCAAAGTGGAAAAAAGCAAAGGAGTTAAGATAAAAGAAAGTTGAAGTTGAAAGAGATAGTTGGGGAATACCCAAAACTCAAGTATCGGTTCCTTTTCCTCAAAGATTCTTGAAGAAGGGTTTAGATGAGAGGTTCAAAAATTTTCTTGAAATATTCAAGAAGATTCAAATCAATATCCCTTTTGCCGATGCTTTGGAGCAAATGCTTCATTATGCTCGTTTCTTGAAGGATATCATTGGAAAGAAAAGATGTCTTGGAGAAAATAAAATGGTTAATCTAACCGAAGAGTGTTGTGTCATTCTACAATGGAAACTTCCTCAAAAATTGAAGGATCTGGGTAGTTTCACTATACCATGTGAAATTGGAAAGAACAAGAAGAACAAGGCTCTTTGTGATCTTGGTGCAAACATTAATCTAATGTCTCTTTCCATATTTAAGAAGCTTGGGTTAGGTGAAGTGAAGCTGACTTCCATCACATTTCAATTGGCGGATAGATCTATGACACATCCAAAAGGGGTAATTGAAGACGTGTTGGTTAAGGTGGATAAGTTCGTCTTTTCGGTGGACTTTGTTGTTCTAGATATGGAGGAAGATGAAAATGTACAATTGATTCTTGGGAGGCCGTTTCTTGCTACCGGGAGAGCTCTTATTGATGTCCACAAAGGAGAATTGAAGTTGAGAGTTAATGATGAGGAAGTGGTATTCTCTCTACACAAGGCCATGCAATATCCAATGAATGATGAAGAGTGTAAAAGTGTGAATGTTGTAAAGGGAAGTGTCGAGGAAAGTTAGCCTTCCATTGTAACCAAGGATCCATTTGAATTTTACTTGAGCAATTCTCTATCTCTTTCTAATATTTCTAATACTTCTCTTGATTTAAATGATGAATTGATTAATTGTTTGCTTGATGTAGGTGATTGTAGTGAAGCTCAAGAAGTTGCAGCTGCTATCTCGAGGGGAAATGGAAAGTTCTTACCACTTATAGATCCACTCAATCAAGAAGAGAAAAAAGAAAAGACGGTGGAGTTGAAGCCTCTACCCGATCATCTTGCCTATGCCTACCTTGGTGAAAATGAGACATACCCGGTAATTGTATCCTCTTCTTTAACCTCTAGTCAACTTGATAAATTGCTTAATGTCCTTAAAGAGCATAAGTCGGCTATTGGTTGGTGTATTGATGATTTGAAGGGGATTAGTCCAACAATTTGCATGCATAAGATAAGGCTTGAGGATGAAGGGAAAGCTTGTGTTCAAAACCAAAAAAGACTTAATCCTATCATGCAAGAAGTGGTAAAAAAAAAGGTTCTTAAGTGGTTAGACTCTGATATGATCTTTCCTATTAGTGATAGTCCCTATGTGAGTCTGTTGCATGTAGTATCTAAGAAAGGGGGTATGACTATAGTGAAGACTGAGAAAAATGAGACCATAGCCACTAGGACGGTGACGGGGTGGCTGTGTGTGTTGATTATAGGAAACTTAATGAGAACATACGTAAAGACCATTTTCCCTTACCTTTCTTGGACCAAATGTTGGATAGGTTGGCTGGGTATAAGTTTTATTGCTTTCTTGATGGGTATTCCAGGTATAACCAAATTCTTATAGCACCCGAAGACCAAGAAAAGACCGCTTTCACTTGTCCTTATGGAATATTTGCTTTTCGAAGATTGTCATTTGGACTTTGCAATGCACCGGCCACCTTTCAAAGGTGTATGATGGCAATCTTTGAAGGCTTGATTAAGAATATCATGGAAGTCTTCATGGATGACTTTTCGGTGTTTGGATCTTCTTTTGATATGTGTTTGTTTAATCTTGCTATTGTTTTGAAGCAATGTCAAGACACTAATTTAGTGTTGAATTGGGAGAAGTGTCATTTCATGGTAAATGATGGCATTGTACTTGGACATCACATCTCTTCAAAGGGATTGCAAGTGGACCGAGCTAAAGTTATTGCTATAGAGAAGCTTCTACCACCAACAAATGAGAAGGGAGTACGATCGTTCCTTGGTCATGTCGGGTTCTATCGTAGATTCATAAAGGATTTTTCCGCATTTTCTAAACCTCTCTCTCATCTTCTTGAAAAAGATGTTCCATTTAAGTTTGATGAAAATTGTCTAAATGCTTTTCAGGTACTAAAGGAAGCTTTGATTTCATCGCCCATCTTGATCACCCCCGATTGGAAGGAGCTATTTATATTGATGTGTAATGCAAGTGATGTAGCTCTTGGAGTAGTTTTCAGGCAATTAAGAGAGAAAAGGTTCCGAGCCATTTACTATTGTTCTTAGTCGCATTTCTAGTGAAATGTGTAGAGTTAGAGACTCTATCGTCGAGTAAACACGTGACCAAGTATAAAATTTATAGTAATGTCGTCCCAAGGGAAAAGTAAGCTTTAGGTTGTATCCGGATTTTCCATTGATTTATGTTTTGTAAGGATTATCAATAGAAGGTTTGGTTTTAAGGCTAATGCTTACTCTATCAATTATATAATAACTTAACTAGCAACTAATTAAACAACTATCAATTAAGTGATAAGATAAATGGAATGGATGAAATGTATCTAAGAGGAGAGCAAGGCTAGCAACATCATGGATAAGGTCTTATGTAGACTTCGCACACACTCAAGCATAGATGACTTTCAAGTTATGATACTAAGGGCAATCACAATTGTACCCCTAACCCCTGTGGCCAAGGTGATTAGGTTCTCAACTATTTTATATGCTTAAATCTCCTAAGATTGTCTTACTCTCAATTCCCATGAAGGTACTATGATCATAAGTTGGGTCCCCTCACTAGTTCATCACTAATGTCCTATCATGAGATTCTAAGCACTTGGAGGGAATGACTTTCCTCCCCTCATACTAACTAAGTCACCTCATACAATCAATGATTCAATTAAACCACTATACATAATATTGGAATGGTCATCCTAATACTATGCATAGAGAATTTAACCACACAAATCATGTATCAATTGAGAATAAGAATTCATGATAGAAAATATTCATAACAATCAATTCATCAAGCTTTTGGTGTGCAAAAATCTACATAATTCCTAACCAATCATATTGCTAGCCTCACTTGAGGACTAGCCACAAATATTCATTACAAATTGACTACAATCCAATGCAAGCTCCATATGACCTAGATAATGAAGAAAGTAGCAAAATAAAGGTGATTGAGCTTCCCTTTGAAAGTTGACTCCTTCTTCCTTGATCATGCCAAATTCTTCAACCAAATATGATTTCCTCCTCTTAGATGTGTGGATGGATGGATTTATGAAGATCAGGGTGGTTGAATGGATGAATTGAAGGGTGGAATGAATCGGATGGAGTGTGTGAAATGGTGGTGAGAAAGTGTGTGTGTTGATCTCTAAAATAACTGTTAAAATGAGGCTCTCCCTCTAATTTTCGCACAAGTTATGTATTTATACCACTTGGGGGCCTTCTAGAAGCTTCTGGAATTTTCTGATTTTTCACAGCTTTTTATCCAGCTCGATTCGAATAGCCAACTCGAGCTCTCGCATGTCAAGTCGAGCTGCGAGGCTCTGCATTCTGGATGGTTTTTCGACCTAGCTCGACTCGAGTTGCAAGTCGAGTTGGACCTTGCAATTTGAGTTAGCTCACTGGATATTTGTTGGATGTTGCTCTACTTCAGCTCGACTTGTTTCTCGACTTGTCCTGATCCCCGCTTGACTCGAGTAAGACAACTCGAGCTCTCGTCTGTCTACTCGTGTCAGAAGCTCATCTTTCTCCGGCACCTAACTCGACTCGAGTTGCAAGTTGAGTTGGACCTTGCAACTTGAGTTGAGCTATTGGACAACTTCTGCACTTACTTGAGCTCCAACTCGACTCGAGTTGCAAGTCGAGTAAGACCATGCAACTCGAGTTGGGTGTTCTTCAGCTCGTTTCAGCTCCCGACTCCGTTTTGCTCCATTTTTTACCTGTTTCACATACATTTAAGCTCATTTTCACACTTATATCCACCTGTACATATTTCTCCTAATCAACACAAAACTCCACCAAAAGTTACAAAAATACGGATAAAAACACACGAAAATCCACAAATAAAGAAACTAAACCCTAGGTGAAAATGACGACGATCAACTATGCAAGCAAGACATTTGATGCGGCTCAACGAAACTACACTACTACCGAAAAAAGTTCTTGGCGGTAGTATATGCATTTGATAAGTTTCGTCCCTATTTGGTTGGAACGAAGACTATTATATACCGACCATTCCGCTCTCAAGTATCTTATGGCGAAGAAGGATGCAAAGCCAAGGGTGATAGATGGGTGTTACTTCTTCAAGAATTTGACATTGAAATAAGAGATAAGAAGGGCACGGAGAATGTGATAGCCGATCATCTTTCAAGGCTAGAGTCGAGGGAGCATTGCGAAAGCACTTATGAGTTAATCAAGGAGGTTTTCCCCAATGAAGAAATCTTGAGGTGTGATTGCTATCAAATTGAGGTTTTAGTGGAGAAAAAATGAAGCCCGTGGTATGCGGACTATGTGAATTACTTGCCAGTGGAAGGAAGCCTTATGAGCTTAATAAGTATCAATCCAAAAAGTTCTTTCATGATGTTGAAAGTTACTTGTGGGATGATCCTTTCTTGTACAAGATGTGCAATGATTCTCTTGTAAGAAGATGTGTGCCCGAGGAAGAATGGAGTAGTGTGTTGGAGTTTTGTCACTCTTCACCTAGTGGAGGCCATTTTGGAGCTCAAAAGACCGCTGCAAAAGTCTTACAATCGGGGTTGTATTGGCCATCGTTGTTCAAGAGTTGTAAGAAATTTGTAGAGGGTTGTGATTGGTGTCAAAGGATGGGGAGAATCTCCAAATGGGATGGGATGCCCCTTAAGAGCATTCAAGAAGTTGAGATATTCGATGTGTGGGGCATCGATTTCATGGGACCGTTTCCTCAATCTAATGGATTTATATACATCTTATTGGCGGTTGACTACGTCTCAAAGTGGGTTGAGGCTTACCTTCAAGAACAAATGATGCTAGAGTGGTCATGGGGTTTCTAAAGAAGCATATCTTCACGAGGTTTGGAATTCCTAGAGTGTTGGTAAGTGATAGGGGTAGTCACTTCATAAATAAGCTCATGGAGAACATTCTCAAGACTTATGGAGTGAAGCATCGAGTGTCTACTCCATATCACCCTCAAATGAATGGTCAATCTGAAATTTCTAACCGACAAATCAAGCAAGTTTTGGAGAAAACAGTGAGTGTAAGTAGGAAATATTGGTCTAATAAACTTGATGATGCATTGTGGGCCTTTCGAACCGCATTCAAGACCACTCTTGGTATGTCTCTGTTTCAAATTGTCTATGGCAAATCTTGTCATCTTCCCGTGGAGCTAGAGCACAAAGCTTATTGGGCCATTAAGAAGTTAAATTTTGACACGAAAGCTTCGAAGAAAGTAAGATTCTTGCAATTGAATGAGCTTGAGGAATTTAGAAAAAATGCTTACGAAAATTCAAGGATTTTTAAGGAGAAAACCAAGAGGTGGCATGATGCTCGTTTGAGGAAGAAAAGCTTTGAAAAAGGTGTTGATATTCAATTCTAGACTAAGACTTTTCCCGGGCAAGTTGAAGTCCAAATGGAGAAGGCCCTATGTGGTGAAGGAAGTTCTTGATGAGGGAGCTGTAAAAGTTATGGATGAGAACGGGGGAGAGTTCTTAGTTAATGGTCATCGAGTGAAGCACTACGTGGATCCATCACAAAGGGAGACCCTCTTTGTGGATACTTTGTTTGAAAGATAATCGCACACTCCGTCTAGCTTGAAGACATTAAACTCAGCGTTAAATGGGAGGCAACCCATTCTTTTTAATTTTGTTGAATATGTTCTTTGCCTCATGCTCTTGATGGATTATTTTTGTTCTTATTATGTTTCGTGTTATTTTTGTTTTGTTTGTTGTAGCGTCTTGGATGATAGTGTATGACGGCGTGAAGGGAGTGTAATTGGATTACTAGAAGTGCTACGTGGATGCTTCATGAGGTAAGTTCCACTACTTTCTTTCAAACTTAATTTTAGCCTTTGCTTAAATTAAATTTGGGGGGAGGTCGTCGTAGTGGCACGTACTTGTCATTTGCACCGGCGTGCTCTCATTATCTTTGTTTTTTTTATTTAGTTTATTTATCGTTGGTGTTGTTTTGTGTTTATCTTTGATTGTGTTGCTCTATTATTTTATTTGATGTATTGTAGTGTTTGTTTGCTTGGTCAAGATATAGCTTATGTTTTTAAAATGTTATGTGGTTGTGTGGAGAAAATTAATTGTGGTATGTATGATGATTTGAGAAAATGGGGGAGTTTGAAAATTTTTAATATTGAAAAGAATAGGGAAAACAGTAAAAACAAGGCTATGCGATTTAACACGGCCATCGAAAGCCGTGTTGAAGGCGCTGGTGTTTTTATAGAAAAACACGGCCATCCTTAGACCGTGTTTGATGAAGAGGCCGTGTTACGGAAAAACACGCCCTCCGTTAGGGCGTGTTGCTGAAGGAAGCCGTATGAGTTATTAAATCCAGGTACAACTCTTATTTCTCTCTCCTTTCATTTCATAACCCTTTTTCTCATTCCCTCTCTACTCTCACACACCACAGACTGCTACTCTCCACTTTCATTCTTTCTTCGTTCACATAAATCACTCCATTCCCACACACAGCCACTACATTATCTTCTTCACATCTCATTTCTCTCACCCATTATAGTACACTTCATCACTTGCATTCATCTCACACGCACTCCACATCTATTTCTATACTTGTGAGAATTCTCAAGATACTCAAGGCATTCATTTGAAGAAAGCAAGGTATGAACTTCTAAACTCCTTTTTAATTTAATCTTAGTTTGATTTTAGAATAAAGCAACTTGAAATTATGCCCTAAAAATTTAGTCCTAGTCGACAGTGACTATTTTCTTGGTAAGTAAATGATGTTTTGGTTTAAATTTTGTTGCTTAGTTTATGTTTTATGTTTTAAATAAATTATTGAATTAAGGGGAGGGTTATATTGTTGGGTTTGCTTGATTGAAAAACTTGGCTAGAATTCCCTCACATTAGTTCTTGATATTCTTAAGCCTTGAGAATGCATACAAAGTGTTTGATAAAATGCCAAGGAGAAAAAAAAAATCTTTCTCATGTTTCGTTGTGTCTTGAATTGAGGAAGTAAATGTTCATTAGAGATTGTGTGGTGTAATGATGTATGATTGTGGGGCTTATTGTTGAAACAATGAAGTTGAAAACTTTAGAGCTTAACTTGACTTTGTTTTGTTATTTTGTTATTTTTTTGTCATTTTCGTTTGTTGATAATGTCGTTTTTGTTCTTGTTCTTGTGCTTGTTTGGAATTTGGACTAATTGAATTGATGCTTGTAAATTAGGGACTTGGAGGGAGTTAGGAACTTTACTTCTTAGTAATTGAAACAAGATCCTTTTAGTTTGCTCAAATAGGGGATGAATGATATGCAATAATACTTGGAAATTTCAAACAAATGCCTAGCGAGAGTTGAACCAAACCATACATTAAATGGTATTAAGTCATTCTTGGGAGGAAATTGATCATCATGAGGAAAACTAGAACTTGCTTGTTGACTCTTCTTAAGAATTAATTGGTAAAGCACTCAAGATATAATAAGATGCCATTCTTTTGTTATTATAAGCTAGTGCCAAATGCATATTTTCCCTACCTTTAACATAATCCATTGTTAGCCAATTTGAGCCATTAAAGCCTATATTTTTTTACAAGCATATTATCTAGTCATATCCCACTTAAGCTAAGAAAGAACATAATGTATGGAGATTGACTAGAGAAAACGTAGCTAGACAATGAAAAGAGCAAGAAAAGAAAAGGAAGGAAAGAAAAAAAATGGAGTAAAAAGAAGAATGTGAAATATTGAGAAAAATATAAAAAAACAAAGGGGATGTAAAAAAAAGCATGAGAAAATCTCAAGAAAGCTCAAGGATATTGTTGGTATGCATTAAAAGATGAAGTTGAAAAAACTTTTTAAAAGGATATGACAAGAATGATGAAGAAGAAGTGAAAAGAGATAAAGAAGAGATTGCAAAGTTTTCAATAGGATATCTCCAAACCTTTTAGTCACTTAAATCCTATATTTATCATTCTCTAGCCAAAGAGCTCTACATTTCATCCTAATTAAAGACCTCTTTGATCTTTTGTGTGAATTAATTGAGTCTTGATGAGTGAGTTGACTTGCAAGCTTATGGTGATTCGAATGTGATTGATTGTTGAGCGTATATTACCCATATCTTTATGAGAGTTGAACTATACACATTCTTTGTGAGGTTTTTTATTGAAGAGTGTTAAAGTATTGAGTTTTCCCATCTTTGAGCAAGCTAAAGTTTCCTTGTGTAGATTGCTTTGTGGATAAGAGTTCTAAATTTCCTTTATTGTCTTTGATTAATGGATGGAGATTTGATTGTTCTAAATTCCTTTGTTTAACTTAGGTGAATTACACTCCAATTGTTCTTTCATTTTTCGTTGTTCGGGGACGAACAACGACTTAAGTTTGGGGGTTTGATTATCTTGAAATTCACCTAAGTTTGTTGCATATTTTATGTGATTTTCTCGTATTTTATATTTCGTTTCGTGTCTTATTCCTCGTTATTTTAGTATTTTTAGTTTTAGTTTTATTTTTTTGTTTTTATTGCATGAATAGGTGATTATGTGATGCATCGGATATAAGAGAAGTTAAGTTAAAAATTAAATAAGGAGAAGCAGAGAAAACACGGCCAACAGAGATAACACGGCCATCCTTTGCCGTGTTGATGAAGCAAGCATTACAGTAAAAACACGTTCTCACCGTGGCCGTGTTTGGCCTCCAGGCCGTGTGAGAATTTCAGATGGTAAAACAGTAAAAACACGGGCAGCTGTGGCCGTGTTTGACCTCCAGGCAGTGTGAGAGGTTCAAATTGACATATAGTAAAAACACGGCCTCAATGTGGCCGTGTTTGAGCTGTTGCCGTGTTACTGAAGCAGCCAATCTTGGTGTGCCATGTCATCAAATTCAACACACTCTCCATGCTAGCACATGCCAAGATGATCCATGTGAAGTGATGATTTACTTTGGCCAATTAAAACCTGCCACATGTCCCACTTTAACCTAAATTCTACACTATATATATTCCATTTTATGAATTGGGAAACAAGTTACATCACATCAGCCGAAACAGGGGCTCCCCTTCAACACACACATCACCTACTCTTTTAGTTATTTTTCACCTTCAATTTCAATCCATCTTCATCCATTCTTCATCCCTTCCATTTTGGTGTTAAAGACCTCAAGAATTCAAGAGCTAGAGATGGAGATCAAGAAGAATAGAAGATTCTCTTCAAGCAATTGATAGGGAAGAATTTATTCATTTTGTATTTCTTTTGGATTTGAGACTATGGATAAGTGTAATGAATCATTCATGTGTTTTGTTATCATGATCATGTTAGGCTAATCCCTCTAGTGGGATTAGGAATATGAAGAGCACATTAGTTTTATATTATTATGTGGATTAAATTGGTTTTTGACTTAATTGATGTTGATTTCTATTCGTGGGCTTTAATTGTTTTGATGTTGTGATGGCATGGTTTATTATTCATGAATGATTATTGGTTTAATGGATTGTTAATCAATGGATGATTTATGATAATTAAGTGCTATTATAATGTTCATGTGTATATTGCTTGGAGAGAGACGGAAACGACCCTCTTAAGTGTTAGAAATGCATGAATAGACATCAAGTTTGGGTTTGACCGAGAGGATATTTGAATTCGATGAGGGGAACCAATCCATTCGTTAGCTCTAGTACACAAAAAGGGAGAATTAATTCTAATTAGTACCTTCTAAGGGAGAATTGTGAGTTAATTAGTACCTAAATAGAAGAGGTTAATGTTGGGCTTTGATCTTAAGTACTTTTGGGAGTCTTTAGTGAATCAACAACCTTTGTAACTCGAAAGGGAGCTTAGGATATAATCGTGATCACCCTTAATCTATATCAATTGAGTTGAATTCCTTTTGCATGATAATATGAATTGAGTGTGCTTGGATGTTTCTAATCCCATGTTTTTCCATACTCGAACTTTAGTACCTATTCTCTTTTATTTTTACTCATCTTTACTTGTCATTTCTCTTATTTGCTATTTTATTTACTTGTTAATTTGTTTTAGTTGTTAATTTCAAAATCAAACTCAAAACCCCTATCATCCTTACAAAAGTGACATAAACATGAGCTTACGTATTTTATTAATCCAAACTTAACTTCTTTGTGGTTCGATAATTTTATTTCTTGGGATATACTTCTACAACGACCGAGTATTCTTGCTCGTGAGTATAAAAATATTCAAACAATCCTCTTATTCCTCTTCTTAAATAATACTTGAGATAATATACTTGAAAAGGTAAACGATTCCAAAAATACTTTAATGATTTAAGAATACTTGAATCGATCCTCTTATTCCTTTTGAAGAAAGAATACTTGAGATTATATACTTGAAGAGGTAAATCAATTCCAAAAATACTTGAATGATTCAAGAATACTTGAATCGATTCTATTGTTCATCTTGAAGAATATACTTGAATTGATTCTTTTCATCTTGAAGAATACTTGAATCAATTATTTAGAGGAACAATTATTTAGATGAAGTTAATGATAAGTAAATAAGGGAAACATAAATAAGATAATTTAAAATTTCAAAAAAATGAGAAAAGTACACGTAAGAATATAATTAAAGATACGATTTTAAATATTAAAAAAATAATATTTTTATAATTACAAATCATAATCGGTCTACATTGGCAACGAAACTTCGAGAAACATTAAATTGCTTGGATCTAAGCTACTGCTGATGAATGAAGTATGATACAACATATGACAGGGATTTAAGAGAAGCTTAATTATACCTGCACATTAGGTCCTGGGTGGATACGCGTCGTCAAGATCAATATCTTGAAATTCCCACAAATCATCTTCCTCAGTTTTCTCCAAAATCAACTATCCACCCAGGACCTAATACATACCGATCCTTTATCGTGACATATAGGATATCCACATCCAAATTAAGCTTCAGATTCTGTGATAATCATAATGCCAGAATTTTCTAACAAGGTACAGAAACGCACTTCTTGACGCCTGCGTGTACCAAAACTCACACTTTTCCCCACCCCCACCTGGGAAGGTTGGGGTAATCCAGGCAACTGGGTATCATACAACTCTACATCACACTCGTCACTGGAAATACACTCAGATAAAACTATAATTTTGAGGCCTTGATCGGTAGAGATAGGAATAGGTATAGGATGCGTTTTTATTGAATGCATATCTCTTACCCCGGTAAGTTTCCCTCCCCCTAAATCATCCAAATCCAACGTTTACGGATGTTTTGGTTAAATTTAGATGTTATAAACATCTTTCACATGCATTATATGAGACTATGAGATCATTATAGAAAATATAAGATGGAATTGGAATAGGGAATTCCATCTCTTCTGATTCATGTCTATGCCTTCCCAACCCTTGATTCATTGCTATAATGGCCACATTTTCTATTCTTGGTACTTGCTATGCTGCCCTCTTTGGTAAAAGGGGATGATGATATTGATCCCATTTGCCTTGGTGTCTCTAACTCTTTGAATTCTTCCGATCCCATTTGCCTTGTTATTTCAATCTTATAGTAGGTTAAACTTTATTGTAAAGTGTAATTAAAAGGATTAATGAACAAGTTAATGTACACAGTGTAAGTGTTATAATATGACGTAGATCAGTTAAAGTATGTCATATCGTTGTTATTATATGTGAACATAAAATATATCACGTTAATGGTACAATACATCACTTCAATGTTATAGCATGTAATATCGGTATTATAGTGTATTAGAATTTGAACTAAAAGAATATGAGATTTATCTTATAGTATGTTGTTACCGTGTTATAGTATTTGAACTTTATTTGTGAATGAGGAAGTTAGTGTACAAAACATTAAAATTGGTATAATATGTCGGGGATCGGTTATAGAATGTTATTTTGTTGTTATTGTATGTTAATTGAAAATATACGATGTTAATGTTATAGTATGTTGTGTCCGTGTTATAGTATGTAATGATAGTTAGGGTTGGCAATTCGTGTTAACGGGTTGGGTTTCGTGTCGACACGATAGTGACACGACACGATAAGGGCAAACCCGAACACGAAACGATAAGAATTCGTTCCAACACGACACGAACATGAAAAATAATGGGTAGACACGACACGATAACAACACGAAAAGAAAATAAAAAATAAAAAAATAAAAAATACTAATTAAAATAAATAATTTTTTAAAATTAATATATTCTAAAATTATTAACACGAAAAGAAAATAAAAAATAAAAAATACTAATTAATAATAAATAATTTTTTAAAATTAATATATTCTAAAATTATTATTAAGTATTTTTATCATATATTTTTCTAATTTTATAATTATATTGGGTTGTTAACAGGTTATTGGGTTGTTAACGGGTTAATGAGTCATCTGTTAATATTAATCGTGCTTAACGGGTTGACACGAACCCGACAGGAACACGACACGAAATTTTCGTGTTCTTATTGGGTTGACGCGATAATAACACGAACCCAATAAGGTCAAATACTAACCCGCAATTATCGTGTCGTGCTATCGTGTCGTGTTGGGAATTGTCAACCCTAATGATAGTGTTATACTAGTATATTAGATAAAAGTATATTCCATTTATCTTATAGTATTTTGTTTCCTTCTTATAGTATGTAACGTCTGTGGTATAGTATGTCATTTTCTTCTTGTTTCCTTCTTGTAGTATGTAACATCTGTAGCAAGTAGACAGTAATGTTTTATGATTCTTGATTTTCTTAGTGGAATGATTGGATATTCTGTTAGTTTTATTACTTAGTTCAGTTTAAGCGAAAGAGGAAGAGTTAAAAAAAAAAAATGACTTCAAAGTTTTGCTTAATTCGGAAGCACACTTGTTATATGTTTAATTTCTAGTATATTTATGTATTTTCTAGTTATTCATTTTTAGATTTTGCTCATCTTTTAGCATCTTCTTATGCTTACATGTTTGGAAAGAAGAGCAACCAATGCTTGAGGTGTTTAAGCATAACTTACTATTTGATAGAGTGCACCAGGTCAATCGATATCTCTGCCCAGTTTAAATAAAATAATAAAATCGAGCTGCTTTGATTGCAAGCTCAGCTGTTTGACATCAAGACTCAAGTTGCCAATCCAAATTGATTAATTTTAACATTTGAAGAGAATAGAGTTGCACTTCCTGGCACAAAATATGTCATTAATCTCACAAAAGTTACAACTGTGCTCATGTTACAATACTATGATGATAGGGATACTATTAACATGCCATAAAAGTAAAGCAATCTAAAGGCAACCATCTCAGCTCTCTTACATTATCAGAACTCTTTCCTTGTCAATGTTTCTAAACTTACTCGTGTTCTTCATTGGCTATCCGTTTCAGCCACCCAACTCAAAATCTAAGTCATGGACCTATCAGGACCCGGAACAAATGAATCAAAGTATCTTTCGTTTCTAAGGGTCTTCTATTTCCATGGACCCGTTGAGGCTATCGGCCTTACTTTCCGGACACTGTACAAACAAAACCTTCTTTTAAACATAACTCAAATTGAGAGTAGTCTCTGTTTCACCTTCTCTATAGATAGTCAAAGTGGTAATTTCCAAATAAAAGCAAATAAAAATCAACAAACCCAAACTCTAAATCCCCTAAGTACCCACACTAATACATGAACCCTAAACCCCCTTGTCTCTATAATGGTGTCCGGAACTATCAGAGAATTAGGGGTAATCATTATTATCTACAATAATAGATTTGAAATTAAATGGAAGCAATATTACCCTATAATATTGGAGATTCCCAAGCTTTTCTTGAAGCGAATGCAGAAATACAAGGAGGAGACAACGGGATTTTGTTATAGACAATGGAAGAAATGAGTCGAATCTCTCTCCAGATTTCCTCGCGTCAAAATGGATACTCTCGGCTCTTTCCTATTTCTCTGTTCTTCATTTCGCGCCAAAATGAATACTCTCGGCTCTTTTCCTTTTCTCTGTTCTTCATTTCATTTCTGTCGATGTCGATGTCGGTGGAGGTGAGTTTGGTTTGGAATATGAAATGAAAAGATTTCTTTCTATCTCGTGAATCTATATTTGGAAAAATTTTAACATGATTTTAAAAACTAATTAATTCAAAAATTAAAAGTGAAAATTAGTTAAATTAAAAGTGGATGTCCGTCTCATATCGGTCTCACGGAAATAAAGTCTGAGTTTGTCTTACTTATTAATTTAAATATTTTTTATTAAAATAATACTTTTTATTAATTTAAATGTTTTTTATTAAAATAATATCACATGTTAAAAAAAATCTTCTCATAAAACATCACATACGACTTACGAGTGTTTAATTTGTAATAATTTATTTATTTAATTTTTTTTTATGTGAACAAGTCTTTTTTCTATTTTAATTGAGCATATACCACCAAATCCCAAAGTCAAAAATTTCAACCCCTTTGTCATTTTTGAGTCTAAAAGTCAAGAACAAATTGATTTTAGGTGAGGTTTGTTAATTGATTAGATTAAATTTTATTAATTAATAAGATAATAATTGAACAACAAAACTCTTTATAGATCGATGTAAAATGAGCAATGAACTACTCATAAATATGATAAAATGTTGGGAAAAAAGTTTTTTTTATACAACTTTGCTATCTTCGATAAGTTTTTTAGCGAACACTAGTTTTTGATCGCTTTTATACTCTAAAACATGATTTTGGGTACCAATCCGTCCCTCTTAGGTGAATCAGATGGTTGCATTGAACCGGATGACTTCTATGCAGGACCAGCGAACCCCCAAAGAAACCTAATGGATTCTTTACTATCAAATTCCCAATCCCCCTCCAAAGTTTTCTAATTTAATTTTTAAATTGCACCACTTATTTACCCCCAAAGAAGAACGCATGGCCGTGGATGATGTTCAAATTTTGGTGGATCCCGCATGAGCATTGTGCACTGTTTGAGTTCAAATATACATTTAGGGCGAATATAATCAAAGAGCATAACAAGTATGTATAGTCTCATGGACTGTGAAATGTATTCACTTGTGTTGCCTCTACATCAGGAATGACATTGCAAATCATGTTTGTGGCCTTTAATTGAATCATACTCTTATTTTGTTCGAAGTTAAGGTGTTCTTACTACATATGCGGTAGCTTTTTTTTTCACGCTAACGACTAATAAATATTGACAGTATATCTTAATTAGTTCACTATAACGATTCTTCCGATAGGAGTGCATATGTTGGAGGGATTGAATATACGTAAATTAGGATTTCCCACATTGTCCAATCTAAAGAAATCAATTACATGCGTACTTCACGAGCATCGAGGCGTGTGTGAGTATGATATAATTTTGGGAAATACCACGATTTGCCCTATATGGGGAAGTCAACATCTTTTTTGTCCTACCTTTTCTAATACATCTAAATTGCCCTAAAAATACATGGAATGTCATGAATACCCTCAAGGATGGTCCACTTTTTTGTATTGGGAATGAGTTGACAAGTACAGTTGCATGCAAAATAGATGTGTCAAGGAATATGTTGATTATTTAGGGGTGACACATTAATTAAAGAAGAAATAAATAAATCTACTAAAATATAACCCCTAATTCGGCGGACAAGCTGAATGAAGTGAAAAAGCCAAATTTTAAAATTCACGAAATATAATTTTTAAATTCCTTAAATTGTTAGATTATAATAGACTTTTTATTAATTAACACATGCAGTAATTAGGTGATTAAACACATGCAAAATTAACTACCTACCACTCCACTGAAACACACTTCATTAAATGGGGTGAAAATTAAGGCACTGTGTTCACAATCAGTTCATTTATGTAAATTCTTGTGACATTAAACTCTCAACTATCCCCACCAACCAAATAACTTCACCACCAACAAACATAAAAATTGGGCACAGTGGATTCAAACTTCATTCTTCTGTATCCACAAATTATTGGAGCATAAAAAGGTGATCGGCTCCCGTATTTACCCACCGTTTTTTTCGACGGATCCATAGTTAGAGCCAAAGGTAAGATACGAACGTTGTTTGCATTGTATTTTATTTATTGCTTCCTTTTAATGTTTTAGGGTTTTTAAGGCTTTAGGGTTTCAAAAACGCATGTCCGCTAAGTAAAATGGTTATATATATCTATGTCCTCCAAAGAAAATGGTGAAGTATGCATGTAATATGCTTGTCCGCCGAGGAAAATGGTGAAGTATGCATGTAATATGCATGAATACCACTACATACACCCATCGTAGACTTTTCCGCTAATATGCATGGTTAATTGTGCTTGTCCACCCATTATTTGAGACTTATCGTCCATATCCGCCTATTATTTGACAGTATTTCAGCTTGTCCGCCAAAAATAGTAGCCCAATTTAGCGTGTCCGCCAAAAGTAGTTGCCCAGTAGATCCTGACCGCCGAAAATTAAGCCTGTCCGTCGAATATTGAGCCTGTCCGCCGATTTTTTCACCATATTTGCGTATGTCCGCCGAATCTGTGCCATATATGACCCTGTCCGTCGACTATTTGACTCTATATGAGCATGTCCGCCTATTTTCTCAACCTAATTTATCATGTCCGCCGATTTTTCACCTGAAATGGTCGTCCGCCGATTTTTCCTTCCTAAGTGAGCATGTCCGCCGATTTTTTTACCCTAATTTATCATGTCCGCCGATTTTTTCACCCGTAATGGTCTTGTCCGCCGATTTTTCCTTCCTAAGTGAGCATGTCTGCCGATATTTTCACCCTAATTGAGCATGTCCGCCGATTTTCCCACCGTAATTGGGCATGTGAACTGATTATTTGACCCTAATTGAGCATATCCGCCGAAATGTTACTGGTTTTTGAACATGTCCGTCGATTTTTAATGCATTATTGAGCATGTTTGGCCATTTTTTAAGCATATTATACGATGTCCTCCGATTATAATAGACATGTTCGTCGATTTAGGACCTTAATTGAGCTTGTCCGCGTACGTACGCCTTAATGTTTAACTTGCATGTGTGCTTGATAATTTAATGCTTAATTTGTGTGTACCTACTAAATTGGCATATCATTTTTAATGAATTCTGTGTCAATATAACAATTAATTGTACTTTTGTTGAAAGGTTTAGGCGTTGGATTGGAAATGAGAAATTTTTGTATATGGTGGGGCGGCTAGTGGCAAGGTTTAGAGTATGTACGTAGCCAACACACAAGCTTAGTTTTAAATTCAGATCAACTGACATTGGATTTTATTATTGAGCATGTGCACAGTTTAGTTTGCGTCGATTTGAATCATTTCAAATATGTTATACACACACTTGTGGACATCGGTGGTTGTATAACAAAACATAAAGTGAAGGATGATATGGATATAAGGGGGTTGTATCAGCAGATTGATGAGTCGATGCTGTTTGTCATAGTTAAGGCCATACCACAGCAATCAGTTGATAATGGTTGCACTAGTGTCGCGCCAGTGGGGAGCAGTTATTGGACCGACTTGCTTCGTTCACAAATTCCATCTGTCAATATTCATTGCCCCGTAGATTTGGCCGGACCGAGCACAAGTATAGGTGTGGGCGTGTCGAGTCGTACAACAAATATTGATTTAAACATTGAGTATGCTAGCGAACAGCAGGACGAAGAAGAGGTGGAGAATGGAGATGAGATGTGCTCCTCTGCTGGGTTTGAGGGTTCAGATGGTGATGGGTTTGATGGTTTTGCTGGTTCTCAAGACTATGGGTCCGATGGATCGCAAGGCCATGGGTATGATTCATTTGAGAGTCCACAGCGTGAGGATTTTGAGGGTGCTGATGCTTCGCAAGATGAGGAGCGTGATGCTGATCAACTCAATGCTGAAGATGGGGATCCTGAAACTGTTCTGTTCTAGAGGTTCTGTTCCTACATTAGAGCCATAGGAGGAATGAGTTTCCTGGAACCCGTTACCACACACATGCAGATGCCCACACCGGTTCGTCCTAGTCAAGACACATATAGGTCTTGCAGCCGTCCATGGAGCATTCCTGGTATGTGTTGAATATAGTACCCGGTAATTTACTGCACCTTATTGTATTCTAATACCAATTGAATAATAACTAACCATCGTTGCAGGTTTCTTGGAACAGTGTAATGTGGACAATGAAGTTGAAGACAACAACAACATTGATACATCAGTGGAGATTCATGAAAAAGTGTCTTCGATAATAAAGGTGATTGCCAGTATGCGTTGGGTATGTACAATTTGCGGAATCAAGTTGAGACAGGGGTCAAGAAATCTGACACCTACAGGCTCAACGTCGCCTGCAAGTCATGAGTGGAGTAGGGTTGTATGTTTGAGATGCATTCTAGTGGCCTAGGTGGAGTATGGAGGGTAATCAAGTTCGGACCTCCACATGTATGTCGTTTGAACCCAGACACTAATGCGCCAAGGCAAGTTGGTTCGAAAACTATTGGCAGATACTATGCAGCTCGACAGTTCAATAAAACCAAGGCATTGTGTCCTGCTGGAATGGCAGATGAGATACGTAAAGAATTTGGTTTCGACATCTCCTATAATTTGGCCCTCAAGTCAAAATATATTATTGTGGGACACACGTACGGAGACCATAGTTCTTCCTTCAGTTCCCTACCTTCGTACTTGCATCACCTAAAGTTGGAAAATCCAGGCACGCATACAGCACTGGCAACTGCAGATGACAACTCTTTCAAGTAAGTCAATACACAACCCTTCTATATTATGAGGTATATAGGTGTACTAAGTACTTCGATGCAGGTATGTCTACTACACACTTGGTGCTTCGATACGGGGTTTTGCCAAAGCCGGCCATCCCGTGATTGTCATTGATGGTACACACATAAGAGCAAAGTACCGTGGGATCGTGTTCATTGCAGTCACTCAGGATGGCAACCACAATATTTTTCCCCTGGCCATTAGTGTAGGTGACACTGAAAATAATGAGTCATGGTGCTGGTTTCTTCAAAGGTTGAAAGAATCGTACGGAGCTCCGCATGGCCTAGTTATTGTCTTAGACGTGCATAAAAGTATATCACACGTTATACATACTGTGTACCCTGAGGCACACCATAGTTTATGTTCGTATCATCTAAAGAAACGACTCAAAGGTTTCGGAAAGGATGTGTTGTTTCAGTTCAATATGGCCTTGGAGGCATACACTAACCATGAATTTAAGAGGTATGGTCACTTTTTAGTATTAGTATGTAGTTTTTATTTGATTTACACATTACCGTGCTGCACAGATGGGAAGGGAAGCTGCGCAATCATAATAATGCTCGATTGATGGCTTTGCTGGAGGGGTGGGGTTACAGTAAATGGTCAAGGTTTCACTGTTCGGTCACTCGTTACGAGTTCACATCATCGAACACCGCTGAGACCTTTAACAAGGTCATCCTCTGGGCCAGGACACTACCCATTTGTAGTTTGTTAGAGGTTGTACATGCTCTCATTCAAAGATGGTTTTATGAAAGAAGAACGAGTGCAGAGAACAGTCAGGATATTCTTTGCACACGAGTACACAGCGAGTTGGCTGCGTTGAACGCTGAGGCGTGGAAACTTAAAGTGGAGAATCTTACAGCGACAACATTCCAGGTCACTTCAACCTCAAAAACCTTCACTATTGATTTAAGGGAGTGTACTTGTTCGTGTGGAAGATTCCAGTACCATCAATACCCATGCATTCACGCATTGAAGGCGATAGAGTAAGTTCACATGTTATTATGCGTATAATATAATCTTTCATATTCAATACTGCCATTAGTAAAAGAATTATCGATTTCATAATATAACGGTCTAAATGTGTGCATGTAACAGCCATTGCAAACTTGCGACTAGTGCATTTGTTGCACTGTGGTATCATCGAACGGCTATCCTTTCATTATGGCAAGATGTTGTGATGTCTGTGCTCGATCCATCCGATTGGTCAACACCTGAGCATGTGAGTAGTGTCCGTGTGAATAAGCCACCAGCACATCGCCAAGCAAGCAGACCTCGTACCACCCGTCTGCGTAGTTCAGCAGAGACTTTGAGGGGAACTCAAATGCGTCAGCATTGCAGCAGATGCGGAGAGCAGGGACACAACAAAGTAAAATGTCGAGCCAATATTTTCGTTCACACAAGGGGGAACTGCTAATCAAACTATTGAAATGCAATGTTGGTGGTTATAAAGTTTTGGCTTGGCCTTTGTTTTTATGGTTTAAGTATGATGTAATATGATTGAAATAATAATATTATTTCTCTGGCTTTCGTTCTCAGAATGTTTTAGTACAACACCTCATATAAAAGGTCAAATTGCTTTTAAAGTCGCCTGATAAAGAAAGAATTACAAAATAAAAGGTCAAATTATAAGAAAAAAATCATACGCAGTATTGCACGTAAAAACTTACCGAAAACTGACACGGTAGAATAGCATACGATTGCATTCAATGATCCGGGTGAAATCCGACGTAGTCAGGGGCTTGTGTTAGTATAGCCAAACACGCATCAATGTGCTGGGAAAAAATATCTCAATGATGATGAGGAACGGGATTAGTGTCTAAATATATTTAAGTTGTATTTACAAACCTAATCATCCAGCCAGACTTTGGGGGTCATCATTCTCACGAAGAAATCATTCCTCACTTGGAACCCTATGCCGACATCGATCCTGCACATGTATGTTAAAACCTTTACATAATAAACAACGAAACCATAAAAGAAGAACACATTTAAGGACATTTCTTACGTTACAGAGGATATCATGAACTTTTCCCACGCTCTGGTGACCTTGACGTCATCCACAGTTGTGTATGGGGATTGGACTGCAGTCGCTTTCCTCTTTGGACGTTGCGGACGACGTTGGAAGTGCTTTTCAGCTGACACCATACTGAACCCAGTATCTCCGGGAGTAGAATAACTAGGCCCTACAAGAGTTGAGACTCCGGGAGTAGAATAACTAGCCTGTCTGTGTGGTCTGGATGCCTCAGGGAATCTTGTTGAGTCACCTGGTACCAATTCCACATCTCCGGCAAATAGGCCCCCTAGTGTTGCATAACTACTAGGTAGGGGTGTAGTCTTTGCACTCCGTTGTTCTTCAAAGGTATTTGGAACACTTGGGACTTCGTATGTAGATAGCTCAGGTGGTGGACCCTTGAATCCATCCTTAAACATTTTATATATGTTACCAAGAATTGACCTCTCGTGGCTACGGTGCACATGGGTCTGTGCTCTAATCAACCATCCAGCAACCCTTTTAAATTCACCGCGGCCCTCCTCCTGTGTCCTGCAGATATCAGCGAGCTCTGCATCCAGTTTCTCAAACCTCTTCTCCAGTGTGTCGTCTCGATCCAGCAGCTGAGTGAGAAGGGCTTCATGTTCGAAAATTTTTTTATCATGATCATCCATTCTCCTCATTATTCGATCGTAGTGTTCTTGAGACAGACCCTCACTATCTTCTCTCTACTGATGAGGCACAAAATGATCCCACTGTGGACTTGACCTGGATTGAGGATGGAAATCATTCTGGGTAGATGGAGGGCTACCAGGTGATCCGTGAAACCCTAGCCCTACTTGGCTATAGACTGATCCTCCATACCCACTGTACTCCTTCACTTCCACTATACGGATGTGATTGATGTGGGACCTGAAATCCACCGAAGTTAAACTGATATGGTCCCTGATATCCACCAAAAGGAGTAGAGTACGTTGATGGCTGAAATCTAGCTGAAGGGAAGTATGGTTTTCCAAACACAAGAGGATATGATCTTTCCGGGATGGCCATTACCGGGTGTGGTACTACAACATTATGGGGGCCAGACTGAGATGGCCGCGGGGGTGAATCCTCAGATGGTATGTAAGATCTGTCATCATGATCACCCATTACCTCGTCATCGTCATCATCTTCGTCGTCCCCTTCGACGGCATGAAAATCACGTAGTAAGTCCTCCGGTGCTGCTGTTCTTTGTTGTCCCCAGAATAATGTATCAGCAACCGGAATGGCACCCTGACCACGCATTTCATCTTCGGAATTTGAACTAGAGCGCTGCACCTGTTTCTTACCCTTAGCCTTCCCTTTTGGCTTTGGATCCCCAAAGACCCTAAAGGTCACTTGAAAACCAGAACTCTAATCAGAATGTATTCCCCTGAAGTATGATCGGCAGGACTCCTCAGGGAGGATGGTAGGTAAATCAACCACTCTTGGGTCCTGAAAGTAAAATAATAAAACATAAACACATATACTCAGGTGACAAAAAAGGCCTCCAAATGCATCCAAGTTAGATAATCAAAAGTTTAATCGCGTAAACATAAAAGTGACAAACTTGTCTAAAAAACTGAGTGTCGTCAATTTTTTTGGCAGCAGTATATGTCCAACGAAGGCACAGAGGTCTGACATCCGGCTCGGGTTGTCCATCGGTCAACATTGCTGCAAAACCTGCGATGCGCTCAGAGGCCCAAACCTGTGACCAAACATCAAAGTAATTTCATGTCAACATATATCTTTTTAAATGCATTTAGTATAAGAATAAAATTGGTGAAATAAAATCAGTATCACTTACTGCTAGGGCAAATAAGCATCCATAAAAGTTGATGCGCTGCTGTTTACCTAACTCTTGCACCGTAGCTTTTACAGAGTCCATATGGTGCAGTAGGGTTAGGTATGTGTACTTATCTCATGGGAAAGAGTTCCACAGGTCATCATTTTGAGCTAAGTACCATACCCAGGGCTCTATGTATACTTTTGACGTATCCCAGCCTAGCAAAGGTCGTCAATATCCCCACGGTCCTTAAATCCTAGTCCCATAACACGCATAAACTCCATGGGTGTGAAGCTAAGAATTGTATCAGACACCCTGAAGTACCGGGAGTACATATCTGAACCAGGGATTACAACCTCCTGAGCCATCAGCTGAAATAAAGCTTTAGGAGACTCGTAATCTGAACCCAAATCCCAGAAATGCCCAAAACAAGATCTTCTGAACCTCCGCACTGTTTGATCGCCACTCTTTGTAAGCACCTTGCATATGCAATTAAGAGCTTTGGAAGGCCTACAATAACCTTTAATCCCGACTTTTAGAGTTTGAAGTCCATGTCGTTTCCAGCTCAACTACAGTGCATGCCAACTCGATTAGATATAAGACGTGACTACATTTTATACATAAAAACATCGGCGGACAAGCACAGTAAAGGCACAAAAATGGCGGACAAGCTATTTTGTACTACAAATATTAACAGACGAGGTCACATTACATACAATTATCGACGGACAAGTTCAACTACGCTAGAAAAATCGGCGAACAAGCACAGTAAAGGCACAAAAATGGCGGACAAGCTATTTTGTACTACAAATATTAACAGATGAGGTAACATTACATACAATTATCGACGGACAAGTTCAACTACGCTAGAAAAATCGGCGGACAAGCACAGTAAAGGCACGAAAACGGCGGACAAGCTATTTCATGCAGAAATAATGGCAAAATAATGCAAACTAATGGTCAGAAACTCCGCGGACAGGCTCAAAAAACTTATAAAATCGGCGGGCAAGCTCAAACAGGGCAAAAAAATTGGCCCTGTTTGCTATTTTGTACAACAAATATTGACGGACGAGATCACTTTACATACAATTATCGGCGGACAAGTTCAACTACGCTAGAAAAATCGGCGGACAAGCAAATTAAAGGCACAAAAATGGTGGACAAGCTATTTTATGCAGAAATAATGGCAAAATAATGCTAACTAATGGTCAGAAACTCAGCAGACAGGCTCAAAAAACTCATAAAATCAGCGGACAAGCTCAACAGGGCCAAAAAATTGGCTGACATGCTATATTGTACTACAAATATTGACGGACAAGGTCACTTTACATACAATTATCGGCGGACATGTTCAATTAGCTAGAAAAATTGGCGGACAATCTCAAAAAGATTAGAAAAATATGCTGACAAGTTCAATTACACTACAAATTACAATGAAATTTCCAATTATACTCAAACAATTATCGTTGAACATGTAAACTTAAAATTCATCGGACACGGCAAATTCATACAGTGCAAACTCTACTTCCTCGGGGGACAAGAATAGTTCCCAAATTCAAACTCTACAGTAACAACTCCAAATTCAGTATACTTTAAATTAAATCGCAATTCTGCAAAACCCTAAAATCCTAAAGATGGAATACCTGGTTATCCATATTTGCTACTACTAATTTTCGACGTGGAGATGACGATGGATTGAACGACACGCCGGAGGCCCGGACGGAGCGCTGTGTTCGACAGAAAAATCGAGAGTTTGAGAGAGAGAGAGAGAGAGAGAGGGAGAGTATGGGAGGGATGAGTGCCGATGAAAAGAGAGAGAGATACAGAGAGTAAATAACAAAAATTTTGAGATAAAGGGGTTAAAGATTCTCTCGCCAATTTCAATGCCTTTAAAAGAGGTACTTTTAACCGCTGGGCAGTAATTGCGAGATTTCAAAAAAAAGGGAAAGATATGACATGTGTCAGGGGGTAAATTAGGAATATACACAAAAAACAGGGCAAATTAGATGTTTTAAAAAGGATAGGGCAAAAAATATGTTGTATGGGTCATATAGGGCATAAAAATTGCTGTCCCTATAATTTTTCATCTTAATATCAGTAATATATGGGTCAGAGAGAAAATTACCGATGACAATGACGTGTGCATTTTGATTTATGACGGGCAACCTGAGGTTTTTGTGAGTTTAAAAGGCAAATCTATGTACCCTCTCACTAACCAAGCAGCTGGTTTTATTGGGAGTTGTTCATCTCTCGGTCATCTCGTGTAAATTAACCTCAAAATTCCATAAATGATGATATTCAAGAACGCGACGATCTTGATATCAGCCTAGTATGAATGTCAACAGTAATGATGGTATTGAAGGTAGAATGCATAATTTAATCGGAACCACTGGTTCAGAATCGAGAACCGGCAAAAACTGAACCTAAATCGGATATATTTCGGTTCGGTTCCGGTTTCTCATTTCGTGAAACCGAAACCAGAGGTTTCGATTAAAACCGACGGTTTTTCAATTTTTTTTACGCTGGAAAAAAAATTAAAAATCGGAACTGAAACCTTCCTATCCCGATTCAATTCTGATTCCACATTTTTTGGAACTGGAACCAACGGTTCGAACAGGCGTGCATATCTAATTGAAGGTAGTGGTGTCAGAGCGGAAGGATGTGGTTCGAACATCAGTTGATGGTGAAGCAAATTGAGAGTTGAAAGTTGGAGTGCATGTATATTGTGTGGTTTATTTGCTACTCCAAGCATACGTCCAATTTTTTAATAGATCCACATAAACAGCCATCAACGCATTCAATAATACCTATAAATATATTTTAATGCACCACTCGTATTTCATCATATATATATATATATATATATATACTTTAATAAATCACACTTTAGCTATTAATAATATATTTTATCATATAATAATTTACTTTAATAATCTATCAACACATCTCACATAATTATCTAATAATATATTTTATTTATATAATAATGATAGTTTTTTAATATAGGATCAATCCGTTTGACATAGATATGTGTAAATATTTGTCAATCATGAGTTAAAATTTTTATTTGGAATTCTGTTATTTTATTTTTTAAGAATGAAACAAAAATTTCTCGAGAACAGTGATGAACGAAAAATTATTAAATGATCATTTCTCGACAATCATAAACAAATTCATAGTTACGTACACAAAAGTACATTACAGATCTCAAACTAAATGACTTTTAAAATATTCATAGCTCCTGCCTCCTTGTTACCTTGTACCATAAACACTGATAATCCCTTTCATTTTCAAATATTTGCACAGTTTTGCACATAATTTTTTTTAAAAAAATAATTGATGTAATTAATTATTATGTAAGAAAAAATAGAAGCATTTTTTTATTTAATTGAATAAAGAAAAACAATTTTTGATGTAACTATGAATTAAATAAAATGTATGATATACTTAGTTAAAGGAAACGGCTATTTATACCCTCAGTTTTGCTAAACGCATAAATTTATAAGACTAAATTATCCTTATATGTTAATACATATAACATTATGTTAATTACTATTACTTAATATTCTTTTATTTAATCTTTATCCTAAAATCTATATATACGTAATTCAATGAGATTTTTATATGTACACAAATTCTATAGAACTATAAATCTGCAATGTATATACAAATGCAATTTCTACTTTTAAACCGTAAAAATTCAACACTTTCGGACGTAGCAGCATAACATGTTAGGTTGTTCGATTGCTGTGATCGAACGAAATTAAAATATATGCAATTTCATTTGTTTCTCTTACCTTAAACCATCTTTTCTTATAGAATCAAGTTCAAGATCCCATTTTCAGTACACCAGAATCTGTTACAAGGGTCATTTACTGACTCGTATTGATCCATTCTATAAATAAGACTCTGAAAACGAAGAATAACTATAGGAATATTTGACGGGTGTAACAGTGGACACCCAGGAATTTCAACGAAACCTTCGTCTTCGAAACAACAGAGAAAATTTTGAATTTTTTCTTATGAACAATTTTCAAAGGAAAAGAAATCCAGTGAAACGTCGGTCATTGATCACTTAATTGAATGTATGGGATGACTAATACTTGACGCATCCCAACCTCTCTTATATTTGACCACCATAATATCCATCTGTGTTATCCAAAATGCAGGAAAATAAATTAGGGGTTGGTAAATACGAAGTGAGTTTACTTGCCTTCTTGTTATATTTATAGACATACATGCATGGTGTATGTGTGTGATTATGTATGACAAAGACATGTGGAAGATGTTGATTAGATGAAGTAGTGTGTATAGGATCAGCTGCATGAGAAGTTAAAGCCGTGGGATCAAAGATCATCTCAACCATACATTACAACCATGTATCAAGAAGGAACCAAGTTGGTTAGGTGGTTAGTTTGTTAGTTAGTTGAGTTAGTTGCAGCTTCCACGTGAGAATCCAACCTGCAGTAAGATCAGTTGGCTTGTTGTTCAGCATATAAGCCTTATGGCTGTCAGTTTAAGTCGATTAAGAAGCAACACATCAGTTTACAAGATTAGAGAGCACATTAGGGTTTATGTGCATAAGTTCATCTTCATCTTCTTTAAGTTGTACATTGTAATCATCATTAATGAGTGATCTTCCTTTCAAGAGTGGATGTAGGCATAGCTGAACCACTATATATCTTTTGTTCATCTTCGTTTATTTCTTATTCAATCAACAAATTAAAACGTGAGTGAACCTTGAAAGTGATCAATAAGTTGAGTGTGTGAGTTCTTGAGAGGATCTTCAAGTGCTTGCATTAAGTTCATAAGAAGTGGCGCCGTCTGTGGGAAAGAGAAGCAGCCACAGTCATCAGATCAGAGGGGAGAATCATGGTTACAACTAAGTTTGATGTGGAGAAGTTTACAGAGAAGATAGACTTTAGTTTGTGGAGGATGGAGATGGAGGTCATCCTGATTCAGCAAGGTCTTGCAGATGCCATTAAACCACTTCCGGAAAACTAAGCAACTGCTGTTGATGCAGTTGCACAAGTTGCAGATCAAGAAAATCAATCCAAGGCAAGAAGTGCAATCATTATATGATTAGGAGATAAAGCATTGAGGGAGATCTCCAAAGAAACAACATAAAGAGCAATCTGGAAGAAATTGGAAGATCTATGCATGGTAAAGAGCTTGGTAAACCGGCTGTATACAAAGCAGAATCTATACTCATTCAGAGTATCAGAAGATAAGTCTATTTTAAGTCAATTAGATGATCTCAATAAGATCATAGATGATTTGGAAAATATTGATGTAGCTTTATCAAGTGTAGATAAAGCTGTAATACTCATGTTAGCTCTTCCAAAATCTTTTGAATGATTGAGAGATACACTCTTGTATTGAGGCTTTGGTTGTTGTTACATGCTCAGTATCAGATCAATGGGTGTTGGATTCAGGTTGTACATTTCTTATGACATTAGTGAAGGAATGGTTTATTGAATTGAAACCATATAATGAAGGATCAGTCTTATTAGGCAATGATCAAGCAATCAAGATTGAAGGGGTTGGTTCTGTCAGATTTAGAATGTTTGATAGAACCATTAAGCTGCTGACAAATGTGAGATATGTACTAGGATTAAGAAGGAATTTGATATCCTTGGGAATGTTGGATACTCAGGGGTGTGAATGCAATTTGAAAAGAGGAATACTCACCATTATGAAAGGAAATTCAGTTGTGATGAAAGGTGTTAAGAACTCTGATCTTTATTTTCTTGAAGGATCAGTTGTTTCTGGTTAGTTGAATACTTCACAAGATGATGAAGATGTTCACTTACGGCATGACAGACTAGCTCATGTAAGTGAGAGGGGATTACAAGAGCTAGCAAGATAGAAACTATTAAATATCAGTTCAACTTGTAAGTTGGATAAGTGTGAAGATTGCATCCTGAGTAAGGCAAAGAGACTGAAGTTTGGGTCTGGAGAACATACTACATCAGAAAAGCTTCAATATGTTCATACAGACTTATGGGGACCATCAAGAAATCCAACCATGTGAGGAGGAAGATATTTCATATCCTTTATAGATGATTGTTCTAGAAAGGTCTGGGTGAAGATACTAAAATCAAAGGATCAAGCATTTGCAACATTTAAGTATTGGCTTGCTGAAGTGGAGAATCAAACAGGCAATAAGCTTAAGTGTTTGAGATCAGACAATGGACTGGAGTTTGTATCAGATCAATAATTTTTGCAGAGATAAAGGAATTATGAGACATAAGACACCTGGAACTCCACAACAAAATGGTGTTGCAGAAAGGATGAATCAAACACTACTTGAAAGGGTAAGATGTATGCTGAGTAGTGGAGGATTTACAAAAGGATTCTGGGGAGAACTTGTGACTACAACAGCTTATCTAATCAACTTATATCCATCAGCAGCTCTGAAGTTTAAACCACCTGAAGAGATGTGGTCAGGAAGGGTTCCAAATTACATTCACTTGAGAGTAATAGGTTGTCAAGTGTACTTTCATGTGAAGCAAGACAAGTTGGAACCAAGAGTAGTGAAATGTGTGATGGTTGAATACCCCAAAGAAGTTAAAGGATACAGGCTGTGGTGTTATGAAACTAACAAGTTTATTGTTAGTAGAGATGTCACATTTAATGAGAAGAAGATGTCATTGGTTGAAAGGAATTCTGTAGTATTAATTACTACATATACATATGAGCCTCATGTGGAGCAAGCAAGAAAAGAAGTACAGCAAGACAATGAACATAATAATAATATTGATCAGAGTAAGGAAGCAAGCTCACCTGGCTTATCTGGCTCAAGGTATGATCTAAGTACCTATCAACTTGTTAGGGATAGGTTGAGAAGGCAGATAAAAGCACCAGTAAGATATGTGGAGGCTGACATAGTATCATATGCACTGTTGGTTGTATCTGATGTAGAGAATTATAAACCAAGATCATATGAAGAAGCTATATCAGGAAGTGAGAACAACAAGTGGATAGTTGCTATAGAAAAAAGCTACTATCATTGCATAAGAATAAGACGTGGCAGATTGTTGAAAGACCATAGAATAAGAAGTTAGTAAGTTATAAATGGATTTACAAAAAGAAGCCTGTAACAAGCAAATAATGAGGTATAAGATATAAGGTAAGGCTTGTGGCAAGGGGTTTTTCACAAAAGGAATGAGTGGATTACAATGAAATTTTCTCTCCTATTGTCAAGCACTGTTTCATTAGAATATTGTTAGTGACTCAATTTGATCTTGAATTGCATCAGATGGATGTCACTACAACAATTTTTTCATGGAAATTTGGAAGAAGACATTTACATGAAGATTCCTGAGGGTGTAAGTGTTGAAGATTCCTTATATGGATTAAAGAAGAGTCCAAAAAATGGTATTTGAAGTTTGATGATTACATTACGTCAAATGAATTTAGTAGAAGTTTACATGACAGCTGTGGGTTTGTTAGATTCAAAGAAGGGTGTTATACATACTTACTGTTGTATGTAGATGATATTCTTATAGCGTGTAAGGATCACGTTGGAATAGATGAAGTGAAGGAAATACTCAAACAGGAATTTGATATGAAGGATCTAGCGGAAGCAAAGATGATCCTTGGTATGCAAATAGAAAGAAACAGGTCAGCAGGAGAGTTGAAGTTGTTTCAAGAATCATATTTGGACAAAGTTTTAAAGAGATATAATATGAATCTCAGTAAGACAGTAACAACTCCAGCAAAATAATATGTTATTCTGTCATTACTTCAAGGGCCACAGACAGATAAAGAGATGATAGAGATGAGCAACATACCTTACGTAAATGCTATTGGCAATTTGATGTATTCCATGGTATGTTGCAGGCCAGACTTAGCATATGTGATGAGTATGATTAGTAGGTTTATGAGTAATCCAGGTCTACTACATTGGGATTCAATGAAGTGGGCACTCAGATATGTGAAAGGGACCATCACAACAGGCTTAAAGTTTCAGAAAATAGCAGCATGGGATAAGGCAGTAGTTGGATACGTTGATGTTGATTATGCAGCAAATCTTGATACTAGGAAGTTACTTACTGGATATGTGTTCAATCTATTTGGTACTGCAGTAAGTTGAAAGGCAACACATCAGCATATCATTATCAACTACAGAAGCTAAATTTGTTGCTCTTACAGAAGCAATCAAAGAAGGGGTATGGCTGATTGGAATACTAAGTGAGTTTGGTATTCATCAAGAAGGGATTGAGGTGTATTGTGATAATCAAAGTGCATTGCATCTCTCCAAGCATCAGAGGTACCATGAAAGGCCAAGCACATTGATGTGAGATTATATTTCATAAGGGACATGATAGAGAAGAAAGTAGTTGCTGTCAAGAAGATCAAAACTACAGAAAATCCAGCTGACATGTTCACTAAAGTCTTACCAGTTCAGAAGTATGAGTTGTGTAAGCAATTGATTCATCTGAATTATGTAAGAAAGGAAAGGTGGCTGCAACCTTAAAAAGCAGCAAGGTGGAGGAGATTACAGCTTGTGCTGATGGAGTCTAAGATGGAGTATTGTTATATTGATAGATATGCAATGCACGGTATATGTGTGTGATCATGTATGACAAAGTCATGTGGAAGATGTTGATTGGATGAAGTAGTGTGTATAGGTCAGCTACATGAGAAGTTAGAGCCGTGGGATCAAAGCTCATCTCAACCATACATTACAGCCATGCATCAAGAAAAAATCAAGTGGTTAAGTGGTTAGTTTGTTAGTTAGTTGAGTTAGCTGCAGCTTCCACGTGAGAATCCAACCTGCAGCAAGATCAGTTGGCTTGTTGTTCAGCATATAAACCTTATGGCTGGCATTTTAAGTCGATTAAGAAGCAACACATCAGTTTACTAGATTAGAGAGCATATTAGGGTTTATGTGCATAAGGTCATCTTCATCTTCTTTAAGTTGTACATTAATGTAATCATCATTAGTGAGTGACCTTCCTTTCAAGAGTCGATGTAGGCATAGCCGAACCACTATAGATCTTTGTGTTTATCTTCGTTTATTTCTTGTTCAATCAACAAATCAAAACGTGAGTGAATCTTGAGAGTGATCAATAAGTTGAGTGTGTGAGTTCTTGAGAGGATCTTCAAGTGCTTGCATTAAGTTCATAAGACTTTTCAATCTCCATTCGTATGGAATGAGTTAACTTGGGTTCTCATTTCCATTAGTATTTGGTTTCGTTAAAATATTGGGTATATTTAGTAATTTATGTATATATTTCTTAATTTTGATGGATTACATTTAGTAATGAGGGTATGTTTAGTAAAATTGAAGGTATGAATAGTCGCTCCCTTATTTAAATTATGTGTAAAATGAATGAGTGATGAGAATGAAAATAAGCATGTTCTCGTGTCCAATATATTTGATAAAAATGTGCATTTGTAGTCATAAATAGACTCTAAGACAACAGGAGCTTTGACTACATAACATTTTCCCTAAAATAAGCTAATGGACAACATATTATATATGTTGTCTTAATGCTTTTTTGTTGTAGTGCATCCATCTTCAAGGGGGTTTCAAGTGCTAATTGAGGGAGGTCAGACAATCGAAGAGACGGAGAAGGAACGTGGGACTATGCTTACGCTAGGGTTTCGTGTTTCTTATCTTTCCCTTCCTTTTATCCTTATTTTTTGTATGAATTGCATATCCATGAGTGTTGTTTGTAACCTCGTGGGCTAATTTCTTATACAGTTTTGGGTTTGATGGTTTGGTTTGATTGATTTGGAAACATAGACCAAAATTGGGATTTTGTACAGTTGATATTCTGATTTTACTTAATTTATTCAGACTTGCTTATATGCTTCGTAACGTCTTCATATTAATTTCATGACATCCGCTATAATGCTTGGTTATTATGTTAGCTTGTATGCGTTTATGATTGGTATTGCCTATCTGTCAGGGATTAAAGTAGTTTCGCTATGAACACTTTAATTTCATGAACTGGTAAATCAGATACTTGAATTGTTTAGTGGAACAATGCAATTAGACATTCAAGTAGGAAGTGGATAAAACCTTGTAGTAATTCCAGAGAATATCTTGTTAATCGAATTTACCATCCAGAGGTATTGTTGTTTGCTTTGATTAGTATCTAGGAATAAGGCTTGGTAATATTCGCGCACCTTAGGGAATAAATCAGGATATACTGTTAGCTTAAAATCGGATCATATCTAGTGGGTTAACAGGGTTAAGTGGTGTATTTTCATTGCTATATTGCATGAATGACCAATTGGAAGTCTAGGAACCCAAATTAATTGGTCTATACCTAATACCTTAAAACTGTTGTTTATCTCTTGATTAAAACTTGTTTATTTTCATTGCTTTTAATTAATTCTGTTATTTAATATTTCGTTATTTATATAATTAATTCATAAACTCTTGGAAACTAGTTACGTAATTCTTCTTAAATAGTAATCTAGAATAAATAAATAATTAACTGTATCAGTGAGATCGATAATTTAACTTGGGTACTTGCTGCAACAATTGACATCCTTATATTGGAGGATTAAATTGGAGTGCACAAAATACGTCTATCAACTGTCATATATGAATGTTTATTAATTGAATTGAATTCGGATTAGTAAGCAGGATAAAGAGTGTAATTTTATAGTACTTATATAGGGAGATCATATCGGGTTAGGTTCCAGACGTGAGAAATAATTGATACTGATAGTACCTAGAAAGGGGGGGTGAAATTACGTCTCTTGCTCCGAGGTTATTCACACGTGTTATATGCATATTTACTTGTGTCTATATAGTAGATTTACATGGTTTAGTGATGCGTTCATAGTCCATAAGGCAGAGTCGAAGGGTCCCCTTAAGGGGGAAATTATGTAGTAAAACTGGATTACCCTAGAGCTACCTATTCTCCTACTTGATCCACTTTCGTATTTTTCTAGTGCTATTTTATTTTATTTGTTATTTAATTTTAGTATTTTAGTTGATAATTAATTCCAAAACTCTTATTGCCTTTCGTCTTAATTAATTTAGTAAATAATTAAATTGGTAATAAACAGTCCTTTGGGTTCGATATTTAACTTGGTCGCTTGCTTAAATTGCAACTGATATTCTTCATACTTGGGGATTAATTTTGCGTGCAAAGAAAACGGGCAACAAGTTTTTGGCGCCGTTGCCGGGGAAGATCTTATGAATTCACGTGACTAGCTTACAGAGAGAGTAAGAGGATCTTATGTGTTAGGGAAGATAGAGCAGGTGGAACATCAACTTGTGAAGCCGAATAGGGATGATGAGATCTTCTCTAGTTTAGCTAACCTCAACAATCTACTAGAATCCCAGCAAAGGCAAATTGAAGAGTTGACACAAAGGGGGTCTAGTAGGTAGCAGCAAGAGGCGAAGAGTATTGAAGTTACCTTCAATCTATACATGGCAAGGAATGATGCAAGGGTTGTACCTAAAATTCATATGCTTTTGAAATTGACGAAGGAAGTGTATTTTTGGGATGTACACATTATTTAGGTGCAAATCAAAGGAAAAATGTGCCAATATTTAAGAAGCGAATTTAGAATATTTCTAAAAAATGCAAACACACTCAATACAATTCATATTTCAATATATTTAATTTTAAAAAAGTAATTTCCTCAATTAACATGTAGAAGTATAATATTATACTTTAAATAAAATACAGAAACAAAAATATAGAAGTATAATGGACTAATTTATATTTTTTTAGTGAAAAAGAAACCAAAATATCTTCAAAAGTACGTTTTCTTAGTTTATTTGACCTAAAAAAAAATTTGTCAAATTTTCTTCAAAACGAGGGTGTATTTGATGCGTCACAAAATCTCTAATCTTCAATTTGCTTTTCACATGCAATGGATCATTCCCTAAAAAATAAAAAAGAAACGCCATCTTAAATCAAAACTTCATATATACACTTTTAAATTTTAAAAATGTTATTCACCTTTCGAATATATTACATATTACATATTTTATATTTTATTTATTAATTAAATTATTAATTTTTTAAAAGATTTACTAAATAATTAGTATTTCCTCCGTCTCGTCGAAAGGTCTTCATTTTACTATATTGGACGTCTCTTCAAAGGTTATCATTTTCTCATTTTAGTAAAAAGGATTCACCATTGTCCGTCACACATTCTAATACAACTATCCAATACACATAAAATAATAATACTTCTAAATTTACAGAAAAAAAATAAATGGCTACCTTTGCCCGAGGGAGTATTTGTGAGGGGAATAATACAAATACATACTATCGGACAGACTTTTGTGGCAACCTTAGGATCATTTTATATTTTCATGGTTAATTCCCTCTGTCTCATTGATAAGTATTTGTTTAGTTTGTGTATGTGAATTAAGAAGTATAATATTTTAAAGTTTAATGAGGTGAGAGAAATAATATTTTAATGTAAAATGGGTAGTTGTATTAATGTTGAGTCATGTGTAGTGAGTTGAGTATAATAATATTATTGTGTGTCACATCAATCCAAAAAGAAAATAAATCTTTTAAAGTTTCAACTTATTAGAAGGAAATGATACCCTTGAAAGCGGACGAGAGGATTACTACTTTGTATCGAAACAGACCAAAATAGTAAAATGAACACTTATCGAGAGGCCGATGGAGTATATTATTTTATTAAGAATGTTATCACTATATATTATTTCATTTTTAAAAAATATTATCAATTTTTATCAATATTAATATATTGTAAATTTATTAATTAAATAATTAACAAAATCGTTATCACTTCTATTAATTGTATTTTACTACTGCCATAAAGTTATCACTCCTCATGGGAGTCTCTCGAATTATATTCCCTTCGTCCCAAATTCATCTTTATGTTTACTGTAGATATATATAGAGTTTAAGAAAAATTACTTTTAATTTACTTTTAGGGGTAGTATGATATTTTTGGGTAATAAATAAATTATAGAATATGTTATGTGTGTTAAAAAGCGATGACAAATTTAAAATTAAAGTATGTTAGATGGATATTAATTAATTACTTTTTTTTTATAAAAGTGTGAAATTGAATTTGGACGAATCAAAACTGTGAAGTTGAAGTTGGTACGACGGGAGTACAAGTCTATACAATTTGAAGTTATCCGTTACACTGAAAGTCTCTCCAATTATACAAGTCTATACAATTTGGGTAAGGATAATTTCTCACTTTATCTCTTTAAGATACCTCCATTTAATGGTGCAGCTATTGGTAGAGAGATAATACTCCAGTACTCCATAATAAGTGGAATTATTAAATGCATGGTACAGGTTTGGTAGTGTGTCATTATATTCATTCATTAATTATTCATTTTTTTTAAAAATATAATAATAATAATAATAATTTATATTTATTTATTTATTTATCACCATTGTACCAGTCTTGAAAATTTGATGAGTTTAAATAAATGGATCTGTTTAAATTGGCTCGTGATAGAGAATATATAATTTGATAATACTCTTTATGAAGTTATTTTTCATGATATAGATTATAATTGAATTCATTTATACTCTTTAATTATTATTATCAATTTAATGGAAAGACTTTTTTAATCAATCAATTGAGTTATGTATTGGAAGCAATAGAAGGAAAAAAAACATTCGATGTTATGATTTATGGACAAAATATGGTATTAATTCAAGTAAAATTAACTTATTTAATTAATCATTAATTCTAAACATTTTCAATCTAATTAGTAGATGGTGAGGCAAAAGTGTTTTCAATTGGCTCAAATAAATTGTTCATTAAAAAAAATACACAGTTTACTTTTCATTATTAGTTTTATATTCAATTATAAATATTATTACTCCCTCTTCCCCCAGAAAATATTTCGAGTATTTTTGTGCGTAAAATTTTAGAAATTTTATTTTTTTTATTTATAAAGTAGGAATACTTTAGATAATTTAATAAAAATGTTTAACTAAAGGGATCCAATTATAATGTTGCTCATTAAAACAGAAAATAGTAAAATTTAAACCATAAATATAGATGAGACCTCACACCTATAATTTTTTCAGTTGAAATATTAGTATAAATATTAGGTGTAAAAGATGTATAGAGTATAACATTTTTTTCTACGTAGTATATGTTTTAATTAATAAGTATATAATCTTTTTATTAAAAAGATTGATTGAAATATTAATAGTATAAATATTTGATTAAAAAAATTAAAAAAATTTCTCAACCAAAGATATAAGTTTTTATACTAAAGGATATAATATTTAATATTTAGAAAGTACACATTTAAAAAAAAATAGGATTTAAGGGTTATAGCGTCCTTCTTTTAATTTGAAAAAACTAGCATGAAACTACTGTAGAATTTGGATGACGGTTTAATACAACATTATACTACTCTAAGACGATTATTTTTCTAACGAAAAAAAGAAGAAGTAATATTTAATAAACTTTTTCAAATAAAGTAATCTTATATATTATAAGGAGTAGAATAGAGTAACTCTCAATATTTTAAAAAAAGTAATCTTATACTCTCTGTGAGAGTCTAATTTATTTTTGGGTACGTGAATTAAGGAATATTATTATTTAATATATAGTGAGTGGTTGTATTAGTGGGTGTGTGGGCCCCATATTTTAATTGTATTAGTGTGGGTGGGTGTGTCACATATGTCCAAAAAAGAAAATGAGATCCTTTGGGTGAAACAATCAAAATGATAAAATGAGACTCTTACCTAGGGACGGAGGGAGTATATTACAAGGAGTAGTGTAACTCTCAATATTTTAAAAAGTAATAATAGTATACCATACACCCGGTTGTAACTAAAACCTCACATTTTTATTTGACACTTTATATTTGCAGTATAATTTGTTTCCCTTTGCAATACCCTAAGTAATGTGAGCTAAATGTTTAAGATAAATAGATTACACACAAAAAAAAAAGATGCATAAAATATGACTGTTTTATGCATTCAACTTTTTATTATTGTTTGAAAAAAAAATCAGAGTAAGTTATAATAATACACAACTAAAACCATAGTTGTTAGGTTAATAAAAAATTGGAGTTGGGATTGAAAATCAATCCATAAACAAGTCATAAGCTAATAGAGTTGCTTTAAAATTTGATTTATAGTAAATTAATCTCTTCATCCATCGTTTGAAACGGTTGTCATAAAAGAGACAAGCAGCAAGTCAATATTGCATACTCAGCCACACAAAGGTCTAAAAGTGTCTTCTTTACTATGCTAATGACCCACCCATCAGAGGACAACTAGAAGACTTTGCTCAATTTTTATCCACCTACCCAAAAGAAACTCCATAATTCCATTTTCTTGCTTTTATCTTTTCGTTTTACCTCATCAAAGCCTCCCCTTTTTGTCTTTTTCTGCCTTTTTAATCAAGATCATCTGGCTTGAACCTTGGAGAGAGAGAGAGAGGGGGAGGGAGAAACCAAGAGAGTTTTTTTGGAGGGAGAGAAACAGTTAGGAGGGGGAGAGAGAGAGTGGTGTGGTTGGCAGATGTGACATAGTTAAAGAGAGAGAAAACAAGAAAATTCCTAGGATTCACATTAGATCTGATGCCCCCTCAGAGAGTTGTTTGTTCTCTGTGCATGTGTTGTTTGGTTGGACAGATAAAAATGTGATCTTGGGGTTTGAAATTGAAGCTGGAGCTGTTTTCTTAGCAACATCTTAAGCTGGAATTTTGATTTTGGAGGGTTTATTGGAATCTTGATGGGAATCTGTTTGAGCAACCAGATAAAGGCCGAGAGCCCTTCTCACACTGGAACAGGTATCATAGTAGTTTAATTTTTTTTAATTATTTGTTTATATATTCACAAAATTCAGAAATGAAGCATGAGATGGTTAGATTTTTATGTGAAATCCTGTTTGATTGGCTCTTAGTTGACACTTTCCATTAATGTGTTCCTATTGTTCATTACATCATCTGCTGGTATGATTTGAATCCAAAATTACAACACTCTGTGTTTCTCTGCTACCATAGATATTCAATATTTCCCAAGTGTTTGTGAAATCCCTACCTAGAAGCCCTTTTCACAAGTTGATTCAGCAGTGGATATTACTGATTATATTGGATTTTGTAGTGTAATTCTTTCTCTCATGTTCTTAAGTTGATGTTCATAGGTGGGACTTCGTCTAAAATGGTGAGTGGAGATGGGATAGAGTTGAGCAACTCGAGCAACAAGAGATCCTCTGCATCCGTACCTCCAACTCCTCGAAGTGAAGGTGAAATATTGCAGTCCTCCAACTTGAAAAGCTATGCTTTCAGCGACCTTAAGGCGGTCACGAGGAACTTTCGCCCCGACAGTGTCTTGGGGGAGGGAGGTTTCGGGTCGGTTTTTAAGGGATATATTGACGAACATTCATTAGCACCATCAAGGCCTGGTCCCTCTAGTGTTGTGGTAGCTGTTAAGAGGCTAAACCAAGAGGGGTGGCAAGGCCACAAGGAATGGTTGGTAAGTCAAGATATGTTTCATTTGTGCATACTTGATTGATTTTCTTGGAGCTTCATATAAGGATAATTGTTAGTTTTTTAATTGTTAATAGTTTCTTGTATCGACAGGCTGAAATCAACTATCTAGGACAGTTGCGTCATCCTAATCTTGTGAAATTAATTGGCTATTGCTTGGAGGATGATCACAGACTTCTTATGTACGAGTTCATGTCAAAGGGTAGCATGGAGAATCACCTATTCAGAAGTGAGTATAGTCTCTGTATACTTAGGCTGCTCTTTTTGCTCATCTAATCATCTCTGGTTCTTCTGTGAAATAGGAGGTTCGTACTTCCAACCGCTTTCCTGGAGCCTAAGAATGAAAATTGCTCTTGGTGCTGCAAGGGGCCTTGCGTTCCTTCATAATGCTGAAACTCAAGTGATTTACAGGGACTTCAAGACTTCTAATATCCTGCTCGATTCGGTGAGCATTTTTCTGAAAATTTACTGTTGGGAATCATCCCTTCTTATGCATAATGTATTTACAGTTAGGTGTGCATTTTGTTTGCAGAACTTCAATGCCAAACTTTCTGATTTTGGATTGGCGAGGGATGGCCCGACTGGTGATAAAAGTCATGTCTCCACTCGCATCATGGGAACGTATGGATATGCTGCGCCGGAGTATCTATCCACAGGTATAAATTAAACCATCTCCTTAAGGTCATTAAGCAGCATGGTTGTAGTTTTGATAAACTTTATTTCATTCAATCTGGTAAGCCACACATTACAAGTGCATTATCTTGCTAGCAACATGAACTTGTAGTGTTATTCCTCCGGAAAAACCGTTTTACGGATATATTTCCATCATCATTTGAACGCTTGGATGATTTTAACTATAAATTTGATACCTATTATCCCCTTAAACTCTTGCATTCATGCTACACCTATCTATTCTCAGTTGGCTTCTGACTTTAAATGAAATTACACAACTTCTAGAGTTAATATGAGTTTTAACTTTGCAGAATTTAATTTTAATCTAGTAACGTTTTACTTTTTCATTTTTGGTCATTTTCATGCCAATTTTTGTCATTTAACTTTTTATCCGTTCAATTTGGTCATTAAGTTGTTAATTTTAGTCCTTTTTCGTAGGAAATTCGAAGATCCCAACTTTTTTTTATGTTTTCTATTTCAGCCCTCTTAACATTTGTTGAAGCCAATTTTAGTTCATTAACTTTCTGAAAAAGAACTAAAATTGACATGAATTGTTTAATTTTGAAGAATAAAAAAGTTACTGAACTAAAAATTGACTTAAAAAAGGGATAAAATTAGAAAAGTAAATTTACAGTATAAAACTTGGATTGGACAAAAAGTTCAGGCTAAATTGATGTCAACTCTTGTTTCAAGTATGGTTATAGTATTTCTTCTAACTAACCAAACTTTGTTTGCATTGTTTAGGCCATTTAACAGCCAAGAGCGACGTGTACAGTTTTGGCGTGGTTCTCCTGGAGATTTTAACCGGTAAGAAAGCAATAGACAAGAACCGGCCAACAGGCGAACACAATCTGGTGGAGTGGGCGAAACCTTACCTTACCAACAAGCGTAGGATTATCCGTGTTATGGATCCCCGCATCGAGGGGCAGTATCAAGGTGATCGAGCCGTAAAAGCAGCCAACCTTGCACTTCAGTGCATATGCATGGATCCCAGGTCAAGGCCTAATATGGATGAGGTGGTAACTGCTTTAGAGCAACTCCAGGATTCTAAGGGTGTTTCTAAAACTGACAAGAAGGATCATCGAGTTAATCGTACCAGTCGCCAATCCAACGGTGAAGCTAAGTCGTGCAAGACCGCTACTAACGAAACACGAGCTGCTCCCGCTTATCCAAGACCTGCTCCTTATGCCTAAGCCTCTTTTGCTCTGCTCTCCCTATACTTTCATGCTTGTACAGTTTTTTTTTTTTTTAAATTAAATGCATCCAATTTGTAACATACAGGGACCTGAGCTACTTTTCAGGTGATGGATTTCTTGTGCTAAATCCTTTTTTGTTCTGTTTAAGATTATCTGGGAATTGTAATTTTTTTTCCTGAATAGTCTCCATTTTGATGTGTACTTTCAACTAGTTTTATCTCAAAAATTATAAAGGTTTTAAAACTGTTTTGGTTTTCAAAATCTACATTCAAATTTTAAAAATCACTCTATATATATCTGCTACATCATCTTTCTTCTCAATTAATACATTTTTTCTTTTATCTCTTCTCTATCATCTAATTTTTAAAATAAATTAATACATTGATTTTATACATAAAGTTAAAATCTATCCTCTCCAAAATTCAAAACAAACATAATTATTCATGGTTTTCAAATCCACTATAATCTCAAACCAAACATAATCGCCTTTGTGTTGTCATTTTGGATTCACGCGTTTGCTCAAATTTGAAAAATATCTTTAAATACTCTTTCCGTCCCGTTCAATTTAAAGAGTGTCTTTTGCTTTTACATGTGGACTAAAGAGCATTATTATTTAATGTCTAAGTGTATGTGCTCCATATTAAAATTGTATTAGTGGGGTGTATATGGTCCCATATGTATAAGAAATGAAATCCTTTGGGGATACTCAAAATGAAAAAAAGGGACTATTCAAAACAGACGGAGGAAGAATTATGCTCTCTCCGTCCCACCTAAAGAGATATTTGTTTTTTACACGTGAATTAAGAAATATTATTACTCAATGTGTAGTGAGTAGTTGTATCACTGAAAATGTGTGTCACATATTTTAATTATATTAGTGGGTGTGTGTGGGTCACATATGTGTAAAAAAAGAAATGAGATTTTTTAGGATGTAACACGGAAAATAAAAATAATACTTTTTGAAGAGTAAAGAGAAGTATTTGTTTTATTAATTAAATTCGAACGCACGAATTTTAAATTAGTGCATTACTCTTGGATAAGTTTATTATTGTGGGAGTTGGAAATACGCTACGAAGTCTTGATTGGCACATGAAACTATTCCTTTTTCTTTATTCTAATTTTAAATTTAATTATTAAAAAAAAGTATGAGAGAGTTGAAGTCAGCTAAAAATTGACCGGGGGTATCCTTCAACGGAAATTATTATTAGTCAACAACCATACACATATTCTAATATTCCTTTAGCAAATCTGACATGAAGTATCTCACCATATGACCAAACATTTAAACAGCAATACAGTATACTATTTAAAGTATATAAATAAATATTTTAATAATAAAAAATTAAAATTCTTTTCAAATTGCAGCATTGTAGGAGTTATATATTTGGAGGTGAAACATCACATCGTTTGAAGTTTGAACTTTGAGTGGCGGAATTAGTCTAAGATCAAAAAGCATTTCAGATCCATAAATATGGTTTAGTTGAAGAATATTTTACATTCCAAATTGCAATGATGATATATCCAATAGATCATGAGGTATTGTTTTCAACAAACTTTTTTTTTTAAAATTTAATTTTAATAAGTTAAGTATGAGTTTATTTTAGTTTCATTTTTTAAGGTACACTTTATGTCTCTATTTCAATTAGATATTTTATATATTCAATACTTTAATAATTGAAATTTTAAATATCCGTGTAAATACAAACCACAAAAATTATTCTAGTACTTGACATTAATTTGGAAAGTGAAATCAGATAAAATTAACATTATAAACCATAAAATATTATACTAGTACTTGACATTAATTTGAAAAGTGAAATTAGATGAAGTTAACATTAATGGTAAAGAGAACTTCTTGTGAGACTGATCGAAGAATTATTAAAATATACTCGCTCGATTTCATTTCAATCTCTACAAGTGTATTTTCAATTTGCTGTCTAATTTTAATTTTTACAATTCTAATGTTATAGATGGGAACCATACAAATTAATTATTTCTCTCATCTCGCACATTAAAATATTATATTTTTAATCTGTAAAAAAACAAAAGTAAACTTTAAAACAGGACAAAGGGAGTACTTATTATATAAATAAATATATCTATTAATAATTAAATTATATTTGTAATGAATCATCATATTATAATTGAGAATCATACTGTAACATGTATTAATGTCTATCTCACGCAAACAAAGTTTCAAAAGAGGCGCCCTGTCTTAATTGTAATAAGTGATTCGAAATTATTAAGGTGTATATATATTTATAATTTTTTAAAAAAATAATAATTTAATGCAACAGAATTTACAAGAAATAACTATAGAATTCTAAGGATCATTAAGCTTAAAAACAAACATTTAAACTCAAAGAATACACACACATTTGCAATGGCCCATAACTTAATTGAAATTTTACGAGACATATCCTGTAATTTATTTTATTTATTTTATTTTTTTATCGATAAATGTTAGTTGTTACTTGTTAGTATAGTTAGTACACCAAACACCCTTATTTCCCCTTCCTCAAACCTTTTTATATCTACCCTCCTAATTCGTTTTCAATGGGAATCAAATCTCCCCACCTAATTCGTTTCCAATAGGAATCGAACATGTATCTCTCACTTAAGTGATGAGACATATCATGTAATTAACTTGAATAAAAATGTACTCTTTCAATGAAATAAAAATAATAAAATAAGTAGTATTTTTTTATTCAACAAAATAATATACTAAATATAAAATATTATTTTTAAATAAAAATAACATTTTACTTATTTCATAAAATACAATATACTATCTACGAAACGGAATGAATTAGACTTGGAAATTCAAAAATGAGTTGTCTTGAATTTTGATAACTTTAAATTTAATTTTATATGATGATTGAAGGTGTGACCAAATTTAGTTATTATTAGAAAATAAATGGAGGAAAAGAAATTCCTGAATCAATGAGTGTTAAAATTATTATTTGACCATTTCTTTACACCTTTGTCAATTAATCCTTAAATTAGAGTATTAGACTGCATGAGGACTACAATTACATGTTCACACGCCCAATATGGAAGAGACTGTTGCATGATAAACTCTAATTAATAGTACTCTAATTTAATACTGTAATTTGTATTTATAAATAAATGAATTATTCGTCATAAATCATTGTAAATTATGTGATCTTCTTAATTAAATACTCGGTATATAGAATTAGAGGAGGGGACAACAAAATTTACACCATGACTCGATTTACACATATGTCAATAAATATAAATATGCACATCTTTTATGTCACGGTGTTTTATTATGAAAAAGTATGGAGTAAAAGTTTATACACAAGATCGTTCTCTTTATACCCTTCGTTAATACACCCCAGAGCATCAGATTCCTGATGGTAAAGTTCCAAACAATCCAATCAGAGCTCAAAAAATGCAAGTTAGACGTCTTTATATATAATATATATAGTTGACTGAACGTGCTCAAAGAGGTGGGTGCCACTTAGTTTTAAGGCCCTTTCAACTATACAGGGGCAGAAAGTCTGTAACACTGAGATAATGAAATATATTCTCTTCAATCAAATAGAAAGTCTGTAACAATGAGATAATGAATATATTTTTTAACTTAGTCGTGTCAAACATAACGAGGAATAGAATACTGAGAAAGATAAACATTAATAGTTGAACCTAAATAACAATAACAGGATCATACATAAAAAAGAAATACTATAAGTACTAAAAAGCCAAGCCACAATCTCAGAAACAAAGCAAGGATATTTTCTATTGTGTTGGCAACCTATCAAAGGAAAAATAAATCAAGGATGGGGTGTTGATCTCACCCCATCTCACAAGAGATGCCCATGTTTTAGCATTTAATTTAAATTTTTTTCTTTTTAAGATTTAAAATCACTTAATATTTTGGGTAAATTACGAGCACTCCCTCGAAGTTTGTCCAAATTATCAAATAAATCTCGTAGCTTGAAAAATTACCTATTACCCCCATTGACTTATATTTGATTAGAATATTGATGAAAAAACCTTCTTTTAAAAAAAATAATAAAGAGATATAGAAATAAAATCAAGTCCGAAAGAAAATGTAAGAACCCTAAATCTCCAAGTTCTCATAAAATATTTATAAAATTGGATTGATAAATAGGTAAACGGATTTGCATATGCTCATAGTACCAAGAAAGGAAAGATGTATCGTAGTAAAAACCGAAGAAATAGGGTGGCAGAGGAGATTAGGGGGCTTTGCTAAGACGAAATTCGCTCTATCTTCACTCCCTCAAGTCCAACTCGCTCATTGAGAAGCTGATAATCTCCAAAAACATCAATTTCCTAGATAACCAACTTCTATTCACCCGAAACTTTGCTGAAGACACCAGTAAAAGGGTATTTTTATCAATATTCTAATCAAATATAAGTTAAATGAGATAATTGGTAGTGTTTCAAATTACAGGGTTTATTTGGTAATTTGGACAAACCTCGAGGGTAGTGTTCGTAATTTACCCTAATAATTTTGTAAAAAGATCAATATCGGACTAGTTAACTACGCTCCCACTTGTCAGAAAGTTGGGCCATTTAGTTGGTGGGGTGAAAATGGGCCCAAGATTATACTGTGTTGAAATTTGTGGCTATTCGCTTATTCTAATTGGGCCTTTGATTAACAGAGCCATGATGGGCCAAAAAGTTGGGCTCATGCAAAAAATTATTTTGGGCTATTTATGTATAAGGCCCTAAATGGTGCATTTGTTGAGGCTCTATTATTATTATTATTATTATTATTATTATTATTATTATTATTATTATTATTATTATTATTATTATTATTATTAGTACTACTACATGATAATATCGTATAATTAATTTTTCTGAGAGCCCAACTATTCATCTCGAAAATACTAAATATACCCTATAAATACTTAAGTTAAAATACTTTTTTATTTACTTAAATGTCCTTATAACTTAACTTAAATGCCCCTATAAAATATATTTTTTATTAATATTCTGGCGAGAAAGATGTGGCTAACTAGAGCAGTATTCGTTGTTATATTTAGGGTGGCATAACATATTGTACCGAAAATACCGACTCATATTGTATATCGTACTAAAATTATTGGTATGATTTTTATCGGTACTGAAATTATCGATACCGAAAATACCGACTCATACTATATACCGTACTGTTTAATATCGATATCGTGCCGAAAGTTTCGAACAAATCAATATCGTTTCACACTGAAATACTGAAACACCCTCTTTTATCGAAATTTATCGATTCATACCAAATTTTTAACATATCGATTTAATATTGAAAGTTTGAAATACCGATTCATACCAAAATTATTATACAATATTTGAAATAATTTAATCAAATGATCTATATTATTTTGATATTTGAGTACGGTATATACTGAAATACTGAAAAACCAAAATATTTTCGGTATTTCATAATATACTGATATACTGAATTTTCTAAAGTTATATACCAATGTCATACCAAAAATTTCGATATGTCACCATATCGTATCGAGATTTTCGGTATTTTTCAATACGATACCTTCTATATAACGAAATTTCGATAATTTTATTAATTCCAAATTGCAATGATGATATTGTGGAAAAGGTGGAACCGCCCACCCCACACGCTTCTACACGCCAGCCCGACAACAAATTGCAATGATGATATATTCAATAGATCATGAGGCCCTTTCAAAAAAAAAAATCATGAGGTACTGCTTACAACTAATCTTTTTTTTTTAATACAAGTTAAGTATGAGTTGATTTTGTTTACATTTATAATTAGGTACACTTTGTGTCTCTATTTCAATTAGATATTTTACATATTAAATATTTTAATAATTACAACTAAAATTTTATATATCGGTGTGAATATCTTAATATATATATAAAAGCAGGGTAAATCCAATCATGTCCATCTATTTCTAAAACAAATTTCAGTCACCCATTAAAATAATTAAATAATTATAATTATGACATTTTCAAATTAGGAAATAAATTAAGGTGAGTTTTTTAAATTAGGAAATAATTATAATAAATCCAATGCTGACACTGGAAATAACTAAATAATTATAATAAATTCAATTCTGACCATTTATTTCTCAAAAAAATCTCAATCACCTATTAAAATAATTAAATAATTATAATTATGACTTTTTCAAATTTGGAAATAAGATATTATTTATTAAAAAATTAATAATATTAAATATAAATCCAATCATAACCATTTATTTTTCAAACAAATGACCCATTAAAATAATTAAATAATTGTAATTATAACTTTTTCAAATTAGGAAATCATGGTCATTTATTTTTCAAACAAATCTCAACCACCCATTAAAATAATTAAATTAAATATTTGTAATTATGACTTTTCAAATCCTGACTATCTATTTCTTAAACAAATCTCAGACACCCAATAAAATAATTAAATAATTATAATTATAACTTTTTTAAATTAGGAAATAAGATATTATTTATTAAAAAATAAATAATATTAAATATAAATCCAATCCTAACCATCTATTTTTCAAACAAATCTCAACCACCCATTGAAATAATTAAATAATAGTAATTATAACTTTTTCAAATTAAGAAATTATTTAATGTTTTCAAAGAGCTTAGGGTTTAGGGTTTTAAGGTTTTAGGGTTTGGGTTTTTAGGGTTTAGGGGTTGGCAAAAACTCCTGTGTACCCAGGCGCACGAACCACATTCCGTGCGCCTTTAAAATTTTGTGTTAAATTGTATATCCTTTAGTATACAGGTGTGTACCCTTTATTTTCTAAAGAAAATTATTGTGTGTATCTGGGCGCATGGACAATACTCCGTGCACCTTTAGAATTTTGTGTTAAATTGTATATCTTTTAGTATAAAAATGTGTACCCTTTATTTTCTAAAGAAAAAATATTAATGAAAAGTGTATACCCTTTAGAACAAAATGGTGTACCTTTTATTAATTAAAGTGTATACCCTTTAGACCAAAGTAATGTACCCTTGCCCATAATACTAAAGGCGCACGGAATGTGTTCTTGTGCGCCGGGTGCACGCAAGCCTCACTCTTAGGGGTTTGGGTTCAGCCACCCATTAAAATAATTTAATATATTTTGAAACAAGTAATACTCCCTCGGTCTTATATGAACTTTACGTTTTTGTCCATCCCACATTAAATTTTATCACCCAAAAAAAATAACATCACATCAATTCTTACCTTATAATTACATCTTAATTAAATATTTATCACTCTCATCTAACACACATAACATACTTTAAAATTTATTTATCATCTAAAAAGACTACATTATTCTCTCAAAGTCAATAAAATTGTTCAAAAAGAAGTTTTTCTTAAACTCTGTATATACAATAATGGTGCAATTTAATGTAGGACGGAGGGAATATAAATAAGTGATTTTTGGTAAGATGTATTAAGATTGAGAATCTTTTCATAGGGACTAGAATTACATAAAAGAAAAAGTAAAGTGTATTATAAAGTTATTGTGTTAGGTGACATCTCATATTTTTTTAGGGTGTTAATGATAATTTTAAGAAAAAAAGAAAAGGAATGTACAAAGAGCTTAATATTTATTTGAATTATATTTAACCTAATGTTTTAATATGGGGTACTTACTAATAGGTATAATTAAAAATTCATTTATTACTATGAGATATAAACATATACAAATATTACTACTAACTATAAAAAATACATAGTGATATTCCAATATTACCCTTACAATGTACTGCACATAAATATTTGTGTGCAGCATGAAAATCCGTATGCACCAAAAGTGTGTGCAGTAAAAAGAGTGTGTACAACAAAAAGTGTATATCCGGCGGAGGTTTGGCGACCGGCCGGTGGCGGTCCGGCGGCGGCAGTGAGTGGGTGAGGGGTTTAGGGTTTGTGGTTTAAAAGTGTATGAGTTTAGGGTTATATAAATAATATATTTAATATTATTTCATTTTTAATAAATAATATCTTATTTCCTGATTTAAAAAAGTCATAATTATAATTATTTAATTAAGTCATAATTATAATTATAACTTTTTCAAATCAGGAAATAATTTAGTCCAAATCTTGACTATCCATTTCACAAATAAATCTCAGTCACCTATTAAAATAATTAAATAATTATAATTATGACTTTTTCAAATGAGAAAATAAGATATTATTTTTAAAATTTGAATAATATTAAATATATTATTTTAATATATTCAAAATTTTCAAACAAATCTCAGCCATCTATTAAAATATTTAAATAATTGTAATTATAATTTTTTTAAATCAGGAAATAATCTAGTTCAAATCTTGACCATATATTTCTTAAACAAATTTAAGTCATCTATTAAAATAATTAAATAATTATAAGGGTTTAAGGTTTATGGCATAATATTTTCAGAGGGTTTAGAGTTTAGGGTTTAGGGTTTTTCAGAGGATTTATGGTTTAGGGTAAAGGGTTTAGCGTTTAGGTTTTGGGTTATGGGTTTTAGGATTATGGCATAATGTTTTCAGTCAGCCATACATTAAAATAATCAAATAATTGTAATTATGATATTTTTTTTCAAATCAGGAAATAATTTAGTTCAAATCCTAATCATCTATTTCTGAAACAAATCTCAGCCACCCATTACAATAATTAAATAATTATAATTATGAACTTTTCAAATCATGGAAATAAGATATTATTCATTAAAAATTGAATAATATTAAATATATTATTTGAATACATTCAAAATTTTCAAAAAATCTCAGCCACCCATTAAAATATTTAATTAAGTATAATTATAACTTTTTCAAATTAGGAAATAATTTAGTCCACATCCTGACCATCTATTTTTCAAATAAATTTCAGCCACCCATTAAAATAATTAAATAATTATAATTATTTAGGATTTATGACATAATATTTCCAGAGAGTTTAGGGTTAAGAGGGTTTGCAGAGGGTTTTGGGTTAAGGGTTTAGGGTTTAGCGTTTCTAGAGGGTTTGGGTTAAGGGTTTAGGGTTATAGGTTTATGACATAATGTTTTTATTTAGTCATTCATAAAATAATTAAATAATTGTAATTATAACATTTCGAATTAGGAAATAATTTATATCAAATCGTGACCATCTGTTTCTCAAAAAAATCTCAACTACCCACTAAAATAATTAAATAATTATAATTATGACTTTTTCAAATCAGGAAATAACATATTATTTTTAAAAATTGAATAATATTAAATATATTATTTGAATATATTCAAAAATTTTAAACAAATCTCAGTCACTCATTAAAATAATTAAATACTTGTAATTATGAATTTTCCAAGTAAAGAAATAATTTAGTCAAAATCCTGATTATCTATTTTTCAAACAAACTTCAGCCACTCATCATAATAATTAAATAATATAAGAGTTTAGGGTTTATGACATAATATTTTCAGAGAATTTAAGTTTTAGGGTTAATGATTTTCAAAGGGTTTAAGGTTTCAAGAGGGTTTAAGGTTAGGGGTCAAGAGTTTAGGGGTTTAGGGCTTATGACATAATATTTTCAGTCAGTCACCCATTAAAATAACTAAATATTAATTATAATTATGCTTTTTTCAAATCAGAAAATAATTTAGTCTAAATCTTGACTATCTATTTCTCAAATAAATCTCATCACCCATTAAAATAATTAAATAATTATAATTATGACTTTTTCAAATGAGGAAACAAAATATTATTTTTAAAATTGAGTAATATTAAATATATTATTTGAATATATTCAAAAATTTCAAACAAATCTAAGCCACCTATTAAAATATTTAAATAATTGTATACACGAAACTTTAGACGAGTTTTAAATTATTTGCAATGGAAGTTTGGTTGAGTTAATTAATCGTAAAACATTTATAATTAATTGATATTTATAAATTAGTAATATAGAATCTGATTTTATAATTTTGAAAAAATAAAATTTTATTGTTGCATTTTAAATTGTTAAAATTCTGCATTTTAACCTAATTGCAAAAGATATCAGTAAACTTATACGAATTGATCAACTTAACAGACTCGCAAAGTTTTATAGGTGCTTTGTCCATAACTACATTAGACTTTAATATTTAAACATTAGGTTAGATATAATTCAAATAAATATTATTCGATCAAAAATCATAAAATTAAGTGAAGTAGTTGCCCTAAAAATAACACATCCTGTGCAACGCACGGGTTCAGTTACTAGTAAACCATAAAAGCCTAAAAAATTATGTTACTTGACATTAATTTGGAAAGTGAAATCAGATACTTGTTATTAATTTGGAAAGTGAAATCAAATGAAATTAATATTAGGGTTATTTTCTAGTGAGATGGTTGATTTATTATTAAATTATTATACTTATTATATAATTAAAATGTTTTTGGAATAGATAAAAAAAACTAATTATATGAATTCATAATTTCATACAACTAATCATGCGCAAAAAATCTCTCACATTCCACAAGCGACGCGCACATATTTCAGTTAGTCTCTCAAATTTTACAGAGGGAAGAAATCACAAGATTACAGTTAATCTAATCTAAGAAAGAAAAAATCACATGGATCAAAATGAGCAGTAAATCTCACCGTAGAAATCACACACAAAACCTAACTCATCAGTCTTTATTTCAGTTCATTATATATCACATAAATATTAGAAATATAATATTATAGGAGATTTTAAATTAATTGCCGTTTTAGCTCAGCCGGTAGAGCGCGTGGCTTTTAACCACGTTGTCGCAGACGGCGGTTTTTAATTTTCTTTTCGTGCTTTATGTTCATGAATGGGCTTTTATTTTAAAGTTAACAAATGGGCCCCGTAGTGATTAAAGAGGCCTTATATGAAAAATACTGATATACTATACAGGAATTTTTTTTTCTTTATTTAAAAAGGTGATGTTTTGGTGATATCATACTCAAATTTTAATGACAAATCATCCACACCCAATTTCAATTCATTTATTTATTTATAAATAAAAATATATAAAATTTTGTTAGTAAATTTTTTATTAGTTTTTTAATAAAAAATTGAATGTAAAAAAATATACAATTATTAAGAAATATATATATACACTATTGAATAAATATTTATTCGCATATGGATGCATGTTTGTACCTGGATACATGGATATAACTCAAATTTAATTCATTGCTTTAAAAAATATACTCCATCCGTCCCATTGAAACGTACGCGCTTCCTTTGTATTTACAAAGAAAGCGCGTATGTTAATGTTTCAATGAGATGGAGGGAGTATTATTTTATCAATTTTATTGATTTTTATTGTTAGTAATTTGACACCCTCTCGGATAATAAATAAATTGTAATAAGTATTATTATGTGTTTTAAGTGAGGACGATAAATTTAATATTAAAATATATTTTGTGGTTATTTAATTAATAATATAGGTTGATAATTGATATCCATTTAAATTACTCTCTTGTGAGTCGGGTTTACATTGTAAACTTTGTAGTCTTTATTTAATTTTAATCCCTAATAATACATAGGATATATAAGATTGAAAGAAGGATCACATGATTTACGGTAAGAAACGATCCAACTCTAAACTGGATTTATAAGAATATTTATGATTTATTTTGGGATGGTAAAAGATATTTATTCATAGGACAAACATAAGAGGGACATGCAAATAGTTTTTCGGGAGGAGTAATTTTAGTTAAAATTGACATGAAAAAATTAAAAAATTAAACACATTTTCAGTTTCATTAATTATTTAACAGTCAGCTCCTAACATGTAAAAAAGTGTCTATAGAGAGAGAGAGTATATAAGGCTTATGTTTTAGTTCTACATTAAGGAATGTAAAAGAACCAAACCGTTCGCAAACTATTCGGGTCTCGGTTCGATAAAATATTCGTTCGAGCTCGTTCGTTAACTTTAACAAACCAAATCAAACTTAAATTTTGAGTTCGAATAATCTATCAAACCAAACTCAAGCCTAAGGGTGTTCGGCTCGAAAGCTCGCGAACATATTCGTTAATGAGCTTGTTAATGGCTCGCAAACGTGATCGTAAATTTTATAATAATTTTTTAGTATTATATATTATTATTTATTTATTAATATTCAATAATTAAATATTTTATATTAAACCACACAAATATAATAATAACTTAAGTCATTATTTAAATATTTAAATATTTTTGTAACGTTATTATTATGTGATGTTAGTTTGTTTATTTAATATTATGAATAACATTAGATGTTTATAAACTAAAAGTTCTTTTAATATTTACGAACAAAAATATTTAAATGTTCATGAAAAAATGTTCATAAACAATTTACTTTATGTGTTCGTGAACACGTTCGTGAGCCTTAACAAACAATTGAGTTCGAGCTCGAGTTCGATATTTTTTTTCTTGACGAGTTCGAGCTCGGGCTCGAGTTTGATAATTCCTTGACAAACGATACTCAAACCTAGTAATGTTCGACTCGGTTCGGTTCGATTACATCTCTAATTACTTTTCATCAGTTAATACACTCCTAATTATATTATAGCTTCTATTTATTAGGAACTTGTAAATTAATAGGAATCATATATGTGTTTGCTTCTAAATTAATCAGTAGAGCATATTTTTCAATTTTTTCTTCGACGTGGACAATGTGACAAAGCAGCAAAGAGTTGTAGTGGATTGAAACATATTCATAGGGTATGATTATTAAAGTATAATGTTTGGTTCGTTATTATTGTTATGATTAATACCGCAGATGGTGGGGATTGTTTGTTTATGCTTTTCTTATTATTGTCTCTCCTAAGAGTTGTTTATTCAATTTGCTTGATTTTCTATTTTGAAAACATTGCAGCTTTTATTATTATTTCGTACAATAATCATCCAACTAAGAACTTGAATAATAAAGAAAAAAAAAATTTATAATCAAGTTGAGATTATAACTGAGGAATAAACAGGTGCATCTAGTTTTGTACAACATTGGAATGCTTTCATTGTCATATCCTACTAACACAACATTATCTCTATACATGAAGGTGGAAAGAAGAAATTCATTTGTTCAATTCCCTTAAAAACTTTTACAATTTCAATATTTTTCTGCCTCACAATAATCTTCACTATAATATGAAGTAACACTTTAACTCAATAATGTCAAAAAAACAGTATAATTTCAAAATTATCAATAATAAAACTTTCTTAAACAATGTAATAAAGTAAACAGGTTGCAGTAATAGTAATAAGTAATTTATGGAGTAGAGAGTTATAAGGAGGCTTGAAGAAAAAATAAAAAATCTTAAGAGTGGGTGCTTGGTGAACTAACTTTTTATCATTAACAAATAACATTTACCGATAATGATTAAAAAAAAATTATGAAATTGTCTGTAATGCTAAACAAGAAAACAGGGGAATATGAGAATTTCTATCCACAATAGCTTAAATTTAACAGAGAAAATATGGAATCTCATATATACTAAATGTAATTTCATTTTGGGGGGCTCAAATTTCCTTTTTGACAACCCTGTAAATCCACATGATTCTGAGTAGCATATGCAGTCAACTCCTGGTCAATCTTACTAGGAGCTGAGTCATAACTCATCACTGGAGTGTAGTGAGGCAGTGGGGCAGTATTCTTATCAAGATACAGCAATAGTGCCACTGTTATGAAAGAGCTAACAAACATGGGAATTGGACCAAAGATCCACAGCAGCAAATTGGTGGCAAAATAGAGTGATCTCAAACCAATTACCCAAAAATTACTTCCTCTGATCACTGCACTCTGAGCATTGCTCACTAGCACCTCACAGTTTGGCATGGTCATGAGAAAATTTGTGTGGACAAGGTATCCTGCTGTCTGAACGAAGCTAGCGAAGGCGATCATGAAAGTCGAAAGAAGGGCTATGTATTTGATGTAAACAACCGTAGCTCTCGTATTCCCATAAATGCTTCTGGTTATGTTGTCGTTGTAGTACGAGCTTCCTATCCAAGCCCCGATTAAAGAGCTTAATGCGAGGCAGGTCGAGGCAAGTGAAGTCGCTGCAGATATGTTGCTCGCAATCACCGTGATGGCTTGCCCTCTATCTTTTGCTTCGAGCTACAAAATTTTCATTTCATCTTAAGGTCGCTTGGTTCAAATTCTTAAATTAGAATGGTAATAAGTATCATTAAGGAAATCAATCGCAATTGGATTGAAAGTGATTGAAGGGTAGGGAATGGTTATTGATCTTAATCAATGAAAATGATTGAGGAATTTTAATTTCTGCGCGATCTAACAAGAATTAATAATGAAAATCAATATACATATATTTCCATTAACCCCACTTATTACCTCCAATCAAACGACTCCTTAGTTCCTCTATATATAGGATTTGAATATCTTTAAAAAATACTTACTCCGTACCATAGAATAGTTCTACCTTTCTTTTGTAAATCACCAGGTGAATGATTCTATAGGACGATATTGAAGACTATTAATGTAGGTTCTGACCTGCAAGATTCTTGTAACCCAAGCCCTCTTGTTATGGTTTTCGTAGCCGACGACGGTGGTTTCAGCACGATAGATGCATATATGGAGGTGGAAGAGATGGTATCCAATCATTAGAAGTAAACCACTTGGAACCAAAATGAAGTCCAAGTGTTCTTCCTTCCATGTGAGTCCCATTTAATGTGCTTGGAGATGGAAAAAGGCATCCCTCATGAAATATATCACAAAATATATAGTCTTTGGGGGGTGTTGTCATTACCTTATTTAATTGAGTAGTTGGTTTGATATATATTGGATTAGGTTAAACATGTCGCTTGGCAGTTGACATTTTCTTATAGTGCGAGTCATTGGTCATGCGTATTTCTGCGCATCTCATTCATGGAAAAGGGTACGTGCCGGTAGAAAAATAATTTCAAAGGTAAAGATTGATAATATTTTTTTTTAATGAAAAGTGATTAAAGCTAAAGCATTTCATAAACAGTTTATATATGAATAAAAAATAATAACATCTCTAAAGGTTATAACTAATTAAAAAAAGTATAAAATAATCTCATAACGAGACGTCTCACGAAAGACTCCTCTAATTCAATTACTCCCTCCATCTCGTTGTTTGATAAAAGTTGTCTTTTAATCAACTTTATTGATTTTGAGGTATTTTAGTATTTTAGAATTGAATAAAGTAAAATAATGTTATAGGAGTATGTGATACGCAGGAGCGCGATAAATTTGAAATTTAAGTAAATTTTGAGGTTATTAATAAAAAAATGTGTTGTTTCTTTTATTCACAAATGAGATAACTTATTTCACAATGATGTTTCATTTCATATTTCACAAATTAAATGTTTGCCACGTACCATAATCAATATCCAAAATTCAACATACACTCATTAATACAATTAAAATATGGGGCACACATACCTACTAATACAATTAACTAAACATTAAATAATAATGCTCCTTAATCCATGTACAAAAAAAGCGAAAGCACCCATTCGCATTGGACGGATGGAGTATAATTTTTTCTTTTTCCTAATGTGTCATATAATGCATAAATATTATGAAAAAGACATACTCCCTCCGTCCCGTCCTTATAGTTACGTTTGCTTTTTTGCACGGGGATTAATGAATATAGTATTTTAATGTGTATTGAGGTGAGAGAAATAATAATTTAATGTAAAGTGAGTAGGTGTATTAGTGAGATGTGTGGGCCCATAGAGAGAGAAGTAATTAATTTGTTTGAGTCTCATATGCTAAAAAGGGAAATGTAACCATTAGGATGAGACGTTCAAAATGAAAATATGTAATCATTAGAATGAGACGGAGGGAGCATATGATAATAGCAAGGTAAATATTTGTATGAGACTATTTCACGTGTTCTTACGTGACACGTATAAGATAATTCTATAATAAAAAAGGAGTACTCAATTAATGGAGAGTGATAATATTATTTTATGAATAATTAAGGGATCCGCATTGTTGAGGAAGTCCATTTTCTTAAAAAAGATCCGGTCCTATGAATTCCAAAAAATAAGGCGGGCCCAAGCTAGTGATTGTCTTAATTAAGTTTGTTCGTCTTTATTTTTTCTTTATACATTTTAAAATCAATTATAATTTATAAAAATGGAAAGTGATGGTGAAAAATTCAAAAGTGATATTTTTACCATTCCATGAAAATTTTATTCCATAATTTAAAAAGTGATAATATTTTTAATAAAACATACAAAAGTGATATTGAAATAATTAAATTATTTTATAAATAAATAATTTATAAGTAAAACAAAAAGTTACAACATTTTAAATCAAAAGTGATTATTGATTAAGAAAAAGTGATACAAATCCAATTAATTAAACAATTAAATGAAAATTTTAATAGACGTATAAGAAGTGACATCTTTTTAATAAAAAATGGTATTTGATTTTAGAAAAGTGATAAATGTCCAGTTAAATTATTTAATAAATATATTTTATAAAAAATAAAAAGTAATAATATTTTTAATGAAAAGTGACACTTAATTAAAATGATAATCGTTTAAATGAATTACTTCAGAAACTATTTATATAATAATAAATAAAAAGAAAAATGATACTCGTTTAAATAAATTATTTCATAAACTATTTATATAATAATAAATAAAAAAGTAAAGTTATTATCCAAACTTTTTTTCTCAATTATATATTTCATTTTGACACTATTAATGGGTAAGTCTTGCGTGAGACCGTCTCATATGATCATTTTTTACTTTTTTAAATGATTATCACTTTTGCTATAAAACGTTATCACTTTCGTTATTAAATGTTATCACTTCTCATTTACACTATAAATCGTTCATGAATAACATTATCACTATTCATTAATTTAGTATTAATATAAAACTTATCACTTTCTGACCACCTCACTTAAATCCTTACATGAGACGGTTTAACACAAGTCTTTATCTACATTAATTATTTTTTTAAAGAAAATATTTTCTTACTTTATTTACAAATAATAATATAGATTTAATGAACAATAATAATATATGTTCTAATAATTTATAATAAAATAAAACAAAGTCCAAATGAATTGTAAAAAAAAAAAGGTAAAATGTAAAACGAAAAACAAAAATAAATTAATTAAATTGAGTTGTCATTACCCGCATTCAGCATAATCAAGTAGCCAGTCGATTGCAGATCCGCTCACTTTCTATTCGGTTGGTATTTGACCCGTTTTATAGAATGAGATCTGTGAGATGGTCTGATACAAGTTTTAGCCATTAAAAAAATGATAATATTTTTTAAAATGAAAATGTGTTGAAGGATTATAGTTATTATTATTATTATTATTATTTTTATTATTATTATTTTCTCTACTATAAAATTGGGATGGTAATAATTAAGTTATTCAAGGAGTAATATTTATGGTGATAATTAATGTACCATCTAAAAAAAATCGAGGAAAAACATTAGGAGTAATTACTCTAACGTACATGTTAGATATGATTATTACTTTAAGATACACATTCACGTTCAGTGCAAAATATTAGATGAGATACAAAAATATATAACAATATACCTAATATATCCATAATAATTTAAATTAACAACTTAATCTTATCTAATAAATCTAACTTTGCTATTCTAAATTATCAAATAATCACACTGATTTTGCTATTCTAAATTATCAAATAATCACGTTCAAATAGTTCTCCATATTATAATAATATTTGGGATAACGAAGGTTGAAATTTAGTAGCACCATCTTTACATCATTGTAAGCCGCTTGCAAAACCACAATAGGATTTACGGCCTCTGTGGGTTCATTTTTTATTGTAAGTAAGGATATTGACATTAGTTTTTGGGAATCCTCTCTAAGCTAATTCTGATGAGGTTTCCGACGCTGAACATGATGAAGACAATGGCTTTTCCATGGGCTTGTTATATACCATGTGCCCATTAAGTTCATTTCAATTATAGCAATCATTTGCGAGATATAATTGTTGTAGATGACGATAATACTAAGTAATAATCAACCTAATCTTTTGTTGAATACACAATCAAGCAACAGATTGAACACAAGAAACTAGATCACATATGATAACAATTGAGTTTGTGTGTGTATGTGTGATTGTATGAAGAAGAAGGCGTTTATAGTGGTTCAACTTGCTTGCACAAGCTTACATCCACTGTGAGAGAGCGATCTATTATTGATTGAGAGAGCAAAACGTGTTACAATGCGTATATGCATGAATCACAGCAATATATACATCTTATGCTTGCACAGAAAGTTATAGGACCAGTGCGTGTAACCGACTTTCAGCTGGATTCTCAGTTGGTTAAAACGAATCTCGACGGTTATAACCAACTCCATCACACACCCTGCATGGCCAGCTATCCATTCATGTATGGAACTTTCCAGAAACCGTTCGAACGCGAGCTGTACAACGGTCACAAGCCACCCCGCTCACAACCGATGCACCCGGTGTAGTCTTGCTGCTATGTTTGTGTGTTTCTTGATTCTGCTGATGCTAGTGTACACGTTTCACTCATGCATCACCATCAGCTTCAACCTTAAACACACACACACTCATTCTAATGTTGATCACTCATTAGTATGTAGTTTTCTACCACAATTCTCCACCTAAAACTTCATACTCAACCAATATTCAATCACTCTTTCACTTCACTGTTTTGTCAAGACAACCAACTTGCACACTGCTTTTTTAAAGAGAGCAGTTGAACTCTCTACTGATATGTTTAGCATACACTAATAAGACTCTTGCATAGCTCAAACTTTGAACTAGACAATGCCTTAGTGAGGAAATCAGATGGATTCTTGGCTGTTTCAACCTTCTTAACCACAACTTTTCCTCCTTCAACTAAGTCTCTAACAAAATACATCCTTACATCTATGTGCTTTGTCCTTTCATGAAAACCCTGATGTCTTGACAAGTGTATAGCACTAGAGTTATCACAATGTACTAATACTAATTCTTGTACTACACCAAACTCAAACAAAATTCCTTGTAACCACAAACCCTCCTTTACTGCTTCTGTGAGTGAGATAAACTCAGCCTCAGTTGTAGACAATGCAACCACTGACTGATGTGTTGATCTCCAACTGATAGATGTACCAAACAATCAGAAAACATAGCCTGATAGTGACTTCCTTGTGTCTAAGTTTGCAGAATAATCAGCATCTACATAACCTGCAAGAAAATCAATGTTAGAAGTAAATTTATTGAAATGCAAACCTATTGTTAAGCTGCCTCTGATATATCTCTGAATCCACTTAACAGCTTCCCAGTGATCTCTTCCTGGATTTCCCATGAATCTGCTCACCAAACTCATTGCATGAGCCAAGTCTGGTCTGCAGCACACCATAGCATACATGAGACTGCCAACTGCATTAGCATAAGGAACCTTCTCCATTTCTGACACTTCTTCACTAGTTCTAGCTGATTTTTAAACTGACAAAGCCAATCCTTGCTTTACAGGAGTAGACACAGCTTTACTTTGATCCATATTATACCTCTTGAGAACTTTTTCTAAGTATGAGTTCTGATGCAACACAATAGAACCAGCTGATCTATCCCTTTTGATTTCCATTCCTAATATAACAGTAGCTTCACCCAAATCTTTCATATCAAACTCAGATTTCAACATTTCCTTCACAGCTGTAATGCCTTCCATAGATTTACAAGCAATTAAGATGTCATCAACATACAGTAACAAGAAAACATACCAGTCACTATCTTGTTTGATATATACACAACTGTCAAACTTGCTTCTTTCAAAACCACATTTGACAATGTATTCATCAAATCTCAGATACCATCTCCTAGGACTTTGTTTCAATCCATATAGTGACTTTATAAGTAAACAAGCCTTATCAGTTGAGTTTTGAACTGAAACTCCTTCTGGAACTGTCATATATATCTTCTCCTCCAAGTTTCCATGAAGAAAGCTGTAGTCACATCCATCTGATGCAATTCCAGATTAAACTGAGTAACTAATGCTAACAATATCCTAATGGAACAATGTTTCACAACTGGAGAGAATGTCTCTGTATAATCAATGCATTCCCTTTGAGAAAAACCCCTGGCAACTAGTCTTGCTTTGAATCTAACACCATCAATCCTCTCAGGTGAAACTTTCTTCTTGTAAATCCATTTACAGCTCACTAACTTCTGATCTTTTGGCTTTAGAACAATTTTCCAAGTCTGATTCTTCTCCAATGAAAGCAACTCTTCTTGCATAGCAGCACTCCACTTTGCATTATCCTTACTATTCATTGCTTCCTGATAGTTTCTTAGTTCATATGAATCAATATCCTCTGCAGAATATAGTGCAAATGATACAATATCAGCATCTGCAAACCTAGCTGGAGTCCTAATAGACCTCCTTTGTCTATCTCTAGCCAACTGATAGCTATTAAGCAGTTCATCAGTATTAGAAGTAATCTGATCATCTGTACTTGGTGAATTAGTTCCTCCTTGTACTGTCACTTCTTCAATTCTAAACTGATCCTTCTGAATTTTGTTCACAGGCTCCACCTCAAGCTCAGTTTCAGATTTACCTTGACCCTGAGGCTTTAGTGGGATAACAGCTTCATTAAAGGTAGCATCTCTACTTATCATAATCTTTTTACCTTCAATATTCCACCGTTTGTAAGCTTTAACACCTTTGGGATATCCAATCATGACACATTTGATGGCTCTTGGAGCTAACTTATCCTGTTTAACATGTGCATAAGCTAAGCAACCAATCACTTTGAGCCTAGTGTAATTAGCATCCTTTCCAGTCCATACTTCCTGAGGAGTTTTGAATTTAAGAGGTGTTGATGGACACCTATTGATTAGAAAAGCGGCTGTACTAACCAATTCACCCCAGAAGTCTTTAGAAAGACCAGAACTACTTAATATACATCTAACTCTCTCAAGTAATGTCTGATTCAGCCTCTCTGCAACACCATTTTGTTGTGGTGTACCTGGTACTGTCTTGTGTCTCATGATCCCCCTCTCCTTACAAAACTTGTTAAACTCATCAGAACAATACTCAAGACCATTATCAATTCTTAATATCTTAACCTTGTTATTACAGCTATTCTCTACCTCAGTTAACCAATTCTTAAAGGTAATGAAAGCTGTATCCTTAGACTTCAGTATATATATCCATATCTTCCTACTGTAATCATCAATAAATGAAATAAAATATCTGCCTCCTCCTTTTGTTTGAGTTCTTGCAGGTCCCCACAGATCTGAATGGACATAATCAAGTTTAGCTTTGCTTGTGTGTTCTCCAATGCTAAACTTCAGCCTTTTAGCTTTACCAAAAATGCAATCCTCACACTGATCCAGCTTGTCTGTTGATCTGATATTGATTACATTTTTCCTTGACAGTTCTTGTAATCCTTTCTCACTTATGTGAGCTAATATTCCATGCCATAAGTGAATTTCATCACTTTCTGTTGAGATATGATTCTGTCCAACCACTGTATGTCCATCAAGTATATACAATCCATTTTTCATGATTCCTTTCATCACTTCATACTCATCTTTCTCAACAATGAGTACACCTCCTCTAGATCTAAACTCATGATCTGAAGCATCTAAAATTCCTAAAGAAATCAAGTTTCTTTTAAGTTTTGGAATATACCTCACATCTGTCAGTGTCCTAGTAACTCCATCATGCATCTTCAACCTGATGGATCCAATACCTCTTATCTGGCATGTGTGATCATCCCCTAATAATACTGATCCAGCATTCTGCAACCTAAGATCAGTAAACCAATGCTTCATAGGAGACATATGGAATGTACATCCTGAATCAAGGATCCAATCTATGGATCCTTTTGATGATCCAACCAGAAGTGCCTCAGGATAATCAGTGGCTTGATTCTGATTATTTACCACCTGATTTGCTTGCACTCTTAGTTGTCCATCTTTACCAGCTTCTGCTTTCCTCCTCTTTTCTGCTTTATACTTGTAGCAGTTCTTCTTGTAGTGGCCTGGTTCATGACAGTGAAAACACTTCCTTCCATCCTTATCTGAATTTGACTGATCAGTCTTGTTTCCTTGTTTCTTTGAATCAGAATTGCCTTTCTTGTTGTTCCTTTTACCATGATCACTCCTCTTGATCATTAATCCCTCTCCTGATGTTCCTTGATTTTCAGAAACTTTCTGAAACTCCTTTTTCTTCAGAGCAATCTCAACCTTATCAAGACTTATAGTTTCTCTATTTCCAAATAGAAGTGTATCCTTGAAACTTTCAAAGGACTTTGGGAGAGCTGACAACAATATTGAGGCCTTATCTTCTGTTTCAATTTTCACATTAACATTTTCTAGATCATCTAATACCTTATTAAACTCATCAAGCAGAACTAGAACTGATCTATCCTCAACCATCTTAAAGGAATATAATTTCTGCTTTAAGTATAAACGATTAGCAAGAGATTTTACCATGTACAGATCTTCAAGTTTCTTCCATACAGCTCTTGCAGATGTCTCTCTCTGTACTTCTCTCAAAGCTTTATCACCAAGACACAATACAATGACACTTAAGGCCCTTTCTTGTATATCAGCTTCTGTAGTGGCTTCAATGGCCGTTTGTACAGCTTCTGCAGTTGTTGCTGGTTTGTCCCTGATAGCTTTTGCCAATCCTTGTTGTACCAAGATAGCTCTCATCTTGATCTTCCACAAACCAAAGTCAGATTTCTCAGTAAACCTTTCAATATCAAACTTAGTTGCAACCATGGTGTCAACTTCCTTCAACTGCTTCTTGATTCCTCCTTCTATTGATTGCTACTGTTTGTGGCCTGATTTCCCACAGACGACGCCACTTTGTTGTAAATGATGATAATACTAAGTAATAATCAACCTAATCTTTTGTTGAATACACAATCAAGCAACGGATTGAACACAAGAAACTAGATCACATATGATAACAATTGAGTTTGTGTGTGTTTGTGTGATTGTATGAAGAAGAAGGCGTTTATAGTGGTTCAGCTTGCTTGCACAAGCTTACATCCACTGTGAGAGAGAGATCTATTATTGATTGAGAGAGCAAAACGTGTTGCAATGCGTATATGTATGAATCACAGCAATATATACATCTTATGCTTGCATAGAAAGTTATAGGACCAGTGCGTGTAATCGACTTCCAGCTGGATTCTCAGTTGGTTAAAACGAATCTCGAAGGTTATAACCAACTCCATCACACACCCTGCATGGCCAGCTATCCATTCATGTATAGAACTTTCCAGAAACCGTTCGAACGCGAGCTGTATAACGCTCACAAGCAACCCCGCTCACAACCGATGCACCCGGTGTAGTCTTGCTGCTATGTTTGTGTGTTTCTTGATTCTGCTGATGCTAGTGCACACGTTTCACTCATGCATCACCATCAGCTTCAACCTTAAACACACACACACTCATTCTAATGTTGATCACTCATTAGTATGTAGTTTTCTACCACAATAATATAGTTATATTTCTAAAATAAAAGTAATACCTTAATTCTAGTAATGTAATTAAGACTTTTTATTGCTATATATAATTTGTAAACTCTTGTTAAAGGGTTGCAACTACACGGATAGGGATGGCAATGGGGCGGGCCGGTACCTGGGTGGCCCGCTCCACCCCGCACTCCAATTCCCTCTCCCCGTGCCCCGCTCCGGGTCAGCTATTGAGGACCCGTGCCCCGATCCTATGCGGGGCGGGTCCGCCCAGCCCTGCCCCGTTTTCTTTTTTTTTTAAAAAAAATATTTTTTGATAAATTATAATACATTCAAATAGAAAATTTTAAATTAAAATAAAGTGGAATAAATTTAAATTTTAAATTAAATAATTAAACTTTATTTTTATTTTAAATTTTTTTATTATTTATATATTTAATGATATATATAATATTTTAATAAAGAATTTTGTAATAATTACATATAATTACCATACAAGATTTATTTTATTTAAATTAAATAAAAATGTATGTATAATATATAATATATATCACTAAATTATATTAAATAATAAATATAATAAAAATTTTAAATAAAAAATTTTAATATTTTATTACAGGGTGGGGTAGGGTGGGGTGGGGTGGGGTGGGGTGGGGCGGGGCGGGAACCCAGACCCGTCCTAGCCCGTGCACGGGGCGGGGAGGACCCGCCCCATTCTCTCTGCAGAGCAGGGCGGACCCGGCCCAAACTAGGCGGGGCAGGCCGGGCCGAGTACGGGTCGGGCCAAATTGTCATCCCTACACATAATATATTCATATAATTTACCAGATGATACCCATTAATATATGAAAAATTATTATATACTTTCACATATTAATTTACAGCATTAACACATATACGAGTATTTTTTTTATTATTTGATTTTAGAGTATTATACTTCACATATTAATTTACAGTATTAAGTATTAACACATACGAGTATAATTTTTAAGCAAATTTTTTAATATTTGATTTTAGAGTATTAACACATTAAGTATTAATATTATCTAATTGGGTTGAGTAGGCATACATTTACTCGAACAGACTCTCGAACATATTCTTGGGATTGAGTGTCAGCCACATTTTCTCGAAAATAAAATTTTTACCTTTGTACCTTAAGCGAGGCTGTTGTGTCCCGGACACACTGTGTCCATTTAGAATTTAATTACACATATTTTCTATTAATATTTTTTATTTTTAATTATTAATGCAATATAAAATTGATTTGATCCATGTTACTTTTTTTTTAAAAGCATTGTAAACAATTAATTATTCAATACATTTAATTTTAAAGAACTTGATTTGGCTCTTTAAATTTGAAAAATAAATCTTTTTCATGTAAAATTAAAAGTTAAAATAAAGAATTTGTTGGAGTGATATTTTGGTTGATTATTCTTTAAAATTTAACATTTTTTATGTTTAGCAAGTCTTTTGGAGATGCTGTTAGTCTCATAGATTAACACATTAATTAAATTACTGACATATAAATCTTACTGTATTAACATACTATATACTCCCTCCTGCCACAAGAGTTATATTTTACTAATTAGGGCGTCCAGCTAAAAGAGTTACATTTTATTTTTTAGTAGATGGGGCCCACAAAAATCAATCAATTTATCTTCATGGGGCTTACACAAAACACTAATACAACTACACGCTATACATTAAATTATTTTATCTCTCAACCCACTGTACATTAAAATACTGTACTCCGTCCGTCCCCTTCAAAGAGGGTCATTTTTTCATTTTGGACGTCTCATCCAAAGAGTCCTCTTTCCTTTTTCACACATGAGACACACTCACACCCACTAATACAATTAAAATATGAGACTTACACTCACACTAATACAACTACCCACTACACATTAAATAATAATACTCCTTAATTCATGATTAGCCATTTTGTAGTAGGGATGACCAATTAAAATAATTTATCGAACCACAAGGAGGAAGGTACTAGGGTCTAAGCGATCTTGTGTTTGTCATAGTATTATAGAGATGATCAAAAAGGGGAGATAATCAAGAAATGACAATAAAATAAAAGGATAGATGTATGGAAGATGGATGAATGAGCCAAGTAGATAGAGATGAGATTAACAATACTTAAAGCATGAAAAATTTAGGTATCATGCAATGAATTCATATGTGTCATGGGTAAAAGACTAAGGGCCAACACTAAGTTCACCCAAACTCCCTCTCAGAATGGATATGATATCGAATAATGCTCAATGAATTGGTTCTCACTCAAACAATTCCAACTAGATACTAAGCTTGAAATGAGGTCCCTTCACACGATTAATCAACCTCTCGATCAAACCAATCGGATGTCCTACCAAAGGGTTTTAAATTCCAAAGGATTTCTCAATCTCTTTATAATTTATAGTGCACATGAAGTGTATGACAAAATGATTCAATTAATTATCCTAAACATATCATTGACTTCTCAATCTAATAACATGCTTAAAACAACAAACCACATAAATAATCATAAACATCAAGATCTAAAACATCAATGATAGAAAATCAATAAATCCATTCAACATAATCATTCAATTGCAAATACCCAAAATTATCCAACACAGTTCATATTGCTAATCTCACAAAGGGGATTAGCTTCTCATAGTCACAAGAAAATCAACATAGACATTAAATTCCTTACAAACCATAATTAACAAGAAGGTTTCAATACAAAAGTTGGATGAAAACTCCCTTAGATGGATCCAATGGTGATCTCCTTCCTTCTCTTGCAATTCTCCTTTCCCCCTTGCTTCTCTAGCTAAAAGGATGAAGGATTTGATGGTGGGATGATGATAGATGGTGATGATGAAGAATGGATGAAGGTGAAGATGTAGAATGGAGGAAATGGTGTGTGAGGTAGGTGTAGGGGTGAAAACCCTCGCCCAAACTGATCAAATATTGAAGTATTGGGTATTTATACCCCTTGGAAAGCTTCTAGAAGGGTTCTGATATGTTTCTGATCCAGCTGCAACACGACTTGTGTGCTGCAACACGGCCACAGGGTGGCCGTGTAGGCATTTTTTATGTCAGAAAACGGCCAAGGCTTACAGGGCCGTGTTGCATAACACGGGTCGTGTGCTGCAACACGGCTCATGTGCTGCAACACGGCCGACCATATTGGGGCTGCGCAGTGTCGCCGTTTCACGCATAACTTCCACATCCGATCTCCGATTTGAGTAATTCTTGCCCTCATGCGATCCTCTTTTCCTTGGCTTTCTATCCATATAAAGATTTGATAAAACTTCCAATATTTGAGGGTGTAACAAGTCATGTAAAGTAGCACAACCGTGCTGAGTAGGAACAGCTTGCGCGACGTCACCATTTTAACCATAACTTTCTTGTTGGGCTCTGATTGAAGTGTTTCTTATACCAAAATGATCCTTTTTCTGTGGCTTTCCAACCATGTATCACACTTCTAGTTTTGAGCTGCAAAAGAGTACAGAAAAATTGCACAAGTTGGACGTGAGTTTTTCAGCATTTTGCTTTGACTCATTCTCCCTCGTTTCAACTCCGAATTGAGATCTGCTTTTTCCTACGTCTTCCTTATTGCGTTTAGGATCCATTTTTGCCTGAAAATCATACGTTTAAGCACATTCATACATATCTCCATAAAAACACAAAATACAACCAAAAAGTATACAAAAACGGATAAAATAATACGAAAGCACACATAAAAAGACACTAAAATTTAGGTGAAAATATCACTCATCAATTCACATGCCCAAAAGCAAAAAAATCCTCTTAGCAAGGAACGAATGGAGTATTTTTTTAAAGCAAACAGTAAACGCAACTCTTTTTATGGGATGGAGGGAGTACTTTTTAATTTTTTTTCAACAAAATTACTAGTATATTGACCTTACAGTGTTAATACCTATCTTAAAGTATTAACATAACATATCCAAGTAAAACAAGTTTTTTTTTTTAAATGGATAGAATCCAGTTACACATACTACATCCATATGACTAAGTTTTTGCTATGTATAAGTTGGTGTCATGTAACTGTCATACAACAAATCCTACTCTAATTAATTATCTTGATAAGTTATTTGGTTAATTAATACGCTTGGTCGCAGGGTGGCATACCGATAACAAAGAGGGATGATATTCCCTATCAATGGTTTTCAGTACTTCAATTTAGTCATGCTCACCAACGTCAGTAGAAGTAATAAGGATAGCTAATCAAATCCCGTAAATATCTCGTGTAATTGTACAAATCCTAGCAGATTCTTTGTTTATAGTATTCCTTTTATTACTGATGTATAATTGCCTTAATTTAAGACTGTAATTATTCTGTAATATCATTACATATAGTGGAATCGCACATCACCAACATCATCAGTGATTTCATACATTCTCTACATGGTATCAACCTAATACCTGCTAAACCTCAATCTCTTTTCTCTCGTCTCTCTTCTCTCTTCATCGACCTGGTTCCCGTTGATTCTAAATGGCTGCTATCAATCCTGATTCAGTACCTGTTAACACCATGATTCACATGGTCCCAATTCATCTCTCCACCTCAACTTATCTTCTCTGGAAATCTCAAGCCACTGCCATGCTTCAAGCGTTCGATCTTCTCGGACATGTAGATGGTTCTACTAATTGTCCCCCTGCGACTATTACCGTTGATGACGCTGATTCTCCAAATCAGGCAGCCACCTCATGGAAAATCATTGATCAAAAAATTTTGAGCGACATCTTTGCTACTTTGACTGAAGAATCAATGGCTGAAGTGGCCGACTGTACCACCTCTCGTGCTGCCTGGTTGGCCTTGGATGCTGCATTCTCTCACGCCTCCATATCCCGTGCCAATCAACTCCGTGAAGAACTGCTTTTTCTTCGACGCGGTTCCTCCTCCGTTGCTGATTATGGACGTCAATTTAAGTCTCTAAGTGATCAACTCTCCTCTATTGGACGACCAGTTGACGATTTAGACAAAAGTCATTGGTTCTTGCGAGGTTTGGGTCCTCAATTCTCTGGGTTCGCGGACACCCGCATGGCATTCACTCCTATCCTTAATTTTCGGTATTTGCTCCACCAAGCACAACAATTTGATATTTTTCAACATGCCATGGAAGGTCCTCCACCCAATGCTCCTGCCATCTTCATTGCTTCAGATCGTGGTGTCCGCCCCTCAACTGGTAGAAGCCAAAATCACTTCTCATCTAACTAGTCGTGTTCCTCAAATAGCTATAGCACATCTCGTGGTCGTGGTCGTGGCCATAATTTCAATGGGCGTGGTGGCCGGAAGCCTTACATTTCACGTTGCCAAATATGTCGTGGAGAACATTACGTCGATAAATACCCTCAATTCTTGTAGTATCACGCCCCTGCCTGATCATCTGCTCAACTTGCTCAAGGATTTAATGCTTCGTGCAATATTTCTGATCCCGTCTCCGATTGGTATGTGGACTCCGGAGCATCTGCCCATATGACCTCAGAAAAGTCAAACTTGGATTCTTACGAGCCTTACAATGGTAATGGCTGTGTCACTGTTGGTAATGGAACATCACTTCCCATCTCTCATATTGGTTCATGTGATTTATCAAAAAATGTGAAATTACTTGATGTTTTGGTTGTTCCTCATATAACCAAAAATTTGCTAACAATCAGCAAGCTCACACATGATTTCCCTGTTGATGCTATTTTCTCTGATAACTCATTTGAAATTTAGAACCGCAAGATAAAAGCTCCACTAGCCCAAGGGCGACTTGATCACGGATTGTATGTGTTGGAACGAGGCTATCCTGCTCTAATTGCTGCTCTTCGTTCGAAAAATCTGAAAGAAAGTTTTAATCTATGGCATTTGTGTTTGGGCCATGTCCCATACTCTATTATTGCTCTTTTGAATAAATTGGGCTACTTGTTGCTCACTTCGCTATTACCAACTCTGTCTATTTGTTCCTCTTGCCAGCTGGCTAAGAGCAAACATTTGATTTTTCATTTAAATGATAAATGTGCTAGTACTATTCTTGGTTTAATATACTGTGATTTATGGTGTCCTTCTCCTGTCCATACTTCCCATGGTTATCGCTATTATGTTGTGTTTGTTGATGATTATTCTCGATTTCTTGGATTTATTCATTACATACTAAATCTGAGTTTTATGAAGTGTTGGTGCGATTCCACAACTTTGTTTGTAACCAATTTTCTAGCAAAATTAAAATCTTTCAAAGTGATGGTGGTACGGAGTTTGTTAATAATCAGGTTCGTCAATTTATGGAGTTCCATGGCATTCACCACCCTCTTTCTTGCCCATATACACCTCAACAAAATAGGCGTACTGAGCGTAAGCACCGTCATATTTCTGAAACAGGTCTCTCTATGTTATTTCGTGCGCATGCTCCAGCTAGCTATTAGTTTGATGCCTTTGCAACAGTCGCTTATGTAATAAATCGCTTGTCTTCGGTACTACTGGGTAATAAATCTCCATTTGAGTTACTTTATGGCGTTGCTAATTATGGAAATTTTAAACTATTTGGATGTCCAGTGTTTCCATTCTTACGTGACTATGCAACACACAAGTTGGAGCCTCGCAGTCGTCCCTGCATTTTCTTGGTATATAGCAGTTCTTACAAGGGTTTTCGGTGCTTTGATCCTGTTTCTGCTCAGATTTTCATCACTCATCATGCTCAATTTGATGAGTATATATTTTCATTCTCGGGTACTTCTACAGGTGTTGATCCATCCACTATAGATATTTCTTCCTTCTTGGAGCAATCTGAGAAATCAAATCATGAGCCTTCCTCAACTACACGTGTGCCTTCATCACATCATGTTAAAGAGTGTAAAATTTGTCTTTCTTGCGATTCAGGTGCTCTCATGCCTATTGCTCAGGAAGCCGTGCCTACCCCAGTACCAGTTGTTCAAGAACCTGACCCAGTTGCCCAAACACCCCATAGTCCAACACATGCTTCTCCTAATCCTGCTCAAGCTGCAAACCCAGCACCTTCGCATCCTATGATCACGCGTGCGAAGGAAGATATTTTTAAACCACGCTATCCAGTTGATCTTGCATCTACTGCGTTACTCTCAGCACTTACGCTTCCTCTGTACCTCGCAGTGTCAAGTCCGCAACCAAGTCACCTGTATGGCTCGCTGCATTGCAGAAGGAAATTGATGCTCTCCGTTTGAATGAAACATGGGATTTGGTTCCTCGTCCTGCAAACGCCAATGTTGTCGGCTCTAAATGGGTGTTTCGAACCAAATTCAAATCTGATGGATCTATTGAACGTCATAAAGCCCGTATTGTTGCTCAAAGGTACACTCAAATTCTCGGGTTGGATTTCGGACACACTTTTAGTCCTGTAGTAAAATCAACTACAGTACGTATCATTTTGGCTCTTTCAGTTCAAAATAATTGGCATCTTCATCAGTTGGACGTGAAGAATGCTTTTCTAAATGTTGTTCTCTCCAAACCCATTCTCATGGCCCAACCACCGGGTTCGTTGATCCGACATTTCCAAATCATGTATTTAGTCTTAAAAAAGCTTTGTATGGTCTTCAACAAGCACCTTTGGCTTGGTTTCATCGGTTTAGCACTTTTCTCTTGGGCCTTGGGTTTCATGCTAGCTTATTAGATTCATCACTATTTTATCTCCATCAAGGATCTTCTGTGATGTATCTTCTTCTCTATGTTGATGATATTATCATCACTGGAAATGATTCTTCTAGGTTTCATCTCTTCATCACTCGAACAAACTCTGAGTTTGCCATCAAGGACATTGGCAAACTAAATTATTTTTTGGGGCTTGAGATTACTTACACTCCAGTTGGGTTATTTATTGGGCAAATTAAATATGCTCACGACATCTTGGAGCGAGCCTCTCTTCTCGACTCCAAACCCATTGCTACACCTTTGGCTTCTGGAGAATCACTTGTTGGCACCGGTAAGCCTTTTCATGACCCAACTCTATATCGATCTCTTATGGGTGCTTTGCAGTACCTTACTATTACTCGGCCAGATTTATCATATGCAGTAAATGTTGTAAGTCAATTTATGCACTCCCCCACAGAGGACCACTTTTCTGCTGTCAAACGTATCCTACGTTATGTCAAAAGTACTATCCACTTCGGCCTCACGTTTACTTGCCGACCAGATGCTTCCTTAGTGGGGTATTCTAATGTTGATTGGGCTCGTTGCATTGAGACTCGACGTTCTACCTATGGCTACTCTATTTTTCTTGGTGGCAACTTGGTCTCATGGAGTGCCAAGAAACAACCCACTGTTTTTCGGTCAAGTTGTGAGTCTGAATATCTAGTTTTTGCCAACATAGATTCTGAGCTTGTTTGGGTGTCCAACCATTTGCGTGAGCTTCAGACACTACCACCCACTCGTCCAATATTATTTTGCGATAACAAGAGTGCTATCTTTCTTAGTCAGAATCCGATTGCTCACAAAAGAGCAAAGCACATTGATCTTGATTGCCATTTTGTTCGTGAACTTGTTACTTCTGGAAAATTGGTGACACAATTTGTCCCATCACACTTGCAGCTGGTAGATATGTTCACCAAGAGCCTCTCTAGACCAATCTTTGAGTTTCTACGGTCCAAGCTTTGTGTCGCTCTTCATCCCACGCAAAGCTTGAAGGGGGGGTAATAAGGATAGCTAATCAAATCCCGTAAATATCTAGTGTAATTGTACAAATCCTAACAGATTCTTTGTTTATAGTTTTCCTTTTATTACTGATGTATAATTGCCTTAATTTAAGGCTGTAATTATTCTGTAATCTCATTAAATATAGTGGAATCGCACATCACCAACATCATCAGTGATTTCATACCTTCTCTACAAGAAGGATCTAATCCAACTGAATCGAATAGTTTGAGGGATAAATAAAAAGTAATAATATTTTAATAAAAAATACTTCCGTCTTACTGATTAGACATTTTGTAGTCGAGATGATCAATTAAAGAATTTATCGAACCACAAGGAGGAAGATACTAGAGCTTAAGCGATATCACATTTCTTGTAATTTTATAGAGACGAATTATCAATGGTTTAGTTGTTTCAACAAGTAAAGTAAAGTAATCTAATCAAACAAATACGCAATGATCAATTAAACAAAGATAGAATGAAAGTGATTAATTTTCCAAGTTAAGCCAAAGTGAGATTAGCAATAATTAAGAAGTGGAAATCCTAGGATAAATGCATTAAATTCATATGAATCACGAGTATAAGACTAAGGGCCAACACTAAGTTCACCTAAACTCCCTCTCGAGATAAATAGGATATCAATCCGTTTAATAATCTCAAAATAGCTCAAAAGATTGGTTCTCACTCAAACAATTCCAACTAGGTACTAAACTCGAAATGAGAGTTCCTTCACACGATTAATCAACATCTCAATCTAAACAATCAGTTGTTCTATCAAAGGGTTCTGAATCCTTAAGGATATCTCTATCTCTTTAAGATTTATAATGCACATGAGGTGTATGAAAACAACAAGATCATCATAAACATTAAGATCTAAAGCATCAATGATAGAAAATCAATTAACTCAATCAACATATGAATTTTAATACATAAATCCCAAAAATATCCAACAACTCTCATTTTGCTATTCTCACAAGGGATGTGAGATTAGCCTACCACATTCACAAGGAAATCAACATATATAGGCATTAAAATCCTTACAAACCATGATAAACAATAAGGTTTCAATACAAAGTTTAGATGAAAACTCCATTGGATGGCTCCAATGGTGATCTTCTTCTTCCCTTAGCAATTTTCCTCTCTTCCTTGCTTCTTTTCCTTAAATGGATGGTGATTTTGATGGTTGGATGAAGGTCGATGATATGGATGAAGATGATGATGTAAAATGGAGGAAATGGTGTGATCTAGGTGCAGGGGTGAAACCCTTCGAATCCCTCCTCAAATATTGAAATAATGGGTATTTATACCCCTTGGGAGCTTCTAGAAGACTTGCTGATTTTTTTTCAAGAATTTGCACGGACACAGCTCGTGTGCATGCACACTGGTCGTGCGCGTGCACACGACTCGTGTTCCGCACAAGGCCATGGCTATGGCCGTGTAGGTGATTCAGGTGTTGGCACACGGCCTTATACAGGGGTGTGTTCCGCACTCGGCTCATGTGCGTACACACGGCTAACCGTGTACACGCACACTGGTCGTGTTGGTGCTGCCCCTATTTTTCTTCTTTCGTTTTGGCTCGTTCTCCCTCATTTCAACTCCGAATTGAGATTCGCTTTTTTCCACATCTTCCTTTTCGCGTTTAGAATCTATTTTTACCTGAAAATCATACGTTTAAGCTCATTCTCACACATTTCCATAAAAACACAAAACACAATCAAATAGTACACAAATACGGATAAAATAACACGAAAACACATATAAAAAGGTATTAAAATTTAGGTGAAAATATCACTCATCATTACAAAAGTTGAAACATTTATTTTATGTCACTTCTGTGAAATGGAGGAAATACTATATATATAATTGATAAAATTTATAATTACTTTTAAACTATTTTATAAAAAATGTGCAGATGAAAAATAAAAAATATATATTTGATGAAAACACTATTTCTGTCACACACCACCCTTTACGTTTACTATTCCATATTTAAAAGAAAAGTACTTTTTTTTATCAATTTTATTGACTTTAAAGGTATTTTAATATTTTAAAATAATAAATAAAATATACAAGTAATTTTATGAGTGTGAGGAAAGAGTGATAAATTTGAAATTTAAATAACTTTTAATGTTATTAAATAAAGTATTGTTTCTTTTTTGAAGGTGTGAATAATTTTGTGGGACAAACAATAAAAAAAAGTGCGAAAAGATTATATAAGATGGAGAGAGTAATATATAATTAAAGAAACATAATTGAAATTCTCAGACCTTAAAACAAAATTTTAATAAGTGTGGTATGGCATCGGAACACCAGAATAGGACGAAATTATAATTATACTAAAACTCTAGCAGACCGGTCCTTATGTGAGTACAATGCGTCGATCGATTCATGCCTTAAAAAATTGATCAATTTTAGGGACCCATAATTGTATAATATCTTATTTATATATAGTATCTTATTGGCTTTTATGTTCGATTCTCAATCTTGTCAAACCTTTTTTCTTTGAGCTACTCTCTTTTTTTATGAGACGATTTTGAGATGAGTTAACTCATTACTAAAATATGTTTATTATTTAGGCAAAGTATACTTATTTGTAATTAAAATATGTCAATAATGAATCATTTTATAACACTATAAAATCATACTTTAATTCATCATTTATCATACTTTAGAAAACATACTTTAACAATCATTAAACATATTTTATCTATATAATAAGCATATTTTAACACATTTCACAAACCGTCTCACATATATAATGTCTTACAAGAGAATTTGTCTTTTTCTTTATATATGTATATTCCAATACTTATTATTATTATTTTAAATATTTTTCTCTACATATTTTAATACTTAAGGATCGTTTTTATATATTATATATATTTCTTTTATACATGTTTATATTTTTATACTTTTTCCTTTATTTTATTTTTATATATATTCCAACACTACTTATTATTATTATTATTGGCAAAAACTCCTGTGCACCCGGGAGCGCCTTTAGAATTTTGTGTTAAATTGTATACCATTTAGTAAACATATGTGTACCCTTTATTTTCTAAAGAAAATTATTGTGTGTATCTGGGCGCACGGACAACACTCCGTGCGCCTTTAAAATTTTGTATTAAATTGTATATCCTTTAGTATAAAAATGTGTATCCTTTATTTTCTAAAGAAAAAAATATTAATGAAAAGTGTATACCCTTTAGAACAAAATGATGTACATTTTATTAATTAAAGTGTATACCATTTAGATCAAAACAACATACCCTTACCCATAATACTAAATTTCTAAAGGCGCACGAAATGTGTTCCCGTGCGCCCGGGCGCACGCAAGCCTCCCTCATTATTATTATTATTATTATTATTATTATTATTATTATTATTATTATTTTAATATTTTTCTCTATATATTTTAATACTTAAAATCATTTTTATATATTATAATATATATTTTTTATACCTATACATATTTTGATACTTATTCCTTTTTTTCTTATTTTAACATTTTCTATAAGTATCTTTCTATTATTATTTATTTATTTATTCTGACCTAAAAGTATTTTCACATAGATTAAAAAAATTGTTACTTCTGGGATATTTTGATTTTATTTGTAATAAATATATGATATAGTATCTTAGATGTGTTAGGAAAAAGTAATATTTTTGTAAATAAAGTATATGAAGGAGATTAATTGTTTTTGTTTTTTTTATTATTTTAGAAATGTGAAAATTTTTATGAGAAGAAGAAAATGAAAATTGTGAAAATTTTATGGGAAGTGAGAGTATTTGCTATACCCATTTTCTATTATTGTTTTATATTGTTTTCTTACTGATTTATTTTTTAGGATTTTAATTAAATTTACTTTTCTCGTAAATCACTAATTACTTATGAAAAGGAAATATAATCCCATATCATGATAATATTAAGAAAAATAAATTAAAGAGATACAAAATTTTAAATAAAATATATAAAGTATTAAAAGTACAAGGCCCAAATTTAAATCCCGACTTAGGAATGAAAATTTTTAGGATTGATCAAGAGATAAAATATAATCTAAACTATAAGAGATAAATTATAATTATACTCAAAATTCTAAGAATGAAATATACCAGGTGAAATTACGTTATACTCTAAATCCTAGTATGGGCAATATTGGGCCAATTTTGACCATTTGATTAGTGGCATCGTCTCTCTAGTTTTGGGCATCCCTTAATGTAAACAGAGTTGAGATTTGTCATTTCGTTGATGCTTGAAGGGAGTGATGGAATGTGTGGGCAGTTGGAGATGAGGCAACCACTCCGACAGTGAAGTTGTTTAGCCTCATCTTCTCTTCCGTCACTTCAAACTAAGTGCACTCATATATCGATAGATACTTGATGCTCCACGGACAGATTACAGAGCCCTTCCAATGGAATGTTATTGCATGCAGTTGTTGTTCCATCAAAACGCAGATGAAGAGATGAAAGATTTTCAAATGTGCAACCAAATAAAGGCAGAATCTTGGCATCGCAAAGCAATTCCTTGTGATTTTTTAGATCAAATGAGACAAAGGTTGATGTCAGACACCTCTCCACAGCTCCCTTCTCCTTTGACAGCCCTTTCAGATTGGGTAGATCATATAATATTGATGAATTTGGGCATTCAATATCATCTTTCTCCACATAAATATCCTTCAATTCCAAGGACTTGACAAGGGGAAGACGTCCAAGTTGTGTAAAATTTCGACATCCAGTCATAGTTAGCCTGTGAAGATTCGGGAACATTTCTCCCCCAGCTCCCTCCACCTTTGACAATGTGAGCTCCTCCAGTGAAGGGAATATTGATGAATTTGGACATCCAATTTCTTCTTCTACATCCACTATCTTCTCCAATGCATCTAACTCCCTCAATTCCAAGTAGTTGAGATGAGGAAGATGACCCAGTGGTGGAAGTTGTGTGCAATTTCGACAACTTTCTATAGTTATTCGAGTTAAATTTTTCATCACTTTCATCCAAGAACCCAATTTTCGAGATTTGTATCTCCAAAGTCGTTAGATTTGAGTGAGGTTAGAGAGCTTCCAGTACTTTCTCACCCTCCTCCATTTTCCTTGTATCACCTTCCCATCGTAACATTAGGTGACGAAGCCTTGATTCCCCTTTCAGATTTGCTATTTTTGTAGTGATATGGTTCTTGTCGCACTCCAAATGCTCAATTTCAAGTCTCCCTCCAAGATTATTCAAGTATTCCAATTCATCAATTTGATTCCCTATTTTTACACTCAAAGACTCACATCCTTCTACATCTATATGACGGAGGCTACTCATGTTTATAATGTTCTTGGGCAAGCTCTTGAGATGTTTACACCACTCCAACAATCACTGGCGGACGTACGAAGGGGGTAGGGGGCACTGGGCCCCCCTGAACTTCTAAAAATTATTAGTATAGATATATAAATTTTTTTGAAATACATTTGTGTTCAAGTGGTGAAGTGAGGATGTTTTAGTTTTAAAGGTCCCGTTAGAATTTGTGTTGAATATCATAAGCAATCATATTTAAGATAAGAAGTAAAAGGATATTAAGTAGAAATACTTTATTCACTGATAAATCAAATAGAAATATATATGAGAGTTTATATAAAGAGTGATACATGTATCACAAAACATGTAACGGAAAGAATAAAATCATATTTAATAATAAGCACTAATTATTGCATAATTTTTGCTTTATATTCAATATCCCCCCTCAAGTTGGAGAATGTGAACAATCTGACATTCCCAACTTGACGACAAACTGATAGAATTGAGCTCCTCCTAGGATTTTAGGAAAACCATTAGCTAACTGCTGCTTAGTAGAGATATAACCTGGAAGTATAAAACTAGCTTTATACTTGTCACGTACCAAATGACAATCAATGACCAAGTAATTAGTCATACCGACTACAAATGGCTAATAAAATAGCGCCGTTGCCGGGGATTTTTGATTAGTCATTTGTAGTCGGGATGACTAATTAAAGAATTTATCGAACCACAGGGAGGAAGGTACTAGGATTCAAGCAATCTCGTGTTTTTCATAGTATTTTAAAGATGATCATCAAGGGATATGATTAAACAAGAAATGACAATTAAATAAATGGATAGATGAATGAAAGATGGATGAATGAGCCAAGTAGATAGAGATGAGACTAGCAATACTTAAAGTATGGAAAATCTAGGTATCATGCAATGAATTCATATTTATTATGGGAATGAGACTAACGGCCAACACTAAGTTTACCTAAACTATCTCTCGAGATAGATATGATATAGATCCATTTACGAATCCTAAAATAGCTCAATGGATTGGTTCTCACTCAAACAATTCCAACTAGGTACTAAGCTTGAAATGAGAGTCCCTTCACACGATTAATCAACCTCTCGATATGACAAAATGATTCAATTAATTATTCTAAATATGCAATTGACTTTTCAATCTAATCACATGTTTAAATTAACAAACCACACAAATCATCATATACATCAAATCTAAAGCATCAATGATAGAAAATCAAATAACCCAATCAACATATTCATTCAATTGCAAATACCCAAAATTATCCAACACAATTCATATTGCTAATCTCACAAAGGAGATTAACTTCTCATAGTTACAAGGAATTCAACATAGACATTAAAATCCTTACAAATCATGATAAACAACAAGGTTTCAATACAAAGATTAGATGAAAACTCCCTTGGATGGCTCCAATGGCGATCTTCTTCTTCCCTTTGCAATTTTCATCTCTCCCTTGCTTCTCTAGCTAAATGGATGAAGGATTTAATGGTGGGATGATGATAGATGGAAAGGATGGTGAATGGATGAAGATGATGGTGTGAAATGGAGGAATTGGTGTGTAATGTGTGTGTCCAAGTGAAGCCCTTCCAATCCTCTCTTCAAATATTGAACTTGAGGCTATTTATACGTCTCCAAGTTGGGCCACTAATTTAACATCAAATGGGCTTTTTACACACACTTACACATATTGGCAGGTGAAAATTTGGATTTTGGCCCAAAAAATATGCAACTCGAGTTGGCCTTACCTAACTCGAGTTGCAACACGAGTCGAGTTACATATAGTGTAACTCGAGTTGACCTAACTCGACTCGTGTTGGCAACTTATGCATCCGCCTGTTCGGTCGTGTTGCGAGACTCTGAAATTGAAAATCCCTCGTAACCTAGCTCTACTCGAGTTGCCAAGTCGTGTTGTGACTTTCAACTCGAGTTGGCTCACTGTATAATTTTTGGCGCTTGCCCTGCTCCTTACTCGACTCGAGTTGCAAGTCGAGTGGGACCTTACAACTCGAGTAAGCTCCCTGGATAATTTCTGGACTTTTTCTGACCCCAACTCGACTTGAGTTGGCAACTCGAGTTGTACCTTACAACTCGAGTTGGGTCCCGACAGTCCGTTTCTTGCTCGTTTCAGTTCCCATTCCATTTTTACTCTGTTTTCATATGTTTTACATACGTTTAAGCTCATTCACTCGCATTTCCATGAAAACACATAACACAACCAAATAACACATGAAATACGGATAAAATACTACGAAAATAGACATAAAAGATACTAAAATTTAGGTGAAAATATCATTCATCACACCTCCTAACTTAAAGTGTTGTGTGTCCCCGCACAACGTAAATGATAAACCAAGAGGAGTGATTTTCACTTAGAAAAAGACAAAACGAACATAAGTAAAAATACATCAATAGCAATAAGAATCACAATTTATGCTAAGTCATCCTACAACATTAAACTTATAACATAAGAAATTAACATGTTCAATTTCAAGAGAACAAAAGTATAATATAGTCCCTTTTAGTCTAAGCCTCTAATCGGTTATAAAGTTCTCTCAACACTCTATAAAGTAGGGTAAATCAACACCCATTAATCGATTGGCTCGACTCGCTATAAGCTTGCTCGTGGACTATAGTTACAAATCTTCGAAGTTTCAATTAGTGATAAAAAAGGTCTTTCATTAAGGATTTAATGATAGGCGGTTTGGTAGGGTAGGAAGAATATGGTAATAGTGATTAAACAAGTGTAAGTAATCGAAGAGATGACCAATTTCTCCAACTTCTCCACTTTTCTTTCTTCCTTTCTTGTCTTTAATGTTCACAAACACTAATCATCAACTTTCATTGGATTGAGCTTCTTTTGATTCATGCCTTCTTCTTTGGATTTTTGATTTCGTGAGCATATTGTTGTTTTGCTCATTTTCTTGTTTGGAGGTTACATGTCCATTCTTGTTCGTGCTTTTTTCATCTTTTTCTTGCTTATCACTGTTTCCTTTCTTTTCTTGCACAATTCTCATCAAACCTTTCTAAACCACATCTCCTCAATCACTCACACAAAAGGGTAATTATATAAGGCTCAAATGGGTACTCAAGGCATGTAATGTGCTAAATTCACAAGAAATGGGATTTATGGCTCAAAGTGGTTGACTAGGGATGATGTTCAAGGTAGGGAAATATATGGCAATGCCTATAAATAACAAGGATGACCTTAGATCATTTCACTAATCTCCACTAATCGGGCTTGTTCCTATAGTCCTTAAGTAAGTTCTAGTTTATCAAACACAACCAATTCACTCATGAAGAAATATCATGTATGCACGGTTGAGACTCAAATTCTCACAAGCTTATGCACGAACCTTAAGGAAATTATCACACCACATTCATCTCAAAATTGAACAAGTTAAATTAAACATGCCACAATTCGAAAGTGTAGAGATTCTTAATCATAACTTGTCATCACTTATCACAACAACATGTCATCACTCACATTCAAAAATGACTCACGACCTCACTAAACAAACCACCAAACATACCAAGACAAAAATAAAAATACACACAAAACAAAAACAAAGACTCACCAAACAAGAAATAAACAAAACACATAAAATTCAAAAATAACAAAACCATCCATCATAGATAATGAAGCACACATTCATAACATCCATAATCACTTAAGCTCGCAAACATCCCAACCTTTAATTGAAAAGGAAACCTTCCAAAAACATAACACATGAAGTAGCATGCTAATCCAATCAATCCCAATCAAATCAAATTATGCTAGGCACATAGAAGTAATGAGTGTAAAGTAAACTCCCTCAATAGGCATTTTGTAGTGGAAATGGTTGGCACGAGCTTCCGTATTGATTTCACAGCGAATCTTGATTTGATCTCCGGGCTCAATTCGTGCTTCCACTACACTTCATTCATGCTCAACAACTCATCAAAATCATTAGCTTGACAATTATAATAAGAATATAATCTATCATGCACTTCAACACAACCAATCGGACCAAAATCAATCCCAAACTCATGATAAAAATTTTAAAACTGCCCCAGAAATACGAAAAAGTATATGCCTTCAAGACAAAGTATGTCACACCACGTCATATTCCCCCAAACTTAAATTGAAACAAGAGTTTCGAGTTAAGTTTGCAAAAAGTGGTGTGACTTACCTATACACTTCAAATCAAGCACTTCTCGTATCTCCAATACATATTCTTCTCACGAGCACAATCAACCTACAAGGCCAAAATGTAAGAAACAACAATTCCATCATCCTTATTGAAAGCAATAAATAAAACAATAAAGATAATAATGGGTTTTCTCTCATCTAGCGCTAAGTTTAACGTTTTCAAGTCGGACGGAATATGGAGAACTCATCAGAATGACCACGGACAAAAATAAAAATACACACAAAATAAAATTAAAGACTCACCAAACAAGAAACAAACAAAACTCATAACATTCAAAAATAACAAAACCATCCATCATAGATAATGAAGCACACATTCATAACATCCATAACCCAAACTTTAATTGAAAATGAAACCTCCCAAAAATATGACACATGAAGTAGCATGTTAATCCAATCAATTCCAATCAAATCAAATTATGCTAAGCACATAGAAGTGATGAGTGTAAAGTAAACTCCCTCAATAGATATTTTGTAGTGGAAATGGTTGGCACGAGCTTCCATATTGATTTCACAATGAATCTCGATTTGATCTCCGGGCTCAATTCGTGCTTCCACTACACTTCATTCATGCTCAACAACTCATCAAAACCATTAGCTCGATAATTGTAATAAGAATATAAACTATCATGCACTTCAACACAACCAATCGAACCAAAATCAATCCCAAACTCATGAGAAAATTTTTAAAATTTCCCCAGAAATACGAAAAAGTATATGCCTTCAAGACAAAAGTATGTCACACAACGCCATATCCCCTCAAACTTAAATTGAAACAAGAGTTTCGAGTTAAGTTTGCAAAAAGCGGTGTGACTTACCTATACACTTCAAATCAAGCACTTCTCGTATCTCCATTACATATTCTTCTCACAAGCACAATCAACCTACAAGGTCAAAGTGAAAGAAACAACAACTCCATCATCCTTATTGAAAGCAGTAAATAAAACAATAAAGATAATGCTGGGTTGTCTCCCATCTAGCGCTAAGTTTAACGTCTTCAAGTCGGAGGGAATATAGAGAACTCATCGGAATGGCCACTGATACGCATTTTTTTGGCACGCAAAATTAATCCCCAAGTATTAAGGATATCAATTGCAGCTTAGCAAGCGACCAAGTGAATATCGAACCCAAGGGACGGCGTATTATCAATTTAATTATTTACTAAATTAATTAAGATAAGTTGGCAATTAACTTTGAGGTCTGAATTATTGATCTACTAACAAAAATATTAAATACAATTAAAATAAAAGGTCACTCGAAGAATACGAAAGTGGATGAAGTAGGAGAATAGGTAGCTCTGGGGTAATCCAGTTTCACTCATTATTTTTCCTTTTGTGTGTTGATGTCCGACTCTACCTTGTGGAAATGGACGTATCACTAAACCATACATATCTACTCTATAGACAAAAGTAAACATGTGTTTAACAAATGTGAATAACCTCGGAGCAAGAGATATAATTCCACCCCCTTTCTAGGTACTATCAGTATCAATTATTTTCCTGGCCAATTGTTACTCTAACCCGATATGATCTCCCTTTATAGATACTATAAAATTATTCTCTTTATCCTGCTTACTAACCCGAATTCAATTCAATTAATAAACATTCATATATGACAGTTCTAATTAAGTTTCGGAGTCCCCTCACTTAGAATCATAACATGGAATTCTGTTCAGCGGTGAACGCACTCAATCAATAACCAAGATATGTATTCAGACTTTTCATAACAGTTAATGATGCACAAAACGACCGTGAGTATGAATTAAAAAGGCGCAATCATATATAAAATAAATCCACAAGTAGTGTTGTATGGAGTTTACACATGAAAGTTCAATTAATTGGTAAAAACCTTCACAACCCTAGTTCTATCAAAAAGGCTCTATCCCATGATGTTAGGAAGAACAATCATGGGGGTTGGATAGATCTTACCCATATGTCCGGAAAATACAAGATAAATTAGGAAACGAATGAAACCCTAGATGTGGGCGTCGTCGCATCCTTCTCCGTCTTGAATCCTCCTCTTGGTTCTCCTCTTGATTCCACAAACGAATCTTCAAAGTGATGGATGGATGGAGGAAGGATGTGGATGATGGTTGGGGGGGTGATCCCTCCTTGTGGGATGTGGCATTGTGTTGTGGCCTCTCTCAAATCCAATCTCTATTGTGTTGTCTCTAATGGTGTTATCTACACCCCCTTTTATACTTGTAAGCTCTCCTTATAGGCCTTGGAATGGGCTTTTTGAGTGATCACACGCATTGACAGTGTAAAAATATGGATATGGTAAGTTTCCGCCCGTCAATTCGACCACGAAACTAGGTCGAATTCACCTTCCCTTGTCGAATTGCAGGTTGAATCATCCTACTGGAAGCTTCAGACACCGGATTCGAGCTTTAAGTGCTGGATTCGATAGCACAGCAGGTCGAATTGAGGTGTCGTGGTCGAATTGCTTCTTTTGCCGTCCAATTCGACCAGGATTCGACCACATGGTCAGCTCGAATTCAAATGTTCTGGTCGAATTGTCTTGCGCAGTCTCACCGTTTCGCATATAACTTCCACATCCGAGCTCTAATTTGAGTGATTCTGATGCTCACGTGATCCTCTATTACTTGTATTTCTATCCATATAAAGAACACAAGAAAACTCCAAGATTTTAATGTGCAACATGCCACGGAATATAGCACAACAATCTGTTCGGCACAGCTCGCGCGACGTCACCATTTCGATCATAACTTCCTCATTTGGAATCCGATTGAGGTGTTCTTTACGCCAAATCAACCCCCATTTCAGTGGCTTTCCAACCATGTATCACACCAATAATTTTGATCTCCTCAACAACAAAAAAAATTACTAAAGTTGGATGTGCGTTTTCAGCATTCTTGCACAAATTGCACATTTTCTCCAACTTTGCACTTTTCATCCTTTTTCCACCTAAAACATAATAAAACACCTCAAGTGCACTTGATTCTCTCATGTAATGAATATAAGACACTTGTGATAATATATGATAAGAATTTCCATCAAAAGGTATTAAATTGAATACTCAAACACGCTTATTTCCACTCTCATCAATCTCCCAAACTTACTCGTTGCTCGTCCTGAGGCAATAAAATAAAAATAAAGCGAGAGAGAGTAAGAAAATTAGCGAGAAAACAAGGACTATGACCTATACCCCACTCAAAATACAATTTTCATCAACTTAGGTCATGCAACTCTCATTACATATAATAATCAATTCGTAGCATACAAGATAAGACAATCACCACCAATTCAAATGCTTCATTCACATGTTCTCACGAGAAGTATATATTACTCACACTCAAGTGTAAAAGATGTACACTAATGGGTTAAGGTGTTTACGCTCAAATTAAATTCAAGTTCATGCGTAACCATAAGCTTGCCAAAAGTCTCAAACTCTCCAACAATAAAAGTATGATTCGACAATGGGATCAAAAAGGACTTTTCTTTTGGATTTAATGTTGGCTTTTTGGTTAAGGGTAGGAAAAATATGGATAAGTGACTCAAAACTCGGATCAATCAAGTGTGCACTCTCTCTCGATCTTCTATTCTTCCTCTTCACTACAATTAAGCACATCCTCCTCCTCAACTCTTTTATTTTTTTTATCTTTCAAGCACAACATTTTTTCCTTTTCTTTTTTTTCCTTCCTCTTTTTTCTTTCGAGGTACCATTTTCGGGCACTACCTCGCGCATCCCCCATAGGGTACTAAATTTAAGCACTACCCTAGGGTGTTTAGTTCAATGGAGTACTATATTTAAGCACTACTCCATGATTTTTCCTTAGATGCAATTTCAATCTAAATCACTATTTCAACACCAATTTCATTCCTTCCCAAGCTATTATAAAACTCCATCAACACATTTTGAAAAGCCGTTAATTCTCTTCTAAAAGGACAATCAACGCTAAAAGAAATTCAGATGATCAAAGTGGTTCTTTCTCGTAGGCTACCAAAGAATGTGGGTTTTAAGCTCAACAGGGTTAACTACGGATAAACAATCATAAGGTAGGAAATTATTTAGCTAAGTGACTCATAATTCAAGGATGGCCTAAAATCATCTCTCATCATCTAACACAACATGTAGTTTCAAGTAAGACAAGAGGTAAGTTCTAGAATACACACACAAGAATGATACTCACTAGAAAAGAAAATATCATGTGATTATGTATCATGATCAACGAGGCTCAAAATCTCACATGAGTTTTTAACAAGTAACAGAGCACTTTTCATGGTAAGCAATATCCCACAAGTACACATAGAACTTCATATCACAATATAACTCAAGTACACTCCCTTCATCAATACAAAGAGCATATGAATTTAGGCATAGTTAAATAATATAAGCTCACATAGATCACCACCATAAACTCAACCCATCACTCCATGAATTAAAAGCACACATAAAAATTAAAAAAAGGAAACGAGGGCACCTGATTTCTCTTCAACGTACGTACGAGCTCCGCGAGTCAAATCCTCAATGTAGAACTCGTCTTGTCACCTAGTTACCCTTTTCTATCATCAAAGCTCAAACACGCTCATCATCACATGATTCATCATAATAAAATAGGAGAACTATAAGAAAATACTCAATTGACTTCTAATCGACTCTACACATTAGAAACATCACTGAACACTAGGCACATTGCAAAAATCGACACATCAAAACCGATTAAAATTTCAACATACCGTAAAAAATCAACTCCCCTAGCAAACATTACAAAGAAAAAATTATACTCTTGGTGCTTTAATGAGGTAAGAACATCACACCCCCAAACTAAGTAAAAATGTAAGTTGAAACTAAGTTTGAAAAGAGATGTAATTGCCGATAAGTAAGCACCTTAAATATAAAAATTTCTTACTCATACGAAATAAATAAAGTAATAAAATGAAAGGGCAAACCCCCAACAGGCGCTCACATTTAACGTCAGAGAGTCACGATGGATGTAACCTTTGTAAGCTACTGGATCAGAGGATAATCGTCTCGCATCCTCACCTTCAAATACTTTCTTTCCCTCTTCTTGTCTACACTCAGCATCTCACCTTTCTTGGTAACAAATATATGATCCTTAGAATTTCCTTTTTCCCATGGCTGTCTAGATTCCTCCTTGTCAATCTTACACTCAAATTCAGAGTCATCTGCCTTAGAAAAATCAAGATTAAACAAGTTAGAAATCACATCAATGCTCTTGCACGATTGAGTCTCCATGGGCATCTTCATTGCATGATCAAAAGAGAAAACCACATATTTATTATCCTTCTGCAGTCTAAGCTTCTCGGCTCTCAACTTCTTTGCTCTTTCCCACTTCTTCTCCATTGTAATCTCAGTATTCTGCTTATGTAATGGTATTGGAGTAACATCAACATCATGTGGAGTATTCGGCACGGAAAATGGTGCAGAAAGGTTGGGTTCGACTTGGATTCGACCAGGGATGCTGGTCGAATAGGGTATGTAGTGGTCGAAGTGTACACCTGGAAGTTCATTCTCTCCCTGTCTGCTAGATTCGACCTGGATTTGACATGTAGGTCTGGTCGAATTGAAGTGCTCCTGGTCAAATTGAGCTTCTGTATGAATTATGTCATTCGATTCGACCTGGATTCGACCATAAGGTCTGGTCGAATTAGATGACTTCAGATCGAATCAAACTTTTTATGAAACAGAGTGCTCCGGAGGGTAGAATTCAACCTGGATTCGACTAGAGGGTCTGGTTGAATCCTGGTGTTTCTGGTCGAATCGAGGCTCTGTTACTTCCGAATCACACCCAGGTGTCTCATTTGACCTCCTCTGTTGAATTCGACCAGGATTGTTGGTCGAATTGGGGTCGAATCGGGCTCCCGACGTCTCTGATTTCAGTTTTGGCCTCATCGGTCCCTCATACTGCGTTCCAGACCTTAACGTAATGGCTTTATCTTTTAATTTTTGTGTCAATTGATTCACGTTCGCGGTCATCTGCCCCATAATCAAGGTAAGGTCCTTCAACTGGTTAGATAAATCAGCATGATCAACATTCATGGTATCCTCAAGACGATCAATCCTTGCATCATTCTCAGCCATGTATCGATTGAAGGTATCTTCAACACTCTTCACTTCGTGCTGCTTCATACAAGGCCCCCTTTGTGTCAACTCTGTAATCTGCCTTTGCTGGGATTCTAGTAGCTTGTTATGTTAGCTAAACTAGAGATGATCTCATCATCCCTATTCGGCTTCTCCACTTGATATTCAACCTGTGCCACCTTACCAAGTACATAAGATCATCTTACTCTTTACATAGGCCAATCACATGAATTCATAGAGATGTCTTCAAATAACTTTTCTGCTTCAAGTGCTATCTTAGATAACAGCGCTCCTCCTGATGATGCATCAATAAAAATACGCGACTCACAATCCAATCCATAGTAGAAGATACTTATGTACTCAGCCTTAGACATCCCATGTTGTGGGCACCTCCTGAGCATGTATTTAAACCTGTCCCACACCTCATGAAATTTCTCACCCTAATTCATGACAAATTGGGTGATGTCTTGCCTCATTCTTAAGATCCTTGAGGGTGACATGTATCTCTCTAAGAACTTCTGCCGCAGTTGGTCCCATGTAGTGCAATCTGTGGCATTAAGAGTCTCATACCAAGCTTCTGCCTTATCAATCAAAGAAAACTTGAATAGGGCGATCCACCTAGCATTATCATTAGCTCTAGCACCATTCTGAGTGTTTGCATAACTAAGAAATCTTTTGAGGTGCTGATATGGATCTTCAAAACAACCTCCAGAAAAGGGATTCTTCTCTACCATGTTAATAAGAGCGGGACGTATCTCAAAATCATCATCTTCTCCCTTGCTCCTATCAACCCAATGTTACCAATACTATAATTTGTGAAAATTTCACGTAATGCAACATTATCTGGATTCTGCCTTACTACGGCCTTGCTTAGTACTGTGTCTTATTCCTTCATTTCTTTCATTTCCTTTTCCTAATGCACAAGTACCTCAGAAAAATTTAAGGTTAGATAGAAATAAATAATCATAAATAAAAGAAAAAAATCTTAATCAACTAGAAATAATAAACTAATAATAACAGCCGTCCCCGGCAACGGCGACAAGAACTTGATGAGCATTTTCTTTGCACTCAAAATTAATCCCCAAGTATTAAGGATATCAATTGCAGCTTAGCAAGCGACCAAGTGAATATCGAACCCAAGGAATGACGTATTATCAATTTAATTATTTACTAAATTAATTAAGACAAGTTGGCAATTAACTTTGAGGTTTGAATTATTAATCTACTAACAAAAATATTAAATAACAATTAAAATAAAAGATCACTCGATGAATACGAAATTGGATCAAGTAGGAGAATAGGTAGCTCTAGGGTAATCCAGTTTCACTCATTAATTTCCCTTTCATGTGTTGATGTCCGACTCTGCCTTGTGGAATATGGACGTATCATTAAACCATACATATCTACTCTATAGACACAAGTAAACATGCGTTTAACACTTGTGAATAACCTCGGAGCAAGAGATATAATTCCACCCCCTTTCTAGGTACTATCAGTATCAATTATTTTCCTGACCAATTGGTACTCAAATCCGATATGATCTCTCTTTATAGGTACTATAAAATTATCCTCTTTATCTTGCTTACTAACCCGAATTCAATTCAATTAATAAACATTCATATATGACAGTTCAAATGAAGCTTCAGAGTCCCCTCACTTAGAATCATAACATGGAATCCTGTTCAGCGGTGAACGCACTCAATCAATAACCAAAATATGTATTCTGACTTTACATAACAGTTAATGATGCACAAAACGTCCGTGAGTATGAATTAAAAAGGCACAATCATATATAAAATAATCCACAAGTAGTGTTGTACGGAGTTTACACACGAAAGTTCAATTAATTGGTAAAATCTTCACAACCCTAGTTCTACCAAAAAGGCTCTAGCCCATGATGTTACGAAGAACAATCATGGGGGTTGGATAGATCTTACCCATATGTCCGGAAAATACAAGATAAATTAAAAAACTAAGAAAACCCTAGATGTGGGCATCGTCGCATCCTTCTCTGTCTTGAATCCTCCTCTTGGTTCTCCTCTAAATTCCACAAACGAATCTTCAAAGTGATGGATGAATGGATGGAGGAAAGGATGTGGATGATGGTTGGGGGGTGATCCCCCTTGTGGGGTGTGGCATTGTGTTGTGGCCTCTCTTAAATTCAATCTCTATTGTGTTGTCTCTAATGGTGTGATTTATACCCCCTTTATACTTGTAAGCTCTCCTTATTGGCCTTGGAATACGCTTTTTGAGTGATCACATGCATTGAGGGTGTAAAAATATGGATATAGTAAGTTTCCGCACATCAATTTGAACACGAAAATATGTCGAATTCACCTCCCCTGGTTGAATTGCAGGCCGAATCACCCTACTGGAAGCTTCAGACACCGGATTCGAGCTTCAGGTGCTGGATTCGACCAGCACAGCAAGTCGAATTGAGGTGTCATGGTAGAATTGCTTCTTTTACCGTCCAATTCAACCAGGATTCGACCACTTGGTCAGGTCGAATTCAAATGTTGTGGTCGAATTGTCTTGTGCAGTCTCACCGTTTCGATATAACTTCCACATCCGAGCTCTAATTTGAGTGATTCTTGCGCTCACGCGATCCTCTATTCCTTGGCTTTCAATCCATATAAAGAACACAAGAAAAATCCAAGATTTGAATGTAAAAAAAGCCACGGAAATTAGCACAACAATTCTTTTCGGCACAGCTCGCGCAACGTCACCATTTCGATCATAACTTCCTCATTTGGAATCCGATTGAGGTGTTCTTTATGCCAAATCAACCCTCATTTGAGTGGCTTTCCAACCATGTATCACACCAATAGTTTTGATCTCCATGACAATACAGAAAAATTATGAAAGTTGGATGTACGTTTTCAGCATTCTTGTACAAATTGCACCTTTTCTCCAACTTAACACTTTTCATCCTTTTTCCATCTAAAACACAATAAAACACCTCAAGTGCACTTGATTCTCACATATAATGAATATAAGACACTTCTGATAATATATGATAAGAATTTTCATCAAAAGGTGTTAAATTGGACACTCAAACACATTAATTTCCACTCTCATCAGCCACGGATATCTTTCATCCTTGCCATTGAATTTTAACCGTTGTGCTTGTTCCTCTATTAGGCACTTGTGGCAAGTAACGACCTCCATAGCATCCTTCGAGCATGGCTTCAGAAATTCAACTCTCTTGAGCTTACACTCCATTGCCCTTTCCATTCTTGAACACCACTTATTTCTTCTTACCAAATAGATCCCCAACATCACTTCGAGTTCTCTTTTATTTCTAAGAATATAAGAAAAATCAATGGGTAAAACAAAGTCAATGTAAACAATATTATCAAATTCAAAGCAACTTAAAGAGTGTAAAGGTTTAGAAATGCTCATTTCACTCTTCAAGTCATCATCACTTGCTTTTAGACTTTGTTCCTTTTCTTCAACATCATTTGCCTCAATATGCTCTTCAAATACCTCATTTGATTCTCCATCTCTCAAATTCTTTTCTTCTTTCTCAAATTCTTTTTCAACTTTAGTCTCCTCTTCAAGTTCTTCCTCAACTTATTGAGAATTGGTCAAAGCAATTACAATTTGGCTTACTTGATGCTCCAAGGCTTCTAATCTATTCTCATTTGCCTCATTTCTTGCTTCATCTCTTTTCTTGTCTTCCTCATGATTTGCTATCGTCATCTCAATCTAGACTTCTAAAGATGATTTTTCTTCCTCAACTTGTTGAAAGTCTCCTCCCTCTTGGTTGTCAAAATTCTATCCTTGAATTGGTGGATAATTTCCTACTTGATAGTTAGGCATCCTCCACTCTTCTTGCTCCATAAGGCTAGGAATCGACACACCTTGCACATTTTGACCACCCCCAAACTTGACCTAGGCAAGACTGGACCATAAGCACCTTGATTCATCATCCTTACTTGTCTTATCAATTCCAAGGTAGCGGGTGTAATTATCTCGGAGGATTCATTTTGAAGAAAACTTGATTGAGGCTTGTGACCTTCATCACTTCCTTGAGCATTTCTTCTATATAAGTCCAATAAGGCGTAGTTTTGGAACGAAGGAGAAGTGTTGGAATTTGGTGGAGAATAAGTGTATGCTTGATACGGGTGGAATGTATTTGCATTATAAGATTGTTGTCAATCTCCATTTCTTCCTTGATTGTAATATTGAGAGCTATCTTGATTCATTTGAAAATTGTAACCATAGTTGCTCTCATTCATATAACCTCTTGATTGTGGAGGTGGAATCCTATCACTTTGATCCCCAAAGACATTTGTGAATTCGTTCCAACCATCCATTGAAATGCACTTCTCAAGGCTTACTACAATTCCTCTTCAAACTTTCTATTTTTGGTTTTGATCCCACTTCTCCTTCTCTCAAGGTATTTTCGAAGTACCTATCAAAACGAACAAGTGAGATCAAAAATTTTCCAAAGCAAATAACGAAAAGCAATAAAAATATCTCTAGTAATACTAATCAAAACACTCATTCGTTAAACCACTAACAACTGTTGCCTCCCCGGCAACGGTGCCATTTGATTAAACATTTGTAGTCGGGATGACTAATTAAAGAATTTATCGAACCACAGGGAGGAAGGTACTAGGGTTCAAGCGATCTCGTGTGTTTTATAGTATTATAGAGATGATCATCAAGGGATAGGATTAAACAAGAAATGACAATTAAATAAATGGATAGATGAATGGAAGATGGATGAATGAGCCAAGTAGATAGAGATGAGACTAGCAATACTTAAAACATGGAAAATTTAGGTATCATGCAATGAATTCATATTTATTATGGGAATGAGACTAACGGTCAACACTAAGTTTACCTAAACTCTCTCTCTCGAGATAGATATGATATAGATCCATTTACGAATCCTAAAATAGCTCAATGGATTGGTTCTCACTCAAACAATCCCAACTAGGTACTAAGCTTGAAATGAGAGTCCCTTCACATGATTAATCAACCTCTCGATTAAATCAATCGGATGTCCTATCAAAGGGTTCTAAATTCCAAAAGAATTCTCAATCTCTTTACAATTTATAATGCACATGATGTGTATGACAAAATGATTAAATTAATTATCCTAAATATGCAATTAACTTCTCAATCTAATCACATATTTAAAACAACAAACCACACAAATCATCATATACATTAAGATCTAAAGCATCAATGATAGAAAATCAAATAACTCAATCAACATAATTATTCAATTGCAAATACCCAAAATTATCCAATACAATTCATATTGCTAATCTCACAAAGGAGATTAGCTTCTCATAGTTACAAGGAATTCAACATAGACATTAAAATCCTTACAAAACATGATAAACAACAAGGTTTCAATACAAAGATTAGATAAAAACTCCCTTTGATGGCTCCAATGGTGATCTTCTTCTTCCTTTTGCAATTCTCCTATCTCCCTTACTTCTCTAGCTAAATGGATGAAGGATTTGATGGTGGGATCATGATAGATGGAAAGTATGGTGATTGGATGAAGATGATGGTGTGAAATGGAGGAATTGGTGTGTGATGTGTGTGTCCAAGTGAAGCCCTGCCAATGCTCTCTTCAAATGTTGAACTTGAGGCTATTTATACCCTCTCCAAGTTGGGCCACGAATTTAACATCAAATGGGTTTTTACACACACTTACACACATTGGCAGGTGAAAATCCAGATTTTGGTCCAAAAAACATGCAACTCGAGTTGCAACACGAGTCGAGTTACATGTAGTGTAACTCGAGTTGACCTAACTCAACTCGTGTTGGCAACTAGTACATACGCTTGTTCATTCTTGTTCCGAGACTCTGAAACTGAAAATCCCTCGAAACCCAGTTTGACTCAAGTTGCCAAGTCGTGTTGTGACTTGCAACTCGAGTTGGCTCACTGTACAATTTTTGGCACTTGCCCTACTCCTTACACGACTCGAGTTGCAAGTCGAGTGGGACCTTGCAACTCGAGTAAGCTCTCTGGACAATTTCAGAACTTTCTGACCCCGACTCGACTCGAGTTGACAACTCGAGTTGCACCTTGCAACTCGAGTTGGGTCCCGACGTTTCTTGCTCGTTTCAGTTCCTATTCCATTTTTGCTCCGTTTTCATCTGTTTTACATACGTTTAGGCTCATTCACATGTATTTTCATGAAAACACATAACACATCTAGCTGCACTTCTAGCAATCTCCACCCCTAGAAAATATAAGACAAGGAGATTTGGTAATATGATTTCCTACCTTTCCATTGATCACAAACTATGAGTATAAATACAGTACAGAAGAATAAAAAAATTAACTGCTAATGAAATGTAAATAGAAACTAGCTACAATCAAGGATCCTAAATAAATATAGATTGGAACAACTGCACAACTTATTTAATTACACTAATATGCACCTGCAAGTTGGAGCTCCTAAAGAAGAGTCCAATCTTGAGCATTAGATCATGAAAGCGAGCACGAGGTAGTGGTTTGGTTAGAGCATCTGCAAGTTGATCTCTAGATGATACATTGATGCGCGTTTTCTTTGCACGCAAAATTAATCCCCAAGTATTAAGGATATCAGTTGCAGCTAAGCAACCGACGAAGTGAATATCGAACCCAAAGAACGGCGTATTATTAATTTAATTATTTACTAAATTAAATAAGACAATATGGCAATTAAGTTTGAGGTTTGAATTATTAATCTACTAATAAAAATATTAAATAATAATTAAAATAAAGTCACTTAGAAGAATATGAAAGTGGATCAAGTACGAGAATATGTAGCTCTAGGGTAATCCAGTTTCACTCATTAATTTCCCTTTTGTGTGTTGATGTCCGACTCTACCTTGTGGAATATGGACGCATCACTAAACCATGCATATCTACTCTATAGACACAAGTAAACATGCATGTAACACGTGTGAATAACCTCGGAGCAAGAGATATAATTTCACCCCATTTCTAGGTACTATCAATATCAATTATTTTCCTAGCCAATTGGTACTCTAACCCGATATGATCTCCCTTTATAGGTACTATAAAATTACCCTCTTTTTCCTACTTAATAACCCGAATTCAATTTAATTAATAATTATTCATATGTGATAGTTCTAATGAAGCTTCGGAGTCCCTTCACTTAGAATCATAACATAGAATTCTGCTCAGCAGTGAACGCACTTAATCAATAACTAAGATATGTATTCAGACTCTACATAACAGTTAATGATGCACAAAACAACCGTGAGTATGAATTAAAAAGGCACAATCATATATAAAATAAATCCACAAGTAGTGTTGTATGGAGTTTACACACGAAAGTTCAATTAATTAGTCAAAACCTTTACAACCCTAGTTCTACCAAAAAGGCTCTAGCCCATGATGTTACGAAGAACAATAATGGGTGTTGGATAGATCTTACCCGGATGTCCGAAAAATACAAGATAAATTAGGAAACGAATAAAATCCTAGATGTGGGAGTCATCGCGTCCTTCTCCATCTTGAATTCTCCTCTTGGTTCTCCTCTTGATTCCACAAACGAACCTTCAAAGTGATGGATGGATGGAAGAAAGGATGTGGATGATGGTTGGGAGGTGATCCCCCTTGTGGGGTGTATTATTGTTGTGGCCTCTCTCCTCTCCAATATGATTCTATGATAATGTCTACACCCTCTTTTATACTTGTGAGCTCTCCTTATAGGCCTTGGATGGGCTTTTACTTGAAACATACGTCAAATTTGGTAAAAGAGACCCAAAACTAGCAAAAATAGAACCCAGCGACATTCTGTTAGACTTGACCTTCTTGGTAGAACAAGGCCTCCAAGTCGAGCAACTGGTCGAGCAAGTTCTCTGTAAGTTTTTTGCATTTTGCTCGAGTTTCACTCTTCTGTTCGACCAAGACGATTCTGGTCGGATCTCCTTTGGTCGAGAAATCTTGCGCAGTCTCACCATTTCGCGCATAACTTCCACATCCAACCTTTGATTTAAGTAATTCTTGTTCTCACGTTATCCTCTATTCCTTGGCTTTCTATACATATAAAAAACTCACAGAAACTCCAACATTGGTATATGTAACAAGTCATGCAAAGTGGCACAGTCATTCTGTTCGACACAGCTTGCGCGACGTCACCACTTTGATCATAACTTTCTCGTTTGGAATCCGATTAGGATGTTCTTTATGCCAAAACGACCCTCTCTTTTGTGGCTTTCCAACCATATATGACATTTCTAATTCAGAGCTCCACACGAACACAAAAAATTACACAAGTTGGACGTGTATTTTAGAGCATCCTTGCACAAATTGCACATTTTCTCCAACTTGGCACTTTTGATCCCTTTTTCCACCTAAAACACAATAAAACACCTTAAGTGCATTTTTTCTCACATATATTGAATTTAAGACACTTGTGCCAATATATGACAACAATATCAATCAAAAAGGTATTAAATTGGACACTAAGACACGCTTATTTTCACTCTCATCATATATGTGTTACTCGGAGATCACCATTTTGAACCTGTTGTTAAATGAAGTGATAATCAAGCGCTACACGTTTCATACAAGGATGGAACACTGGATTAGAACATAAATATGTGGCTCCCACATTATCACAATAAATAACTGGTTTCTGAGAATCAGAGATATCCAATTCTTGGAGAAGAGATGTAACCCAACTTAATTCAGCAGCTATTGCAGCAACGACTCGATATTCTGCTTCAGTCGACAAACGAGCAACTGTGCATTACTTCTTGGAGCTCCAGGATATTGGGTTGCTTCCTAGAAAGACAATGTATGCAACTGTGGAGGTAAAGTCATCTTTGTTGCCAGCCCAATCAGCATCTGAGAAGGCATGAAGTTGTAATGTTGAGTTACTGCGAATGAGAATGCCTTTATCAATCATTCCACATAGATACCTTAGAAGCATTTCACGGCATTCCAATGATCAGTGGTGGGACGATGCATGAACTGAAAAAGTTTGTTGACTACATATGCAATATCCGGTCGAGTCAAAGACAAATACTGAAGGCTTCTAGCAGCTGTACGATATTCAGTGGGATATGATATTAATGCAATTCCTGAATGAAGAGTAAGAGTTGATGTGGTGGCAAGAGGTGTGGCAACTGGACGGGCATCTGTTATTTTCATACATGCAAGAAGATCAGCAATATATCTACGTTGAGATAGAACAACTCCCTATGAGTGGGAAACAAGTTCTACTCCAAGGAAATATGTTAACTCGCCAAGATCCTTCAACGAGAACCGATTAGCAAGTTGTGTAACAAAATTTTGAACTGCAACATGGTCATTTCCCGTGACAATTATATCATCAACATACACAAGTAAATAAATAATCACTTTAGATTTGTTGAAGATAAAAAGAGATGCATCAGCCATGGAATTTTTGAAGTCAGAGTTGATAAGAAATTGACGAAGTTCATTGTACCAAGACTGAGGGGCTTTTTTGAGACCATATATAGCCTTCTCAACTTGCAAACATGTTGCAGACAGTCTTTATCAATGAACCCAGGAGGTTTGATCATGTAGACAGCTTCAGAGAGAGTGCCTTGAAGAAATACATTATTGACATCGAGTTGGCGAAGAGCCCAACCTCGACCAACTGCAATAAAAAGTACCAATTGAATGGTGGTAGGTTTAACAACAGGACTGAATGTTTCATCGTAATCAACACCAGAGCACTAATGAAAGCCCTTTGCAACTAAACGCACTTTATACCTGTCAATAGAGCCATCAGACAGACGTTTAATGCGAAAAATCCACTTGTAACCTACAACATTTTGAGCCATATCTGGAGGAACCAGTTCCCACGTCCCATTTTGAACAAGAGCATCAAACTCAGTATACATGGATTGACAAGTAAAAGAACCATCAATATATTTATGGAGATCGTAGCCGACGAGAATGGCTTCGATCTGAAGTTTCCACGATAGATAGTTGATGGAGGTAAGTTTGACAACGTTTTGTTGGGCTATATTGATGAGTTGTAGGGATTGACCAGGAAGGTCAGTGTTGAGAATGATGGGAGTTTTAGGAGGAGAAAATTGATTGTCATCCATGGTAGATTTGATTCTTTAGGAGGTGTGAGGACCGATGGCTTGATACCATATAAGACAAAGAGATTTGGTAATATGATTTCCTGTGTTTCCATTGATCACAAACTATGAGTATAAATGCAGTACAGAAGAATCAAAGAATTAACTGCTAATGAAATGTAAATAGAAACTAGCTACAATCAAGGATCCTAAATAAATATAGATTGGAACAACTGTACAACCTATTTAATTACTCTAATATAAAATAGTTGACTATCCCCAAGTCTTTAATTGTATAAGCATCATGTAAGAACTGCGTAAGATCAGTGATTAACTTCAAACTTGAACCTGTTATGAGAACATCATCAACATATACAACATAGCCAAGAAAAAACCATCTTTATGAAGTGTGAAGAGACAATGATCATTTTTTATTGTACCAAACCAAAATCAGAAAGCCTTTTACAAAGCTCAATATTCCACTCTCTTGAAGCTTTCTTTAAGCCATATAAACTCCTTGTTAACTTACATACATGTCCTACACTTCCTTTATTATAGCCTTGTGGAGGCATCATATAAACTTCTTCTGATAATTGACCATGTAAGAAGGCATTGTTGACATCTAATTTATGCAATTCCCAATTTTTCATGGAAGCAATAGCGAAGACAATCTTACTGTCACCAATTTTGCTACTCGAGAAAACACTTCAAAATAATCTACCCCCACTTGTTGATTATAACCTTTTGCTACTAACCTAACTTTATATCTTTCAACAGTTCCATCAGCTTTTCTCTTTATTTTGTATACCCATTTGCTTCCAATTGCTTTCTTTCCAAATGGCAAATCAGTCATTACCCATGTGTGATTATTCTCCTAAGCCTCAAGTTCTTTGTTCATTGCCTCAATCATAACTTGTTTTTTAATTGCCTCCCCATAGTGTGCTGGCTCTCTTTCCTCATACAAATTAGCCAAAAATGCTAGATAAGTAAGATAAGGTATTTGTAGATGAATCATGAAGGGTTTGGCAAATATAATCCTTTTGCCAAACAGGAGGATGTGAAGTTCTTGAACTCCTTGCACCAGCTGATAGGTATAATAGGCTATGTAGCATTCATATTATCTTCTAAAGATGGAGAATGATCAGGGCTAATTGGCGTGGAAACACTAGAAGAAGAAATAACATTACCAGTATTGTATGAGGTCAGATGAGATGACAAATGGTCTGTGGCCCTTATAATATCATATGTATGCATTTGTGAAGGCAAAGAATGCTTAGTATGCAACTCATGAGGAAAAGTATCCTCAAAGAATACACATCTCTGGAAATCAAGAACTTAGATTGTTCTAAATCATAAAGCTTATAGCGTTTCTGTCCTTCCACAAAACCTAAAAATATACACTTTTGTGACCTTGCAGCAAATTTTTCTTTGTTAGGTAGATTATCTACATCAAATAGTAGGCAGCCAAAAGGCCTCATCCTAGTATAATCCGGTTATTTCCCATACAACACTTCAAAGGGTGTTTTCCATTTCAATACACTGTGTGGCAATCTGTTAATGACAAAAGCAGCCATCAAGATTGAAAAAGGCCAAAATTGTGTAGGAAACTTTGCTTGAAATAGGAAAGATCTAGCTATTTCCAACACATGCCTATGTTTTCTTTAAACAACTCCATTTTTTAGGAGTATACATACAAGTTTTCTCATGTATAATTCCTTGTGAATGGAAGAACAGCTGCACATCACTACTGAGGAATTCAGTTCCATTATCACTTCTTATTCTCTTGACCTTCTTATTATATTGTCTATCAACTATTGCCACAAATCTCTTTAAAATGCCTACTACTTCTGATTTACTTTTCATGAGAAACACCAAAACACATCTACTATAATCATCTACCACAGTCAAGAAATATGTAGAATTGAGAAAATTCTCATTTCTACAAGGCCCCCATGTATCTAGATGTATAAGCTCAAAGCAAGATTTTGTGCGGATAAAAGAATGACCAAAAGGAACTCTATGTTGCTTGGCTTTAAAGCAAATGTCACATGCTTTTGTAGATTCTGAAAATCCATCAAAACAATCAGGTTTCAGAAACTGAAAATGTTTCACAGTACTAAGAGAAGGATGTCCCATTCTCTTATGTCAAACATCTAAAGAAACAGCTCAAGCTAACTGTGTAGTAGCAGCAATCTTAATCTTTAGAAAATATAAGTTCCCCTTTAACTCTCCTTCAACAACCCGTTTATTACTTAGAAGATCCCAAAATACACAAGATGAGGCAAAAAATCACATTTGAACCCAGAGTCTGCATATAGTTGTGCAACAGAAAGCATATTATATTTGAAACCAGGGATCAGCAACACTTGTTCTAGTTTAATTGTGGATGTGAGATAAACATCCCCTTCATACTTCTTTTTTTGTACTACCATCCGGTAGACAAACTGTAACATTATTCTTCATAGGTGTAATGTTCCTCATCAAATTAGAACTCATGCACATGAGTCTACTAGCACCACTATCTATAATCCAACCATCATTGCTTCTAACATTATATTAAAGACAATGCAAATTGGGGGAAATTATAATAACTTTTACCTTCAAAGTTAGCAACTCTAGCATTCTGCTCAACTTTTTGTTTTTGCTTTATGTATTGAATCATCTTTTGCAACTGATGAAGTATGGTCTGAAAATTTGGTGAGTCCACTTCTCCAAATCTAATATTCATATTCAATCAACTTCGCCAATCGGCTCTTCATCTAGCTCCTTCAAACATATTGGTTTCATCAATCCAATCTGAAAATAACCAGAATCGAAACTGCTCTGATACCATGTTGAATATTGGTGACAATAGATGCTTGCATGAGGGAGTTTAACACGTGGAATATGTTCATTGGAGTCTTGGCTATGATCATCACGTGTTGCATGTGTGCTGGAAGCAAGAAAGGATCAGTTGAAACAAACTAACAACTCAACTGTCAAAACTGCCAAATTGGTGCAGTGGTGAGCAGCCGACTTTGGAGTAGTTTTTGAGCTATTTTTCGAGCTACCTAGAACCGGCTAGATGGCTGTATCTAAACTACTAAGTGAGGGCTATCTAGTGGAGGTTCAACCGGATCAATAGGTTAAGGGGTTAGCTAGATATAAGAGCTCAAAGTTGCTTGATCACATCAGTTTTTCACTTTGAGTTTGACAGTTTGCTAGCTTCGGTTTTCTTCTTCTTGTTGCAGATTGAGATCAATCCAATCTGAGTTGTAAGCATTGAGTGATAATAAAGTTTCTTCTCCCCAAAGTGGATGTAAGTTATTCATAACCGAACCACTATATATCTTTGTGCAAGCTTTACATTTCATTTCAAGTTCTATCATTTTATGTGTGTATATTCTTGAGTATTTGTGAGATTCTTGTGTGTTTTATCACGTCAAATATCATAAGCAATCATGTTTAAGATAAGAAGTAAAAGGAGATTAAGTAGAAATACTTTATTCACTGATAAATAAATCATATAGGAACACATGTGAGAGTTTATATAAAGAGTGATAAAATCTTATTTAATAATAAGCACTAATTATGGCATAATTCTTGCTTTATATTCAACAATTTGCAAATTGTAAAGGTGGCAAAAGGAACGAGGCAGACTACGAATGGAAAAATACGACAAGTTCAAGAATCGCAATTGTTTCAACTTCACTAAATGCAGTGATGAGTGCATGTCTGCCAACATTAAAGGAGTGGAAGAGCGTAAATCCCACTGCATGTGAGAATGAAGTGGTAAATGCAATTATATATATATATATATATATATATATTTTTTTTTTTTTTTTCTTTTTTAATGTCAGATATTAAATGAATATCATAAATAAATTTCATATAAAGTAATATTAAAATAACATTTTAATTTAATATGAAAATGACGTGTAAAAAATTTATACCCAATCTCCAGGACAACATTGGAGATGCTCTTATCTCTATACATAAAGGTGGAAAGTGTTAATGTGATTTGATTAAGTATTAAACGATTTACATCTCTACCATCTTAAGCTTTTAGATGAAGGGTTATTTAACAGAAAGTAGAAATTCATTTGTTCAATTCCCTTATAAACTTCTACAATTTCTTAATTTTTCTATCTCACAATAATCTTCACTACAATATGAAGTAACACTTTAACTCAATAATCTAAAAAAAAAGCCTAATTTCAAAATTATCACTAGTAAAACTTTCTTAAACAATGTAATAAAATAAACAAGTTACAAGTAGTAGTACTAAGTAATTTATGAATTATTCAAGTGGTTAGTTCACTGGCCTCTGGCTCCTTACTAAAGTGAATGACTCACGTTCGATTTTTTTTGGAAACGAAATAGAGTAAGGAGAGGAGGTTTGGAGAAAAAATCTTGGTGTATGAGTGCTTGATGAACTAACTTCTAACCACTAACAACTAACATTTACCAATTAAAAAAAAAAAACTAATTTATGAATTGTTAGTAATGCTAAACAAGAAAACAGGGGAATATGAGAATTTCTATCCACAATAGCTTAAATTTAACAAAGAAAATATGGAATCTCATACTAACTCATGTTTCATTTTGGGGGGCTCAAATTTCCTTTTTGGCAACCCTGTAATTCCACATGATTCTGAGTAGCATATGCAGTCAACCCCTGGTCAATCTTACTAGGAGCTGAGTCATAACTCATCACTGGAGTGTAGTTAGGCAGAGGGGCAGTATTCTTATCAAGATATTGCAATAGTGCCACAGTTATGAAGGAGATAACAAACATGGGAATTGGACCAAAGATCCACAGCAGCAAATTAGTGGCAAAATAGAGTGATCTCAAACCAATTACCCAAAAATTACTTCCTCTGATCACTGCACTCTGAGCATTGCTCACTGGCACCTCACAGTTTGGCATGCTAATCAGAAAATTTGCATGGACGAGGCATCTTGCTGTCTGAACGAAGCTAGCGAAGGCGATCATGAAAGTCGAAAGAAGAGCTATGTATTTGATGTAAACAATTGTGGCACTGGTGTTCCCATAAATGCTTCTAGCTATGTTGTCGTTGTGGTAAGAGCTTCCTATCCAAGCCCCGATTAGAGAGCTTAATGCGAGGCAGGTCGAGGCAAGCGAAGTTGCAGCAGATATGTTGCTCCCAATCACCGTGATGGCTTGCCCTCTATCTTTTGCTTCCAACTACAAATTTTTCATTTGATCTTAGGGCGCTTGGTTCAAATTCTTGAATCAAAATGGTCATGAGTATCATTAAGGAGGTCAATTGTAATAATGTGATTGAAAGTGATTGAAGAGTGGGGAATGATTATTAAATCAATGAGAATTAGGGACGGAGCCACAATGGGGTCTGAGATTTTAAAAATGATTAGTATATATATACTCATTTTATGATTGTTATAATGAGATAGCCTAGTGGTCTGGCGCTCAACTCTCAAACTAAGGTAAAATTATCTTTGATTTAATTTATTTAACTTTAAAAAAAAACCTATGTAGTATTTCTTTAACTTTCCCTTTATGTAGTATTTTTTTCACTCTGTACATAATTTTTTTTAATTAATTAATTTAATTTTTCTTATTCGTTTGTCTCACTAAATCATACGTAAGAAAAAAAAAGATTTTATTCAATAACTTCACCATAAGTAAGAAAAAAAAATTCATTCAATAACTTCAAAAGTTACTTTAGTGGGAAAAAAATTTACAATTTTTTCACACTTATAACAATACTTTTATATTTTATTTAAAACAAATACTCAAATTCCTCAAAAGTCAATAAAATTGGTTAAAAAATAACGTAGAACAAAACAATAAACGTGAAGGGTGGTATATGATTGAAGAAGTATTTTATAGTTTGGGTCCCCCTGGATCCAACTCCTGGCTCGCCACTGATGAGAATATTGAGAAATTTTAATTCCCGATCAAACAAGAATCAACAATAGGAATCAATATGTCTCTGTTCTCGTTAACCCCCAACCAAGCAATTCCTTTATTCGTCTATATATAGGATTTGAATATCTTTAACAAATACTTCCTCTATACCATAGAATTGTTCATCTTTCCTTTGTGAATTAGAATGTGAATGATTCTATTGAACGGAAGAAGTATATCTCTGGAAAAATATTGAAGAGTAATATTAATGTAGGTTCTGACCTGCAAGATTCTTGTAACCCAAGCCCTCTTGCAATGGTTTTCGTAGCCGACGACGGTGGTTTCAGCGCGATAGAGGCATCTATGGAGATGGAAGAGATGGTATCCAAGCATTAGAAGTACACCACTTGGTACCAAAACGAAGTCCAAATGTTCTTCCTTCCATGTGAATCCCATTTCATGTGCTTGCAGATGATAAAAGGCATCCCTCATGACATATGTCAGAAAATATATAGTCTTCGGGTTGTTGTCATTAGCTTATTTAATTTAATTGGCCACTTGGTTTGATATATATTGGATTAGGTTGAACATGTGGCTTGTGGTAGTTGCCATTGTCTTATAGTGCGAGTCATTGGTCATGCTTATTCCTGCGCATCTCATTTCCAGGCAATTGCATGGAAAAGGGTTCGCCTAGTAAATTAATTTAGGGTTAATTGTAAAAAAAATTACGAATTTTACTCTTATTACAAATTAATCCTCATTTTTGAGAAATTGAAAAAAAACCACAACATTTAAGTATTGTTGCAAAACGCACCCAAATTTTGATTAAAAGTATGGTATTTTTGGGTTTTTTTGCAATTTCTCAAAAGTGAAAATTAATTTGCAATAGGAGTAAAGTTCGTGTTTTTTTTGCAATTAACCCATTAATTTAAAGGCAAACACAAGTGAGATTGTCGAAATTGTGTTCATAATAATCTAAAATTGATAAATAACTATTACCCCTCCGTCCAGGTCAAATTGCACCATTTGCTTTTTGCACGTAGATTAAGGAGTATTATTATTTTATGTAAAGTGAGTAAGTGTATTAGATAGATGTGATGTGTAATGATTGGTCATCCCTTTTTACTAAAAAAGGAAAATTGTACAATTTGGACGAGACGCTCAATATAGTAAAATAGTATTATTTGGACGGGATGGAGGGAATAATTAAGAAGGTGTAAAATAGTCTCAGTGTGAGTTAGACAGAATGTCAAAACTAAAGTAGTGGAATTTTAGAAATAAATAAAGTATAACGTAATGTTAGTATGGTTAAGTGAGAACAATAAATTTGAAATTAAAGTAAATTTTGAGATTATCAAATAAAATATATTTCCTCCATCCATTCAAGGAGGATTTTTTTTCATTTTGGTCGTCATGCCTAAAGAGTCTCATTTTTTTTTTACACATATGGGACCCACACACCCCTCCAATACAATTAAAATATGGAACTCATACTTATACTAATACAACTACCCACTACACATTAAATAATAATATTTTTTAATATACGTGAAAAAAACAAAATAACCTCTTTTGGCGGGGTACTGAGGGAGTAGTTTTTTTTAGGTGGGGAGATTATTGTGATATGAATAAATAAAAAAAATTGTGAACCCTCTAATGAAACAAAACAGAGAGTATTATTTTTTAGAATAATATAATTTTAGGCTGATAAGGATAACACAGCTCCCACGATCTCTCGATAGAAACACGAAATGAAGGTCATAAATTAACCACAGAATCGTTTTCATATGCTACATTAACTTCTGTCTTAATAATCTATACGATTATTGAAATTCAGCTATTATTCCAAAAATTAATACTCATCTTTAAAGGTATAGTCTTTTCTTTTTCTCTAATGTGTCACATAACGAATCAAATTAATATTAATGAAGATTGAAGAGATATAATAATAACTATATGAACCCGAAATTAACCACAAACCAGAATATTCCAGAAAGTACATAATTGTGTAATATCTAATCATATCATAATAATCCAGCGGCCGCCAAAAAAAAACAAGGTCAATGCAAGTAGCCAAATGTTCAACAGTTCAATATTGGCATATTATTCACACATGCAACTTACAATTCAATATTCACACATGCATAGTCACACGTAAATAGTAATGATTAATTAGTTGATAATAGAAATTTGCAACTAGCAAAAAAAAATTCAATTTTACATATGCATGGATGTTGTTTGATCGGATAAATATAGATTATATTAATGTCATATTGTCATGTAACCGATCATATAAAAGTGTTGGGTGTATTTTTATATTTTATTTGTATGGTAAATTCTATTTTAATTATGAGTAGATATTAGGTGCAAGGATACATCATATAACTTTTTATTTTATTTTGTATATATATTATTCTATTTTATATAAGTGTTTCTTAATAATTGTATATTTTTTTCACACTAAATTTTTCATTAAAAAACTATAATCCATATGTGTATAACTTTTTATTCAATAGTGTAAACATGTTTTTTTTACACTCAATTTTTCATTAAAAAAACGAACAATTAAATTGCATTTTTGTTCATAATTGTATATGTTTTTGTTTATATTTGTATACGTTTGTAAGAGTGGTGCACTATATTTAAGAGTGGGTGTACCCTATCTTAAGGTACACCCGGGTGCATAGTATAATTAGCCTTTAATTATACTCCATTGTATAAAATTTGGTTTTAGATGGAGTATTAATTCTTAGACTATATTCCATTCGTCTCACGATAACGTTTACATTTGCTTTTTACATGTAGATTATAATATTTTAATGTGTAGTGAGGTGAGAGAAATAATATTTAATGTGAAGTGGATAATTGTATTAGCTAGTATTGTGTGTGGGGCCTATATGGAATAATTAATTATTTTGTGTGGTCCCAACTTAACAAAAAAATGTAAAATAATTTGGAAAAAAATAATGAAATATGTAAACTTTAATCTGGGACGAAGGGAGTATTTGATTAGCAAAAACTTGTATGCCCCGGGCACGCCGTGTGCCCATATCCTTTATTATTAAATTGTATATACTCTTTAGTATAAAGATGTATACCCTTTATTTTCTAAAAAAAAATTAAAAATAAATAAATAAAAATGTATACCTTTTAGAATAAAATGATGCACCCTTATTAATTAAAATGTATACTTTTTAGAACAAAATGGAGTTGGTCTTTTATGTCCCCAGGTGCACAAAGTGTGTAAGGGTACACCAGCGGTAAAAGATTCTCTTTCAACCGAGAGGCATTAGTCAATCAATGAAAGGGAAGAAGTCGTTTGGCTTCCATTCCCGAGTGTTGGAATAAATCAAAGAAAAGAAGAAAGAAATTTATTTTTTATGAGATGTCTAAACGATGAAAGTCGCTGAACTTAAGACTCGAGTTGAGAAAGAGGACTAGGCCTCCTAGAGATAGGAGCTTAGAGAGGGGGGTATCGGTACCACGCTCTTCCATGCTCGTAATGCATCCCGACAAAGGTCCCTCGTTGACCTCTGCTTTACTTATTATTAAATTGACTTTGTTGGAACCCATATTGAACAATAACCCGGCCCCTACCACCTATAGGGAGTTTTAAACAAGTTTCTTTTGAAGTAGATACCTGAATACCGAGTATAGCTTGTAACAATCTATCTTCGGAGGCATACGAGGATTCTACGAGTGAATCTAGTTCTTAATCTATTTCTTTTCAAATACCCCACTAGTAAGAAGGGAATGCCATTGATTCCGTTGGAGGACTGCGCCTAGTACCTAAGGAGCTCATCCTTTAGAGACTACGAGTGTAATAGGAACATCCATAGACAAACTTGTCAAAGAGATGAACAATAGTTTTTCGTGTTGTCAAAGAGTTGAACAATGAAAATTGATTCATTATAAATTAACGAATTCAGAATAGAATAAAGGGACTCACTTTGACAGAGAACCTGTTCCCTGTCTTTGTTTCTATCTCATCGTATATCATTCCGTTCTGCGTGATTAAAAATTGTTCACTTTTTTTTCAAAAAGGAATCAAATATCTCGGATTCAAATTATGCAAAAAGTCTTTAGAAATAAAAAATAGATGGAAATTTATTGCGTCCAATAGGATTTGAACATATACCAAAGGTTTAGAAGACCTATGTCCTATCCATTAGACAATGGTGGAAACGCTTCTTTCTTCCATATTTTGGACCTTAGCTCCATGCAAACGAAGCATGCCCAAAAGTAAACCAACCTCTTGGACTGCTACGAAAAACACCATCGGATTTCAAAGTCGCACGATCCAATTCAAAAATTTCACCCAATTTGGCACGTCTAGCATAGTTTTTCAAAGTAGCAGGATCACTATAACTGACTCCATTGAGTTCGCCGCCATAGAACTCAACGGTTACACCGACTTTTTCAACACTATACTTGGATTCTTCCCTCTTAAAAGGGCCTCTTTACCATTCTATATAAATGTACTATTCTATTTGTACAGATATGGTAGAGGGGTACATTCAAGCCTTCTTTGTCTATTAGTTTTTGGCGTAACTAGTTATTCCTTACCTCGGGACAAAATTAGTTATTGGGCGGTGAAAATTGTAACAGGCGTACCTGAGGCTATTCCTTTAATAGGATCCCCCTTGGTAGAATTATTGCACGGAAGAGTGGAAAGAAAGCTACTCTGCGAATATTGTAATCTAGCCTTGATCTTCACCTTAAAGTGAAAGATAGGATGTGTTTCAGTCGGAAAGCTACTTTGACTGGTGACTGGCTCCCTGATTGATCGTTAATAGTCGGGATGACCAATTAAAGAATTTATCGAACCACAGGGAGGAAGGTACTAGAGTTTAAGCGATCTCAAGTTTATCGTAATTTTATAAGGATGATCGAAAAGGAAGATAAGATGCAAATGAATGCAATTAAACTAATGCAAGAAATAAATGATTAAATGAATGCAAGATAAATGAGTTCCAAATGATGCAAGGATGAGATTAGCAACAATCATGGTATAGATAACAAAGTAATCATGCAATTGATTATAATCTATCATGGGCATAGCATAGGAGTGATCACTAATTCCACCTAAAGTCTCTACCAAGATGGATAGGATGTAGGCCCTCAATAAGGCTCCCAAAAGCACAAAGGATCGAGACCATAGCGAACACATCCCACTAGGTACTAATTACTCTACGAGTTCCCTAATTAGGTACTAAATCATAGACAATATTCCCTTTTAAGGTACTATGAATTCACTAATGGCTTGAGTCTCCTCATCTAATCAACTAATCTTTTGATTAAGCTAATCAAATGTTCTATCAAAGGGTTCTAAATCTAGAAAGATATACATATCTCATTCTAAATTAATGCACTTGAAGTATACGATGAAATCATTCAATGAACTATCCTAAATATATAATTGATCTACCAATGTAATAACATGTCCATAATAATTAATCATACAAATCAATCATATACATCAAGCAACTAATAATCAATGATAGAAATAACACAAAGCCCATTCAAGATTAAAATCAATTTGCATAAAAACTAAATTATCCAACACCAATCATAGAGCTAATCTTACAAAGGAGATTAGTCTATCATTGTCATAGAGAAAAAAACATAGACAATTGTATCTACAAATCCCATGACAAAACTATAAAGAAATTCATAAAAATTAGAATTAGATTCCCCTTTTGAAGTCCTTCAATGGAGTTTCTCCTTCTTCTTCTTGTAATCTTCACTCCCCCTTACTTCCTTGATCACTTGGATAGTGGATTTGATGGGGGGGATCAAGTGTAGATGGATGGATAAAGAATGGATGGAGATTGTGGTGTAAAATGAAGGAAATGGTGTGTGATGTGTGTGTAGCAGCCAAAACCCTTCAAAATCTAGTGCAAATATTGAAATTTGGGGTATTTATACCTCCTTAAAAGACCTTGAAATCACACTTGAGTTTTGACACTCTTGCATAAAAACACGGTCGTGTTTTCTTACATCTGCCTGTGTTTTTATGCAATTGCAATTTTTTCAGCCCGAAATGCAATTTTTCACCTAAGTGCAAGAAAACACGGGCGTGTTTTTCTGCATCTGCCCGTGTTTTCTTGCAATTTTTCAACTCTCTGGACATTTCTTCACTCTGCAAGAAAACACGGTCATGACATAAAAACACCACGATCGTGTTTTTATGTCATGTTGCCAATTTTTTTATTTTCTTCACCGTTTCAGCTCCCGTCTCTATTTTTGCTCCGTTTTCACCTGCTTTTCATACGTTTAAGCTCATTGTCACACATTTCCATAAAAACACAAAGCACAACCAAATAGTATACAAATACGGATAAAATAATACGAAAACACACATAAAAAGATACTAAAATCTAGGTGAAAATAGCGACGATCAACCCCCCAAACTTAAAGTGTTGCTCGTCCCCGAGCAACGAAAATGATAAACCAAGAGGAGAAATTTTCACCTAGGAAAATACCTAAAGAATATAAGCAATAACACATCGATAGCAATAATAACTACAACTTATGCTAAGTCATCCTACAATATTAAATTCATGATATGAGGAATTAACAAGTTCAATCACAAGAGAATAAAGTGTAATATAGTCCCTTTTTGGTCCAAGCCTCACATAGGATATCAATTTCACTCACCACCCTATGATATAGGTAAAACAACACTCATTAATCGATTGGTTTAACTCGCTATAAGCTTGCTCGTGGACTACATTCACAAACCTCCAAAGTTCAATCAATGATCAAAAAGGTCTTTATATTCTGATATAATGATAGGCTCTTTGGTAAGGTAGGAAGAATATGGATCATAGTGACTAATCAAACGTAAGTAATCGAAGAGGTAGCTACTTTCTTCAATTCCTCCACTTTTTCTTTTCTTCCTTTTTATCTTTGTTGGTCACAAGCACTATTCATCATTTTTATCCTTTGAATCGAGCTCCTCATGATGCATGCTTCCTTTCTTTGAATTTTTATTTTCTTGAGCATCTTATTGTTGCTTTGCTCCTCTCTTGTTTTTAGGTTGCATGTGCATTCTTGCTTGTGCTCTTTTCACCCTTCTTCTTACTTGTTTACCATTTTCTTTCTTCTTTTGTTATCATATCAAACATTTCTAGCCACCATCTCCTTAATTACTCATACAAAAGAGTACATATATAAGGCTCATGTGAAATAGGCTTATAAGCTCAAAGTGGTTGACTAGGAATGATTTTCATGGTATGGAAATATTTGGCAATGACTTAAACGATAAGGATGGCCTTAGATCATATCATTAATCTCTACTAATTGGGCTCGTTTCTATAGTCCTTGAGCAAGTTCTAACTTATCAAACACAACCGATCCACTCATGAAGAAATATCATGCATGCACGGTTGAGGCTCAAATGCTCACAAGCTAATGCTCGGACCTTAAGGACTTATTACACCACATTCATCTCAAAATTGAACAAGTTAAGTAAAACATGTCACAATTTGAAAGTGTAGAGATTCTTAATCATAATTTGTCATCACTTATCACAACAATATGTCATCACTCATATTAAAAAAAATGACTCACGACATCCTAAAAATAAACCACCAAAACGACCCTTAAACAAGAATAAAAATACTCACAAAACATATAAAAAAGACACACCAAACAAGAAACAACACAAAAACACATAACATGCAAAAATAAAAATCACCATCATAAGACAATTAAGTACACATTCATAGTATCCATAATCAAGTAAGCTCACAAACATCCCCATCTTAATTGAAAAATGAAATCCTAAATTACGAAAGTAAACCTCCCACAAACATAACACATGAAGTAGCATGTTAATCCAACACAATCAAATCAATATTAATTCATGTTAAGCAAATAGAAGTGATGAGATGTACCTTAAAAAGTATTTGATAGTGGAAATGGTTGGCACGAGCTTCCTAATTGCATCCACAACGAATCTTGACTTGATCTACGGGATCAGTTCGTGCTTCCACTACACTTCATCTATTTCAACTATGCTCAAAACTCATCAAAAACTATTAGCTCAACAATTGCAATAAAATAAGGACTATCATGCACTTCAACACAACCAATCGTACCAAAATCATGCCCAAACTCATGAGAAAAATTTTAAAATTGACCAAATTTTACAAAAATCACACTCAAGTGGTGAGTCACACCACACACTCTCCCCCCAAACTTAAATCGAAACAAGAGTTGAGAATTAAGTTTGCAAAAAGTGGTGGGACTTACCCTTGTAGTCTCCATCATTGATCTTCTTGTAGAGAACCATATGCATCCAAACGAATCAAGTTATGTCCACGCACTAGCACCCCCCAAACTTAACTTGAGACAAGAGTCGAGAATTAAGTTTGCAACAAGTGGTGAGACATATCAACTTGAATCCATGAAGCACTTTTCTTTTCTTCAATGTGCATTTTCTCACAAGCACAATCAACCTACATACCAAAATTACAAAACAATATCAAATCCACAATCCTTATTGAAAGCACTAAATAAAGCAATAAAGATAATGATGGGTTGCCTCCCATCTAGCGCTAAGTTTAACGTCTTCAAGTCGGATGATATTTTCAAGCTCATGGTGGTCTAGAATAGTCCTTAGGCACCGTCATAGGTTTCTTCTTGAAGTAATGTCTTGTTCTCTCCCGCTTAACCACAAGAACATGTCATTTCTTGTTGAATAATTCAAGCAATTGTTCTCCAATGGTGTTCTTCACAAGTAATGGCCCTTTCTACTTGTTCCACTTTTTCCATGGGGCTTTATATGCATTTTGAACTTCAACCACATCCCCCGGTAAGAATTTGGGCATTGACAAGTATTGGTGCTCTCTTGCAATCATTTTCCTACAATTTTCAACAAACAAGTTTTTATCAATAAAATCATGAAAATTCTTAAGAGATATTGAAATTTCAATAGAATGAGAAGGTTTTTTCATGTGTGGAGTGGAGTCCATGATCTTAGTTTCCGGAGGTTTCTTTTCTTCCATAAGTGCATGAATCTCTTCTTGGTTTTGAAGCTTTACTTTCTCAACCATCACTTCAAGAGACTCGACAAATCTTTCGAATTTTCCCTTCAACTCTTCTTTCAACTCTTTGGCTTTCACCCACTTAGGAACTCTTTCTCTCTTCTCCTTCATAACCTCATCAACCCCCAAACTAGCCTCTTTTCTATCCTTAACGACCATGTATTCACTCTTTGTTCCGGAGGTAGAAGGCTTGTTGTTCTCTTCTTGAAGTCTTTCCACGATGGACACAACTTGAGTTACTTGGTGTTCAATGGAATCCAATCTAGCACCGTATGCTACGATTTTATTTGTCACCATTTCACACCAATTTCTCATTTGATCCTTCCACGCTTCATTATACTTCTTCTCCCTCTCCATGTGCTCCATAATCTTTTCGATCAACTCATCTCTAAGCTTCTCTTTGTAGTCACGTTGGGCGGAATAAGAGGTGTTGGAGTCTTGAAAATCTCCCCAAAGTTGTGGTCAATTTCCTTCTTGATTTCTAGAAAAATTTCCTTGAAAAACATCTTTCAAAACTTAAGGGTATATGTGTTGACTCATATGATGAGGAACTCCAAAATCACCATAACCTTGTTGTTGGAATTGCATATTAGGCACTTGTACTCCGAAATCCGGTTGCAAGTTTGGCATTTGAAATCCTTGAAAATTTCTCCCATCTCCTTGTGTGTTCATAATAGGATGAGCACTTCTATTCACCATATCTCGAAGATTATCCATGTAGCTCATATTTTTTGGCTTGTTTTCTTTCTTCTTCCTTCTCAAGGTATGTACCTATAAGAGAAAGAAAAATTAGAATAAAATTTTCTAAAGCAAATATAAGATGCAAAAATAAAAATAAATGTTCTTATTAAGACCACTCTAAACAATTCTTCGTTAAACTACTAGTGACCATTACCTCCCCGGCAACAGTGCCATTTGATTGGTCATTAATAGTCGGGTGACCAATTAAAGAATTTATCGAATCATAGGGAGGAAGGTACTAGAGTTTAAGCGATCTCAAGTTTATCATGATTTTATAAGGACGATCGAAAAGGAAGATAAGATGCAAATGAATGCAACTAAACTAATGCAAGAAATAAATGATTAAATGAATGCAAGATAAATGGATTCCAAATGATGCAAGGATGAGATTAACAACAATCATGGTTAGATAATAAAGTAATCATGCAATTGATTATAATCTATCATGAACATAGCATATGAGTGATCACTAATTCCACCTAAACTCTCTACCAAGATGGATAGGATGTAGGCCCTCAATAAGGCTCCCAAAAGCACATAGGATCAAGATCATAGCGAACACCTCCCACTAGGTACTAATTATTATACGAGTTCCCTAATTAGGTACTAAATCATAGGCAATATTCCCATTTAAGGTACTATGAATTCACTAATGGCTTGAGTTTCCTCATTTAATCAATTAATCTCTTGATTAAGCTAATCAAATGGTCTATCAAAGGGTTCCAAATCTAAAATGATAAACCTATCTCATTCTAAATTAATGCACATGAAGTGTATGATGAAATGATTCAATGAACTATCCTAAACATATAGGTGATCTACCAATCTAATCACATGCCTATGATAATTAATCACACAAATCAATTATATACATCAAGCAATTAACAATCAATAATAGAAATAACACAAAGTCTACTCAAGATTAAAATCAATTTGCATAAAAACTAAATTATCCAACACCAATCATGGAGCTAATCTCACAAAGGAGATTACATATCATAGTCATAGGGAAAATAATATAGACAATTGTATCTACAAATCCCATGACAAAACTATAAAGAAGTTCACAAATTAAAATTAGATTCCCCATTTGAAGTCCTTCAATGGAGTTTCTCCTACTTCTTCTTGTAATCTTCACTCCCCCTTGCTTCCTTGATCACTTGAATGGTGGATTTGATGTGGGAGATCAAGTGTGGATGGATGGATAAAGAGTGGATGGAGATTGTGGTATAAAATGAAGGAAATGGTGTGTGATGTGTGTGTAGCAGCCAAAAGCCTTCAAAATCTGGTGCAAATGTTGAAATTGGGGGTATTTATACCCCCTTGAAAGATCTGAAAATCGCACTTGAGTTTTGACACTTTTGCATAAAAACACGGTCGTGTTTTCTTGCATCTACCCGTGTTTTTATGCAATTGCGATTTTGTCAGCCCGAAACGCAATTTTTCACCCAAGTGCAAGAAAACTCGGGCGTGTTTTCCTGCATCTGCCCGTGTTTTCTTCCAATTTTTCAGCTCTCTGGACATTTCTTCACTCTGCAAGAAAACACGGTCATGACATAAAAACACGACCGTGTTTTATGTCATGTTGCCAATTTTTTATTTTCTTCGTCGTTTCAGCTCCAGTCTCCGTTTTTGCTCCGTTTTCACCTATTTTTCATACGTTTAAACTCATTCTCACACATTTTTATAAAAACACAAAACACAACCAAATAGTATATAAATGCGGATAAAATAATATGAAAACACACATAAAAAGACACTAAAATTTAGGTGAAAATATCGACGATCGCTCCCCATTTACAGTAACCACCAATCAGAGCTATCGTTGACCATTGGTCCTTAAGGCGTATTCTCAAAATCCCTATATCTACAGCTATAGCAATAGGAGCATGATTGAACTACAATCCCAGGGAAAGGAAATTAGGGGATCTAGCTGTCCATAGCATCGGGTAACCACACATGAATAGGAAATTATGCAGATTTAGCAACTGCACCGGCAAATAATAGAGCAGCAAAGAAAATAACAAATGGAAAACTGACACGAAGAGTATCAATAATAGTACATAGTAGAAAGAAAAGTCACGGAGTTGGTCTCTTGTGTCCCCAGGTGCATTAAGTGTGTAAGGATACACCATTTTGATTTAAAGGGTATACATTTTAATAAATAATGGTACATCATTTTGTTCTAAAGGGTATATATATACTTTTATTTATTTATTTTTATTTTTTTTAGGAAATAAAGGGTACACGTTCCTATACTAAAGGGCACATCATTTAATACTAAAGGATATCTGGGCGCACAGTGGGCGATGGTGTCCTAAGGGTACACAAGTTTTTGCTAGTATTATGTGTGGGCCCTTTATGATTAATTAATTATTTTGTGTGGGTCCAACTTAAATAAAAAAAGTAAAATAACTAGGGACAAAAAAATAGAAAATGTAAACCTTAATGTAGAATGGAGGGAGTATTTGATTTTAAGTATAATTAATAGATTTAATAAACTAGAGAATAGTCGTGTTGTTTTGAGTTTTGGTATAATGGATTTAAACTTTATAATAAATCAATTGGTAAAAAGTGTATTAATGAAGTGTCGTAAGAGATGAAAATGGATGGAGAAATGAATAAAAATGATTAATTGAAAGGAGATATTCATATACAGTAGTTGGATTGGGTACTAATGATTATAGAAGTTTATAGATATATGGAAGATTTATTAAACTTAGGCCTAAAATAACAAATTGAAAACAAACATACGTATATGTTTGGTTTGGGGTTTAACATTGTATTTTTTTCATAAAATGAATAATATATTCTCTCCTTCTCTTTTTCATATTTATATTTACTGTATATATATAAATTCAGAAAAATTATTTTTAATCTTATTTTTAGGAATAATTTAATTTTTTGATAATAAATAAATAATAAAGTATGTTATATATGTATTTTAAAAAAGTGATTATATTTTTTAAAATTTTAAAATGGGTTGAAGGGATACCAATTATGTTTTTTTTTTCTTTTACTCCTTTATAAAAGTGTGAAGTTGGGATGGTAATAATTAAGTTATTCAGGCCATCTCCAGTTGCACATCTACCCCTAAAATGCAGTCAAATCAATAAATCATCTCCATCAGTTGACTCCATTTTGCAGCACATTTATTTTATTAATTAATACTATTTTTATTTATTTTTATTTTTATTTATTTTTCATTATTATTTTTATTTTTGAATAAAAAAACATAATAAAAATATTAATATGCCTAAAATTAAAACAATATATTCATTAAAATTACATTATAATTTATTTTTAAACATGAAATTAAGACAACAAAATTCTAATACCGCTTTCGATTTCTTTGGCCAATTCATTCGAGATATTGGAGGAGCGTTCGGAGGTGGTCTCTCTGATTATTAATAATTGTGTATTTATTTATTATGTTTATGTACGTTATTTTTTCTTGTGCTAGTAATGATGTTTTATCAATTTATTACAATTAAGGGTATATTTTGTAATCTATTAATGTAATGTAAGTTTTTGTTTAGAATTTTTTTCACATATACAACATACATATTAATTTACTATTAAAAATAACAATCATAATATTTTTCACTTATTTAAATTAATTATTATAAGTAAGTAAAAAAAATTAAAAATACAGAAAAATGGTATTTAATGTAATACATCATACATATTAATTTATCATTAACCATGAAAATATCATTAACTATTAAAACATTATATTATTTATTTAAATTAATAATTGAATATAAGTTTTTTAAATATATATATATATATATATATATATATATATATATATATATATATATATATATATATATATATATGGACGCAGATTTCACTGTAAAAATGGTATTTAATGTAATACATCATACATATTAATTTATCATTAACCATGAAAATATCATTAACTATTAAAACATTATATTATTTATTTAAATTAATAATTGAAAATAAGTTTTTTAAATATATATATATATATATATATATATATATATGGACGCAGATTTCACTGTAGCATGATTTTTCCAACGCTACAATAGTTTTCTTTATGTTGCAGGCTCATTTTCGGCTGAGGAAGAATTTGGATGGAAATTGCATTTGCGGGGGAGTATACGAGAAGTCCTGAGTATTCTTAATGGAGTAATATTTAGAGTGATAATTAATGTACCATCCTAAAAATAATTCGAGGAAAAACATTATACCTTGCGCCCCATTAAGTTCATTTCAATTAACAATCATTTGCGAGATATAATATAGTTATATTTCTAAAATAAAAGTAATACCTTAATTCTAGCAATTCTAAAATAAAAGTAATACCTTATAGTATTAATTTTTTTTTTTGCTATATATAATCTGTAAACCAGTGATTAGAAAATCGGACCGGAGGCCAAACCGATGGCCCTAACGGTTCATGGTCGGACTGGTCGGACCTGGCAGTTCAACTGGAAAAACAAAAATTACATATTTTTAATTATATTTATTATTTTATATATAATTTTGCATTAATACATTTAATCTACAAATAATTATGTAAATAAACACATATTTAAATTTAAATAAATTAATTAAATAATTAAAAAATCATCAAATAATTAAAAAAATAGTTAAATTTAAGTAATTAGTTGTTTTGTCTTTCTTATGTATTAATTAAGCCCTGCACGTGAGAAGCTGTTAAGTGTTAATGTTTTTTTTAAAAAAAAAAAAATTAAATAAAATAAAAATAAAAAAAAGGGTGAATCGGCGGTTTCCGGGTCAACTGATCCATCTGGTTTTCCCGGTCCGAACTGGTTCAACCCGGTTTTTCCCAGTTTGATGCCCCATCCGGTTTTATGCGCCTTTCCAGACCTATTTCTGGGCCGATTCCCGGTTGGACCGGTCGAACCGGCCGGTCCGGTCCGATTTTCTAATCATTACCGTAAACACTTGTTAAAGGGTTGCAATTACATGGACATAATATATCCATATAATTTATCTGATGATACCCATTAATATATGAACTTATAAGTATTACTTCACATATTAATTTCCCATTTACAGCATTAACACATACGAGTATTGTTTTTAAGCTATTAACACATTAAAGTATTAATATCATGATTATCATCTAATTAGGTGGAGTAAGCATACATTTACTCGACCTGACCCTCGAACACATTCTTTCGTTGAGAGTCGCCACATTTTTTCGAATATAATTTTTTGACCCTTGTACAATATATAATAGAGTGAGTATTTTCTGCGTTCAGGCACACGAATTTAGATCTGGGCTCCTTTGCAATTTTCGTGTCCCTTTACAATTTAAACTCTCTAGCAATACATAGGTTTAAATAAAATAGGGAGTGAAAGGGTTGTGTCCACATGAGGACACAAACAGCTCGTGCCCAGGGACGTAGGAGCTTTTGCCTTTATAATATTAACACATTTCAACAAAATTACTAGTATATTGACCTTACTGTGTCAATACTTATATCTTAAAGTATTAACATAACATATAAGTAAAACAAGTTAAAAAAAATGGATAGAATCCAGTTGCACATACTACATGACTAAGTTTTTGCTATGTATAAGTTGGTGTCATGTAACTGTCATACAACAAATCCTACTCTAATTAATTATCTTGATAAGTTATTTGGTTAATTAATACGCTTGGTCGCAGGGTGGCATACTGAAAACAAGGAGGGATGAAATTCTCTATCAACGGTTTTCAGTACTTCAATTTAGTCCTGCTCACCAACGTCTGTGCAAGGATATAATCGAATCGAATCGAACTGAATACTACAAAATTTGTGGGATAGATAAAAGGGAGAACTTTTTTTTTATACAAATTTTAATGTCGAAAATTAATACCGACACTTTTATAAAAAAGTTATCAAAAATATCCAAATGGATCTTTCTTGACTCTAATGTGCTTAATTTAATTTCCCCACCCTACCTGTACATATACTCACCCTCACCCCACCTGCAAACATACCCACCCCACACACGTAAGCCTCTCATCTCTCCCCCCTGAAATCCCACTTTTTTTTCCTTTCTTCCTCAAATGTTCCCAATTCGTCTTCCATTCTTTTAATTTCAAATTCAAAAATCTAAACTTAAAAATTGATTCTACAAATACGGCAATTGCGACCTGATTCCACCATTTACGAATTGAAGTCCGCATACATCGTTGACAACAACGTGGTTCTCTCCGTCGCAACAGAGCGTGAAATTGTTGAAGACAGCAGTCGTGTTCGTCTTTGTGAGCGAGTGAGCTTCTTTCATCTCTATTGCACTTTCATTTCGATTTCACTATCACACATTTCAGGTTCCCGAAAAGGTATTTTTCGAAGTCACTATCAAGGTACATGCTTTGGTTGTTTTGGGTTTTACATACTCTAATTTAACAAAGTAATTTGTGGTGCGATGTAAGCAAATAAATGATTCAATGACCTCTAGGGTTCTTAATCAATTTAAAATTATGTGGTGAAAATTATATGATAACATTTTTGTTAAACCTGTTCAAATTTCCATATTGATTTAATATTCAGTTTATGAATGTTTAGTAGGTATTAGTATCACTTGCTTAATATGCGATTTTTTAGAGATAAAAAAATGTTTGAATAGTAAAATTTGGGCATATTGGCTGACAGCATTCCATGGTAGAGGAAGCATGTTAGTTTGTAAGAACTTTCCAATCATCTTTATACTAATTCCGATAATTTCTTTTAAGGTCTAGCAGTATAGAGAATTGGCTTTTAAAATAACAGTGTTGCTATATCATTCATATCACTGTTGTATCCAGATCTTATAAATCAATGTTTTATAATGTATATCATGTATCTTTTTCATAATTGAGATATTTTTTTTTCTATTTGGTTAAGTACTTAAGTTACTGGTATTTGGTAAGTGAAATCTACTAGATGAACATTGATATTTTTAGTAAAGTTACATTAGAAATAAGAAGGCATTAAGAAGTTTATGTTCTCCTTCATTGGTTTTAAATTTCTCATTCCTGTTTTTGCATAAGCATTTTGTCCATTTTCAACTATTTTCTCGTATATATGAGCATATAACTTATGAGAATGCAAGTCTTGTGTTGCTGGGTTCTCTTCCTAAGATGCAATTGCGCATAGTAATCACATCATCCTTGTTAAAACTTTTAATGTAACTGGTAATATCAACAGTCAACAGAAAGTTTACTTTCTCTGTTCTCTTACGTTTTATGAAATTAAATAGATCCTACTTTTGTTCACAATGACTAATAATATAAACCAACATATTATGTACTGCCATAGAATGGATAATTGGATGGGCAATTGCTCCCACTTGCATTGCCTCTGCATTTCAAAACATTTAAATAAGAATGACGTATTTTGCTCCTGCACCCTTTCAAGAGCCCTCTTTGACCGCCTTAAGAAGTCCCCCTGCATACTTTGATGAGCTAAGAAGATTGAGATTTTCAGTTTATAGTTTTTTTATAAACTTAATCGCATGAATATTGTCTATATCAAATCCATCTCTTAGTTTGTTTACGAGTTTCTTTCTTTTGCAGAATTATGAATCAAAAAGAGAATGCATTTTCTACTTGCTTGCTAAGGTTGGGTTCAAGATGCCTTTCAAACCTCAAGGTTCTTTTTTTTGTGCTTGCGGAACTTCCCGAAAGCTGCCCTCTTTCAGATGTGAGTTCATGTAATACTACTTCCTCCCCTTCACACTCAAGATCAAACTAAAAAAACATGAGGAATAATTTTAGGCATCCAAGTATTTTAAACTACATGAAAGCATTCTATTTTCTATATATGATTAAAGTTTAAAATGAATAGCAGGTTAGATTTTTTTAGAAGTTGATCAAGCAAGTTGGGGTAGCAGCAGTTCCAGGTTTAGGATATTTCCACACAAATTTATGTGCAGATAAAGAGGAGAACTTCAAGGGATGACATGAATCTACAAATGGATAGGTTCATAATTCATGTAAGCAGTCAATGAATTCCTTCCATTTTTATTTGAGCAGTCAATGAATTCCTTCCATTTTTATTTGATTCAGATCATATTTTAGTAAAGTGCTTCGATGGTGAATGTTTATATAACCTTTGATATTAAATAGGAGAATACATTCTTGAGGACACATGTGCACGGATACGATCCGGAGTTTGAAAGGATGCATATGCTCTTCAGAGAATAATTCATCGTAAAAAGAGGATGACTGTCAACAATTTGAGGCGGTGTCCTGAGGGAGGGAGTTTAGAGTGTTTCGATTGTTCAGTAGGGATAACTATGTATTATGTGGTTAAATAGTAATTTTTTCAATATATGTTTATACTTTATAAGTTCTTCTATAATAATATAGGTGTGTTGTTAATTAAAGGCCTTTTTTCTTTTAGTGAACTTCACACTTTATGCTTCCAGAATTCATGTATTGGTGAATGTAAGATGAAGTAAACATAGGAGATGTTACCTACATGGTCACCTATATGATCAACAACATGATGAACTACATGATAACCTATATAATTACTTACATGACCACCTACATGTTCACCTATATTATGACAATCACATCCACCTACATGGTTACCATTATGAATACCTACATAAACGTAAGTCTCAGATTCGACACAGACAGACCATAGTCCTTTTAAAGAACTATTGTTCATAGCAAAAGGCTACTGAAAACAGGGAAGAGAAATATATCTAGCCAGTTAGGAAAAGAATTTGTCCATTCATACCCATCAATCTACAATGTTGGGTTATATGTGGTCAAATACCGTGATTAGCAGCCAACAACTCTTATTTTGAATTTTTGGACAAGCAATGCATTATCACCATTCGATATTCATGAACTAAACTTAAAATAATTAGGGAAAGCTAGATATTTAAAATCACATGTCCTTGCTACAACTACTCAAACCATCCTTGACATTAGGAATGGGAACCAAGTTACAATTTTCAAGATAAGATAAAGGTCATTCCACTGCTTTAACCTTGTGTTTCTTCGGCTTTCATCTTCAAAGTCTTTTCAGTTTGCTGCACCTTTTTATTTTCTTCTTCAAGCATTCTCACCTTCAACTCAATATGTAATAATTCTTCCTCTTTTATCCTCATTTTGTGGAGGATCTTTGACACATGGGTGGATCTATCCATTGAAAAAAAAATTACATTTATTACCTTTCATAGAATTCTCACAGTTGAGAAATCTTCTTTCGGAATTAGAATCAGATCATGAGATTCGTTGAGGTGCTGGTTTTTTAGACCAACAGTTAATGTTAGATGGTAAAGGTATGGACGTAGAAGACGACGAAGGCATTTTCTCTTTTTATTTACCAATGATTATCAGAAGGATACTGAATTTTGGTTATACAATTTAGTGAATATAAGTCTCTAATGAATCCTTAAATTTTATTCAACAAAACATTAGCAATAGTGATGTTAGGTCCAATATTAGTGATGGATTAATCATTTTTGTCATGTAACCTTAAATCCTCCCAACTACCCATTCTGACTTGAGCAAATACAATCCACTTTTTCCACCTACATATCAAGTTTTCAAAATAAATTGAATAGATTGTTATATCCAGTATGTAGTTGGATACATATATTATCACAGTGGTGTGAATAATATCACTTGGGGAAATGGTACATCATCAAGTAATTCAACTAATGTAAAATGTCGAAAGCTTTAAAGTAGAAATATGGAGATAACTGATTAGATAAGCAGCTTCATCATGAGCACCTACATGTTCACCTACATGATCACTCACATGGTTACCCACGTGATGACCATTCTGGATACCTACATGAAACACAGATCGCATCCATATGATACAGAAAAAGCCTATGCAGTATGGGTTAAACACCAGAAAGCTTACTGGTGTTTTAGATCAACACAGAATAGTTTGTGAACTTTTTAAACGTACAAACACCCATCCATTAATATTATAAGTTGCAAATAACTAGAGAAGAATCACACTCAAAACTAAACTATATGTCCTCATCAATAACATCTCAACATCTACGATCAGGGCATGCTCTTTTGGTGTGGCCTAGGAGGGGTCATATTGAGCATTTCCTCCAAACACGGTGCATAGCTAGCCCCTCAACAAATGGTGATGAAAACCTAACTCCACCAAAATCTTCGTGCTGGGGTACAACGCGATTAGAAGTACAAGTTTTCGTGTTGTGATTCAGCCCATTGTAATGCGAACACTTATTGCCTCTATGCACACTCCGACTAAGTTATAATGCACTCTTCGTTCGATTACGTTTAGGCCTGCCGAATGACTTCGGCAATCAGGAGGTTTGCATACCTTATATCGTACTAGTGGAGGAACATCCAATCCTTCGAATCCGGTAGAGGATAAATTGAAACACCCCACATCAATTTTACCATCTCATTCTTGAAACATCCCCCACTTAAGAATTAGCATCGAGGCCCTTTTTCTTTCGAAACACAAAAGAATTTATAAGTGAAAGGTGATAGAATATTGATCGCATATACGTTTATTAAATCTGTTAAAATAGACAAAGGTACCTGATCGCCGCAAGTGCGTGTAGGCATGAAATGAGCTCGTGTTGGAAATAACTCATCATAATGATAGCTAATGAGTCAAGTGAACTCCATAAATAATTTGTACTCACATGCAAAAGATTTATCAATTTTCTACTTAAACTTCTTTGCAAATCAACTCACCATCAGAATCTAAAAGCTTAAACATTTAAAATTTAAAAGTTCAACTTCTACTGAAACCAAGCCATGTAATCCTAATTAAAGCAATTAGACAGCTAAAATCCGTCGAAAAAGCTTTAGCACAAATTTTTTGAAGAAAAATCGAGAGATGGTCTTTCGATATCCCAAATTCATTCACCGAAAGAAAATAAATAATATATATTCTAAATACGCAATTACTCTAATATTTATCTTAAATTTACAAATTTAATTACCTGCATATGGGCTTTGTCCCAATTGTGGGAATAATGAATGATGACAAGGTTTTGACCCTTCTATGACACACACATAACTAATTCAATAGGATTAAAATCCATCAAAGACCTGGTGGGAGAAGAAATAGATCCGATATACAATTTGAATACAACCAATGCAATAGATAAGAAAATATTTGGAATTTAGTTCTTGTAATCAAAGTAGGTTAGGTCTTGAAATGAAAACAACCCACAATTTGAAATATTTAGACCTAAATTATACAAATCAAAATGCATTTCCCAGGCAATAGAACTCAATTTAATACAGATGACGTATAGAACGAGAGAATTTTTGGAGCTAGTTAATAAATTATGTACTCACCGTGATTGGGTTCCGCAGTGGCGTCAAGGTGGCTACATGTTACTGTGAGCAGCGACAGAGGCCTACGACGAATATGCCTCACACATAACCCATTTTCTCTCTTCCAACTCGCCAAAATTTGAAATGATTGTGGCTGCAATTGTGGGAGCATTAATGTACTCAAGATGAAGGAGATAATTCGGGTATGGTGGGTTCAGTAATATCAAGTGGCAGGTGTTTCACCGGTATCACGTGACACCAACAGGTGGTTCGCCGGACGAAAATTCAGACGGGTTTGTTGATGGATTCAAAGTGAAAGGGATTTCAAAACAGATGGATGTTGGGGTAGAGTATTGGGGTAGGGTGTGGGGGGTGAAATTTTGCAGGTATGGAATTGCTAAATTTATCAAGTTGAAGGAGACGACATTGGAGAGATAATAGGTAGGGTGGATTCTTGATTCATTTTAGCGACTCGCAGGCGTGGAAGGAGTAAAATCGTGGAGTTGAAGGAGACGATATTAGAGAGAGAGAGAGAGAGAGGATGTGTAGGTGGGATTCTTTACTCATTTCAACAAAGTGGTGGGAAAGGTGGGTAGAGGGTACCACCTGGGTGGTAATTTTGTTAAAATGAAAGGAGGGTTAGTATTGTCAAGAAAATGCTTAATGGTTATTATTGATAATTAAGTTACATGATTGTCGGTATTAATTTTTCTATCTTTATTTTGGGTATTTTTAGATATTGGCACTAAATAAAAATTGATACTCCCTCCGTCCCACAATACGCTTCACATTTACTGTTCCACGTTGTTTAAGAAAATTTGCACTTTTTGACCAACTTTATTAACCTTAAAGGGTATTGTAGTATTTTTAAGTAATAATAAAGTATATAATAATGATGTGTGTGTAAAAAAGGAGTGGCAAATTTAAAATTAAAGTAACTTTTGAGGTTGTTGGATAAATTATTTTTCCTTTTTTGGGGGTGTGAAGGGTATTGTGGGACAAACAAATGAGGAAAATGTGAAGGGTTTCATGAGACGGAGGGAGTAATATTTTAATAAAAGATACTCCCGTCCTACAAAAGTTGAAACATTTATTTTATGTCATTTCTGTGAAACGGAGGAAATACTATATAATAGATAAAATTTATGATTACTTTTAAACTATTTTATTAAAAAATGTGTAGTATGGATGAAAAATAAAAAAATAAATTTGATTAAAAATACTTCTTTCGTCACACATCACCCTTTATGTTTACTATTCCACAATTTTAAGAAATTTATTTTTTTTATCAACTTCATTAACTTTTGAAAGTATTTTAGTATTTTTAAAATATAAATAAAATATATAAGAAATTTTATGAGTGTAAGGAAAGAGTGATAAATTTGAAATTTAAATATCTTTTAATGTTATTAAATAAAGTTTTTTTTTTAAATGTGAAGATATTATAGGACAAACAATAAAAATAATTGTGAAGAGATAATATGAGATAGAGGGAATAATATATAAGTAAGAAACATAATTGAAATTCTCAAACCTTATAATAAAATTTTAAAAAGTGTGATGTGGCATCGAACACCATATGGAATGGAATAGGTGATCCAATTTTCTAGATTTGTCCCTTCACTTTTGTTACACTCGGTGAGGTTTATTTTGATTTTTTGTGGAGTTTGAAATTATTTTAATAATAATATATGTTTGATATATTAATGTTTACAATAGTATTGATTTATGAAAAGAGATCATGAGAAAAGAAAAATAGACAAATATTTGTGTGAGACTTGGGAAGATTCCTTTGAGTCGGATAAGAAATGATAAAATCTTAGAGTAAATAAAAAGTGATATTCGAATAAATAAAAAGTAATAGTAGTTTAAAAATAATAATAATAACATTTATAATAAAATGTAATAATATTTTTAATAAAAATTTTTAACTATTAGATAACATAAAAACGATCTAATGTGAGATAGTCTCACATAAATATTGCTCCGAGAAATAAAGAGATCATAATTTATTAGTCCATAGTTCATACTTACTGATATTACATTAATATATGTTAGTCATAATTTACCCCAATTCTTTTTTTCTTAAACAATTCTAATAGTGTGTTTTTTTGAGAAATTCTAATAGTATGTTAAGAGTATAAAGGATTTGAGAATTTTTTTTCGTTTCAATATATCCCTACTCTTTTTTTTCCCTTTTACATACTACACTATTTAACATTAATTATTCATTAAATAGATTTATTATTATTTGCTTATTCATATCCTCAATTTTATTTATTTTCTTTTTACTACTTATTTAATATTGATTATAATAATTAAGTAATGACCAAGTCTCTTGTGAAACATTACTTATGTGAGACGATTTATGAGACTTGTTAAAATATGTCTATTATATAGATAAAATATGTTTAATGATTGTTAAAGTATGTTTTCGAAAGTATGGTGAATTATGCATTCAAGTATGATTTTAGCATGTTATAATATGATTTATTATTAACATACTTTAACTACAAAACCCTTCTAAAATAACCCGTCTCATGTGTCTCGTCATATTCAATGTGTAATTCTTACAATTGATGTTCTATACACAGGTATGAGAAAAACATGTTATAGAACACCACAGATTTGAAACGGGAAGACCACGTCATTTCCTCAAAACTATCCATTAGATTGCAACACGACTTTGACAACAACTTAACAATCATATCACAGCTACTTTTCTTGTTTGAATTTGACTCAAGTTTTGTCTATCCTAGAACTTGTAATCAAGAATCCCTCTTGATCTACAATGCTCTCAAACTCTTAAAACCTTGACAAATCAAGAAGACTTGACTTCACCGAAACTAGAAATAACAACTGAAAAGAATATCTTTGAAAAAACTTTCGAAAGATAAAGTAAAAATCACAATATTAGACTCCGAAGGCATACTTCATCTCGTCTTGAATCTGCCAATATATAAGTCTTTTAATACGGCACTGCTAGACTGAAATCTCTTCCAAAATTGATCAACTCAATCTGTTTGCAATCTTTTTTTAATAAAGTCACTCAAATCAAACGAACACAAGTTTGATTCATTTGTGTCCATCCTTTAAAAAAAAAATCATTTGTATCAATTTACTTGCGACATTTTGCAAACTCAAAATTGGTGTTTTTCTGTTTGCAATCTTTCTTTAATAAAGTCACTTAAATCAAACGACTTTGTGTTCCTTTCATTTCTCAATTAATCACTGATCATCCCATAATGCAATTGAATATACTCCAACAAATCTATTTACCTCTATTAATTTCAAGGACTTGAGAAGAGGAAGATGCCCTAGTGCTCCAAGTTGCAAGCAATTTCCACACCATAGGATCTCTAGTTTTTGAAGATTTGAAACATTTCTTCCACAGCTCCCTCTTTCATTAACAAACCTTTCAGCTTAGGTAGCCTCCCCAATGTGAGCTCCTCCAGTGAAGGGAATATTGATGAATTTGGACATCCAATTTCTTCTTCTACATCCACTATCTTCTCCAACTCATCTAACTCCCTCAATTCCAAGTACTTGAGATGAGGAAGATGACCCAGTGGTGGAAGTTGTGTGCAATTTCGACAACTTTCTATAGTTATTCGAGTTAAATTCTTCATCACTTTCATCCAAGAAGCCAATTTTCGAGATTTGAACCCTTGTATCTCCAAAGTTGTTAGATTTGAGCGAGGTTTTAGAGCTTCCAGTACCTTGTCACACTCCTCCATTTCTTTGGATTCAGAGGACATTGTATCACTTTCCCATCGTAACACCAGATGACGAAGCCTTGATTTCCCTTTCAGATTCGCTCTTCGCAGTCATATGGTCCTTGACGCGCTCCAAATGCTCAATTTCAACTCTCCCTCCAAGATTATTCGAGTGTTCCAATTCATCAATTTGATCCCTATTTTTTCACTCAACGACTCACATCCTTCTACATCGATATGACAGAGGCTACTCATGTATTAATGTTCTGAGGCAAGCTCTTGAGATGTTTACACCACTCCAACAGTAGAATTTGCAAATTGTAAAGGCGGCAAAAGGCACGAGGCAGACTACAAATGGAAGAATACGACAAGTCAAAGAAACTCAATCGTTTCAACTTCACTATTACACTAGGCAACTCTTCCATCTCTAACTCCCTTAGCTTAAGACTTCTCAAACAATTGTAGTTGATTAAGGGGATCAATGGGGACAACTCTAATGCAATACTGGAACAACTAGTCCTAGGATACTCTGTCCAACTTACCTGCCGTATTTTGGAATTGGAAGCACCTCTGCATCTGCTCTTTGGATCAACTTTGTTCTCCATGATGAATAGAGACAGATCGTGAACAAGATCGTGCATTTTAAACGTGATTTCTCCTCCTTTGGTATAACTTCTTGCTCAAAGCTAACTCATTCCATACATGATCACCAACATCCTCCACTTGTTGTCAATCCGATGATATGCATCCATGGGCCATCCAATGGAAGATCAATTCCATCTTATCAAATAAATGATCCTTCGGAAACAGTGCACAATAAGCAAAGCACCTTCTCGGTACACAAGGCAGATGGCGGTAACTCAATCTGAGCACTTGCATGATTGAATTTTCAGCTTCTGGAAGATTCCATATGGGACTTTCTTCTACATGTATCCATTCCTTCTCTTCCCTCTCAAACCGCAAAAGGCCACCAAGAGCCTTAGCAGCAAGTGGTACACCAGAGCATTTCTCCACGATTCTCCTTCCGATGGTCTCCAAGTTTGGATGTTGCTCGTTTTGATCCGAACCAAACGCTCTTAACTTAAACAAGAGCCAGCAATGCTCTTCCAATAGTTGAGTCAAGCAATGAGTTGGAAGGGTTCTCATGATATCTGCAACAGTTCCTAGGCGTGTTGCTCTTCAATTTAGCCCAATCTTCTTGATTCTCATTCCAAATGTCGTCCGATATTAACAAATATCTCTTCCCCTTCAATTTTTCTTCAACTCTGCTCTCCAAAAAAAGGTCAAATCCCCCAAACTGGATTTTTCTCCTACGATTGCTCCCAGTATAGCCTTCAAGTCAAAATTATCGGAGACGCAAATCCAGAATTAGCATCAAAATGGTGAGAGACCCATGTGATCCAGAATTAGCATAAAAAAATGTCATCATTGTACACAAGTTGGGCGACTGTAGTCTTACCTAATCCCCCAAACCAGTAATGGGTAACACAGAGAGTTTCTCGAAATCTTTAGCTTGATTCACCAAAACATTAACAATCTCCTCCTTGGCTTGGTCCCTGCCATAGATGTGATCCGGCTAGCAGGGAATGTATCCGGTATCACGACTCGGTTCAACCTGGTTCGACTCATGTTGTGCAACAATTTCATCCAATGGAAAATCGCGATTGCTTTTAACTTCGTTCAATTTTTCAGCTGCATCCTTCTTCCGATGTTGTACTTGAACCAAATTTTCTTCAGGCCATTTTTGCGAATCAGCAGTGTGTTGTACTCATCCAGTATATCTTCAATCTCGAAAACGACGCCGTTCAACTGGCTTAACCAATTCTTAATAGATTGGCTTTGAAATTGTTTGGTTTCTTCATCCTCCAGCAACTTGTGGACGGAGGTGAGAGATTTGGAAAGCTTCTCCATTTCCTCATCGACGCCACAAATCGGTCGAACCTCTCTTTGGATCAGAGAAGTTAAATTATGAAGCAAAAATTGAATTGCTGCAGGATCAGCCATAACTGAGTGTGAGTGGGAGGTTTTAGAAGTGAATCTGTTCAACATTATTTTCTCTTTTAAAAGTCAAAAGTAACCTCCGTGCGAGTTTTGGGATTTGGGATAATCACTCTCGCACCCCAATTGGGCCGGTCATCTTAAACTCGCTTACAATGGGCCTCAGTTGCAAATAGTGGGCTTCTATGAAATTGTATTTTGGCCGCTGCAGCTTTATTGTATTGTAATTGCCCACTAATTACAAACACCTTCTTCCGTTTGATTCTCACTTCATTTCCCACTCGTTGAAACAGGATGGTTGCTTTGCGAGAAATTATCACAAATGGTACATTAAATATTATATATTACTAAATCCACGAATAGTTTTATATCTTTTAAAATTTTCAACTTTAGTCTTTTTCTTGTTTTTTATTCAATTTTGCTCCTTCATGATCAAAATTGGACAAATAGCAAATGCGGATTTTGTGATAATTTGACAAAACACTTGAAGGATTAAATGTAATAATTTGACTGGAAAAAATTATAATTTCTTACATCATATTAAAATTCTCACAATATCATAAAAAAAGTGTTTTAAGATATTATATTTAAAAAAATATTTTCAAAATCGGATCGGATAGCCGGTTCGACTGAAAATTGGAGTCGGAACCCGTTTGAGTTTTTCAAGCCTCGACAGTGGATTTTCAGGTAGTTTTTAATAAAAAAACTTAGTGTAAAAAAATTATACAATTATTAAGACACGTGTATACATTATTAAATATAAAGTTATACTGGGTGCACGTTTTTATGGAGTTACCGGATATCAACTCTTAATGTTTTGATGCCACTCTTTATGATAATTTTAATAATTTAATATTTAATCATCATTAAATAGTTCTTGCAGCATGTTTGAATATCTTTTTTTTATTGTAAAACCAATTTTTTATATTGATTGTAAATTACTTTCTCCGTCCGTCTTTAAATTAAGAAATGTTATTATTTAATGTGTATTAGGTAGTTATATTAGTGGATGTGTGGGTCCCATATATTAAATGTGTTAGTAATGTGTGGGTTCCATGTGTGGAAAAAAGGAAAATGTATACATTTTGTGCGGACCCCCAAATTAAAAAAATTTACCTTTCTGGTGGATGGAGGGAGTATATGATAGGTAATTAATTGTCAAACTAATTTATTAGTGTGTAAATCTTGGTATAGACCGTTTCACATGAAACTATTTTAGACTTTTTAAATTAGTTATCACTTTTTATAAAATATTATCACATTCATTATAAAATGTTATCACTTTTCATTTATACTATATACGGTATGATTTAACGAAATTATGTTGGAATCAGAATAGAGATAGAAAAGGATGGATAAAAATAAATTTTACAATGATTGATATTGATTAGGAATAAATTGGAATAGAAAATACATTTCTTAATTTGATTCAAATCTCATTATAATATTTTATTTATGCTTTAAATTAATTAAAATCTCAATAATTTAACACTATATTTTAATATTTATAATAATAAAAAAATTATGAGGTTAAAGATAAAATAAATGTTTATATTATTTATAATTCTTAATATATATATTACACAAATAGATAAAATAAATAAATAAAAATAATTGATTTCTTAAAGTAATGAATAGATAATATTATGAGGTATGTAAGTGATTCCCCATGTTAAGAGGAATACACATTTTTTATGGAATAAGTATTCTCATTAATGAATCACAGGGAATGTGAATAATATTGGGAATATTGATTCATTCCTGAGTCATTCTACCTTAACAATCATAATACCTTACCAATCATAAATTGTTCATGTAAAACAATTATTACTTTTCATTAATTAAGTGTGATCATTTTGTATTATAAAAGTTATCACTTTTTTATATGTATCATCAATGCAAGACCTGAAAAATGGGTAAACTATCAATTCGGGGCCTAAATTATATTTTCTATAGATTAGGGGCCTGAATTATGTAAAACTATCAATTTAGGGCCTGAACTTAGGCCCTAAATTGATAAAATAAGAAATAATATTTGACAAATTCAGAACTTGAATTGATAGTTTTACATATTTCAGACCTTGGATTAATAGAAAAAATAATCCAGACCCCGAATTAATAATTTACCTATAATTCGGACCTAATAAAACTCCTAATTAAATAAACTTAATTATGAGTGAAGAATATATTCTTTAATTTTCTTTATCACATGTGCATCAAAATTAATTTATTTAATAGGTTCGAAAGTCATTTTCTTAAGATATTTTAAGTTATTCATTCAATTATAAATTTAGTGAATGACGCGTATGTATTGTTAATAAAACATTTTTTTTATATTTATTTTGGGTTTATATGTGGCTAAAAATTATTGACTAGTGGTATGTGTTTGTTTTGAGGTTTTTTAGAGTAAATTATAACTTTATGTAAATAATAAATATTTAGTAATATATGTGTAAAAGTTTATTAATTGATGCACATAGGATTATCTATTCCCTACCCTATCTCGCGAGATGGAACACGGTGGGAAACAGAGAATTCGGTCTCTAATTGATGTGAGAGAAGAGAAAGAATAAGTGAAAAAATATTAATTGAGATGAAATAATATATAAAAAGTAAATGAATTTGAAATTTATAGGGTTCATATATATATATATATATATATATATATATATATATATATATATATATATATATATATATATATATATATATATATATATATATATATGAGTGTTTTGAAAATCTAGATGTGTATTTGGTTTTGCAAACATAGTTTGAGATGCTTATTAATCATGAATTTAGTGTACAAAACATAAAATGTCAATACTCATATGCTATTAATTGCGTCCCAAATATAAATTTCTAGACCTACCACTGCGTGCAATTGATGTTCAAGAATATAATTATATTTTACTCTTAATATAAATTTAAATTCATTATAATCAAAGGCCGACGTGGGGCTAAGGTGGGCACGTGGCCCCCTTGTTAAAAATATATATAAATTATAGTCTATATACATAATCTATGAGTGGCCTGGTGGTTATACCTTCCTTTTAAACCAAAAGGTCGTGGTTTCGACACCACGCAATCCCAATTTTATTTCTATCTACTCCTATTTATTTAGGCCTCCTCTCCCTTCATTTTATTCATATATATATATATATATATATATATTTAAATAGTACATACTTCTATTTATTCTTCTCCTATTTATTTAGGCCCAATAATACATACTCCTAACTCTCCCCCAAAATAATGCCTTCATTTTATTTATATATTTTTTTAAAAAATGAATACATACTTCTATTTATTCTTCTCCTATTTATTTAGGCCCCCTCCCCTCTTCATCTTATTTATATATTTTTTCGAAAAAATAATACATACTCCTAACTCTCCCCTAAAATAATACTTTAATGGTTAATGGTAGATAGATCAAAATAATAAAATAAATACATTTTAGAAAGATGAAATGATATATTAATGCACGTATAGTGGATTGAGATATGTACTACTCCCTCCGTTCATGCTCAATGTATCCATATGCTTTTTGTACACATGGATTAAGTATTATTATTATTTTATTATGTATATTAGGAAGTTGTATTAGTAGAGGGTGTGAGTCCTATATTTTATTTGTATTAGTGAAGGGTGTGGGTCCCATAGTCCAAAAAGGGAAATGGATAAATTGAGAATGGACAGCTCAAAATGATAAAATGGATAGATTAACATCAGAGGGAGTACTATTTTAATGTAAAGTGAAGAGTTGTATTAGTTTTGTGTGTGTACCCAAAGTGTAGGTTTCATCTACCAAAAAGTGAAATGTAACTATGTGAGATGTCTAAATTGAAACTATATAACTATTATTATTGTGCGATGGAGGGACTTTGTTACATAAAATTTGGACACCCTCACCTAAAATCCTGGGTCTGCTACTGATTATAATGGTATCATTTTTTTCATTAAAAATGTCAGAAATATAAAGGTATTATCCATAGGAGGTAGAGTGGTCTTGATCAATTAGGTTCTTTCTTCAATTCCTACTTATACAATGTTGATCTTTCGGGCTCCCATGAGTGTGGTTAAATCGATTGTGGCTTTGCAGCGTCAATTCTTATGGGGCGGGAATGTGGGCTCTAAAAAGCTCTCTTGGGTAGAATGGGACCTCATCACTCGTCCCAAAGATATTGGGGGATTGGGGGTAAGGGATCTGGTGTGTCATAATAGAAGCTTGTTGGGTAAATGGGTTGGAAAGCTTTGGTAGAAAAAGATAGTTTTTGGGTTAAAATTATTATGGCTAGGCTAATTTGGTCAACGAGAGGGGTATGTGGGGAGAGATAAGTTAGGTCTAGGAGAGAGAGGTAAAGGTTGGTGGGGGTGTGTGTTGGCTAGTTTGATAGACGGGAAGGGTAATTGGTTTGAAGAGAATGTAAAGAGGGTAGTTATAGGAGGGGATGAGACAAGCTTTTGGGATGATAAATGGTGTTGTGAGGTAACTCTTAAAAGCAAATTTTCCAGATTATACGAGCTGAGTATAGGAAAGAACAAGTCCGTAAAACAAATGGGTTCTGGGGTAGGGGAGAATTGGAAATGGAATTGTGACTGGAGATGAGATCTTAGGAATTGGGAGCGTGTTGATTATCATAATTTGCTTAATCTTATTGACAGGTTCAATATTAAAGATAGTGATGACTATTGGAGGTGGGAGCCAAATTCAAAGGAAGGATACAAAGTGAAGGGTGTATGTGCATTACTAGAAGGAATAAAGATAGAGATAGAAGCAAACGTGGAAACTTTCAAAATAATCTGGAACAATAATGCATGCCCTAAGATTAAAATAATGGTCTGGCGACTTATTAGAGGGAGGTTGGCGACGACAATCGAGCTTAGGAAAAGAGGGAGTCTACCACCAAATGGAGATACAACTTGTCCGCTATGCAAGAGTAGTGAAGAAATAATATCACACCCGAATACAAATACTCATCAGAGCTGTGGACAGAGATTCTCAACTGGCTAAAAATGCAAACACCATTAAGCAACAAAGTTCAGGTGAATTTATCACTTTTTAGTAATTTATTTCAAGAAAATGAGAAAAATAGGCTTGCAATTGATATATGGATGTGTACAGCGTGGATTATTTGGAAAAGCAGAAATAACGTGGTTTTTAATAATGTGGAATGGAACTTAAGGAAGAATATGGATGAAATAAAAGCTCAAGTATGGAGTTAGTGGATATGGAGGAAAAAAAGTTTGTCTCAGACTGTTAAATACGCTGACTGGTTTATAGAACCGAGCAAGTGCTTATTGGAAAATGGGTAGCTTTGATTGTTTTATGGTTTTATAATGTATTTGGTATTAGTATAGATGTTTTCACGTAATTTGTACTCTTTTTGTTTTTTTGTTTTTGTAATCCTCATACCCTTAAGGCAATAATATTCCTTTTCAAAAAAATGCTAAATTAAGAAAATTAATTTTCGGATCAAATCTGGGCGAATGAACCTCTTAATGTAACACTTTGCTTTTTTTTTTTTTATTCTATTTTTTATTTTTGTAATGTTTCATTGAACTCGAACATATCTATAGATTTAACTTGTCCAACTTCCTATGATTAAAATTATAGACCTTAGATGGAATGAATAAATACAAAGCCTAAATGCATCAGGTATATGAGTACTATATCCATTACAATAAAGGCAAAAGCTCCTGCGCCTCGGGATAAGCCGTGTTCCCATAGGAACACAACTCTCTCCCTCTATATTCTATATAAATCTATTTATTGCTAGGAGTTTCAATTGCGAAGGAACATGGTGTCCCCGGAGCACAAGAACCTCAATTGCGAAGGGACACGGTGTCCCCGGTCACAAGAGTCTCACCTACAATAAATACTTAAAATACTTAGAAGCCCTCACCAAATAAAGATGGATAGATGAATTTTTCTCACACGACAACTAATAATAAATGAAATCATGCACACTGAGAAGTAGGAAAGCAAACCTATGTAACTCAAATGTTGAAAATTTATAAGTATCAACATGTTTTAAGTTCCAAAATTTTAGTTTCCTTCTTTAGTACAGTACATACTTCTATCGTCTTCAGCAGTAAAAGAGAATTAAGTCAAAGTACACACAGTAATCAATACCAAAAGCACTAAACATAACTAACCATCGTATATAATTTCTATGAGCTAAAGTATTCCATACTTTCGTTGCTGAGAAAAAAAGAAATGAATGAATACAATATCATAAGAAAATTCTTAAAATTCAGGAGTCATACATTTTAAAATAAAAATGATCCAAGCTGCTTGGCATGCATGGTTGAAATACTATGAAAAAATGGAGTAGATGAAGAAATTCGTCACTCGCTCCTTTGACTTTCGATTTTATCTGCGCTAAAATAATCACTGATTGTCTCGTGAGTTTTGGACTCACCACTTATTTAAGTAAATTTTGGCAGAAAATTATACAGAGTTGACATGGAGCTCTATTATTTTGCAATATTGTAATGCTAGGTGTGAGTTGTGTGAGGTGGAAGGTATGGAATATTGAATTGTGGAGGTTGGTTTAGTACATAGTATAAACAATTAAATGTACAAATAGACATATTCTACTGACACAACCGCCCTAAAAAACATTAATGAAATACTAAAAAACAAAGTGTTATAGTTCGATATAATATCAATTTAGTTCTTAATTTTGATAGGATATAATTTTATTTCTATAATTTTTCTTTTCCAATTATATTTCTTTATGTAAATTTTAGTCTTGTAACGTTTTATTTTTTCTATTTTGATTATTCACAAATTTTTAAGATTTGCAATGTTTCGTAAGTTTTGAAAAATTGAAATTGCAAAATGACTTATAAAAGTTAAAAAAAACGTTATATAGGATTAAAATCGAAACAATAAAAATGAGAAGTAAACAAATTTGCAAATCGTTATAGGATTAAAATTGAAAAGATAAAAATGAGAAGTAAACCAATTTAGAAGATTTGCAAATTGTTTGTAAGTTTTGCAGAAAGGCTGGGGAAACTTGGGTTGTTAGTGAGCGAATTACAAAGTCCTCAATCCATTCTGGGGTAGGATTGTGAAGCAATTGTTCATTATGTGGATTGTGAAGCAAATGCTACAATTTATTACAATTTAATATAGATATGCATTTGAATAAAAGATCCACGAAGCATTGGTTATCGATCACATGGGTCTGCGATATTTTGGGAGATGGTGGTGGTTATTAGTTAGTATTTAGGGTAGTAATTGCAATATGTATTTCTTTATTTTACATGTTTTTCTCGTTTGGATATTTTTGTTTTGCGGTTTCTTTTTTTACATGTTTTTCTCGTTTGGATATTTTTGTTTTGCGGTTTCAGATAAGGATCAAAATTGAAAATAAAAATGAGAAGTAAATATAAGATTTTGCAAATTTTCTTAGGTGTGATTTCGCGGTTTTTTCGATAAAATCTAAATTGCATTATTATTATAGGCGGTTTGATTTAATAATTAAATTTAAATTGCGAAACTATAATACAAATTAGCAAGGTTAAAATCAATACAAAGTCCACTTCTATAACTATTCAACTAGCTATACTCACATTACTAGTTTAAAATATTTAAAAATATTAAAATCAATACAAAGTCCACTTCTATAAGACTATAACTATTCAACTAGCTAGACTTACTAGTAAAGTTTAAAATATTTAAAAATATTATCTAGTTGACAGTGTAACTGTGTGTTATTATTCAAATTTTAAAAAATATTAATAAAATATTATGAGACGATTTTTTTTAGACGGGTCGACCCATCACTTATTTGTAATTTTAGTATGTCAATAATGAATCATATCATAAAATACTAAAATTATACTTTAATGCATAAAATATATTATAACAATAATTAAACATACTTTATCTATATAATATGCATACTTTAACATGTTTTACAAAGCGTCTCATGTAAGTAACGTCTCACAAGAGACTTTGTCAAATATTATACTCACTCCGTCCCATTTCAATTTTTACATATTTCTATTTTAGGTGTTCCACTTCGATCTTTACGTTTTCCTTTTTTTGTAAATGGGACCCACACAATTTGCTTATTTTTCTTTTCATGGGCTCACCCATCACACACATCACATTAATACACCTACCCATTTTACATTAAAATATTATTTCTCTCACCTGACTACACATTAAAATACTACATTCCTTAATCTACGTGAAAAAACAAACGTAAAATTTGAAACTGGACGAAGGGGAGTATATTATACTCCTTCTGTCCGCTTCTAAGGTATTCATTTCACTATTTCTGTGGTCTGCTTCAAGGGTATCACTTTCTTCTATTTAGTATAAAAAGTACACAATATGATCAACCACTCCCCTATAATAAAATTATTCACTTTACCTATAATAATAATACTCATTAATTCACGTGCAAAAAGTAAATAAACACCTTAAAATTGTCCACGTGCAAAAAGTAAATGAATACTTTAAAACAATATATATAATGGTGGAGAGATGTCATCACGAATTGAAGAAATTATTAACACATTGGAATGGCTGTCTAATGGTGGTGACTGTTAGTGGCAGAGAACGGCATTTATATGCGTTCTTTCTCTATTCTCCATATAATTGGTGCAAGAATGTAATTCAAATGTATCAGGTGAAAGCACGTCGTTCTTTAAAGAATAAATAAATGTTGTAATAAAATTATTAAAATTTATATTTAATGGATATAGAAATAAAAAAAAATGCGACTTGTCTTTAATTTACATAGAAAGTATTACACCACCCAATAATACATAACGCATAGTATGAAATGTGGCATCATATTCTAGAAAATTTTTCTCAGTAAATCGACTGAAATGCTAGCTATGGTCAGAATTGTTCATAAAATGTTTCTACAATTGATGGTTGATAATCAGAATTGTTCACGAGATGTTTCTACAATTTCAAAAAATCATTAACTTTATTTCACTGAACGATGTCTAAATTTAAAAAAAATTAAATATATTGTTTCGCAATATTATATCTTTTATATATATAAAAGGAATCTAAACAATAAATGGTAAAAAAAAACCTAGAAGAATAACGAGAAAAACACATTTTATTTATTTATTTATGATATTTAATCACCGTGAAAATCAAATAAGGATATAAAAGATGTTTATATAATATATTTGACCATTTCACGAAATAATATTTATATAGAGTATATATAAAAGATATTTATAATAAATTTGATTATCTCATGAAATAATATTTATATGTTTTAATTTTTTAAAATCCATTCCCGGTAAGTTTTGCTAGTTTCTTACAAATAATGCAACGGTATATGAGCAAATTAACATCATAATACTTACCCACGAGATTTAATAGTTGAGATTTTTTTTCCTTTTCTCTTATTAAGTCAGTATTATTACAGATAAAAGAAAAAACAAATGACCTAGATAGCATATAACACACACCTTGAGCAACAGTTCAACTATCTTCATAGCCGTAGGGGTGGGGTTTGGATTTTTCAATCCCCGTCTCAGAAGGACTCCCGACATAAAAATTCATTCTAAGGATTCCTATCTCTAATCATGCACCACAATAAAAGACTGCCAAGGGAGGGGAAAACATCTCATTTTGATTGATGATCCATTTCACAGAGGCACTAATTCAACTAGCATTCAATTACACTAGAAATCCCGTGCATATATAAAACAAGAGAAGATTGAGAAGCTAAAGAAGAATTTCCTCAACTCTCTAACCAGGGAAACCTTTCTTGTGAAATTGAAATTGGCTTACCTCAAAATTACAACATTGATTCGATTAAGTCTGCGATGGCAACGTTATGCTATTGGAGATTCCGAAGATATCATCAGGGACTGTGTTGGAGCAATGTGAAACTGCTTCTGAATCTCTCTCGTTATAAACACCCTAAACTGAATCTTCACCATCATTATGATGCAATAATCTCCTTGAAAGTAATAACATCTTCACGTGGATTTGCATCTTCTGCACAAACTTTTACTTCATCGCCCACCTGTACACCAAGAGATACCCAGACGGAAGCTTGTAATCCGACCTACACGAGCCATAATCCGCTCATATCACCAATTTAAGGCTTTAAATTTTGCATAATTCATGCAGATGAGCACCAAGTATAACATATTTCATGACAAGCTATGATAGATAGCTTATTAAGCATACAGCTTTCATCAGTACTTTCACAAATCAGTCAACGAACAGATTGGATTAAGATCTATCCAGGTTAAAATCAAAGCTAGTCCCCTTAAAAAAAAGGACTCTCAATGCTCGTTTAAAATCAAATGGCTTTACTATTACGTTTTAAATCACATTGGATTTGGGTTCAGTACTTACCCCCATAATCTATCACCTCAATACCTATTACAGTTAGATAACATTGACAATTAACAAATCATTCACTGGTGCACTAGCACTTAAAGAAGAAGTCGAAATAAGTTGCCAACATCAAAATTAGTAATCCCAAAATATTACAGAGGGTGTCATCTTTTTTAAGAAATCAAAACTGATGTAAACAATTGGATAACAAGCAAGCGAAGGAGGTAAATCTCCAAGAAGCAAGTTGTAGCCAGTAAGATTTCGAGGCATTGTAATTACCTCCATCAAGAGTATTGCAGCAACTCTATCTTTTATGAATCGCAGGACCAAAGCAGAAAACTGTTTTTCTTTTGGTTGTCGCCTCAGGTATTCAATTATCCAATATCTTAGACTGCTAGAGCTGAGCCTCTTTGCTACCCTCATATTCATGTTCACCAACGACGCCATCCCCTCCAGCTGTCCTGCTGAAAAAGGAGGAGAATCTCCCCTAAGGAAAGCTTTCACCTACATAGAGAGAAGCAATTAACTGGGAAAATTCTCAATCAACTTAAATGCATGTCAGCATTGACTCAGCTGTCCAGAAAATTAAAGAAAATAAACGAAGAAGATCGATTAAGAGAATATACATCGGGGAAAAATAAAGCTTTCGTTTTGCTTATATTCTAGTTTTAAGTTGATATTTGGCCAGAATTTCGTAAAATTACACTTCCACTGCTATAATCTACTTTCCAATGTACTGTGAGATACTTCAGAAGTATAGGAATGTAATTTTTGAATAAAATTTCTCACTGCAAAATAGTAAGGACTTCAGACTTATGTTGTCCAAGTGCAAATCAGTTGAATTAAGACCACAAGTGGCCAATAAATAGTTTGTAAATACAAACTAAATTATGGCTGGTTTAGCACATCAAAAAATATTCAGTCTTATTCACCAAAATACCTGATAGTGAGCCAAAAGGTCCATGTATCTACGGATAGGAGATGTGAATTGGACATATCCAGGAAGTCCTAAAACTCCATGGCGCGTAGGCTTCCTGAAATCCATTTCAGCAGCTCGTATAGTTTTAACTATAGCAGAACTCCTTACAGGACCTTCAGGAAGGTGGGAAAATACGGATATGTCGATATTCGACTGAGGTTGACCTCTGTAAGGTAAAGGAATGTTGTTGAAAGAACCAAGAGTAGCTATAACTTCGCCACAAAGTATCATCATCTCAGATACAAGCCTCATTGCAGGGTCTGCCTGATTTTCCACATAGAGCTTGATCAAGGGTTCTGGATCATCTGAATTTATCACTTTGATTCTGGCTTCTACGGTAGATGTGTCTATGGCACCCTACAGCAGATATCCCAAGTCATTTTCAGATAGCAGCAGATTTGGCAATTGCATATACAAGGTTGCAGCAAAGGAATCACTTTCAGAGGCAAAGCTAAATAAGTGTAAGATACAAGACAGTATATCAGTACAAACTCATCGCTTTATCTTGAGAGAAACCATAAACATTGTGGGGGTAAAAGGAAATGCAGAAGATTTACCCAAAAATTGTTTCAGAGAAATCACATAAGCAAGTGATACATAGAACCAGCCAAAATTCAAGTATATTGGAAAATGTTTTATGCAACATACATGCACTGTGACATGTACTTTTGTGCTAATACATCATAAACTAATGAAGTTTCTCGATGAGTAGCAAATTAAAGAGAAAAAAGATCAATAGATTTATTGTAAATATTACAGTCAGCGATTAAATGCCTCCTGATAAGCTAATCAAAAGTGTCCTGATTAAAGCCCTGAATCATTGTCTGCCTAACTTGATATGATAAACAATTAACTAGGGGTGGCAATTCCCGACACGACACGATAACACGAGAGCACGACACGATAATTGCAGGTTAGTGTTTGGTCTTATTGGGTTCATGTCATTATCGTGTCAACCCAATAAGGACACGAAAATTTTGTGTCGTGTTCGTGTCGGGTTCGTGTCAACCCGTTAAGCACGATTAATATTAACAGATGACCCATTAACTCGTTAACAACCCAATAACCTGTTAACAACCCAATATAAATATAAATTAGAAAAATATATGATAAAAATATTTAATAATAATTTTAAAATATATTAATTTAAAATTTTTATTTATTTTAATTAGTATTTTTTTTATATATTTTCTTATCTTGTTGTTATCGTGTCGTGTCGTGTCAACCCGTTATTTTTCGTGTTCGTGTCGTGTTGGAACGAATCCTTATCGTGTCGTGTTCGGGTTTGCCCTTATCGTGTCGTGTCACTATCGTGTCGACACGAAACCCAACCCGTTAACACGAATTGCCACCCCTACAATTAACACATAAAATAACACAGCATGGAAATTTTAAATTATACACCACAAATTTCCTACTTGGATATTTTCAGACCAGATGAGGATGAATACTCATCACATTACAAAAGTGCTGAACATTTCAACATATGCATAAGAAACGAAGACAGACAGAAAAGGTAAAATTATGGACTGGACTGAGAAAGGGATAATAAATCTAAGTGGAAAATAAATGTGACCTGTCCCCGGCGCCATTGAAGGCGGAGAGTAGCAGCCTCTGAAAGGAGTCTCAATTCAGCCTCCTCTTCCAGATTTAAATGGAGAAGTTCTGTTGCACTCTCATATGTTAGCATATAGGTTGGTTTGATTATAGAGTTTTCCACTGAGTATTCTGCAATGCTATAAACAAAACAATAAGACTATCTCAATATGTTAGCATCAGAATTGATCGACATAATTTGTCAATTGTCACCCCCATAATCTGAATTTAGCTTCTCGAAGATGTGGAGTTACATTATAATACAATACGCAAAATTCACACACTTTACAACTTACCCGCCATCAGCATGCAGCACAACAGAAACTGTGACGGCTTTGCATAGCTCCCCCTGCTTCAAACTCATGCCTTCCATGGCCAATTTCTCTGGAAACATAGGGTACGTTGCAGTTGGTAGAAAAATAGAAGTACTCCTCTTCATTGCTTCTCTAAAGATCAAGCACTTTATCATAAACTTTAACAGAAACTCAATTTTGAAAAGTGAAGTTTAAATGCACTCAGGTGTACTTGTCTATCATGCTGCCAGGCTGAACTAATCTAGTCGGATCTGCAACATGGATCCAGACCTTTATGCGGCCATCCTGAAGCCTAGTTGCACTCAATGCATCATCGAGCTGCAGAAGTCCTTCTATAAGTAATTTGCAACTAACTCCTCAACCATATTATAAAGCAATGATCGGGTAATTGTATTAAAATAACCTCAACAGTACAACATCAAATGACCAACTAATCAATCCTTTGCTTCACTTTGGGAAACGCTGCATGGATAGTATCTCACCATCACTTAGGCTTTATACACACGTTCTCATTATTTTGAAGTATAACATGACATTTATTATAGTTATATCATTTATTTACAGCCAAAACTCACATGTTAATTTCACTCTACTTCCTAATTTGTTAATTTTTACCCCTTGACCTAGTGTTATACTCTTTTGTCCTGGTAATCTTGTTTACAAGTTTCATCATTAACAAAGAATGGGCCAAAGTTATAACCTATAGGTGGTAAAGGCCAAGAAATGATTGCAGATGGAACAAAATAACAGATATAGTGTACAAGCACAAAAAATTAACAAAAATTAGGAGCGTGTGGAGAAAAAAAAGAAATAATAGAAAAGGGACCTGTTACCAAAAACATTATCGGGACATGAACTTTCAACTTTTTTTAGGTCTACCCCTTCCCTTATTAGTAAGAACTAAGGATTCTCAACTTTCTTCTATTGCATCAATTCCTTGTTCAATCTAATCTAGGTTGCTGGCAAATTCACATTGAAATTACTATTCTCATTTTTTTGTATTTTGTACCTAGCTGACCAATAATTTGCTCCATAAAGCATGATGATAGATAAAGGCCATCCTTAAAAATTTGTGTACTTTAATTTGTCGCAACCTACCTGAATCTTACGCATAACATCTTTATTGATTTCCAAATTATCTTCAATAATTATTCCACTTATTTGTAACTCCTGAATAAATTTCTATTAACCTCAAAAAAATTTACAAAAAAGTACCTCATCAGCTTCATCAACATCGATGGCATAAACCTTTAGGTGAGTCAGATCCTTTCTGTCAACCTGAAAACAAACGAAAGCATATTAACAAACTTAATGAGTAAAAAGCCGCATTGCAAATTCTTTCTTACGCTAATATCCTGCAATTAGAAAAGATTATGCTAGTAAAGATTCAAAATACTTGTTCACAAGCCATATCTGACAACTGCACTGAATAGCAATAATCCACAGATATGAAACGTCTCAAATATAATGTTTCTTCAACCAGAATATTGAATAACACAATTCCACATAGAAGGCTAGTAAACAGTATCTCAGCGTGGTTTTTTTATTAGATCTCTATATGAAAATCGTGCTTATACCATGTTCTAAGCTTTATGAGGGCCCCCAAATAAGTTCCACAAGAATCTCAGAACAAAAAACAAAAAAATAATTCTCAAAGGTCCAGAGAACATAGTAATTAGAAGGAAAAATCTCTTGTATAAGTATGATGAACAGATGACATTTTTCTTGCGTCTCTTTTTAGTCAAACTCCATGTAATACATACAAGGTGCATTCACAAAGGGATCCCTCTTGACTCAGGCACACACCCATTGATCATGAGGTGAATAAATAACTAAAAATATGTGCATTTCATACACTGGTAAAAATATATTAATCATTTAATTATTTTTTTGTTCAACAATGTAAAATTGTATTACTTAAAACTAAAAAATTGATTAAAAAATATATCCGTATAATTTCAACCTAAATTACTACATATAAATGACTAAATGAACTTAAAAACATGTTTTGGGAGAAGGGAAATCATGGCGTTCAGAAAAGGTGCCTGTGATGCAGGAAATGGCCACCTCTTGCCTCTTTCCCAGTTCAATTTCCATCTTTATCAGATGGCATACAACCTTCTTGGGATTACGAAATATGGTAATGACTTCAATACACTTGACTTATTATGCATAAGTTTCAAATCATTTTCCATGGATTTACGTATTATTTGTCCAAGGAGCATTATACTATGGTTAAAGCTGCTTAAGATCATGGAATAAGCAGACCTCATCCAGGTCAGGAGACTCAGACAGGAGACTTTCAGCAGCTGCAAGAATCTCTTCAGCATAATCAGTACGGACATTCAACTTCAATAAATCAAGATTTACATGCACTGGGTAATAACCAATATCTATGAGGAGATTCACTGCTGATGCTGCTGTTTTAGAAAATCCCAAGGCCTTCAAAATCTGCCCAAAGGAAGCAAATATTCAGAATTCCAGCTAATATTATCAATTTCAAAATTACACAATGTTGTGGATTTATCATGGAATTATATAAAACAGCATTTTTTATTGTACTTTTAATGAAGCTGCAAGACGTAGTATTGATATTTCCTCAGGAAAATAATTCATTTGATCTCATTGCACTTGCAATTTAAATTTTCAAATACATAAGAATAAGAATGATTGAATGAAGAAGCTCAAGCAAGTTACCATCCCAACAGTTCTCTTTTCATCCTCGTTTATAAAATTATCAATTGCATAAGCTTGAAGAGACTCAATTTTCTTCTGATTCTTCTCTTCAGAGCTCCAAAAAGACTTTGGATGCTTTGAATGCAGAGGCATATCCCTCGCAGATTTCAGTAAATCAATGAACTCTTCAAGTTCCCTTTCAGCAGCCTCTTTCGCATGCTTCCTTCTTGTAAGTTCTTCAACCTAGAAATAAAGTTTATTAGTATAAGTTTTTCTGCACAGTTGTTAATCGAAATATGAATTGGCTGGTATCCAGAGAAATATCTCTAAAGCACCTGAACAGCAGGTCTGGGCCCATAAACAGAATATGAGCCCTTTGTCTCTAAAGTTGTGAAGTATACATCATCCTTTGAAAGCAGCAGATGCGCAGAATAGCTCTCAAGAGGTTCAGCACTACCAAACATCATCTGTTTGAATGAACTTGGTCATTACAGGATATCCAGATGTAAGAATGATAATGCAAACAGGCATACCTCCGCAAGTTCCTCCACTGTCGTTGACTTATTCTGTTCAACAAGCTCAATCCATGCAAACTCGAGTAATCCAGGGTCCTAAAAGTGAAGAGCAAACTTATTTTAAAGAGCTAACAATTTGAAGTGAACCTTCATTGAAGTAAAAGTGCACTTATAACCGACCAAATTATCCTGAGCTTTCTGAAGAAAGTTCGAAATCTCCGTGTGATCAAAATTTTTGATACCAGGAACAACAAAAGTAACTTGTTGTGGCTTAACAGATGTCATGACACCATTCTGAAAAATAATGAAGAATACACCAAAATGAGAGACAAGGTCCCTAATGTGCTAGATAGAAACATAAGACAAACATCAAACACCTAGCAACCTATCCAACATGCTCCATTAACTCTTTCAACAAAACCTGATCAGAAACCATCCAATTCTTCTTGCCATCTGGTTTCTGCACTACTGCTAGCAACACTCTCTCTGGATCTTTCCTAAATTCCAGTAACAACCCTTTTTGCAGTGCCTGCTTCCCTGACTTATTTTCAAGGATCTCTTCGCTACTTCTCAATTCCAATCTGAAAAAATACTGCAATGTGTAACAATAGAGGCGAAATGTTGCCATAGTGATGTACTGAGTCGATATCGAAATATACTCCAAGCAATGGTTAACTCAACAATTGTTATATCAAGATTGTCACTCAGTGAATTATCTATCAGAAAACTTTGTCTTCATCAAGATTAAGTCCATTAACACCATATAATACATGAGTTCACTGTCAAGATTCTACCTTTAGATGATTAACATAATAATCCCCAAACATAACTTTTTAATTCTATTTTGTTGTGCAGCTGTGCTTCATCCTGACATAACATCCTTGTTTAATCATCAGATTTCAAATGATTTTAGTAGAGATTATTCATGAGTAAGTAATCACAATTTACGGCTGTTTAACCGTAAATGTAAATACGTTTAAGAGGATATCTTGAAGATCTTGGCGGTGACTGTTTTTTATGGTTTTCCCTCAAAATTTGCTGAACATTGATTTTTTATCGTCATAGAAATTGCTAGAGAAAGTCGCCAATTATTACTATAACTAATTCAGTAAATTCCATGATGATCAATGACATAACCGCACTAGCCACGCAGTTTTCTTGAGAAATCCCGTACTGTATCAAATTTAAATCCCTAAAAGTGGCATGAAATTACTGATAGAAATCTGAAAAGCTCTGAGAAAAGTTTATATCCCTCATAAAACCGCAAGATTTCATATACTCCCTTTACAAGTTCTTTTAGTACGTTTTCCACTATCTCAAACTTCAAAGCTCTCATTTAGTCTGACTTCCGACTTGATGATTTTTAGGGGGGGAAAAAATAATACATGAGTTCAACATACTTCAGCAAATCTCAGACCTTCTATTTTTCCGATGGTAAGCACAATTTCAACGTAACAGATGTATCAAAAACTGAAGTAAAAAAATGCAGAAACAAGTTATAAATAATCAGTTCCATACTTGTTTGAGGCGGCACGAAGTTTTCCACGGAGGCGCAGCGACTCGAGCTCCTCCACCACCATATCCACAAGACTCTGCGCTGAGTGCCTCCGAATTGCGACACCTCCATAGCCAAAAGCAACGAGTCGATTACGAAGTCGCCGGGAAATGGAAGAATGAGAGTGAATACACAAGTTGTGGTGGCATCTGACGGAGATGAGTGGCGGCGACACCGCACAGCAGCGGAGGATTGCGCTGCCGCTCACAAAGCGAAGCACCATATCGTTTAGCACTGGAAATATGAAAATTTCATGAATTGAAGGTGGAGCTAGTAGAATGGTTAAATTGTTCCAGGATAGAATCATACCTGCTGCAGAGAATCAAGATATTTCTTTGCATCTCTCCAGCGTTACAAGTCGGCCCAAAAAATGGAATTGGGCCATTAGACCAAGTCGACCTAAAAAACGGAATGGAATTGGGCCAGTAATATAAGACCGTTATAATGGGCTACAGGCGTTCTCAAGTGGCCCAAACTCTCGTCAATATAAAAATAGAATTCTCATTCTCCTTTCTTTAAAAAACAGGTGAATCTTAAAAAATGAAAGAGTGATGAGAATTTGATTTGATTGGATTTTAATCATTATTACAACTTATTCCAGCTTTATTTAGACATATATTGCATAAAGAAAAAGAATAAAGAAAAAGATAGTTATCATTTTCTTTTGTTTGTACAGTGAGTGGTGGACCTATAAGATATTATGGGATACAATTGTCCCAAAATGAAAATATACCCGTGTTAAAAAAAAAAAAAAACGTTGAAATCATTGCTTTTTATAAATATAATATTAGCTTTAATATTTTGATGCCACTATATATGATAATTTTAGTAATTTTTTAATTTAATCATCATTAAATAGTTGTTGCAGCATGTTTGAATATATTTATTTTATTCTTTAATAAGTAAAACCAATTTTTCGATTGTAAATTATACTATAGGTAAGTAATTGTCAATTTATTAATTAATTTAAATGAATTTACTCATATAAGTAAAGAACATATTATTTTCTTATCACATGTGCATCAAAATTAATTTATTTAATAGATTCGTGATTCATTTTCTTAAGATATTTCAAATTATTTATTAATTATAAATTTAGTGTAGGCAGCACATGTATTATCAATAAAATATTTTTGCTATGCTTACTTTGGGTCTTAGTTTGAAATCTTTGTTTTGAGTTTTTTTATATAACTTTATGTGAATAAGAAGTGTTTAGTAATATATGTAAAAATGTTTTAATTAATGTGATAGAAAAAAAAAAGAATGGGTGAAAATATATTTATTGAGGTGAAAGAATATATAAAAGGTGAGAAAATTTGAGATTAATAGGGTGGGTATGTGTATGCATATAAGAGTGTTTAAAAAAGTTGGATGTGTATTTAAAAACCAAAATCCGATTTTTGCAAACATAAGATTTGAGATCCTTATTCAATCGTGAATTTAGTGTAGAAAACATATAATGTAAATGCTCATACTCTAATTTTTTAAGATTTGTCTCAATATATACACTCTGTATAAAATGGTGTTCACACGAAAGTTGTAGAGATGTGTTTAACATAAATAATTCTGTTGGCTGTAAATTCTGTTGTATCACACTCGTGTAGAAGTGTGTGTAAGAATAGAATATCTACATAAGAATTAAAGATGTGTTCGAGTTCAATGAAACAATAAAAAAAGGTGAAGTGTTCATGCACCCATATTCGATTCGAAAATCAGTTTTCTTAAATTAATATTAATCCTTTATATTTCTGACATTTTTAATGAAAAAAATAATACTCCACTATTATAATGAATTAAAATTTATATGTTAAGAGTAAAAATTTATATCTTAGAGTAAAATATAATACTGTGAACACCGGTGATTTAGAAATTTATATTTGGCGTACGCAATTACTAAAGTTGCAGTGTAGTAGTACAAAACATAAACGGTGATGTTTGTTTGGAGTTATATGAAGTTAGAAAATCATGAATAGTGTTGTGTTTGTTTTGGATTTATATACTAGTAGGTTTTAACTTTATATCAAATTGATGTTTTGTATTTATTTATATTAAAAAATAAATAAATGAGGGAGGAGGAGATAAAGGAAATGCTCTGTGCCCCGGGAAACACGGTCCGTGTTCCATGTGAACATAACTCTTCTCCTCCCTATTCTATTTAAATCTATGTATTGCTGAGGAGTAGGTGTGTCAACGGGCCGGGTAGTTAACTACCCAGATCCGGCCCGTTTCTGAAAGACCTGCCCCGGACCCGTGCCCAGACCCATACGGGGGGGTCCGCCCCGCCCCTTTTTTTTTAAATCCTCAAAAATTTTAAATCATACAAAAAATATTCATATATTTAAATAAATAAACAATAAGAATATTAAATATAATTATAATTAATAAATTATATATATCATATAGTTATAAATAATTTATATGTATAAAATATAAAATAATTGTATAATATATATACTCCCTCCGTCCCCCGAAGTGTTTCACACTTTCCTTTTTCATCCGTCCCTCAAGTATTTCACACTTTACTTTTACTAAATTTGGTAAAAAATACATTATAACAATACTCACTTTTTACACACATCACAATATAATACTTACTTTTACTTACTTTTTCATATCTCCCAACAACTTTACACACATTTTTCATTAAATCAACTAAAATATATATTCTCTTTCTTACTTTATACATAAAAATACAAAATTTTCTTAAACTCCGCGCACACCAATACGTGAAACACTTGTTGGGACAGAGGGAGTATATTAACATAAAATATAATTATATATATATATATATAATATAAAATATTTTTTAATATATTATATACGGGGCGGGTCGGGGCTAAGTTAATACCCGGACCCGCCCCGTATATGTACGGGTTCGGGTCGGCCGCCCCATTTCTTCTATAGGCCGGGTCTGGGCCACCCCAAAACGTGCGGGCCAGGCCGGGTACCCATTGACACCCCTACTAAGGAGTTTAAATTGTAAAGGGGCACAGAAAATTGCAAAGGGGCACAGAAGACTCACTCAGGAAAAAAAGTGTATTAATTAAAACGAGAGAATATATATATATATATATATATATATATATATATATATATATATATATATATATATATATATATATATACACGGTGATTTTAAAAAAACCTGGATGAGATACTGTGTGTTTAATTTAAATAAGAAAAGATGCTGTGTGCTTAAATTTAAATAAGAAAATTTCACTTAATAATGCTATAAATAAGAAAACATATAATATCTTGCACCCAACTCCTAAAGGGAATAAATGTTGTCACAAGGCTATAAAAAACAAAAAGTTAGTCTCTTGTGAACCGGGATTACATCGTAAATCCTGTAAAATTCCTCTTAATTTAAACACACTAGCTAAACATAGGGTATAATATGATTGTAAGGACAGACAGCAGGGTTTACACCGTGAGCCCGATTCACAGAAGTGTTTACCAAAGACAGAGCACGTATGCAGCAAACTACAATGAAAAAATTGTCTGACAGAGAATAATAACTTGTCCATAGATACTAAGGCAATGTCATTAGTCTCTTGAGAATTCACATAACCAATTTAAAAGCCAGGCAGAATTTAGGGATCACCAAAGTAGCAGCATCCAACAAGACAAATGGCAAAAATATTATGACTTATGACTTATGATTTCAGCACAAGTGATCTTGCCCAAGTACCAACCCATAAATTTGACAAGGGCAGCTTCATCAAGGTAGAAAGTATAAGAGCATTAGGGGAGTTTTTGGTTCACATTGATATTTACACATTTACCAAGTCAATACAATTGGGAACCATACAACGCACATAGAATTCAATAACATGCCCCCATAAGCAAGAGAAACTAATAACATCTTTATATTTCATATCACAAACATAATAATTTGCAAAGAAATATCGAGTCAACCTATCTTTCAAAATAAGACGAGCTTCCCCAGCCACGGTTTGAGCTCAATCCTATCTATATTCATCATATATTGATGCAAGAATTTAGAAAGGTCATCATTCACGCTCTTGCATTCAGTCCAGAGCTTATGGCCCAAATTTCTGCAAAGTAGCAGACCATATTGTCAATGCCAATTTGGGATAATTTTATCATAGCACAACATTCCAACCCTTTATGTATGCGCACAATTTTTCTGCAACTTTATATATGCAAATAGATATGAATCAAATCCATAGAAAACCTTTATCTAGTAATAAGAGCACAATCACTGGAGAAAGCTCCATCATATTATATTACTGGCATATCCGACAGTTTGTCAGAGAAGTCCCATCAAAATGGCTCAGAGAAAAGATGCAAATGACTCATAGCTCTTGTAACATTGTCGCTACATCTTCAAAGAACATGCCTTTATTAACATTCATGATATGTTTAAAACCTCCTTAAGCTACTTAGGTGTCATTATTTTTCTTAAGATGCAGTGTGACCTTAGTTTAAAAGAACATCAAGCCTCAGTTTGGTCATTTAATTTATGCCAAACCCTTCATTCATATCTCAATATTATGGTGGCATATAGACTTGAAGAAACTCAATTCCAAAAAAAATCCAAAAAATTAAACAAAAATGAGGCAACATCATGTTACAGTAAAATTAGAGAACTGATGCAAAACGATATCTTCGTTAATATCCCGACATATTCTACACTTCCAAGTTCCAATCTTAATTTTCACAATCCTTGACGCGATTATTAGTTTGGCAGATCCTACAAAATTTTCATCTTGTTTACTTTAATGTCTATTCATTAATTTTCTTCGCATACACACCACTGGGGTTGAGATGCATTTCATGCATAGATATGATCCTTATTCATTGGACATTCAAAGAAACACAACCAATCAAAATTTCAACAATAACAGGATCCAAAACTGAAAAATAGATTAACAAAAATTAGAGACTACAAACCTGTATAGCAGCCAGAAAATTCACCGAGTCCACAGCATTGGCAAGCAAGTAATATAATGGAGCACAACTATTGGAAAAAAAAAAAAGCTCTCCATAGATCATCAGAAAAGCCATCAGCAAATCTGTTGTAAGTGAAGATTGTTCGCTCCACGCCTTCATATCCATATCTGCCACTCTCAGCTCATTCATCCTCTCCACCAACCACAACTCATCATAAATTCTATTCTTAAGTATGAATAACTTAATTTAGGAAAATACCAGAGATGAATACTCTAATCAGTTCAAGAACTATATACACAATTAATCTAAATGATTAGCTTATCAATCTAGAGTTCTACCTCACCAGAAATCCTCCGATGATGCTCATCTCTTTTCTAAACTTTGGTCACTTCACTCATGGCCTTTGACTTTTTCTGTTGAACCACATAGTTGTGGAATCTCTCTGCCGTTTGCCTCATCTCAGCAATCTTGTCCTCTGTTTCTTCAATAATCTGTTGAGGAAGATAAACTTCCAAGAAATCAAACCATTCTCCCATACTCATAGCCTCCAAATCGACCGAAATCTTTTCTTTACCAGTATTGACATCGCTTTCTCTAACCCTAGATGTGGTTTCCAATCCAGCAGCTTCATCTTCTCTTGCCGTGTTCATATCCTCTACCACCTTCTCTGTTTCTTCTGTAATAGACTCCACATGTTTCTTTTTTCTACCTATTGTTTTCCTGCCTTCAATCAAGCTTAAATCCATGGCAGTTTCAACAGCATCTCCTTCCTTTGCTGAACCTCTGGTCCTCCTCGTATTCAATTCTTGCAATTTTCTAACTGCGTTCAACCCCAAATCCTTGCTCTCATCCGCTTTCAGATCTTTCAGATTATTTCGTGAACTTCTTGTCCTCCTAGTGCTCACATTGCCCTCTTGCATTACCTCAACTCCAGCTACAACATCAATTTTAATCTCATCTTCTTCATCTCCTAACCCCAATTCAGAAAATTCATCTATTGGCCTCAAATCCCTAGCTTTACCCCTCACCCCTCTACCGGCATTTCTCCTCGAACTAACCTTATTTTCGACCACGTTGCCACCAAATTCAACTCTAATGGACGTCTCCTCACCGATTTTGATAATATCGCCGTGGGAGAGAACAACTGACGACTCCAGGCTCTCATCATTCAAAATCGTACCGTTTGAGGACCCTAGGTCGGTGATAGTCCAGCAACGGTCACCGGAAACTGCCTTCGTTTCGACTTGGATCAGTAGGTGTTTGGTGGAGACTCCAGCGTCCATTACAGCCAAAGTGTTGCCACGAGCTGTTCGGCCGATGCGTACTACACATCTGGGCGAAAAACCAAATGTTTGGCCCGATAACGGGCCCTGTTCCATGATCAGTTTCAGCTCGGTTAACCGATCATCTTCTTCGGCGGCCTTAGCCTTTCTCGGAGCCATTTTACCGGGTTGTCGGGTAGGGTTAGAGGCTTGTGGGGGAGGGATTGTTGAATTTGAAATTTAACGTATAGAACACTAAGAACAGGATACAATCATATCGGTGATCGACAAGATATAGTTTTGCTTATTCTCTCCAGCGTAACTAGTCGGCCCAAAACATGGAACTGGGCCAATAATATAAGACCATTATAATGAGCTGGGCTATAATTCGCAATTTTTAAAAGGACGACAGTATTGTCACCCGAGTCTTTTCTTAAGGCATCTAACGAAAAATGTGTGAAATTTCAATTATAATCTCATCTTTTTTAAATCCTAACCCATTAATAAATTTTTAAAAAAAAAACTTATTTTGCTATCTAAAACATATACTAAAAACACATTCTCACCAAAAACACACACTTCACTTACACACATCACACGCATTACTGCACCAAAAAAAAACAGAAGAGCTATGAAGAGAAGAGGGAAGAGGAACTAAATTTCACACACAAAACATCAGAATATGAAAGAATCAAAATAATTGAAAAAAATACTTAATTTTACACTACATTTTTCATCAAAATTATGCTTTATATTAAATTGAGTTTGTGGGTTAGTGAAATTATGTAATTAATTGTTAAATTATTAGTAGATTGATAAAATTACAGATATAATTTAAATTTAATATATGATGATAGCAACATAAATTAAATACATACGATGTTTGGAGGTTAAAATTGGAAGTTTGAAATTTCGAATATGATTTGTTGAAATTATGATTAAATTTCGGCTGGACATGTACCTGAAAAATTGTAAAAACTTCCTGAAATATTGCCGAATTTTGTTTCAAAAATTCAATGGGATGCTTTCAAAATTTGAGAACATTTCGGTGAAGAGTCGGCCAAAATTTTTTTGCCAGACTCACTTCTATACAAGCAATTCATTTTTGCATTTATCATAACAAAAGCAATTAATATTTTAGCAAAAAGTAATTTGTTCCATTTTTTTAGCCCCTCCATTTTTTCTTTTCGGTGGTTGAAAATAATTTGAAAATTTACCAATATAAAAAAATGATAGAATTACAATTAAAATAAATCACTAAAAATATAATAAAAGTAAAAAAAAATATAAAATAACCTGATTAAACTGAATTTAGAAAAAAATATAAGATCAAAATTTATATTATCCCATTAAACTTATTAAAAAAATATATGATATTTGTTTTATTCTAAATTTAAGTATAGTTTATCTCTCATGTTATTTCATTAAACATTTTGAAATGTATGTAGTTTATTTCATTAAACGTGCTAGATTGGAATTAAAACTAATAATGCTATTGAGTTTATATATAAATTCACCCAAAAAAAATCCAATCTGAAATGTATTTTATACTTTCACATCATTTCAAGCGTCAAAGAAAAAAATTGCAGACATGTCCTTGTTTAATATACCAAATTGGGCTAGGCTAGTTATTAAAGATGAGCAATATTAATTTCTAATAATAGTAAAATAATCGGGTAATTCGTACCGAAATTTTGTCGATTATTCGGCAGCATCCCACTGAAATTTTGAACAAAAATTTGGCCACAACCAACCGATGTTAAACCATATTTTCGATGAACCAGAGTTGAAATTTTAAAGTTCAGATTTTCAATGAAAAACATTACAAAACTCTATTTCGTATTGTTACCATATACTAATCTCAAATTACATCGATAATTTTACTAATTCATCAATAGTTTGTCAATCAAATACACAATTTCACTAACCCACCTACCCTATAATACAAAACATGATTTTGATGAAGAATTTAGTGTAAAATTAAATACTTTTGTTTGTTCCATATTTTAATAAAATTTAATTCTCTTTTTTCTCTTCTCCTTTTTCTCTTCTTTTCTCATCTCTTTTCTCTTCTTCTTCTCTTTCCTTTTGTACTCTTCGGTTGCTTTCTTGGTGTAGTAGTGCGTGTGATGTGTGTGTGTTTTTGGTGTGAGTGTATTTTTAGTGTGTATTTTTGGTGTAGTGATGGGTGGGTATAGAAAGCAAAATGAATTTTTTTTTTAAAATTTAATTTAATGGGTTAGTGTTTAGAAAAAGGAACGGGTCATAATTGAAATTTCATAAATTTTTTTTCTTCTATTCGGATGCCTTAAAAAAAAACTCGGGTAGCAATAACACTGCACTTTTTAAAAAGACAAGCGAATCTTAAAAATGAAAGAATGCTCAATTATACGTGTATTTAAACTGATGAGAATTTTATTTGATTGAGCAGCTATTCACACTCGATATCTCTTTACACACCCCATAATTTCTTGGACTAAGTTCCCATATTATTAAAAGATAATAATGCCCCCTTTATATACAAGTAATTTACTCCACCAATTTCTTGCCACTTCACCAAAACACAACGGCTGGGAATTTGGTGTCTCCAAAACCTTTCTCCTCAAATTCTGTGTCATCCATGGCAATTTCGAGGATTAATAGAACCATTTAACATTATCTAGCCAGATGTGCAATTGAATCCACAATTGTTGCCCAACTTCCACAATGGTAGCATAAATTGACTTAAAAAGATTCCATGTTGAGATCCCATTATACTAACAGTAACCCCATCTTCTTCCCAATATTCATGTAATAAGCAGTGTCGAAGGTTCTTGCCACTTCTAAATTAATCAGATCAGCATCCAATCTGCATTATTTCTTCTATCAATTCATGTGGTCAACGTTGATGATGGGATTCGGCATTTGGATTTAATTAAAATACTACAATCTATGTTTTTATCTAGCCATAAATTCTATGAAGAAATTCCATAGAATTTCTTAGTGAATGTATATACGAGAAGAACTCATTAATGTCTTCAATTCTTTCTCATTCCAATGAAAATTCAGATAAATAATGAAAGGAAAGATTTTCATCATTCGATTTGGAGAGGTGGATGACAGAAATATTGATCATAAGGATAGAAATGCTTAAATATTGGAGTGTATTTAGACAATTATAATAATGTTTAATTAAATTGGGGTGCAAGTTTGGGGTATATATGGTTTTTGCGGGGTGTGAAATTATTTTAATTAGACATTACATTGAATAAATAAAAGGGTAAAATTTTAATTTACCCCTTTTAAATTTAACAATTATTTTAATACTTCATTTTTATTTATAAAAATTTTTAAATGCCTAAAATGATAAATATCATTGACTTAATTTGTGACTTGTGATTTAAAAGCTTCAATTGAATTATAAGAATATATACAATCGAGTCATAAATATATACAATTGAATCATTTATTTTAATCGAATCAGTAATTGAGTTTAGGTTAATTTTGTCAAATTTCTCATTTTATTACTTATCCTTAAAAATAGGATAAAAAACAAAATTATTAAAAAAAAACTGGTTACTGTTACCCATTACCTCTAAATAAAAATATAAGTTTTCTTTTTGAAAAAAAAAGGATTAGTCTCTTTTCAAGAGTAATATATTTACTCTTTAAGTTATCGATTTTACTCCCCATCCCATTGAATGTTTAACTAAGAAATTAATTGTCGGATTGGATTGAACTGCAACGAACTCTTGAGTGCGCAACACTTTTTCTTTCTTTTATGTTTCATTGAACTTGAACATATCTTTAGATTTGTCTCAATCAATACACTCTGCATACAATTGTGTACACACGAAAATTGTAGAGATGCGTTTATCATCAATAATTCTGTTGGTTGTAAATTCTGTTGTATATAACTCGTGTAGAAGTGAGTTCAATAAATAACACTATAAATAGATGATGAAGCAATGTAAGAAATGAATATACTATATCTAAATAAAAATAAATTATAGTAGCATATTAGTAGAATAAAAAGGAAGTAAACTATGTACAAAGCTGGGTGCATAATCCCTGAATCTGAGCAGCCGTTGGATTCACCACTGAATACGTCTTGCTTTTACTGCTGTTTGAGCAGTTTAATGTGTACTGGTTCCCTGTTTGCACGGCCTGACACGACACGGGCTGCGAGTTGCACTTCCACCGCGAAGTAGGAACACAGCTAAGATAATGGCACCACGAGCACTTCTCGTTTAAGTCCTCCCCTCGAAGAAGCAAAACCAACCCTGTTGCAAACCTATGCACGTCACAAGAGTAAAGATCGAAGAGTTTTGAGTATTAGTATCTATTTTTCGGCCTGGATTGAAAAAATAACTCATAATATCTAATATTAGACACCCTACCCTGTGATAAGAAGGATCAAAGAAATCAGCCATAGCATGCATTGATAAGCCTTAAATTTAGGGCTGGGTGGAACAGGCGAACCAGCCGGGGCATATCTCTGGTTAACCCAGCCAAACTGTGGGCGTATCAAAAACACGAAACCTAGGAGAAAACCCGACAAAAAACCTCCAATATGAGCAAAATTGTCCATGTGTGGGAGGATGCCAACGGCTAGGTTGATTGTGATAATGACCACAAGTGTCACTAAAGCTGCTACCTGAAAAATAGAGGAGTTATGAGCCTAGCTCACTACTTGATGAGGAGTTCCGAATATCAGATGGAAACAATGGTACCTTGTTAGCATATATAGACCAGTTAGTAATAAGCTCAGATAGCATTCCTCCCAAAAGACCGAAAAGCGCACCAGAAGCACCTACTGATATATTCGATTGAATGAAAAGAGAAGATAACAAGCTTCCACCGAATCCAGAAATGATGTAAAGCAAACCAATCCGCACTGGGAGCATCACACAGTGGAAATTGTTATTGAGAATCAGAAATGTTTCAAAAAGAAAGCAAGTCGCCCCAAAATAACACTTAAATCAACATAATAACAAGAATATTTAAATTTAATCAAAAAAGAATCAAGTGGATAATCATGTAAATGAAATTGGCCTACTACTATGGATGTTGTTCTGTTCTTTTAACCTTATTTTAAACCTTAAACTAGCTTATCACTCTGTATATCATCACACACAACAAATCACTACCAACAGCATACTTCTCAAGATCTTTTGATCAAAATAAACACCAATAGACACCAAGATAAGTATTTCATCAAGCTACATATAATCAAACCATTACCAACAACAGCATACTTTTCAAGATCTTTCGATAATCATACACGCCAAAATGCATAGTGATAAGTGTATCATCTATTTATCTTGCTACACACAATCAAGATGCAGGGGCTTTTAAAACAGAATGATCATAATATCATATGGTGAAGCAACCTACCAAACCCAAATTCTTGCTCAAGTCGAATGCCAATGACAATAAGACTCAACATGTTGGCTAGCAAGTGGAATACTCCGCCATGTAACCACATGCAAGTGATGAGCCGCCATCCTTCATGATGGTGAACGACTTTATCCACATCTAAAGCACCCATCTTCTCCAACCTAAGACAAACAAAATGGCCATTGATTCAAAGTTAAGGCCTTGGATAACCACCAATGGTCCAAGGAATTGAACTAGACTAAGAGAATGCATAAATCAGCTTGTACTTCACCACATATGCATCAAATAACATAAACATCATCACCATTTAGTACCTCTGTATGTCACACTCAAATGCAGAGTTTGCAAATCACAGAATGATGTAATAACACAAATTTTCGATTCCATCACATAAAACACTCCATTTTTAACACAACACTAGTCATGTATTGAGATGGTGAAACAAGAAGGTTGAATTCAAGCCTAATTATAAAATTAAATGTGATTCAATCAATAGGGCTTATTCTATATTAGATGTGTAATTGACAAAGGCATTCGCATTCTCATTTCAAACCAGAAATTAAGATTAAGCAAATTAAGGAGAGCGAGGTGAACATATGAAATTGAAAGCAATTAGGAGAGAGAGAGAGAGAGTACGCTGAAGAAGAAGGGCCGAGCAGAGGGTTTTCCTTAAATGGCTGAAAGGAAAACCTCCCCAAGAATCCAGCAACACAGGAGGAGAGAGAATTCTTGGGGCAATTATTGACAGCCATGGTAATGATAAAAACCACTATGTTGGCCACAACGAAGGAAGGAATCAACCACGGAACCCATTTCTTGAAATGCTTGACTTCCCTAAACTCGGCGGCGGGACTGGCGGCGGCGGCGGGCGATGGGGATTCCGTGGAAACAGGGTGGATCATGTTGCTGCCCCGCCGTGAGAGGACTCGGATTTGAATGCTGTTGGGCGCATTGTCCATCGGAGATAAAGGGAGTGAGGTTTTTGGGGGAGGTGAAGGGTAGGCCGGAATTTAGAAAGGAGGGTGGGTGGGGTGGGTGGACGGCGGAGGAGGAGGGGGTTCGGTCAACGGTTTTAACCGCCGTCTGAAAAAATGACCAGTCTCCTTCTCCCTTGAAGCTGTATTGAAGTATTTGTATATTCAGTTGATATAATCATACGTACATCATACATTTGATTGATTTTGAATTTAATATGAATATATTTTGGGAAAACATGGAGCGTGATATTGCGTGTGTGTGTTGGCAGAAGGTAAGCGTATTCAGGAAATAAGATTTGGGGTACGATATAATAGCAAAAATTTGTGTCATTGAGGACACACCGTTCCGGGAATACAACTTTCCCCCTTCATATTTTATTTAACCCTATGTATTACTAGGGGTTTAAAATGCAAAGGGGCACGAAAATTGTAAAGGGGCACAATGCCCCCGGAGCACAAGAGTCTCACTCACATATAATTATAAATTTTATTTTTAATATTGAAAATCCTATAATAAATAAATATAATTGGAAAAATTATAATTACTATTGACACTGTCTAATTTTTTTTTAAAAAAAAAAGCAATTAAAAATATTATTATCATAAATTTATAACACATATTTAAAACAATAATAATAAATTGAATATAAATTTATGTTGCAATTAATTAATAATTTAAGTACTAGATAAAATGAAAGATAAAAAAACACAAGGTTTAAAATGAAAAAAAAAGAAAAAAAAAAAGAAAGAAGGTGGAGTATATAACATTAAAAGTACATATGTTTGATAAATAATTAATATGAAATAAATAAATAAATATAAATAAATAAATAATACAAATATTAAGAAGAAAAATGGATAATGAGATTGACAAATTGTGTGTGACAGTTTCCAAAAGTGGACATATATAGAAATGAAAAATATAAAATAAATTATTGATACAATAATATAAAAAAAAAGAGGAGGAAAGAAGCTGTGGGAATCAAACCCTTAACATGGGGTTAAGCTAGGAGAACTCTAACCACTAAGCTATTGGAGCACAATTGTAACTACATACTATATATATATATATATAGATATTATCTGCAAGGTAAACACTTATTTGCTTCGACTCATGTCGTTTTCCCTTCTCATATTCTAACCTTCTTCTTCCTTGGCTTTAGATGTTTACATTTCCTGTTAAAAACACAAATTAAAGAATTTTTTTGCTTTAAACTCATTCATTAATCATTAACAACGAAAATATACTCCGTCCATTGCAAAGGGATGCACTGACCTTATACCGGTATTGTGTGACATCGATTTATATTTTGTTTTACTCCACAAGTTAAATTGCGACATTACAACGGGAAGTTTAAAAAAAAAAAATTGATTAATTTTATTAGAATGAATTTGTTATAAATCAGGTTCAACCGTAAAATTTATTTTTTTCTTTTTAAAATTACTCTTTTAAAGAGTAATATTTTTTTATTTTAAAGATTAATAGTTCATCTTTTTAAATAATAAATTTTTATGTACTAAAGTAATCAATAAATAAGGATTTTTAATAATTTAAAAAGTAATTTTTTACTTAAAAAAATAATAATTAATATCTTTAAAGAGTAATTTTTCATGTAGTATATTTTTCATATAGAGTAGTATTAAAAGCATAGGGGGACTGAGGAATAGTTGAAATAGAATTCACATGTGAACCGATTTACATAAGTGTTTGTCATTTTATTGATGGAGAGTAGCGTAGTATTTTTAGGTAATACTCCCACCGTCCCATAGTTAAGTTCATCTATACTGTAGATACGGTGTTTAAGAAAATTTATTTTTTGACCAACTTTATTGACTTTGTAAGGGTATTGTGGTATTTTTAGGTAATAATAAATTGTTCACTCCGTCCCCTTGAAAGGTATCCATTTCACTATTTCTGGCATCCGCTTCAAAAACATCAATTTCCTCTATTTAATAAAGAAAATACACAATATGACCCACTACTTTCCTCTAATACAATTACCCACCTTATCTATAATAATAATACTCCTTAATTTACGTGCAAAAAGCAAATAAAGACTTAGAATCGTCCACGTGAAAACAGCAAACGAGTATCTTTCAAGGGGACGGAGGGAGTATAAAGTATGTTATGTGTGTTAGATGGGAGTGCTATTTTTGAAATTAAGATAACTTTTAAGGTTGTTGGTTAATGTGAAGTTTTCTTCTTTTTTGAGTGGTGAACATAAGGGCAACCCCAATAGGCAATATGACCCAAATCACCAAATACCCAAATTTTTTGTGATTTGAGTCAAATCTCCTCCAATGGTTTTTACCCAAAATTTGTTGCAAAAGGAAATATTCTATTGCATCTTATTAAAAATATTATTTTATTAAATTTAAATAATTATAATATTCTAAATGGTTTATTTATCCCTCTAATTTTAAATTATTAATTAAATAATATATTTCTATTTTGTATTAATTAATTTATATTTAAATTTTAATTTCTAAATTTTAATGTTGTATAAATTTTACAAATTACATCAAAATAAATATCAAAATGAAATTAAAGAAATATATAAACAACACATGGGAAATTATATGTATGATTGATAAGCAATGTACCCATTATATAATAAAAAATTTGTTGGTAGGTTTTGATCTCAACCATTAATTTTGGTTGATGGCTTTCGATCTCAACCATTCAATTTTGGTTGGTGACTTTTAATCCTAGCCGTTGATATTGGTTGGTGGCTTTCAATCCTAGCCGTTGAGACTGGTTGGTGGGTTGTGATCTCACTCAATTCAATCTATAAATATAGCTTCCATGTTTTATTTGTGTTGAGAATAAAAATTATGTTGTTTTATTTTTTAAGTATTTGTGTTTGTGTTTGTATTTTTATTTTTATTTTTCATAGTGTTTAAGTTTTAGGATATTTATTTATATGTCTAGTGTCTAATGTATTTGTATGTCTATTTTTTTTAATGTTCAATGTAATTTTTTTAATGTAATATGCAATTTTAATTGTGCAAGAAGTAATTTTTTAAATTATTTTAATGACACATAATTTATTATATATTAATTATATAAAATATAAAAAAATAAATATATATTTAACAATTAAAAATAATTATTGAGAGTGGTTAAAAATATATATAAATATAATTATATTTAAATTGAGCATTAAAAATAATTGTAAAGAAAAAAATTGGGTAACACCCAAATTTACCCTAATTTGGGTCACAAAACCCTTTTACCCAAAATTTTTTGGGTAAAAGGGGTAATCATTGGAGGGTCACAAAACCCTTTTATCCAAAAATTTGGGTAAAAGGGTCAAGGGCCTAAGTGTGGGACGGACGAAAATAGAAAGTGTGAACATAAGTGTTGGACGGAGGGAGTACTACATTATAAAGTATGTAATACATTTTATGTAAGAGTGGTTAATTTGTAATTAAAATATTACTCTTAAGTTTGAGATTGATATGATTTTTTTTAGTGCAATACGAATAATAACAATTAAAAAAAGGATTGGGGGCATTTTGGTCGAAATTGTTGTGGAAGGGGAACCTATTCAAAACTAGGATAGACAATATGTAATGATATATTCGGTATAGTGGAAACACAATAAATCCTAAATAATATTGCAACAATCCTTCCATTCAAATATCACAATAGACAATGAATCGAATAAATATGTAGAAAATTAACAGAATCAACACTAGCAATTTTTTAGGGTAAAAACTATGGGACTTCTTGTCCAAGAAACAATCCACTAATTCACAATAATAAGTACACAGTTCAACCCCTCTATCACAAGTAGAGGAATACATACTTTCTATCACAGGTAGAGGAAAACCAATCTATCTCTCTAGTAATCACTAGTAGATGAATACCTTCTCTATCACAAGTAGAGGAATAACAAATACTCTCTCCGTCCCCTTGATACGTATTCATTTTGTCATTTTGGTACGTCCCATTACAAAGTATCAATTTTTTTAGATTGATGTGATCACATATGGTCCCACACTCAACACTAATGCAACTACACACTATAATTTTAAATATTATTTCTCTCACCTCAAAATACATTAAATTATTATACTCTTTAATCTACGTGCAAAAAGTAAACGGTTACGTTTCAAGGGGGACGAAGGGAGTATCTCGCTGATTTCGCTGATCACACTATCAATGCTTCCAGACGGATTCACACCACTCTCGCTGATGGTGTCTTCTCCACAAAGGAAAAATTCTATAGTGTTGCTCCCCCGCTAAAAAAGGACTCCTTAGCAACACATCTGACGGTTGTACGGTAGCACATGGATCTCTTTAACAACCCATCTTGACGGCTGTACGACAGCACGAACGGCTCACGCCAATCTCGTAGTTGGCAACATCTCCAAATCAATTAACCCCAATGGGGTTATTGTTCACGCCTACAACCCACGCTCAATCTGCTTCTTCTTCAACTCATTAAATAACTCAAATTTAGGGTTTCCATGAACATTAATTAATTACTAATTCATGAGCTTGATTTAATAATTTTTGGGCTTCTTTTACAGTTCTTTTTTCTAGCACACTATATCGGGCAAACCAACACAAATATGGTCATTATGGTATAAATGATATAAAATTAAGTTATTGGTTGTAATGATTTTTAACTTTAAATTTTGGCTAATTTGGCCATCCTCTCATATTCTAATATATGGTGAGTAGTTGTATTAGTATTGTATATGAACCTCGTAAAAATATAGTAATTATTTTATGTGGATCTCATCTACCAAAAAAATAAATATAACTCTTATTGTGAAACATCAAAATATATGAATAACTCTTATGTGACGGAGGAAATATATTATTTATTCATTAATGTATAAATTATGAATGTAAGTTGCACAAATTTAAATTCAGTGCAAGAAGAATTAGACAATTTCATTTTAATAATTTTTTCTTTTCAAATTGTTTTCACTTAAAATGCATCCAAAGTTTCCTACATTTCTTCTACTGTAAAAGTAACAAATTATTCAATATAGGTGGGTTTTTAAGTGAGATTATTTCTCTCCACAATTCCTCATGTGGGGTATTATAAGCAGGTGGACCATCGTTGTCTTGAAAAAAGACGTGGAGTTAGCCGACATAAATGCAAATCAAAACTCTACTTCCAAAATAAAAATAAATAAATCAAAACTCTACTTCCCAACACTTTTTCTTTGTTTTTTTGCATTTACCAAATAGTCATGTCCACGTGTTTCTTTGATGCTTTCATTTTAATTATTGTTTCCTTTTCAAATCACATTTATTACTTGTCAATAATCTTATTTTAATCACTCATCACTTAGCCTGCATCCTTATTATTATTAACCACGTCGTCTTCTGAATTGTTTGGTCACCAATGCAGATTTTCTTCAAAATATTCTACTATGTAGGGTCTAATTTAATTTATAAGGTGTTATAATATTAAAGTATGAATTTGAGAAAAAACAATCCATCGTTTATAAAATTTAAAAAATCTAATATAGTCACATCATTAATATTCTCTTATAATCTTTATATTGAATTATTGCATGGTATATCATGCTCATGTGAACAAAAGGCTAGCTGACGTACTAATGTAGTAATGTGGCACTTATTGTTTATAGAAATATTTTTTAGGGTGTTTTTTTTTCTTTTGACATTTTCCAATAAAATAAAAAAGTTGTTAATTAACGTTTTTATTTTAATCTCCTACATGTAATTATGCGTACAATTATATATGAGAACTCCACTTAATATATAGTGGCAGATTCAAAAATTAAAATGTGAGAATACAATTAATATTAATAGGTACTAAAAGAAAGTTGAATATTGCTATATCACTTGATATTTAAATTTAAAAAAAAAAACGTAAATATGAATCAGTTATTACGTAAGATTCTATAAAGAAAAAAAAATTAATTGTTGATAAAAAATCGATGGGGTTGCTTTAATAAATAAAATCTATTAATTACTCCCGCGTCCCACAAAACTCTTCATATTTTCCTCATTTGTTTGTTCCACAATACCCTTCACACCTCAAAAAGGAAAAATCACTTTATCCAACAACTTCAAAAATTACTTTAATTTTAAATTTGTCATTCATTTTCACACACATATCATTACTTTATATATTTTTTAGTATTACCTAAAAATATTATAATACTCTCTAAAGTTAATAAAATTGGTCAAAAAGTGCAACTTTTCTTAAACAATATGGAATAGTAAAAGTGAAGCGGTATTGTGGGACAGGGAGGGAGTAGAATTCAAATGGAGTTGTGAGGGTATTTGAGTAGTCCTTCGTCCAATACTTAGACGGGATGTTAGGTTAAGTTGGTTGGTTAGTTAAGAGAAGCTATTTTTGGCAATGGCAAAAAACTGGCTGAGTGGCTTTGAGGAACTTTATTGATAATCAATTGGGATATTTTTGTGCGATTTATTACTCTGATTAACTGTCTGGCGGGAGGGCTCCTTATTGGGATAAATTTAAGATATTTTGGTTGAGTATTTAAATTGAAAATCAACTCACAACATCACTACTTACCTTCTAAATATGTTGATTTTTTAAAGTTATTGAGAGTTGATTCATTAGGTGTATTTCTAGCATATTTGAATTGTAATCTGTAGTTTGCTCGTTTATTTTACCAATAAAAGCTTCCTCTTTGCCTTAGTGGATGTAGATCAAGAAGTGATCTAGCCACTTAAACAATTTGTTCTTTGCTTTCTTTCATCATTGCTTTTTGATTGTATATATGTGAGAGTTCATAATTCTTGTTGCTATTCTGGAGTGGTCTGGTTCGATTTCTTGACAGAAACTAACTCACAATTTCCTATGGATAATAATGACACAGCTGGGTAAGATTAGTAAACACAAAAAATCACTCAAGAACCAGGGGTGGAGCTAGACGAATTTTCTAGGGGGGCTAGATATAAAAGCATGTTGATCATAATTTATAATCCATCATAGTAATACTCCTAATAATTAGTACGATAATACTCCTAATTAGTACGATATAAAAGCATAATTTGCTAATAAAAAATAATTTGTGAAATTTTCATACAATTCTCTATATTTAAAACTATGAAAAATGTAGATGAAGTTTTTTCATTGATTCAAAATAAATAATTATAATCTTTAATAAAGGTAGAAGCTATTTATTTTTTGATAAACTAAAATTCATCATCCATTTTTTCTCTCAAGTGTTGGTTTGATATATTCCCTCCGTCCGCTTCTAAAATGTCTATTTTACTATTTTTGTCGTCTGGTTTAAAGGTATTCATTTCCTCTATTTAGTAAAAAAATACAAAATATGACTCACCACTTTCCTCTAATAAAACTACCCACTTTACATACAATAATAATACTCCTTAATTCATGTGCAAAAAATAAACGGACACCTTAGAATCGGACGGGGAAGTATATTTTTTTAATAGTTGTGCATACTCTTTTGGTGGTAGATGTTGATATTTAATAATACTATGATAAAAATTTTAACAAAATTAAATACCCCTTAATTCCATTACACACATTTCACATATCAATTATTTGTTGGTCTCATTACACTTTTTACAAAAAAAGAAATGGTAAGATTTTCTAAAGAATTAACATTTCAATATACTCTACTTAAAAAATGACACTCCCAACTTAATACACATAACTTATTACCATTTATTTATTACTATAAAAGACTAAGTTACTCTAAAAAATCAATAAATTTTATTGAAAATCAACATTTCTTAAACTTCGGATCTATAATAACTATAAAAATTTTAAAACACAAAGGGAGTATTATACATACTATGATGTTTTAAAATAAAATTAAATAATCAAAAATACTAATATATGGAGTAGTATATAGTAGAGATTTTCAAAAAATTTGGGGGGCACTACACAAGCATCCGCCCCTGTGAAGAACAGAAAGTTGGGAAAAAAAAAAGCATGATGCTTAAATGAGTGTGCCTGTGCTATTTGGATTTTGGTGTTAGTTGACACATGAAGGTTGTTTGGTAAGCCCGAATTCGAATGGGAAAATCAGATTGTAGTGTGATTGAACACACAGAGAATAGCAAAAGATAATAAAACACACACGGAAAAATCCCTCAAGGAGAACCGCAGAGAATGAAATTCTCTGCCACAAGGCTCCAATCCCTCCTCAAAGAATAAACGCACAAACTAATTAAAGCTGCAAATAGATAATTTATTGAATATGAAACTGGAGTAACATAGGAGTTTAAGTAAGCTGAAGGCCTGTATGTTTCCTTCTTGCTCAATCATAGTGGTGATCACCCACATTCATGGACTAGTACTGATCAACACTCTTGAACTAAGTTCGTGGAAGCTTACCACTAAAACCAAACTCTCATACAAACATCACCAACACCTTGCCCTTCTGCTATGGGAAGCCAAGCTACTTCCTGGTCGTCAAATTGCTCAATACACGGCTTGATCGCAACCCTTCACCTTCCACCAAGAAAAATAACTCTGGTTTGGAGTGGAGTGTGTTTGTTTGTGCCACGCAGGATTGTGGTACCTAGTCAATGCAACATCATCAACACAAAAGTAGATGTTGTTTTGGTTATACAAAAAATAAAAAATAAATAAAAACACAAAAGAAGGCACAACAACAATTAGCTGGAGTTGATGCAAAGTAGTAGCAAATTTTGATGTGAAAGTACTGCTATAGATGTATGTCCTAGTGTTTTTTTGTAAGACAGCAGCAGAGGATTTAGGGAGGAAGCTGTCTATTGTGAAAGTACATTTCATGTAGTTAATAACAAGAATTCTACAATTGGTCTTGCCCCCAATAATAGTTAGCCCAAACTATAATTGAAATTCACCAGCAACGTGAATTTTAGACCAGAAGCGTGAAAAAGAGAGAGGAGTGCGTGAGAAGCAACCTACTTTGAGAGTCTGTTTTTTCACCGTTTCACTTCAAGTTTCAAGGGGGAGTTCGTGGCGACATCCTCGACATATTGATTAGAGTGGATTTTTGTGAAACATCTTCGAGAGGTGCAACGAGAATCGGGTGATTCATATTCTCTTTGTACTATTTTATTGTCTCTTCTTACATTGTCATCTTGTATTCCAAAAGTAATTCTCATGATAGTATTTTGGTGATTCTGTGGTATTTCTCTATTAGCTGAGATATAAAATCGTGTACTCTTTCTTAATTAGTGAATTATTTTCTGGACCGATCTCGTGATTTTTATCCTCAACTTGAGGGATTTTCCACATTATAATTATTGATGTTGATTATGTATATTTTTGCATACTTATTTGATTTGTGATTTCTTGCCTATTATCATATTTTGAGTAGAAGGATTAGTGCATTTATTGGGAATTATTTTTTTTTCCGTTGTGCTGAATTTATCATTGCATATCCTAGTTGGATATGGTCTTCTACCACAACATGGGTACCAAAGCCTAAGTTAGGCAGAAACCATGCAGGGTAGATGCTGAGATTGTTCTATTTGGAAACCTATGATGGAGGATTTACTTTATTGCAAAGATTTATATGATTCTATTTGTCGGAAAGATGCTAAGTCGAAGGACATGGATATTAAAAAATGGGAGAAGCTTGGTAGAAAAAACAATTGGTACAATCAAGTAGTGGATAGATATAAGTGTTTTTCATCATGTCTCTACAGAGACCAACCCATGGAGTAAATTGCAAGAATTGTATGAGAGAAAGAATGCACTGAACAAAGCATTTATTATCAAAAAGTTAGTAAACTTAAGTATAAAGATGTGAATTTTATGACAAGTCTTGAAATACACTTAAGTTAGTAAACTTAAGTTACTAACTTTTTGATAATAAATGCTTTGTTCAGTGCATTATTTCTCTTATACAATTCCTGCAATTTATTCCATAATTCACTTGGATTGGTCTCCATAATCCATAGTTTCTGCCCAGGCTCTGGTACCACTGTTGTGGAAGGGAGACCATATCCAACTAGAATTGATAATACGCAATGATATATCGACACAGTGGAAGTACATCAAATCCCAACAATATCTATGCATTAATCATTCCACTCAAACATCGCCATGCAAAAAAAACCACAAATCAAATAAATATTTAGAAATATACGAAATTGACAACAATAATTTTAACGTGGGAAACCCCTCAAGTTGAGGGTAAAAACTACGGACCTGGATAGGAAATAATACACTAATCAAGCTACAGTACACTATTTTATCTCTATTACAATTAGAGAAATACCACATAATCACCAAAATATTATCAAGAGAATCACTTTTGGAATACAAGATAACAATAGGAGTAGAGACAATAAAATATGACAAGGCTAATATGAATTACCCGATTCTCGTTGCACCCCTTCAGAGATGTTTTTACAAAATTTACTCCGATCAATGTGTAGAAAATGGTGCTACGAAATCTCCCTTGAAATTTGAAGTGAAACTATGAAAAATCGGATACCCAAAGTATGGCTTCTCCCTCACCCTATTCTCTCTCTCTTTCCTTCCCCTGTTTTCTCACTCACACTCGCTATTCCCTCTTTCTGCTTTGCTTTTAGACGTCTTCTCCACTAAAGGATGATTTCCATTAGACCTATTAAACGAGTCGAGCGAGCTCGAGTAGTGCATACTCGAGCTCGAACTTGAAAATTATTTAAGAGCTCGAGCTCGGCTCGACTCATTTAGCAAAACGAGTCGAGCCTTAACGAGCTTTCGAGCCTAATCGAGCCGGATTAAAATTAATATATTTAATATTATATTTAAAAAATTTTATATTAATATATATAATTATCATTATATAATATTTATTTTAATATTATTATTACTATCGAGATTTATCGAATCGAGTCGAGTCGAGCTCTCGAGTGGCTTGTTTCGTTTAACAACTAATCCCGTTAAACAAACCCACAAAATGGGTTACAACTTGGGCGCCATTAATTAAACAAATTAATTGTTGGGCCATAAATTTTGGACTTCTATTCTTTCAATAGTTTTGGGCCAACTATTATTTGGGTCAAGCCCAACACACCTTACCAAAAAATTATCACCAGATTTCGTTGTTGTTGGCTCGAATCTCGATTACGACCGATGCTATAAATATAATATTCGAAAATGGCATCAACATCTCTAGATCCTCCATTCTTTATCCCTTAATTGCTAGTTCTTGAAACAGCACAAGATATAAAGATAATTTGGACAAACGTACTTGTTAGGAATTAAGTTACTCTAAAACTTACTACCCTTGCTACACAAGATCCTCATTTTGGCCAATGGTGTACAACATAAAATTAAGTTAGATGAAAATAAATACAGACTTAATTAGGATTAATACGTACTTATTAAAAAGAAAAGTAACATTATTATATAATCCAGACTAGCTATAGATTAGTAATAAAAGCTACCCAATTCGCTTCATTACCTACAAAACTACACAAACATATATAAAGCTCATTAGCAAAAGATGACTATATAATTCAGTTCATATAAGCAATAATTATTAATTAATCATAAACTCAAGCAGGGGTGGATGTACGTAGGAGGGCACTGGGCCCCATGTACTTTTAATAATAATTAATATAGATATGTAAATTGCCTTAAACCTTCGTGGCTTAGTGGTGAAGTGCGGAAGTTTTAATTTTATTTCGATGAGAATACAGGTTTAGGTACTATGGTTGGAAGCAAAATCTTCGTGAAGACTGGGCCCCATGATGCTTCTTATGAAGGATGCATTATGATTGAACATCAAGACAAAATCACTTGTGTTGGACATACTCAGAGAAAATATCATTTGTGAGAGGTATGATCACATGGGTCTCCTAACTTATTTCAACATGTTTATCGGTTGGGAGCCGACTACAGCGACTTACAAATCTTCTCCAAACACTATTTTTTACTTTCGCCGTCAACAAATCTTCCTTGTTAAATTTTAGTCTCACTCTGGTAAAATGGCCCACGGCAGTCGTCCTCAAGTGAAAAATCGCCAAGTTAACATTCCAGCCCAAACCTCCGCCGTCAAACACTATTTTTTACCTCTGCCAAACAATATTTTTACTTCCGCAGTCAACAAATCTTCCCTCTCAAATTTTACTCTCACTCTAGTAAAATAGCAGACGGTCGTCGTCCTCGCGTGAAAAATTGCCAAATTAACATTCCTGCCCAAACCTCTGCTAATTTTTACCCCAAACACATTTTCCCCCGAATACTATTTTTTACCTCCGTCGTTAACAAATATTTTCTCTCAAATTTTACTCTCACTCTGGTAAAATGACCCACGGCTGTCGCTCTTGCATGAAAAATTGCCAAGTTAACATTTTCGCCCAAATCTCTGCTCAAACCCCCTATCCTGCTCTGGCCCCTGCCCCACCGATATTGAGAAAACCGATCATGTAAAATATTAATTCGATGAGAATACGGGTTTAGGTACTATGGGTGAAAGCAAAATCTTCGTGAAGACCGGGCCCCACAATGCTTCTAATGAGTGATGCATTATGATTGAATATCCAAACAAAATCACATGTAAATTCTTGGACATACTCACAGGAAATATGATTTATAAGAGGTATGACATTGGTCTCCAAACTTATTTCAACATGATAATCGGTTAGGAGCCGATAGTGACTTCCAAATCTTCCCAACACTATTTTTTACCTTTGCCGTCAACAAATCATCCCTCTCAAATTTTACTCACTCCGGTAAAATGGCCCACGGCTGTTGTCCTCGCGTGAAAAATTGTCAAGTTAACATTCCGGCCTAAACCTCCGCCGTCAAGTACTATTATTTACCCTCAAACACTATTTTTTACCCCCTAAACACTATTTTCTACCCCCCCACAAACACTATTTATTACCTTCGCCATCAATAAATCTTCCCTCTCAAATTTTACTCACTCTGGTAAAATGGCCTACGACCGTCGTCCTCGCATGAAAAATCGCTAAGTTAATATTCCTGCCTAAACCTCAGTAATTTTTTACCCCAAACACTGTTTTTTACCTCCGCCGTCAATAAATCTTCCCTCTTAAATTTAACTCTCACTCTGTTAAAATGACCCATAGTTGTCGTCCTCGCATGAAAAATCGCCAAGTTAACATTCCCGCCCAAACCTCCGCTCAAACCTCCGATCCTGCTCCTGTCCCCCCACCGAAATTGAAAAAAATCGATCATGTAAAATATTACTTCGATTAGAATATGGGTTTAGGTACTATGAGTGAAAGTAAAATCTTCGTGAAGACCGTGCCCCACGATGCTTCTTATGAGGGATGCATTATGATTGAACATCCCAACAAAATTACCTGTAAATTCTTGGACATACTCACTGGAAATATCATTTGTGAGAGGTATGACATGGGTCTCCAAACTTATTTCAACATGATCACTGGTTGGGAGCCGACTACGGTGACTTACAAAGTCCCTCACCATGTTGATTATCATGTTGAACCTTTGCCTGGTCATAAGAAAGATTACGATGTTATCAACAACTTCAATCCCTTCTGTGGGCGTATAGTGAAAAAGATGCTTTAGTTCGTCGTGCACACGCATATGGATAAGAGGTGTCTGACATCTTTTCAGGTAAAAGATATAGTCATGACTGAGGATGTACTTAATTTTTATGTGTGCCTTATGCTGATGATAGTTTTATGATAAGAAGAGAAAATTTGAAGAATGTTGTACGTATGATAACGAAATTGTTAACATGGCCTACGACCGTCGTCTTAGCATGAAAAATCGTCAAGTTAACATTCCCGCCCAAACCTCCAATCAAACTCCAGATCCTGCTCCCGTCCCCCGACCAAGATTAAGAAAACCAATCATGTAAAATATTACTTCGATGAGAATATGGATTTATATACTATGAGTGGAAGCAAAATCTTAGTGAAGACCGTGCTCCACGATGCTTCTTATGAGGGATGCACTTTGAACATCCAAAAAAAATCACTTGTAAATTCTTGGACATACTTACAGGAAATATCATTTGTGAGAGGTATGACTTATTTCAACATGTTTACCGGTAGGGAGCCGACTACAGTGACTTAAAAATCTTTCCCAAACATTATTTTTACCTTCGCCGTCAACAAATTTTCCCTCTCAAAAATTTTCTCACTCTGGTAAAATAGCCCACGATCGTCCTCCTCGCATGAAAAATCACCAAATAAACATTCTCGTCTAAACCTCCGCCGTCAAACACTATTTTTTACCTCCGCAAAATACTATTCCCTCCGTCTCGCCCATATTGCACCGTTTACTGTAGCTTTTGTGAGAGCTTTATGCAGTCAAACGGTGCAATTTGACCAGGACGGAGGGAGTATTTTTTACCTCTGCCGTCAACAAATCTTCCCTATCAAATTTTACTCACTCTAATAAAATGGTCCATGGTCGTCGTCCTCGCGTGAAAAATCACCAAGTTAACATTCTAGCCCAAACCTCCGCTATTTTTACTCCAAACACTATTTTCCCCTTAAACACTATTTTTTACCTCCGTTGTCAACAAATCTTCCTCTAAAATTTCACTATTAATCAGGTAAAATGGCTTACGGTCGTCGTCATCGAGTGAAAAATCACAAAGTTAACATTCCCGCCCAAACCTTCGCTCAAACCCCCGATCCTGATCCCGCCCACTCCCCCATTGAGATTGACAAAACCAATAGTGTAAAATATTACTTCGATAAATCTTCTTGAAGATCGGGTCCCACAATGCTTCTCACGAGTGATGTGTTATGATTGAACATCCCAATAAAATAATTTGTAAATTCTTAGACATACTCACAGGAAATATCATTTGTGATAGGTATGATATGGGTCTCCAAACTTATTTCAACAGGTTCACCAGTTGGGAGCCTAATACAGTGACTTACAAATCTTTTCCAAACACTATTCTTTCCCTCATCCGTCAACAAATCTTTCCTCTCAATTTTATTCTCACTCTGATAAAATGGCCCACAGCCAATGACCGCGCGTGACAAATCGCCAAGTCAATGTTCTAGCCCAAACCTCCGCTGTCAAACACTATTTTTACCTCCGCCAAATACTATTTTTTTCCTCCGCCTTAAAAAAATCTTCCCTCTCAAATTTTACTCTCATTCTAGTAAAATGGCCCTCGGCCCTCGTCCTCGCTAAAAAAATTACCAAGTTAACATTCATTCCCAAACCTCCGCCCAAACCTCCGCTATTTTTTACCACAAACACTATTCCCCCCACCAAACACTATTTTTACCTCCACCGTCAACAAATCTTTCCTCTAAAATTTTACTCTCACTCTAGTAAAATGGCCAACGGCTGTCGTCCTCGCGTGAAAAATCATCAAGTTAACATTTCCCCCAAACCTCTGATATTTTTTTACCCCAAACACTTATTTTTACCTTAACCGGTAGCAAATCTTTCCTCTCAAATTTTACTCTCACTCTGGTAAAATAGCCCACGACCGTCAACCTCGCGTGAGAAATTTTCAAGTTAACATTCCTGCCCAAACCTCCGTTCAAACCCCCAATCTTGCTCCCGCCCCCACCTCCCCCACCGAGATTGAGAAAACCAGTCATGTAAAATATTACTTTGATGAGAATACGAGTTTAGGTACTATGAGTGGAAGCAAAATCTTTGTGAAGACCGTGCCCTACAACGTTAGACCCACACAAAAAAATTAATTATTCTATTTAGGGCTCACACACAAAACTTATACAACTACCCAATTCACATTATATATTAGTTCTCTCACCTAACTACCTTTTAAAATATTACTTCCTCCGTCCCATAATTATTGTCGTAGTTACTGTAGACACGAAGTTTAAGAAAAGTTGCTTTTTGACCAATTTTATTGACTTTTTAGGGGTATTGTGGTTTTTTTAAGTAATAAATAAATTATAAAGTATGTTATGTGTGTTAGGTGGGATTGATATTTTTGAAATTAAGATAATTTTTGAGGTTTTTGGTTAATGTGAAATTTCTATTTTTGGGGTGTGACAGTTATTGTAGGACGGACGAAAATGGAAAGTAAGACAGTTATTATGGGACGAAGGGAGTATATCTTTTAATATACGTGAAAAAAGCAAACGTCAACGTTATTGCGGGATGGAGGGAGTATTTGCTACATAAAAGTAAATAAAATTAATCAAAATTATATTTTTTAAACTCTGTATTCTATATTATAACAATAACAGAAGTTTTTAAAAAAGAAAGAAAAAAAACCAAGATAAGTAGGCTTGTCAACTATGCATCAAATGTGTATGAAAATCAAACCCCAAGCCAAGACCAATGTACCCTAAGTTCATTCCCCCAAAAATCGAATTCCAAGCCAAGACCACAGTGCCCTAAGTTTATTTATAAAAAATTGAACCCCAAGCCAAGACCACCGTGCCTTAAGTTCATTCCCCCCAAAAATTGAACCCCAAGCCAAGACCACCGTGCCCCTAAGTTCATTCTCCCAGTAAAAAAATATGCCGCCCTCTAGACAACGCAATTGCTTGCTCAAACGCGCTGATTCTCCTGGCACTGTTGCTCGCGCTTCTAGTGCCGGTGACGGTCCTTTGCTGCTACACCTCCCGCTGCAGGTGATGGTGCCGCTCCCACTGACAACAATGAGATTAATGTAACTTGTGGTGACGGTGTCGCTCCTACTGACAACTATGAGATTAATGTAAGTAGTGTATACACGCATTCTTACTCTAGGAATAGAGGTGTAGGGTTTATAAATAGTCACCCTGTATTTGTGCAAACAGGGTGCAATACGCGTTTTGAAGAATGTACTAATGTTGTACACCCAAATAAACTTATTTCGCAAATTATTCGATGAATCCAACCAAAATATGGTTTGTCAAAGTTTTGACAAGAGTCAAAAGAAATATTTCAACACTTAGTCCGTTAAGCAATCGGTTTTATTAAACTACAAAATTTCTCACCACCCTAATTACTCTTTTCTAGATGAATTGGTGGCGGATTATGATTATGTTCGGAGCTTGAATCCATTTTGGGGGAGAATTGTGCAACAAATTCTACGGTTTGTGGTCGATATGCATCTGCAAAAAAGGTGTCTAGAACCTTTTGCTCTAAAAGATTTAGTAATGATTGGAGATCAACTGAAATTTTAATGTGTGCAATTTGTTGAGGATCACATTATCACGCGAAGAGATAATCTGAGGAATGTTGATGCTGTTATAACGGAATTATCAAATACTATTTTTTACCACCAAACACTATTTTTTACCTCTGCCAAACATTACTTTTTACGTCTGCCGTCAAAAAATCTTCACTCTCAAATTTTACTCACTTTAGTAAAATGGCTCATGGCCATCATCTTCACATGAAAAAAATGCAAAGTTAACATTCTCGTCCAAACCTCTGCTATTTTTTACCCCAAACACTATTTTTCCCCATAAACATTACTTTTTACCACCGCTGTCAACAAATCTTTCTCTCGAATTTTTCTCTCAATCTGGTAAAATGGCCCATGGTCATCGTCACCGTGTGAAAAATCACAAAGCTAACATTCTTACACAAACCTCCGCTCAAACCCCCGATCCTGGTCCCGCCCCCATTGAGATTGAGAAAACCGATCATGTAAAATATTACTTCGATGAGAATACGAGTTTAGGTACTATGAGTAGGAGCAAAATCTTCGTGAAGACAGGGTCCCACAATGCTTCTCATGAATAATGTGTTAAGATTGAACATCCCAAAAAAATAACTTGTAAATTCTTGGACATACTCACAGGAAATATCATTTATGAGAGGTATGATATGGGTCTCCAAACTTATTTCAACAAGTTCACCGGTTGGGAGCCGACTACAGTGACTTACAAATCTTCCCCAAACACTTTTTTCCTCCGCCGTCAACAAATCTTCCCTCTCAAATTTTACTCTCACTCTGGTAAAATAGCCCACGGTCGATGTCCTCACGTGACAAATCGTCAAGTCATTGTTTTCGCCCAAACTTCCGCCCTCAAACACTAGTTTTACCTCCAAATATTATTTTTTTACCTCCACCAAATACTACTTTTTACCTTTGCCGTCAAAAATCTTCCCTCTCAAATTTTACTCTCACTCTGGTAGAATGGTCCTCGGCCGTCATCCTCGCATGATAAATCACCAAGTTAACATTCCTTCCCAAACATCCGCCCCCAAACACAATTTTTACCACCACCGTTAACAAATCTTTTATCTCAAATTTTACTCTCACTATAGTAAAATGGCCCACAGCCGTTCTCCTTGAGTAAAAAATTGCCAAGTTAACATTCCTGCCCAAACCTCCACTCAAACCCCCGATCCTACTTCCGCCCCCACCCCGCCTCCCCTACCGAGATTGAAAAAACAGTCATGTAAAATATTACTTCAATGAGAATATAGGTTTAGGTACTATGAATGGAAGCAAAATCTTCGTGAAGACCGTGCCCTACTATGTTAGGTCCACTAAAAAAAATTAATTATTCTATTTAGGGCTCACACACAACACTAATACAACTATCCAATTCACTTTAAATATTCGTTCTCTCACCTCACCACATTTTAATATATTATATCTTTTAATTAACATGAAAAAGCAAACGTCGACGTTAATGCGGGATGGATGTAGTATTTGCTACATAATAATACAACACTACCCTTTAAAAATAAATAAATTTAATCAAAACTACATTTTTCAAACTCTGTATCTATATGAAAACAATAACAAAAGTTTTTAAAAAAATAAAGAAAAAAAGCCAAGATAAGTAGGCTAGTCAACTATGCGTCAAATGTGTATGAGAATCGAACCCAAAGCTAAGACCACCGTACCCTAAGTTCATTCCCCCAAAAATCGAATTCCAAGCCAAAGACCACAGTGCCTTAAGTTCATTTCTAAAAAATCAAACCCCAAGCCAAAACCACCGTGCCTTATGTTCACTCCCCCAAAAAATCAAACCCCAAGTCAAGACCACCGTGCCCTAAGTTCATTCTCTAAGTAAGAAAATATGCCACCTCCAGACAACGCAATCACTTGCTCAAACGCGTGGTTCTCCCAGCGCTGCTGCTTGCGCTCGCGCTTCTAGTGCCGGTCTTGCTCTGGTTGCCGCTGCAGGTGACGGTGCCGCTGCCCTGACAACGATGAGATTAATTTAACTTGTGGTGACGCTCCAACAATGAGATTAATTTAAGTGGTGTATACATGTATTCTTTTTCTAGGAATAGCGGTGTAGGGTCCATGAATGGTCGCCCCGTATTTGTGCAAACCGGGTGCAATGGGCGTTTTAAAGAATGTTCTAATGTTGAACATCCAAATAAACTTATTTGCAAATTATTCGATGAATCCAACCAAAATATGGTTTGTCAAAGTTTTGGCAAAAGTCTAAATAAATATTTCGACACTAAATCTGTTAAGGAATCGGTTTTATTAAACTACAAAATTTCTCACCACCCTAATTACCCTTTTCTACATCATTGTACTGGTGAATAGGTGAATTGGTGGCAGATTATGATTATGTTCGGAGCTTCAATCTGTTTTGGGGAAAATTGTGCAACAAATTCTCCGGTTTGTGGTCGATATGCATATGCAAAAACGGTGTCTAGAACCTTTTGCTTTTAGAGATTTAGTAATGATTGGCGATCAACTGAAATTTTAAAGTGTTCAGATCACATTATCACGCAAAGAGACAATCTGAGGAATGTTGATGCTGTGATAACGGAATTATCAAACACTATTTTTACCTATGTCAAACACTATTTAAGATCAAAATTTAATAAAAATGATAAAATAGAATGTTAGAAAAAGAAACTTATATGTTGAAATCAACAATTTGATTTAAAAGTGATTTAAAAGTGACTGTAGATTGAAAGACATTTTATAAGGATATTTTGCAGTTTTTGTAAATTTGGACTATTTCTAGTCCACGAAATTTTGGAGGATTTTATCGTTTTCGCAAATTTTGGATGATTTTTTGTAAAAGGTATTTTAGCATCATGCATGTTTTTTATAAAAGCAAGTACAATATCAAAATCTGATTTTTTTTTCGCTCGGTGATACCAGTCAGTTGTTTGAACAAGCGTTTGGACAAGGATGAGAATGATGCTCAATGCGTCCAATGGGTCTGAAACAACTCTGATCAGGTGAAACAATCCCTCATTCGCTGTGCTAGAAACTTAGCGAAGCACTGGAAGGATCCAGAACATTGAAAGTCACAGATAAATGGAAACCCGATGCAAATGTAATAGATTTGAATGTGTGATAATGCGTGTCTTCAGGACGCAAATTTATGAGGTTCAACATAGCATCTTTCAATTATTTGACAAAAATTATTTGACAAAATGAGTTACTTATGGTGGATATTCTCAGATAGTTTTATAGGTTGTGATTTTGTGTAATAGGTCTACTATCTTAGTTAGTTTTCTGAACTCTTAAGTTGTTGGTTCAAATGATGTTAGTTTTTATAACTCTTTAAGTTATTGCTTCAAATGATGTTGACAAAATGAGTTGCTGAACTCTTAAGTTGTTGGTTCAAATGATGTTAGTTTTTATAACTTTAAGTTGTTGGTTCAAATAATGTTGACAAAATGAGTTGTTTATGGTGGATAATCTCAGTTAGTTTTCTGAACTATTTTAAGTTATAATTTGTGATTTACCAAATGAGTTGCTTATGGTGGATATTCTCAGTTATTTTTCTGCTCTTTTAAATTATATGTTGTGATTTCGTGTAATAGTTCTAATATCTAACTAATGATTTCGTGTAATAGTTCTAATATCTAACTATAAGTACGGAGGGAGGAAGTATGCTTTTACACATATTTTGTCTTCATTATCAAGTATTTTGCAAGCTGCATTTTCATTTATGTTTGGTCTTCATTATCAAGTACTATTTTACAAGTTACATTTTCATTATATTAAAAATTATCTTTTTATTTGCTGATTGTAATCAGAAACTTTAGTTTAGTATATAAGTTATTTTTCAATTTAAATCAAAAAACAAAATTGTTGACAACAAATAAAATCATATATTCTCTTGAAGAATTTCTCAAAAAAAAAAATGGATTATCATTAAAATTGCTAAACAAGAGCCAACACTAGTTTATATATAGAGAAATGTCAAAGAATTGGACCAAGTAATATTAGAGTTCACATTAAATTTTGCATATGAAGTTAGGTGTCCAAACAATGTCCAAGAAAATCATTGAAAATTGAGCAATTCAACAAACCAAGAGATTTCACATTAAATTGATCACTTGATGAACTCATTCTAGTATACAAAATTTGGGTATGTAATAGCAGAAGAATGACTAATTCACATCAAAACACCTTCAATATTTTCAAGAGCCTTCTTACTGATCTTGACCTTACGATGCAGGGATTTCTGATCACTCGCAACGTAATTGCTGATGAAAAACTCGATCCCTTTCCTGAGAGTTTCATACTCAGATATTGCAGCAATACAGGTAAATATATTCCAAACAAGCTTTCTGATAGCTCGAATATGGCTTCAAAAAGAAACCGGATATGCAATATCCTTTTCGGAGTAAGATGTATGGGGTCGGTGAACTCAACTGCCTTCAAAACTGCAAGTGAAAGGGTGAAAGATGCGACCATCTCTGCAATAAATATTGATAAATGCATTGATCTGATCAATAGCATATGAAATGATCCCACAAACATTACTGGGAAACAGAGAAACGGATGATTATAGCATATGGAAACAATGTGGAATTATTGGCATAGATTAGCAATCATTTAACTGTTGGCTTTCTTCTTAACAGAAGTTTTAAAATAGCATGGAACTCTCTCCTCCCAATGCAGCATAACCATTTTGGTTTTTTAAAACAAGAATATTCATTTCATAATGGCTTTCAGGGGCATTGCAAGCATTCATTTCCTAAATTCATCTCTAATTTAAGAAACACGAATTATTGCATGAAGTTTATCGATCTCATCCATACTGCCCCAAATAATTTACTGCATAACTTGCATCGTAGCTGCAACTAAAACCCATTTCTCCGTGTATCTAAGCATTACTAACTAAGTTAAATAGAAATCAAACGAATGGGTTCTTATACATCACGTCATGGAGCAACTTACATGCACAGCTAAAAGGTCACAACCATACTCAAAAGATTCATCTAGATTACTCATCAGCAATAAGGACATAAATTAAGAGAAATTTCACCTGCAAAGTGAACTTGTAGTTTTTGTCATGGCTGCATAATTTAGATGCAAGAACGCAATAATACTTGTTAAATACTTTCTCCTGTAGACAACACTTCACATGTAACGCACGATCTTTCGATCCTATAACGTGCAGAAGGCAAGTTGGGCTAGTAAAAATAAAACATGAATGATAAAAACTGAGGATTAAGAGATGTTACCTGTTTCCCTGGTAAGTCTAAACTCAGAAGTTTCTCAAATGCGTTGATATAGTCCTCTCCGCTCATGATAACACAAAAAATCACCCTTCTCGCATCGGTATTCATCCCCTGTCGATGGAGACAGAAACCTCTTCAATAGTTAAAGCAATGTCCCCAGACAACCACCAGTGACCTTTGACCTTTCTTATTAGGATCAAGAAGCTTCCCCCATTTCAAGCCTTGAATTAATACATCATCCACACTTAACTGCATTAGTAAAAAACTTTAGTTAAAAGTGCAATAAGGTCTCTGTCAACTATAGAAAAATTGAAAAAAATACTAAATATTAACAACCTGTCGACCACAAAGGATACAAAGAGCAATATTAATTGTCCCAACAAAATCCAAAAACTTCTGAAGTGGAGTAGTTATTACATGTTAGTGATCTGCATAAAACATACGAGGGTCGATGCAATTTAAGTGTGAGCTCAAGCAGAGCAGTTTAATGAAAGTACACCTACACAACCAATAGCAGGAATCCCTCAAACTAGTCAATTTTAATACACTGGGAATACAGTTACGGGTAGGCAGGCAATTAAGATGAATCTATCAATCAAGTCAATACTCTACTTATAAAACAAACATACTTTAACAATTGGTTGATTCGTCTCACAATCCATCTCATATATACTCTTCTCACAAGAGAGTAACTCTTTTTTTTTTAAAATTTAAATTTTATTATATTTAAAAGATCATTATACCTGAACCCTTACTAAACCTTAAGAGTGAAGTATACCCTAAACCCTTAAACCCTAAAGGTGAAATATACCCTAAACCACAAAGGTGAAATTACAATTATACCCTAAATCCTAAATTCTAAGGGTGACATATACATAAACCACAAGGGTGAAATTACAATTATATCTTTAAAATCATCCGTAAACCCTAGGACTAAAATACGTCCAATACCTTAAACCAGAGTGAAATTATAATTATATCTCTAAAATTAAATTTATTAAAAAAAAAAAAAAAAAATAACAACAACAACAATGAATTTTCCTTTTGAAATTGGGAATGAGGGCAGTTCTACTAAAATGATTCTAGGGGATGGGGGCGGTTCTACTAAACTAATTCGGTAGAATTGCAACACAAAATTTAGTGCCTTATATTATTATTACTAGGTAATGGTGGCATCTTACTTTGTAAGGTGCAAACCTAGCCTGGAGTTTTGCCACATAAATGAGATGATTATGTTTAATTAATAAAATATGTATAAAATTTTTCTACCGCAAATTAGAAAGTCAGGTTTAGCAGCAAAATAGATAGGATGTACAAGGGAATGGGAGGGAGAGAGCATAAAAAGTATTTAAACTGCAACAGGAGCAATTTTGGTTTTTAACTCACATCATGCTTAGTCAACAATTTGAGTATTTAATAGTCAAGGTAAATTTAACGAGATGAATTGCATATTAAGTAACCTCCAAGATATATGTAACCTTCAATGACATAAAACCCTTGTGTATTTACAGCATATTTGGAAATCACAGAGCTCTGGAGCAAAGTTCTCGTACTTTTCTGCTCCAAAAATAATTGCATTGCTGCCAGAAAATAAGAATGCAAGTTGATGCAACATAAATATTTCCATTGGTGAAACCATAAAAAACAAGTGATGTTAATTGTTAGAGCCAAAAGAGTTATAATACACCAGCTGTTGTTACACACAAAAAAAGAAGAAGGGATATTTCAAATGAAATTACTTCACATAAATGGCACATGCCATATACTAAAGTGGAAAAAGCTTGAATGATCATGTGCTGTGACGATGGTGAGATTGACTAAATTTTCAAGCTTTTATTGCCCAAAGTTGTGATCAAAATTTGCTGGAATGAACAGTAATGACTTGCTTTCCCTCCAAAACTGATGGAATTAGTGATGTTGTCCGAACTAAAATTTACAGCATTCTGCAAATCGAATGTTTTAGAATGTATATATCAATCATCATTTGGCAATTCCATTGCAATTAGGTATAAATTTCGATTCTTAAGTTTATATATTTTCATAGTTTTAGTATTACTTGAGTGATGTATAACTGAAATCATTTATATTTAAGTTTAACCTGGTATTCTTTGAGTGGTCTTGTGCTTGGTGCATCACAATGCTCTTCACGTTCTTTCGTATGATCTACAGGCTAATGCATCATTAACATCTCATTACAACTGACATAAGGGCAGTAATGTAGTTTTAAATTATGCAACAATCTGTGGTGAAGCTGACTCCTTGAATGAAAGAAGTGATTAGGAGGAAAACGATATCCAAATCTTAAGCTGAAATCACTCCAACATAATACCATGTCAGCAGCTTAACAGAGCAAAATCACTCAAGTGTGACTCATATATCATTCTCAGAGTGAACAATACAATAATCATAATGTGCACATATCTTGTTAAATTAAATACCACCTAGTTGATGGCAATATCACCTTGAACCAACATCATGATCATGATCATGAAACAAACCTATAGTTATGTGCTTTGTGTCAATGGGTCACTAAAAAGATAGAACATAGAACTTACAAGAATAATCTTAGTTTCATCAAGCTCCTGTTTAAATCTCAGCAGTTGGTCAGCTTCAGCAGGTTCCTAAACAATTAAGAGGAAAGAGGTCAAAAAAATTTATACATGGGAAGCACAAGTTATTATCATCGAGAATCAAGTAAGACTTCATTTTTTTAACAGGGAGGAAATAGACTAACATACTGAAATTTCGCCGATGCCCCAGTTAGATATGGCCATTCTATACAGGCTTTAACAAGATAAAACCATTGTGTATTATCTATGAGATACGCGGGATGTGTGGTATCAGAATTCCTTAGTTCAAATTTGCTTAAACCATCATCTATAGAAATTAACTACATTAATTCGTTAATTACAATAGGCGTTGTAATCCTGAATTTTTCTTTTCAATAAAATAAAAAACTTTGTAATCCTGAATTTTTATTTTCAATAAAATAAAAAACTGCAACAAATATTGATAAAGGTGGCCCCTGATCTCTATAGTATTTAAAAAAAAGAATAAATAATAAAAGTAGGAGCATTGTAGAGTTAATGATTAAATCATAAAAAAGCTTGTGATACCCGAGCTTCTCACTACTCATGTGACAATATAATTTAATTTGTGTTATGTGCATTTTATAATTATGTGATAATTATGTGGCAATTATGTGATAATTGTTTTTACATTTTAATTATCTTTACATTTTATTTGAGACATACGTGATAAACATGGTGACAATATGTGAATATATGGGTGCATAAATATTTACGTGCATTAATTTGGATATATGAGTAAATTATTTTATGAGTATAAATACATTTTTCTTAATTATTAAGTATCACACGTGTTCTCGTAATAATAATAGTGGGTAGAAAAATATACATGTATGTGTATTAATTTGTAAATGTATTATATCTTAGCTATTAAGTATTGCACGTATATTTGTAATGGATAATAATAATAATTTCATTTACTATAAATAGAAACTTACTATAAATAGTAAGTTACTATTAATAGTAAATTAATTAAAGTTTGAGGCGGTGGGTTCATGCCCCCTACTTGTATAAATGGGTGTTCACCCCATTTGAGATTGAAGGCAGAAGCTGCGAAGAAAGAAAGAAAAAAGAAAAGAGAGAGAAGAAAGGGAGAGAGAGGAGAGGGAGAGGAAGAAGAGAAAGAGAAAGGAGCGTGCCGGAACGTGCGTAGTCAGAACGGGAGAAGAGGAAGTGATTAGTTGTAGTGTTTCACGGGTCTATAGTGTTGTTATTGTCGGAGTCCAGGTAAGTAGAAGTCCAACTACAATGCATAAACATGCTGTTTGTGAATTATTTGTGATTAATATGTGATAATTATGTTATGTGTTATTTTTTATTAGTTTAATCACGTTATGAATTATTTGGAGATTAATTTGTGATACAAGCTGGGGATTTATGTGATTTGGGGAAAGTAGAGTTCATATTCAACAATATTATTTATAAATTATTTGTGATAAATTTGCAATACAAGTTCTGGATTTATGTGATTTGAAATAATATCATCATCCTATATAGATTTGTGTGGTTGGAAACTGTTGAAAATATATTTGTATGGCTTGAGAAGATATTGGTTATAAGGATCTGTGGGATCCAAGATGAAGTTGTTATTCCAAAAAGAGATCCGTGTAATCCAAGGTGAAGTGGTTATTCTATAAATGGATCTATGTGATTGAGGTGAAGTTGTTATTTCAGAAGTGGATTTGTGTAAATTGAAATTAAGTTGTTGCTTTATTGTGATTAAATATTGATATTGATATTGTAAATGGTTTATGATGCACATTTAATTGTTTTGGGTGCATATCATGCATGAACATGAAAAGTGTTTTCCTCAAAATTAATAAGATACTAATGGTGTGTGCGGGCACTATATATGCATCTCTGTCAGGGTTCGAAAAATCGTTCCCGACACTTTATTAGGGGTTCGGAAAAATCGTCCCCAACACTCTGCCAGGGTTCGAAAAAATCGTTCCAGGTATTATATTCAGGGATCGGAATCATTTGGGGTGCATATCATAAGTGTGTCGTGGGGATCCCGCAACGTGAACAGTTTTCAAAATAAAAGAGATCAATTAGAAAAAAAATTAGGAAATAGGTGATAGAGAACTAAATGCATTTTCATGCACTGACATGCATGATTTCTACTTACTGAGATTTTTGTCTCACTAGTTTATGCATTGTAGGTGAGTCTGATGATGTTTGAGTATGTGGGGTGTGGTGCATGCTGTGGAGCTCCTTCAGGGTTTTGTGCGGATGTATATAGATGACGACTTGTTGGGCTATACCGTGGATTTATTTTGTTTCCGCTAATGATTTTGTTATGTAATATAATAAGTATTGTCACGAGTTTGTCTGGTTTGAAGTGGTATCAGAAACCAGTTACGTATGTTGAACTGGTGTGATGGTGTTGGTTATAAACATATTATGAAAAAAATATATATATATGCAGGTTTTAATGATGATGTTTATTAGTATTCTAATTATAAGTTATGTAAGGTGGGTCGTGTCAAAGCTACAGATTCCCAGGCATTTAGATCAGAGCTAACATCTGCTAAGGTGCTGGGAGTTAGTTGGGGCAATGAGTAGCCCTAAGGGTTTAATACATAATGAAGAGTATCATCAATTTACTTCCTTACATATAGAGCAAAAGATAATGATTACATCCAGGCACCAGCTGGCAACATTCATATTCATACCCTGAGAGTGCTCTGCTGTGTTCCATCCTTCTATTTATATGTGTAGTATACTGCAGCAAGAGTGATATTCTAGGTTTTTCTTAACTAAAAATGACGGCTTAAAGTGCTCAAATGCTCCGTTAATTAGATGCTATGTATAGGCAATTAAACATTCTAATGATTCAGATTGAATAGATCAGCTAGAGATAAAATTACCTTCCCATAATTCTCATAATGGCAAATATATGTCTCTCTCCATGGATATGAGAGTGCATCCTCAAAGCGCCAACATCCATAAATGTCTTCCCACAACCGTCATAACTGCAAGGGAAAAGAACTTCTGTGGTTGGTTCAGGTTCAGGTTCAGGTTCAGGTTCAGGTTCAGGTTCAGGCTCCACCACTTTTGGTTCTTTCGACTTCTCCTTTAGTGGCTTTGAATGTGGCCTCTGGATGAATAATACAAACAGATTCATGCCAACTTTTCAGAATCCACCCAATTAATTTGCATATGCAAAAGAGTAGAAGGTGATTTTGGCACTATTCATATTCAAAATCACATAATAGTTTGTATAAACGACATCACAACAGATAATACTACTATTGAGTTCAACTCATCAAACATGTGATCGAAATTAAAAAAAATACATGGAAAACTAACCATTAACCCATTTCAATACATGACTCTTCCCAGTGGTTGTGACAAGATCTTGTGGCACCCTGCCAAAAAAAAAAAATACTGCAATGAATTCATCAATTGATAAGTAATTCTATGTTCACCAGCAAAAATGTTTACCCCCAAGAAAATTGAAAATTACTCAAGAATTAAAGTTTTCTTATTTAACATTCTTTGAACCATTTAACAGCAGAGCTTCTAGACCTGGCTATGGGTCATCTATCAAACAGACTCTGAACTAAAACCACAATCACAATCATGCACTTGAATTTACCCTATGAATCTTCAATCAGGGTATTAGTAATTAGAAAAAAAAAGACCATTCACGCAAAAATTGTAGAATTTTTCACGCAAAGAATAACCCAGAATTTAGGACTAAGATACCTTTCTCGAAATTAAGCCGGTAATTCGGAGCAGGTGCGTGTGAAAACAATGGCGTGGAAAGATTTTAATGGAATTCTCAAGGCCTGCAAAGGTAGAACGAAGGAGGAATGTGTTGGCAGAATAGATTGACACGTTGATTCTATATTTGCCGCCAACTTGCTAAAACCGACCATCTTAATATTTTTGGCTGTTTATTTATAAATTAAAGGGTTAATTTTCTCAAAAAATAAATAAATAAAAGGGTTAATTACAATAAAATATAGCATTCATTTTCTCAATTATCAAAAAAATTGACAACATTTAGATAAAGTCTCTTGTGAGATGTTATTTACGTGAGGTAATTTATGAGACGTGTTAAAATATGTCTTATTATTTAGATAAAGTATGTTTAATGGTTGTTAAAGTATATTTCTAAAGTATGCTGAATTAGACATTAAAATATGATTTTAATATATTATAATTTGATTTATTATTGATTTATTATTGACATACATTAACAGCAAATAAACATATTTTATCTATACAATAAGCATACTTTAGTGATGGGTCGACCCGTCTGACACCCGTCTCACAAATAACCCGTTTCACAAGAGAGTCTCTCTCACATTTAATGTCAATTTAATCACAAATTTTTCTTTTATCAATTAAATTCATGGTTTTAACTTATTTTCTTAATTTAATTACGATTTTTATTCAATTAATATACTCCCTCCGTCCCAGTTAAACTGCACCGTTTGATTGCATAAAACTCTCACAAAAACTACAGTAAACGGTGCAATATGGGCGGGACGGAGGGAGTATTTCTTTTTCACAATTTAATCACAATGTCTTTTATTAATTAAAAATACATTACTATGTTAATCATGGATAAAAATCAAAATATATTTAATATATTTAAAATTTAAACTATAATAATGTTTAAATTATAACGCATAATTTATATATATAATATAAAAGATTTATACATAATAAATGACTCTAACCCCATTTTTGTCAAAAAAAAAAAATTTTTTTATAAAATTTCATATGTAATTTTTGTTAGTTGATTGACACACCATTTTTTTCCCTCGAAAATACACGTAATAACTATCACTCCCATTGTCGACAAAAAAATTGTTTATAAGTTTTAATGTTTAATTTATATATTTTATTTTAAATATTTTGTGTTTTATATTATTATTTAACTAAAATAAACATATACGGAGTATTTCATGGAAGATTTTGTAATTAAATTATAAAACACACAAGAATACTTATTTAATTTAAAAAGAATAAAAATAAAAATTTATGATTAAATGGAGATATTCTAAAAGGTTGTGTATTTAATTGATAAAAATAAAATTCGTAATTATATCAAAAAATAAAGAAGTTCATTTATTTTTTTAATTAAAACAATAATTCATGATTAAATTAAAAAAAAATTGTGTATTTTAATACAATTAGCCCTAATATAAAATAAAATAGTAGATAGATGTATTGAAACCTGTACATGTGAGAGTTCTTAATTCTTGTTGCTATTCATTAAGTGGTCTGATTCGGTTTCTTAGCATAAACTAACTCCCAATTTTATATAGATAATAACGTCATAGCTGATTAAGATTAAGATTAATAACAGCAACTCAAAAAAAAAAAAAAATATATATATATATAGTGGCGGATCCAGAAAACTAGTGGGGTGGACTAAGTTTATTAAAAAAAATAAAAAAATAATTAAAAATTATACTCAATCCATCCCGAATAAGTTGGTATAATTTTTTTTGGGCACGAAAATTAAGGAGTATAATAATTTAATGTAAAGTGATGTAAAGTGAAGTGACAAAAATAATATTTAATTTGTAGTGGGTAGTTGTATTAGATGTGACATGTGGGGCCCATGAGAATAAATTAATTGTTTTTTGTGGTTCCATGTATTAAAAAGAAAATATATCAACTTTAGTGGGACAAATCAAAAAGGAAATTGTGTCAACTTCTATGGGACGAAGGGAATAATATATATATATATATATATATATATATATATATATATATATATATATATATATATATATATATATATATATATATATTCACACACGAATTACCTTCTCGAAAGGAAAGAATGATGAACTAAATTTTAATATTTATTATAATGTAATCATAGAATATATATAATTTAAGAAGATATATTTATTTTTTAACTTAATTTGGGTGGACTTAAAATATTTTTTGGTTGGGCTAAACTTAAAAACACAAATTATTTACATATGATATAATTGGCTTTTGGGGGCAGCCCCGGACTTGAGTTCGGAGCTGACACAACATACATCCGCTCGTGTGTGTGTGTATATATATATATATATAAAACAAAGTTTCTTGTGAGACGCTAGCTATGTGAGACCGTTTGTAAGACGTGTTAAAGTACGCCTATTACATAGATAAATGATGTTTAATAGTTGTTAAAGTATGTTTTGTAAAGTATGATAGATGATGAATTAAAGTATGATTTTAAGATATTATAATATGATTCATTATTGACATACTATAACAACAAATAAGTATACTTTATCTATACGATAAGCATATTTAATAATGGATCAACCCGTCTTACAAAAAAATCCGTCTCACAAGAGAGTCTATATATATATTCCCGAAAAAAAAATGCATGATCTTTAAATAAGTTTATTCCAAAGTGTTGTCTGAACTATTCGGATTGTGGTTTTAATTAGTTTTGTGTAGGTTGTTCGGTAAGCCCAAATCCTAATGGAAAAATCGGGTTGTAATGTGATAGAACACGGACAGTATAATAAAAGAGGGCAAAGGATCAAGTTTGACCGTTATCTTACTTTATGGGATCAGACACTCAACTCTTTTTTTTTTCCAAACAATTTATCTATTTAAATGGGATCAACTAATTCCTTCTTTTAGAAAAATTAAGGGCAAAGGTTCATCAAAACCCTTCATCTTACTACTTTTAATCAAATAAACCCTCATCCGTATTTATGTATTATTATTGATACAACGCTTCAAATTAAACTATACAAATTATTTATAAAATAATTATAATTAAGTAATTATCATCTTTTTTAATGCATGCATCACTTTTTATTAAAATTATTATTTCCTCCGTCCCAGCAGAGCATTCACAGCTCCTCTGTAATTTACAAAGAAGATGTGAAAATTATGTTGAGACAGAGGAGTATTATTTTTTATCTATCATAAATGAAATAGTTAATTGAATAGTTATTAATTTTCTTTTATTGAGATAATTTTCTTTGAAAATATTATCACTTTGAATTTTTCATGTAATATGTTCATGAATAAAATAGTTTAATTAATAGTTATAATTTTTTCTTGATCACATATAATGTTTTATGAAAATTGTTATATTTTTTATTTGATATAGGTATTATTAATGAAATAGTTTAATTGAACTGGTATCAATTTTCCTTATCATTACATATCACTTTTATAATCTTTTCTTAATTATTTAAATTTCATAATTTTTTACTTTAAAATATTTCTATTCAAAATTATTTTGTAAATATATAATATATGTTTTGTTATTAAAAATATAATAATACATTAAATAATAGGATGATTAAAATTAATAATAAAAAAATTGAGAAATTCAGGAAAAATGAGGCTGACTTAAAAATGGGTGTGACTTGTGAATTTATATGTTTATTTTGTAGAAGACAGAATACTATTTATTATAAAGAAAGGGTTTAATGGCTTAAAAACAGATGAAGGGTTTAGTTGTTTAAATGGTGTAAAATGGAGGGTTTTGATCTTTTATAAAAGGATAAGGGGTTCAACTGATCCAATCTAATAAGAATAAGAGTTTAAACGAATAAAAAATAAAATTAGGGACTTATTTCATCCCACCGAATAAGATGGAGGGTCAAATTGACCCTTTGCCAATAAAAGATAATAAAACATACACAGAAAAATCACGAGGAACAAAGAATAGAATTTCTTTTGCCACAAGCAGATGGTTGTAATTCCTCAAATAGGGCCATGAAACTCGAGTAACATAGGAGTTTAAATAAATTGAAGTTCCATAAACTAAACCCTACACCAAAATTCTAGCAAAAATAAGAAAATAAGGTAATAAAAAAATAGAAAAATAATTGACTTGAAATTAAATTATTAAAATAAACTTGGGCCATAAATCTTGGGCTTCTATTCTTTCAATTACTTTGGGCCAACTACTATTTGAGGCAAGCCCAATACATTTTACGAATAGAAAATTATCAGCTTATTTCGTTGGATTGATTACATAAAGCATTTCGATCGGTTTTGATTCCGTCACTTTCTCCCTACCATTTAAGTTGACCAATATCATCAACATGAGAAATGTTGGAAAATTAAAACACAAGCTCTAATCATACAAAATAAATGAGTAATCACACCAACCTCTCTCCATAGAATTTGTGTTGCAGTGGAAGTGAATGAAGGATCGTCTGAGAACCAATTAGTACTCTAGAATAAACTATTATATCTGGATCAAATTTTACAACACGGGATTGTAAAATATAATTCACGATATGGTATGAATCAAAGAATATGATGAATTGTAATTTGAGTGAATGCGGGAGAAAAAACAGAGAGAGAGCCTTCTCAGCCTTCTGAATTCTGTAATGTGTCTCTCTGATAATTGCTCCGCGCAGTATCATATATCCCAAAAAGTTGATATTAGTCCACTCAAAAGATATGAGTTCAAAATCGTCTCTTAACTCCCTCTCTTGCTTTATCCACTCTCTATCATATGTGGAAATATTTAATATATACTCCCTCCGTCCCGCCCATATTGCACAGTTTACTGTAACTTTTATGAGAGCTCTATGCAGTCAAACGATGCAGTTTGGTCCACCCAAAAGATATGAGTTCAAAATAGTCTCTTAACTCCCTCTCTTGCTTTATCCACTCTCTATCATATGTGGAAATATTTAATATATACTCCCTCCGTCCCGCCCATATTGCACAGTTTACTGTAACTTTTGTGAGAGCTTTATGCAGTCAAACGATGCAGTTTGATCGGGACGGAGGGAGTATATTAAGGGAGTATTAATATACTCCCTTCGTCCCATTAAAGTCGTGACATGTTTTTTGGGCTTGGAGATTAAGGAGTATAATATTTTAATGTAAAGTGAAGTGAGATAAATAATATTTAATGTATAGTGTGTATGTGTATTAGTAATGTGTGTGGAGTGTGTGTGGGCCAATGTGAATATGTTAATATTTTTTGTGGGTTCATATGCTTTAAAAGAAATGTAACAACTTCTATGGAATAACCAAAAAAAATATGTCGGTGCAGGCGGCATGAAGTTGGGCTGGTCTTCCGGAGTGTTATCGGAATTTGGAAGAGCATGGAGATATCGGAATGGGTCTCAACGGGGAGATGATGGAGGAGCAGGCGGCATGAAGTTGGTGCTGGCTCAAACTGCAAATTCTCCATCTGAAATTTTTATTTTAACCATGGGCCCCACTTATTGAATGGCGTTAATTTTTTTAATTACCAAAATATCTCTCTCTACAAAAAATAAAGGGCAAATTTTGATTTATTAAAAAAGCTAAAGGGCTTTAATGCTAAAAAAAATAAATAAGGGATGCAGTTGAGGGGCCAAAATGACATTTTGCCCAATATAATTTGGACAAACGTGTTAGGAATAAAGGTGCTCTAAAATGTACTCCCTCTGTTCCGGACTTCCGATCAAACTGCACTGTTACAATAAACAGTGCAATATGGGCGGAACGGAAGGAACATTCAATTAAACAAACATATATAAAGCTCATCAGCAGAAGATGACAAATTCAGTTCATATAAGCAATAATTATTAATTAATCATGAACTCAAGCATTCAAATTCATTTTAATTGTAAGGCAGCAACCAAACTACAGCATCCGGTCGGCAAGTGACGGCAGCCGCCGGAAGAAGTTGAGCGCCGGCGACGGCATCCGGTCTCTAAATATCGGATGCCGCAGGTAATAAAAACCAAATGCCATCGCCACCATCTTCGACGGCACCAAATACAACACCAACGCCACGACGAAACACATCCCGACAAAGATCCCCGTCGCACGTGGGTCCCTCCACGTCACCAAAGCCTGCACTCTCTCCCCCTGCGTCGCCACATCCCCCAATAGCGTTTGCACACGCGCCCCTAATACCCTCATCTTATCGTACCTCGCACGCACCGTTTCATTCCCCCTCGAACAAGGCAGCGCGTCGAATTCCTCATCCAGTTCTTCCCTGTCCACCGATTGCGCCATCGACATTTTCGGATCGAAATGTGGCAACGAAGTTCTCGATCGAAACCTGTAGTTCCACGCGCCGATCACGAACACGTACAAAGCCAGCGTCGGGATGATCAGATCTGGAAACCACACGAGCATCACCAGCAGCGCGTGGACTAGCACAGTAGCCGTTGGGTTCTTCCATGAGCGCGTGTCGTCCACCCACCTGAACACCTCCATCACCCCTGCTACCACGTTGATGATTCTCAGCCAGTTAGCGCGCACCTTGCGCATGCTGAAGGTGTTGGAATCGGTGGGGTCCAGCATGTACGTCACCACCTCGGGTCGGAGCGGCGGCTCCGAACGACGTAAGTGGGCCGCCACTATCTTTACCGAAATTGCCCTTAGGGCCTCTTGTTGGCCCACGCCGATGGGCCTCAAATGGTGCATCATGGGCAACAAGGGCTGCGAGTACACGTGGAGGAAATCTAGCGTGGGAGTCGACCGTGCGAATCTAACGGCTAATTCTATCTCTCCCATTTTCTTCAGTCCAACTTGTGTCAACGGCATCAGAGGAAATACACTTCTGTACACCTTACCTGTAGTCAACGTAGAGATACGAATACGTACTTTTCCCATACGGAAATCGGGACGCGTGGACTCTTTATAGCCCTCCGATTCGAATACTGCGCAACTATCAAAGACTCCGATTGTCAACACGGTTGACGGATCGTACACCCGCCACGTGTACTGCTCGTTCCATTTCGGATCCAAAGTATCCGAAATTGAGCGGGTGCGGACCCATTTGCTGCCGTATTTTGCCACTGCATAAGCATCGGTGGATCCTTTTCCTTTCATGGTTTTCATTGGTATCAAATTCTTGCATCCAATTATTCCCACCTCGATTGTTCCGATGGGGGGTTTCCAGAGCTGTCTTGCAGTGGGACGATAATCGCTGCACACGTGTGCACCTTCTTCCATGACATGATAACCACCGTCGAAACACAGCCTCAGGTGGACCCTGCCTTTGTACGCCCGTTTTCCTTCACTCGGATCCTCCAACGTGAACCATCTGGATACCACATTCCTGTCGTCCACTCTTCGTTCTATGGACGTTAGAGGGATTCTAGAAACACCGACGATTACCTGCTCCTTCGGCGGCCGGTTTTCGATCAAGAAGAATATGAGGTGGTGCTCCGTGAACGGCTCGGTGGCGACGAACAACAAGTCTTCATTCCACGACGGAACGCCGCCGCCTCCACTTGTTAGAACTGATTTTGTTTTCTGGATCTGAAATCCCAGTTGGGCTTTAACTTGGAAGGATGATCCTTTAAAAGGTATCAACATGGAGATATCTTGTGCTTCGATGACGGTGGATCTTAGGTACCACAGTTTAGGCGACTGGTACACCTTGGATCTTGAGTGCCCATTGCCACCATCAATGGTGTCAGTTTTCCACGCGTCGGGAAATGACTCGTCAGCTTGAGTGCCTATCCACGTGGCGAGCATGAGGTCCCCTCGGTAGGCCCCACCTCCCTCAAGACGGTACCACTGTGGAGCCAGAGGGCTGTCAGGTGGGTCCCTCAAGGGAATCTCCCCCACGTCAAAGCAAATGCCACCAAAGAATTTGTCGTGTCCAGATGGGTCCCACACCGAGACTTCGAGTATGGAGGAGGAATCTGGTGAATTGCGATTGAAAGCAAATGTTTGATCCCAGTCAAAGAATGTCGTTCGCCGGGCTGGTTTTGAGACGACTTGGTAGCCGGAAACGGCTATCTTGACGACGGGGGTTCCGGCGGTGGGAAGCGACCGAGATTTCACCACCCGGACGAAGATGTAATGCATTTTCTCCACTAGGTCGAATGAGGACGCTATGACGTCCATGGATGATCTTTCCGATTGATCGGAGATGAAGCTACTTACTGATGACACGCGACTGATTGTGATTGGCTGTGGGCCGTTGATCTTGTTGACTTTGACTTCTGGTTCTTCCCGGAACGCCGATGAACTAACTGACGGCGGCACCGGATCATCATTAGGGTCTTCAACTCCCGGCGCCGCCGTCTCCACTTCTACTGCTTTGCTCTCTTCCTGAACTTCTGTTGTGTCTGAATAACCAGCTTGATTTTCAGTTTCAGCTGTTTGTTGAAGCGGCGGCGGCGGCAGCGGTGCAGCTTCGGCTTCCACTTCTGCCGTTGGCTCCTCGTTTGGCTTTTGATCATCAGCTGGTGGAGATGATTCGCTCTTCTCAGCTTCTGCTTGTACCTCGGTGGCAGGGGATGGAGGAACCGGCGCAGGTTTAATCTCCTCCGGCGGCGGAAGAGGAGGTGGGGGCAGCGCAACCTCATCAACAAAGTAAATCTTCAACCCAATCTCACCCTGGATCCAACTGAGGAGACTCTTCTTCTCAAGAGGATAATAAATCAACGCCTCTTCGCCTTTCTTCACGAACTGAGTGGAGCTCAGCCTCACCCGCCCGAGAAAATTGTTCCGGGTGGTGGGCCCCACGTTCTTGTCGTGAAAAACGTCGAGCTCCAGCATGTCGCCAAGGAGCTCGGACGTTTTCCCGACGTGGAACTCTAGGGTCTCGTTCCACGTCGGGTTGAGGTCCCGTACCACGGTTCTCGTCTTCCGCCTCTGTCCGTGGAAGTCGAGAATCGCATACGGGCTCGAGGCGCCATGTCCGTCTTTCGGCACGAGATTTCGAGCGTCAGCCACCTCAACTATAAGCTTACGTAGATTAATGGCCATTTAAATCTTGGATTAGTGGATCTGGTGTGGTAATAACATGCAGGTTACGTACTCACATGGTAGGAATAAGGATGATTTAGTTGGGAGAAGATGAAAGATAAGAGAATATTCTTGAATTGGAGAAAGAAATTAATGGTGGATTTAGATGAGTGGAATTCTTAGTTGGATGGGTAAAGACTAGAGAGAAAAGGTGTAAGTTGATGGGGGTTAAAAAGCTGATAACTTCGTGTGCAAGAATTGTTATTTCATTGCCTTTCTCCTTAAGATAATAATATCTACTACTCTAAGATTCCACCCTTTTTTTTTTTTTTCGTAATTTAAGAATTTGTGCATAATAGGCATCTTATCTCGTAATAATTAAAATGAAAATTCGTATAAGCTTTACGCTCGACACAATGATGAACATGTTGCTAATTACAATTAATGGATTTATTTATACATGACATGACTACTAAATAGGTGATCCTGGGTTACACTCGAGTAGTTATTTTTTATATTTTTTTATTAGTATTTAATTCAATTTAATGATAAAAATTAAATTAAGATTTAATATACTAGTTAAGATTGTAAAGATATAACATGTATGCATTGTACACCCACTTAAATTCTCAAAAATAAAAATCTGATTACGTGCTTAGCAAAATACTACCTCCACCAATTGCACTCTATACTTTCCTTATTATATTTTTTACACTTTAAAAATAATATAAATTTTAAAATTAATATTCTCTCATATAATCAATTTCAAAGATGTCACTTCAACTCACACATATAATTTTGATATATAAATTATTTATTACTTATAAAAAACCACATCACACTTGAAAATCAATTAATAAAATTAGTAAATATATATTCGTAAACTCCAAATCTACATTTGTGAAGTGTATATTAGATAGACATGTAAAAAAATCGCAACGGCTGCTCGAACCAGAGAACCAGCACTTTTAACCGAAATCAGAATCATCGAATTCAGAACCAACAAAAACGGAACCAAAACTGAATATATTTCGGTTCGGTTTGGTTATGATTCCTCATTTCTTATAAGACAAATAGGCGGTTCCGATTTCGAACTGATGGTTCCAAACCAGAGCATAAACTTTCCTACTTTCGATTCTGTTCCGATTCCCATTTTTTGGAATTCGAACTGACGGTTTGAAACTGAAATCCACGTGCATGTCTTATTACAAGAGATGATGAAATAAATCAAATATCAAATCATGATTTTATTAATCTGTGATTTGTTGCTACAATTAAATATACTCTCTCCCATCTGATTAGAGTCTTTACATTTAATGTACATATATATCGAGTTTAGAAATATTTTTTTAAATTTTTATTAACTTGTAAGAATATTGTGATTTTTTAAAGTTAGTTAATTATATATGTTAAATAAAATATTTTTTAAAATAAAATGTATGGCAATGTTATTTGTTTTGAAAATTTCTACTATAATCTTAGTGTGATTTGAAAAATGGAAAAAATAAATAAATGAAGAAAAAAAATAATGGGAGCTTTTAAGAAAGATGAACATGGTTTTCCACCGACCTACCCACCAGCTTTGCTTTAGAAATCTTTATTGACCAATCATATCACCATCTCAAAACCTTTATTAATTTCTAAATGGTGTACCCCACCATTAGGGGCCCCCACCGCCCCTGCCCTGGGGATTGGTGGAGGAGGTAAATCGCAGGATGTGCCTCAAGTGGCTTATAGAGAGGGCTCACTGTTAAACTTGTGCTTGCAAGGGGCCAAATCCATGCCAAAGGCAGGATTCGAACCCCCACCCTGCAGCAACCAAGCTCAGCTGGAAGACCTTTCCACCCTCCCCTCTACCACTTGAGCTATGCCCTGGGGGCAACCTTTATTAATTTCTAACTCACATTCCAATGTACAAATTTACGACTTTATGTTACTGCATGTCACGATGCACATCATTTTCAAATTCATCTGATCATCTTCTACCATTCTCACTGCATATATGTTTTAGATTGTTTTCAATTTTAAATAGAGAATCGCTGGACCGTTTCACGGCAATTTTCACAAATAAAAAGTGATAACTTTTATAATAAAAAATAATATTAAATTAATTAATTAAAAATAATAATATTATTTAATGAATGATAATATTATAATATAAATGAAAAGTTATAACATTTAAAAAATAATAATATCTTTAATAAAAAGTGACAACCAATTAAAAAGTGTAAAATAGTATCATTCTATATGTACTTCCCTTTAATTTAATTATGTCGAGTATTTTTGCCTGTTTATAAAAATTAAAAAAAAAATGTTATAGTGTAGTAGTAAAAAAAAGTAGAGATAAATTGATATATTAAAGAAAAATGTAAAATAAAAATTGGCAATGTTATTGTTGAGATTGATGAATAAAATGTATAATGTATGTTAAATTTATAGTGTTTAAATTAAAGATGGATCATAAAATTTACAAAGAGTAGCTTTAATAGGTTAGGTGTTACCCCAAGCTTCATTAATCCAAGTCCATTGGGACTAACCCTAATAGATTAGGACTTATCTGTTTAACATCCCTAACAATTGAGTCATAAATATATATCAAAATCGGAACATTTATTTTAACCGAGTCACGATTACACCTTATTTTTTCAAATTGAGTCTCTTAAAACATCCTTAATATTGGTTAAAAAAAAAAAAAAGCCTTTCCTTACAGTCGAGCATTCCTTTTGGAGTTGCAGGAAAAGCAGCAACAAACAAGAAAATAAAGTGGGGTCATGGGACATTAATTTGTTGAATTAAATAATAATATTCCATAAACCAAATTTTGTTTCTTATATTTGTCTTACTCGCAAACCATCTTCTCTCTTTCTCTCTCTGCTAAACCAAGACCCAAGGGTATCTTTTTTTTTTTTTTTTTTTTTTTTTGCTTAATCACGCGTGTCACTCGCAGGTATCAATATCATTTTTTAAGAAAAGAAAAAAAAATTTGTGAAAGTTTCAATTCGTTTTATGAAACTCGACATCTCAATTAAGACTTGATCACTATATTCAGAGATTACCCACAACACTCTTGCTTTATAACCATAAGAAATAACTAGGATGGAAGGAATATAACCATAAGAAGACGAAATTAACAGTACTATAAATGAAAGGAATTATATATTAATAGTGCTTTCTCTTTACTAGCTATCAATTTGACAATACACCTCAAAAAGCAACAATTAATTAGGTTCTTTGGAGATGATTGTCGGCCATATAATCACTTCTTGAAAAAAAGACGAGTGTTGACCAATTGATGTGGCATATTTTGTTTGAAAAACTTAATTTGCAATGTAATATCTCCTCCCTTGAGAAATCAGCTACACATACAAAATTTGTTTCCAAGATCCATCATTAGTTCTACTTTTAAGCATATATGGAGAGAGAGAGAGAGAGGTAACAATTTTATTGCTTGCCAACTGAAGGAATCACACTCCAGTGACATTATTTTTACAGGTCTAGCAAGGCTAAGACCAAGTGACAACAACAGTTCTTTTGAAAGAACGACCACTGAGCCGTTTGCATCTGTTCACCGGTGTTATTGGAGCTGCCACAAGTACGCATCTTCACAACAAATGTGAATAGGAAGAAACTAACTTAGAAGTAGAAGGAAGAATCTGTACAGGTCAATTTACAGAGGATGCTATGCTAACTAAAAAGGTAAAACAACTAAGTAGATGCTACCACTTCCCCTTTTATGACTGGTTCTTTACAATTCTAACATTGCTGTAGAAACGCTTGAGGTCTTTCATAGCCCTCTCCTCAATCTGAATCGAGCGAATGGATGACGGAGCATCTGTCTCTGGCTTGAACCAACGGTTCATGCCACTGGACTCTGATGGAGACCCCTGACCACTTGTCACTGAGAATCCAGCTGTTCTGGTCTTTGGGCTATGAGAAACACCGACGTGTTGCTTTCCCTGAAAAGAATTATAGCACTGAATAGTTAGCAAGCTAAAGACTGTCAAAAGCGCGATCTTCATTCCCGTATGAAATGACTAATAATACATACATACATATGCATACACAAAACACGACTTTGGGGTTTTACATTCTGAACCACACAATAAAATAAAGAAAAGAGAAACAGAAACTTGGAATATATATGAGTCAGTTAATCATGACTCTAGTTTGTCGTGATTCGAAGAGCATTTATTGTAGCGGAAAAAATCCACATTGATCCTTCCCTTATTAATCCATATTCTTGTCATGTACAGACATCGGTCTTCTTCTTTCATTAGGGTTAAAATTATTTTTTCATACAAGCACACCACGGTTTGAAATATTACTAAATTGCAAATCAGAAAGAGCTTTTATGCATCATAATAACAAGACTTAATACACAAGAAATTGTGTTCAGGGATCAGAAAATAATAGGATAAAGGATATGTAAAATATTAACTAGAGCATACACACAGATACATAATAGGCGGAAGGGAGATGCATACCGCCTCACAGATTGATGGATGGAAATAAAAGGATAGCTCACCTGCTGAAATTGGATGTCCCTGAGAGATGGACGGGAATGGGAAGGTGGAGTCTCAGAGGCAGCCCAAGGAGGCGTATTTTTATCCCCATCAGGTGTTTGTCCCTTTCGAATAGGAGCCATAGCTATTGGCGAGGAACATATAAATGAACTCAAAGAGACTTTACCACCAATTGTCCCTTCTGAATAATTTTCTGATTCTTTATTCCTTGTAGGCTTAGTTTCAGTTTTGCTCTGCTCATCCTGTATATCACGGAGTGAAGTAGATCCTGGAGATGTTTTAGCACCACCCCAAGCAGGACCCTCACTTTTAGCAACCACCGGAGGTGGGGGAGTGCTTTTTGGAATATCATCAAGGGCACCACTCAAAAACAGCGAGAGCCCGCCTTTCCTGTTCTTTTTCTTTGATGTAGTAGGGGATGCAATTCCATGCAAGGAAAAGTCTCCATTTGCTTTCTTATTTGATGATTTAGAAACCAGAGTCTCTTGAATTTCCATAGCATTTCGAAACTCTGCAGCTTTCTCCTACAGATATTAGAAAATAAATATTGCAAATTAATGTTTCAAAAAACATCTTCACAATGAAGTGACGAAACTTAATATATATCATTCAATACACTCTAACAAATACACCTAATATAGCCAATGGAATAAATGTCCTATCTCCTATTTATTGCAACATATAACACATCAAAAAGGTAAGATTATATAAAGTGCACTTTAATGAGGTTTATTTATTTAACTATGATATTCACTCTCAAAACTGGGAAAGCCTGCTGAAGAAAATAATAGCTTCAGAATCATATAAGATACCAATGATAAAAGTTTAATTTTCCTTTACTAACCACATAATACAGGCTAGAACTATCATACCAGTACCTTATTGGTGTTTTCAGGAACTTCAGAATCCAATAAACTTTTGGAGATGCCCTTTTCTGAATCAACTGAAAAATCACAAGACACCTCCTTTTGTGCTGCCTTCTGTTTGTTCTTTCTTCTTTGCTTTCTTGACACCACTTTCTTGCTCCCTCTTTCATCCATAGCAGAACATTCTGTCGTATGAACAGTTTCGACGGGGAAGCCTAGTTCAGCAAGTGAATTCTCCAAAACTGATCTCATCTGAAGTTTTGAAATCTGCTGGTCATCAAGAGAGTGACCATTGGATTGCTTTTCCTCAAGCAGCTCAATCTGCTGCAACTTTTTTCTTAAAGCTCTAATTTGTTTGTTCAGACCCTCCATTGCAGCATCATTGGATTGGAGAAAGCCATCTAATCTCTGAGCTCTCTCCTCTTTTAAGGTTTGACCCTTTCTACCATCATCACATGACCTAAGTAATTCACTGTCACAATCCTCTTCTTCGCTATTTATTATAGCTGGAAAAGTTGCAGTGGGTGTTGGAAGGCGACGATGACTCCAAGGTTCTGAAGATTTCAAGTCTAAAATTTTCTCGAGGTCAACCAAAATATCCAACGAGGTGCCAGAAAAAGCGTGTGTTGACACTGTAAGTACATAATCTATGTTGCGGATTACAATCTCCTGCAGGAATTTTAGCATTTTTTTAGGAAATTTGCAGTTCTAACATGACAAACTTGCACATTAATAAACAGAAAATAGAAAGAGACATAAATTCACTCAACCAGACAGTTCTCCAGCATGCAAGCACTCTTGAAGGTGCTGTGTGCTCAATTTAAATAAGAAAATTTCACTTAATGCTATAAACAAGAAAACATATAATATCATGCACCCAACTCCTATAGGGAATAAATGTTCTTCATACAGGCATCTATTATATTCTTAGGATTAATGTCGTCAGAAGGCTAAAAAAAACAGAGCGTATACAGCAGACTACAATGAAAAAATTTGTCCAACAGTCAGGGAATAATAGCAAAAGAATTTGTCCATAGATACTAAGGCAATGTCATTAGCTCGTGAGAAAATTCACATAACCAATTTAAAAGCCAGGCAGAATTTAGGGATAACCAAAGTAGCAGCATCCAACGAGACAAATGGCATAAATATGATGTGACAATGACTTCAGCACAAGTGATCTTGCTCAAGTACCAACCCATACATTTAACAAGAGCAGCTTCATCAAGTTAGAAAGTATCAAAGCATTAAGGGAGTGTTCGGTTCACATTGAATTAATATGTGGGTTAATAAAGCATGTACATGCAATTAACAAGGTGAACATGAAATTCCTTTAAATTTTTTATTAGTTTCAAGAATATTGTAAAACACCTCCCCCATAAGTTGCATTCCATCTGGCCCCTTACTTTTTACTTACGGGCTTAGAAGATAATTAAGCCAATATAAATTCAATTAGTGTGCAAACTCCCTTATTTTTAGCAATTTAAGGCCCATGGAGTGATATTAACTATATTTGAACCAAAAACTCCCTAAGAGTAATAGAGAATTCACTATTAAAAATATTGGTTGAAATAAGAAATAGGAGTTTTAACATCTTATTATTCCCCTTTCTGCATAACACTAAGAGAAGGTGATGCAAGTAACCAGTTCATAGTGCAGTGAAACAGACCTCACAGTGTCTTTTAAGGTCATCCGCTCCTAATGAATCTGCAATTTCCAGCAATTGTATGGCATTTCGTGGCTCAACCAAATGCTCTGCGGCCATTTTTTCACAAAGGCTTTTTAAGCTTGGCACATTTCGCGATTCATGCAAGTTTCTGGAACCTGGAAGTGCTGGATATGCAGTATTATCATTCTGCACATTAGACAAGAGATCCTCTGATTCCACATCATCAAACATGAAACCTTCATGGAATTCATCAAAATCATCCTGGACCTCCAACTTCTCACAACTGTCAGCAACGCTAGGAAGATAGCTTGGATGAAAGAGGGAACTAACAATCAGTAGATGAGTTTCTCCAACTGATACTGAAGTTGCCTTCTTCACCCCATGCAACCTACTCAGAACAGGTGGAACATCTTTTCCTTTTTTACCATCCCACATATAAACATCACCCGTCACAGTAACTGCAGCAGTCCAGTACTTCCCTGCAGAGATACTAACTATCCCTCTCCCACAGAGCAAATATAACTGCATGAAAGGAGCGGGGGAATATTATAACGAAGATTTGTCGAAAGACTAAGAAGTTAACAGAGTAAATCAAAACCTGATGACATCGAAGATCAGGATCTGAAGATGCCCAGTAAAACAATGCACCGTCATCTGTAAGAGCTATGCTGTGTGTCACTCCAGCAGCTATTGCAATGACATTGAGACGTTTCTTGCGATGGAATTTGAGCACAGTATTACCAACTTTTCTATTATTTCGGGCAATAACTACACGTCTAGGAGAAACGAGTCGATGACCCCAAGTAAATACCTGCCAGCATCAAAGAATGATGACAAATTATTGAAGCACACCTTCAAAATATTTTGCACAGCACAATCCAAGATATATAATCAATGATTTTTCTTATACCTCTCCATCAGACCCTAAAACAATTGTGTGATACTTTGCAGCTGAAACTCCAATAAAATGTTTACCCTTCAAGTATTCCACTACCCTGGGATTGTAATTTGAAGCTGAGTTAGAAGTGCCATAGCCAAGCTGGCCCTCCTTGTTGCAACCCCATGTAAAAATTTCACCAGCCTCTGAAACTACTGCAGTGTGTTTATTTGCCGCAGCAACAGCTACTATTCTTGCTTTCAAGGAACTAACTCTACGGGGGGTAGGCTGTGTGTCAACGGAAGTATAGCCAAGTTGCCCCTCTGCAGCACATCAATGGAAAATATAATTCTCTTACATGATGGCTGGAGAACCAAATAATAGCAAACATCATGGTTATGTAGTTGAACCCCTCATATTCCTCTTATTTTCTGTTGTTAAACCAACTATTGAAACTTTTACAAACACTGTTGATGGTTCATTGTTAGTCCACTTGTAAAAGGAAAACATGACATAATGTACAACAAAGACAGCATAATGCATACATACCAAGCCAGCTATTCTAAATTATGTACCTCTATTAGAACCCCATGTAAATACATCTCCACCCTCAGTGGCAACAACAGTGTGATGCTTAGCAGTAGCGATGGCCATAACCCGACGAGCACCCAAGCCCAAAGTCACTTGACGAGGAGTGATAACTGCAGCTTGACCACTGAAATATGACAAAGATTAAGCTCACAGAACTTTTACCAAAACAAGACCTATTTCAAGGGAGAAATAGGATCATGAAATTTATGACAGATGCAATCTAGGCATACATAATTTTATGCATGTACAGCTGAGCAAGATAAATTAGATAATGCCCCTATGTTGCTCAGACTCAGTTATGGGTTCCCGATGTGGGATCATATAGGTGTGGAACTTCTTATTTACTAAAAATTAGGAAAAAAGAGCACAGCTTTTTACGATCCCAAATACGGACATGTGCACAGCGATAATTCTATACACACACACAGCAGAATTAAAATGTTTAACACATTATGATTTAAAATTAAAGATAAATCAAATCATTAAATTTGATCATTGTAGCAATTAGCAAAGAATTACCCATATAGAAAATAGTGTAGACACATGGGGCTACTAGACTTCAATGTTCTTTGATTATAAGAACTTAATCAAAACAAAATTGTCAAAGTACATCATTCAATTTGATGGATAGTTATACTAAAGTAAATATTAACTTCAAGTCTTAGTTTTTGAGTGAAACAAAAAACAAATAATTTCCAGTCACCTATGTATGTCAAAGTCAGGATGTCCAAGACGACCACCCCTTCCAAATCCCCAAGTGTAGACTTCCCCCCGAGCACTAACTGCTACACTGTGGAATTTTGCAGCAGATATTAATTTGACAAACAAACCATGAAGAGAATCAACTTTGCATGGTAATTTCTGGATGTGAGCATTTCCAGTTCCAAGTTGATAATTAACACCACTGCCCCAGCTAAAGACCTCCGTAGCTACTGAAAAATAATAAAATGTCATTCCAGAATATGCCTGGAAACCAAGATACTCAGGTTTCAAAAAACCACATCATACCTGAATTACTTTCCCCACAAGGTCCAACAGTCTGCAGTACAGGGCCAGACAGGAGATCAACAGGACTTCGGGATTTTGAATCCTCCAATGTTAAAGAAGCACCAAACTGTAGGAGGACGCAAGCAACTGTCAGGTGCCCAAAATGCAGTGCTCTATGAAGGCTACTCCATCCTGACTCCCCATCCTGACAAGAGGTTAACTGATCTTTAGACTTTAAACTTTAGAGGAAAGTGATGAAACCATTTTGGTATTAATAAACAGTAGACAGAATATAAATATCACTGAAGGTTATGATCTATTTTGCATGGAAAAAGCATAGCTCAATAAATTTGAAAATGATTAATGACGAATTATCCTCTAATGAGCTACAAATCTGACATTGCAACACCCAAATGATTGTGAAAGAAACTTACTAATTTTTTTTTAATAAAGCACTTGATCTCTTATACAATTTTGTTCATTGTGCTTATACCTATTTAAAATAATGACAAATTTTCTCTTAATCACTCACTATTCTCTGGTTCTTTTAGTTTAGATATTGATAAACCAAAAGACAATAAATAATAATACTAAAAGATGGTGAGACAAAAAACTGCATTTAATGACTCAGATCATGAGACAATTCCTTACCAGTCATCAAAGAAACAGCACAGTATCATCAGACTAGTACTGAACAGATTGGAAGATTATAAAGATCAGAGAGCAAAATGTACCCTTGCATTAGGGTCTGCACCAGCTTCAAGAAGTCTTTTTACAACAGGTATGTGATTCCTCCAAGTAGCAATATGTAAAGGTGTGAGTCCAAACGAGTTCCTTGCATTAATATTTAACCCATTTTTTTTCAGCAAAGACAAAGCTAAGTCTACATCAGAGACAGACCCCTCCCGCACAACCAACCAGAGATCCTTATTCCGAGGTCCACATTTTTGAGAACTTTGTACACTGTGCTTCTGATTTGGAGGCAAAACTAAATCCTCCATCAGAGCAGATGGTTAAAAAGGACGTTAATTTTTATCTGGAGCAAATATAACTTGACTCTTACAGAAGCTAACTAATTACAAACCAACAATGTGTATGTAATCCAGATAATTACACTTATAAAGAGGCAAAATGTATAAAACTCATAAATCTGTCCATCCACACCCCAAAAATAAACCGCCTATCCAATACTTATCAAGAGCCACGAACCATGGTCTGCTGGCAGGTAGGCTCTGCAAATTTAAGCATTTGGTCAGAAATTTTAATAAAGCCACAGTCAGGATTAAAATACTATAAAAAATGCAGTTCATTACACCCCCATCCCTAATCCATCCACTCTTAATTGTCAGTGGAGTCTATAAAAGTTAAAAACACGAAACATCACACAAGACCTTACACATACCCCACTCATCTATCCACTCATATACTGTCTGAAGAGATAATTACGCTAGCAACAAAAAATTGTATCTCGCCATCCAGATCCAGGAAAGTGCTTGATTGGAAAGGAAACAACAAACTGCATCATTCAATTGACTTGCACAAAATCTATCAAATTGGATCATAAATGTTAAATATTTGAAGAAATTAAAAGGAAATTTAAAAGAAAATACTATAATGTAGTACTATTTGAACTATATAGTACTATATCATAATAGGAGTGAAACGAGCTCAAGATCTTTTTCCAAACAAGAAGATTGTGACAAACAATTCAGAATCCTCCACAATAAATTTAACAGCACAGCTTCACCGCTTGCTCAATACCTAACTGGAAATTATCTTAATTATTAATCTGCAAAACTGAATTGGAGTCACATTCAATATGGACGTAGATTAAGAGTCCACAAACCGAAAGAAAAATTCAATCTTGCAAGCCCCCAAATTAAAACGATAGATACGGAGAGATTGAATAATGCAAAACAGAAAATACTACAGAAATGTTTGATCTTCAAACCCAGAAAAGAAAACAGTGGAAAAACATAAAAAAACCAAAAGGCCCTAAATTTGAATTAACAGTCTCACCTCAAGTTTACGAGTACAAGTCCATCATTGGAGAAGGATTTGCAGGAAGTGATGAAATAATCGTTCCAAATTCAGCACCCACGGTTCTCTCTATCTCCACACATAAATTATAGATACAACTGAATGTATGCAGTGTTTTCGATCCGGTTTGAACAGTTATAATTGGGAAGGAGAGAGAAATATGGTCTGAGCAGAAGAGAAGAGAGAATATACTCCGAAGATGCATTCGTGAACGAGGGAGCAGCAGAACTTCGAGGAGCTGAAGGGCAGTTTGGTAATACGACTAATTCGGCCGGACGGAAATGCCCTCATGCATTTCAGGAATTGGCACGCAAGGTCTGAGGGGGAGTTTTGCGGTCACGACTTCTCTATCGCCACCTCAGCGCCACCGCACCGCTATCTGGCACGTGTTAGGCCCTCCTACCAACACGTGAATCGTGTTGCCGTTTCTAACATAAAACTATTTTCAATCCATAACTCGTATACACTTGGATTAGAAAAAAGAATAACACTCCTACATGCACTTCTTTGTAAAAAGAAAATGAATGTGGCTGTTTTCGTAACATTGGAGTATTATGAGATTATTAATATTGTGTAATGTTTTATTTTTAAGGTGTGTAAGTATTTTTAACATATCAAAATAAAAAGTGTGTAAATATTTTTGTGATGCAAGGAATAATAATAAATAAAGAGAATTTGTGAAAAATACTTTTTTAAAAAATTGAATTTTTTTTATTATCATCTTTTGACTTTTTACGTCTTTGTTATATAACAAAATATAGTCACATGTAAAATCGTACTATATATTTAGTAAAAATAACATGTATATGCATTGGTTGAGTGAGCAATCAAAATCTCATTAGTTAGAATATGACTATAAGTTTATAAGTGTGAATTAAATTCTCTTAGCATGAGATATATTAGGTGAAAGCCTAAGAGCAAAAACGTGAGGGTCTGTAGTGGTGCAAAGCAGACAATATCATTCAATTTGATTGAGTAGTTTTGGTGCTGGTACTGATCGTCATGCTCTTCTCTAATTTTTGAAGTGACTTTGTGAAGCATAGGTGTTGCTTAATCTGAATTTTCTAGACTTATAGGTACTTGCTTTATGTGTGTAAAGGGAATTTTTTTTCTAAACCCTGAGTGATCCCTTGCACAATCGATTCGTAAATTGGGATAGCCTAATGTCACCTATGTGTGTGACTATGTTATTTATTAAATTTGGGTTATTATGATCCACTCAACTTCAAACATTCATGGCTTCTTTAAATTCGTTTGGACAAGCTCCCTTCAATGGAAGATTAGAATGTGTGTATTTATCCGACAAAAGTTGTTAATGGTTCTTATGATAAAGATATAACTGATTCTAAAAAGAATGAAGAACAATCTTGCTTTGTTTATGAATGATCCTAGTTAAGTGAATAGGCCCAGTAAAAACCCAAACTCATCCTAGTCAAGCAAAATTGGCCCTGTAAAAAGCTTTGGCCCGGTTTATTAGTTAATAGGCCCATTTCCATCCCTACCTCCAGCTATCTTACAAACTCTAGTTCCAGTTGAAGAAGCACTTGCTGCTTAGTTTTTTACATCATCAAGAGTTTGTATTTTTGTGAACTAAAAGTTGGCAAAAGGACTCAGTGCCTACTTGGAAAGCCATGAAGCTAGCACAAAACTACAAACTTATCAGTAAGCTTTTACACAAACATATAAACAGCTTACTCATCATTCCTACTTCCACACTTACCTTTTGCCTTTAATATTTACTACTTTTTCAACACATTCATCCCTCTCCATTGATGATCCCTTCAATGAATGGATGAAAACCTTTTCCTACAAATCTCAATCCATCTCTCACTCTCTCTCACGCAATGTTCTTGAAATGACCACCACTGACATGGAGATCATTCCAAAAACTAAGAGCATAGAGAGTATTTGTAAGGAGATTCATGAGTCTCTTGGAGATCAATCACTTATAATTCAAGTGCTACTGAATTTAAGCCAGGTTGAGTGCAGAAAAGTTAGGGAAATACACATGAAGGTTTATGGGGTGGATCTGATTCAACTCTCCCCTGTGTTCAGTTTAGTGTTTATCAGTCCATTCGAGCGCGATGCAGACGTCGCAAGAGAGGCTCTTCATCGTCAAAACGTGGTCCCTTACGACGCTCTAGTCGAAATCTACACTTGTCGAAAATCAAGCCAAGTTCTCCTCATACAACAAGCTTATCATGCAAAGTATAGGACTCACTTGGACTTGGATATCACCAACATGGACCCTCCACATCCATACCAAAAGGCTAGTGTGATCACTCACTCATCACCCCTCGTGATCAGATTTGGATCGTCCGTCATGCATTGCACGGACTTCAGTAATCCGTGCAGTGCATGCACAACAGACGATCCAAATCCCACAATTTCACTTTTTTTTTAGTGCTTGGTAGTTGATACTGGTGATGTATGTTAATATGTCAAATAAAAGACAGATCTTGATGGCGTTGTCGGCGTCCCACAAGGCGCACCATGCTGATGTTAGCCAACACATCGCGAAATGCGACGCGAAAAGGCTGTACGAAGCAGGGGAGGCGAAGGCGGGACGAGCCATTGATGAGGCTGTCATTGTGGAGATGTTTAGTAAGAGGAGCATTGCTCAGCTCAAGCTTACATTTTCCAGCTACAAATGTATATACGGACACAGTTACACCAAAGTAAGCGACTTGTGAGACCATTGCACGGAATTTTAGTATTAAAATCTATGATAGATTTTGTAATCAAGAATTTAAACTTTGTGGATTTCTAAATTCCAAAACCGATTTTCAAAACTCAAATGTATCAATTTGCTGAGCAATTTAGTTCTCCTCTGTTTCAGTTTCTGAAGAGTAAAGACTTTGGAGGAATTGAGGATGCAATTAGAGTCTTTGCAAAATGCATATGCAGTCCTTCAAGATATTATGCCAAGGTTGTTTTTTTTTCTTTTTAATTGATGAGAAAATATTTGAAATTCCACACCAGATCTTCTATGCTATTTTCGTACATCATCTTCTTCTGTGTCGCACGTTATATGATTGACACGTAAGAAGGGAAATAAATCGAACCATTACCCTAGGTTTAAGCTTTCCTTTATAGGGTATAGTTTTCCTCTCTCTCCTACGTGTCATCCATCCAACGGTGTTGCACAGGAGAAGATATACCAAAATGGCACAGAAAATCCGAACCTCTGAAATTCAGTTAGTAAGAGAACATGTGCTCTTAATACTCTCTCTATATTTAGGTTTTGTATGGATGCATGAAGGGGAGAAGAAGAGAGATAATGAGGATTATGGTGAGTAGGGCAGAGGTTGACATAAATGAGATAGAAAGGGAGTTGAAGAGGAAGTACGAGGTGGAGTTGAAGTATGTGATATGTGAGAGTTTTCCACTAGGGATTGACAGAGACTTTCTTGTTGCATTGGCCACAAAAAACACTGTTTCCACTATTTATTAGTGTTTTGTTTGTTGGTGAATGTTACATAGGACTCCAATAAGAAGAACAACTTGAAGATGGTAATGCTACTTAATTTACATTTTTTGTATGATAGAAAACAGGGTTTAAGTTAGTATGTAATGTGAAATCCCAAATGGTTATTTTTCTTGGGCTCGGATTCTCTGTGCCAATTGGTGCATCATCTTCTGTGTCACACCGTTAGATTGACGACACGTATGAGAGAGAACTATACTCTAATCCTTAAACCCTAGGGGCAATGGTTGGATTTGTTTTCTCATCTTACGTGTCAATCCCATAACATGTAACACAGAAGATGATGCACCAAATGACACAGAGAATTCGAGCCGATTTTTCTTGATCATGAAGAAAGAGAAGAATGAGACTTCATATTTACACACTTAAGAAGTCGAGTAGATCTAACATATTCACTACTCCATAGTTTATGCCTCTCTTTCAACAATTTGAATATAATATCAATATGTAATAATAAATTCGAACCACATGTACAAAATCAAGCATTCCCGCATAGATTAAACTAGGAAAAAACTATTGATTTATCAATTTCTTAAAGACAATGTTTTGTGTGTAAGTGCATAACCGTGACATAAGATTTTGTGTGGCGTGTAACATTTCATCATTACAGTTTATGTTAATTTTTAGAATATAAATTTTATTTTATTTTATCTTATAATTCAAATGATTTATTATTGTACGTAGCTTATTGTGTATTTTACCTTTTTAAGTTTATAGAAATTTTTGGTTCATATACTATTTTAATTTTTTACACATAAATATTTATTTTAAAGATCAATGCATATATAATTGTAATTTTATCATTGTAATTTATGTAATTGTATATATATTTTATAATCTATTTTTAAGATTTACCTTTAAAATACATATAATATTCATTTCTAGAGTATAATTATTTTAAATTCATAATTTAAAAAGTTCAATTGTATCATGATTGCATACAATGCATACTTTATTTTACATTAAAAGGTTATAGTGGAAAATGTCATGATATGAGATGTCTTACAAAAACTCAGGTCCAATTTCATATTTCAGAGGAATATTGGAGTATTTTTTTTTTTATAATAATGCCACAAGTATTACTTTAATATTACTCGATTGATATTTTATTATACATAATAATAGTAAAAATGGGGCACCAAAATTTACTATGCCCTCATTTCAAACAAGTTTAAGTGATTTTGTAATAGAATTCTACTCCCCATTATAAAATATACTATCTTTCTATTAAATTTTTTAATAAAAAAATGATTATTAAACTCTTACTCACTTTTTTTTAATCAAGTAAATATTTTATACGAAGTTACATCAATTTAGAGAACAGATTTGAGCAAAGGAATGAATATAAAATTAAAATTAATGTTTGATATTTTAATGATATAAGTTTGATACCGAAAAAGATAATCTACCATTCCACTAATAATACAAAAATAAACCATGGTTTTTCATTATCAATCCAATTCCATTTTCATTCTTCACTATTTTACCAAGCACTCCCTTCGAAACACTCCAAAGACTTTTATAAATCCGATTTGCATAACTTAATATGTGAACTTGTCTTTCTCACCCTAAATTCTATAGTCCCCTTCCCAATCTTATTATATGTTGTGAAACAAGTAAAAAAACACTTGGATTCCTACTGTTAATCACTCAATGAACAAGATAACACACTCAACTCACGTTTGCCGATTTGAATATGAAAAGCAATTGAATCAAAAACTGTAAATGAAGGAATAACACTCAAAGGATTATAGTGGTTCGATCATGATGATCTACGTCCACTTTCAAAGGAAATCGAGCACTTTTTCATTGATAGATGTTTACACTTGATGAAGAAGATAAAATAACTCACTTGATCACTCATGGATCACTCACTCTATCAAGCAGAAGAAGATGATGAATGAAGCAGGTTGATTCCTTATGTAGGTGGGTGAGTTGGATTCGTTTCAGCTGCACGACTGATGCCTCAAGCTGTCCAATGAAGCTTTGACACATCAGCACCTCCCTAACAACTTACTTAATAAACTAACTCCCCCAAATGCCCTTCAACCAGCTCACTAAACCACCACAACTGATCCTTAACCTCCAAGCTAACCCTCTTGCTGAGTGTGTACCCTTGCAGCCACTTGTACGTACAATTCTAACGTATAAACTCCAAGGAATACGTATATATTGTTTATACACCACCTAGCCAACTTGATACAACTATTGCATGAAGATTAAGATCATGTCTTAGCCTCCTACTTCTAACAATTCTCCACCTTAAAACATGTATCACATCTTTCAACAAACTTGCTGCTCAATTCCCTTTGTTGCTGCTCCATTATGAGCAGCTCCCTCCAAGATCACTGGGATTGCATTCCAACTAAGCTCAAGCTTAGTTCAAACTTTGAACTAGGCAAGGCTTTGGTCAGATAGTCTGCAGGATTGACAGATGTGTCAATCTTGTGCACTCTTACAACTTCATTCTCTACAAGGTCTCTTACAAAATATAACTTGACATCAATGTGCTTAGTTCTTTCATGATAGCCCTGATGTTTGGCTAAATGAATTGCACTTTGATTGTCACAGAACACCTCTACACAATCCTGTTTAATACTAAGTTCATTCAGCATTCCAGAGATCCACAATCCCTATTTGATTGCTTCAGTCAAAGCCACAAACTCAACCTCAATTGTAGATAAGGCCACAATTGATTGATGGTTTGCTTTCCAACTTATGGTTGTTCCATAGAGAGTAAAGATATAACCAGTCAATGATTTTCTTGTGTCCATATTTGCTGCATAATCAGCATCAACATATCTATACAACACTTTACTTTGTTCATGTCTTCTCTGAAATTTCAAGCCTCTGTCTGCTGATCCCTTGATATATCTCATTGCCCATTTTACTACCTGCCAATGTGGCTTCCCTGGACATCCCATGAACCTACTTAGAATGCTCATGACATATTCCATATCTGGCCTACAGCAGACCATGCAATACATTAAACTTCCAATAGAATTTGCATAGGGTATCATGTTCATTTCTTCTAACTCTGATGTAGTTGTAGGAGCCTGCTGTGATGATAACTTCAATCCATACTTAAAAGGTATGTAACAGACTTACTTTCAAACATGTTATACCTTTTAAGAACCTTCAACAAGTAGGATTTCTGACTGAGAATCAAGGTTCCACTGCTTCTGTTCCTATTGATGGACATCCCAAGTATCATCTTAGCTTCCCCCAAGTCTTTCATGTTAAATTCTGATTTCAACATACTTTTGACTCTCTGAATGTCATCCATGGTATGACTTGCTATCAGCATGTCATCAACATACAGAAGCAGGTAAGTACACTGATTCCCCTCTTTCATGTAGTATACACATCTATCATATGAGCTTCTAGCAAATCCACAGGCTGTTATGTATTGATCAAATCTCAAGTACCATTGCCTAGGACTTTGTTTGAGACCATATAGAAGCAAACAAGCCTTAGATTTTATATTCTGAACATCAACACCCTCTGGTATAGTCATAAAGATCTGTTCTTCTAATTCACCATGAAGAAAAGTAGTTGTTACATCCATTTGGTGAAGCTCAAGATCATACTGTGCTGTTAAGGATAGTATGATCCTTATAGAGCAATGCTTAACTACAGGTGAGAATATCTCATTGTAATCCACCCCTTCTTTCTGTGAGAAACCCTTAGCTACAAGTCTAGCTTTATATCTTATTTTTCCATCTGGAATTGCTGAAAGCTTCCTTTTGAAAATCCATTTGCAGCCCACTAACTTTTGCTCCAGAGGTTTATTTACTATCTCCCATGTTCCATTTTTATCAAGGGACATTAGTTCTTCACTTATTGCAATGATCCACTGATCAGCATCAGGGCTAGTTATTGCTTTCATGTAGCTCTTAAGTTCACTAGCTTCAATCTCAGAAGCTGTATATAGTGCATATGAAACCTGATCAGCTTGAATGTATCTAGCAAGAGGATTTATTTCCCTTCTTTGCCTATCCCTTGCTAGATGATATGTACTCAAATCAGTATTTTCCTTGTTAATAGCTGATCTGTTATCTGCTGATTCAGAAATTTTATCAGAGTCCACCTCAGGCTCAATACTTTCATTTGATGTCACTAAATAGTAATGGCATCTTTGTCTCATAAAAGATAACATCCCTACTGACCATAAACTTATGGCTTTCAAGACTCCATAGTTTGTAACCCTTTACACCAGATGGATATCCAACCATTACACACCTTATAGCTCTAGGCTCCAGCTTATCTTGCCTTATGTGTGCATAGGCAAGACAACCAATCACCCTTAGGTTGCTATAATAAACAGGTTTTCCTCTCTAGACTTGTTCAGGTGTTTTGAATTTCAATGGTGTTGAGGGACTTCTATTTATCAGATAAACTGCAGTAGACACTAGCTCACCCCAGAAGTTCTTTTGAAAACATCCACTGCTCATCATACATCTCACCCTTTCTAGGATAGTTTGATTTAATCTTTCAGCTACTCCATTCTGTTGTGGAGTGGATGGGACAGTTCTGTGCCTTTTTATCCCCTTTTGTTTACAGAAAATTTTGAACTCTTCAGAGAGATATTCTAAACCATTATCTGTCCTTAGCACTTTCAAAGTAAATCCAGTTGCATTTTCAACCTAAAACAGCCATTCTTTAAACTTTGGCATAGTTTCATCCTTTGTTTTTAGGATGTATATCCAAGCTTTCCTTGAATAATCATCTATGAAGGAGATAAAATATTTACCCCCTCCCTTAGTCAGAGTCTTGGCTGGTCCCCATAGATCAGAGTGAATATAATCCAAGATTGATGTGGAGTTATGTTCACCTGCTCCAAACTTCATCCTCTTTGATTTTCCTAGAACACAATGCTCACACTGTTCTAGTTTAACTTCAGTTTCTCCACATAACAGATTTTTTTTTACTAGTTCTTAAAGCTCCCTTATACTTATGTGTGCTAATCTCCAATGCCATAGCAATGTACTATCTTTTGCTACTGCATGAGCATGAGCAACAACAGTACTTCCACACAAAAATACAGATCATGTATAATATCTTAGCCCAACTAGATTTTTTTTAGAAAGCCCAAAACCTATTTATTTATTTTTATGGCCCAAAAGGTCAGCCCTATCTTAGCCCAACTAGATTTTTTTTAGAAAGCCCAAACTTATTTATTTATTTATTTTGTGGCCCAGACTTTCAGCCCACTTAAATGGCCTGATATATAATTATTAAGGTTAAAGTTAAAAAAAAGAGAGAAGAACGGGAGAAGAAAAACAAAAGAGGGGAAATAAGAGAGTGAAGAGGAGAAACCCTTGTAGATCAAATTCTCCCTTACAAACCTCATCCTAGGTGGTTTCTAAGTTGTTTTGAGATAAGTGGTGTGTGAATTAAGCTTCCTTCTTCCATGGTTTTGTAATTTTGTGGTGTTTTTCTTTTTGGTATATGGGTAATTCGCAGACTGTTCGAACTGATTTTGACATAGCTATTGCCCTTGAAAGTTTACAAACTTAATTTCTGTACGTAGCTGAACTCGTTAACTTTCCGTAGCCACTTGAAACGCCTCAATTTGATTATTCTACAATTAGTTATGATTTTTCTCGTAAACTGCCGCTAGCTGGAAAATTTCAGAATTTTTAGGTCGAATTCAAATTTATTTTCTATCGTTTCGTTTAGTTAGCGTATTGAAATGGGTTATGTGGGATTGGGAACTGATGTTAAGGAGTTACATGCCATTTTTATTTAATATCGACTCGTTCGAACTCGATTAGGATTTATTTTTAGCAATGAAAGGGATGTTACCGCTAATAGTTAGTTATATTTAATTTGTCTTTAATTGTTCATCTCCTTTCTAGGTAAAGAACCATCGACGAAGGGCAAGGGACCGACTTCAGATTCCGGAGAGAGTTAATCATTTCCTTGTGAGTTGATAATTCGGGAACGCCTTCTCTTGTGGGAAGTGTGGACCCTCGATAAATGTGCATTTATTTTAGTTTTAGTTAATTGATAAGAAAATTATTGAGTATTGTGTTATGTGGTAAAGAGCCTGATTGGCTCGATTGCTCTGGTTAGAGTCCTGTTAGCCATTTTATGAGTATTATTGATTTTAACTTATGTTGAAGAGCCTTGCCGGCTCGATATCTGACAGCATTTATTGTGAATTATTTGAGAATTGATTTCTGGTTATTCTTGTGTGCTATTAAGACTCTAACATGTGTTGTTATTCATATGCATCATAAGTATGCCTGGTACCAAGGTTAAGTAGCCCGAATTGGTCACGGTTCGGGTGAGTTGGAGCGACATTGATTAAGTAGCCCGAATTGTCGCGGTTCGGGTGAGTTAGAGTGACAACCAAGTTGCCCGTTGCTTGGCAAAACCGGGTGAGTTAGATCTAACGGGGCACCTGTCCATTTGCCAAATACTGATACTCTGGAGGGTGATCGTTAGATGGATCAGTCTATTATAGGCTCAGTCAACGTCACCGGTGTGGGACATGCATGTCATATATGTTTATATGTTTGATCATTTTAAGTATTCACGTCCATATTGAATTGTGAACTTTAGCACTTGGCGTGTTAAGAAAGAATATTAATGTGCATTTTATCTAGAGTAACGGGGACGGACTTGGACTGTCTCTCGATGGAGAGCTCAGTTCGAGGAGGATATTGACTACCCACGCGTCTTTTAGGAAATAACATGTTGTTTGAACTAATTGTATTATTCGTAAATGTGCACTAAAGTTTTTATTTTCATTAATATGTATATTGAGTGAGAAATAGTTATTGTGGGACGAAATATTGGATTTTATGTTATGAACAGCGAGTGGGAATACATGCTTCGTATAAGGGTCGGGGTGACCGGCTTATCACCTTACTGAGCTAGTGGTTTTGCTCACCCCCATCATTCTTTCCTTTTCAGGCTGTTGTTATCGTTTTGGTTGGAGGTTTGCCTATCGTTTGCTCGTCATCCAATCAGTGTTTTGGGTACTTTCTCTTTTATGTAAATTGACAGTTTCATTGGCGAGATTGTATAGTTTATATTTGGTGACCCCCTTGATGTTCTTTTTGTACCTTCACGATGTTATATAGTTCATGTATATTTTCTTTAAACTAAGTTACATCGTTGTATTTTGTACCTTTGTAAATCCTTGTTGATACTTTATGAGATGATGTCCTCGGGTTGTACCCGTTGTTATCAGTTGTTCAGTTCTACAGGTACTTGATAGCAAGCCTTACGTTTTCTATAAACTTTGTGGAGTGGAGTGCACCCATTTCGCGAAATTTATGGTTAACGTGGCGGTTGTCGCGTTCTGTCTGGGGTCGGGGCGTGACATCATGTTTCTTGATACCTTTCAAGAATACATCATTTCCCTTAATAACAGTGAGGAGACCATCCTTTGATTGAAAACCGTATCCCATGGAATCAAGCTTACCAAGAGAGATTAAGTTTCTTCTTAAATCAGGGACATACCTTACATCATGAAGGATTCTTACTGAACCATTAGACAGTTCAAGTTTGATTGACCCTATTCCTTTGACTTTACATGTCTGATCATTACCAAGGAGTACTGATCCACCATTCTGTTGCTTGAATTCACTAAACCACTGCTTATTAGGGGACATGTGGAAAGTGTAGCCTGAATCAATTACCCATTCAGAGGCAACTTCTGATGTTGTTATTGTTAAAGCTTCAACAAAACCTCCTTCTTCTTGAGCTTGAGTTGTCTGATTTGCTTGCATTTGCTGATCTGTTTCCTTGCCTTTGTCAATCCCTTTTCCCTTTTCAGCCTTCCACTTGTAACAGTTTCTCCTCATATGCCCTGGAACATGACAGTGATAACACTTCCTCACTTCACCCTCTTTAGTTGATGATCCTTCTCCCTTGTTGTCTTGTTTATCACCATTCTTGTGATCTTTTTTCTTCTTATTATTTCTTTTGGATTGATTATTTTTCCTGACAACCAACCCTTCTCCACCTGAGTTTGATGTACCCTCAGATGCAAGCTGCAACTGCCTTGACTTGAGTGCAAGAAGTACATTGTCAAACTTGACAGTGCCTTGATTTGCATACAACAATGTATCTTTGAAACTTTAAAATGATTTTGGAAGTGTTGTCATCAGCATGAGGACCCTTTCTTCTTCAGAAATCTTAACATCAACACTTTCAAGATCATCCAAATTCTTAATGAATTCATCAACTTGACTTAGTATAGGCTTTTCATCACATATCTTATATGCATGAATCTTCTCTCTGATATGTAGCCTATTTGCTAATGTTTTCACCATATACAGAGACTTCAATTTATCCCAAACACCAATGACAGTTGTTTCCCTAGCTACTTCCCGTAATGCCTTGTCCCCCAAACACAAAATTATTGTAGAATGAGTTTTACGGAGTACCTCATCATCTACCTGTGCTCTTGGAGGTCCTGCTGCTACTGGATCTTTGATGATTTCTGTCTTGACAGGTGGAGGCGGCTTCAATGCATCAATGAACCCCTGCTGTGTTATGATTGCCTTCATCTTGAGTTTCCAAGCTGAAATCCATTTTTCAGAAAGCTTCTCAATATCAAAGCGGGTGGTGTTCATCTTCTTGGATTCAGCTTCGTTCGATTCCCACGGGACAACGCCAATTGTTGTGAAACAAGTAGAAAAATACAATTGGATTCCTACTGTTAATCACTCAATGAACAAGATAACACACTCAACTCACGTTTGCCGATTTGAATATGAAAAGAAATTGAATCAAAAACTGTAAATGAAGGAACAACACTCAAAAGATTATAGTGGTTCGATCATGATGATCTACGTCCACTTTCAAAGGAAATCGAGCACTCTTTCATTGATAGATGTTTACACTTGATGAAGAAGATTAACTAACTCACTTGATCACTCATGGATCACTCACTCTATCAAGCAGAAGAAGATGATGAATGAAGCAGGTTGATTCCTTATGTAGGTGGGTGAGTTGGATTCGTTTCAGCTGCACGACTGATGCCTCAAGCTGTCCAATGAAGCTTTGACACATCAGCACCTCCCTAACAGCCTACTTAACAAACAAACTCCCCCAAATGCCCTTCAACCAGCTCACTAAACCACCACAACTGATCCTTAACCTCCAAGCTATCCCTCTTGCTGAGTGTGTACCCTTGCAGCCACTTGTACGTACAATTCTAACGTATAAACTCCAAGGAATACGTATATATTGTTTATACACCACCTGGCCAACTTGATACAACCGTTGCATGTAGATTAAGATCATGTTTTAGCCTCCTACTTCTAACATTATACCTTATATATTCATAAATATTTAAATTAAAGAGAAATTATAGAGTTTTTACATTATAAACCCAATTCATAGAAGCATCATGGTAAAATAGACATCGAGCTCCAACAATCCTTACATCCATACAACTAAAATTGAAGGGTTGATATTCTGTTAACTGTTACGTATTAATTTTTATTTAATAATTTATTTATTTATTAATAAATGTATAATTTTTTTAAATTTAGTTTCTTATTAAAAAAATCTATTAAAAAATTCACCAACAAAATTTATAAATTTTTATTTAAAAAATTCACCAACAAAATTTATAAATTTTTATTTAAAAAATTCACCAACAAAATTTATAAACTTTTATTTATTAACATATTATATTTTTAATTCTTAATGTGGGTGGAATTTGCCAAAATTTAATCAGACTTAAAAAAAAAAAAGAAGAAGTTGATTAATGGATTGGGCCGGTTCGGGTTTTTGGGCCGGGCAGGCTGAAGTCGAATCAATCCAGTGACTTAAGTGAAGATCGTTTTGTTCTCTTCCTTCCCCGCGCGTTCTCTCTGTACATCCACCGTAATTTTCTCGGCGGCGGCGGCGGCGGCCTCAGGTGACACGGGGAGGATTGGCTAAGTTTCTGTAAATCATTAACATATCATGGGTAAGATTTTCTTCTAGATTGTTTGTTCGCCTCTGTCATGAGCTATTCGATGAATGATTCATGTTTATTTTGGATTTCAGAAGTAGCACCCACCACTGATAAATCCCGAAAGGAACGCCGGAAAGAAGCTCGTTTGGCTAAGAATAAGAAAAAGTTTGATTCTTGGGTTCAGCGTCAAGTAATATGCCTATTTTGTTATAGCATTCTATTACGTTTATTTGATCATGAGTGTTAACATTGAACTAAATGCCTTCCTCTTCTAAATTGTTTTTTCAAACTGTTCTCACGATAATTTTATTTTATTCGTTGGATTTGAAGTCGAAGGATGCCAAGAAGCAACTTAAGAACAATGAAGCTGATGATTGCGCTGAGCAGTCTCAGATGGTGGAAAAACCCAAAGCTAAAGTGAGGGATTTGATAAGTGATGGGGAAAACAAACAGCCTGGTAGCTTGAGAAAATCAGAAACTAAAAAGGGGTTGAAACGGAAGAAGAGTTCAAGTACTCCACCAAAAGGAAAATTCTTTGAGTTACTAAAAAAAGATGTGATGGGAAGTGTTGTATCAGTTGAGGAGGATCTTAGGATGGAGAGGAGACTTGCAAAGAAACTCAAGTTGAAAAATTCGAGGTTGAGTTCGGCTAATGATGATATGGATAATTTGTTTAAAGGGATACCCTCAGTTCTTGATAATGATGGGGAATTAGGAGAAATGGATGAGAGTGCTCAAGATGATGCTACTTCCTCCGAAGGTGAAATGATCAATTCTGTAAATGAAGATTCAGAGGATGAAATTTCATTTGATGAAGGGGATGGAGAATCTGATTCACTAGCTAATGGTGATGAGGATGAGGATGAACTGGAGTTACGCGCAGCGGAGGATACAAGTAAGGGAAAAAGAAGAAAATCAAAGTTTGAGGAGTATGTTGATGGTGGCAAGAAGAAAAGTAACAGCAGTTCATATGACAAACTTAATAATTCTAACTTAATTGAAGAAGAAAGAACAACTCAGACTTGTACAAGTTCGGATAATGAGGCATCTCGACCTTCAGAGACTTCTTCTTCTAAGGTCTTGTCTAAAAATGGGACAGGGAAATACTTGGCTCCTCATCTTAGACCCCATGATGGAAATGAATCAGCAGAACTTGCTCAAGTACGTAAAAGAATACGAGGTACGCACTTAACCTGTATATTTCACCATCATATTATCAGGTACTGTTTGTATGACAATGATGTACCTTCAATTGATTTAATTCAATTTTCTTCAGGACTTTTAAATAGGCTCTCTGAAACCAATGTGGAGTCAATCTGCGGAGAAATTTCTTCAATATTTCATGTAAGCTACTACTAGTTATATCCATTTCTATCATCTCAAGTAGCATAAACTAGAAAATATGATTAAATATTAAATGTACTTGAAACAAAATTTTGGTACCATGAATGGACAGTGCATCTTTTAATAGAAAAATACATATTCATTTGAAACAATACATGACTTCGATTGGCTGGAAATTGATAAAATGTGTATCTGGAATTCATTGCATGCACGAAGATTACAAGATTTAGGCATTGATCATGGCTTTCATGTGGAACTTCATGAGTATTGAGTACTTACGTAATTATAAATAAGCAGAAGCGATTTGTCGATGTTGAAATCTTATCATAATTTCTACTGTATTCAGTGCGTTGGTCGTGCTGTTGGTTCCCAGATTATAACTGAAGAGGTTGTCGCTTCATGTTCTGGTGGCCCTCGTGGAAATGAACAGTTAAGAATATTCTTATTTTATCCTAGTGCTAGTAGTCCATGTGTTTTGCATTTTGTATCCAGTTAAACAGAAACAGCTGGACATATCTTTTCACTGATATGTGCATGTGTGATTTTTTTATGTAACTGCATAACCTTATGATCATGTAATAGTCAAACAAAATCAATGGCCGTGTGACAAATTACTAAAAAATAGTAGAAAGTTTCACCGTCCTCAGATATATTAACAGTTCATGGATGGCAGTCACGACTGGAAGTCTGGAAGAAACATAGTAATTCATTCTTCCTTTGTAATTTGTAAAAGATTATGGGAGTTTTTCTTTTACCAAGTTCTATGACCATCAGAAAGTTTGTAAATACTGTCGAGAGAGAATGTGCAATAACAAGTATAAATTTCTTTTAAGAAGTTATGAACTTTGCTTAGAATTATAGATGTAACCTAATATTGTTGACATTCCTTACTGCAGTTTTGTTGATATAAACATCCTTTTTGTCTTTCTATATGAAGGTATGCTGCTGTCTTTGCAGCGTTCGTTGCTGGTATGGCTTGTTTTGTTGGAATCGACTTTGGTGCCAAACTTCTTGAACACCTTGCAAAGTCTTTTGAGGTGCTTCACTTTTAAAAGTTCTACTCGATGTCAAGAGACATAAGTTATCTACTTAAAGCTATATAGCTAATAAAATATGCACTATTACTACCTCCCTTGTACTTTTACTGAATGCTTCCTCTTTGTTGACCAGATTCCTTTCTTATGATCTGTTTTCAGGCAGAGTATATGAAAGAAGACAATCTCTCCTTGCGGAATTTGACTCTTCTATTGTCCTATTTATATTTTTTTGGTATTTGTTCAAGGTAAATTGCTTAGCTCTGAAAGCAATATAATTCTGTGATTTCATGAATGTGGAGGCATTTTCCTTGTCGCTTCTCCAATAGTTACTATGTTATTTTTCAAAATTGTTACCATTTAAACCTGCTTCTATTTACCTTTATTTTTATGGTAATTTTATTTAGTAAACAGAACTTCTACATCTTGGTATCTTAATACACTTCAGTATATTGACCAGTGTCTCAGCTGTTGTCAAGTAGACATTCAGTATGTCTTACTGAAATAGTATTAAAATTTCAAATCTTCAATAAATATTTTCCAGATTACTCAGCTATTTATCTTGTGGTGTCTATTGAATGGATGGTTGTAATCACAATTACTATCCTTCTTTCATGTAATTTCTTGGTTTTGACCTGATTCAAGTTGATTTTGATAGAAAAAAATCATTTGGTATGATTCAAGTTGAAATCATGAAATTTAAGCTATAGCAATAACTTTTTACTTCCATCAACATTTCATGTGGAATATTTGATTAATATTAGATCTTTTATTCAATAATGAACTCTAAAAAATTCTACACTTCTACTATGTGAAAAATTAAAATTGCTGTTGACTTATATCTGTACTTGATGCAATTAACTTGATAATTTTGATGCAAACCTAATGTTTACATGGATTGGCGGTTTTACATGTTTAATAACCTTACATCTGAGATCTTCTGATTTTTTTTCTTTACAGAGGCTCACTTGTGTTGTTATTAGTATTATTTTTTTTATTTAAGATTATGATTAATTCACATTTAAAAAAAATTCCCAGTGAGTTGATGTATGATTTCCTGATAATGCTTGGCAAGCGGTTAACGGAGGTTGATGTTTCAACAGTCTTGACAGTGCTACAGTGTAAGTTGTATTTTCCTTTGGTTTTGATCATTGAGAAAAAGCATTTTATCAGACCTATTATATATTTAGTGTTCTTAAGTATCATAATGCTTCACTTTAAACATGATCATATTTAATTGTTGATATCATGAACTTGGATTCTTTTGTCTGATGCTTTTACTTTCTATCCTTAAGACATCTTAGTCTTACCTTCTACTAACTTTTGTTCCATTACACTCCTTCCGTTGATGTGTGTTATACCTTACTCCCCCCCAAACCCCCTCGCACACACAAACATGGTCTGATCTACCCATTCATGGATGCTTTGCTTGGGGCAGTATTATTTGTCTTACTTTGGAAAGAAAACACAGGAGGAAAAGATGTACTAGCACCTCCCAAATTTCAGCATTTTAACACTTAAGTAATTGCCATTCTTCCCTTCCCCAATGATATTTTGTGATCAAGTTTTTGTTAATAGGCTCTTTATTTACCTTTTTTTCCCCCTTGTCTGCTCTTCTTCTCAAGTTATGTAAGCTTTCATAATATTTGCTATTATCATCAATAGTGAAGGCATAGAAGGAATGGCGATTATCTGTGACAAATATTAACTGTCTATTAAATTCATAAGAAAGTTTCTAACTGTTGAATAGAAAAATTGCTGCCTGCCAGCACTCTGCATTGTATATAGCCTCGTCAAGCTAAACAAAAATTCCTCTATTAATTAATAGTAGAATTTTAACATGCCTCCACCTAATACCTTTTGTGGCCTCTTAACATTGACAAAAGCAAAGGATATTATGACATCATTTTCTCAGCTTTGGAGTGAGTTATAGATGTGCACGAAGGACTACTATGAGCTTTCTGGTAAAATTGGGTTATAAATTTTAAATATCTGTTAACTAATATTATATTTTATTTTAAATTCTTAGTGATGGCTGAACTGCCTTTAAAAACTAGAGGACATTGGTGTATCCCAATTAATAATGTTCTATTATAATCATTAGCTTTCCATCATCCTCAACTTTTCAAGTGATCTTTATTTAATAAAAACCGTGGACACAGTATATCAACGTAATTTACGACAGTTTTTACAATTCTGTTCTAAGGCCAATTTATGTTTGAGTATTCATTCTTCAGTCATTTAAATTCTTGTAAAGTTGGTGTACTTGTTACAATTACCATATAAAAGGCAACAAGTTTAATCTTCCTTTCCGCAGTTCCGCTACTATGTTCCAGAAATTCCTACTATATATAGCTCTACCAGTACCTGAAATATCCTCAGTGTATCATGTCTTTAGCATGAAAAACTTTTTAAAAAAAATAAAATAAAGTGGTTCCTTATTTGGTTTACTCAATAAATTTAGTGTTAATTTACAGTCAGCAGCTATCTTGCTTTTGGTATGTTCATAACCTTTTCTGAGAGTTGCTTCTTACAGGTTGCGGAATGAAATTACGAGGGGATGATCCTGTTGGAATGAAAAATTTCATTCTTAGTGTACAAAGTAGGGTTAATGAATTGAAGGCCTCATCCGAAAATACGGAATCAAATATAATCAGTAAAAGAGTATGCTCATTCTATATCATCAGGGTGAATTTTTTGCATGTGCCTTCAACTTCCATTGACTTCCATCATATTTCTGTAGATGGAGTTTATGCTTGAAACCATATGTGATATAAAGAACAACAAAAAAAGAGCCAAGGAAGATACTGCCCAGCACACCAAGATAAAGAAGTGGCTACAGAAGGTTCATGTTTTATCTCGCTTATAATAGTATTTATATCACGATAATCCTTGTTCCTAAGTTCAGTAGATACATAAATCTTACATTGCCCAAGATGCACCTAAAAATAATTATTTGTCCCTCTCTATTTTTTACTTTTTTAAGTAAATCAACAAACCTTCCTTCCAACCTTAATGTGTTCTGGGTAAGGTTGTATAATACTCTGCATCTCTATTCCTGATATGGTTTATCTGTATTTATGTCTTAATTCATCATCTTGATATTTGTACTTCCCTAATTTTCGGCTGAGTCTCTTAGACAACATCTCATGGTGCTGGTCTGTACATTAATTTGTCACCACCTTGTTGTTAATCTGATTGAAGTATGCAGAATAACTTTTCATCAAAGCTCTTTCAGGAATTAATTTGTGTCAACAAGAGCAATGAATTAACTGATGTTTTACACAGTTCACTAATATGTAATAACTACTTAAGAAATTTTTGGAATATGTTGAGACATTATTGCTCTTTGTATCCTTTCTGGTTGACAGTTTTTTAATATTTAGTATTTCTTTCTATTTTTCTGTTGTTGACAAAGGCCTTATTGCACTTTTTATAAATGGCAGTTAAGGGTGGATGATGTATTAATTCAAGAATTAAAATGGGGGAAGCTTCTTGATCCTAATAAGAAAGGTCAGTGGTGGTTGTCTGGGGACATTGCTTCAACTACTGAAAATATTGAAGAGGTTGCTGGCTCCATCGACAAGGAGATCCCTGAAACCAAAAAGATGCTACAGCTAGCAGCATCACAGAGGATGAATACCGATGCAAGAAGGGCAATTTTTTGTGTTATCATGAGCGGAGAGGACTATATTGACGCCTTTGAGAAACTTCTGAGTCTAGACTTACAAGGGAAACAGGTAACCATCTCTTAATTCTCAGGTTTTATCGTTCATGTTTTATTTTTACTAGCCCAACTTGTCTTTTGCACGTTTTAGGATCGAGAGATCATGCGGGTACTTGTGGAGTGCTGTCTACAGGAGAAAGTATTTAACAAGTACTATTGCGTTCTTGCATCTAAATTATGCAGCCATGACAAAAACCACAAGTTCACTTTGCAGGTGAAATTCTCTTAATTCCTGTCCTTATTGCTCATGAGTAATCTAGATGAAACACTGATGTCTCTTTTGAGTTGGATGCATAACCTTTTAGCTGTGCATGTGAGTTGCTCTATGATGTGATATATAAGAACACCCCATTCATTTCATTTCTTTTTACCTCAGTTAGTAATACTTAGATACACTGAGAAATGGGTTTTAGTTGCAGCTACAATGCAAGTTATGCGGTAAATTATTTGCAACGTAATGGATGAGATAACCTTCATACAATAATTCGTGTTTCCTTCAGTTGAGATGAATCTAGGATATAAATGCTGGCAATGCCGGGAAGCCATTATAACGTGAATATTCTTGTTTTAAAAGATCAATATGTCGAAAAGGCAGAGAGAATGGTTCGTTAGGGTCTACTCAAAAGTTTCTCATTCAATTTTCTGATATAGAGCTGTGGTTCTGCTGTATTGGGAAAATTCCATTCTATTCTAAAACTTTTGTTAAGGAGAAAGCCAACAGCTAAATGACTGCTAATCTATGCCAATAATTCCACATTATTTTCATATGCTATAATCATTCATTTTGGCTACAACCGGCTATCTTAACTTGTTCTTCTCATCTGTTTCTCTGTTTCCAGTACTGTTTGTGGGATCATTTCAAGGAACTGGAGTCGATGACATTGATCAGATCAATGCATTTATCAAAATTTGTTGCAGAGATGGTTGCATCTTTCACTCTTTCACTAGCAGTTCTGAAGGCAGTTGAGTTCACTGACCCCATACATCTTACTCCAAAAAGGATCATGCATTTCCGGTTGCTTTTTGAAGCCATATTCGAGCTATCAGATAAGCTTGTTTGGAATATATTTACCCGTATTGCTGCAATCCCCGAGTATGAAACTCTTAGGCAAGGGATCGAATTTTTCATCAGCAAGTACGTTGTGAATGATCAGAAGTCCCTGCGTCATAAGGTCAAGATCGCTAAGAAAGCTCTTGAAAATATTGAAGGTGTTTTGATGTGAATTAATAGTTCTACTATTCCATAGCCAAATTTTGTAGACTAGAATGAGTTCATCAAGTGTTCAATCTAATGTGAGATTTCTTGGTTTGTTGAAGTGCTCAATTTGCAATGATTTTATTGTACACATAATACTGTTTGGACACCTCGATCTCTAATGTTATTTGGTGGAATTCTCTGACATTTCTCTTTCAACAAGTGCTGGGTGCTATAGATAAAACTAGGGTGTCCCGAGGATATCGTTCTCAAATTCGATGCTTTCCGTACTTTTTATTATTAAATGTTAGTATATTTTTTAGTATAAAATATTGTACTCATGATTTTTTGAAAAAAAATATTTAATTTTTTTTAATCAAAACATTTATACTCTTTATATTTAAGCATGTTTTTTCAATAAAAAAATTATACCTTTATTAATTAAAATGTATGCATTTTGGAAGAAAATGTCATCACTATATACCTTGTGATCATTAAATACCTTGTATCTGAGATCACAAGAAACCAAGAGAAATTCTTACTTCGAATCTATGATCTGATTTTGTTTCAACAATTTTTTTTAATTTAATTGAAAAATAATTTTTATACTATAACGTTTTTGATGTAAAGTAAACACATTTTTATACTATAACGTTTTTGATGTAAAGTAAACACATCTGCAGCACTGATTACATTTAGCAAATGACAGATAATTTGATTATCAAAATGCAAATTGCAAAATACTTGATATTGAAGACAACATGCGGAAAGGCATATAACAATACCGATGGTCCGATACTATTACACTTGAAGTGTTCAGTAAGCTAACAGATGTTAATGATATTGCAGTAACCACCATAAGTTCCAGTTATTTGCAAAAGAGCGAAAAAACAACACAGTTTATGCAGTAGCTTCTTTGTCTACTCCAACTTTATAAGCAACCCACTGTTCGTTGCTGTATGGCATCACAGTTGCACATTCGGGAACTGACATGTTTGAATTCCGGGGGTAAACCACAGTCTTCCACTGTTGAGACGGGTGGTTCTCAGCAGTCTGCTTGGCGTGAGGGTTGGCAGAAGAGTTCTCTATTTGGGAATTATGCAGATTTGTGACATTTGTAGGATCCACATACATGTTTTCCGGTGAAGTCTTGGGTCTTTTTGATTGATCAGGTTCTGCAACATGATGAATTGAAAATATCATAAATTTCAAATAAACAAAATGAAACATGATTAGTCATTGAAACTCCGTATAACTCGAACCAAGTGCAGTCGAAAACATCACATTAAAATGGAAGAAGACAAAGTAGCTCGGTCCATCACATATGTTTGTGTTATAAAACTCAAAGTTTGATCATGCTCAACTGGGATAGTATAAATAAAAATCCCAATAAATTAAGAAAAGGGAAATATTGCTCTAGGAAATTATTTACAAAATAAATAGCTTGTGCACCTCTAATTTATGTTCATGTATAACCTGCTAATATAAACTTCATTCAGATAATTCCAATCAATAGTTTTAAAATTCAATTCAATTCATTTGAAGGTATGCATTATATCATTCTACTTGAGAAGAAACGTGCTCTTTTAAGGCGATGACCAAAAACTAGAGATTCCCATTCTAAGCTAATTCTTCATGCTAGTGCTTACTAACTCATTCTAAAATATTGTCACTCCAAGGTTGACTAAGATAGCATATGTAGGTAGGAAATTTGGTCATTCCTATCGATTTGATGATTTATACCACGCACTAGGTCAAGTTTTGCTTTCACATAAGTTGAGCAATAGTGAATAAACTTTGATAAGACCATATTCACCTTACAACTTGGAAATAAAATGAGAAATTAATAAATAGCATGAGCATAATTTCTCTGAGAGTGGAATTTAATGCAAACGGATGATGATGCATCTTTTTACACTTGTCTTCAGTTCTTTCATTAATAACAAAATCCAAGCAATATAATGTTAAAATACATGGGTTTTTAGAAAGTACCTTCAGTTGCTGAGTCATGATGCTTTTTAATTGAAGTAGTGAGCTGGATATTCTGTGATACACTATCAGCAGCTGGACATTCATTTATAGTCGACACCATTGAGGAACTTGTAACTGAATACCCACAAAATTAGAAAATAGATTTAGGGCATATACCAGCTTACCTCTTACTAAATGCATTCATTAGCAAATCATAATCACACAAACTCTCATGCTCGACTCCAAACCTTATATAGCCTATGATATTTGCAACTTGCTTATACTATTATATCTATGATATGGGACCTGCATGACAATCCAACTGAAGTTCCGTTCCTCATTTAAGATCAAGCAACTTAAAAATTGAGCCTAGACTTATAATTTTGACATCAACACAGGACATATGAAATGTACTTCTCTGGGAAAATATTATTGGTAGAGGTGTTAAAGTAGGTTGGTGGGTTGGATTGACCCACAAACCACCATTTTGTGGGTTAGAGTGGGACAAGCTTTTGTGGGTTGAGTCATTAGTGGGCGGTGCGGGTTGGCCCACGTGGGACAAATTTCGTTTTGCCATGTCTTTATATATAATTAAAAAAAGAAAAGAAAAGAATATAAACATATAAAAAAAGGTTAAAGAAACGAATAATTGACGAGCATTGACAAAAAAAATCATAAATATTATTTTTGGAATTGAACATTGTGGATTATTGGTGGGGCAGGTCATACGCAGAGCGGGCCATTTGCGGGTTGGGCTATTGGTGGGACGGGTTTTAGGTGGGTTTAGCAAGGTGGGGCGATTGGCCAGCATGGGCCTAGTGTTTCAAACATGTCTGCGATCGAGTAAATAGTTCTACAAACGAGTGGCCCATATTGACACCTCCAATTATTGGGGCAGTTGCATCAAGTTTTTGGGACATAAGAGATGTAAATCAGTCTTACATTCTCCTCAAAATGACCATACTATTAGCAAGACAAAGAAAGCTATAGAATTTATTGCCTTCCAAATCAGTAGTCTGTTGACCATGAGAAAGAATATAACCCAATGCTATATAAGTTTTAAATTATACCTATAGGTGTAAACCAAGATCAAAAGATTACTTATTTATATTGGGAAATCTACCATGAAAAATAAACATTTGGTCTACAACCTTTATATTGGGAAATCCACCATGAAAAATAAACATTTGTTCTACAACCTTAAGCTTAGGACTGAAACTATTTTGAGGACATGGTTAATCTGTATGACCAAAGTAAAAACACATCCCATTTGCTTAAAGACAAGAAGCCAACAATGCACATAATAAAATTGTTTACGTTTTTTTCCTTTCATTATCTTTGTCATAAAAATATTTCATACCTAAATACGTTAATATAAGTTACACATGATACCACATTTAAACAAGATAAGAAAAAAACAAAGAAGAAAAGAACTGGTATTGGATATTACGAATCAGTGAACTAAATCCTTCAAAATAAAATTACTGATTTGAATTTGTAGATGAACTTTTATCAGATCAATACTATAATTGAACTTAAATTCATACATACACAGAAAATAAACAAAATAGAACCTAAATTTCCTATTAATATGGTCCCTTACCCTTTGTGAGAGCACAATAAGCAACTTTAGCGGCATTCATCTCCGCTTGCTTCTTGGTTTTCATTTCAGCTCCTCGGAAAGTGTCGTTTCCTATGGTCACAGTAGACAGAAATACGGGCTTGTGAGACATACCTGAGCTAATTGTCTCATATGATGGACAAAGAAGACCATTCTTTTGGGCCAATTCTTGCAAAAGATTTTTGTATACACCTCCATCCTGAGGTCAATGTCAAATTTACAAGAAATAACTTGTTAATTAGCAGCAACAATTTAAAAAAAAAAATCACAATAATGGTTAAGTTATTGTAGTACTAACCTCTTGATTTACATCTACTGACAAATCATGGCAAGCGACTTTAGCAGCCGCTTGTTCAGCTTCCTTCAGTGTGGAAAAAAGTTCTAATGTTTCATACATATTTCCACCAACAGAGACTTTTGACCTAAAGCGACGATCATGAGGAGGGCCTTGGACTTCAGTAGTATACACAGGAAAACCAAGATTTTCTTTTTGGGCGTAGTGCTGAAGCTGGTTCTTATACATATTAATCACAACTGCGAAGAGAGAAGAAACATAAACGTATGATAATGTGCTATATAAAATGACGATTTATTATTTTACAACATGTGCGTGGATTGAAACTTGCTTGAGATCTTAGTGACAATCATTTGTAACATATCTTAGGTATCATTAAGTTATACATTTAAAATAAATATTAAAATTTATGTCTATATTACAAAATTTCTCTAATCAACTCCTAAAGTTATTGCTCTTGAGATTGACAAAATATTAAAATCCTTCAATGCGAAGCTTAATAGCAGCACAACTGAAAAATAGAGCTATCTAGTAATGAATTACTAATTGTGCCCACGAAAATATCAGCTTTCTCATGAGAACACATGAAAAGAAGTATGTCATTCATGGAGAAAGATTATACAGTTGTAACATGCATCTCATTCAATGGTTTTCAAGAATAGAAACTTGTATATTTTAAAGTAGTTTCTCACTCAAGACCAAATAGCAGAAAACTTGTGTTTCCAAAATGAAAAACATATAAATAGACGTGAGTCGCGTGACACCAAGATTCCTTGGATCCTTACAGTTCCAAGTTAGGTTGACAACTAAACAGAAATATACATTATGGGAATTGAGTGATGCATAATACATACATGATTAAGTAAAAGAAGTACTCAGGTATTGAAATTCAAATTATTTCAGCACACAGTCAACAGTATTTCATTTCCCTTGTTCTTGTGGGCATCAAGTAACTCAACTGGATTCTTAAAACCATAATTTTATCTCTACAGAGGACTAAATCAGGTTTAATATGATTATATTTAACATGTCAGACTTCTAATGAGAACGAAAAACTGCACCTGATGTCATCGCTAATTCAATATATCACATGGAGGAGAAAAGTCTCAGATATACCAGATGTTAAACAGCCACCAATCCCAAGTTTTCCCAGAAAGAGAATGTACAGAAATCTAAAAAATGAAACTTAGGACTCCAGAAACAGCTAGGTTGAAGATTTCAGACAACAAAACTATCCAAATAAAGAAATAATAGTATATTATTCCTGACCTTTATCGAGCTTATCATGTGAACCTATTGCTACCGAGTTAACTGCAGAAGTTTGTGAGTCTTCACAGTTCTCCTGCAGTCCCTCCCCATTGGCAGGTTTCGACAGTGTATTAGCATCATTTTTTTCAAGCAAAAGCCCTGCACAAACATCAAAGGAGTCTCAAGATCCACCATTAATGATGTCATCTAGTAAGCTTAACCATATGAATTGTTAATCTAATTCCTACAATTAACCTCTTTGTATCTAGATTGTAAGGCTGGATGCTACATTCAAATATTGGCTAAACCATAAACAAAGACTGTGGTTGCCACGTTAGACTGAAAATGCAGTAAAAGAGTATGGCAACACACTGCACCAAACATCACAAATCCTGAAATGGCAGCAAAAACTAACCCAAAAATGATTTCTAATTGGAAAAATAAAAAAAAATAAAAAAAAGCCTTGGAAAGTATTGTAATTTCACCCAATTGAGACCGATTATATAACAAGTAATTACCAGAAGACGAGCATGAATCACCAGATTTTAAAAAAAACGGAGAAAAAATCAACAAAAAGTTACCGGGAGTAGGGCTTGGAAGAGAAGAAGGGAGAGGCGAAAGGTGTAACAAAGGAGAAATTGCCACAACGGCCGGCGGCTCCATATGCTGAGCGTCTGGAACAGCTATAGGAACGGTCTCACTGCTACACGTCTTCTGAATTTCAATGTCCACAGCGAGCGGAGCCGGAGCTAAGGTAGGCAAATCACTTCCAGCGGCCGGCGGAGGAGCACTGAAGTGTTCAAAAGCGACTCTAGCGGCGCTGTTTTGGGCCTCCTTACCGGATCTGTACTCCTCCGGCGTCTGGAATAGTTGACCTTGTACAGTGACGGTGGCGCTAAAGCGCATCATGTGGCCGGGTCCATCTTTGACGGTGGAGTATTCCGGGAACGGCCAACCCCTTTTCTGGCACAATTCCTGCAATCTACTCTTGTACATTGCCGGGAAATGGGGGTTCAATTTCAGGGAAATGGAGGTTCTGAGATAGGTGGGATTTTAGGGAAGGAATAGGGTTCAACACGTGAAAGGGAAGCGTACTAATATCGAATTCTCTTGGATTTGTTTGGTCATAAATGCGATGATTCGCTACGGAAATGAAGTACTTATGAACAATGTTCTTCGCACTTTATAACATCAGACCATGGTTACCGCTTACCATGGAATCCGAATAGTTTTTTTTTTTTTTTTTTAATTCATATCTTATCTTATCTTATCTTATCTTAATATATTAAAAGTGATAAGTATTTAAGAATTTTTTTTCCATTTCTATCCCTACTAATTCTTCTTTATTACCTCTTAACCTTCAATCTATTAATGACATTATTATTTAGTACTTTAAATTATACTTACTCCCTCCGTCTTTTTTAAAGAGTGTCTTTTTTTTTTTATTTTAGTTGTCCCACTCAAATAGTCCACTTTTCTATTTTACACACATGAGACCACACACACCCACTAATACAATTGAAATATGAGACTCACACTCTCACTAATATAACTACCCACTACACATTAAATAATAATACTCCTTAATTCACGTGCCAAAAAGCAAAAAACCCTCTTAGTGAGGGACGGAGTGAGTATATTGGACATATAATATTATTAACATTAAATACATTTATACTAATGATGGCACAGTACGCGTGAAATTTATTTAATATGCTATCCTATATATTTAACTTATTCAATTTTTTATTTTTTTAAAAAAAAAACTTTAAACTATATCATAATCACAATAATATAATGTAATATCCCAAACATTTATAATTATTTTTACACTATTTTCATAATGCCACTAATGTAATTTGTTTTGCTTCTAAAACAATTTTACAGGAAGAAGTGACGAAGATATCCAAATTCAACCGCACTCATAGCACCGATGAAATAAGAAGAATACTATTTTGAATTTAAATAAAGAACCGTAACATACGCAAAAATTTTTTATGTAGAAATAATAATAATAATAATAATTATTGATGAGTAATAATAATTACAAGAATATATATATATATATATATATATATAATATAGGTACCCTATTTTCAAAAGCTAGTTGTACAAACTGCAGGTAAAAAAAAAAAAGAAATTGTGATGAAGTTTCCTTATTGTAGTAAACGTCCATCCACACACATACTGTAACGTATTTTGGGTGAAAATTTTTCTATATATAACCTTCAAAATTCATAACCCCTCACCCCTAACTTTAGTATATGTGTATAGTATAATTATAAGCACGTTATTGGTAAGTTTCCATCATTATTAATATTAGTAATATCATTATTACCTTACCTTATTTGTATTATTATATTAAAATATATTAGTATTATGCTTATACAAATATCATTTTATGATTTAAAAGGAAGGCTAAACCTCTGACCTAATCATAAAATGATAACACATATTTTATTATTATTACTATTATACCTCGTTATTAATGTTATTATTATCATTTTATGATTTAAAAGAAAGGCTAAGCCTCTGACCTAACCATAAAATGATTATACAAATCTTTATTATTGTACTATTATCACTATCACACTTTTATTAGCATCATTATTATTAAATTTATATTATGAAAATTTTTATAATTTCAATCACTATTATATTATTACAATGATTATTATCATCATTTTATGATTTAAAATGAAGGTCAAACCTCTGACCTAATCATAAAATAATGGTATAAATTTATACTAATATTATTATTATTACTATCATTTCACTATTTTTACCACACTAATGCTAAGAATAATATGTTTATGATATAAAAGGAAAATGATAAATTTTCGTTGCTACTTAATTAATTATGAGTACAAGTTTTTAAATAAATCATTTGTGCTAGGTGAAGTGCTGTGAATGGGACGTCGAATCACTCTTCCACTCAAGTTGTAATACGATATTTTAAATAAACCAAAAGTGGGTAAAATGTTTGAAAATGGTTGGATGTTATTGTTGGTTTGCATATGAAGTATGCTTATTTATTCTCTTATGGTAGTGACCGTATGAGTCATGAATTTTATAGTTGTGATTGACGAGTCGTGACAATAGTAGTAGTCGACGGGCTATGAAACATGATATTGATTAACTTTCGAGTTGTCATGAAAAAGAGTAATCATATCATTATGTATTTACTGATTGACATTCTGCCAAAATTACCTACTAGGATTTTAATCTCACATTTTCAAACAACAAATTTTCAGGTCAATGATTGGGACATCTGGACTGCGACAAGACATGACATTCCCCGTGGTTCTCGCTATAAATTCTACTTATATATTTATAAAAATGCAAAAACTATAAATCTTTATATTTTGGTTTCTTATTGTAAACTTTAATATATAAGTATACATTAAATTTTATTATTAGTATTATATTATTACGCTATTATAAAATTATTTTCAAAAAGTTATAAATTATATTTTTCTCTTTTAAAATATTATATTAAAATATTAAGTAAGTCCGTGATGATGATTTTCAATTCATTAGTAGTACTTCGATTTCAAAAAAAAAATTGGGCTCGGGGTGCTACAGAGTGGTATCAGAGCTATGATTTACAACATCCTTGAAAGTATATATGAATATACTTATAGAATATATTTAATTAATAACTAAAACACTTTAAAAAGTTCCACGCAGAACCATGCCACATCAGCAAACAGTGCTAAAAATTTTTTTTTTTGAGAAGGAAAAAGTGTTTCTAAAATAAAAACATGAAATTTGTCCCTTTAGGAATGAAACCCCACGGAAACTTGGCTGTTGGACTATACCAGACCTGTGCCCAACATGGGACGGAGACCTTAAGAAACTATGTTGATCGAGTCCTAGATCTTAGGATTGCTGCATGGGAATAAGGATTCATGGAAGAAGACTTTGACGCCGCGATGCGCCTGAAAGAAACTGTCTCCACCAAATACAGGGCAGTGGCACAGACATTATTTGATAACCTCACCACGATGAATCCAGCTGGGGAATCAAGGATTGACTATGCAAAATATACCAGGACCCTGATTAAGGCGGCAGAAGGGGAGGACAGAGGCAGAAAAGTTGGCAACAAAGTGGGAGACGGAAGCGCGAAAGAGAGATGCCAAGGCTTATCAGTATTAAACAAAAGACTATGGAGCACAATAGGCAGGCGAATGATTATAGGACCATGGCTATCGAACAAAGGCAGAAGTCAATCGAGGCTAGAGAAAATCTCTAAGATACCAGGAGGAGCTGGTAAATGGAGGAGTAATTACAAATCCCAAAGCGTTACCGGTGTTTTGGACTGAAAATGTAGAGTCAGAGACTGGGGGGAATTAGTCTACAACATGTTGCCACCATTCAACCTCTACGACGACCAAGGAAATTTAGGAATGACTGCAACAGGGACAACTCAATACGAAGAAAGCTTCTATATGAATGATAATCTCTCTCTTTTTCCAGGACATGAGGAAGAAGCAAGACCTAGTAATCGCATTCCAGGGTTTGGGGATGAAGCGGGACCCAGTAACCGTGATTTCTTTTAAGACTAATAGAGAACCACGAAAAATCATACTATGGATGCCTATTTATAATTATAAAATATGTAATGGAAGTATGGTATGGTGAAAGATTGTAAGGTACCAATGTGAAATAAATGGGGTATGACTATAATAAATGGATATTTTCAAGTCTTCTTAATAAGTTTATTCCTTAGATATTTTTTTCCCGTCTATACCGAAATAAGTAGAAATACTATAAAAGACTTGTTTATAAATATAGCACTAATAAAAACACGACTTTCTTGATCCTTTCAGCTTTTGATAAATGGCGTCATCAACTAGAAACCAAAGAAGGACAGGAAGGAACAAGAGATCGTCTGAGGATTCCATGAGACATGATCAACAGGAATGCACCACCACTAATTCAAGAGCCGATATGGCTAGAGAGTTTTTCACCACTCTTCAAAATTATATTCAACAAGCACCACCACCAACACAAACAAATGAAATGAGACCATGAATGAATGACGTCGTGGAACAATTCTGCCATTTGCAACCACCTCGGTTTAGAGAAAAGGAAGGACCTTTAGCTATCGAAGAATGGATCACAAAGATGGACCGAATATTCAAACACATGGAGCTAACCGAAGCACAAAAGGTTTCTTGCGCTGTCTTCCAACTAGCTGAAGACACTGGCCAATGGTGGGACTTACATGAGCGCACTATGAGCGAGGAGGCGAGACAAGTTTTAACTTGGAACGATTTCAAGAGAATTATGATGAACCGATACTTTCCACAAGCCCTTTGTTATTAAAAGGAAATTGAATTCATCAACCTACGACAAGGAACTACTTTCGTAACTGAGTACGAACGCAGATTCAACAACCTATCAAAGTATGCTCCACAACTCGTGGACACAGATAAGAAAAAGGCAAGAAGGTTTGAAAGGGGACTGGACCCAGAAATTGGAAGAATCATTTCTGGATTGAAATTGACAGTTTTTCGAGAAGTGTTCGAAAGGGCATTGATTATCTCTATTTGTCAAGGATATGAATATAATCAAAAACCTCAAGAAACATCGATCAAAAGGAAGTGGCAAGCCTACGAAAGGAATAGGCCGAAATTCTCTATAAAAAGAAACCAATTGGCAATAACCACAAGACCCAATCTAACTAAAATACCGCCATGTCCCATCTATAAACGTATGCATCAGGGAGAATGTTTGGCATGGAAGGACGTATATTATAGATGTAACTAAAAAGGACACAGAGCTCATGAATGCACAAGGATCAACAACGGTGGACCAATTGGAGGAACCAATCAAATATCGATGCCTATACAAGCGTGGCAACCACCGAAGGGGAATGATGTGATACCAAGACTACAAAAAGAGAATGAGCGTACTCAAAACTTGAAGGGAAAGACACAACTGAATGCAGTCGTTGAAGAAGAAAATTCGAAGGAGCATGAAACAATGACATTTATATTAATAGTATCTAACATGCCAGCATATGTTTTATTCGATATTGGTGCATCCCACTCCTTTATATCTGAAAGATTTATAAGAAAATTAGGGATTAAAGGAAACGTGGAAGTAACAATGGATGTAGGTGTTGCTTCTGGAGAAAATATAAGAGTGAAAAAATGTTGAAAAGTGTTAAATTAGAATTGAATGAGCACATACTTGATGCTGACCTCTATATCCTCGATATGAAAAAATTTGATATCATTTTGGGAATAGATTGGTTGGGAAAGTATAAGGCCAACATATGTTGTGAAGAGCAAAATATAAAATTAGAAATGAGAAAAGGCCAAGAATTCATATTCTATGGTACCCGTCAACTTCCAGAAGTGAGAATCATATCCTCAATGAAAGCTATAAAGATGCTACGAAAGGGAGAATGCCAAGGATTTTTGGTGAACATCACAAAGGAGAAAGAAGATGATAATCCACCAAATAAGGTGCCAATAATTAAGGATTTCCTTGATGTATTCCATAAAGAACTACCTGGAATACCTCCCGATCGCCAGATCAAATTCACTATCGATGTTATTCCTGGTGCTGCACCGATTTTAAAGGCCCCATATAGAATGTCTCCAAAGGAATTGCAAGAATTGAAGGAACAGCTACAAAAGCTTATTGATAAGAAATTTATCAAACCAAGTGTATCTCCTTGGGGGGCTCCTCTGCTGTTTGTAAAGAAAAAGGATGGATCATTAAGAATGTGCATTGATTATCGAGAACTGAATCACCTAATTATAAAGAATAAATACCCCTTGCCGTGTATTGAAGACCTTTTTTATCAATTGAGAAATGCATCTGTTTTCTCAAAAATTTACCTAAGGTCCAAATACCATCAATTAAAAGTCAAGGAAAGCGACATCCCCAAGATAGCATGCAGAACTCGATATGGCCATTATGAATTCAATGTAATGCCATTTGGAGTAACCAATGCGGCAACAGTCTTTTGGACCTGATGAATCGGGTCTTTCATCAGTACCTTGACTATTTTGTCATTGTGTTTGTTGATGATATTCTTGTCTACTCAGAAAATGAGAAACAACATGAGGGACATCTCAAAATCATGATGGAAATAATGAGGAAAGAGAAGCTCTACGCCAAATTCAGTAAATGTGAATTTTGGATTGATCGAGTTATCTTTCTGGGCCATATCATCTCTTCTAAAGGGATCGAGGTCGACCCAGCAAAGGTGGAAGCATTTCTAAACTGGAAGGCTCCCTCAAACATAAATGAAGTACGGAGTTTTTTAGGATTAGAGGGTTATTATCGGAGGTTCATTCAAGATTTCTCTAGAATTGCAAAACCATTAACTCAACTTATAAAGAACAATGAAAAGTTCATTTGATCCCAGAAGTGTGAAGATAATTTCCAAAAGCTGAAACGAAGATTGGTATCAGCACCAATTTTAATTATTCCAGATGGAACTGAAGGGTTGGTAATATACACAGATGCTTCAAAATCAGGCTTAGGATGTGTGCTAATGCTACATGGAAAGGTTGTGGCATACGCCTCAAGACATTAAAACAACACGAAGTAAATTATCCAACTTATGACCTTGAATTAGCTGCAGTTGTGCATGCTTTAAAGATATGGCATCACTACCTCTACGGGGAAAAATGCCAAATTTACACGGATCACAAAAATTTGAAATACTTCTTCACCCAAAAAGAACTAAATATGCGACAGAGAAGGTGGCTCGAATTAGTAAAGGATTATGATTGCGAAATACTTTATCACCCAGGGAAGACAAATGTTATGGCAGATCTCAGTCGGAAACATGAGGGACAATTAACTATGATACCTACGAAACAAAGATCGTTGGTTCAGGAATTCTCAAAATTAAATTTGCAATTCGTTAGGCCATACTGTACCTCAGTTATAGTTACAACTTTAACAGTACAGACTACCTTGAGAGACCACATAAAAGAAGCACAAAAGGATGATATTTTTCTAAACAAAATAAAAGGAAAAGTTGCGGTAGAAGGTGTTCGGGGATTTTCTATAACCACTGATGAAGTTTTAGTGTACGAAGGAAGAGTATGCGTACCCAATAATGAAGAATTACAGAAGGCGATCCTCACTGAAGCTCACAACACACCATACACTGTACATCCTGGAGAAACCAAGATGTACAAAGACTTGAAGAAAAATTTTTGGTGGAGAGGAATGAAAAGGAGTATTGCACAGTTTGTGAGATAATGCCTAACATGTCATTAAGTTAAAGCTGAGCACCAACGCCCTTCTGGATTGCTCCAACCACTCAAGATCCCTGAGTGGAAATGGGAACATATTACAATTGACCTTGTAACTGGATTGCCAAAATCCAGCAAAAATCATGATGCTATCTGGGTAATTGTCGACCGACTCACCAAAGTAAGTCACTTTATCCCAGTACGAATGATATTCACTATGGATCATCTTGCTCAGTTGTACATTGAAGAAATAGTGAGGTTACATGGAATACCAGTATCCATAGTATCCGATCGAGATACGCGTTTCACTTTAAAATTTTGGAGAAGTTTGCAGAAGGCAATGGGGACGGAACTCAAGTTCAGTACTGCCTATCACTCACAAACAGATGGTCAATCCGAAAGGATAATCTAAATGTTGGAAGATATGCTCTGAGCTTGTGCCTTAGACTTTGAAGAAGACTGGAAAACTCATCTTTCATTAATAGAGTTTGCTTACAACAACAGCTATCAGGCTACTATTCGAATGACACCTTTTGAAGCACTATACAGAAAAAGATGTCGCTCACCAATTATATGGAACGAAGTTAGAGTTCGAAAAATTTTAGGTCCTGAATTGGTAGAGAAATCAATAGAAGTGATCACTACAGTGCGAGAAAGAATCAAAGCAGCACAAGACCGACAAAAATCTTACGCCGATATACGGAGGAAAGATTTACAGTTTGAGGTTGGAGAAAAAGTATTTCTTAGAATTACACCAATTAAAGGGTTAGTAAAATTTGGAAAAAGAGAAAAATTAAAGTCTAGGTATATTGGACCATTCGAAATACTTGAGAAAGTTGAAAATGTGGCTTATAGATTAGCTTTGTCGCCTGAACTATCTTCAGTTCATAATGTGTTTCATGTATCAATGCTTCGAAATATATTGCCGATCCAAGCCATGTGATTGAGTTTAAACATTTGGAAGTTAATGAGAAATTGACCTACGAAAGGGAGAAAGACTCAGAAACTTAGAAATTGAGAGATACCTCTAATACTAGTACAATGGAGTAGACACGGTAGTGAAGAAGCAACATGGGAATGTGAGGATGAGATTTTAGCCAAATATCCAGACTTTTACAGAAGAGCGAGTAAGTAAATTTTTGGGGACGAAATTTTATTTAATAGGGGAGGATTTAATACCCCAAACATTTATAATTATTTTTACACTATTTTCATAATGCCACTAATGTAATTTATTTTGCTTCTAATATAATTTTACAGGAAGAAGTGACGAAGACATCCAAATTCAACCGCACTCCTATCACCGATGAAATAAGAAGAATACTATTTTGAATTTAAATAAAGAACCGTAAGATACGCAAAATATTTTTTATATAGAAATAATAATAATAATAATAATAATAATAATAATTGATGAGTAATAATAATTACAAGAATATATATATATATATATATATATATATATATATATATATATATATATATATATATATATATATATATATATATATATAGAGGTACCATATTTTCAAAAGCTAGTTGTACAAACTGCATGTAAAAGAAAGAAATTGTGATGAAGTTTCCTTACTGCAGTAAACGTCCATCCACACACATACTGTAACGTATTTTGGGTGAAAAATTTTCTATATATAATCTTCAAAATCCATAACCCCTCACCCCTAACTTTAGTATGTGTGTAGTATAATTATAAGCACGTTATTGGTAAGTTTTCATCATTATTAATATTAGTAATATCATTATTATCTTATCTTATTTGTATTATTATATTAAAATATATTAGTTTTATGCTTATACAAATATCATTTTATGATTTAACAAGAAGGCTAAGCCTGTGATCTAATCATAAAATGATAACATATATTTTATTATTATTACTATTATACCTCGTTATTAATATTATTATTATCATTTTATGATTTAAAAGGAAGACTAAGCCTCTGACCTAATCATAAAATGATTATACAAATCTTTATTGTTGTACTATTATCACTATCACACTTTTATTAGCATCATTATTATTAAATTTATATTATGAAAATTCTTATAATTTCAATCACTATTATATTATTACTATCATTATTATCATCATTTTATGATTTAAAAGGAAGGCCAAGCCTCTGAACTAATCATAAAATAATGGTACAAATTTATACTAATATTATTATTATTACTATCATATCACTATTTTTACCACACTAATACTAAGAATAATGTTTATGATATAAAAGGAAAATGATAAATTTTCGTTACTACTTAATTAATTATGAGTACAAGTTTTTAAATAAATCATTTGTGCTAGGTGAAGTGCTGGTGAACGGGACGTCGAATCACTCTTCCACTCAAGTTGTAACACGATATTTTAAATAAACCAAAGGTGGGTAAAATGTTTGAAAATAGTTGGATGTTATTGTTAGTTTGCATATGAAGTATGTTTATTTCTTCTCTTATAGTAGTGGTCGTATGGGTCATGAATTTTATGGTTACGATTGACGAGTCGTGACAATGGTAGTAGTCGACGGGCTATGAAACATGGTAGTGATTAACTTTCGGGTTGTCATGAAAAAGAGTAATCATATCATTATGTATTTACTAATTGACATTCTGCCAAAATTACCCACTGAGATTTTAATCTCACATTTTCAAATAACAAATTTTCAGGTCAATGATTGAGATATCTGGACTGCGACAAAACATGACATTCTCCGTGGTTCTCGCTATAAATTCTACTTATATTTTTATGAAAATGTAAAAACTATAAATCTTTAAATTTTGGTTTCTTATTGTAAACTTTAATATATAAGTATACATTAAATTTTATTATTAGTATTATATTATTACGCTATTATAAAATTATTTTCAAAAAATTATAAATTATATTTTCCTCCTTTAAAATATTGTATTAAAATATTAAGTAAGTCCGTGATGATGATTTTCGATTCATTAGTAGTACTTCGATTTCAAAAAATAATAATAATAATTTTTGGGCTCGGGGTGCTACATATAATATGTAAAATAATTAAAGTGGAATTTCTTCTTATTTTTGACGTTTATATTATTCTTAATTACATTTCTAATTTAATTATTAATATTTTATTTATTTTCATAATTAATTTTAACTATGATTTCATTATTAAGGACTCTTAAACTCCCCATCCTTTCTATTGCCTATAATAATGATTAGATATTAAATATGATAACCTTTTAATTACAATACAATGTACTTATAATATCATTTAATTTTAATAAGTATACGAAGTGGCAAATTGAATGTTATAAAATATGAAGTAATCTTATGTTAATCAAGCCATCTAAATGACTTCGGATGACAGGAGGGGAAGCGAGAGAGGCTGGACCTGTTGACGATAATGATACTCCCAAACTATCTTCTGGATCACGAGTGAGAGTGAGAGGGAGATGATATCGACGTAGTAGGTGAGAGTGATTTGTGTGTCAATTATTATGTATTTTTCTATGAAGTGTTATGAATTTTACCTTTATTATGAATATTTTCAAGTTGACAATATCATGTTTGAGTGTTATGAAAAGTTATTTTTCAACTTAGTAATGGTCATTTAAGTAAATCATCTATTTATTAGTTGCATTAAAACTTTTTTTATATAATATTTTTGTGTTTGATAATATTTATCCAATTTATCAGGGAATTCTTTTGTGAGTAGTGTAATGTGTTGTAAATGACTGGTGGGAAATAACAATCACATATTTTGTTGGGCGTGCCAAAATCATTGTTGTTATTTGTGTAGGCTCATGGTCAGAAGAAGCTCCCAGCATTATGGTCCCAAGGGTTGCAAGCAGCATAGTATTAATTCTCTAACATTACACTCATCTGCCATATGTTCTCTCTAATAAATTAATGTAATTTCTCTTTCCTTCTCATCTATTTTCTATCATTAACCACTATCTCTTTACACATACTAGCGTTTTAACCCGTGCGATGCAAGGGATACGTTATGACAAAAAAAATTATTTTTTGTAATTTATAAAAATTTTAAGATAATGAGCTTTGGTTATTGAAAGTTATATTAAAGTTATTTAATTGCATTTAAGGTAAGATTTTGTGAGCCCATATATTATTTTTGGTTTAATTTTTATTGTATTAAGACTAATATAATTAATTCCTTATTAATATAATATAATAGCAAGTATACGAAAAATATTTAGGTCTACACTAATAAAATTTGAAATTGAAATTTTGTTATATTATGAAAAATGAAAGTGAATACTTTAAGAAAGGACTGGTTAGTAAATTCAAAGTCGAAGCTTTCATGTAACATTGACATAATTTTTATAAAAATTAATAAGTTAAATATAAATATTTACAAATAATATAATTAACACATAATATAATTTTGTGTTTAACAAAGAAATTAAATCAATGAAACTTTAAAAACTTAACTAATTACACTTCTATAAAAATAAACAATAAATTCTAAAAAAAGTATAACAACTCCCATTGAAATATATATGAGTTGAAATAATTTTGATGTTTGTAATGCTATAAGGGCATAAACAATATTAAACACCTTAGTAATAAATTTAAAGTAATATTTAACATTATGTAATTTATTTTCTTCAATTATACCTAATAATTATATAAAAATATCTCACTCGAAATCATCAATTTTAGCAAAACTCAATAGAAATAATGAATGAAATCCTAAACAATATTAATGCGTTAATTAAATAAAGAAATATAATTCGTTCCAATTTCTCAAACATCGAAAATGATGATGTTCAACTCTACAAATATAATAATCAAACATTTTTAAAAACTTCTCTAAAAATATAATTCTTGCAAATACCTATTTTACCGCCGTTGTCCTTGTCCAACAAAATCTTCAAACATGCTTTCGTTGTCGATCGTGAAACAGCAACGTACAGTTGGCCATGACTAATACTGGTCTCCTCAAGTACAAACCAACATTTGAAAGCGATTAGTCTTGACTCTTGTTTATAGTCATTGCATATGACACGATCACTGAAAATTGCCTTCTTTGGAACCTAAAAGGAAGCCTAATATCACTCGGTGTTAATGTAAATCTTGGTTTGAGCACTACCTCTCCTGCATTAGTTTTAGTTAACAACTGTGCATGCAAAACGTGCTTTCCCAAATTGATAACCAAGAGCCTTGTTCCATTACACAAACCTCTTGAGTGATCAATGTTCCGGAGCAGTATTATCGGTGTTCCAACCTTAAGATTAAGCTCATGATTAGGCACTCCTGAACACTTTATAGTATTTAAGTATTCAGGAGTGTGAACATCAGCGAGCATATCAACGTTTTCATCTGATTTGCAGGCAGAATCAGAGCTGAAATATGATTTCATTTCATTTTCATTCAATCCAATCATGTATTCATTAATTGAATCTACCACATCAAGAGTTGGGACAAGAATGGCTCTGTCATGAAAATATTCAGGGTGATCTATTGCATTTCCCAAGTCAGGATATATGCTGTTGACAATTACACCTATATGATCACCTTCGTACCTCAGCAGAATGTCGTCAGGAATTCTAACATCGCTTCTATATTCTGTGTGCGTGCCTTCTGTTCCATCGCCAACCCTTGCAACCTATTTCAGAAAAATTCTTGATCTCATTTGTTTCTGAATTCTCTGGCATGTTCATCAAACGCATGTTCTTTGTGAGTCTTAGAACATTTATCTCATCCTATAGATAGGAGGAGTTAATTGTTGCACCAACAATAATCTGTCTTGAACCTTTGGGAATGACTGGAAGAATCTGTCTGAAATCACCACTGAAAACTATGGTCTTACCACCAAAAGGCATTGATGCAAATTCATGATCCTTTACCTGCATTATATCTCTCATAGTCCTGTCAAGAGCTTCAAAACAATATCTGTTGACCATTGGAGCTTCATACCAAATGATAAGTCGACACTGTGATATCAACTGAGCCAAATGACTTTCTTGTCTAACGTTGCATGTTGACTCCTCGTGAATGGCTATGGATATTGCGAATCTTGAGTGAGCCATTCTTCCACCCGGTAACAGAAGTGATGCAATTCCGCTGGATGCCACATTCAGCACGATTTGTCCCTTTGATCTGATTAATGCAGAAAGAGTCTTCCAAAGGAATATTTTACCTGTTCCACCGTAACCATAAATAAAGAAAATAGATCCCTTTTGTGCTGTCACTGAGTTTAAATTCTTGTCATACACAACGCGTTGATCTGCATTAAATCTCTGAATTAGCTGATCGTGTCCCTCCTTCATTTTATATTTATTGTAGCACAACTCATTGATTATCATCCAATTCTCATGATGTATCTCACGAATAAATGCAGGAAAGGGCATTCCATCATAGTCACTAAGTGTCTTTCCCATTGACTTCAATAGCTTATCAATCTCCAACATCGTTTGTTCCTTAATTTCATCCTCAGTCATCTCCAAATCTGTTAGTGTAAAATATTAAAGTAAAGTATACATACGACATCTGAATGAAATCTAAAATTTTAAAAGGATGCTTCATGTAAATGTTTCCACCACTCTATTCAAATCAGATCCTTTAACCAAATTATATCCTATTCAAATTAAATAAGAAGATTTGTGGTAATTGGAATCCATAGATGACATTTCATCAAGTATTTGTTGTGAAATCTTTAAAGAACTACACATATATAATAATAATAGACCAGTGCTTAAAATTTATTCATTATCAGTTTGTACTTGTGGTTCCAACATTTTATTCAAGTTTATTAAGTAACAAAAGCATCAAATAAATTCTGTAGTTACTCGATTAACACGAATTAGAAATTTACAGGACTTAATAATATGAAAGTAATTTTAGCACACCTGAAAATTTCATAATGATTCCCTGCTGGTACAGTATATCCTCGGAGAGATGTTTCAGGCATTGTTTAAAGACTTTATCAGGATGGTTCATTGTACCTGAAATAAGTAGGGTTACAAACAGTTGCCTCATTTGTTTCCCACTTGAAATGTGACTTGCTTCCTCGAAACAGTCTACGTATTTCTTATCATCGTCCAACAATTCTCTTGCATAGCAAGCCTCCCTATATGTATCACATAATTCACCATTGTATCTTCTAAAGTCCTTATGATTCGTAGGATCTTTAACAATCGTAAGAAGAATTCTGAAATAAAAATTATTCCCTGCACCAGGAGGAACGTAGTGAATTCTTCTTAGAGATATCCCTTTCTGTCTCCTGACCCATTCTTTCTTGTCTCTTTTGTAGACAAAATGTTATGGGAATTCAGCATAGGTCAGCTCACGTGCATCTGGATATTTTTTGTTTGCTTCAAACCAAGCAAGGAACATGGTCTCTTTCATTGTTGCCTTCTCAACAATTTCTCCAAGTTGATCTGTATTCGAGAATACGATGTTCTGCTCACCTTTCAGATGAAAACTCAGTCTCTCTACCGGTGGATATCTGTACTGTATTTTGTATCCAAAAATCCTCCAAGCAGCTTCGCATATCGATATGTATCTGCAGTCATAGAACATTTTTATTTCATCCACATGTGAAACCCTCTCACCGTCTGGTGCACTTTGGCAGAATATTGTGGATATTCTATCATTTTCCTTATTAATATACTTGAATAAATACTTTATGGACCTGGTCTGGTTACACCACTCGATGTTAATATGCGCCTGATAACAAAGCATTAGCTCACGATTATTTTGAACAACATAGCGATTGTCAAGTTTAATTCCACTCTTCATCACCGTCCTGCCATCATTCCTTCTGCGATATACGGGGTATCCATCCTGGTCTATTGTTGTATCTGATACAAATTTTTTTGGGAAATGTTTACTACAGGCATCATCAATCATGTAAGGAGAATCTTTCCTGACCTGTCCACACGGCCCGCGTATCATGAATTCACATACTGTATCGTAGTACTCTTTGTCTTAATCCTTGATTGGTATTTCAGCAGATATAATTGAATCAATTTCGATTCCAGTTGAACTATTCATAACTTTTCAAGAAAGAGTAGTATATGAACGTGTGGCAATCCTCTTTTCTGAAACTCCACAGTGTACACAACTGAGAGTTAAACAAAACAGAGAGTTATTTTAATTTTGGAAATGAATTTATTTGAAAAATTAAAAAGCAGAAACACACAATGATGTTTAAATAAATGATGCACTATGTAATAATTGATGAAAAGATTGAACAATAGATGTATAATAGCTGTATTATACTTTAATTTATGTCTAACAGTTAAAAAATATATTCATAAGACAAAAAACTATCCATGATTAAATCTTACTGATTAGAAAATTAGAACAAAGGACATACCTGCTTTAATCTTCCCAAATAATTCATTTTTACGTAGGTCTACTATCAAAGCATCCAGCTTCATCTTGAAAATACGTGCAATTATGTCTGGCCTGTCTTCTGCTCTGAGTCCACGCGAGGTAACAGAACGCTGAATCTCGGGCCAATTCTGATTACATGTGAATATAATAAATAAATTTGGGTAGTCTGCTTATCGACATATGGCCATCGCATCTTGATAATTCTGCACCATGTATCTCGGACCTCCTGTAAAGGATGCTGGGAGAATAATTCTCTTGCCCTGTGTCCTAGGATCACTCTCACCACTCAAAATTGCATCTTAAAGACCTTTGTACATCTCGCATCTAAGCATCTTCTGATTCATTCTTATCCAATTCAGTCTTGTTGATTCAATCATTGTGTATGCATCAACGATGAATTGTTAAAGCAATCTCCTTGAGTTCATGAGTGTTTTTGCTTCTGAATCTCTGTCCTGCAATCGGAAGGATATGTATTCTCTTAAACTCACTCTAATGCGACCTTTTTTCCCAGTCTTATTACAATGACGATAGGAAATATCTTCTCTATATCTATCTTCTCCATAAACAAACAACAACGGGTACTGAAGAGCAAGATAAGATGGATTCAATTCATTTATCCTTCTCAATTTACCTTTATTTGTCTCTACTATTATATCCCTTACACCCATTGCTTGATCGAAATCACCAACTATAAGTGTTGCAACTTCTGATGTAGAAGACATGTTATATGTTCTTGCATCACTTCCACGATGTCCAATAAGTTTTAACTGAATTTCTGTAGTGCCTTCGTTTATTTTCTGACCAACCATTCTGAATGCTTTAGCAAGAACATTGTGCTCATTCAACATGTTTTTTAAGTCTGCAACAATGTTGTGACGAATTGTATCTTCATGCACATAAATCTTATAAAAGTTCTCGATATCACAATTAATATAAGTATGAGTAGGCTGATTGTCTGAGGATAAAATTAGCAGTACTGATCAATAACAAAGCAAAAGTAATTAAGTGATGACATACCCGACAATATTTATTCTGTTTTTAACTTTATTTTTTGTGTCATAGATATAGAGCTGAGAGAACTTAGGTGTATTGTCTTCAGGCGGCCATAGACTACCCATCAAGTGGTAGTTCTGACCACTTAATCAGAAGACGGATGGCGATCGATCGTTGCTCAGAGATCTATCAATTTTTTCACCCATTGATGTGAATGCAAACATGCTATTATATGATCTTATTTTCTTTCGATACAGTTTTGTTCTATATCCATCGCCGTGTGGCAACTCTTTCAGAAATGAAGGAGGTTCTTTGATAAAAGGTAAGACTACCTTTCCATGAAAACAACATAATTTATATTTAGGCTACAGTTTTGTGGATTTTGTCTTGGTACGCTCATCATACCAGAATTTTGCAAAATAAAATTGACATTTCTATTCTTCATTACCACAATCAATGTAATGTTCGCCTACAGATGTATAATAAAGTATGATATTTTAATCTTATTTGACATAACAAAATATTCATATTAAATGATCAAATTATTTAAACGATATGTAGTGCTTACCAATAGTGTTTAACCTGGCATTGTTATTGTCGGTTTCAAAAACATCTATCACTTCTGGAAATTCATCATCAATATGTAAAATATCATTATCTGCATTGTTGTCAACTCCTTGCTCATAAGATATATTTTCATGCAAATGAGAGTTCAGCACAGCATCCACAACTTGACTTGGTGCTATACTAGGGCCAGGTTGATTAATTTCAGAACACATTCTTACAGTAGAATTCCTTCCTAGTAATGAAATCAAAATTTCAAATAATAATATGAAAAATTCAAACACATTCAAATAATAGAATTTTGTCAAATTATAAGTAACATTCTTACCATTTGAATCATCAATTAGAGGTGTAACAGGTAATATACAATTAGGAGTTGCAAAATGATCATTATTATAATTTAGATGTACAAGATACTCTTCGTCGGGTTGAATGTCGACATTAATCAAAGAACCTTGTAATTCTAACACATAAATAACAATAAAGATTAGCTAATTTGTTAAGTATAGTTGAAGTAATAAAAAATATTAAACATTATATAACCTGTTGAAATGTCGTAGAATTCAGTAACTGGTGATTTTCCTTTATCAATCATATATGAGAAATGATCAACTGTATGTTTCTGAAAATCTTCCACCCGTGCATCTTTTACGTTGTCCAAGTCTAATTTGTTATTTAGATCTATATAATAGAATTAGATTATCTTACAACCAATATTAATTAACAATGGTGAATAAATCTAAATAGAAAACATAATAGTTTATGAAGGAAAATAGTTACTCAATATTGTTTGGTTCTAATTGTACATTAATATTACTTTCACTTTTATGATGGACATAATAAATGGTAAAGAATGAAATCAAGTTACGAAAGAGAAACTAACCGAGTGAAATTTCAGAGATTGCAGTGGCAGGTGATAGTCCAGCATTGTTGAAAGATAGTACATCTCCAAATACATATTTAAAAGACGACCTTTCTTTCTGCATTTCACTGTTGGAGTGATGTCTTGTTTTGTTGACTTGAGAAATAAAAGTCAAACATATTAAAATCTTTTAGTTAAAATTTTACATTGCAATTTTTTTCAAGTAAAAATACGAAAGAATAATAATTTTTCAAATTCAATATAAAAATCAAATAATAAAACACATCAAACCATTTGTAATATCTGATAAAGCATTTCCTGATCGTTCTTCCTGATTAGATTTGAAAATGTTGCTGCCAGATCCCAAATCTTGATTTTCATTATCAAATTGAAAGTCAATATCCAACGCACGTCTGATATTATTTTCTATATGAATGATACAAAAGCAGATCATTATAATTCAATAATGAAATTCTAACATTATGTAAAAAAATCAAAGTATAATGAAGATAAGAATCAATCCATGCTGTAGTGATAATCATTTTTATCACTACATTTTACCCTTATCCTCATTGAGATGTTTTCTCTCTTTTTTGTTTAACATAGTTGAATTTGTAAGCTTTCACATAAAAAAGAATGCAGTTCTTGATTAAAAAAAATGTAGAATTAGGAGAATAAAATGATATTCAGAATACGTATATGATCCTGCTATAAATTGTTAATATATTATTTTCATGTAATAAATGTGTTTGATTCTTCATAATTTAATTTACGTCTAAATTTATGCAATCTATCAAATAAATCAATAGGAATGTGATCAATTAAAACTTAATATTCAAAGTTTTCATATATATTATATATTAATCTTTCAATCTTTGAGATATACTTGATTAACCTTGACAAATAATGTTTATATAAAAAATGTTTTCAACTTAATCACACATCTTACATGCTTTTCAAATTAATCAAATAGTTTACATACATAAGTGTAAAAATAATTCGTTGTCCATATCTTAATTTACCGAGAATGTAGTCTAACCTTAGTGTACTCAATTATTATTATTATAAACATTGAAGAAGGTCATATGAATATAGTATTTCTACAACAAAACATGTTTTTTTTGTTTTTCAGGATTTTTATCGAACACATCGCATGCATTATTTTTTTCAATTATTCTATCACATACATGAATGTATAATAGAGGGAACACCAACTCGTGCATCAGAAATGATCTGTAAACTAATTAAAAACATGAAATTTGATTCAATTGGATCATAACTTATGTAATTTTTGTAAAAGGTAAATATATTGTTCTCGTACCTGTTCACTCGTGCAGCCAACCATGTATGGTTTCTTTCTTTATTATGAGGAATATTTGAAGAATCATGATTGTAATGAAAGAACACGAGGAATATTTGAAGAGAATAATTCATAAAACCGAACACAGCTATAATCTGAAAAGATATAGATTAGTATGGGTTGTGGGTACTATTTAATGTTCGTATATAAATATGAACATGTATTTATAATTATAAAATAAAATAAAAATAAAATATAAAAAAGATAACTCTAAACATAATTAAATGAAATTTATTATAATAATCATGGCAATAGTCATTACTGAGTATAAACGAACTCACCCAATGTAATGTTATGACAATCAAGCTTTCACCCAGAAAGCATAAAATTATTGAAGAAAAATAGAAAACTGATAAAAAGAAGCTCAAACAATCTCAAGCATACAGGGGATTCAGAGTGAATTATTTCTTCTCAATCTTGATGGAAATCAACGACTTGTTCTTTTTCAAAGAAGCCGAAGATGAAAAGTTGTCCAGCAATGATCTCTTCGCAGCAGTGTCCGCATCATCAACATCAATGACTTTTTTTTTATCTCTTTTACAGGTTTTATTTGGTGATTCAACTTCATCGCATGTTGAATCAACCTATTTTGTGAATAATGAAAATAATTATTCACATAAAATGGTAATACAAATTGTTAACAAAGTAGATTATGAATTAGGCATTGAAAGTTTAAAATGAACTCTGGAGATTTTAGTACTATCATCAGTCAGAGCCTTGTTGTCACATTCAGAATCCTACACATTGAAAATAACATGTAAAAAATATTAAACTTTGTACTTATAAAGTTATTGAATCCATTAACATATCTGACTGTCATTAAAAGAAGGAAAGTACTTCTTAATGATCTCTGTGTCTGTGCAAACTTTCGAGACAACTGACTTTGAATTCGGTATATCAAATTTCCTTGGAGACACCTTCATCAGCATTTTCTTCTCAAGTAAATTCATGATTTCGTCTGGTGGTGAATTGTGGTTGTTCTATAAAAACAAAGCTCTTATAAAAATTAAGCAATAATTTATGCTTATCTTATTCATCATTTAAAATAAAATACTTAATATTATTATGGACAAAATTAGACGTAAATCTGTGTTTGTTTCATAGATCATATTAGCAGTTTTGCCAATTAGAGTTAGAATCCCACGAGATAAAAAAAGAATTGCTAGTAGAGTCCATGATCAGAGCTGTTAGCATATACCTATTATAGGATTCAAATATGTTATGCCCAATAATTCCAAACAAATTAAAACACCAAAAAATAATTGAAATTCATATAGAAAAAACAGCTCTTGAATCCGCTGACAACGCTCTTTTGGCACCAATAGCAATATAGCTTACCATCAACTTCCTTAATCTTGCGTGCACAACTTTTGCAAGACATATACCACCAGTTTGTGGCATTTTTAAACTGCATAATCCTTCCAAGAATCTAGTATGTTCCCTAGCATAATTTTCAATTGCGAATTAATTCAAACCACATAATATAACAATGCTTTATATGAAGAAAAAAATTATAAGAGTAATTTTTCATAAGATTACCTCTTCTTTGGATAAGAACTCTTCCATGGTAATTGGCACAACATCTCCACATTCAAGATCATTTGAATAATTAGAAGTTGTTGTTGCAGGGCTTGTAGCAACTGAACTTGAACTTCCTTCTGAAATCATTCTGTATCACATAAAAAAGACAAAATTATTTATAAGAAGTACCTTTGTAACGAATATAAACAAAGATATTGGAGACAATTATTTTAATCAAATAAAAACTTTTGTAACAATCATATAGGAGGTAAAATTACCTCGCTGTATATTCTTCTACTTCATGACAGTGTTCCGAAGATATTATTTTTGATGGGATGTAGGATGTAGTCAGCGATATTTCCGGAGAGTCTGTTAGATTAATAAAATATAACTATTGAATTTGTAGTAGTAAAATTTGAATACGGTATTAGAATTTAGCACTTAATATAATAGGAAAACTTACATTCATTCTTTTTTAATTCTAAACATCTGAAGAATGATGACCAGAGGAGAAGATCGTGGCATACTATTCCTCATTCCTTTAATCATGTCCATAGATTCCTCACTCCATAGCAAAGCTTTTATGGATCTACCCCTGATTAATAGTTATACAAATTCATTAATTTCTAAATACAATTGAATCTAACATTTATTAACTTATCAATACAGTTGGATCGAAGAATTATGAATTAATAAATATGCTAATTAGATCTTACTCAATGTCCACAATATTGATCTCCACAACCTTTGTTGGAACTCCACCTACTTGAACCATTAAAGATCGATGCACTTCTCCCAACTTTTCAATGACATCTACATGAATCGTTGTAAGAATAATTTTTGTAGTAAGAATGATGAAAAATAATGATTTGCATTTATTTCCAACATAATATAGACAAACCTATTAAAATCTTGTCATATGAGAACCTTTCTGATAAGATATCATCAATGGAAACGAAAGAATATGAAAGCTGAAGAAAGGATTCATCATAAAGTTATGTTACAACTATGGATGGAATTGCGAAAATTCGATGAATGCCTGATGTAACCTTATACTCTGCGGTGTTATTATTCACGCAAAATTTGTGTACATCGTGCACGTATGATTCGTTCAGCTTTGGTTTAAATTTCGCTATGTGACTACTCATGACAGCAATCTGAATTCTACTCCCCTAAAAAAATAATAATTAAGTTTGCATTAGCTCATCATAGAACTTAATAATTGCTATATATATCAAAGTTAAAGATTGTTATATACAATAGATTTATTTTTATATACTTACAAAAATTTTAAGTAAGTGTTAGAAGTTTTAGTGCATACCTCAATGTCGTGAAAAACACCTTCAAGAGTTGGAGAACCATTCTTTATTCTTGAATCGAAAAGTCGAACACATCTTAACTTCATGGATTGATTGATGTTGTTTCTTTTCAAGTTTTTTTATCAAAGTGTACTAAGGAGCCATCAGAAAAGATTGAAAAGCAAGTATACTTTGTATTCTCTTCTATGAAAAGTGATATTGTAAATTGAGCGTTAAAATTGTTTAAATAATGCAAATATGATGAAGGAAGTGAAATTAGGGAGTAAATATGTATTTATTCTAATTGACAAAAAATAAGGAAGTTAATGCTGAATCACATAATTATTGCAATTAATAAAACAATCTACAATCCTAAAGAAAGAGATTGACTTAATTAATGAACAACATGAATGATTCCCAGAAATAAAAACGTTTATCAAGTGTGTAATATGCAATACAAAATTGAGCATGTAATGAGATAATTAATGATATAAAATTAATGCAAATTCATTTGATTTATATGTATTTTTTTGATTTAGATACAGTTATAATTAATCAAAATTTAATTTACATAAGAAATATAAAGTTTATGGTCATAAAATTTATCTACGATAAAGAAATTTTGAATAAAGAAAAAATAAATAATAATATTATTTTTAATGAATGTTTTAAATATTCACCCAATCGAATAACATAATATAATTCGAACATAAAAGATATACAATTCATATTATAGTTCTTTAATGTAGTTACCATTTTCCCATATATTTAAAAAAGGTGAGCAATTTAAAATTGCTCTCGAAAATTATATAACGTAAACAATTGGAGTAGTAATAATGATAAATTGATTTGATAAATAAGGTTTTTTGTTCTAATAAAACGACAGCTATAGCTTTAAAAAAGTAGCAATTAACTCTAAATAAATGGAGACATTAGTTATAGTTATAATCAACTTTTGACACACGAAACACAACAGGAGAGTCGGAGAGAATTTCAAAAAGGTAGCAATCACCAATTTCTGATTTTAATTCACTCCACAGCCATTGGATGCCAAATGTTATGATAAAGAGTTGCTCCCATCTTTCAGACTTTAAAGTGAGTACACGATCATCATGAATAATCTTGATCTCACAATGCTCCAAGTACAATGCAGTGTGTATTTTATTTGAAACAGATACAAGAAGGACCTGAATAAATTATTACACATTAAATTGAAAAAACTCAAAACAATAACAAAGATTACTTGGAAGGGATAAAATATTAGAGATTGCTCACAAGAAAAGAGTTGACAAACAAATCATCAGGGCTCACAACATGCTTAAAGTAAATGGCGTGTTCCTAATGGAAACGCTTGGTAGTAATATGAAGAATATCAGATATTAACGGAAGGAGTGTCCATAACTACATAATCTGTTGTAGTCGGTATACATAAAATTATTAGAATATCATCAAGTTCAAACATAATTAATGAATAGTAGTGTAAGAATAAAACACACCTTCAAAGGGTACCCGTGTTCCAATAGAGTTATACAACATAATGAGGAACGCCGAACTAATTGGATCATAATAACACGTAACAAATTTGACATCCCAATTCGAATAAAATCTTACCAAACCAAGCCATCCAAAACCAAGCTCAATCCTATTTATTCCATTCTCAGTAAACACGTAAATACACTTCCCATTAATTGATGCAACTTTGATAAAATTTTTACGGTTGGTACAAAGACTGTCGCGAACATAGGAAGGAAGAATCTGTATAAAAAAATTTGATTATTTAAAATTTAAAAATTATGCTAGAGTGTAATCTTATGTCTAATATCTAATATAGACATAATTACATAGTCCAACAAAATGTTTTTAATGTTTATTAATGAAATATTACATTGAGTTACAATCCGATTCAAAAGATTAAATTAAAGTAAACATCTTTAATTACCATTTTTTCTGAAGTTTAGATAGAAAACATCTTCTGCTGAATTCCATTCTGTCCATATCACAACCTGCACAGAATTATTCAACTTATAACTAATGTGTCCTTTAAAATTCAAAGCTAATGATAATATGTCCAACAATAATTAACAGTATATTTGATTATTTCTTACCTTTTAGTGAATGATTTTCATCATAAACACAAAAGTAGAATGTGCCGTCAAACACATATGAGAAAGAAATTATATCATGCTTCAATATGTGATTATCACTCCGAAAATCTGACCAACCATCACAGAAAGCATGATATCCTCCAAAATTCTTCATACGAATATTCCATTTCTTTCCAGTTAAACTAACAAATTCACATGTGAAATCGTTGTGAACAAACATTCTTTGTGACCATCCCGAATTAAGCACCTTGATAAAGAAATTAACAGTAATTACAACAATAATGGAATTAAATTGAATTCAGTAATAACAATATAAATGAACTCATTAAAATAAGACAATTAATACCATGGATTGTTGATCGTCGATTATCACTTCATTTGAAACTTCGTAAATAAAATAATAATTATCTCGTGAATAGAAGTTTTTCATGTGGCGATCAATCTCCATCTCTAATATGGTTTTACCAAATATCAAATATACATAGTTGATAAACAAATAAATAAACAGATGAAGATAAATTGTTAAATTGAGATCTTCCCTTCAAATGAAAATCAATTGTTTCTAATCCTGGTAACGACAACAATCTGATAGATCTGTATTATAGTTTGAAGTATTAATGTTAAAACACATGTGAAAGCAAAAGTATTGTAATCAGTATATGATATTCAAGACATGCAGAAGTTAAAATTGATGAGAAATATAATCTAAATAAATATATAACAGTGAATTTTAACACTTTCATTTTAAGAACAAAATACAATCAAACTGATAACATATAGATTCCCGAATACACACTTCCTAAGTATGTGCAGAACGATAATAATACATAGATTTGAGGATAATTTACATTTCAAATTCGCAGAATGAAGAACTGAAGTTTAAGATTATGTAAGGAAAGTAAAAGTCTGCTGAAAGAATTTTGGAAGAAGATCAATCGTTATTTTGAGATTTAAAAATAAAGAGACATGTCATTTTTAAAAAAAATATCGCAGAAGATTTCGATGGTTCGACTTCTAATAATAATAAAGGATTAATATTTTTTTCTTTAAATAATCCATTTTAGTTTTCAAACATTGAGCAGTAGTAAATTAAAAACTAAATTATGTATAATGTTAAGACTAATTAATGTTTAATGTTATAGTTAATAGTAATCACCATTTTTTTAGAGTAGTGGGTAGTTTTAGTTTAAAAAATTTTAAATTTTTATTTATTCAATGGCATAGATTAATTAAAACTAAATGTAATGGTTAAGATCATCCAAGTGTACCGGTGCAATGGTTAAGATCGTCCAAGTACTTTCCTCATTTATTTGTCCCACAAAACCTTTCACAAAAAAATCATTTTATCTAACAATGTGAAAAGTTACTTTAATTTTAAATTTGTCACTCATTCTTCACGAAGGTTTTATGGAAAGGAGGGAGTATTTTGTAAATCAAATCAATTATGTGAGTATAGTATGTCGTGCAATCATATACTCCATCCGTCCACTTCTAATGTGTCAATTTATTTTTTGCACGTGGATTAAGGAGTATTATTATTATATGTAAAATGGGTAATTGTATTAAAGGGAAGTGGTGGTCCATATTGTGTCATATAGTGTACTTTTTTACTAAATAGGAGAAATAGATAACTTTGAACCGGACGCCAAAAATAGTAAAATGAACACATTAAAAACTAACGGAGGGAGTAATATTTATCTATATTTTATGTGAGTACATCAATATAAAATATTGATCTGTTTTATTTGTTTTTAATTTGGGAGCAATAGAGAGATGTAAATATGGATTAATTTAAAGATAGGATTAATGCGGATCTTAAATTCAATAAAAATAAATAAATAACAATATATTTATATTTTACTAAATTGTACTAAATGTTCTTAAGATGTTGAAGTTGATAGTATATATATATATATATATATATATATATATATATATATATATATATATATATATATATATATATATATATATATATATATATATATATATATATATATATATATATAAAATTATTAATTTATAATTTCGTAGGTACTGAAGTATACTTTAGGATTTCCTAAAAATGTATTATCTTATTATTTATTATTTAATTGATTGGTACTCAAATTTGAACTGGTCCAAAATTGAGATCGGACAAATTAATAATTATATTGAAATTATTAATTTATCAAGTATTAATTTATAGAAGTTCTACTATATATTAAAAATCATCATTATACTCCATATATATTTATAAACCCTTATTAGTGTAAAATCGTCACACGGTGATATAATTTTATATTTTCCTAATTCAGTATATTACTTTTTATTGAAATTTTTAACTTTCACCAAAATTTGTATTGGTTTTTATTTATTTCAAATTGTTCAATGAAATAGTTAATATCATTATTACTTTTCATCAATTGAGCATTACTTATATTATTAAATATTATCATTTCATGAAAAAATTCATTTTGCGAGATGGCCTTACATAGGTGTTTCTCTTATGGCAAAAACTCTTGTGCCATCAAAGACACACCGTGCACTCATGGGAACACAGTGTGTCCCCATGAGTACGGGAGACCAACTCTTCTCTTAAATGTCAACCCACCCGCCCTACATGTTTTTTTAATAATTGTATATTTTTTTACACTCAATTTTTCATTTAAAAAACTAACAATTAAATTGTATACATTTTTCTTCATAATTTTTATACTCCCTTCGTCCCACACTAAGGGTAGTTTTTGCTTTTTGACACGTGGATTAAGAAGTATTATTATTTAATGTGTAATGGGTAATTGTATTAGTGGGAGTGCGGATCCCATATTTTAATTGTATTAGTGTGTGTGGGTCACATGTGTGTAAAAAAAGAATGTGGACTCCTTAAGTGGGACGATCAAAATAGAAAAAATAGACTCTTTGAGTGTGACGGATGGATTATGTTTTTGTTTATATTTGTATACGTTTTTTAAAGTGGGTACACCCTATCTTGGGGTGCACCGGGTGCACAGTATAATTAGTTAATTAAGAAATACATGTACATATTTTTTTTGTGTAATGATTAAATTTTAGTTGTATTTTTAATTTTTTATCAATAATTTTTATTTAAATTAAAGACAAATTGTGTATATTGTAGAAGTTTTAGTATTTTTTTTTAGTTTGTATAATTTCACTAAAAAGGCAAATGTATCTCTTAATGGAGAACAAATTAAACTGAGAAAATGTATAAATTATAAAAGACCGATTATCCTGTATGGCGTAGTGCATGAATTCAAATTCATTCGAGCACCCATATTCAGAACTTTTGAATAAAAATATATATACGGATAAATAAGAAATTATACATTTTATTAGCAAATTTCTAGAGAATTTTCTTTTAATTTTTTTAATAAAAAACCAAATATAAAAGTGTCACACATTTTTTTAAAAAATACACGTACACTTATACACTATTGAATAAAAATTAATATACATATGAAAAATAACTAAAAGATTAAAATTGATGAAATTATAGAATTAATTTATTTTTATAATTTTTGAAAAAATGATATTGAATAAAGATTAATATACATATGAAAAATAACTAAAAGATTAAAATTGATGAAATTTATAGAATTAATTTAGTTTTATAATTTTTGAAAAAATGACATGCAATTTAATGATATATGATTAAAGTATGAAAGAAAGGTAGTTTTTTTTTTTTTTTAAATTCTTTTGTAATTACTATGCAAGTTTTTTTTTTTTTAATATGAAAATGAGTGCATTTTTGTTTTTTTCTAATACAATTATACACACCATATAATACTTGTGAAAATTTTAATTTAGGGTAAGTTGTACCCCATGAATCATGATAACTGCATCCACACTGTGTAGCATACGAGAGACCAACTAAAAAAACTCATCAATACAATAATTTCAATAACACTCTTTAATTTATAGAATATCACCCTAACAACACTTATAATTGATTTATATTATTTAAAAACACAATATTTCGCTGCAAGTCAATAAAATTAATTTTTTTTAATTCCATATATCGATCAAACTAATCCGAGACAAAGAAAGTAAATAAACATATACTAAAAATAAACAAACAAAAAATAAAACATTATGCAATTTTTTATCTCTCAATTTGAGACAAGAAATTCGGATCGGATTCTTAACTTTTAGAAAATTAATCATCGCACTAAATTCTTAGGTGATCTCTAGCCGTTTGCATTTTGTAGTAAAACAATCTTTACATTAACTACTTAACTCTAGCGATAACGCATTAACTACTTAGCTTATCTCCTACCGTTTGCATTTATTGCAGCATATTCAGTATAAAAATACTCCCTCCATAGTATAAATTGTGCACGTATTTTAGTGTACTATGATTAAACGAAATTAATTTTTCTTTATGTATAAAGATATGTAAAGTTATTGTAGTGTGTGTAAAAAGTGAGTATTTAGATGATTTAACGGAAAAAAGTGTGTAAAATTGTTGGAATGCGGGTAAAAAGTTAGTGTTATTATGTATTTTTTTCATTTTTAGAAACTTGCATAATTATTGGGATGTATCAAAAAAGACAATGTGCAGTAATTAGTGAGATGAAGAGAGTAGTATATAACTAATAGAGGGTCCCTTGTAGAGTCGTCAAAACAGGTCGGCCCGCCGGGACGAACCGCCCCCACCTTTAAAAAAATAGGTTGGGGTGTAAATGTTACAACCCGTTTGGAGGCGGGGCTAAACGGGGTGGGTTGGCCCGTTTAGCCCGCCTTGATTTTTATTTTATTCTTTATTATTTATTTATTTTTTGCTAATAGTCTAGTGTTTAATATCCCAAATATTTGTTGTTCCTTTTTCTTTCTTTATTTCTTTTTTAATCATTTTTCAAAATTATAAATTAAATTACTCCCTCCGACCAATGCAAATGTAACCATTTGCTTTTTACGCGTGGTTTAAGGAGTATTATTATTATATGTGAAGTGGGTAATTGAAGTGAGTACTTTTACCTATTTACTCTTCATTTAAAATATGTTTTTGAAATGGTTAATCACTCCAAAAAGTGATTAATCTTAAACATGTACAAACATCAAATCCAACATAACACTTAACCAATTGGGCCAAAAAAATCGTACCCAACTTGAAATTACAGTGGCCTACACTTAAAAAAAACACTGCACAAACGTCAAAGTTCCATTACATGTCCAATAATTAAAATTAAAAGTACAAATGTTAGGTACAAATTACATTTTGAATTCCCCCCAACTTGTTAATCAACATTTTTCCCTCCATTATAATTTCTAATTCCCTCCAAAACATGTTTTAATTCCCTCCTAACTTACACCATAAATACATTAAACCCTGCGAAAAAAAATTCAGTTTCTGATCCAACCAACAAAATGGGAAAAAAATCTAAGTACCAATGAGCTTAATGTTATTGCTCAATTCATGTTGGTAGGTTCATCAAATGGCAAAGCTTCACATGGCTGAATCACTCAAGCCACTTGTACATTTGGTGTATCAAGAAAAATTGTTAGAAATGTATGGGTAAGAGCACAACAACAAATGATAGCAAGTATGACTATTCATGTAGTGGATAGAAAACAACAGAGAGAGCATTCAAATTACAAGTATGATAAAGACAAGTTGGAAAATATTGCGTTAAAGAAAAGAGGAACCTATAGGAGCATAGCAAAAGAAATGAAGGTCTCTAAGAGTACAGTTGGTTTTTGGGTTAAAAAATGGCTGATGAGAGCACATGTTAATGCAATCAAGCTAGCTTTGTCCGAGAATAACAAGATCAGTTGGATTAAATTCTATCTAAATGCATTAGAGGTGATTAAAGAAGATAAAATTATCAAGTTTAAGAGCATGACACAGACTGTACACATAGATGAGAAGTGGTTCTTTCTCACAAGATCATCAAAGAGATACTACTTAACTACGGAGGAATCAGAACCATATAGAACATGTCAAAGCAAAAGTTTTATTATAAAGGTTATGTTCCTATGTGCAGTGGCCATGCCTGCATATGATTCTATGGGTGGGTGCATATTTGATGGGAAAATATGTTTTTTTCATTTACTGAAAAAGTACCAGCGAAAAAGAATTCAAAAAACAGGGAGGCAGGTACAATTGAAACAAAGGCAATACTGTCTGTCACAAATATTATGATAAAAAATGTATTGATCAATCAGGTAATTTCATTTAAAGCTGCATACATTTATTTCAGTATTTTTAACTCTCAGAGTGTGTTCATCATTAAGTTGCTAAATTTGAAATTAGTCTCCTGAATAAAAATTATTGTAATAATCCTTATTGGTGACATTGAGATTTCAGCTGTTACCAGCTATAAAATTAGCTAAATGGCCAGTTGGAGCAAGTAAGGAAATATTTATTCAACAAGATAATGCAAAAACCTCATATAGATGACAATGACACAGAATGGAAAGAGGCTGCAAACTCAGATGGATTCAAATTCCATATAGTCTTTCAACCCCCTCAAAGTCCAGACAATAATATTTTGGATTTGGGTTAATTTAGAGCTTTGCAATCATTACAAGTGCAGACTGCAGCAGAACCAATAGATGATTTGTTACAGGCAGTTAACAAATCATATAAAAATTTGAGTCACAACAAACTCAATGCAGTTTTCCTAAGTCTACAAAGTTGTTTAAGGGAAATCCTAGCTTGTAAGGGATCAAATAATTACAAGACACCTCACATGGGAAATAAAGCATTATTAAGAGCTGAAAATCTTCCAACTGATCTAGAGGTGGATCATGATTTGATAGAGAAAAGTATTTTTTTATCTTATCCAGAAGAATGAAATGGCTGGCTTGGAAGAGCTCATTGAAAGTTTAGAGGGATTAGAATGAGCTATTTTAGTTGTGTTTTGGTTTAGAGTTTTGAGTATCTTGTATCTTGATTTGTCAAAGGGATAGGTGGTGGGGGTTTTGTATACACATTAGTATGCATATGTGTAGAGACTGGTTAATGTATGTTTTGTGGCTGAAGAAGCCATTGTTTACAGCTAAAACAACTCTTTTTAGGAGTTGTTTAAGTAGTAAACATTTCTGTATATGAATGAAATGTATGTAACTGTGTTAATCTATTTACAGATTACACAAACATCACTCTCAGAACATTATCATCATTGAATGTATGTGAAAATGTCTCTTAAATGCATAATTGGTGACATTTCAATGTATGCAGCCTCCATAATTATGCATGGTGACAAATTCAACATAATTGGTGACTTAACAAAGTATGCAGTGTACATAGTCATGCATGATGACAAATTCATCATTTACATACAATTTCAGCCCACAGAAATAGTGTTATTTAATCAAAGCACCAATAAATTCAACAATCAAAGCATTGTTGGATACAATTTCAGCAATAAAATAATAATTGGATTCAGCAATCAAAGCACCAACAAATCCTAATAGATTCAGCAATAACAGAACCATCATCTACAGAACCAACAACCACAGATGGATGCAGTTTCACTCTCAGAACACTATCATCATAGAGTGTTTATAAATTTGTCTCTGAAATGTATAACTGGCCACCTAACAAGTTTATGCAGTCCCCATAATCATGCATGGTGACAAATTCAAGCAATACTCATACTATTTCAACTCACATAAACATCATCATCCAATCACAGTATCAGAGATCATAGAACCATCAATGACAGTACCACCAATCCACCAATTCATCAATCATATAATCATCAAATACAGGTAATCCACCAATCCCTAAACTGAATGTATTCAGTTTCACTCTCAGAGTAATCTCATCAGAGTGTTTTTTAATTTATCTCCTAAATGCATAATTGGTGACAAACGAAGTATGTTGTCTCCTAAATTAAACATGGTGACAAATTTAACATACTCAAACCATTTTAACCCACATAAACATCATCAGTTCAGTTTATGACTCTATAATCCCACATATGAGCAATTAATAGATTAGGGTTTATACCTTAGAGTATTCGGGCAGTTTCAAGGCCTCTGGACACAAGATCTTTAGAATCTGTATTTGGTTCCTGCGTTCGGACATAAATGACTTGCTAAACTGGTAAGCCAGAATGGGATCGTCCATCGACTCATCCTCAGAGTCGGGCACCACCATCCCTTCGTATTTATGGTCAAACATCAACAGCTCCTTAGAATCAGGCACAACAAGCCCTGCATATATCTCAGTCAATTCTGCCACAACAGATTTATTCAGATCTAACTCGGAATGGGCCGAGTACGTTGGGAGCCTAGTAGATCTACAAGAATCAGAGTTGGATGACCTCGAAAAAGATGAAAACATAGTAGATCTACAAGCTTCATACTCAGAGAATGATGAGAAGTCGGGGATTTTGCCGGAATTCACTTCCGATGGTGTATCGACCGATGACACTACCTTGGAAACATACTTGGACTCGACTGCTAATTTAATATCTTTTTCAAGATAATAGAAGGAAATGGTTTACAGAAGGAAAAAGGAAGATATGTATCGATGAGGAGATGAATTACAGTGACGATTACGATTGAGAAAGCGAGATGAAGGAGCAATCAATGAGAGAGATGAAGAATCGCTGAAGAACACACGATGAGAGAGAGAGAGTACAACATAGAGAGAGACGCAAATGAGGATTAGGGTTTCCAAACCTATAATCTTTTATTTTTATGTGTGTGATTAATAATTGTGGTAGATAATGGATATTAGAGGTAATAAATTTGATTGTTTAAGCTAGATAATGAAGTTGTTAAATGATTTAAATCCAATGGCAATGATGTAAATAACATTTATTCAAGGGGGTATCATATTGTATTGGTGGGACCCATAGCTTTCTTAAATGGAAATGATACCTTTAAATTGGACGTAAAAAATGATAAAACGGATACCTTTGCACTAGACGTAGGGAGTATAAGATAAATACTCTAAGTATTTTGTGCCGTAAATTAATATACAAAATGCGTACATAATTTTAAGCCTACTCTATTTGATTTTAAAATTATTTTTTATTCTTTAGATTTTAATATATAAATGTATGCATATAGATTAGAAGCAAATAAAAATGTAAATGATAAACCTTTAAAATATCTAATCCTTTGAAGATTGACGAGGATATAATTGAACAACATGAAAATTGACATGTTTATATTATGATGTTAGAATGGATGAGTTTGAAGAGATTTTATAATAATGTTTTGAGCTCTGTGTTTGGTCTTTAGAATTAGTAAACTTTTTTGTGATTTAATTTCTTTGTTATTTGAAGATAATTAGACTTATGTTGTTTTATTTGAGATTCTTAAAAATTATATAATTGGTAAACTTTATGTTATTTGATTATTGATCTTTTTTTATGGTTAATTGTTCATGGCCTATTTTGTAGAATTTATATTTATATTTTAATTATCGATTGACATTATAATATTTTGCAAGAGTTTTCATTATTTTGATATTTCATTTTCAAGTAATTATAATTTTAATAATATCATTAAAAAAAGAGATGGGTTGGCCCGCCTTAACATGCAACCCGCTTTTAAATGGGTTGGACCTAGCAATTATAGCTTGTACACGCCTAGGCCCGCCAAATGACGAGTTGAGGTAAGTTTTGGCCCACCTCGCCGGCCCGTATGACTCTAGTCCCATGCGACTGATACAATTAGTATTTTCTTAAATATTTTATTCTTTGATTATCACTAATTATAATGGAGAGGCTCTCTTGCAAGACGAGTTATTTGTGAGACGGGTTGACTCATCACTAAAATATGTTTATTATATAAGTGAAGTATCTTATTTGTAGTTAAAGTATGCTAATAATAAATCATATTATAATACACTAAAATAACACTTTAATGAATAATCAAGCATACTTTAGAAAATATACTTTAACAACCATTAAACATATATCTATATAATTAGTAAACTTTAGTGATGTGTGGGCCCGTCTCATAAATAACCCCTCTCAAAAGAGACTTTGTCATTATAATTATATCCTAAAATTAACATTAATTGCTAATAATAAATATTACTTCCTCTGTCCCACAAAAGTTTGCACGCCTCTTCCGGCACATAGATTAAGAAAATTGATAACTTTTAGAGGTATTATGATATTTTTTTGTAATAAATAAATGATAAAGTATGTTAGGTGTATTAGGTAAGGGTGATTTTATCGTAAATGAAGTGTATGGGAAGGGTGATTGTGTTTGAATTTTAGCATTTTTAGGAAGATACAAACTTTTGTGGGACAACCCAAAATATAAAGTATGACATCTGAAATAGGACGGACCATGTTCTTAGTCGCATTTCTAGTGAAATGTGTAGAGTAAGAGACTCTATCGTCGAGTAAACGCGTGACCAAATACAAAATTTATAGTAATGTCGTCCCAAGGGAAAGGTAAGCTTTAGATTGTATCCGGATTTTCCATTGATTTATGTTTTGTAAGGATTATCAATAGAAGGTTTGGTTTTAAGACTAATGATTACTCTATCAATTATCTAATGACTTATCTAGCAACTAATTAAAACAACTATCAATTAAGTGACAAGATAAATGGAATGGATGAAATGTATCTAAGAGGAGAGCAAGGATAGCAACATCATGGAAAAGGTTTTATGTAGACTTCACACACACGCAAGCATAGATGACTTTCAAGTTATGATACTAAGGGCAATCACAATTGTACCTCTAACACCTATGGCCAAGGTGATTAGGTTCTCAACTCTTTTATAAGTTTAAATCTCCTAAAATTGTCTTACTCTCAATTCCCATGAAAGTACTATGATCATAAGTTGGGTCCCCCCACTAGTTCATCACTAATGTCCTATCATGAGGTTCTAAGCACTTGGAGAGAATGACTTTCCTCCTCTCATACTAACTAAGTCATCTCATACAATCAATTATTCAATTAAACCACTATACATAATATTGGAATGACCATCCTAACACTATGCATAGAGAATTTAACCACACAAATCATGCATCAGATGAGAATAAACATTCATGATAGAAAATATTCATAACAATCAATTCATCAAGCTTTTGGTGTACAAAAATCTACACAATTCCTAATCAATCATATTGCTAGCCTCACTTGAGGACTAGCCACAAATATTCATTACAAATTGACTACAATCCAATGCATGCTCCATATGAGCTAGATAATGAAGAAAGTAGCAAAATAAGGTGATTGAGCTTCCCTTTGAAAGTTGACTCCCATTTCCTTGATCATGCCAAATTCTTCAACCAAATGTGATTTCCTCCTCTTAGATGTGTGGATGGATGGATGTATGGATGGATTTATGAAGATCAAGGTGATTGGATGGATGAATTGAAGGGTGGAATGAATCGGATGGAGTGTGTGAAATGGTGGTGAGAAAGTGTGTGTGTTGATCTCCAAAATAATTGTAAAAAATGAGGCTCCCCCTCTACTTTTTGCACAACTTATGTATTTATACCCCTTGGGGATCTTCTAAAAGATTCTAGAATTTTCTAATTTATCATAGCTTTTTTACCTAGCTCGACTCGAGTAGCTAACTCGAGCTCTCTCCTGTCAAGTCGAGCTGCGTGGCTCTGCATTCTGGACGGTTTTTTCGACCTAGCTCGACTCGAGTTGCAAGTCGAGTTGGACCTTGCAACTCGAGTTAGCTCACTGGATATTTTTCCTGCTCCGCTCGACTTGCTGCTCGACTTGCCTGATCCCCGCTCGACTCGAGTAAGGTAACTCGAGCTGTCGCCTGTCTACTCGTGTCAGAAGCTGAATTTTCCTCGGCATCTAACTCGACTCGAGTTGCAAGTCGAGTTGGACCTTGCAACTCGAGTTGAGCTACTGGACAACTTCTGCACCTACTCGAGCTCCAACTTGACTCGAGTTGCAAGTTGAGTAAGACCATGCAACTCGAGTTGGGTGTTTTTCAGCTCGTTTCAGCTCCCGACTCCATTATGCTCCATTTTGACCTGTTTCACATACATTTAAGCTCATTTTCACACTTTTATCCACATGTACACATTTCTCCTAATCAACACAAAACTCCACCAAAAGTTACACAAATACGGATAAAAACATACGAAAATCCACAAATAAAGACACTAAAACCTATGTGAAAATGACGACGATCAAGGGAGTATTATTTAAATATGTGGTCGTAATAATGAATCACCAGGTGTATATATCATAAATGAATTATAATAATGAAATTACAATCATATTCTTAGAATTTACACTAAACCTTAACAATGAATATTAAATCTTAAGGGCAAAATAGACATAGTAAAGTTACAATTAATTCGATGATTTTATTTTGAATTTTTGTGGGGTTTGAAATCAATTCAATAGTGATATATGAAGTATTTGTTTTGAGTTTTTAGTATAATAATTCATTTAATTTTATGCCAAATTAATGTGTATAAATGTAATTCCTTAATCCATGGAGTATTATTCTTCACATTTACTATAGACACGAAGTTTAAAAAATATTTTTTTTTACTTTATTGACTTTTTAGGGGTACACAAATAGTATCAAATATAATAAACAAATAATTCGATGATGAAACTCTTTTTATGCAACACACAGATGAGAATTATTAGTAATATTTCAAAATATTATTATTTCTATAAATTTTAAGTAAGGAGAATTTATGATTTATACCAAAATCACCCTAAAAAAATGGCCATTGCAGTGGAGACGCCCTTAACAAATAACCAACTTCCAAAATATAATTGTCTCTCTTAATGAATCAATTATACATCACGAATTCATGATATGTTTCAACATTGGGCTTACGCATAAGGCTCATGAGTTGAGTTGTATTGTGTGCGCTCGAATACCATTCATAAATAAATAAATAAATATATATATATATATATTATTTAAATTGATGTATTTAAATATATATATATATATATATTATATATATTATTTAAATTGATGTATTTTGCAAATAAAACATTAATTATTTAAATATAACTTTTTTTCAACACAATATAATTTTATATTTATCAATTAAATTGTATGGTACATACACTTCTTTTTTACATGACGTCGATTTTTACTTGTACTTATGGATGTCAACATATAGGTTACATGATTATTTAGGAATACTCGTATTCATTTAAATTATCAATTACCCATATCTATACTCGTCCAATTAAAAATGTCATTATTGTACCCGTACATATCCTTAATTACTTATCAATACCCCCACGTTACTCATGCTCATTTAATATTAATTTTTTTAATAAAAAATATTTATCCCTCTATTATATTTTTGTCCTTCCTAAAAAAGTTTTCATTTTCTTAAATATAATATAAAGTCAAACATTTTAAAAATAATATAAAAAAATGATTAAAAGATACTCATAAATATTAATTAACTTTATAAAATATCTCATATTCCCTTTCATCCCAAATTTATCTTCACGTTTAATGTAGATATGAAGTTTAAGAACAATCACTATTTGACTTACTTTTAGAAAATAATATAGTAAAAAAATCACTTTTTTGACTAAGTTTTGTGGGTAATATGATATTTTTTAATAATAAATTAATGAGAAAGTATGTTATCTATACATATATAAAAACAAACATAAACTTCCACTTTTGTTTACAATTTTTTTTTCAATTTTACTCTATTTAGAAATAATTCAATTTTAATCTTTACCGTCCAATTAATATTTTTTATTTCAATAATAAAATCTAATCTAATTATACTAATAATAATAAAATTTGTTATTTAAATTTTACTTTTTTATTTAACAACATAAATTTGGTAAATATAAGAAATATTTTTGGCATATTTAACTAATTTTTATTCAATATTAATTTAAATTAATATATCAATCAATATTCATATATTATAATTTAATTTAATATATAGAACATATGATTTTCCTTTGATTTCAATCAATCATAAAATTTAATTATACTAATAGTTGATTTTTTATCATTTATGTCACGCCCCGACCCCAGACAGAGCGCGACAACCGCCACGTTAACCATAAATTTCATAGAATGGGTGCACTCCACTCCACAAAGTTTATAGAAAACGTAAGGCTTGCTATCAAGTACCTGTAGACTGAACAACTGATAACAACGGGTACAACACGAGGACATCATCTCATAAAGTATCAACAAGGATTTACAAAGGTACAAAATTCAACGGTGTAACTTAGTTTAAAGAAAATATACATGAACGATATAACATCGCGAAGGTACAAAAAGAACATCAAGGGGGTCACCAAATATAAACTATACAATCTCGCCAATGAATCCGTCAATTTACATAAAAGAGAAAGTACCCAAAACACGGATTGGATGATGAGCAAACGATAGGCAAACCTCCAACCAAAATGATATCAACAGCCTGAAAAGGAAAGAATGATGGGGGGTGAGCAAAACCACTAGCTCAGTGAGGTGATAAGCCGGTCACCCCGACCCTTATACGAAGCATGTACTCCCACTCGCGGTTCATAACATAAAATCCCACAATTCGTCCCACAATAATTATTCTCACTCAGTGTACATATTAATGAAAATAAAAACCTTAGTGAACATTTATGAATAACACAATTAGTTCAAACAACATGTTATCACATAAAAGACGCGTGGGTAGTCAATATCCTCCTCGAACTGAGCTCTCCGTCGAGAGACAGTCCAAGCCCGTCACCGTTACTCTAGATAAAATGCACATTAATATTCTTTCTCAATATGCCAAGTGCTAAAGTTCACAATTCAATATCGACTGAATACTTGAAATGATCAAACATATAAACATATATGACATGCATGTCCCACACCGGTGACGTTGACTGAGCCTATAATAGACTGATCCATCTAACGATCACCCTCCAGAGTATCAGTATTTGGTAAATGGACAGGTGCCTCGTTAGATCTAACTCACGCGGGTTTGCCAATCACGGGCAACTTGGTTGTCACTCTAACTCACCCGAACCGCGACAATTCGGGCTACTTAATCAATGTCGCTCCAACTCACCCGAACCGTGACCAATTCGGGCTACTTAACCTTGGTACCAGGCATACATATGCATGTGCATCATAAGATGAATAACGACTCAAGTTAGAGTCTTAATTGGCACACAAGAATAACCAGAAATCAATAATACTCATAAAATGGCTAACATGACTCTAACCAGAGCAATCGAGCCAATCAGGCTCTTTACCACATAACATAATACCAAATAATTTTCTTATCAATTAACTAAAACTAAAATAAATGCACATTTAACGAGGGTCCACACTTCCCACAAGAGAAGGCGTTCCCGAATTATCAACTCACAAGGAAGTGATTAACTCTCTCCGGAATCTGAAGTCGGTCCCTTGCCCTTCGTCGATGGTTCTTTACCTAGAAAGGAGATGAGCAATTAAAGACAAATTAAATATAACTAACTATTAGCGTTAACATCCCTTTCATTGCTAAAAACAAATCCTAATCGAGTTCGAACGAGTCGATATTAAATAAAAATGGCATGTAACTCTTTAACATCAGTTCCCAATCCCATATAACCGTTTCAATACATTAACTAGACGAAACGATAGAAAATAAGTTTGAATTCGACATAAAAATTCTGAAATTTTCCTGCTAGCGGCAGTTTACGAGAAAAATCATAACTAATTGTAGAATAATCGGATTGAGGTGTTTCAAGTGGCTACGGAAAGCTAACGAGTTCAACTACGTACAGAAATTAAGTTTGCAAAGTTTCGAGGACAATAGCTATCTCGAAATCAGTTCGAACAGTCTACAAATTTCCCACATACCAAAAAGAAAAACCCCACAAAATTACAAAATTATGGAAGAAGGAAGCTTAATTCACACACCACTTACCTCAAAACAACTTAAAAACCACCTAGGATGAGGGTTGTAAGGGAGAATTTGGTCAACAAGGGTTTCTCCTCTTCCTCTCTTCTTTCCCCTCTTTTGCTTTTCTTCTCCCGTTCTTCTCTCTCTTTTTTTTTTTAACTTTAGTCTTACTAATTATATATCAGGCCATTTAAGTGGGCTGAAACTTTGGGCCACAAAATAAATAAATAAATAAGTTTGGGCTTTCTAAAAAAATTCTAATTGGGCTTAATTGGGCTTTGGGCCATAAAAATAAATAATTAGGTTTTGGGCTTTCTAACAAAATCTAGTTGGGCTAAGATAGGGCTGGCCTTTTGGGCCATAAAATAAATAAATAGGTTTTGGGCTTTCTAAAAAAAAATCTAGTTGAACTAAGATATTATAAAGTATCCCCTCCTCCAAAAAGTTTCGTCCTCGAAACATAAACGTACCTAGAGATGAAAAGAGATTTGGATGGTGTTGACGCATGACTGACTCTGGTTCCCATGTTTCTTCTTCAATTTGATCACTTCTCCATAGAATTCTCACCATAGGAATGGATTTGTTACGAAGCATTTTCTCTCGGCGATCTACAATTTGAACAGGTTGTACTTCGTACGATAGATTTTCCTTTAATACAACTGGGGGATCTTTGAGCACGTGCGAGGGATCTGGTTCATATTTTCTAAGCATAGAGACATGGAAGACATCGTGAATCTTCGACAATTCCGATGGTAGGTCAAGTCGATACGCGACACGACCAATCTTTTGTACGATCGTAAACGGGCCAATATACCTTGGACTCAACTTTCCTCGACGGCGGAATCGCAACACGCCCTTCCATGGAGAAACTTTCAGAAAAACTTTGTCTCCTTCATTAAACTCCAAATCGCGCCTCCTATTATCTGCGTAACTTTTCTGTCGATCTTGCGCTGCCTTAAGTCTGTCTCGAATAAGTTGTATTTTTGCCTTCGCATCTTCGATAAGCTCTACTTGTTCGATTTGTCTCTCGCCAACCTCATCCCAAAAGAGTGGTGTTCGACACTTTCGGCCATACAGAGCTTCGTACGGGGGCATTCCAATGCTTGAATGATAACTGTTGTTATAAGCGAACTCCACCAAAGTCACGTACTTATCCCAGCTACCTCCCAAATTCAACACCACTGCACGTAACATGTCTTCTAGTGTCTGTATAGTTCTCTCTGACTGTCCATCAGTCTGTGGATGAAACGAGGTACTGAATAGTAATTTTGTACCTAGCGCTTTCTGCAGACTAGGCCAAAAACGGGAAGTGAATCTTGGATCACGGTCAGATATGATTGACACTGGTACTCCGTGCAATCTCACGATCTCATCAACATATAACTTGGCAAGTTTCTCTAAAGATTCGTTGGTATGCACTGGAAGGAAATGTGCCGATTTTGTCAGACGATCGACAATGACCCAAATTGAGTCATGACCCTTTTGGGTTCGAGGTAAACCAGAAACAAAATCCATTGTGACGTTTTCCCATTTCCACTCAGGAATAGGTAGTGGTTGAAGCATACTGGCTGGTTTTTGGTGTTCCGCTTTAATCTGTTGGCATGATAAGCACTTTGATACAAATTCAGTAATGTCCCGTTTCATACCTGGCCACCAATAATGCTCCCGAAGTGTTCTGTACATTTTGGTACTACCAGGATGCATAGCATAGGCTGAAGAATGGGCTTCCTCAAGAATAGCTCTACGAACATCAAGTTCTGATGGAACACAAACACGATTTTTAAAAGTAAGAAGTCCATCATCCCGAATTCGAAATTCGGTTTCTTTTCCTTGATTTAGCTTTACAATCTTCTGTTGTAAATAAACATCGTGTGATTGTCTTTCTCGAATTTGCTCGAACAAGGTAGGTCTAACCTCGAATTTGGCGATTAAGGCAGAATCATTAGACTTTTCACAATCGAGCGAAATGTGTAAAGATTTAAATTGCTCCAACATAGGAAGATAAAAAGATTGAATTGAAGCAAGTGAGGTAGAAGACTTTCTACTCAGAGCATCTGCAACAACGTTCGCCTTGCCAGGATGATAATCGATGACTAAGTCATAGTCACTAATCAACTCCATCCATCGCCTTTGCCTGAGGTTGAGCTCCTTTTGCGTGGTGATATACTTTAAGCTCTTGTGATCAGTGAAAACCCGACAAGTTGCACCATACAGATAGTGCCTCCATATCTTCAATGCAAAGACGATTGCAGCCAACTCTAAATCATGTGTAGGATAATTTTCTTCGTTCTTCTTCAATTGCCTTGAAGCGTAGGCAATAACCTTTCCTTCTTGCATGAGAACGCATCCTAATCCTTGTCTCGAGGCGTCGCTATAAATGGTAAATTCTCCAATCGCTGGGTCTGGCAAAGCAAGAATAGGAGCTGAAACGAGTCGTCTTTTCAATTCTTGAAATGCTTCGTCACATTCTTCATTCCATTCAAATTTTACCCCTTTTCGAGTCAATTTAGTCAAAGATGAAGCCAATAACGAAAAGCCTTTGACAAACCGTCGATAATATCCAGCTAATCCCAGAAAACTACGAATCTCTGTCACGTTCTTTGGACGCTCCCAATCTAGTATAGCTTGAATCTTCGCTGGATCGACGTAGATTCCTTCTTTAGAAATGTGATGACCCAAAAAGCTTACCTCGCGAAGCCAAAATTCACACTTCGAGAATTTAGCATAAAGCTGATTTTCTCTGAGAATGTTCAGAGCAATTCTTAGATGCTGAGAATGCTCGTCGTCCGATTTAGAATAAATAAGAATGTCATCAATGAAGATGATGACAAACTTATCTAAGTACGGCCGAAAGACCCGATTCATAAGATCCATAAAAGCTGCAGGAGCATTTGTGAGTCCAAAAGGCATAACACAGAATTCAAAATGACCGTATCTGGTTCGAAAAGCAGACTTAGGGATATCAGATTCCCTAATCTTGAGTTGGTGATAACCGGATCGCAAATCAATTTTTGAGAACACAATTGCTCCTTGCAATTGATCAAACAGATCATCAATTCTTGGAAGAGGATATTTGTTCTTGATAGTCACTTTGTTCAATTGACGGTAGTCGACACATAGACGAAGTGATCCATCTTTCTTCTTGACAAAAAGAACTGGAGCACCCCATGGAGATGTGCTAGGTCGTATGAAACCCTTCTCCAATAATTCCCCAAGTTGTGTCTGGAGTTCCTTAAGCTCAGCAGGCGACATTCGATATGGAGTAATCGATATAGGTGTGATTCCAGGAAGTACGTCAATTGAAAAATCAATCTCTCGATTCGGAGGTTGTCCTGGTAAGTCTTCGGGAAAGACATCAGGAAATTCATTCACGATTGGGATGTCATCTAGTTTAGTTTCAGAAAGAGAAGTATCGATGACAAATGCCAAGAATGCCTCACAACCCTTACGCATTAATTTATGCGCAGTCAACATTGAAATAAAAGAGAGGGATCTCGTTTGAAGTTTACCCTCAAAAACAAGTTCTGAGAATCCTGGTCTATGAAAAATAACAAGCTTCTCGTGGCAATCGAGAATTGCATGATGAGAAGAAAGCCAATCCATGCCAAGAATAACATCAAGATCAATCAAAGGCAATGGTATCAATTCAGCCTCTAAAATGACATCTTTGATCTTCAATGGACAACCAAGGAATACCGAATCACGAATTAGACGCTCTCCAAGAGGGGTATGAACGATGATTCCAGGTGACAAATGAGAGATAGGATAATCTAAGATCGCAGTAAGATCATCTCGGATATAAGACCTATCAGAACCTGGGTCAAATAAAGCGTAGACCTGATGGTCTCCCACAAACACATGGCCTAAAGAAGCAATATTAGGTGAGATTGTGATTTAAAAAATTTGAAAAGATAGAATTTCTTACGAATGTTTTATTCGTAATCAAGTGGCATAACAAGGCGGGGTTAGATTTAGCTTGTGAAAATACTCAAATTATAAATTACCTGTCACAACCTTCGGATCTGAGCGAGCCTCTTCTTGGGAAATATGAAATACTCTAGTTTGCTTCCTTCCTTGCATAGGTGATTGAGTACTAGGGCCGCTTGAGGCATCGGGCACTCTGGTAACTGCAGATCGAGTATCTCTGGGTGTAGAATATGTTAGTTTACCACGAAACTGACCAGAACCCTGACTGCTCGTTCCCATAAGCTGAGGACAAGAACTTCGCATATGCCCCGGCTGTCGACACTGAAAACATACTTGAGGAGCCTTACAGGGGCCGTCATGATATTTTAGGCAATTCTGGCACTTGCGATTTTCACCAACCGATCCCGAGACATTGCTCCCGCCTCTACTAAACTGCTCCCGAGGTTGAGAAAAACTAATAGATGCCGAACTTGGTGCGCCACGCGAAGATCCCACACCCCTATACACCTTCGATGCATTTCCTGGAAATGCGCTCCCTTGCCTTTTCTTTTGAGATCGTTCTGCAAGCTTATGTCTCGCCTGAACTAAACCTTCTACCCTCAGGGCTTCTTCTACGAGATCGTCAAGACTCTCGTACTTGTCTCCGGACTTGATGCGATCTCGAATATTTAAATTAAGACCATCTTCAAATCTCTTGCATAAGTCTCTCGTCGTATATGACTCAGGAGCGAATTCTCGCAATTCCAGAAATTTGCTTTCGTACTCAACGACCGACATAATGCCTTGAAAGAGGTTGAAGAACTCCTTTCTCTTCTGATCCTTGATGTACTGAGAGAAGTATCGATCTTTGAATCGTTCCACAAAGATAGCCCACGTAATAGTAACCGAAGATGTCTCTTTTAGATTCTGCCACCATCGTCGTGCATCTGGGCCTAACAGCTTGGTCGCAATGACCACACGATAACATTCTTCAATCATCAAGGTGTCAAAGGTCTCTGTAATCTCCTTTAACCATGCCCCCGCTTTAGAAGCATCTCTTGCACCGTCAAATTTCGAAGTCCCCATGTTTTCAACTGCTTTCACCAAATCAGGTATAAAAAGTGCACCTCGAGAAGCAGAACCTCCTAAAGCCATTTCTGGAGTAAAAACTGGTACATTAGATGTAGGTCGAATCGATTCATTAGCACGAAGAACCTCTTCAGTGACAGTCGTAGTTGTATGAGCCGTTGTAGGTGGTGGAACACCATGTATTCGAATGTGATCATAATACAATTGGTACTGCTCGGGTGTCATCATGTGCTCAACCCGCAACTGGGCCCGTGGTTGCTCTACCTGGGAAACTGGCACCCTATGATCAGAATTGATAGGGTCCATAACCGTCGGAGGAATGACATGATCAGAAGAAACATGTCCTCGAGGTCCACGAGGAACAGAAGAGAGTAGAGGACTCGGAGGATCACGAGGAGCGTGTCCTCGACCTCGACCTCGACCTCGACGACGAACTGGAGGTGCCATAATGACTGAAAGGAAGAAAGGAAAGAAAATGCAAGGTCAACGTCAAGGTAATACGATACCTTAGGATGACATAGAAACAAAGTTGGACTCATTGGCTTGACACAAAAAGAATGAGAATCATAAAACCAGGCTCTGATACCAAGAAAGTTGTCACGCCCCGACCCCAGACAGAGCGCGACAACCGCCACGTTAACCATAAATTTCATAGAATGGGTGCACTCCACTCCACAAAGTTTATAGAAAACGTAAGGCTTGCTATCAAGTACCTGTAGACTGAACAACTGATAACAACGGGTACAACACGAGGACATCATCTCATAAAGTATCAACAAGGATTTACAAAGGTACAAAATTCAACGGTGTAACTTAGTTTAAAGAAAATATACATGAACGATATAACATCGCGAAGGTACAAAAAGAACATCAAGGGGGTCACCAAATATAAACTATACAATCTCGCCAATGAATCCGTCAATTTACATAAAAGAGAAAGTACCCAAAACACGGATTGGATGATGAGCAAACGATAGGCAAACCTCCAACCAAAATGATATCAACAGCCTGAAAAGGAAAGAATGATGGGGGGTGAGCAAAACCACTAGCTCAGTGAGGTGATAAGCCGGTCACCCCGACCCTTATACGAAGCATGTACTCCCACTCGCGGTTCATAACATAAAATCCCACAATTCGTCCCACAATAATTATTCTCACTCAGTGTACATATTAATGAAAATAAAAACCTTAGTGAACATTTATGAATAACACAATTAGTTCAAACAACATGTTATCACATAAAAGACGCGTGGGTAGTCAATATCCTCCTCGAACTGAGCTCTCCGTCGAGAGACAGTCCAAGCCCGTCACCGTTACTCTAGATAAAATGCACATTAATATTCTTTCTCAATATGCCAAGTGCTAAAGTTCACAATTCAATATCGACTGAATACTTGAAATGATCAAACATATAAACATATATGACATGCATGTCCCACACCGGTGACGTTGACTGAGCCTATAATAGACTGATCCATCTAACGATCACCCTCCAGAGTATCAGTATTTGGTAAATGGACAGGTGCCTCGTTAGATCTAACTCACGCGGGTTTGCCAATCACGGGCAACTTGGTTGTCACTCTAACTCACCCGAACCGCGACAATTCGGGCTACTTAATCAATGTCGCTCCAACTCACCCGAACCGTGACCAATTCGGGCTACTTAACCTTGGTACCAGGCATACATATGCATGTGCATCATAAGATGAATAACGACTCAAGTTAGAGTCTTAATTGGCACACAAGAATAACCAGAAATCAATAATACTCATAAAATGGCTAACATGACTCTAACCAGAGCAATCGAGCCAATCAGGCTCTTTACCACATAACATAATACCAAATAATTTTCTTATCAATTAACTAAAACTAAAATAAATGCACATTTAACGAGGGTCCACACTTCCCACAAGAGAAGGCGTTCCCGAATTATCAACTCACAAGGAAGTGATTAACTCTCTCCGGAATCTGAAGTCGGTCCCTTGCCCTTCGTCGATGGTTCTTTACCTAGAAAGGAGATGAGCAATTAAAGACAAATTAAATATAACTAACTATTAGCGTTAACATCCCTTTCATTGCTAAAAACAAATCCTAATCGAGTTCGAACGAGTCGATATTAAATAAAAATGGCATGTAACTCTTTAACATCAGTTCCCAATCCCATATAACCGTTTCAATACATTAACTAGACGAAACGATAGAAAATAAGTTTGAATTCGACATAAAAATTCTGAAATTTTCCTGCTAGCGGCAGTTTACGAGAAAAATCATAACTAATTGTAGAATAATCGGATTGAGGTGTTTCAAGTGGCTACGGAAAGCTAACGAGTTCAACTACGTACAGAAATTAAGTTTGCAAAGTTTCGAGGACAATAGCTATCTCGAAATCAGTTCGAACAGTCTACAAATTTCCCACATACCAAAAAGAAAAACCCCACAAAATTACAAAATTATGGAAGAAGGAAGCTTAATTCACACACCACTTACCTCAAAACAACTTAAAAACCACCTAGGATGAGGGTTGTAAGGGAGAATTTGGTCAACAAGGGTTTCTCCTCTTCCTCTCTTCTTTCCCCTCTTTTGCTTTTCTTCTCCCGTTCTTCTCTCTCTTTTTTTTTTTAACTTTAGTCTTACTAATTATATATCAGGCCATTTAAGTGGGCTGAAACTTTGGGCCACAAAATAAATAAATAAATAAGTTTGGGCTTTCTAAAAAAATTCTAATTGGGCTTAATTGGGCTTTGGGCCATAAAAATAAATAATTAGGTTTTGGGCTTTCTAACAAAATCTAGTTGGGCTAAGATAGGGCTGGCCTTTTGGGCCATAAAATAAATAAATAGGTTTTGGGCTTTCTAAAAAAAAATCTAGTTGAACTAAGATATTATAATTTAAATTTTACTTTTTTAATGATTTAATTTAACAATATAAATTTGATTAATTTTTAATCAATATATGCTTAATTTCAATTAATATAGTATCAATTTTATTTTTATTAAAATATTCTCTATAAATATTTACTTTCAATCACGGTCGTTCATTCATTAAAATCATTATATATAAATATTTTTAGCCTAATCAAATTTTTACTTTCTCCCCTTTTTTTTCTCTCTAATGTTTTTTCTTTTTCTTCTCTTTTACAGATTCTACTTTCATATTATTTATAATCAACTCTAATTTGTTTTGTCTTTTATATTTTTGTTTGATTTTATTTGCAGGTTCAATCATTCTCTTAAAGGTATCATTATACTTTTTAATTTTTTGTTATCTTATTTTTTTTCTCTTCGATTTTTTTTAATAATTCTATAAACCCTATTTTTATAATTTAATTTATTTTAATTTATTTATCTTCTTTTATACTTTGATATTATTTTTAGTTTCAATCATTCTCATATTTGATGTTATTTGTAAGTCCAATAATTCTCTTTTTATTTTTTTCTCTAATGCTTCTTCTTTTTCTTCTCTTTTACAGATTCTACTTTCACATTATTTATAATATATTCTAATTTGTTTTGTCTTTTATACTTTTATTTTATCTTATATGTAGGTTCAATAATTCTCCTTAAAGGTATCATTATACTTCCTCCGTCCCAGAATTTTTCGCATACTTCCTTTGTAATTTACAAAGAATGTGTGCAAAAAATTCCGGGACGGAGTGAGTACTTTTTAATTTTTTGTTATCATATTTTTTCTTTTCGATTTTTGTGTTTTTTTTAATAATTCTATAAACCTTATTTTTATAATAATTTAATTTATTTTGTCTTATTTTATATATTTTTTATATTATTTTTAGGTTCAATCATTCTCATATTTGATCTTATTCTTTTTGTTTTTTTTCCTCTAATAATTCTTCTTTTTCTTCTCTTTTACAGATTATATTTTCATATTATTTATAAACTATTCTAATTTGTTTTGTCTTTTATACTTTTATTTGATCATATATATACAGGTTCAATAATTCTCCTAAATGTATCATTATACTTTTTAATTTTTGTTATCTTATTTTTTTTCCCTTCGATTTTTGTATTTTTTAATAATTCTATACACTCTAGTTTCATAATTTAATTTATTTTATCTTCTTTTATACTTTTGATATTATTTTTAGGTTTAATTATCCTCATATTTGATTTTTCTTCTCTTTTACAGATTCTAAAAATTCATAATTTATTCAAATAGTGAAATTCAAAGAATTTAAAATTCACTCATTTTCAAATCTATTGGATTTGAAATGACTCAATTCAAACAAAACCTAAAAGTATATAATTATAATATACTTTAATTCTTTCCGTGCAACGCAGGGATGGATAATATCTAGTGTGTGTTAAAAATGTGATAACAAATTTGAAATTAAAATTAAAATATATTAGAGGGATATTAATTAGTTGCTTTTTTCATTTTATGGAAATGTGAAGTTGAATTTGGGACGAATCAAAACAGAAAGTGTGAAGCTGAAGTTGAGACGGAAGGAGTAATATATATATATATATATATATATATATATATATATATATATATATATATATAATAAAAATTTTGTATGATTTATGTATAAACAGATAAACGCAGGTACTCGAGGCATATACTCGCACCCATCCCATACTCTAATAAGATTTTCTTAAATTACGTCATACCCATCTCAAATCCACCTAGAACTATTCCTAACCATCCCAATGGGATATTTAAAAAAACTCATCTCGTTGTCATCCCTACTTGTACCAAACATGTTCTTTATAATTATAATTTGTAAGTACTTTAGCATGTAGAATTCTATCTTATGTCTCTTAATGACCTAATGTATATCTTTGCATAACTTTTTTGCATAACATATATTTCTCTCATATCCTTATAGTCTTACTCGTATCTACCACGTTTAAAAAATTTAGTATATGATACATTCTAAACCCGTTTATTAATATTTACGGATTAAGATTAATAATTTAAAAGTGTACTGAAATTTAATCCGTTAAATGAAAATGATTTTTTAACGTAAAATGCAAAGAAAAATATGAATTAAAGTGATCAATATATGGAATAATCTCACAAGTAAATTGAATGGTTGTTCATATTTGTTGGTGTTTAAGATTTCATCGTCGGTGTGGGTAGAAGAAGATCTAGTTATTGTGTTATATATAAAAATTATAATTGAATCTTAGATGTATATTAAAGAGTGCGTATTTAATAAATTAAGGATAATTTATTTTTTTAAAATATGTTTTTTATTACTCCATATAATAATAAAGTGTATTTAATATAAAGAGGTGTGTATATTTTTAATAAAAAAAGAGTGTGCATTTAAAACGACTCTTAAATTATTAAATGAAAAATTCGTACTATAAATAAAAAATAATAGCAATAAGTGATAATTACTAATCACTTTAAATATTTTTATCACCTAGCCAAAAATAAAATTTTGATTATTAAATAAATCATAAAAAAAATGACAAAGTCTCTTATTAGATGTGTTATTTGTGAGATGGGTCGACCCGTCACTAAAATATGCTTATTGTATAAAAAATGCATATATTATAAAAAATGTTAAAGGTTGTCATGACACATTCTAAAACTCAATCTCATCCAAGTTCTCAATTATTTCAAGTATTAGTTCGGTTTTTCTACCTCTAATTTTCCCACCCCTTCCTCCATCACCTTCTTCTCCTCCTCCTCCCTTTTTCGCCTCCTTCTCTTTTTCTCTCTCACTTTCGCTTCCACTCTCACTTTCTTCGTTTTCTTTTTCGTTCTCTTCATGTTCATCTCCCTTGTTATAATGACCTTTGGTCTCTTTCTTCTTGTTCTTCTTTTTCGTTGACTTTACGTTATCTTTAATTTTGTGCATCATCTTCTTTATGTGGTGATCATGCTCGATCTCCTCGTCATCATATTTCTCATCCTCCTCCTTCTTGTGCTTGATTTTTTCCTCAATCTTGTGATTTATCCTCGACATTATTTATCAATATTCTTTTTTTCTATTCTCTTCTGTAGCTCTACTCTCTAATATTTGTGTAGTTGGGATTGATCAAGAATGTGTAAGTGTACAATTTATAAGCAGTGGAATGAAGATTATTTAAATCAAATCAAGTCTTAAGTGGCGGGAAGAGATATTTAATGGCCTCTTGTGTGATGGCTTCATTATTCACATTTATAAATAAATAATTTTGTGAAATATTGATGTGGGAAGAGATATTTAGTTGTTCAAAAAAAAAAATGTAGGATGTCAATTTGGACCTAAGTCTAAGTCGTGATACTCGCTCTCGTCAGCTCGTGGCAGCGCAATCATCAAGATTATTATTATTTTTTTATTTTTTAAATTTGAGATTATATAATTCATTTTTAAATTTAGTAAAATTAGATTATATAAATCGCATCTACTCTCACAAACACATCACATCGCATACTAATTATAATCTCTCATACATATATCCTTTACTCTTACATAATGATTTTTTTTAGTATGAGATTTACTCCAAAATATACACCAGCAAATACAATCTTACATATTGATTTGATATTAAATTAAAATCTATCTTACTTAAATTCTCAAATCTAACATAAATTAACATTATCTATTAAATTTATTAAATTCAACTAATCCTAAATTTACATTTCTTATTTTAGTTAAACCCAAAACAAACATAATCTGAGTTTAGTTAAAATATAAATAACCACGTCAACCTTAAGAATTGAAATGATTTTCATCTCAATGCAAACTACATATTACATATTCCTAGTTTCAATCTTAGAAAAAAACTTCTAATTTTCCTCCAAATATCATAACCCAAATCTTCATCCTAAACCTTTCTATATGTGAATTTGCGTGAAAGCAGACACGAATACATAATTTTTTTTGTCTAAAAAAAACTTTGTTTCTACGAAGAAAGTCAAACCTGAAAATATTATAAACTCAATGAAACGTAATTATAATCTCTCATACACATATCCCTTGCTATTACATATTATTATTTTTTTTTTGGAAATGAGAAATTTCATTAATATTGAGTATGAGATTTATCCCAAAATATACACCAGCAAATACAATCTTACATATTGATTTGATATTAAGTTAAAATCTACCTTACTTAAATTCTCAAATCTAACATAAATTAACATTATTTATTAGATTTATTAAATTCAACTAATCCTAAATTTACATTTCTTATTTTAGTTAAACCCAAAATAAACATAGTCGAGTTTAGTTAAAATTAAAATATAAATAACCAGATCAGCAATTTTACTTGTAATTCAAACATTAAGAATTGAAATGATTTTCATCCCAATGCAAACTACATATTACAAATTCATAGTTTCAATCTCAGAAAAAAAGTTCAAATTTTCCTCCAAATGTCATAACCCAAATCTTCATCCTAAACCTTTCTATATGTGAATTTGCATGAAAGCAGACAAGAATACATAAAATTTTCTGTCTAAAAAAAAAACTTTGTTTCTACAAAGAAAGTCAAACCTGAAAATATTATAAACTCAATGAAACCTAATAGCGATCATCTTATCCTTATTGCACAAATTAAAAGCCTCATTCATTTTTTTTTTCACCATGGCTATTAATTTCTCCAAAACCTCTATACACATCCAAAATATTGAAATTAAGTTAGCCATTGGAAAAAGGACAAATTTACTCTTTTATACTTAAAAAATTTTCATGATTTTATATTCGGTGCCAAACACAAATCATTTGTTCGGCTGCCTAATATTATACTTTGAAAATTTTTGCACGACTTTTGTGTTCAGCACCGAACATAAAGTATTTGTTTGGCCGAACATTTTACTTTGAAAGTTTATAAGTTTTTTGTATTCACAGAACACCCTTATTATAAAAGTTAGAGAAATTTATAATTATCTATTTTGGGGTGTATTTAGTGGAAAGAAAGAAAAAAAGAATTTGTGGAGTATATTTAGCATTTGGGCTGTATATAGAATATCGAATAGCAGGGTTTTTTATTTTATTTTATTTATCCTCGTGGAGATTTGAAAGATTCAGTCTTCTACCAAAGGGCAAAGGTCCATAGTAGACCATTCAAGACAGTGTCAATTAACAATGTCAAATATTTCAAATGCAGGGTCAAAACAAGATTGACAACCTATAGCGCGCCAAGTGATGCACTAATAAAGGCATGATTATTGACTAGCATCAAGAAAATCTTATCATCCAAAGAACCATATCTGACCGAGGCTAGTACGAGGGTGCAAGAGTACGAGAATTCTTGTTGATTTTCGGGCACGAAATGACCACTGTAGTGGAAGACGGCGTGTTTGACCACGTAACTCAATGCCATAAGCCCAAATAGCTATCAAACACACGTACCTCAATGCCATAAGCCCAAATAGCTATAAATAAAGAGGTTCCAAGGCATAGCTCAAGTAGTTAGTTGATTGGAGAGTAAAATAGCATTCCAATTGAGATGACAGTTGCAGTACGGACGTTCAATCCTAACATTTGGTAATAAAATTGACACCTTACAACACAGTCAAACAGTGAGTCATCTATCATAAATCACTTAAGACAATTCTACGATTTAAATCCTTTATAAATCCACAGGACATAGGCGATTAGGAACCCTAATAGTGGCAGTCACCATGGTGTGCTGTCGCCGACACCAAAAATTAAGATTTGTAATTTTTCCAGACAAACCCACGAAGAATGTAGTAGGGTAAGTAAGGGTCGAACCCACAGGGAATAATCGAACTTTAATTGAATTCAATGTGTTTTCAAAAGAGTAACAAGAGGGGGAATTCGATTGAATTCTAAACTACTGAACATAAAAGTAAATAATTAAAATTGCAAGAAAATATAAAAATAAGATAAACAAATAAAATTGAAAATCTAGTCCAAGGATTTGATCCCCTCCCATATCCTAATTCATAAAATTGCACGAATTAAACATGCCAACAATTATACAAACTCAATTCCCTAGGCTAATGGTACGACCAAATTAACCCGAATGTTCTTAAGATCATCAATTAGGGTACGACCACTAAATTGAACATTTACGAGTGACCCTATGGATTCGAACTCGCAAATGCATTAAGATTCCAAACATAGAATTACTAGGCTACGAAAACTGGCTAGGAAACATACAACCTAGATCTTATTACACCTAGAGGGTCTTCTCTATTTCGCTACTCAATTCAATCCTCACAACAATTACGGATCATGAAATAGCAATAAATAATTTAACAATTAATCTAGATGGCCAGTCTAAAACAATTATCAAATTATTATAAAATCAATTCAGTGCATGCAATAAGATAAATTCATATAAAAGTTTGCGACATAAAATTCCTAACAATCAAATAAAAAATTCATGGGAGGTTCACAACCCTCGAACTAGAAACGAAATTACATAATAAAAACTAAAATAAAAGGATGAAACTGATGATCTTGATCCTCATGGTGTGGTGTTCTTCCTCCCAGCCCAAATATGTGTTCTGCTTCTTTCCTCGCGTGTCTCAACGTCAGGTCGCGGATGTGATATGATGTATATATCATCCTTATTTATCTTCTTGTCGCCCAAGAAACCTAATTGATTTCTTTCCTTCTTGAAGAGTGCCCAGATTCATTGCATCTTCAATCTTTTTGGTAAGTTTCCTTATGCTCTTCAAATAAAATCCCTCATTAATTTGTCTTGGTCAAATATTTATTTCCTGCAATAAAGACTATTGTAACAGTCACACAAAAATAAATTAATGTGACGGTACAATTTATCTCTATTTTGACCTGTTTCAATAAGAAATAAAATAATTAAAGTTCAAGTGTGAAAAATATAAATAAGTCGTAATTACACTAAATAATTCACAACTCACATAACAATATATATGAATTCATCTAAAATAATGAGGTAAAATTACGATTTATCACACCCCTTATAAATCGAGAGCATTTATTCTCATTTCAATGTACAACTACATGTATCATTTACTCTACAATCATCGTTACCTCGGTGTCTTCAGTTGTATTAATATAATCCTCAATTTTTATCATCCTATTTAATGTTTAATTTAATTGAACTCTCTACTCCAAACAATATAAAAAATCATCTATCAACATTTATATATGTCAGCCTAATTATACAAAATCACCTATCAACATTTATATATAGCCTAATTATAGCATGTAGATATAATATTCAGTACAAGAATTTTGACATATATGGTCACCAATCACAATTGTCATGATCCCCTCCATCCACTCCCCACCACAACACACACACCTTTTTTCACACAGTATTATAAAATCCCCAAGTCAATGTATAGACTTTGTACTGACTATGTACGTAAATATATACAAGATATATATTTGGTTGTTTTATAAATTATTATGATAACAATATAATTTTTAATGAACATGATCCACTCTGTATACAATTATATATATACAAGTGGAGGTGTACAAGTAAGCTTTGAAATATTCCTTTGTTGACGTATGGTTTTTGTTGGTAGCTCAGCCGATGGCCTGGAAACACAAGTTAAAACCCACATGCGATAGTACTACGGAATACTATACATAGTAAGTCCACTTAAATCTATACATGGCAGTTTTTTTTAGGAGTCACGTATGGCAACTCCACATCACAGCCACACATGGAAATTATTCTACAGCCTCACAAGAAAGTTCTGTAGGACAACCTCACATGGCAACTCTACATCCTGTAGCTTGACAACAGCAAGGCAGCCGCGCACTGCATCCACTCATCCGAAGCTCGGCAACCATGCCCTATTGAATGTGCCGCAATAGCTAGATTGTCACTGTAGCTTGGCAGCAGTATGGCTACCGCACCTCGCAGCCACTCCTCCACAGCTCGCACCCATGCCCCGTAGATGTACTGCGATAGCTCAGCAACCTATGCATCCTGAAGACCAAGTCGATAACAGTCGGGAGAATGTTCCCGCCCCTACTAGGGGCAACTACGTCTTAGCAGCTCTACTGAGGGGATTTAAGATTTGGAGAATCGCCAACTCTCCGAGCAAAAAGACAAAGACCCTTCTGTGGTCCAGTCTCCCCTCTCTCACTAGAGATTCTAAGACAACTACTACAACCAAAGATCATACTGCCCCAAATACTGCAGTATGATTATAAAGTCAACCCCGTTGTGCATATCCAAAAATACACTTCATGGATGACGGCACAAGGCAGTACAGGGGCAACGAACTGCCGACTCTTCCCTCTCACCCTAGGGGATAGAGCACATCAATAGTTTTTTGATCTTCCCCCACACTCCATCACTAGTTGGGATGAGCTGCGAAAGTTATTCTACACATAGTTCTCTTGTGCGGGTAAAGGGAAGGCACCGAAGCAGGACTTGGAAAGCATCAAACAAGTCCCCAATGAGTCCACCAAGGACTATATTGCACGATTCATCACAATAAAGAACGAAGGAGTAAGTATCGGCGATGAGGCTGTGATTTATCTAGCTGTTGCAGGGCTTCACGAAGGCTCAAGACTCTGGAAGTCTATCCAAATAGACTTCCCAACATCATTCTCCAACTTCATGGAAAGGGCCAAGCCTTGCATCAGGCTGGACGAGAAGCTTGGGGACAAGTCTTGTAAGAAAAATAATTTGAGAAAATGTCAAGATCAAGGTCCTTACTGCAGTGATTAATTGAATGAGGGCTTACAACCTCATTTAAAAAATAAATAAATAAAAGAGCTCTCAATTTCTTGAAGAGTTCACGAGTTCGCACTACCTCAATGAAGAGCTTCCGATGACCAGATAAGCTCACTAGCTTTTATAACTAAAAAAGATCTCGAGATCATGTTGTCCTGATGAACTGACGAGCCTATGACTTCCAAACGAGATCATGAGTGTCAAACATTTAGTTGAGCTTTGTAACTATATATGTTGTAAGGAACGTATAAGCTCTGAACTCTAAGATGAGCTCAAGGGCTCCTTGTGTAATAAGCTCGGGAAGATAGAGTGATAAGATGACCTCTGAGCTACAATTGTCCAGATCAACAAAAAAAAAATTGTGCTCAGGAGCTCAATAACATGCCGAGCTCATATGGCGACCGAACTTAATCGAGCTCACATGGAGGTTGAGCTCTTAATAAAGAAGCCGAGTTTAGAAGTTTGTAAATTGCAAAGCTCATAAAGAAATTTTGCTTACAAAGTCATATTATGCTGAGCTCCCATGGAGACCGAGCTATGAGCTCTTTACATGCTGAGCTCCCAAGGAGGCCGAGCTATGAGCTTACAAGCTCACAATGTGCCGAGCTGAAATTGAAGTTGAGCTCATGACCTACCAAGCTCATGAACTCGCTCACACTGAAGCTAAGCTCATGACCTATTTAGCTCATGAACTCACAGAAATGCAAAACCTACCAAGCTCCACGCATAGGAGCTCATGGTTTGCTAAGCTTAAGAAGGAGCTGAGCTCTTAACATGACAAGTTCTCAAGGAGTCCCTATGAGCTCATGAAGAAATTATGCTTATAAACTCATATTATGCCGAGTTCCAATGAGGACGAGCTATGAGCTCACAACATCAGAGCTCAAACTGAAGTTGAGCTCATAATCTACCGTGCTCATGAACTCACAGAAATGCAAGGCTCAGAAGCTCCGAGCACAGGAGCTCATAAGTTGATGAGCTCAAGGAAAAATTGAGATCTTAACATGCCGAGCCCTCAATGAGGCCAAGCTATGAGCCCACAAGCTCATGTCATGTGAGCTCAAAATGAAGATGAGCTTATGACCTACTAAGCTCATGACCTCACAAAAAAGTCAAGGTCATGAGTTCCCAAAATGAAGACGAGTCACGGCTCACAAGAATTTCGAGCTCACAAGCTCACAAAATAAAGACGAGACACGACTCAAACAAAAGCCAAGTTCACGAGCTCACAAAATAAAGAAGAGTCACGACTCGCACAAAAGTCGTGATTATGAGCTTGCAAAATAAAGACGAGTCATGACTCGCAAGAATATTGAGATCACGAGCTAACAAATTAAAAAACGAGTCATGACTCGCATAAAATCTGAGCTTAGAGGCTCACAAAATAAAGATGAGTCACAACTCGCAAGAATATTGAGCTCACGAGCTAACAAAATAAAGACGAACTTATGAGAGTTGAAATTCTACAGCAAATAAGGGATCACATACTTCCAAACCAAGATAATATACTCAAAGTTCAAAATTCTATCAATTGAAACATACACGTCAAATTAGCCACTCCTCATTTCAGACTGCTCATCATCCACTCTCACGGATAGTATTTACACTCATCGCTTAAGTGTGAGATGTACACTTTCATGGTTAAAAGATACGCACTCAAATCGATTCACATGCATGCGTAACCATAAGCTTGACAATTAGTTAGACTCTCTACTAACTTGAAAGACTTAACGATGGGATCACAAATGACTTGATCATGGTTGTAACGTTGCTCTTTGGACAAGGGTAGATAAATATGGGATAAGTGACTCGATCACTAGTAGAGAATCAAAAGTAGAGATATAATTCAACACATATACTTGACAAATCAATCTCCTTCTCTTTTTTTTCTCTTTCCCTTTCTTTTCATCATTTCAGTCATCTCTTAACTACAAGATCAACGTCTTCTTATCATTTCTTTCTCTTTCTTTTAAATAGGGTACCAGTTTCAGACACTACCCTAGAATTGGGGTACCAGTTTCAGACACTACCCCCTTCATGCAATAATTTAACCATTTTCTTCTATAATTTTCATCACTTCCAAATTACTTCTTCTTATATTCTTCTTTACAAGACACCAAATTGACTCCTTCAACTCTCTACAAGGTAGAAAATTTTAAGGCTAGCAAAGGGATCAATTAGCTAATCACGTAGGCTTCTAACAAATAAGATTTTTGGACTCAAAAGGTTGACTACGGATAATTTTAATAGATAGGATAATAATTTGGCCACTGACTAATAAATAACAAAGATGTCCTAAGATCATCTCCTATCGTCTAATTAAACACTTGGCTTCAAGCAGGATATAAATTCAAGTTCTAGAATACGTGTGTATGAACGATACTCACAAGAATAAATTGAATCATACAACTTGTCATGATTTCAAAATGCCCAAATCTCACATGGCTGTACGAATAAACGAGCAAACCTAATAAAGGTACATAGCTAATTATCCATGCATATAATTAAATTTCAAGTATTTCAATATCCAAGCACAATCTCAAATTGCTTCTCAAACACAATCACACATATAATACCATCAAGTGTTAAGAAAAATCAGAAATCATCCTAGAGAACCAAAAATCAACTAGACTGACACTAGGATCAACACGCAACAAATAAACACTAACAAAAGACCTGGAAAATCGCAAAAAATTGAAAAATTAACATTCACGAATAAATAAAAAATATCAACTAATCATATAAAATCGACCCTCCAAGCAAACAAAACAAAACAATGCAAAAATTTTACTTCAGTGCAGCAAGACAAGGTATGTACGTAACCCCCCAAACTTGGATCAAACAAAGTGAGAGACTAAGTTTGCAAAGAAGTATATACCGTAGTCGAGCATCACCTAATAAAATTTCTACAGCACACAAACATATAAAAATAATTAAAATGGGAGGGACATCCCACAACAAACGCTCATGTTTAACGTTGGAGAGTCACGACAGGATACCTCTTTTCGAACTATATGATCAGAGGACTATTTTCTCGCATTCTCACTTTCAAGTACTTCCATCTTCTCTTGTTCGCACCAACCACCTCACCTTTCCTTGTCACTGAAACAAGAACCTTTGAATTCCTTTCTTCCCATGAATGTCTTGATTCCTTCTTGTCAATCCTCCACTCAATTGAAGAGTCAACCTTTCTAGCAAAACGAGGATTAAACCAATTAAAATTGTCAACACCAATATAATAATGTAAATCAAGAGGTAAGTTTGGAGGCTTTAGATATGGATCATGACGTTGTCCTACAACCAAAAGATTATCAAGCAACTTGACAGAATCAGTAGTAGGAAAAGTAAGAGATACGCTTGTTTCGGCGATCTCCTCTACCACTTCAATTCTTTTGCTCTTCTGATTCTCTACCTTGGCAGTAGGTTTTATCACCTTCTCAACAATGGCCTTCTTAGTGCGATTCACCAGCATCACTCAATGCAAGCAAATTCTCCTCAAACTCTGTGTCGACTACTTCCACAAACTTGCATTGCTGCTGATCTATAGGCTATTGCATCTCCTTATTCAAAGAGAAGACGATTAAATAATTTTAAACACAATTAAATATCCTAACTAAATTAGCAACAAAAGAAAAATAAATAATTAAACTGTCCCCGGCACATGGCGCCAAAAACTTATTCACTCATAAGAATGATTACCCTCAAGTGCAAGGGATCAGTTGTAGCACACGCGTGACCAAGTTAAATTATCGTATCCACGCGATTAGAGTTAAATATGATACACACTAATTAATTATCACCACTAATAATTAAGACGTAATAACCTTTATGATTTGGAAATTAATAACTAATATTGTAGAAAAATAAATAGCAAATAAAATAATTAAATAAAAGAAACACTCAATCACAGGTGTTTCAAGAGATAATCAATAGTTCTAAGGTATCATGTATAGACCAACTACTTCGGATTCTTAGACTTCCAATTGTTCATTCATGCAACTTCTATGAAAATACACCACATAGCCCTGTTAACCCACCAGATATGACTCGATTTTTAGTTAACAGTATGTTCTGATTTATTTCCTAAGGTGTGCCAATATTACCAAGCCCTCTTTTTAGATACTAATCAACGCAAACAACAATAAGTCCAGATGGTAAGTTTGACAAATAAGATATTCTCTGAAAGTACAAGGCTCTATTCACTTCCTACTTGAATGCCTAATTGCATTGTTCCACTAAAGAATTCAAGTAATTGATTTACCAGTTCTTTAGAATTAATGTGTTCACAGACAAACTACTTTAATTCCTAACAGATAGACGATACAATTCATGAACGCACATAAGCTAACACAATAAACCAAACATTACGGGCAATGTCATGAATTATTATGAAGACGTTACGAAGCATGATTTTAAAGTCTCAAGACGAATCAAATAAACTAAAATAATAATCAGCAAGAATTCACAATATAAATCTAGTTCATCAAACGAATTACGTCTATCCTTCAAACATTAAAACTGTAAACAAAATTAGCTCATGGGGTTACAAGAAACTCCCATGGCTATCAAAGTCATACTAAAAGTCTTGACAAACGAAAATAAAAGAAAGGAATAGAAAAACCCTAATGTCAGCGTTATTCTGCTTTCCTTCTCCGTCTCTCCGATTGACTGATCTCCCTCTTGAATAGCCCTTGAATCTTCTTCGGTGTGGATGGATGATGGTAGATGATGGATGAGGGGTGATCCCCTTATGGAGGGTGGTGTCTCTTATGAATAATGATGTGAAATATATATATATAGGTATGAGAAGGGAATGAGATAAAGAAATTACTTGTGCTCTAAGAAATAGGAAAAATGGGCTAATTTTCGAAAAGGCTAATTAAAGTGTGCACCCGGGTGCACCCTAAGATAGGGTGCACCCATATACAAATATTAACATATACAATTAAGTGCAAAAATGTATGCAATTTAATTGTTAGATTTTTTAATGAAAAATTGAGTATGAAAAAATATACAATTATTAAAAAACATGTATACACTATTGAATAAAAAGTTATACACATATGATGCTAGTTTTTTAATGAAAAACTTAATGTGAAAAAAGTATACAATTATTACAAAACACGTATACAAAATAGAATAACATGTATACAAAATAGCATAAAAAGTTATACACATGTGCAAGCACCATTGCACCCGGGTGCACCCAATATACACTCTTTCGAAAAATTTTGGAAATTCCCATCGGCAGCTGCGCGACCTCACCGTTTGAAGCATAACTTCCTCATACGGACTCCGATTGGAGTGATTTTTACTCCAAAATGATTCTCTCTTTCGTGGTTTCCAACTATGCATCAGATGATCAATTTAGACTTATACACAAACACAGAAGAATTATTCAATGTGGACATGTGTTTTTCAGCATTCCTTCACACTTTCACTCTTCATTCCAACTTTGAACTTTTGATCATGTTTTACCCTTCAAAACTCAACAAAACACTTTAGTAGCATCTTAATTATGCAAGATATAAAAACCACACTATTATGCATAAAATCATGGACATATTCTATCAAAAACAGTGTAAAGTGAGACCTATAATGCGTGAAATTTCACTCTCAATAACGACTCGCACAAAAGTTGAGCTTATAGCACGCAAAATAAAGACAAGTCACGAATCACAAGAATATTGAGCTCACGGGCTCATAAAATAAAGATGAGTCACGATTTGCACAAAATCCGAGCTTATGGCCTCGCAAAATAAAGATAATTTACGAATGGCAAGAATATTGAGCTCACGAGCTCACAAAATAAAGACAAGTCACGACTCGCACAAAAGCCGAGCTTATGGGCTTGCAAAAAAAGAAGATTTACAAATCGCAAGAATATTGAGCTCACGAGCTCACAAAATAAAGACGAGTCACAACTGGGCTTTGGAGCTTACAAAGTTAATACGAGTAACGATGCTTCTAAAGTCAATTACTGAGAAATATCATTGCGAACTGAAGTGCATAGATGAGACTATAGACCAAATCCTCAACTACAAACAATAGTCTCGAGGGCTAATGTTGGTAACTTCGCACTACAGCTACCATGAACAATAGTTTGTCGTCAAAGAAAAATCACAGGCATATTCCACCTTTGACAATTCTACCTTTGGTAGTCAGGCCATGACAAGCCATATCTTGGTAGCACGGTAGCTATTATTGGTAGCTCAGCACTATTACTGGTAGCTCTGCTCATACTTAGCAATTCTACCAGAAAGCCATAGTTCTACTGCAGCTCCGCAGGACTACTGCACAAGTGAGTTCACCCTAGAGCCATAAGTAGCAATCTTACTTGTAAGCCATAGCTCTACGCAGCTTCGCATGACTACCACACATGTAGTCTCACATACATACTTAACCATTCTACCTGGTAGTCGTAGCTCTACCGCAACTCCATAAGACTGCCATACATTTAAGCATCACATAAGTCAGTTCCACTGGGCAACCATCCATGGGAATTACCATACATCCACACATGGTAGCTCCGCAGGACTACCATACACATAAGTTCACCCTATAGCTGGACACACATGACAATTCTACTTGTAAGCCATAATTCTACCGCAGCTCCGCATGACCGCCACACATGTCAGTTCACCTTGTCAAATTTTTCATCTCAGCTACCGTTTCCATATCCCAAATAGCTACAACCACAATGGAAAAAGTTGAGTTGCTCAAAAAATTAATTACAGAGAAATTACTAGACTCGAAGGGCAGCTAGAGAAGGTGTAATTCTGATAAGTTGCAGTAGCAAAATGATAGGATGTAAGACGCAAATTCTTGAGCCTTCCTGGTAGACAATTCCCAGGATCGGGTCGGAATATTTGGGAATGTCGATTGTTCTTAATTGAATGAGTTGGGGATTATAAAATTTCTTCGATGTGATCAGTTTTAGTCATGATCACTCATTTACATGTTTAAATATATAGGCTGTACATTTAATGAATTAAGGGTAATTTTGATTTTTAAAAATATTTATTTTAATTTTATAATAGTAAGATGTGTATTCAACATAACGAGTTTACGATTTAGTGTTTAAGTTGTATGATAGTAGATGACACTCAAGAAGAGAAGAACCCATTCATACGATAAATGCTTTGAAGCTTGTAAAAGATATGTGTAGAAAGCATAGAGGAGAGATGTGTGTGCAGATTGCATGTGACATGGTGGTAATTGCTTCCAACTTTGAAGATGACGGGGTGGTGATTGCTTCCACTGTTGGAAGATATTTGGCAGGAATCTGATATACTATGAAATGCAACATTCTCACATAGCTATGCTATTTTACCGCCTTTTTTTCCTTTTTTTTAGCTACCAACATTCTCACATACAAGGTTTAAAATTTCCCAAAAATATCCACGATATTTCCACGATATATACATATTTGGAGAATACTGATACCAATATTGGAGAAAAAGATACTCCCTTCATCCCCTTGAAAGGTATCAATTTCACTATTCCTGGCATCCGCTTCAAAACATCAATTTCCTCTATTTAATAAAGAAAATACACAATATAATTCACCATTTTCCTCTAATACAATTACCCACCTCACTATAATAATAATACTCCTTAATTTATGTGCAAAAGCAAATAAAGACCTTAGAACCATCCACGTGCAAACAGAAAATGAGTACCTTTCAAGGGGACGGAGGGAGTATATCTTTTCTGATGTCGAGAATATATCAGGAAATATCAGTAACAATATCGATATCAATTTGCCACAGTTCAAAATTTTCAGATGTCGAGATATATCGAGGAAATATCGTTAAAATATCGAGGATATATCGAAAATATCGAAAAATTATTCATATTTTAAAGAAATTTTTTATGATTTTTCATATTACTTTTACCAGCTAAATACAATTTTTTTCATTAATTTGATCAATTTTAAAAAATAAAATAAAATAAAATAGAGCAACACTTGCATGAAATTATTAAGACTGTTTTATTTTATTGGCTAATTATATTGTGCACCCGGGTACACCCACTTTAAAAAACGTATACAAATATAAACTAAAGCATATACAATTATGAACAAAAATGTATACAATTTAATTGTTAATTTTTTTAATGAAAAATTGAGTGTAAAAAAAATACAATTATTATAAAACATGTATACACTATTGAATAAAAAGTTATACATATGGATGCTAGCTTTTTTAATGAATAACTTAGTGTGACAAAAGTATACAATTATTAAGAAACACGTATACAAAATAGAATAACATGTATACAAAATAGAATAAAAAGTTTTACACATATGAGTGCACCTTTGCACCCAGCTGCACCTAATATCAACTATATTTTATTTAATTAATTATCACTTATTATCACTCTTCATTAAAATTATTACTACTACGTAAATGAGAAGTTTCCTTTCATGTATATAGTGTGATATTATACTTTGATTAAAAATACAATTATTTTAATACATTCAATGGGATCGGTACGGAGGGAGTATTTTATTGCTACATAATAATACTACTTGCACATTCAGAAATATGATCAGAATTTCTCTAATTCGATGAGTCGATGCCAATATTATTTAGATCAAGATAGAAACACATGTTTTACATTTGAGCATCATAAATTATCATTTTGGTATTAATTATTAAGTATTATGTGACTTTAGACCATTTAAATATATTGTAATTGATTTGCTTATCATATGCTATGAGTTTTATTGAGATTTTAAATTCTATTTATATATTAAAATTAGTTAAAATATATTGAAAAGTTAAATAATTAATTTTCTTTTTTTTCAAGTTTCCGTGATTTTTTTTAATTTTTATCGATATCGATATCGATATCGATATTCGATATATCCATCTATATATCCGTAAATTTGAGGTACCGATATTTTTATCGATATCGATATTTTAAACCTTGCTCACATAGCTATTTTTTAGCTACCAATATTCTCCGTAGGTCTACCACACATGGATATAAAAACAACAAAAAAAAAACAGTTATGTGAGAATGTTGGTAGCTAAAAAAAAAGGAAAAAAAATAGAGGCGGTAAAATAGCATAGCTATGTGAGAATGTTGCATTTCATAGTATATCAGATTCCTGCCAAATATCTTCCAACAGTGGAATCAATCAACACGCCGTCATCTTCAAAGGTGGAAGCAATTACCACCATGTCACACGCAATCTGCACACACATCTCTCCTCTCTGCTTTCTACACATCTCTTTCACAGGCTTCAAAGCATATGTCGTATGAATGGGTTCTTTTCTTCTTGAGTGTCATCTACTGTCATACAACTTAAACACAAAACCGTAAACTCGTTATATTGAATACACATCTTATTATTATAAAATTAAAATAAATATTTTTAAAAAAATCTAAATTACCCTTAATTCATTAAATGTACACCCTATATATTTAACACATGTAAATGAGTGATCATGATTAAAACTTATCGCATCGAAGAAATTTTATAATCCCCAACACATTCAATCAAGAACAATCGACATTCCCAAATATTCTGACCCGATCCTGGGAATTGTCTACCAGGGAGGCTCAAGAATTTGAGTCTTACATCCTATCCATTTGCTACTACAACTTATCAGAATCACACCTTCTCTAGCTGACCTTCGAATCTAGTAATTTCTCTGTAATTAATTGTTTGAGCAACTCCACTGCTTCCATTGTGGTTGTAGCTACTTGGGATATGGCAGCGGTAGATGAGATGAAAATTTTGACAAGGTGAACTGACATGTGTGGCGGTCTTGCGGAGCTGCGGTAGAACTACGGCTTCTAAATAGAATTGCCATGTATGTCCAGCTATAGGGTGAACTTACATGTATCGTAGTCCTGCGGAGCTACCATGTGAGGCTGTAGGGTAATTCCCATGGATGGTTGCCCAGTGGAACTGACTTATGTGACGCTTGAAATATGTGGCATTCTTATGGAGCTGCAGTAAAGCTACGACTTCCAGGTAGAATGGTTAAGTATGTATGTGGAACTACATGTGTGGTAGTCATGCGGAGCTGCGTAGAGCTATGGCTTACAAGTAAGATTGCTACTTATGGCTCTAGGGTGAACTCACTTGTGCAGTAGTCCTGCGGAGCTGTGGTAGAACTATAGCTGGTAGAATTGCTAAGTATGAGCAGAGCTACCAGTAATAGTGCTGAGCTACCAATAATAGCTACAGTGCTACCAAGATATGGCTTGTCATGGCCTGACTACCAAAGGTAGAATTATCAAAGGTGGAATAGGCTTGTGATTTTTCTATGACGATAAACTCTTGTTCATCGTAGCTGAAGTGCGGAGTTACCAACATTAGCCCCCGAGACCATTGTTTATAGTTGAGGATTTGGTCTATAATCTCATCTATGCACTTCAGTTTGCAATGATATTTCTCAGCAATTGACTTTAGGAGCATCGTTACTCGTATTAACTTTGTGAGCTCCAAAGCCCAGTTGTGACTCGTCTTTATTTTGTGAGCTCGTGAGTTCAATATTCTTACGATTCGTAAATTGTCTTTATTTGCGAGCTAATAAGCTCTGCTTTTGTGCGAGTCGTGACTCGTCTTTATTTTGCAAGCTCATAATCTCGACTTTTGTGCGAGTCGTGACTCGTCTTTATTTTGTGAGCTCGGCTTTTGTGCGATTCACAACTCGTCTTTATTTTTTGAGCTTGTGAGCTCAGAATTCTTACGAGTTGTAACTCGTCTTTATTTTGTGAACTCATTTTATGAGGTCATGAGCTTAGTAGGTCATAAGCTCATCTTTAATTTGAGCTCGCATGACATGAGCTTGTGGGCTCATAGCTCGGCCTCCTTGAGGGCTCGGCATGTTAAGATCTTAGCTTTTCCTTGAGCTCATCAATTTATGAGCTCCTAAGCTCGGATCTTGTGAGCCTTGCATTTTTGTGAGTTCATGAGCATGGTAGGTTATGAGCTCAATTTCAGTGTGAGCTTCGGATGTTGTGATCTCATAGCTCGTCCTCATTAGAGTTTGGCATAATATGTGTTTGTAAGTTTAATTTCTTCATGAGCTCATAGGGCCTCCTTTAGAGCTTGTCATGTTAAGAGCTCAGCTCCTTCTTGAGCTTAGCAACCCATGAGCTCCTATGCGTGGAGCTTGGTAGGTTTTGCATTTTTATGAGTTCATAAGCTAAGTAGGTCATAAGCTTAGCTTCAGTGTGAGCGAGTTCATGAGCTTGGTAGGTCATGAGCTCAACTTCAATTTTAGCTCGGCACATTGTGAGCTTGTAAGCTCATAGCTCGGCCTCCTTAGGAGCTCAGCATGTAAAGAGCTCATAGCTCAGTCTCCATGGGAGCTCAGTATAATATGACTTTGTAAGCAAAATTTCTTCATGAGCTCTGCAATTTACGAACTTCTAAACTCGGCTTCTTTGTTAAGAGCTCGGCCTTCATGTGAGCTCGATTGAGTTCGATCGCTATATGAGCTTGGCATGTTAATGAGCTCCTGAGCATAGTTTTTTTTTCTTGTTGATCTGGACAATTGTAGCTCAGAGCTCATCTTATCACTCTATATTCCCTAGCTTATTACACTAGGAGCCCTTGAGCTCATCTTAGAGTCCAGAGCTTATACACTTCTTACAACATATATAGTTACAAAGCTCAACTAAATGTTTGACACTCATGATCTCATTTGAAATTCATAGGTTCGTAAGTTCATCAGGACAACATGAACTCGAGATCTTGTTTAGTTATAAAAGCTCGTGAGCTTATCTGGAAGTCGGAAGCACTTCATTGAGGTAGTGCGGACTCGTGAGCTCTTTAAGAAATTGAGAGCTCTTTTATTTATTTATTTTTTAGATGAGGTTGTAAGCCCTCATTCCATTAATCACTGCAGTGAGGACCATGATCTTGACATTTTCTCAAATTATTTTTCTTACAAGACTTGTCCCTAAGCTTCTTGTCCAACCTGATGCAATGCATGGCCCTCTCCATGAAGTTGAGAAGACTATTTGGATAGACTTCCAGAGTCTTGAGCCTTCGCGAAGCCCTCAGACAACTAGATAAATCACCGATACTTACTCCTTCGTTCTTCATAGTGATGAATAGTGCAATGTAGTCCTTGGTGGACTCATTGGGGGCTTGTTTGAGCTTGCCAAGTCCTACTTCGGTGCCTTCCCTTTATCCGTACAAGAGAACTGTGTGTAGAATAACTTTTACGGCTCATCCCAACTAGTGATGGAGTGTGGGGGAAGATCAGTAAATCATTGATGTGCTCTATCCTCTAGGGTGAGAGGGAAGAGTCGGCAGTTCATTGCTCTTGTACTGCCTTGTGCTGTCATCCATAAAGTGTATTTTTAGATGTGTACAGCGGGGTGGACTTTACAATCATACTGTAGTATCTAGGGCAGTACGATCTTTAGTTGTAGTGGTTGTCTTAGAATCTCTAGTGAGAGAGGAGACTGGACCACAGAAGGGTCTTTGTCTTTTTGCTCGGAGAGTTGGCGATTCTCCAAATCTTCAATCCTCATCAGTAGAGCTGCTAAGACGTAGTTGCCCCTAGTAGGGGCGGGAACATTCTGCCGATTTTTGTCGACTTGGTCCTCAGGGTGCATAGGTTGCCGCCCATCCTCCGGAGCTTTGGTGGGTGTGGATGCGAATGATTGGATAGGTCTCGCTCTCCTTCTATGTGCAGCTGGTCGAGGTAGACCCTTTATAGTGGTTTTTAGAGGTTACAGTATATGTATCACTACTGCTGAAGCGCAGCCTGGCTTGGGGATTGTTGGTTGCTTGGTTGTTGGTGCCATCGTTAGCTTTCTCCACGTAGGCCAACTGCTGAGTTAGGGAAGCTACAAGTTCCCGTAGTTCAAAAAGGTTATTTGGAATGTGCATGTTATTGCTAACACTATTTGGCAAGGGAGTGGCTCCATGAGAGCTCCTTCCTTCAGACATGTCCGTGGGATGAGTGTGTGAAGAATTTAGAAAGTAAAAGAGAGAGAAAAAATAGAGTGAGTGAGGGCGCGAGCCCTCCTTCTAGCGCCAAAATGTTGACGTATGGTTTTATATTGAAAATAATATTAGACTGGAATACGAATAAATCGACGAAATCAACACTAAAAAAGGGATTAAAACTCTCTTTTATTTATATTTGGCTAAACTGCTGTACAGAGCTTCAACTCAAGTAGGTAAAATAACACAGAGAGAAGAGAGAGAATTTATTCTAATTTTGGTAATGAGAATGAGATAGGCTTCACAGATTTTTTTGTGCTATTTATAGGCAAAGATTGGGAGAGATTAAATGCAGGGTAGCCATAGGAGCCTAGGGTCTATGCTCACTTTAGATTTATTACGAAGATCTCTTTCTGATGTGATAAGATCCAAAAGATTTGATATTTCCTGCTTTATGAGTATACATTGTGCTGCCGTAGGAGGTTAGGAGTTGTAGTGACAAAGATAAAAGGTAGAAGGCATGCAGTGGCATGGTTGTGATGAGTGGCGGTTGGGCTAGTGAGGTGTTGGTGTTATGCTGCCGACACGTGATCATCTAGGCCAGACCATCGGGCTGCCGAAGGTTCGCGGTCGAGCTACCGCAGTACATCTACGGGGCATGGGTGCGAGCTGCGGAGGAGTGGCTGCGAGGTGCGGCCGTCATACTGCTGCCAAGCTACAGTGACAATCTAGCTATTGCGGCACGTCCAATGGGGCATGGGTGCCGAGCTCCGGATGAGTGGCTGCGGTGCGCGACTGCCTTGCTATTGTCATGCTACAGGATGTAGAGTTGCCATGTGAGGTTGTCCTACTGAACTTTCTTATGCGGCTGTAGAATAATTTTCATGTGTGGCTACGCTATGGAGTTGCCATACGTGACTCCTAAAAAAAACTGCCATGTATAGATTTTAATGGACTTATTATGTATGGCATTCCGTAGTACTACCGCGTGTGGATTTTGAATTGTGTTTCCAGTGGCCTTCGGTTGAGCTACCAACATCTTCTTCGATTATTAACAATCATTTTTCTTACATCAATTTCATTTTCATCTTCTTAGTTTGAAATGACATATATATAGCTTTTTAAACATACTGATTGGAATTGTTTTTACATCAACAGTTTTTCCTATTTTACCTTCACAAGATATATGATACAGAACTAAATGTTAATACTCCATAATTAAAGCCAAAATTTATATTCCTTGAATCCCGATAAATAACAGGAGAGATTAAGAAAAGTTAATATTTTATGAATAAAAATGTGTAAAGTTATTGAAATGTATGTAAAAAGTGAGTTTTACATAATTTAATTATGTAATAAAAAAAGTGTATAAAGTTATTGAAATGTATGTATAAAGTGAATATTACTAAGATGTATTTTTTCAATTTTAAGAAACGTGAATAAGTGTTGAGACGAATTAAAAAAAAGGTGTGAAGTAATTAAGTTAAAAATAAAGATATTTTAGTATCATATTGGAAATTAATTAATGCGATGCAAATAGATAAAGAAGCTCATATATTCAAATATACATGTATCAAAATAATATATAGACCCATTTAATTTAAAATAGAGCAAGTTGTACTCCCTTCATGTATAAAGAATCATATATATATATATATATATATATATATATATATATATATATATATATATTCAAATACATAAATCAAAATAATAGACCCATTTAATTTAAAATATAGCAAGTTGTACGAAGTTCATCCATAAAAACCTATTCAACACAATTTTACACAACCTTTTATCATTAAAAATAATGTACAGTTGTGATGTCCACATCCAATTAATTATAATAATATAGCTATTTGTGTGATTAGAAAAGCATTAGTCAACTTGGTGGGCTTATATATAATAATAAAAATGGGTAAGCATTGAATAGGTCTACACTGGCCGGGCCTATGATTCTTTGTTGTGCTGCTTATAAAGCTATGCTCATGTTAAACTAATCAAGCACACTCATAAAACAAAAGAAACAGAAGCAAATAAAAGAAAGATATTGTAGATGTCAAGAAGACTACTCCACAAAATAGAGGAAAAAATCAAGCACAAGGAAGAAAAGGAGGAGGATGAAAATGGCCAAGAGCAAAGTGGTCATGGCCACCAAATAAAGGAGATGATGCACAAAATCAAAGACAAGGTGGGCCGTCATCGTCCCAACAAAAAGACTCGTCCCGTAATAATTGAAGGCAAGGAGGATACTTGAATTAATGAAAGTGATTGTATGTATTGAATTATTTCATTAACAATTTGTAATATAAATAAAAAATAATAATATCTTTAATAAAATTTGATAACTATTTTAAAAAACGGTAAAACGATTTTATGTGAGATGATTTCATATATATATATATATATATATATATATATATATATATATATATATATATATATATATATAAAAGTGTTGTTCATCAATATCTTCGTATCTTTGACTGTATAATCCTCGATTTTGACCACCCTATTTTATATTTAGCATAAGTAGACTCTCTACAGTCCAAACATTATACAAAATTATCTATCATCATTTATATATATCAATTCAGCATAATTATTAATTATAGCATGTAGAAATATTCATGACAAGAATATTTTTGACATGGTCACCATTCTTATGAGCTCATTCTTATTGTTGGGAAAGGCACACAGTATTATAAACCCTAAGTCAATGTACTGAAAATGTACGTAAACATATACTAATATGTTTAGTTTGTTTATAAAATAATTATGATAACAAATTAACTATGTAAATATTAATGAACATGATTCAATTACTCAGTGTACAGATATACATCACAAGTGTAGATATTAATACAAGTAAAGCTCTGAAATATTCCTTGGACCATTAATAATAATTTTTTCTTACGTCAATTTCATTTTCATCTTATAAGGTTAATATGCCCCAGTATATGTTCCATTAGATAAACATATTATAGTCATACTCATAACATATGGAGTAATATTTAGGAATTATTTTTATAACTTTTTTTCCTATTCTACATTTTCAAGAAATATGATACACCAAAATTAAATGTTAATTCAAACTAAAATTATAATTAAGTTTGACTAAATTATTTTAGTCTAATATTGGAAATTATTTAATAATTTAAGGGGCTTACTTAGGTGACCCGTGGTCACCGATGATCCTGGGGGTGTGCACCTCCCTACAAGTGCACACTCCATGTGAAGGGATCACTAGTGACACAGGTCACCTAATAATTACCCATAATTTAAATTGATAATAAACAAGCTCATATATTAGAATATATGCAATCAAATTTGTTGATGGTTGTTTTTGTGGGAATAATTTGGATGAAGATTAGACTTTGGAGTAGCAAAGAGATTACACAATAAAGAAGCACATTAAACATATATTAGGAGAAAATGGTGCCCTAATCTTTGACCAATGGGTTGGTGCCATGTTGGAAAATCAAGTTTGTTGCGGATGGACAAGACCAGCAAAAGATAGATCATGTCATCATGCCTTTTTTCTACTATCCCTTTTTCTAAATGAACAAGTCTCTCTTTTTTTTTTTGAAGAGCAGTCAAAGAATTGAGCCTTTGAGAATGAAATATAGAGAAAACTTAATTTTTTAGAGAAAAGAACAAAGTTCAAGTTCATAATCCTCTTAAAAATTGAATATGTATTTGGAATGAATAACTAAAAGATCTTATTTATATATGGAGTTTGAAAGAATATTATATGAAATATATATTTTTCCTATATAAATTTAATTTAATACTAATTAATTTATTTACATCAAAAGATTTAATAATTAATTAATAATATCAGAATAAATATTTGAAGATATTCAAATTTTAATTTCTCATCAAATCAAAAGAAAATATATGTGATTAAAAATATATATAAATTATCTTATTTTAAATTAACTATGTGCTACCACGTAGGCCGTTAGTTGGTGAGGCGCGTGTAAAAAATAAATATATTTTTAATTAATATTTTAATATATGTTTATAATATATATATATATATATATAATTATTTTGTTTTTAATTTTTATAAAGATTTTTTTATTTAAGATAATTAAAATTAATTAATAAATTAAGAAAATGTATTATTAAAAAAATATATTAAATAAGAAATTAATTGAAAGTAAATAAAGAAAATATAAAAGAATTATTATATCTAAACATTAAAAGATTTTAGAAAATTACAGCGTGGTGTGATGTCCGCGTCCAATTATTAATAATGTATGACTAAAAGTATTCGAGTGAAGTTGGTGCGCGTAAAATAAATATGGGAAATTTTTGAAGAGGTCTACACGTTCGGGCCGGGCCCAATGTGTGTTTGTGCTGCTTATAAAACATTCCACGTTGAGCAAATTAAGCATACTCATAACATTAAGAACACACAAGCCAAAGAAAAGAAGGTAACATTGGAGATGTCAAGGCTACTCCACAAAATAGAGGAAAAACTCAAGCACAAAGAAGAAAAAGAGGATGATCAAGAGGAGGGTGAGCCTGGCCACCACATAAAGGAGATTATGCACAAAATCAAAGACAAGGTGGGCCGCCATCGTTCCAACAAGAAGACACGTCCCGTTGGTGAAGGCCAGGAGGCGGAAGTTGTAGAAGAAGAAGAAGAAGAAGAAGAAGAAGAAGAAGAAGAAGAAGAAGAAGAAGAAGAAGAAGAAGAAGAAGGCGAAGAGGAAAGTGAGAGTGAGAGCGAGAATGAGGAAGAAGAAGAAGCAGAAGGAGGAGGCGAAGAAGGAGAAGGAGGTGGGATAGGTGGGGTTATATTGCAAATATTTGAGGCCTTGGGTGAGTTATAGTTGTGTTGGAGTGTGTTTATATGTTTTTATAATAAGTATTCATGGTTAGTCTTGATCAAAACTAGACTTGATGATTGAAATATGTGTATATATGTTTTTATATTCCAAAACTTAATGAGTATTTTGAGTTGTTTCTCTCTCTAGCTTGTTATACTTGTGAACACTTGAGATTTATACTTTGACATGGTTATTTTTATTCGAAATTATTGACTGCCTAATTAAGATCAAATGCATTTTCACAGGATATTTGCAATAAATTAAAAAGTACCTTACAAGTTCTTTGTGAAATAGTACTAATTATTAAGAACACTTGTCTTTTGAATTTTTTATATGACATGGAAAATATATAAGTGCAAATGATAAGCTTCTTTTGGAATTGTTTCATATCATATTAAACAATCAATTCTTATTAGTGCTACACAATTCATGGTAGAGAGATACTTCTAGGGTGTAACTACTCTCTTTAAGAGAGGAACTTTTTGACCGAAAACAATAAGTATTGATTACTCCTTCGCCCCAAAGATATTGACACACTTTTCTTTTTGGATTATCCCATAGAAATTGACATACTCCCTCCGTCCCGAGTATTTTTACCCGTTTGTACAGGCACGGAGATTAAGACGTTTTATTTTTTAATATATAATGTAAAAGAAAGTATGGATAAATTAGTAATTTAAAAAGAAAAAGTGAATAAAGTTATTGGGAATGATGAATAAAGTGTAAAAAAATAATTAAAGTTGTTGGGATTGTAAAAAGTAGGTAATAAAATATTATGTATTTTTGCCAAAAATGGAATGTGTAAAAATACGTGGGACACCCCAAAATGGAAAGTGAGTAAAAATACATGGGACGGAGGGAGTATTTTCTTTTAAAGGATATTGTACCCACACAAAAAAAATTATTTATTTACATGGACCCACACACACATCACACTCACCACTAATACAACTACTCACTACACATTAAATATTATTTTTCTCACTTCACTTTAAATTAAATTATTATACTCCTTAATCTCCGTGCCAAAAAATATGTGGAGGAGTATTAGTTATGCGGTGCGCCTAAGATGGACGATTTTAACCTTTTGCATAATGATTCTATTTCTCATATGATATATCCTACAATATAATTAAATTTGAATCTTGATTGAGATTTCTTTCTTGGTATATTTTCTACTTTTCATTTAAGTATATATAAACTATTATAAAAATTATATACACAAAAGTAATTACTTTATATTTTGATGGATACTATATATAAAAGAAAAGTTGAAACTCTTGTGTTCCATAGGGGCACAGGAGTTTTTGACATAAAAAGATTTAGGTTAATTATACTGTGTACCTGGGTGCACCCTAAGATACGGTGCACCCATTTTAAAAAACGTATACAAATATGAACAAAAATATATACAATTATGAACAAAAATGTATACAATTTAATTGTTAGTTTAATGAAAAATTGAGTGTAAAAAAATATACAATTACTAAAAAATATGTATACACTATTGAATGAAAAGTTATACACATGTGGATGCTAATTTTTTTAATGAAAAAGTGTGAAAAAAGTATATAATTATTAAGAAATACATATACAAAATAAAATAAAAACATATACAAAATATAATATAATATTATACAAATATGAATAAATTCTTAAACCAAAATGCACCTAATATCAACTCAAGGGTATAAATAATAGCTCGATTAACGTGCCTCTAATCGACTTGCATGTTTGTACCTTCATGGCATATATTTTTGTTAGTATTAATTTTACAAGCAAATATGATCAAATGAGGTTTACTTAGGTGACCCGTGGTCACCCATGACCTTCTCACATGAGGGGGTGGAGGCCCACATGTAAGGGGGTGGGCTCCACCCCCTCATGTAAGAGGGTCACGGGTGATCACAGGTCACCCAAGAATTACCCAAAATGAAAATAGGATTGACCTCATGAAGTGTATTATGCAACACAATTTTATTTTTTTAATTTTTTATTAATTTTTAATTTACCCTAGGATAAATTATCAAAACCCCTTTAAGGTTTGTCCAAACTACTAAATAAATCCCGTGATTTGAGAAACTATCAATTACCCCCTTTAATTTGTGTATTTGATTTAACACTAATAAATATACCCATATTTTAAAATAAAAAGGGAACAAATGACATTAATAAATATTCCATGTATTTAATATTTTATTTTTAAATTTCATTAATTTATTTTTTTTAAAAAAAATTAATGTAGAAATTTGGGATTAGAGAGATTTTTTTTATTTTTTAAATGTTAAAAAAAATCTCTAGGTATTGAAATTTTAAAAAAATAAAATTAAATAAAATTTAAAAATACAATATTAAATATATGCGTATTGATGACATTTTCATGTTAAAAAAAATAAAAAATTCCCTCTAACCCTAGTTTTTTACATTTAAAAATAAATAATTAAAAAATATAAAGGAGTGAAATATAAATACAAAGTTAAATACATAGGTCTTTATGTTATTTTTATCCCTCTTTATTTTAGAAAAGGAGTATTTTTATTAATGTTCAAATAAAAAACAAATCAAAGGGGCACTTAGTAGTTTTTTAAACCACGAAATTTATTTAATAATTTGGACAAATCTCGAGGGGGGTTTTTGGTAATTTACCCTTTTAATTTTAAAAAAAGATATGATGGATCGATAAATGTTTTGCTCATTTTACAGCTTTTAACCCCAATTTCCAAATTAATATACTCCCTCCGTATGTGGGTCCATATGTATAAAAAAAAGGGAATGAAACTTTTTGGATGGAACACTCAAAAGAAAAAAAGATCATTTTTAAAGGAACGGATGAAGTATAAATTATTACTACAAATTAAAATTCAATGGTATCAACAATAATTATAATTTAAGAATTTTGATTTATTTATTGTATGATTGGTCGTTAATAGTCGAGATGACCAATTAAAGAAATTTATCAAACCCAAGGGAGGAACATGCTAGAGTTTAAGCGATCTCAAGTTTATCGTCATTTTATAAGGACGACGGAATGTGATAGATAGCTTGCAAATAAATGCAATTACACTAATACAAGAAATAAGAATAAAATAAATACAAAGATAAATGGGTTCCAAATTATATAAGGATGAGATTAGAAACAATCATGACATAGATAATAAAGCAATCATACAATTAATTCTAATCTCTCATGGACATGGCATAGGAGCGTTCACTAATTCCACATAAACTTTCTCTCGAGATGGATAGGATGTAGGCCCTCAACAAGGCTCCCAAAAGCACTTAGGATCTATACCATAGCGAACACTTCCCAATAGGTACTAATTACTCTATGAGTTCCCTAATTAGATACTAAATCATAAGCAATATTCCCTTTTAAGGTACTATGAATTCATTAATGGCTTGGAGGTCTCCTCACCTAATCAATCAATCTCTTGATTAAGCCAATTAAATATTCTATCAAATGGTTCTAAATCTAGAAGGATATCTCTATCTCATTCTAAATTAATGCACATAAAGTGTATGATGAAATGATTCAATAAACTATCTTAAACACATCATTGATTTCTCAATCTAATCACATGTTCATGACAATTAATCATATAAATCAATCATATACTTCAAGCAATTAATAATCAATGATAGAAATAACACAAAGCACATTCAAGATTAAAATCAATTTGCATAAAAACTAAATTATCCAATACCAATCATGGTTAATCTCACAAAGGAGATTAGCATATCATAGTCTTAGAGAAAATAATATAGACAATTGTATCTACAAATCCCATGATCAAACTATAAAGAAGTTCACAAAAATTAAAAATAGATTCCCTCTTTGAAGTCCTTCAATGAAGATCTCCTTCTTCTTCTTGCAATCTTCACTCTCTTTTGCTTCCTTGATCACTTGGATGGTGAATTTGATGGAGAAGATCAAGTGTAGATGGATGGAATGGAGGGTAAAGTGTGTGAAAAATAGTGTGAATTAGGTGTAGATATGATCCAGAATCGATTTCTGCTTGATTTTTTACGCCAAATGATGTATTTGTGGGCCTAAAACCTTCTGGAAGACGTACTGATAAAAAAACTCACTTTTGACAGAGATCGGGTCGAGCTCGGTACACGGGTCGAGCTCGGTACTCAAGTCGAGTAGGTGCAGCACAGTCTCACCGTTTTGTGTATAACTTTCACATCTGAACTCCGATTCGAGTGATTTTTGCGCTCACACGATCCCCTCTTCCTTGGCTTTCTATTCTTATAAAGAACTAACAAAAAGTTTAACATTTGAAGGTGTAACAAGTCATGAAAAGTGGCACAATCGTGCTGAGTAAGAACAGCTTGCGCGACGTCACCATTTTAATCATAACTTTCTCATTTGGACTCCGAATTTAGCTCCATTTTTTTTTCATATCTTCCTTTTTACGTCTAAAATCTATTTTTAGCTATAATCATATTTAAGTTATTTTTCATACATTTCCATAAAAATACAAAACACCACCAAAATGTACACAAATACGGATAAAATAATACGAAAATACGCATAAAAAGATACTAAAATTTAGGTGAAAATAACGACAATCGTTGTACAATTTTAAACATTAAATAATATTTATAATTACATGTCGTACCCATAAATTTTTTATTCTGTATTCATCCCTATGTACTAGAGAGGTGAAAATCTAACCCTTGTCTCCTTAGAAATTGTACTAATTTCTTTTAAAAAAGATTTAAGCATTCTTCTCTCACCTACGCATTACTTTATCTGTGTCAGAGAACCCTTCGCACTTCTATTATCCATCACATAACAACTTTCGCACCAAAAAAAAAAAAAGAAACAACTTCTTTATCAATAACCTTAAAAGTTATTTAAATTTTAAATTTGTCACTCTCACCTAACACGTGTATCATTATTTTATACTTCCTCCGACCGTTCGAAAGATGATATTTTTCCATTTTGATTATTCGTCCCAAAGAGGATCATTTCTTTTTTTACACACATGAGATCCACACACACCCACTAATACAATTAAAATATGGGCCACACACCCCACTAATACAACTACTCACTATACATTAAATAATAATACTTCTTAATCGACGTGCATGAAAGTAAAAGACACTTTTTCAGATGAACGGATAGAGTATTTTTTATCACAAAAAAATACTATTAAATACTCTCTAAAGTTAACAAAATTGGTAAAATAGTAATTTTTTCTTAATCAACATGAAACAATATTAAACGTGAAAGGTTTTTGGACACGGATAGTACTTATTTAACAATGTGTTGTATGAGATGATACGTCACCAAATGATTTGGGAAATAAAGACCGATAATTAAGTACCGAGGAAGGCTATTCTATTGATCAAATCTCCGAATAAGATTGTGCTCACATTGGTGTTAATTTATTTTCATAAATATTAGTGAATATTTATTTTGCAAAAGTTTTGTTAATATTCATATTGATCGACTGTCCGAGCATAACGAAATTGGTGTTTATTATTATAAGTACTGGAGAAGATTTTGTATAGTAATGGAGTAGATTTTGATGATTTCAAAATAATACTCCAACATAATGGGATTAGGAAAAAAGGAGGGAGGTGAATTTGATTATGCTTTGCATTAGGGTTCGGATGAGATAAAAGGCAGAAAAGGTGGAAATGGGCTTTCAGCCCATTACTTAAAGATTGAAACCCAGCAAAGTTGGGCTACTAAATAGAAGCCCAATGGGCCCAACACCCTTTAGGAATGTATTATAGAATCAAAGATAAGGTTGATAGCCTTGTAGAAAAACCAAAGTCCAGCAATATAAAAACAAGTAGGAAGAATAGCAAAGTCAGCAATAAAATGAATTGTAGAGAAATTTCTAACCATGAAAGGAAACTGCACTGAAATCCTGTGTTGTGTACAATTTTTAATTTTTTTGGGGAAATAAAAAATGTAATAAAATAAAATATACTAAATGAAAACAAAGAAAAAACCTTATAACAATTGACGATTACTTAAACACAAATAAAAAAAACATGAAATAATAATACATACTCCCTCCGTCGCAAAGATATTGACACACTTTCCTTTTTGGGTTGTCCCACAACAATTGACATATTTCCTTTTTAAGGATATGAGATCCACACAAAAATAATTTATTTATTTACATGGACCCACACACACATCACACTCACCACTAATACAACTACCCACTACACATTAAATATTATTTCTCTCACTTCATTTTATATTAAATTATTATACTCCTTAATCTCTGTGCCAAAAAAAATGTGTAAATTGATTTGGGATGGAGGGAGTAGTTATATGAAAAAAGTACAAGCTTCACATTCATCTGAAAATTAATTATTAACTCAAACAATTGACTAAATCTCACAAGAATTAGAATTCATAAGCTTGCATAGATCACCTTCTTTTTTAATTTTCCGGGGCCTTCGTTTCAATCGCTATCGTTCTCACTCTCACTCTCGCTTTCGCTCTCACTCTCTTCTTTTTCTTCTTCTTCTCGTTCGCCTTCCTTGCTTTCTTCTCCCTTGTAACGTGACCCTTTGTTCTTGTTCTTCTTCTTCTCTTTATACTTTATCTTATCCTTAATTTTGTGCATTATCTCCTTTATTTGGCAGCCATTTTCTGAGACGTTCTCATGGCTTTCATCATCATGCTTCACATCTTTCCCACCGTGCCCACGATCCTCCATCTTCTTCTTGATTTTTTCCTCCATCTTGTGAATGATACTTGACATTTTTTTTTTGTCAATGTGCCTAATTTGATGGTATGAGAAAGCACTTATAAGGAGATGGGAAATAGTATTAATCAAATATATATAGACCAATTAACATGGGAGGGAACGTGCAGAGTAGCCCTTTCCATCATTATTACAACCAATGAAATTATAAAGAAATATATATTCTTGTAACAACTTGACAACCGTTGACAAATATTGCTAACGTGAATTAAGTAAATTTTTTATTTCTTACACGCTTGGTTCGATAATTGAGCAAGTTGACTGCAGTTGGAGTAAACATTGGTTTAATGTCATATATATACGCTTGGATCCATTTTTAATACTCCTATTAATAGTGTAAGAAAATATTAGACAATGAATCTCTAGGTAAAGACACAAGGATTGTCTAACGAAAGATTCTTGTAAGACTAATGTATATAAGAAGTGACAATATTTTAATAAAAAGTTATATTCGAATTAATAAAAAGTGACAATAGTGCAGTTGATTATTTGATAAACAGTTCGTAGTATATAAATAAAAAGTAATAATATTTTTAATATTAAATTATAATATTTTTTATAAAATGTAATTATTTAAAAAATCTTAAAAACAGTCTCATGCAAGACCTAAAACTCTCAGGGTGCCGATATGCGTCAAATCTAATTGGTTAAAAACACAAAAAAAACGCTAATTTCACATTCAGTTGTATAGAGAAAAATTGTCCGCAAAATTTGCAAAGATTCTTTACGTAATATTAAAATAAGGAAAAAGTCAAATTTATTCAATTTTTTAATGTTCAATATCATGGTCAACCACAAGATAATTATAGGCTAAAATTTACTTAATTCTGAGACATCGTACTTCCAAATTTTATGATTTTAAAAATTTGTACCTTTTAATATTAAATAAATGATATACCATTTAATATAAAAATATATATCCTATTTTTCTGAAAAAAAAATAAAATTTTTAATCAAACATTTATATTATTTATATTTTAATCGATATTTTCAATAAAAAAATTATACCCTTATTAGTTAAAGTATATACATTTTAGAACAAACTGTTATACTCATATGCATCTGATACATCTGGGGGCACAAGAGACCAAATCTAAATTGTAATTATTTTTATCCAAATTAATGTAAAGAGACCATATTACCCCTTAACTTTAATGAAAAAGAAAAAAAATACTATCACCATCACCCACCCATTCCATGCCGGTCCTAGTCGATTCCCAATTGATATTCGTCAATGTGGGTGTCGGTTTATGTTAGTTTCCGACCGACATCCATTAGTCCGTCGGATCAAATGTCGGTTTTAATCGGTCTCCCCCCAATAACCCGACCGACATCCATCGATCTATTGGGCCAGATATCGGTTCCAGCTGGTCTCCCACCGACATCCGTCGGTCCGGAACGTCGGTGGATATAGATAGTCAATTTTTTAATTTTAAATTTTAAGATAGAGACATTTTGTCCTTAAAAAATTGAAATTTGATTAAATTTGGACACATATTTATTAATTGTTAGCAAAGACTTTTCCACTTTCAAAATTGTCATATTTGCCTATTGGCTCATAAAAATAATTATTATATATTTATAATTAAATCTTCATTTTTTAGAATTCTATTCTATAAATATTACTAAAATTTTAAAATATCCATAAAATTTATAATTTTATTTTTCTAATTAAAAATATTATCACTTATTTGAAAATGAATAATTTATTAATTATCATAAGTAAGTTTAAATTATTCTAAATTTATATTTATTTTATTTTATTTTAAAAATATGGTACTGTATATATAAAAATATGTGTTGGACCTTTGGGAATTAAACAACAATCAAAGACTAGAGCCCAAACACAAGGGGTAAAAGAGGCCCAGAAAAGAAGTTTATTCAAATCTGTGAAATAAATCAATTAATTTGTCTTGTTTTTCTCGTTTTGTTTTAATTTTTCTTTATATTTATTTATTTCAATCCATTGTGTTTCTTAATGTAAAACATTTCATCTTTGAAGCGGAGAAATTCATCTACAATTGATGATTGTACGTAACACTCATTTATCTTTCTATTCTTTTCAATTCAATATTTTCATACATGGCATGGAATACTATTAACTAATTATTATATCAAGAAATTTCTAATTCACAATTCCTAAAATTAATGGATAAAATATGATAAGAGTTGATGCGTTAAAAATAAATTGATTATATGCAAACAATTCAAATAAGAGCTTGGATTTTCGATAATGGATTAAAAAGATAATAATCTTCTAATTTAGGTTATTTTGGGTACATATGATATACCCGTGCATCTTAAAATTCACATACTAAAAATATGGGTAGAGTGGGTGGATTTTTTATTTTAATTTTTAATTATTTAAATTAATTAATGGCAAGAATTAAATTAAATTAATTAATGTTTAATCTAACTTTCAGGTACACCTCTAATTTTTTACACTAATGAAATCCTACAGTAAAATTTAACTTTAGAAATGAAATAAGTACATGAATTATAAGTAAATTAATTCGCTTTAATAATTAGTTATAATATTATCACTTTTTATTATTTATATTATTAATTATTTATGGTACTATTATCACTTTTTATTAATTAGATATTTCCTTCGTTTATTAGGATGGAATGGAGGTAGTATTTTTTATTGTAAAGTTTATTACTTTTTATAAGTCTCAATTAAACGGTCTCACACGTATTTACCAATTTTTTTATATAAAGATTGCATTTGTGAAACATTTTTTTTTCAAATTCCATCCCTGTATATTTTTCTTTATTATTTTTTTATTCTTTATAGATATGAAGAGTAACATGATAAAAAATTTTAACGATTTTAACTCTTAACCCTTGACTTAAATCCCTACAGTTTACAAATGGTAGTAGTAAGTATTTTATTTTTTATGTGTAGTATTAATCCAACTAATTGGAGTGAAGCAGACTTAAAGTGGATCCAATTTGGAATTTTGTCCGTCTATATATGTTAATCTCGTGATTTTCTTTCAAAATTTTCTAGAATATGGAGTGTTATTTAGTGCGCAATAGGTTGGGAGTTTTACTCTGTGAGATGAATATTTTATGAGATTGGATATGAGAGTTTTAATCTATCTTGAGATGAATATTTTGTGAAATAAATCTGAGACAGATCGATCCATTACTAAAGTATGTTTAATATTTAAATAAAATATAATTATTTATACTTAAAATATATCAATAATAAATCATACCATGATACCTTTAAAATCATACTTTAATTCATTATGATCTAAAAAATATGATACCTTTAAAATCATATTTTAATTCATTATGATCTAAAAAATATAATCTTCGGCACTCTTTAAATATATTTTATTTATATAATTAACATATTTTAACATATTTCACATATACTTTGTCATAATTATATTAAGCATGATTTGTAGGTTCACAAAGAAAAAAATAATTAATTAACGTGTCATTTTATCGACTAGAGATATTTAAAGAGATAGTCTCTTGTGTGATTAATTGTTAAATAATTGTTATATAAATAAAGTTTTTTTTATGAACATTTAAAGTATGCTTCACTTTCATCTGTTATAAAGATTTTATTTTTAAATTATCAAAATACCCTTTATAAAAGGACTTTTCTTTAATATACGTGTGACAAAGAAAAAACTTTATAAGAAAATTAATCTCTCATATTTCCATAAACACCACTCTAGAATCAAAATGGAGTAAATATTAGCACTATTATTTAAACACAACCATCAAGAAAAACAAAGTACAGACTCAATCCAAATAAATTAACAATGCATAAACACTGCCCCTTCTCTATCCTTTTTTGTTTATTGCCATAAAACTCCAGAACACAGACCACCAAGCCTCATCTGAAAAAATAAACAAACAAATAAAAAATTAGTAAGAAAATCCACAAAAAATTCAAATCAGTAAATAAATCAACAGCAAACACACCCAAAAAAAAAAAAAAAAATCCACCAATAATAATAAGTTAGAGAGAGAAAATACTAATCGCTGTCGCTATCACTGCTGCTGCTGTGGCCGTGATCGTGGCCGTGCTCGTGTTTCTTCTTTTCCTTCTTCTTCTTCTTCTTTCCACCCTCCTCGTGACCTCCTTCGCCATGGATCTTGTCTTTGATCTTCTCCACCAATCCTTCCTTGTGTTCGGGCTTGTGCTCGCCGTAGCCGTGTGATTCGGGCTTGTGGTCGCCGTAGCCGTGTTCGGGCTTGTGGTCTCCGTAGCCGTGTTCGGGCTTGTGTTCGTGGGATTCAGGCTTGTGTTCGCCTTCCTTGTGGCCTCCCATGCCGAGTTTCTCTTCTATCTTGTGGATGATTCCTGCCATTTTCTCTCTCTTTACTGTGTGTTTGTATGTGTGAGAATTGGAATGGATTGTGACGCATTTCTGCTCTATTTATAGCCACTATATTTTTTTTTTTAATTTTCCCTACAAATAATTCAACTATTTAAATGAAATGAGTTATTACTGACTGACTGAGTGATGGACTTATTCAGTGGCTAATACGTGTGAGGGGTTTTTCGTACTTCTTCAGTGGCTAATACGTGTGAGGGGTGTTTTCGTAAATGTGTATTTACAAATGGTAAGTTAATAATTCTGGAATAATATACTCCGACATGCACTGCACGAATATTAGGAGAAAAAAATACTACTCTCCGGCCTATTTTAATGTATTATTTAATTTTTACACGTGAATTAAGAAGTATTATTATTATATATAATAAGGTGGGTAGTTTATTAGAGAAAAGTGGTGGGGCATATTGTGTACTTTTTTACTAAATAAGAAAATGAATACCTTTGAAGTGGATGTCTAAAATAGTAAAATTGATACTTTAAAAGCGGACGGATGGAGTAGTAATTTTTTTAATATTTGGAATTATTTACTTTTTTGGTAATAAAAAGTTTTTTAAAGTAAGATGTGTTGTTACATTTAAATATATTTTGAGATTTTGATAATTGAGTAATATTTTTCATTTAAAAAAATCGATAAAGATTAGAGAAAATGAAATTATTATAATACTAAAATATTCGAAACCATAAGTAAGAATAATACCGTGGGAGAAGAGAAAATATTAATTTTGGTCCTATATCTTTTACCAAATTTAATTTTAGTCTTATAACTTTTGATATTTTCAATTTTAGTTCTTTTAGTTTCAATTTTGGTCCTGTAACTTTTAAAATTTTAATTTTAGTCCTATAAGTTTTAAATTTAGTCCTATATCTTTTGGAATTATCAAAATTAGTCCTATATCTTTTGAAATATGATATAATTTATAATAGGACTAATTTTGATAATTAAGAAAGATATAAGATTAATTTTGAAATTAATAGAACTAAAATTGAAATTTTAAAAGATATAGGACCAAAATTGAAACTAAAAGGACTAAAATTGAAAATCCTAAAAGTTACATAATTAAAATTAGATTTGGTAAAAGATACGGGATCAAAATTGATATTTTCTCATGAGAGAATTATAGTAATTACTTTGTGCATTTTGTTTTCAGATTTTTGTCTTAAGAGGTGCATTATTTTTTTAAATAAATAAGACCCACACAAAATAAGGAAAGACGTCACGTAAAAGCTTACGTAGACAGCCAGAAAGTGATAACTTTTATATAGGAAAGTGATATTCCTAAATTAATGAAAAGTGATAATATTATTTCATAAACAATTTATGGTATAAATAAAAAGTGATAACATTTTAGAGTGAAAATGACAATGTTTTATAGCGAAAGTAATAATTATTTTAAAAAGTGAAAAATGGTCTCACATGATACGGTCTCACGCAAGACCTACCCCACAAAATAAATAATATTTATGAGACTCACATACTACATTAATATATTTATCATTACACATTAAAATATTATTTTTCTCTTCTCATCTACGCATTAAATATTATATTCCCGACCAACATAGAAAATAAATAAAATTTTAATTAGTAATATATAATGATAAATGTACATTACATAAAATAAAATTATTATTTTTGAGTGGATTAAGGAATAAATTATTAATGTGTGGGCACTTTTGCTAAAAGGGAAGATGGATAGTTTTAGTGTGAACAGAATAAAATGGTAAAATAGATATTTTAGTGTGAGATTTTTTTTATAATTGTATCTGAATGTATAAGATGATTAAGTATATAATTTTTTTATATTTTTTTTAAGCGCATACGCTTTTATTAATAAAAACATTTTTATTTTTTTTTGTATTAAAAATATCAGTTGAAATATGCTAAGTATTAATAATTAACTAAAGAAAATACTTTTTCTCTAAAATAAATCAAAAGTATAAAATTTTATGTATAACAAACAATACTACTAACTAAATTTAAATGCACAAATCTACATCCACATCCGTACACCGGTCTCACACAATACTTTTATCTTTCAAATATAACATTTACAAATGAATCCTATATTCTTATTAATTATATATAATGTATTTTCTTTTTAATAAAATGTCATTTTTAATTTGTCTAGCACTCTATGATCGCATAATATGAGGCATTCATAAACGATTTATCATGCTCTAATTTAAGAAAATTATTATTATTTTGTCTAATTTAATTGATATCTTAAAATAATTTAATATTTTTAAGGAATAAATAAAATATAAAAAATATTATAAAAGAGATTAAAAATTTGAAAATAAACTATACTTTAATGTGTTGGATTGAAAAATTATTTCTATTTTAAATTTTAGATGATGTGTGATTTTATGGTAAAACAAATAAATAAAAAAATTAACGATTCATGGGCGTAAAAATAATAGATAAAAAATAGCCATGAATATATAATTAAAAAAACATTTTTTAATTATTATAAGGGTATGTCTTGCGTGAGACCGTCTCACCTAAGACCATTTTAGACTTTTTAAAATAGCTATCACTTTCGCTATAAAACGTTATCTCTTTCATTATAAAATGTTATCACTTTTTATTTATGCTATAAATTGTTCATGAAATTACATTATCACTTTTCATTAATTTAGTTATCCCTCCGCCCTATAAAGAAGTTCACAGTTACTATAAATACGAAGTTTAAGAAAAAATTACTTTTTGGGGGTAGTTTGGTATTTTTAGGTAATAAATAAATTATAAAGTAAATTTTGTGAGTTGTACATGGGTGACAATTTTGAAATTAAAGTGTATTGTGGGGTTATTAATTTGCGTGTATTTCCTTATTTGGAGGTGCAAACTTGTTTATGAGACGGACAAAAATAGAAAGTGTGAATTTGTTTATGGGACGGAGGGAGTATTACTTTTCAGTATAAAAGTTATCACTTTCTGATCGTTTCACGTAAATAGTTACTTGAGGTCTCAGACAAGTCTTTGTCTTATTATAATTAGATGGTATGGCCCATTTGGACCCACCCAATCCTATTAATGCACGCGGCATCATCGTATGACAACATTATTGCGTGTCTTATACGAATTTGTCCAAACCTTTTTAATTCAAAAAATAAAATTCATCTATTTATTAAGTAAATCAATTTAAGATTACACATTATTTTCACTTTCTTGAAATAAATGCATCAACCATGTAATCATAAAATGTGGAACCACTCCAAATCTCAATCAATTTTTTATTTTTTTAAAATCATTTGTTATATATTTGATATGAAAAAAAAAATCTAATCATTATTTTTAGAGATTATGCATTTATATTTTAGATATAATTTTGTACTCCCTCCGTCCCTTGTTAAGGGAGCCATTTTTCTATTTTGGTCGTCTCACTCAAAGGATCCCCTTTCCTTTTTTATACATATGAGATTCACCCACACACCTCCTCTAATATAATTAAAATATGGGGCTCATACTCCTACTAATACAACTACTCATTACACATTAAATAATAATACTCCTTAATCTATGTGTCAAAAAGCAAATGACCCTCTTACGTAGGGACGGAGGGAGTATGTCTTATCCATTTGTAATAAAGAAAATATTACATCAAAATAATACTCCCTCCGTCACATAGAAGTTAACACACTTTCCTTTTTGATTTGTCCCACTAAAGTTGACACATTTCTTTTTTAATACATGACCCACACAAAAAACAATTAATCTATTCTCATGGGCCCCACATATCACCTCTAATACAACTACCCACTACACATTAAATATTATTTCTCTCACTTCACTTTACTCCACTTTACATTAAATTATTATACTCCTTAATTTCCGTGCCCAAAAAATTATACCAGCTTTTATAGGACGGAGGGAGTACAATAAATCTGAACAGCTAACAAAGTACATCATCACATTAATCCTTAAAATTTCAAATAATAATGGAGTAGGAAGGTGGTGGTGTTGGTAGACATGCACAATTTAACCGGAACCGGCCAAAACAGAACCAAAACCGAATATATTCTGGTTGATTTCGATTCCTCATTTTGTGAAATTGGAATCGCCGGTTCCAATTTCAAACCGGCAGTTTTTCATTTTTTTTAACGTTTTAAGCATTGACAGAGTCACACTTGGACCAGGGAGGCATTGCCCCCTGAGATTTTAACAATTATTAGTATATACTCCTTCCGTCCCGTTCAAATGATTGTTTTTGCTATTTGACACGTGTATTAAGGAGTACTATTATTTAGTGTGTAGTGGGTAATTGTATTAGTGAGAGTGTAGGTTCTATATTTTAAGGTCTCATATGTGTTAAAAAAATAAAGAGGACATTTTGGGTGGGACAATCAAAATGACAAAAAGAAACTCTTGGGTGAAGGGAGGGAGTATATAGTGCAACAAGTAACAATAACTTTCAAGTGCTATGATGATATGATCTTGGCAACTTCACAGTAAGGTCTTGGATTCGACACCATTGCAAGGCAAATCCCTTTTATTCTTTTTTTTTTTCATTTTATTTGCCATGAAACTTTATTTTCAAAAACTATCTAAGGTATATCTTTTTAACTTTTATCTTTTTCTGTCTCTCTTTTATCTTCTTTTAAATAATTTATTTAAGTTTTTATCTTTCTCTATTTTTTTTAATTCTTCAATAAGTATGTGATAATTTATTCAACTTCCTTTCTAAGAATGTCTTTTCTTTAAAAAAAGTATACTCCCTCCGTCCAACAATAATGCTTACGCTTCCTTTTTAAATTACAAATGAAGCGTAAGCATTATTGCGGGATAGATGAAGTATATTTTATTTTTATTGGCATTATTTATGTTTTTTTTAGAATTAATTTGATGTATTTAATTTATTCTTACCAATATAACCTAATAATATTAAAAGTAAATATTTCTTGATCTAAGTATACTCTATACTTTTTTTACTATTAAAAGATAAAATTACTAAAAAAATTAATTAAATAGACGGAAAAATTAATATAAACGATTATGTTGGATGAAGAAATACTTGTATTTTACAATGCTATTTTGGACCCCTTGAATCCAAAATCCTGGCTCCATCACTAGTTTTAATGCTTAAAAAAAAAATTGAAAACTGGAACTGAAACCTTCCTACCCCCGATTCGGTTCTTGTTCCACATTTTCTGGAACTGAAACCGACTGTTCCGAATCACCGTGCATGTCAAGTTGTTTGCCTAACACGATAATAAGGAAATATAAAAATTTATATGAAAGCATTGATACATAGTAAAACTTAATTTGTTGGAACGTGATATCGAGTTTTAATATGTCTGCATAGTTAATAAATTATTATTATTCTAAAAATAAATTAATTTTCTAAAATATTGTAATTTTTGGAGAATATCAATTTATGGGCACAATTGCATGAGATTATCCCCACATGATATCATTTCTAAATTTTCTTACTATATAGTTATAATTTTTTATAAAAGATATTATTATCACTTTTTGTTAAAATTTTCAATCATTTTTGTAATATTATAAGTTGTTCATGAAATAATTTAATACACAACCATTACTTTATTAATTCAAATATTATTTTTTATTCACCGAAATCTTCTCGTATCACGTTTTTACATGTGGTTTCCTTTCATTGTTTTAAAGTATATTCTATAGAACCATGATTTTGTGCAGGGTTGTATTAGTAAGTGTCGTAATTTTACTTACTTTGGAATCAATTCAATATTGATGCAAAATCTTTGGATTAAATCTCAATTTAATTATGTTTTTAAGATTATATATATATATATATATATATATATATATATATATATATATATATATATATATTGTATAAATACGTCACCTTTTAAATTGCTATAAATTTATTTATTATTATTATTTTCGAGTACACACGTGTGACACACTTTTTTTTAATAATAATTCAAACATTCATTTATTGAAAATATGAAACCTAAATATTGAACATCTATTTTCCATTTTTCTCAGCACATGATTTGTATATAATTTTCTTCTGCTCCCAATTTATCATGACAAATACTATTGTGCAATCATGTGTAAGTTTCTTCTTCTAAAAAAAATAATACTCTTCAAAATTGAAGTGTTACTTTTCAAGAAAAAGTAATAACTTATCTTTATATATAATAAAACACACATTTGAACTAATTTTTAATCTATATCATTGATTTGATTACTAAATCTTTTTTAATCTCATACGTTCATCATATTATTCAATCTCATCCATTCATCACAATTATGATATTAGATTTTGGCCATTGATTTTTTTGTCATAATAATGATACATTATTTAATTTAAAATGATGTCTTATTTAAAATGATTCCTTATATGTGTGCTTAATATTATTTTTTCGTTAAATATAATACATAACTACTACTAATTTTAATTATTTCAAATTATAATGTTAATAATTCATAAACAATTTGAATTAATTTTTTCAAATTATGTTAATTATTCCTAAACAATTGAATTAATTTTTAATATATGGTTTAGGGTTTAGGGTAATATTATTTAATTATTATAATAACTTATAAAATTAATTTAAATGCATTATATTGATTTAGGGTTTAGGGATATGGTTTTAGGGTTTAGGGTTTATTATAATATTATTCAATTATTATTATAATAACTTATAAAACTAGGGTTTAGGTCATATTTTTGTAATAGAATTATATTATATTTATTTTATATTTAATCAGTAATAGTATAAGTTCATTTAAAATATTAATTTTAATCAATAAAAAATACTTTAAAAATAGTATTAAATGAGTATGAGTAATTTACGAGTATTTTTTTATCCACCGGAATCCGATCCATAGACCGACTAATCCGGGGGAGGCCAGAACCCATCGTCCACTAAAAGACTTTGGGACGGATACAAATACTGTAATGAATTTTTAAAATATTAATTAATTTTTAAATGATATTTATTTATACACGGGTATGAGTATTACCAAATAAGAAAGTATCTTACATAATTAATAAACACCCTAAAAAACAAGTACGAGTAGTTCAAAAAAATATCATTAGAATTTGAAATTAAAATAAAAAATTATAATATTTTGGTATTCAATATGCACTACGATAAACATGCTGATTGATGTCTATTTCACCAGCCAGTGGATGTTGAAGCTACTAATGTTAAAAGTAGGCGCTGATAGGCATCGGTGTTTAGTTATAAGCATATAAATACATTATAAATATATATTAATAATTATAATTTTCATGGGTAGTTCAAAAAAATATCATTAGAATTTGAATTGTCAAATAAATTTTATTGAGTCACCAAAGTAAAAGAAAGATAGGACGATTACAAAGATGTTGTGAAAATGATCATCATCAAACAATGACTATTTAAATCTATAATACTCATGATTCATATCATGGAACATATATGTATCAAGAAAACTAGGAGTAGGGTGGTGCCACTGAATATCACCTCCGATGGTAGCAAGTCTATTCGCTACAGTATTTCCCTTCCTGAATATATGAGAGACATGGAATGTCATACTTTGGATAAAGTGTATGGCCTTGTTCCACCATGAAAGAAGCTTCCATGACAAAGCTAGCTCTGGGTCCGTAAATGCACACACCACAAACATGGAGTCAGTCTCCAACCATAGATTAGTCCATCCTCTATCGTGTGCATACTCAATGGATAAGCAAGCCGCTGCTAATTCCGCTTCCAGCGAGAATCCATGGCCGAATCCACTAGTAAAGCAGCCCATTGGGAAGCCCCTACAGTTCCGAAACACTCCCCCACCTGAGATGTTCCCTGGCGACCCCGCGGCATGCCCATCAGAATTCACTTTCACCCATCCCGGTCGTAGTGCCTGCCATCGAACAGGTATCACTCTAGGGGCTTTCCTAGCATTCCCCTTGATGCCAAAAAATCTCAAAGTCATGAGGTCTTCAACTGTATTCTTCATGATGCCCAAATCAAATAAGCCGCCCTCACGGATCAAGGCCATAAGATTGGCTGTGATACCAGCAGCTCTAACATGTCTGTCAGTTCCATCATCTTTGCATCCTGCATAAACTGCAGCATTGCGTTTCTGCCAAATAATCCATACATAGGAAACAATTGCTAATCTCCATAAAGAGACAACTTGCTTGCTCTCCCTGATTTCCATCACTTGCATCAAGAATCCAATGAAGGGCTGCTCCAAACTCAATCTGCTTCCAAATGCATAGCTTGATAGGATCTTCTTCAATACAAATCGAGATGTAGGACATCCCACCATAATATGATCAAGAGACTCCTCGTCATTTTTACAAAGATAACATCTAGAAGGCCCTTTAAAACCTCTGTGTTGAACTACCTCCCAAGTTGTAAAACACCCTTGATCGCCTTCCACATAGTGATGAATCTTCGATCTGGAATAAACCTGGCCCAAATCCATGAACCCCAATTTGGCTCAATAAAAACAGCTCTAGCATGCATGTACGCCACCTTAGCTGAAATATTTCCTTGGAAGGACTTTCTCCATACTCTACAATCAATCATGTTTTGAGATATTCGGGTTTCCAGAATAGCTTTGACAATATGAGGAAAGGTAACACAAAAGCTTTCTGTAAAATGCCAATTCCCATCATACAAATAGTCCCCTATTGTTTGGTCAAAATGATGTCGAAGATCCTCTGGAATTTCTACTAAATCTGCAATAGGAGTTCCAAGTCAGTTATCTAACCAAAATCGGACCCTTGAGTCGTATCCAACTAGCCAAATCTCGTCCTCCATGAGGCACCTAATGTGAGAAGAACAGGCTGCTCGTATGGAAGATGGAACATGTCATCTTAGATCAAATTCTGTAAATCATCTCTTCTTAATGAAATCCAGCGCCCCCTTTCCCTCTAGAATATCCCAAGACAATTTCATCAAGTAAGCTTCATTTGCAGTCCTCAGTGATTGCACCCCCAAACCTCCCTCAGAAGTCAGGCTGCACACTCGATGCCAACTCACAGTGAAGTGATGTTGCCTAGACGTGTCCCCTGTCCATATGAAATTTTGACAAGCCTCCTCAATCTTCTTAATAAGATATCTTGGCCACTTGTATACCATCATAACATGCACCGTAGAAGTAATAACCACATAATTCACCGAACATATTCTACCAGCCATCAATAAAGTCCCTCACTTCCACCGCTGAAATTTACTAAGGATTCTGTCTGTGGCTTGACTAAAGTAAGTTGACTTTGGTGTGCCAATGAATATTGGTGCACCAAGATAAATAAAAAGGAATGTACCTTTAGAGATGCCCAAGCTAGAAAGAGTGCGATTTTTCACAGTAGTCAGTACATGCTTCCCAAAAAAAACCTTTGACTTCATATGGTTGAATTCCTGTCTAGAGACCCTTGCATATCGATCAAGCACATTCCGAAGACCCTCTACAGAGTTGTCATCACCTTTGCAGAAAAGGACAATGTCGTCAGCATAAAAAAGAAAGGATGGAATGTTATTGGACATGTTAGCTCGTGCAGGAGAGATGACACCCTTAGAAATCTTACTCGATCCATCTCCCCAACACCTCTTCAGTTATACAAAAGAGGAGCGGTGACAAAGGGTCGCCCTGTCTGACTCTCCTTCCACATGAGAAAAAACCCTCCGGGCTGCCATTCACTAAAAATGAGACCATGGCTGAGTGAAGAATAGATCAAATCCAGTGAATGAAAGAATTGTGAAACCCCATTCTTTCCAAAACTTGCAGGACGAACTCCCAACTTAAAGTATCAAATGCCTTTTTAATGTCAATCTTCAACCCAATACTACCTTGTGTAGAGTTATCTAGGCTGTTGAAACTTTCTGAAGCAATTGCAATACAGTGATGAATACTTCTTCCCGGAATAAATCCAAACTGAGTTACACTGAGATTCGCACTAAGTACCGCACCCAGCCTATTTGAGAGTATTTTGGTAATAATCTTGAATAAGAAATTACATAAATTTATAGGACGGAAGTCCCCTACTCTCCTTGCTCCCTCTACCTTCGGAACAAGTATAATAAAATTATAATTAATACCCTGAGACATGTCTCCCGTCTCAAAAAAATTTTGTACCGCTGCACATAGGTCCTCTTCAATAAAATTCCAACATTTGTGGTAAAAAGAGCCACCAAATCCATCTGGACCCGGGGAACTATCCGCAGATAGCTCCATAACTGCTTGCTTGATTTCTTCGGTATTTGGCATGATGATAAGCTTCCCATTGTCGATCTCTCCCACAAAAGGCTGAATGAACTCTTAACTCCCCATAGTCTCGACTGCCATTTTTCTTTTCAAGTAACTGTGAATAGAATTGAACAATATGTTGCGAGATGAGACCCGCATCTTCTATGATCTCCCCATCTATTTTCATAGGAGAGATGGGAGTTTTTGTACGATGGATACGTTGCGCCTTGTGGAAAAATTCAGTGTTCCGTCTCCCTCCTTAAGCCAGAAAGTTCTATTTTTTCGATAGAAGAATTGACTTTTTCCTCAAGCTTTTTATTTAACTCTACATGCGCTTCTATTTTCTCAAAAAATAATTCTTCGCTGTCATCCTCTGTATCGATACAGATCTGCACATTTCTCAGCATCTCCATTGCCGTATCAACTGAGTTAAAAATATTCTCAAAGTCGTTGTTGTTCCATTTTTTTATATCTCCTTTGAAACGTTTAAGCTTGGCAGCAAAGCACTTAAAGGGTTACCCTTGATGGAGTGTTTCCACGAGGTTTTCGCCATCACAAAGAATCCCATATCTTTCAGCCACATAGTTTGAAAATGAAAAGGTCGAGGCATCAGGCTATTCATCGAGCAAGAAGCTAGGATTGGAGAGTGATCAGAGCCGTGTCTTGCCAAAGTCATCCCAGCCACCGTATCCCATGTATCTAGCATCAAGTCATTTATCAAGATTCTGTCTATTTTAGAGGCTCTCATGCTTCTCGTGGCTGATCTGCAAACCCAAGTGAAACGAGCTCCTTGTAAGGGGAGATCAGTGAATCCAGCATTATCTAAAAACATCCTAAATTCTTCCGGACCCATATTATCATGTCTGTCACTATGCAGCCTCTCATGTGATCCCAATGTGGAATTAAAGTCCCTAATCAGCATCATGTTGTTCGGTAAGTGAGTTGTAATGTCAACCCATAGCTCCCTCCGAGCAACATGGCTTGTATGCACATGAATAAACCCAAATCGATAATTGACAGTATTATAAATAAAATCGAAGATCATGATTTGAGAAGTAGAAAGAAAGTCTGTACCTGCGATATGTAATTTGGATTAAAGAAAACCCAAATATTAGGTCTTAGCCCCTCTCTATGATTATGACCCGCAAACTGCAAGCCGAGACTCGACCAAACACGAGAGGGAACAGACTGAAATAAGATCTTTGGCTCAGCTAGAGCTAGCCAAGCCGGGTTATGTTTCCTGACAAACATCATAAGGGCTGATTGAGATTCATCACGCCCAATTCCACGTACATTCCAAAATAGCACTTTTATTTAAAACGAGCTCCACGACCGTGCTTCGGCGGTTTGTCCAATGTATCCCAATCCTTATTGGTAGTAGAGTGCATGTTTTTATTTGGTTTTTTAATAGGAGGGACATGCTGTATACTAGGGCCTCCTGGTGATCTAGAGCAGGATCTTTTGGAACAAAATGAGTGGCACTGTTCTCTGTACCCTTAACCATTTTCTTTCCCATAGTATCCACCACAACAATCTGCCCCTGTGATGGCGAAAGTGTAGTGTAGTCCTGCCTCTCTGGACTCAAAACTGCATATGGGATCCACTCTCCTATAACCACCAAAGATAGGTCTTGTAAGTTTCCTTGCTGTAATTTTCTATCCTCTTGATTGATAGTCTTATCTTCCAGTGTCACCAGAGATGGGTCCTGCAAGTTTCCTTCCTGTAAGTTTCTGTCCTCTTCATTAACATTTTCATCCTCCAACACTGAGTCCGAGTCTGAGTTATTTCTTTTATCTTCCTTCTCTGATGCAATCCCCTCGTCCACATCAGTATTTTCTTCCTCATCCCGTTTATCAACATTGTGCACATCTTCCTTCTTCGAATCCTCCCCTAGTAATGATTTTCGAGGGGCCTTCTTTCCTCGTCCACAATTTATTGGCTTTGGTAAAACCAACTTGAGCTATTCTCATCTGCTTTCTTTTCTCTTTGCGTTACTCCTTTCTGTCCCGCCTTTTCAAACAGTTCTGAGCATCGTGACCCAATATCTGGCATGAAGTACAGTACTCTGGAACATTTTCATAACCAAAAGAGACCTTGATAATATCTTTGATGTGTCAATATTCATACTCATCAACAATTGTTCCTGAACATCCACATCCACTTCCACCAACACACGAGCAAAATGCCCAGTGGAACCATTCAAAGACCTCTCATCAATTCTAATAGGGGATCCAACCACTTTAGCAATATTTTTGAGAACATCATGCCATAATTCCAACGCCAGTTCATAAATCCTCATCCAGACAAGAACAATTGACGGTTTTACCTTGTAAGGATTAAAGGTCGGGGTCCATTGCTGCACACGAAGTTGAACCCCATTAATGTCATAGATCTTTTTTCTTAGCATTGAAGTCTTACGATTTCCATCCTCCACCAGTAAAGAGTAATATCCCCGTCCCAATAAAATGTTAAGAATAGATGCAATTCCACAGGTGCGTTGAAACATATTATCCACCTCCAATTGACTCATCGGCTTGCATCCTTTCTCAATCAAAACCCTAACAATCACAAATTAAGAAAATAGATTCTTACGTACGTCGTAAAATTTTTTACTGATCGATAGAGTAACAATATCACCTGTTTTGTCGAGTGGCCTTGCCACATGATCCGGAAAGGATCTCTTGTATATGGCTGATTTGAGACGAGAGATGAGATCATCTCGATTTTTAGCAGCTTTCGCCGCATATGAACCATCGCTCTGAGTAGGGTTTGACGAAAAATTTTTGTTAGGGTTCGAAGAGTAACCCGCCTGATGGTTACCCCTGGGTAGAGTATGATCATCATTCCTACCCTGGGGGATGGTAGGCCTTGTCGCAGACGATCCGATGTGGACACGTCCACTGATTTCCATCGATGGCATCTCTCCAGCAAAAGTGGCGTTGCGTGTCAGGAGGTCATCAAAAAAAGGGAGTCCAGAAGAAACAAATGGAGCAGATGATGGTGGTACCGACGTGCTAGTCGGAGCAAGTGTACGTGTATGAATCAGGTATCCACAAATATTAAAATTACACAAAATATTTTATATATATATATTATATAATATGTTATGAAATAATTATATAATTAATTAATAGTTATAAATTTTATTTGATCATATTAAAAAATAAAGTTCATACTATATTTAATTCTTAATTAATTAACAATAATATAATCTTTATTAAAATATTAATTTCAACACAAAAAATATATATATGTATATAAATTAATTAATAGATTAATTTAAACACTAAAAAATATAAATATATTATAAATATATATTACTAATTATAATTTTTATTTAATCATATTTATTTTAAATATAAATATTTTTCTAAAATAAATTAGTATTAAATGGGTGTGTAATCTACAGGTATTGATAAACGAGTTTGGGACGAGTATGAATATCATGATATATTTTTTTTAATGAAATGAGTACGAAAATGAGTAGTTTATATTTAAATGGATACGAGTACGTACGGATACCTCTATAATGGATATCCTACCCGCTATAATCCCTAACAACTACCGATTATACATTAAAATATTATATTTCTCAAACTAATATATATTACAATAGTATATTCTTTAATATTTGATTTGATTAAATACTTGGTTTGAGAAATTAATCATTGGTTTGATTAAAAAACTAATTTATGAGAAATATATATATATATATATATATATATATATATATATATATATATGACACGACCCACCTTACATAACTTATAATTCAAATACTATTTAACATAAACATCATCATTATAAAAACCTGCATATAATTTTTTTTTTTTTTTTTCACATAATATGCTTATAACCAACACCATCACACCAGTTCAACATACATACTGGTTTCTGACACCACTTCAAACCACCCAAACATGTGATAATACTTATTATATTACACAATCAAAACATCAGCGGAAACAAAATAAACCCACGGCCTAGCCCAACATGTCGTCATCTATGTACATCCGCTCAAAACCTTGAAGGAGCTCCACAGCTTGCACAGTCACATCACAAACTCAATCATCAACAGGCTCACCTACAATGCATAAACTAGTGAGATAAAAATCTCAGTAAGTAGAAATCATGCATGTCAGTGCATGATAATGCATTTAGTTCTCTATCGCCTATTTCCTAACTTTTCTAATTGATCTCTTTTATTTTGAAAACTGTTCACGTTGCGGGATCCCCACGACACACTTATGATATGCACCCCAAATGAGCTCAATGGGGACGATTTTTCCGAACCCCGAAAATAGTGCCGAGAACGATTTTTCCGAACTCTGGCAAAGTGGTGGGGACGATTTTTCCGAACCCCTAATAAAAATGTCGGGAACGATTTTTCCGAACCCTGACAGAGATGCATATATAGTGGCCGCACACACCATTAGTATCTTATTAATTTTGAGGAAAAATACTTTTCATGTTTATGCATGGTATGCACCCAAAACAATTAAATGTGCATCATAAACCATTTACAATATCAATATCAACATTTAATCACCATAAAGCAGCAACTTAATTTCAATTCACACAAATCCACTTCTGAAATAACAACTTCACCTCAATCCCATAGATCCTTATAACCAATATTTTCTCAAACCATATAAATATATTTGCAACAGTTTCCAATCACACAGATCTATATAGGATGATGATATTATTTCAAATCATATGGATCCTCAACTTGTATCACAAAATTATCACAAATAATTTACAAATACTATTGTTAAATATGAACCCTACTTTCTCCAAATCACATAAATCCACAACTTGTATAACAAATTAATCTCAAATAATTCATATCGTAATTAAACTAATTACAAATAATCCATGACATAATTAACACATATTAATTACAAATAATTCACAAACAACATGTTTATGCATTGTAGTTGGACTTCTACTTACCTGGATTCTGACAGTAATATAAACCCCGTAAAGAACTGTAACTAATTCGCTCCGACCCGCACGTTCCGGCGCGCTCCCTCTTCTCTTTCTCTTCTTCCTCTCTCTCTCCTCTCTCTCCCTCTTCCTCTCTTTCTCCTTTCCCTCTCTCTCTTTTTCTTTTTTTTTTTTTTTTGTAACTTGTCGCTGTTTTGAGCAAATGAGTAATCCCCAAATTTATAATTGAGGTTGGGGTTGAAAGTCAGCATGACTTACCACCGCTTAAAATCCTGTTCTAATCCAATTTACTAAATTTAGTAAATTATTATTATTATTATTATTATTATTATTATTATTATTATTATTATCCATTCTTAATTTACGTGCAATACTTAATAGCTAAGATATAATACATTTACAAATTAATACACATACGTGTATATCTTTCTACCCACTATTATTATTACGAGAACACGTGTAATACTTAATAATTAAGCAAAGTGTATTTATACTCATAAAATAATTTACTCATATATCCAAATTAATGCACATAAATATTTATACACTCATATATTCACACACTGTCCCAATTTTTTATCACGAATGTCTCAAATAAAATGTAACGATAAATAAAATATAGAAACAATTGTCACATAATTGTCACATTATTATCACATAATTACCACATAATTATCACATAATTATAAAATGCACATAATACAAATTAAATTATATTGACACATGAGTAGTGAGAAGCTCGGGTATCACATCCTCCCCAACTTATAAGAATTTCGTCCTCGAAATTTACTTACCTGAAGAGGTCTGGATATTTAGCCATCATCTCATCCTCTCTTTCCCAAGTAGCCTCCTCAACTAGTTGGTTCCTCCATAATACTTTTACTAATGGTATTTCTTTATTTCTGAGCTTCTTCACTTCTCGCCACAAGATCTCAACTGGTACCTCCTCATAACTCAAATCTTCTTTCAACTCAACTGGTTCCTGTCTGAGCACATGAGATGGATTTGGAACATACTTCCTTAACACAGATACATGAAACACGTCATGTACTCTAGACATCGATGCTGGTAACTCCAATTTATAGGCAACACTGCCAACTCTCTCAATGATAGTGAACGGACCAACATATCTTGGACTGAGTTTCCCTTTCCTTCCAAACCGCATTATCCCCTTCATTGGAGATATTTTCAAAAATACCTGATCACCCACTTCAAATTCCAATTCTCTCCTCCGTTTGTCTGCATAACTCTTTTGCCGATCTTGAGCAACTTTCATCTTCTCTCGTATATGGGTAACAGCTTCTGACATTTCACGAATCAAGTCTGGACCCAAAAGTTTCCTCTCTCCAACTTCATCCCAATGAACTGGAGATTTACACTTCCTCCCATATAATGCTTCATATGGAGCCATCCCGATAGTAGACTGATAACTGTTATTGTACGAGAACTCTATCAAAGGCAAAAATTTACTCCACTGACCTTGAAAATTCAACACACACGCTCTGAGCATATCCTCCAAGATTTGTATTGTACGCTCTGATTGACCATCTGTCTGTGGATGGAATGCTGTGCTGAAAGATAACTGTGTCCCCAACGCCTTATGTAAACTCTTCCAGAAAGCAGATAAGAATCTCGTATCTCTGTCTGACACAATGGTAAGTGGTACTCCATGGAGTCTGACAATCTCTTGTATATATAGTTGGGCATACCGATCCATGGAATACGTAGAGCTAATAGGAAGAAAATGAGCTGACTTCGTCAATCGATCCACAATAACCCAAATGGCATCGTGACCTTTCACTGTCTTCGGTAGCCCGATAACAAAATCCATCGTGATATTCTCCCACTTCCATTCTGGAATAAATAAAGGCTGCAAAGTTCCTGCTGGTCTCTGATGCTCGGCTTTGACTTGCTGACAAGTCAAACATTGCTCCACATATCGAGCAACATCTCTCTTCATCCCTGGCCACCAATAATGTGCCTTCAAATCTCTATACATCTTAGTAGCTCCTGGATGTATAGAGTAGGGTGTTGAATGAGCTTCTATCATCACTTCTTTTCGAATGTCATTCACTTCAGGTAGACACAATCGACCTCCATAACGAATCACGCCATCATCTCCTAATTGAAAGTCAGAAGGCTTTCCAGAGCTGATATCATTCTTTATTTTGTCAAACAATTTATCCTCCTGTTGGCTCTGTTGAATCTTATCCATCAGAGTTGGTCGAAGTGTCAGAGCTGCTATCCTTGCTTCCAACGATCCTTCTTGAATGATCTCCACACCCATCATTTGTAAATCAAGCAACTCTGGTTTCTGATTTACGATCACAGCAGCTACACTCTGTATTGCCTTTCGGCTCAATGCATCAGCAACCACATTGGCTTTTCCCGGATGATAATTGATAACACAATCATAATCCTTCACCAATTCCAACCATCTTCTTTGCCTCATATTTAACTCTTTCTGAGTGAAAAAGTACTTCAAACTTTTATGATCTGTATAGATTTCACAACGTTCACCATACAGATAATGCCTCCATATCTTGAGTGCAAACACCACTGCAGCTAACTCTAAATCATGAGTTGGATAATTTTTCTCATACTCCCTTAACTGTCTGGATGCATATGCTATCACTTTTCCATTCTGCATCAATACACACCCAAGACCATTCTTTGAAGCATCACTGTAAACCTTGAAGTTTCCTGTCTCCGTAGGAATAGTTAAGATAGGTGCTGATGTCAATCGTCTCTTCAATTCTTGAAAACTCTGTTCACGTTCCTCCGTCCATGTGAACTTCACATTCTTCCTAGTCAACTGTGTTAATGGTGAAGCAATCTTAGAAAATCCTTCAACAAACCTTCGATAATATCCCGCCAATCCAAGAAAGCTACGAACCTCAGTGGGATTTGAGGGTTGTGGCCAATCATGGATTGCTTTAACTTTACCTGGATCCACTGAAATTCCTTCTCCCGATACCACGTGCCCCAAGAAAACAACTCGGTCTAACCAAAACTCGCACTTCTTGAACTTCGCATACAACTGCCTCTCCTTCAGAATCTCTAACACCTTTCTCAAGTGCAGTGCATGATCCTCCTTATTCTTAGAGTAAATTAGAATGTCATCGATAAACACAATCACAAATTTATCGAGAAATTCCCGAAATACTCTATTCATCAAATCCATAAATGCTGCAGGAGCATTTGTTAATCCAAACGGCATCACTAAGAACTCGTAGTGCCCGTACCTTGTACTGAATGCAGTCTTTGGAATATCCTCCTTCTTTATCTTTAACTGATGATACCCCGACCGCAAATCAATCTTCGAAAAGATAGCTGCACCCTGTAACTGATCAAACAGATCATCAATGCGAGGCAATGGATATTTATTCTTCACCGTAACTTTGTTAAGATCCCGATAATCAATGCACATCCTCAATGTGCCATCCTTCTTTCGAACAAACAGAACTGGTGCTCCCCAAGGAGAGAAACTAGGTTGGATGAATCCTTTATCTAGCAACTCTTGTAACTGTATCTTCAATTCCTTCAGTTCAGTTGGTGCCATTCTGTATGGCGCTTTAGATGTAGGAGCAGTTCCTGGTTGTAACTCAATAACAAACTCTATTTCTCGCTCTGGTGGCAAACCTGGAAGATCATCTGGAAATACCTCTAGATATTCCCGAACTACTGGTACACTATCAAGAACTGGACATTGCTATCCCTTAACATTCATTACACTCACCAGATACCCCTCACAACCACTTTCCAACAACCGCTGTGCTTTTGCTGCTGATATCATCGGAAATCGAAAGCTTTTCTTGATTCCAACAAAAGTGAACGGTTCTCCTTTCACTGGCTGAAAAGTGATACTCTTCTTCTGACAATCTATTGTAGCACCGTATTTTGACAACCAATCCATGCCCAATATGATATCATAATCATTCATACTTAACACAATCAAATTAGCGATGAGTCTTCTTCCTTCAATAGGAATAACACAACCTCGAAGAAGTTGATTAGTTTGCTTTGACTCACCAGAAGATATCATCACCTCATAATTAGCTTCTATCAAGTTAGGTGTTCCACCCAACTTTTTCACATACTCAGTGGATACAAATGAATGCGTTGCTCCAGAATCAAATAGCACATATGTAGAAGTTCCAAAAATAGAGAACTTACCCGTGACAACTGAGGGATTCGCGTCTGCCTCCTCTCGCGTCAAAGTATACACCCTCGCTGGAGCTCTTCCTTGCTGTGCCTGCTTCCCTTTCTTAGGACAAGTAGTAGTCACATGTCCTTTCTCCCCGCATGTGTAACACGTTCTCAGAGGAATTTGACACTCCCCACCATGTGATCTAAGACAATTAGGGCATATAGGTAGTGGCGGCGCCGGTGGCACTTTACCCTGATCGAATTTAGGACGCTTGTTGGGTTCTCCTCGTCTCTGTCCTTGCTCCACTTGAACATTTGAATTCGGCCTCTGAAATGGCATCGGCCTCTTATCAACTCTCCCGGACTGCTGCATTGGTTTCTGCTGAAATTGACGTCTGATGGCTTGCGCTTGTCTGATCCTCATCTCCGCTTGCTCAGCAATTTGAGCCCTTTCTGCAACTTGTGAGTATGTTGCTCCATGCAGTCCCGCCATACTCACATCTCTATAAAGTTCAGGCCTTAAGCCTTCCACAAATCTCTCCACTTTCAGTGCCTCCGTACTCACCATATGTTCAGCAAACCTCGACAACTGCTCAAACTTACGAAGGTAATCTGTGACTGACATGCCACCTTGCCTCAACTGTATGAACTCGTTCATCTTCATGGCTCTCACTGGTGCCGTAAAGTACTTGTTTCTGAAAAGCTCCTTGAACCTTTCCCATGTCATAGTCGTGACATCCTCGATACTTTTAATCGTATCCCACCAGTGGCCTGCACTTCCTCGTAGCATGAAAGAAGCACATAGCACTCTATCCCCATCTGGAATTCTACTGTATTGAAACATGTTTTCCACCGTGCGTAACCAATCCTCTGCATCTGTGGGGTCTGCTGCCTCCTCAAATATTGGAGGGCTCAACTTTCGAAACCTCTCACAAACCATTTCCACACGTTCTACTTGACGTCTATCTTGGTTTGCATTACCCTCTGGTTGTCCACCCATATCTCTCTGCTGAATCAGTTGCTGTATCTGTTGGGACTGACGCTCAACCAGTTCCATTAGTCGAGTAATGACCGCATCACGATTATTCCCTTCAGGAGGTGCTGCTTGCTCAACAGTCCTATCCCCTTCAGAACCTTCACCTGTAGCTCTTACCATTTTGTCTACTAATTACACTTCCTATATCACATAGCCAATATAATTTATAAGACACATAACAACACAGAATAAAAATAACACTTACTTGCAAAGCTGCGCTCCCAAAGAATGAGTTCATGTACATAGACAGTCTGCAGGACCCAAACCTCGCTCTGATACCACTCTGACACGACCCACCTTACATAACTTATAATTCAAATACTATTTAACATAAACATCATCATTATAAAAACCTGCATATAAATTTTTTTTTTTTTTTTTTCACATAATATGCTTATAACCAACACCATCACACCAGTTCAACATACATACTGGTTTCTGACACCACTTCAAACCACCCAAACATGTGATAATACTTATTATATTACACAATCAAAACATCAGCGGAAACAAAATAAACCCACGGCCTAGCCCAACATGTCGTCATCTATGTACATCCGCTCAAAACCTTGAAGGAGCTCCACAGCTTGCACAGTCACATCACAAACTCAATCATCAACAGGCTCACCTACAATGCATAAACTAGTGAGATAAAAATCTCAGTAAGTAGAAATCATGCATGTCAGTGCATGATAATGCATTTAGTTCTCTATCGCCTATTTCCTAACTTTTCTAATTGATCTCTTTTATTTTGAAAACTGTTCACGTTGCGGGATCCCCACGACACACTTATGATATGCACCCCAAATGAGCTCAATGGGGACGATTTTTCCGAACCCCGAAAATAGTGCCGAGAACGATTTTTCCGAACTCTGGCAAAGTGGTGGGGACGATTTTTCCGAACCCCTAATAAAAATGTCGGGAACGATTTTTCCGAACCCTGACAGAGATGCATATATAGTGGCCGCACACACCATTAGTATCTTATTAATTTTGAGGAAAAATACTTTTCATGTTTATGCATGGTATGCACCCAAAACAATTAAATGTGCATCATAAACCATTTACAATATCAATATCAACATTTAATCACCATAAAGCAGCAACTTAATTTCAATTCACACAAATCCACTTCTGAAATAACAACTTCACCTCAATCCCATAGATCCTTATAACCAATATTTTCTCAAACCATATAAATATATTTGCAACAGTTTCCAATCACACAGATCTATATAGGATGATGATATTATTTCAAATCATATGGATCCTCAACTTGTATCACAAAATTATCACAAATAATTTACAAATACTATTGTTAAATATGAACCCTACTTTCTCCAAATCACATAAATCCACAACTTGTATAACAAATTAATCTCAAATAATTCATATCGTAATTAAACTAATTACAAATAATCCATGACATAATTAACACATATTAATTACAAATAATTCACAAACAACATGTTTATGCATTGTAGTTGGACTTCTACTTACCTGGATTCTGACAGTAATATAAACCCCGTAAAGAACTGTAACTAATTCGCTCCGACCCGCACGTTCCGGCGCGCTTCCTCTTCTCTTTCTCTTCTTCCTCTCTCTCTCCTCTCTCTCCCTCTTCCTCTCTTTCTCCTTTCCCTCTCTCTCTTTTTCTTTTTTTTTTTTTTTGTAACTTGTCGCTGTTTTGAGCAAATGAGTAATCCCCAAATTTATAATTGAGGTTGGGGTTGAAAGTCAGCATGACTTACCACCGCTTAAAATCCTGTTCTAATCCAATTTACTAAATTTAGTAAATTATTATTATTATTATTATTATTATTATTATTATCCATTCTTAATTTACGTGCAATACTTAATAGCTAAGATATAATACATTTACAAATTAATACACATACGTGTATATCTTTCTACCCACTATTATTATTACGAGAACACGTGTAATACTTAATAATTAAGCAAAGTGTATTTATACTCATAAAATAATTTACTCATATATCCAAATTAATGCACATAAATATTTATACACTCATATATTCACACACTGTCCCAATTTTTTATCACGAATGTCTCAAATAAAATGTAACGATAAATAAAATATAGAAACAATTGTCACATAATTGTCACATTATTATCACATAATTACCACATAATTATCACATAATTATAAAATGCACATAATACAAATTAAATTATATTGACACATGAGTAGTGAGAAGCTCGGGTATCACAATATAGTTATAGGAAGCCCATTTATAATATTATTAATTGAAATGCCTATAACCAAATTATGTCTGGGTTTAAATGTAGTTTTTAAGAGATTCATAAAAATGTATGAGAGAAGATTTTTATTTTTCAAAATATAATAACAATTTTAAGTGAACGATCTATTAATTTTTTATTTTTTTAATTTATGAATAGAATTTGTGTAAATAATTTTTCTTATAGAAATGAAACCGAGAAATAAATATATTACCTGTGAATAATTTTTCATCGGTCCTAATATGGATTCGTTTCACCGTTAAGTAAATATTAACCAAGCATATGGGATGCAATACAATAATAAGTTTGGGATGATATTATTCTGAATTTTTTAAATTGGACATGTTCGATCACGAATGGTGAATATTTAAATGGACACGAATTACGGGTACTCCTAATATCGATATTGATTATCTCTAATAACTATATTTCCTGGTACCCGTTTTACCCTAAGCATATTGATAAATAATTTTTGAGTAGTTACAAATATAGTAATAAATTTTTAAGCGGCACAGATTCGGGTATGAGCAGTTGATATTTAAATAAATATTGTTTGGTACCTTTAAATAAGTACGGGTACTATTACATAAAATTGTATGATTTAATATTTATCAGCAGTGAAATAACGACTTTACCCCTATGATTTATGGTATACTTTTTCACAGTAGTTTAGAGCATACTGTCCCTTGAGGGTATAATATTTATCGGCAGGGTTTAGCGTTTGTTCCAATTGTAACATTATGACTTTACTTCTGTGCTTTATGGTATACTATTATCCAGTAGTTTAGGGCATACTGTACCCCAAGGGTTTACCATTTATCGGTAGGGAATAGTCTTTGTTCAAAGGGTGAAATTAAGATTTTACCACAGTGGTTTTTTGTATACTGTACCCAAAGAGTCTACATAGCATGTATTATGGAGGGAGTATATTATAAAAAAAAGTATATTTTTAGTTAAGAGCTATTTACTTGACAAAATCCCTGACCATGCAATACACGACACTATTTTTTGGACAATCTTACTGTTGCATGAGACGGTATTACTAGGGTTCTCCTTCGGTTAGAGAGAATGATTTATCCAAAAAAACATGATTTAAACTTCTCTTTCGGGTTTAAATAACATCAGAATACCTTTGTCCCGTGGAACGCACGAGTTCAAACGCTAGTATCATACAAAAAAATAACCGTTAACCTTTAATTTAATCTAAGAGTGTTAGTCTGTTAAATAAAAAGTAGAAAAATTGGGCACTTTAACTTCCGTTGCCCTAAGACATACAAATATTTGTCATTTATTATTCAATATCAGCTCCAACAAGTATCATTTTTAACAACTTTAAGAATCTTACTTGAACAATTTAAGTAAATAATGAAAAATTATGATAGATGGCTCAGTAAAACTATCAAAAGGGTGGAAATTCATGTCTCAAAATGATTAGAAATGAAAAATGAATACGAGTTAAAAGCATATCGAATATATTAGGTTAAACATAAAAAAAGATGGACATTTAATATCATCTCCAAGACTTAGGATACATTCTTGAATATTTAAACACATTTTCTTTGTAGTTTACAAAGAAAGAATGTATAAATTCACGGGACGAGTAGATCATGTGTCTCAAATGAGATTGGCAGGCCATCCTTATTCGCAAGTATTATAGTTAGTTGTCCTATTATAGAAATATTATATCATGATTAAATGTTGAAAACAAATTGTAGGCCAAATATCATATAGGGAACATCGTGAGTCATCACCATTACTAATGGAATTGGCTTTATGTGCAATAGAAGCTCTCTCTAGCTTAGGGACTACGTACATGATAGAAATTTGTAGAGTTGTTTCCCTTTAGGTGGCAGATTTGATTTCATCTAAAAACACATGACATCTTTGTTAGTTTAAATTTCTCTTTTAATTAAGTAATCATAATTTGGTCCACATGTCATCATCTTATTGGAGTGGTTTTTTACAATCTCGTTACCCACTATGTTTGAAACGTGAGTTATCTTCTCTGATGTGGAGAACGTGGGGGTTAACTTCTCTGATGGGGAGAAGTCATTTTACAGTTATTTTCATACGGTTTATAAAAGGTCTCTGTGCTTGCTTTTCATTTGGCATCCTACACACCATCTAGGGAGAAAAGAAAAGGCCTAGAAGTACCATAGAAAATCGTGAGTTAAGGTTGAAAGTTGAGCAATGGCTTGAGGTATGTTATCGATCTGTTAACACTTCCGCCGCGCAATTGTCGTGATTTATGGCCAAATGTTCTATCATTTGGTATCAGAGCAGCTTTATCTCTACCTTGCTTTCCGTTGATTTGTTTACTTCGTGGATTTTCGTATCGTGTTCATTGAATTATGAGGATTGTGTTGAGATTTTCATGTTATTTTCATGCTTAAATCTTATTTTTATGATGAAAAGTTTTCTGCTGTGAAGCATACGATCATGCAAGTGAGAAAATTGCAATCTGCATGACCAACTAAGCTGTAATGATTCTTGTCATAATCTTTTGTGTATATTCTGTTGTGATGATCTTTGCACCGGAAAATTAATTCGAGATTACTATGCTGAATTATTTGATGTTTGTATGCGTATAGTTTATAAATGTTGAAGGCATACAAAATTTGATAAATTTTTGGCATGTTTTAATATTAATTCATAAGTGCTTATTCATGAGGATCAATTGTCTGAAGGATTCTTGGCAACTGAATGAGATGTTGTTTAATTTAATGTCAAGTGATCCATATGATTTTAATTGATTAAGGAATAGCCACAACATCCTAATTGATTAAAATTATATATATAGATTACAGAATCACATACGGATAATGACATTAATTGTGATTGATTGCATGAAATGTGATAGATTTTATCCCACAGGAATTTTTATTACATTTTTTGTGATTAATTAGGATAAAATATTAAATTATGCTTTCTAATTTACCTACAAGGATTAGAAAAATAGACATAATTTAATAGTTTTATCATGTAGTTTAAATGAATCTAATGAATTGAACTTTAGCCCACAGGCAAGTTTTATGTCTCTAGATTCATATGTTTAAGATGACTTACATTGGTAATGTGTTATAAAGTTTATCTTTTGATTATATGAGCATGTTTGTTTATTTAATGCAGTGATGCAACCTGTTAATTACTCTGATATGAAGTTTGACGTTCCCGAGCTCTATGGGGACAATCATAAGATTTGGAAGGAGAAGATTCTTCTTCATTTGGGATGGATGGACATTGACTATGCTATCAGGAAGGATGAGCCCCCAGCTATAACTGAAGACAGCACCCCAGATGAAGTTGATCTTTATGAAAAGTGAGAGAGATCTAATCGTCTCTGTGTTATGTTCATAAAGACCAAAATATCTGATGGGATAAGGGGTTCAGTTGAGCAAAATGTTAATGTCCGTGCTTTGTTGAAGGCAATTGATGATCAATTTATGTCTTCTGACAAGGCATTAGCTAGCATCCTTATCATGCAGTTCTCATCCTTAAAGCTTACTAGAGTTAGAGGCGTGCGTGAGCATATCATGCACATAAGGAATATAGCGGCTCAGTTGAAATCATTGGAAGTTGAGATGTCGGATTCTTTCCTTGTTCACTTTATTTTGTGCACTCTTCCTCCACAGTACGGCCCTTTTATGATCTCTTATAACACACATAAGGATTAATGGTCAATCAATGAACTAATGACCATGTGTGTTCAAGAGGAGGGGAGATTGGCCATGAAAGAATGTGAGAAAGTGAATTTAGCACAAGGGAAAAAGAAACAAAATCAGGCCAAGGACAAGGGAAATGATAAAATCTTTTCCTATAAGGATATCAAGAAAGAAAGCAAGTGCTTTTTCTGCAAAAAGAAGGGGCACATGAAGAAGAACTGTCTTAAGTTCATGAAGTGGCTTGAGAAGAAAGGTACTCAATTTTCACTTATTTGTTATGAATCCAATATGATTGATGTTAATCATAACACATGGTGGATTGATTATGGTTCTACAATCCATGTTACGAATTCCTTGTAGGGACTGCAAAACCTGCGGAAACCAGTGGGAAGTGAACAAATCATCTATTCTGGAAACAAGATGCCCTCACATGTTGAAGCAGTAGGAACATGCAAATTAGTTTTAAGTAGTGGTTTTATTTTGCTTTCGGAAAAGATTTTTTTATATTCCGAACTATGCTAGAATTTAATTTCTGTTTCTAGACTAGTATCATGTGGTTATTCCTTTAACTTTTCAGACTCTTGTTTTAGTTTATCTTTTAAATCTAATTTCATTGGAAATGGTATTTTGTCAGATGGTCTTTTTCGTCTAAATTTACAAAATGATCAAAATTATACTGCTATGCACGTTCATGATGTTGCTGGTTTTAAATGATGTGTTGTGAATGAAGATTCCTCTATGTTGTGGCATCAGAGATTAGGACATATCTCCATTAATAGAGTTAAAAGATTAGTAAATGATGGGGTACTTGGTACTCTAGATTTTACTGATTAAACTTGTATTAGTTGCATTAAGGGCAAGCAAACTAATAAGTCAAAGAAAGGTGTCAAACGGAGTTCTAAAATATTGGAAATCATTCATACGGATATTTGTAGTCCAGATATGGATGCATATCAAGAAAAGTATTTTATCACCTTTATTGATGACGGCAAATACTTAGACACGATTATTGATGCATATATGTATCTCTACTTACTCAATAATAAGAATGAAGCACTAGATGCTTTTAAGATCTTTAAAGCTGAGGTAGAGAAACAATGTGGAAAACAAATTAAGATCGTGAGATCAGATAGAGGTGGTGAGTACTATGGTAGATACACAGAAAGTGGACAAGCATCAGGTACATCTGCAAGATTTCTTCAAGAAAATGGGATTGCTGCCCAATATACCATGTCTGGTTCTCCAGACCAAAACGGTATAGCCGAAAGAATAAATCAAACATTATTAGACATGATACGAAGCATTGATTAGTGTGAAAACCTACGTGTTTTAGAGTCCGGTTAAGCACCATTTTGTGGGATTTATATCCGTATTTAAGCATCTTGTGGTAGAATTGTGTAAATTTGTGTTTCAGATGCACGAGAGGTGTTATTTTGTATTTTTAGGTAGAAAACGAGGTAAAAAGAGCAAAAATGGAAGTCGGAAACGAAGTCGGGAGCGAAGTCGGGAGAAGAAGGGCCGGCATGAGTCGTGCCGATCGAAAAGTCCCAGTCATGCTACACAGGCTGCCGAGAGGCACCCGCACGACCACTGAGCGCGCCGCCGATAGCTGCCGAGCACGAGCACCGGGTGCTGTCGAAAAGCACGCATCGTGCCACGGAGAACTGCCGAGGAATCCGCACGCCAAGCGCCCGCACGATTCGTGCGGGAAGTGGCACGACTCGTGCTAGTTGTCTGCCAGGACCAGTTTTGTGTTTAGCCATTTTTTACGCCTGTTCGTATTTTTAATGTGAAAAAGCCCACTTTCGAGTCAGAATTCGTGAAGGATCAGTTCTCAACTATAACAGGAGTTTTTGGGGTGTTCCAAACCCTAACTCTTCACACCTTTTCATAATTCACCATCCCATCCACCCGTCCTGAAGAGTTCATCAGTATTGGTTACTTGAGAAGGAGAACGAGGATGTTCATAATCACGGAAGAGAGAACGGAGAATCACACCATATTTAGGATTTTTCTTACTTTTTCTCTCTTAATTTTGGACAATATGTTTTCATACCTAACTATGTGTGTTGCTTGTAACACCATGGGCTAGTACTTCTTGGATAGTGCTAGGTTTTGAAGGTTGAATTGGTTTAAATTGATGATCTAGATTTAAGGTTGGATACCTGCAGTATACTTATTCATTTATTAATGCTTTGATTTGAGACTTATACTTTTGTCTTATATGATTTGTCCTTATTCATGTGTATGTCAATGCCTTTTGCATGCTTATGCGTATTGCTTGCGTTATATAAAAATTATATTTGTCAACCTATTATGGGTAAAGAGGATCTAAACATATAACCTTTATTCATTAGAATAATTAATAAAGGACACTTAATATATCTATTAATTACCATTCTAGAGGATTTTATTTCTTAGATTGTTAGGTGGGAATTGAGGTTTAATTTTTAAGTACCTATAAAGGGAAGTCTAATGTACTAGCCTTTAATGGAATTTTACATGAAGTACCTAGAGAGGGAGTAAGAATTCTTCTGCATCTGAGGGTTTAAACCAGATTTATGTGTTAAGTTTACTTTAGAAAAGAGTTTTAACATAATTAAGTGATTGCTTTCATAAGAACTGCAGGGATTCTAACTGATTGTCTAGTGATTTGATTTGACCAATTTAAATGGATTTTATAGTGCTGTCTATCTTCTCTCTTGAATACTTTCCATACTTAATTATTTGCTACTTTATTATTTTTAGTAATTATTTTCTGCATAGTTAATTTAAGTAATTCTATCTAAAACCAGATTTGTCTTAAATTAGAATAGTCATAATTAGATTAAATAGTAGATCTATAATTATCCCTTGGGTACGATATTATTTTTACTTGGTCACACGTGGAACTACAATTGATTCCCTACACTTGGGGACACATGCAAAATAGTGAAAAAGCAAATGGCGCCGGCTGCTGGGGATAGTTTTTAGATTTATTTATTTAATTATTTTTTGTGATTTATTTTATTATAGGACGTTAAATTTAATTGCTTTTATTTTTATTTTTAGTTGTATCCAAACTATTCTGATTAGCTCTGTGAGAACAGATGTATGATAACTAGGTCAAGTGGACTCCCAATTGATCCACTCAACCTAGAACTTGAAGCACGTGTCAGATTAAACAGGAGAAAAAGAAAGAATCTAGCCACACCTATTCCTAGCTCGGAGTCAGATACTTACTATTCATTAGAAGAGGAGGAAGTTAAAGAGATTGAGACGCTAGAGATGGCTGACGATGAACAAAGAGCCCCACCTCCCATGCAGGACCAGTATAAGCTGAAGCATACCACGAATGCTGGATTGAATGGACCCGCAATCACTGAGGAGAGTTTTGAGTTACCGTTTGGAATGATCCGGATGGTACAAGCACATCAGTTTAGTGGAAATCCTTTGGAGAGTCCTAGTGAGCATCTGCAATTATTTGATGAGCATGCAAGGACGCAGAAGTATAGGAATATCCCGGAGGATGCTATCTAGATTAGGCTTTTTTCATTCTCACTAACGAGGAAAGCCAAAGATTGGTACAACAACCTTCCTGCAGAATGTTGTACTACATGGGAACAGTTGGCAGATAAGTTCTTGAACAAGTATTTCCCTCCTTCCAAGAGCTTTAAGGTGAAGCAAAAGATAACACAATTTAAACAAGGAGCCTTGAAGAGTTCTATGAGGCATGGGAAAGGTTCAAGGAGCTGTTGCGTTGCGGTCCACAACATGGATTTACAAAAGACACTTACTTAGGCTTTTTTTATCAAGGCCTAAGGAGTGAATCAAGAGTGTTGGTGGACGCAATAGCTGGTGGATCGGTTTTCAAAAAGTCAGCAGATGAAGCAGAAGAGATCTTTGAGGAGATGGCAGCTAACACGTATTATTGACCTATGGAGAGATCAGATGGAGTCGCTTTTGATAAAGTGGCTAAAGTAGAAGTTCAGGTCAACAGCAGTGAGATGTCAGAACTCAAGAGTCAATTCAGTGCGCTGTATAAGAAGATGGATTGCATGGCACTAGGAAGCAAAGGAGAAGAAGCTGGTAATGAAGGAGATGAAGATCAGATGGAGGATGCAAATTATGCTATGGGTCAGAGCTTGCAAGGGGATTATCGAAATAGACAAAATTTCAGGCCTAGTAATCAGCAGTGGGGAAGGAACGATCAAGAAAACAACCGGCAAAATCAGCAAGAGGATTACCAAGGAAATTCTAAATTTAACAATCAAAGGAGGAATGATAATCTGTCTTATGCTAACCTGAATAATGCAGTTGGGCCTCCTCCAGGAATTGATCCAGCACATATACCAGTTGAAGAAAAAGCACCCATTGATGATGAGATGAAACTGTGGATGAAGCAGCAAAGGGACCAGATGAACTTGATGGTTAAGTTGATGGTGACTAATCAAGAGTAATTTGAAATCAGACAGAAAGAGAATGAAAGAAAACATAAGGAGACTGATATTGCTCTTAGAAAATTACACACTGCAGTTGGAAGATTAGAGTAACAAGGTAAGTTTCCATCCCAAACGGTGACGAATCCAAATTAGCGAGTTATGGCTATCACCCTGAGGAGTGGAATGCAGTACAAAGGTCCAACAATGCAATCAGATCGAGCTAGACATGAAATGGAGGCCAAAAAATCAAAAGAAAATGAGCACATCGGTGCAGACACGTGGCACGACTCGTGCCACCCTAAAATCAGCACGCCGCGCACATCGTGCTAGCCGACAGAGGCAACACTGGGTGGCACGATATAGCGAATCGCAGGCACGACTCGTGCGAAGGCGAAAACCCACCGATTCTGATCCGCACGACTCGTGCGCCCGTCCGGCATGACTCGTACCCCCTTCCGGCAAAAACATTAGAAATTTGTCTCGATCCTCACATTGTTGAACTTGTCCAGAATGATTTCCATGTGCCTAAAATTGCAGAAAAGTCGAAAGAACCTGAAGTTAAGTTGAAAAAGTGGCAAAAAGCTAAGGTAGAAAGAGCTAAAAAAGAAAAAAAAAAGTGGAATTTGAGAGGGTTATATGGGGGATTCCAAAGACAAAACATCCAATTCCGTTTCCACAATAATTTTTGAAGAAAGGATTGGATGAAAAATTCAAGAAGTTTTTGGAGATGTTCAAGAAGATCCTTATCAATATTCCTTTCGCAGAAGCCCTAGAAGAGATGTCAAACTATGCAAGGGTCTTGAAAGATATCATGTCTAAGAAGAGGAGTTTGACTGGAGGCGAGTCAGTGAATAAGATAGAGAGCTGCAGTTCTGTGATACAAAAGAAACTTCCTACGAAGTTGAAAGATCCGGGAAGCATCACCATAACATGTGAAATTGGAAAAGGACAAGCTAAGAGAGCCTTATGTGATTTGGAGGCTAGCATTAATCTGATGCCTTATTCCATATTCATCAAGCTTGGTTTGGGGGAGTTGAAGCCGACATCTGTAGCATTGCAGCTTGCTGATAGATCCTTGACCTACCCAAGGGTGGTAGTTGAAGATGTTTTAGTGAAAGTTGGAAAGTTCATATTTTCAGTGGACTTCATTGTGCTAGACATGGAAGAAGACGAAGATGATAGAGTTTCTCTAATTTTGGAAAGGTCGTTCCTTACGACTGCAGGAGCAAACATTGATGTGAAGAAGGGGAACTTAAGTTGCAAGTTAATGATGAAGAAGTCGTCTTTTCACTTGAGAGAGTTATGAAGTGACCTACTGATATGAAAGAGTGTAGAAGCATCAAAGAAGTAGAGGGAGCCGCAGAGGAAAGCTTGCCTTTGATCCTGTCTAAAGATCCTGTTGAAAAATGCCGAATTAAACTTCTTGCTTTTCTTTCTACTGATTTTGATGACAGGTATGATGAGCTTTCTAATGGATACATTGAATACTTACAAAAATCCAATTGCAGGGATTTAGCAAGGAAGCTTAAGCCGACTACTGCGAGCCTCAAGGTTGCAAGTGTAGGAGACACAACACCTTTAAAGGTGACGGAGGATGTAGTAGTTAAGGTTGAGAAGGAGGATGTAGACAAAGGAAGAATAGATGATGCTTACTTGAAGTCTCCTAACTTACCACCGGATACCCACAAATTTGAAAGTCCTTTCTCTCTTTCTTTATTTTGTGATCAATTTTATCCTGAGTTTGATCTTAATTGTGATAGGAATAATTCTAAAATTGAGTGGAAGATTGACAGTAATGAGACGAGAAAGCTTGAGAAAGGAGATTCTACTGATCATACAGTACCTAAGAAAGGTAAGGTGGTGAGTGTGGATGATAAGAGGGGGAAAATGTATTGGAAGGTGAAGATGAAAGAAGACCGCCCTCTTAATCAGTAGTCTACAAAAATTCTACATTCCATCGTCACTCTCCGACATTAAACATGAGCGTCTGTTCGGGGCTTATCCTCCTGTTTTATTGCTTTAATATTTTTATTTGGTGTAGGAAATTTTATTAGGTGCTTCGTCGTCTATGGTATTCACTTTTTGCAAACTTAGTCTCTCACTTAGTTTGAACTAAGTTTGGGGGGTGGGCGTGCATCCCAATGTCTTGAAGTACCGAGGTAAGTTTTCTTTCACTTGTGTGTGATGCTTGGAGGTTGATTTTTTTTAGAATTTTCGGAATTTATTTCGAATGTTCGAATTTTTTTGCAATTATCCAAGTGTTTTATTTTGTCATGTTGTTTATTTTTCCTAGATTTGGTGTGATAAATTTTGGTTGAATTTTTGAGTTTTCCTGATGATATTACTGATGAATTAAGTGTATTTAAGCTTGAATTGGAAGAAAATTCGAAGAAATAGGTAAAAAAGTCAAAAAAGTGCCCAGTCGTACGTTGAAGGGTGGCACGACTCGTGCAAGAAATGGCATGGGTCGTGCGGGTATAGAATAGCCAGGAGGAGCCAGGCGTGCCGCACAGCGTGAGAGCTAGATGTGCGGCACGAGCAGCGAAGGTTGGCGACACGACCTTTCGAGAAATTCCGGCACGAGTCGTGCCAGGTGAAGATAAGCGTACGGAGGCTGCCGGCAGGTAAGTGGCACGACCCGTGCTATATGCTGGCATGAGTTGTGCCAAGGTCGTGCGTGGGTCCAGGTAAGTCTTCAAATTTGAATTTTGGGTCAGTTTACACTTTGATTTGTATTGGGGGGATAATATGTGGAGTTTATTGTCCAGTAGTTGAGGTACTTATGTTTGGGTTTCTGATTGTGTGCTTATTATGATCTTATTTGTTAGATTTCTGCCAGAAATTCATATGCTCTTGAAATTGATGAAGGGATTGTACTTAAATTATATTGTGATATGAAGTTCTATGTGTATTTGTGAGATATTACTTATCATGAAGAGTGCTCTGTTACTTTGAATACCCATGTGAGATTTTGAGCCTATTATCATGTACATAATCACATGATGTTTCTTTCTGATGAGTATCATTCTGGTGTGTGTATTCTAGAACTTGCCTTTTGTCTTACTTGAGACCGCATGTTATGTTAGATAATGTGAGATGATTTTAGGTCATCTTTGATTTTTATGAGTCACTTTTTCAAATAATTTCCTACCAAATAATTATATATCCGTAGTTAGCCATTTTGAACCTAAAAGTCTTATTTCTTTGGCAACCTACGAAGATAGCCACTTTGATATCCTATTTGAGCCTTAAATTCCTATATTTAGTGGAGAATTAAATGTTGTCAAAGTGTGTGAGTTGATTTTCATGGAGTTTGGAAGGAATAAAATATTTGGAGCTGTACAAGTGATTATGAGCTGAAAAGGATGAGTTGAAAAATAAATTGCTTAGGGATAGTGCCTGAAACTGGTACCCCAAGATGTTAGAGGTAGTATCCGAAACTGGTACCTCGAGAAAAGAAAAAGAAAAGAAAGGAAAAAAAGAATGTGGTGCTTGAAGGAAAGGAGATGAAAGGAAAATTAGAAGAGCAAGAAGCTGGATAGCCTTGAAGTGTAAAAATCTACAGTACAAAAGATCTCTGATTTTAATTCTCTACTAATTGAGTTACTTAGTCCATATATTTCCTACCCTTACCAAAGAGCCAACATTACATCGTAATAAAAGTCCTTTTTGATCCCATTGTCGAATCATACTTCTTAGTGGTGGAGAGTTTGAGATATTTGGCAAGCTTATGGTTACGCATGCACTTGAATTGAATTTGAGCGTAAACACCATACCCTATAAGTGTACATCTTTTACACTTGAGTACGAGTGATATACTTCCCGTGAGAATAAGTTGATGGGGCATTCTAATTGGTGGTAATTTTCTTAATTTGTATGCTATGAATGAATTATTGCATGTGATGAGAGTGCATGACTAGAGTTGATGATGATTGTGTTGAATGGCCTAATTGTCATATTCCTTGTTTTCCCTTAGATTTACATATTAACTTTCTTCTTCTTTGTTCTTTTTCGTTGTTCGGGGATGAACAACATTTTAAGTTTGGGGTTTGATTAGTGTGAAAATCTGCGTATTTTAGAGTCTGATTTAGCATCGTTTTATGGGATTTATATCCGTATTTGAGCATCTTATGGTAGAATTATATAAATTTGTATTTTAGATGCACGTGAGGTGTTATTTCGTGTTTTTAGGTGAAAAACGAGGTAAAAAGAGCAAAAACGGAAGTCAGAAATGAAGTCGGGAGAAGAAGGGCCGGCACGAGTCGTGCCGGCCGAGAAGTCCCAGTCGTGCCACAAGGCACGCCAGGTCGTGCTGCACAAGCTGCCGAGAGGCGCCCGCACGACCGTCGAATGCGCCCGTCGATAGCTACCGAGCACGAGCGTCTAGTGCTGCCGAGACGCACGCGTCGTGCCGCTAAGAACTGCCGAGGAATCCGCACACCAAGCGCCCGCACGACTCGTGCGGGAAGTGGCACGACTCGTGCCAGTTGTCTGCCAGGCCCAATTTTGCATTTCGTCGTTTCTTTGGCCCGTTCGTGTTTTTAACATGAAAAAGCCCACTCTTGAGTCAGAATTCGTGAATGATCAGTTCTCAACTATAAAAGGAGTCTTTGGGGTGTTCCAAACCCTAACTCTTCACACCTTTTTATAATTCACCATCCCATCTACACGTCCCGGAGAGTTCATCAGTATTGCTTACTTGAGAAGGAGAACGAGGTGGTTCAGAATCACGGAAGAGAGAACGAAGAATCACACCATATTTAGGGTTTCTTACTCTTTCTTTCTTAATTTTGGATAATATGTTTACATACCTAACCATGTGTGTTGCTTGTAACACCATGGGCTAGTATTTCTTAGATAGTGCTAGGTTTTGAAGGTTGAATTGATTTAAATTGATGATCTAGATTTAAGGTTGGATACCTGCAGTATACTTATTCCTTTATTAATGCTTTGATTTGAGACTTATATTTTTGTCTTATATGATTTGTCCTTATTCACGTGTATGTCAATGCCTTTTGCATGCTTATGCGTATTGCTTGCGTTATATAAGAATTATATTTGTCAACCTATTATGGGTAAAGGAGATCTAAACATATAACCTTTATTCATTAGAATAATTAATAAATGACACTTAATATATCTATTAATTACCATTCTAGAGGATTTGGTTTCTTAGATTGTTAGGTGGGAATTGGGTTTAATTCTTAAGTACTTATAAAGGGAAGTCTAGTGTACTATCCTTTAATGGAATTTTACATGAAGTACCTAGAGAGGGAGTAGGAATTATTCTTCTGCATCTGAGGGTTTGAACCAGATTTATGTGTTAAGTTTACTTTAGAAAAAGGGTTTAACTTAATTAAGTGATTGCTTTCATAAGAACTGCAGGGATTCTAACTGATTATCTAGTGATTTGATTTGACCAATTTAACTGGATTTCCTAGTGCTGTCTATCTTTTCTCTTGAATACTTTCCATATTTAATTATTTGCTACTTTATTATTTTTAATAACTATTTTCTACATAGTTAATTTAGGTAATTCTCTCTAAAACCAGATTTGTCTTAAATTAGAATAGTCATAATTAGATTAAATAGAAGATATATAATTATCACTTGGGTATGATATTATTTTTACTTGGTCACACGTGGAACTACAATTGATTCCCTACACTTGGGGACACATGCAAAATAGTGAACAAGCAAGCATGCTTGCTAGTTCCAAACTTCCTAAGTCTCTATGGACTGAAGCTCTTAAGACGGCGGTGTACATATTGAATCGAGTTCCAATGTAGGCAGTCTTGAAGACGCCATTTGAGTTGTTCAAAGGTTTGAAACCAAGGAACATGTACGCGTTTGGGGATGCCTGTCGGAGGTGAGAGTTTACAATCCTCAAGAAAAAAAGTTGGACCCGAGGACCATAAGTAGGTATTTCGTTAGATATACTGAAAGGTCTAAGGGATATAGATTTTATTGTCGTTACATAATACTAGGTTTGTGGAATCAAGAAATGCGAAATTTCTTGGGAATGACTTGATCAGTGGGAGTGATCAATCTCAGGATATTGGTCCTGAGAAAGATTATTGATACAATTTGTGTACCACTTCAAGTTATGGGGTGATCGTTGTTAACAATTTGCCTCAAGTTCAAGCAAATGTTGAACAACCAGCCGAGGATATTCCACAAAATGCTGAACCAAATCATGTAGATCATGATATCCAACAGATTCATGAACCTGTTGAACAACTCATTGAACAACATAATCCTAATCAGGAGGATGTTGATCAAATTATAAGGAAATCTACTAGAGTAAAGAAGTCGGCAATTCCTAGTGACTATGTTGTGTATCTGCAAGAGAGCGACTACAATATAGGAGCCGAAAATGATCCCGAGACTTTTTCACATGCCATGAATTCTAAGGAATCAAACTTGTGGTATGATGCCATGAAAGATGAAATGGATTCCATGGCGTCTAATAAGGTCTGGAATCTTGTCGAGTTGTCTGATGGTGTTTGTACCATTGGTTGTAAGTGGATCTTCAAAACAAAGAAAGACACAAAGGGCAACATCGAGAGATATAAAGCAAGACTTGTTGCCAAGGGATTCACTCAAAGAGAAGGAATTGATTATACAGAGACTTTTAGTCCTGTATTTAAGAAAGATTCTCTTCGAATTATTGTGGCATTGGTAGAACATTTTGATTTTGAGCTACATCAAATGGATGTGAAGACGGCATTCTTGAATGGTGATCTAGAAGAAGTTGTTTATATGAAACAACCAGAAGGTTTCTCCTCCAGTGGTGATGAGCATTTAGTTTGCAAGCTTAATAAATCTATATATGGACTGAAACAAGCCTCTCGTCAGTGGTATTTTAAATTTCATGAAGTTATCACTTCATTTGGTTTTGAAGAGAAAATCATGGATGAATGTATATACTAGAAGGTTAGTGGGAGTAATATTTGTTTTATAGTCTTATATGTGGATGATATATTACTCGCTGCTAATAATAAAGGTTTGTTATATGAGGTGAAACAATTTCTCTCAAGGAGCTTTGATATAAAGGATATGGGCGAGGCATCTTACGTCATCGGGATTAAAATCCATAGGGATATATCTCAAGGCATTTTAGGTTTGTCTCAAGAGACCTATATCAACAAATTACATGAGAGATTCCGCATGAAGGATTGTTCACCAAGTGTAGCACCAATAGTGAAGGATGACAAGTTTAATTTGAATCAATGTCCGAAAAATGAGCTTGAGCGGGAACAAATGAAAATCATTCCATATGCTTCAGCTATTGGTAGCCTTATGTATGCTCAGGTCTGTACTAGGCCAGACATTGCATTTGTTGTTGGGATGTTAGGAAGATATCAGAGTAATCCAGGTCTTGACCACTGGAGAGCTGCAAAGAAGGTGTTGAGATACCTTCAAGGAACAAAAGGCTACATGCTCATGTATAGACGAACTGATATTTGGAGGTGATTGGCTACTCCGATTCAGACTTCACTGGTTGTGTTGATTCTCAAAAAACAACGTCAGGTTATGTTTTCATGCTTGCCAGTGGAGCTATCTCTTGGAGAAGTGCAAAATAGACCTTGACTTCTACCTCTACTATGGAAGCAGAGTTCATATCGTGTTTTGAAGCTACTAATCATGGTGTATGGTTGAAGAGTTTCATATCAAGGCTTAGAATTATGGATTCTATATCTAAGCTATTGAGATTGTACTGTGACAATTCAGCTGCAATATTTATGGCCAAAAACAACAAAAGTGGTAGTCGAATGGGATTTTGGTTCCGTAATGTGATTTTAGTTTTACGTACATTGTTGTTGTTGTTGAAACTCTTATTCAGTTGATATTTTCTCATTTAGTTGTGTGCACAAAATTTATTTTGAGATATATCATTACTGTTTGGACCTGGTATAAACATAGTGTTTATTCATTAAGTGGTAAATTAATATTTAATGAATCAAAGTATATTGTGATACATGCAAGATAATACTCATTTTAGAGGACCTATCGCCATTATTCTTATGCTCTGTTTCATGATTTGCATGCTCTGCTTCATGTACTGATGGAAGTGGTGATATATGAACCAAGTGGGAGAATGTTAGTTTAAATTTCTCTTTTAATTAATTAAGTAATCATAATTTGGTCCACATGTCATCATCTTATTGGAGTGGATTTTTACAATCCCATAACTCCTTCCAGTTACCCACTATGTTTGAAACGTGAGTTATCTTCTCTGATGTGGACAACGTGGGGGACAACTTCTCTGATGGGGAGAAGTCATTTTACAGTTATTTTCATACGGTTTATAAAAGGTCCCTGGGCTTGCTTTTCATTTGGCATCCTACACACCATCTAGGGAGAAAAGAAAAAGCCTAGAAGTACCATAGAAAATCGTAAGTTAAGGTTGAAAGTTGAGCAATGGCTGGAGGTATGTTATCGATCCGTTAACACTTTCACCGCTCAATTGTCGTGATTTATGGCCAAATGTTCTATCAATCTTCTCATATGGCTAAGACAATGGCAAGATTATCATCCACTGAAAGGTCAATTGAAGAGCATATTAGTAGCAAATTCTGTAAATTGTAATATACTACCTCCATCCCATTTCAAATGACACACTTTTCATTTTGGGTTGTCCCACAAAAGTATGTACATTTCTAAAAAAGCAAAAAAGTCAAACATAACTACCCTTCCTCATACACTTTATTTAAAAAAAATTACCTAACACAGCTAACATACTTTATCATTTATTTATTACAAAAAATATCATAATATCCTTAAAAATTATCACTTTTCTTAATCTCCGCATCAGAAAAAACATGTAAACTTTTGTGGGATTGAGGGAGTAACTTTTTATCACTCCATCCTCTACACTTTATAGAGAGAGTTGTGAGGTTGAGGGCTAAAAGAAACAATCATCAATTCAATAGAGTGTGCTCCTCCTTCCATTCATACAATGTGTTTGATTGGTTTTGTTCTCGTCATTCTATTTTTGCAACTCCAAACCCATCTCTTTGACACCACGACGAGAATGACCATCAACAGTTGCCGCTAGAGGAAAGGGTCTTTATGTAACTAGAGGAACAGAAGATAGGATAGTAGAAGACGGGATCAGTGAGGTTTCGGTTGGAGGAACACGACTCCGACAAAATTAATACACATAATATAGTTTAACTTTATTTATTACCCGACTAAATTATCAATAATAATAATAGTAATAATATAATAATAAAATTAGTCAATAAAACAATTATTATTCTTAAATAACATGAAAAATAAATATATAACGCTTTCAAAACTAAAAAAATATGTATTATATCCAATTTTTTTTTTAAATTTGGATTTATTCCTCGAATTTATATTTACTTTTAAAGAGGATGTGAAGCACCCGACATGTACAGAGATAAACGCAAATAAATTCATTTCTTTTTAATATTCTTGTTAGTGTTAAAGAATAAAGGTGGGAATTACTTTTTAATAATGGGATAACATTATTCATTTATTCTTTTTCTAAAAAAGAATATATACATATGGGTGAACATACTAGTATATGAGTGACTCTCCAATGAATTCGATTCACAATACATTCTACTTTTGCAAAATTATCCTTTTGTTAATAAAAAGAATTATTCTTTTAATGAATTATTTCTCCTCTAAAAAAATATTACTTTTCAAATTTTGCTCAACGAGAATATAAAAAACCAACCTATCAAATTTTGAAAAATAATATTTTCAATTCAAAAAAATAATAGGGGAATAATTTTCGCATAATAAAGAGTATTTGATAAATTAGAATACAAGAATTTAAAGAATATATTTTTAATTCAAAATAATAATAATTATAAATTAGAATACAAGAATTTAAAGAATATATTTTTAATTCAAAATAATAATAGTTATCTCTGTAAAGAGTAATTTTATATATTAAAAAATAATTGATAAATCAAAGTGATTATATCAATTTGATTCATACAAGTGTTTGTCTTATAATATACATACCCCTCCGTCCCTACTAAATGTATTCATTTATTTTTTGCACATAAACTAAAAAATAATATGGTGGATAGTTATATTAATGATTGTGTATATCTCATATTTTGGTTGTATTATTCATTTGTGTGGGTCACATATTTATAAAAATGAAATATGGAGTACTTTGTAATTACGAAGCAAAATAAATATTATAAGGAGACAAGAAAGTATATAATATTTCCGTCTCATTCAAAGAGTCTATTTTTTCTATTTTGGGCGTCCCACCCAGCACCCAAAGAGTTCTCTTTTTTTTATACACATGGAACCTACACACACCCACTGATACAATTTAAATATGGGGCTCACAATCCCACTAATATGACTACCCTACACTTTTTGACTAATTATAGTGTGCACCCGGGTACACCTTAAGATAGGGTGTATCCATATACAAATATAACTAAAAACATATACAATTATGAGTAATAATGTATACAATTTAATTGTTAGTTTTTTAATGAAAAATTGAGTGTAAAAAATATACAATTATTAAAAAAATATGTATACACTATTGAATAAAAAAGTTATACACATATGGATGTTAGTTTTTTTAATGAAAAATTTTGTGTGAAAAAATATACAATTATTACAAAATAAGTATACAAAATAGAATAATATGTATACAAAATAAAATAAAAAATCATACATATATGGTGCACCCTTACACTCAGGTGCATCCAATATATACTCATACATATTACTTAATATTTCATAATTTACGTGCAAGAAACAAAACTATATATCCGAGGGAAAGAATATAATATATTATTCCGTACTTTGTTCCCCAATTTTCATTTTATATATTTTATATTTATCTTTACCTTTAAAATATACTTGCTTCATCTTATTATAATATATATATATATATATATATATATATATATATATATATATATATATATATATATATATATATATATATATATAAACTGAGTGTGAAACATGTAGAAAAAATACAATAGCTGCCCCAAAAGTAAAAAAATAAATAAAGAAAAGTAAATTTCTCGTTATTAGTAAAAAAAAATGTCAAAGAATGAGACAGAGTAGTGTATTTGAGTTTCTGAGTTATTTGATGATTGCTAGATGAGTAATTTATACTTCTCCCATCCAAATCGAAAGATTAAGCCTCGCATCGTGCTTCGAGACTCATACGTGGACACACATCGTGCTTTCCCATGACTCCCATCATCTATATTCTTCTCTTTTTTGACGTAATATTAAATATATTATTATCCATTGCCGACACCCAGTATTTTCACACTGCTGCCACCTTCCATGTTAATACCATAAGCCTCGCATCTCCTTTCGCCACGTGTCAAGACTATTCACAATTATTATTTTATTTATATGCTTAAAAATATTTGGTGAGTATGAATGAATTTAGGTAAATTTTAAGTGAACTAACTAAATAAATTATTACTCCATGTCACATGCATATGATATTACACCATGCAAGTTGCGGAAGATTAGTCCAAATGAAGTGGATCATATGTAATTGGCGATTGGGAATAAAGACAAGGAATTGTATACAATCTCCAATTGGTATAATCTCAATACAATTTTTTTTCTTTACTTTCAATGTGTTTCTTTTAAACGGTTGGTGTTACTATTTTTCTTATTATTTATTTAATTTAGGGATATAATTACAATTTTACCCTTATAGTTTAGGGTATAATAGTAATTTTATCCTTATAGGGTATAATTTATCTCTAGGGTTTAGGATTTAGGGTATAATTGTAATTTTACCCTTGTTGTTTAGGGTATAATTTATCCCTAGAGTTTAGGGTATAATAGTCATTTAAATAAAATAAATTTAAAAATAAAATAAAAGTAACATTAATGAAGAAACATAAATTAATTAAAAATGATGGAACCAAAATTATATCAATTCAATTGATATAACTGATTGTACCATATTCCCTCTCGTCCATAAATTATTACAGATTTTCAGAAGTCAAATGCTGGAATGAGCTTATCCACTACACAGATTTTGGACGGTGTCAGATATTACATTACATAAATGGTCCCTTAATTAAATTTAATTAACTTGTGGTCCGAAGAATATGAAAAATAAATAAATAAAAAAGTAACTTATCGAGAAAGTGTTGATCGCCTAGAGATTCAAAAACTTTGACACGTAGCATTAGGTGGGGGCTTGGGTTGGTGTGTGGAGGTTAGTTTTAAAATAATAAAATATTATAGTATACTCCCTTTATCCGGACTTATGTTCAACTCTACGGTATATACAAAATTTAAGAAAATTTTTTTTACTTAACTTTATTGATTTTTTAGGGGTATTATGCTATTTTTAGGGAATGAAAATATTTTATATATGTTAGGTGAGTGATTTTTTTAAATTAAAAGAACTTATGAGGTTGTTGGTTGATGTGAAGTTTCTTTTTTTGTGATAAAGATAAGTATTGAACGAACAAAAACAGAAAGTGTGAACATAAATATGGGATAGGGGAAGTACATGTCAAACACACGTGAAACCATCTCGTGGAATGAGGTGCAACTGATACTTTTATCCTACAATAATGTTTACGGCTTTTTATAAAAATGTTTACATTTCTCTTTATAGTAAAATAAGATAACACAAAATATTTAAATATTTTCATGGGGTCACAACACTATACTAATACAACTATCCATTATACATTAAATAGTATATCTCTCTCACCTCAATACACATAAAATATTATATTCCTTAATTCCGTGCAAAAAAACATAAATGTTACTATTTTAACAAAAAAAGTAATAATTAAATTAATAAATAGTAGTGCAATAATTTATTTTATGAATAATTTTATCGAATAAATAAAAAAATATTATTATTTTAATAAAAAATATAATATCTTTGAAAATAGAAATAACTAAATGATCTCAATCTCATGCAAACGTTGCCCATATACATACATCTAGTTGTACGATCTAGTATTTGTGCACCGAAATTCAATATTGTTGAGATTAATTAAGTTGTAAACCTTAATCCAATTTGTGTCATAAGGCTGTGGTTTGATTATAGAGGGTTGGCAGGAGATTTTGAGACAAAATGCATTTAAGGTCGACAGTTATGGTAATTACAAACAAAAAGATAGATTTTTAGACATAGGTGGAAAGTGGAAACTATGTCTGGTGTAGTTTGGTGGTTCTTTTGTCATCCGATTCAACAGATTCTTGGTTCTTTTTGAAGCCTGATATGTCGGCTATTCATCAGAACAAGTGGCAGTCAGTTTGGATTAGAATCCACACAGATATAAGGTTCGAAAGTTAGCCACTTGACATACTTCATCTTGTGATCTTCGAGTATAGTTTGGCTAGTTAGATTGTTGATTCTTTATGTTGTATTCATTCCATCAATAAAGAGGTTTCATATATCTTTCGCGAGCGGATGTAGATCGGTGAAGATCGAACCACTATACGTTAATCCGAGTTCATTTTCTTCGTTCTCGAAATCATTATCATATGTGCATGTTTGATGGCTGCATCTCTTGCGTTGCACACATTTTGGTTCGTTATCTAAACGGGAATTTAGCTCACAATACATCATCTTGAAGTCAGTGTCTGAGAGGGTTTCTAACAGCAAATTAGAAAGGGAATTTTTCATTAGTGGTTTTCATAGTCTTATTGATTTGTATTCTATTTGTACCTTTCATATTCATCAATAATTCTTTACTTGCCTCAGTGGACATAGATCATTACGATCGAACCAAAGATCGTGCGTATAGATTTCTTCTTACTTTGATTTTCTGTTATTTTATGTTTTTAGCTTCTTGTTTTCATATATTGTTTGTGTTTGGCATTTGAATCACAACAGATTCCAACAGCTGAATGACGATAGGCTATGACAGATCATGACCACGATGCGGCTGAAGCAAATCGAAATCGAGCTATGATGATTTCGGCAGCGGGCGGCGAGCTCTTTCTATGCAACTTTTCTGGCGACAGGCAGGTGGCAACTAGAGCAGTATTCCTCCGTTGCGGTGGAGTTTCCGATGAAAAGATTTGGCAGAAGAGAGTCCAATTAGACCTGTTGTGGCGCTGCGACAGGAGGCAGTGTTTACATCAGCATGGTTTGGTAAGAGAAGTGGGCACTCGCCCCCAGGGCATAGCTCAAATGGTAGAGGGGATGGTGGAAATGCCTTTCAACTAAGCTTGGTTGCTGCAGGGTGGGGGTTCGAATCCTGCCTTTGGTATGAATTTGGCCCCTTGCAAGCACAAGTTTAACAGTGTGCCCTCTCTATAAGCCACTTGAGGCACATCCTGCGATTTACCTCCTCCACCAATCCCCAGGGCAATGGCAGTGGGGTCCCCTAATGATGGGGTACACCATAAGAAAAGTGGGCACTCATAACATTTTCGGGAGGGAGATGTTTTGGGAAGAGTTCTTTCATATTAAGAAAAAAAAGAAAGAGGGAAGGTTGAATTCCATTTTAGCCAATTCCAAAACCGGAATCAAACCAGTATGCATACATTCAGTTTCGATTCCATTTTAGTCCGTTACACTTAAAATGTGCATTTCCACCTGAAGGTCCATTAAGAGCTGCTAAACACCATAGAATATGGCGTTTCATCAAGAATTGTATTGTGCATTATTTTGACTTAACAAATAGAGTTCCAATTATTTATTATGGCAAAAGCTCATGTGCCCTCAGGGACACGCCGTGCCCCATGAGAACACAAGAATAAAGTATCCCTCTCCATATTCTATTTAATCCTATGTATTGTTAGGGGTTTAAATTGCAAAGGGTCACGGTATCCCCGGGGGCACAAGAGTCTCACTCATTTATTATTCGTAATAACTTAGCAAATAAGAGTTCTAATCATTACTCATACATGTGCATACACATGCAGAGAGTATTCTTTTAAGACCACTACGCGGACGTACTTGCAATTTGAGTTGAGTTTGGATTCATATATAATAAGCTTCTACTAAAGGGTGTTATTTATGCTTCAACATGACAAGAGTGCATTTGTTAAAGTGGAAGAACAGTCTGTCTCCTTTGCTGGATAATGTGCAAGGAAATTTCTTAAAACAATATTGTTAATAAAAAATCTTGACACTTGAAAGATTGTAATAATCACAGTATAGTATATATACACACACATGCCACACCTAAAACAAGAAGCCACAGGCAATAAGTCAATTAATTGGTTTTGATATATTTGCAATTGAAAGACAATAGGCATGACAGGAAAGCAGCATCGTCAGACAGGCAAATGACATACCCCTCCCCCGTGTCGAACCATATTCATGACCTGATTGTATCTAACAAGTTTGCACCGTCTAGTTTCGCACCTTGGAGATCCTGTAAAGAAGCAAGGAAGAATGATGAAATTGAACACTGCATGCGACGAATGAGCATGTTGATGCAGAAAAAAGAAAATTCACATAATTGCTCGTTTCTTTTGTCCTATTTATACACTTCAACAGTTGGCCTGTTCTTGGACAGACTCAGACTGATCAAGTTCGGTACAAGGACTAGTTGCTCATTCTTTATCACCTCAACAAACTTGATCTTTCTTTTCGTTGTAGGTTCGGGGAACCTACGGTAGCTCCAACTATGTATTGATGAAAGTATAAAACCTAAAGGTTGCCTTCTGGAGTTTCAAATGAATTTAATGTTTTCTTTTCACCAGAAGTGAAAATCTGAGAGGTAGCATACTCTCTTCGGGTGCACAATATAATGGTGTTGAGACATTTCATAAATGAAGAGCATTTGTATCTAGGTTGAATTCTAGTGGACGGGTTATTCTAATAAGGCTTATCATAGTTATATTAGTTATGCTGCTGGCACACTTATTAAATACCTTAAAGTCAGCTAAAGTCAGGTAACAATAGACACCACAAATAGTGAATTCAAAATATGCTAAAAATTCTTGCTAACTTTATCATCAACGAAATAAATGGATGACAAAAAAAAGACATGTCCAGGAAGGATTATCATATAGGAATCAATTCTCAAACTGAATTATAAAATGAGGTAAAGAATATGATGTTACTTCACTCAACCCACAATACAAATCTAAGTTGATAAGACATAAAAAATAAATTTTCATTCAACAAATATGCTCAGGTTACTTACGGTATCACGAAGATTTACATGCCGCAGATAAGCTCTTTGTAGATTTGCTCCTTTCAGATTTGCATTTGTTAACTTCGCACCCTTTTAGAATAGCATAAAGGAGTTGATTAAGAGTCTGAAGTCCATCTACTGATGCTTACAAATATAAATTAAGATTGCACACACATGTTCATTTGTTTAATTAGACTGAAAATTTTCAAACAAGAACAGATCAAGAATTAGATGGAGGCATTGTGGTCCTAGACACATTTATAGATCAAGATAAATTGAGTGTTTATGTTGGTAAAATTTGACATTTACAAATAAGTCGTTTTCTATAATGTTAAACCAACAGGGAATGCAATCAAATTATGCACACATGCATGTACTGTCAGATAAAGTATTCCCACCTTCTCAAAATTATTTGCCTTCCACATTTGCAGCAGTATATATCCTCAAATTTTCATTTAGTGCAAATGTAAGAGGATATGTCAAGGTGAGAAATTGATACTGATAGCTCAAGCAACATGTCTTAAAATTTAATCAACCTGAAGATATATGAGTGAGTAGATAAAACACTTTTTCCAGATTACAATACAACCATGTGATTCTTGTCAGTATCATCATAATATCAGACATGAGAACTCCACAAAGTAAAAGTAAAGCTACTTCAGTTCAACGCAACTAAAAAAATCTCTGTTGCTCTCTAAGACAATCACAGCTGAATGTAAGTGATATTTTTTGCTAGATGAGAACTTAGACACTGAACATGTCGTAAATATATAACGGTATCAAGGTATTCAGCAGTCTTTTCTGCCCAAAACTATAATCAAGTACCTGAATAGAATTTTCTCCGATAAGTGCAAAATATCCCTTTCGCTTTTACAATCATAACAGTAGCATCCAGTAACTCTTACCTTCAAATTGGCTCCCTCAAGATTAGCTCCTTCCAAGTTAGCATTTGTAAGATCAGCACTCTAAAATTGTTCAAAAGAATGAGTGTTATAAGCAAAAACACAGAAAAAAAAAACTAAGCAGAAAGTCTAAATACAAGAACAACATCAATAAATTGATAAGATATGAGGAGCTATGTTTCCTAATGTCAATACAAAAGATTAGAAGAGTAGGACATGAGGAAAAGGAAAGAGCAGAGATTATTTACTAATTAAATGAAGTACTTATGTATGTTAAACCTGCAAGTGTGCGGAACGCAGATCTGCACCACAGAGGCTACAGTCCACCAAACAAGCATCTGTGATTTGATGTTAAGATAATTTATGAGAACATACAATAACTCAATACAATAATAGAGGTCTTCATTTTTCAGATATCAATAGAGGAATTCAAAGAAGAAAGAACATTTTTATAGGAAATTAATCAAACCCAGATTGAAAACTATGCATGATTTAGTAATTGAACAGGTCAGAGAATTATGCTAGAATCACAATCAACAATTTCTGATGTTCAAGCACACAAGTGAATGAAGAAAAAGGGCAATGGAAAAAAATGTCATTCATCGTGTATATTTTTAGTCCAACAAATATTAAACTAGAAACAATTTAATTAATACAAATTCTTGCTACAACTTGCCTACAAATCTTTGGCTAAATTTAAGGAATTCAAGTGCCATAAGTAGAAAGCAATTTATTCATTAATTATGGAACCAAGACTCCAATATTAATGAGTCAGCTTCCTTTCATTTTCCATTTATAGTTCTATAAGGATGCATCATAGTCCAACATCAGTGAAAATATTAACCTTTAAATTCAAATTGAGAAAAATTACCTTGTAGATTTGCACTCATTAGGCTGGCACCAGCTAAGAGAGCTCCCCGAAGATTAGCTCCAGTAAACTCACATCTTCCTAGGCAAAACAAATTCATTTAAATGACAAACACGATTGAATATGAGATACGAAGATTTACCAACAGTTTAAATAAAACAGGGACAGCAGATTCTCATTTGACCAATTCATGTTCCAAAAGAATCAAAAAACATTTATGAAAGAATTTTATTAGGAAGATAAAGCTGCATAGAAAGATGTACTTACTCTCGCAAAGTAGCATTGTGAAATATGGAAGCTTCAGCATCCACGTCCTGATGCAAAGAAAGAATTATTTAGGTGATGAAAAGTGATATTTGGTATCATAACAGCCCGTAAAGACATTTCTCCATGGACAAGTAAGGATACTCACCTTGAACTTTGCACTTTGAAGATTAGCACGTGAAAAGAACACGTTCTTCAGACATGCATAACTAAAGTCCACAAATGACAGGTCCTGCAATTTTTGTACATGAAATGAAAAGAGGAGTGACTAAAAAACTCAAGTGTATTTGTTCATGATCACAGTACTGCAGGTAAACAAGCTATTTCTGTTCATTTGTGATAGACATCTCAAAACAAATTATAATCATGCATAAATGCACTCTCAAGCATGGAACTTTTCAAACTAAAACAGAATTAAGGAGATATAGGAAAACAATGAGGTGGGTATCATAAAAAATGCACAAGAAAGAAGTTTTATGAGAAAATGGAAGGAGCGTCATGAGCAATTTATTTATCACAGAAAATTATCAGAAAAGTGATCATGTCACTTCACGACAGGATAACGCAAGAAAACTGCATGGAAAATGAATGGATATAAACCCACAATTTTGCAGCAAATGAGACCTAATAAAAATTTCCCAAATTAATATCATAATACTCTTCATAAGGGTAACATTCAAGAAAAGACATTCTTCTGAGAGCTTAGAATAACAGAAGCATGAACCTAAAAAAATCGTTACACGTAATTATTTTAGAAAGTCATCCAGTGAGATGGTATTACCAATTTAGAAAGATCAAGGCCAGAGAGATTGACTCCTCGAAATCTGACCCTCTCAGACTGTATGCATTTAATGATATCAATGCGCGTCAATTCAGTATCCATTTCTTCATCCTCCTTCCTCCTAATTAAAGATGCTTTAATTCCATTCATTAACCCCTGAATCAAACACGCGCCTCCTCAGATAGAAATAAATGAAATATCGTGCTTTATTACCTTTAAGGCATCTAAATAAAATCTAGCCAAAATAGTCAAGCAACTAGCATATTCGCAATCTTACTTCAGAAGAGGTTAAGAAGAAACAATCTGCCGGAATGGTTACTATTTGATATTCAACGATTAATCTCAATTTGGGAGCTGCATGATTTTATCACCTCTATGCTTCTAAGAAATTCTAATTTATGTTTTCAACAGCTCATGAACACTAAATGTAAATTCACAGGACTAATTTTATTGGAACAATAAGTTTTCTGACCATTACAGTGTTTGTTGCAACATAACATTTTGGCACTACAAAGCCTAGCCCATCACATTCATTAATGGGTTCATTTCCTGACCAGAAATTTTATATTCTCCTGATGATTTTTATTTAACCTAAGATATAAAATTTATTCAGCCAGAGTAAAGGACAGAGAAATCATCATACAAACGCCCCCTTACAGTACAAGTCAATTTTCCTTGGAACAACAACAATTGTCTATTCATATGTTGTGCATAAATAAAGGGAAAGGGCTTATGAGAAGATGAGTGTATTACTTTATTGATGCATATTCAAGAAGATTCTAAGTGAGGAAGTCCAATCAATAAAGGTCATTAATAACGTAAATAAAATTATGACAGGTGAGATAAAATTAGCAAAGAGTTATAAATGACTCACAAGAAGCTGGTAATATTCAGCCTCTCGTACAAGCTCTGAATATTCAGAATCCGTCAAAGAAGGAATTACACCATCCCTCAACCAATTTAAGATATGTCGAAAATGTTTCCCATCCCTATCGATAAAAACATAACCCTGCAATCATAAAGATTGAAACCTTTTAGATTATATAGATCTAAAGACTCAATGCAGCATTTTATCAAATCCATACCTTGAAAAATCCAATATTGAAAGCTGAAGAATTCCTGACAATATATGTGCATTTAATTTACATTGCTTTGAATGAAATGTGATGTAATTGGCTTCATGAATATGAAAAATACTAACATTTATAACTCTACTAACATAGATAATGGATGGTGCTCCCAACTATCAATTACATCTATTTTTTAGAGAAGGTTCAATGATAAAATAGCATTTTATGCCTGACAAATAATCTATAGATTCTTTTGTTACTGACAGAAGAACAATTGCAAGTGTTGGTGATAAAGATCATTGTCAAACTCATAGCTTTAACAGCAGTCAACTCTGTTAACTAGTGAAATCTATTTACCACTTCACTCCGTCTTTCTTGTCTCTTCTCTAAAGAACTATTTTTGGGTTGCTACAAACAAAATTATTTTCAACAATATAGAGACATGTCTGTATCAGTTCATGTACCTTATCAGAGTCTTGACAGACAGTATGACGACCACTGAACATTGCTGCGAGCATCGAATCAGGCTCCCGCTGAGTCAACGTATCAACTGTTGTGCAAAACTTTTTGCCTCCTTGATAAAAATAACAAAAATCAGTCTTTCACTAAATATATACAGTCCAAGTACTTTAATGGAGATTAAACATTAATGCCAGGACGCTATGCTATTAATATATTTATACACTTTTCTAGACCTTGTAAGTCTCTGGTGACTGCTCAATAATGTGCAGTTTCAAGTTCCAGCTAAATGGTTATAGAAATTTGAAAAGGTAAGTTACCTTTATTGCAACTCGATTCTTGCCAAGAAATTGGAAATAACTCTACAACATTGAGACCAGTCTAATGAAATTATGCATCATGTTGACATGAACACACCTCAAAAATACCTAATTTCCTTTTTTTACAGCTTCCCTTGGGAAGAATATCAACAGGCAATTAGATATATAACCAGACCACCCTAGAAAAAAGAAGATACAGACAGCTATGTGCACAGGAAATCACAACATTACTAAGCAAATTATTCTAGAAAATGATCAATGGTTTGAATATTTATACAAGTTAATATTTCCTTTCAACTATTACAAGTACATCTACTTTTGCCTGCTTATGTCTCCTCATCATTATCATTACCATTCTATCACATGCCATATTATTCTCATGTAAAAACCTATTCGATTCAATAGAGGAAAAAAAAAAACTTAAATCAAACTAGTCCTTCAAGATCAAACAGTTAAATATTTATCCTTAGTGCAATACATTATGCAATCATGTTCCATGGACTATGACATATTCCTTACGCAAGAACATAAAGTTCATTACAGAAAATACTGGTATCAATTTAAGCTTCAAGCTTGATCTCAAGTCGAGCAAAACTTAACCTAGTGCACTAGCAGGTCTGGCTAACACACCATTCTTCTATGTGATAGGATCATCATATTTCAAAAACACAAAGCCTTCCAATATTTGTTATCCACATTATCTTGTATTTGCATAACATCAGCTAAAACCAAAACAATGGTCTGGAAATTCTTGACGGTCTGTCATGTAAGTATACTGCAAACAGAAAATAACCCCACCTTCCATAATAGAGATTAAAGGCAAATTCAAAACTCAACTTCCTATGTAGCCAGAACTCAAAAGAATTGGGCGGAGTTCGATGTTCATTAAGTTTAAGGATTTTAATTCTGATAAAATGTACTCCCTTCGTCCCACCCAATTGTGCAAGCTTCCTTTGTAACCGTGCCACTCATTTGTGCATACTTTCTGAGTAAACTAAAAAGTAAGACAAAGGACTTTCTTTGCACAAATGGGTGGGAAGGAAGAAATACAATGTATATTTTTGAAGATGTGATTTCAGATATACAGGTTTCTAACATAGCTTTCTAACAAAGGTTTCCACTTAAACAGAATGTGCATCATATACATAATACATCCCACTCAATTTCTCCCTACGTAATCATTTAAAATAAAGTTAAACCGGCTGAATACATTGAGCAAAATTTCCAGTAGCTGAGGTGATCAATTGCTAACGTATTATTCGCAAAACTTTCAGGAAATAAATACTGCAAGAGAAAAAAAATTCATCATTTTGAACACAGGATAGAGAGAGAGAGAGAGCAACCGATATTAAGGCGAACAATGGAAGTAGCAGCATTGGAGTTGAAGGTCATTGCGAATATTGGGGGAGGGGGAGGGGGGCATCAACTGGTGATCAGAGAGATTGTGAAATTGGAGACGATGGAGTGTCGATATAAAACGACGACGTCGCCGAGGTTTTACAATTCACTGATGACAGCTGATGATGTTGGCAGATGAATACCTTAGCAACAACTTCGCTAATAGGTCCCACCGCCCACGGGTTTAATCAAGAATACCCTTTGAATTTCCTCATTGAATAAAATCACCCTTTTTAAGTTTTATAAATTGCACCCAACTTCGGCATACAAATAAATATCGTTACCTAAAAAAAAAAAATGGTTTAGGTCTCACTACCTCTGTTCTGAAAATATGTGGAGCACTAGCATGTTGTATTTTAAGTGGCTAATAAAATTAGTAGAGATTGTTTATTAGGGATTCCTATTGTTCCTGTTCTGAAGATTAGTATAGGAGATAAATTAAGAAATACTTAGATGACTTAGATGGCTAACTATTTGATTGCGCTCGTAATATGCCAAATTCATGTGGATTCGATTCATCATCTTGTAATTATTAGCTCAATAAAAGTCTTTTCACCATCTCCTCTACTACTTAGTCTTGAGCTGTGTCCTGACACTAAATAAAGTTGTTTTTTGTGGGTATACTAAGTGTTTAAGGATATAATATTTTATTTTTGGTAAATTGGAATTCAAACAAAACGATTAATATATTTTTATGGGACTCACACACAACACTAATACAACAACTACCTCCGTCCCAAAAAGAACAAGTTGAATTCCCTGTTACATTTTCGGTATTTCACAATATAAAAAAATATACCCTACAAATAACAATTAAACCATTGGGGCATGTATTGAATTTTGGGCAATGATTATGACACGTAGAAATCATTTAATTTGTGGAACAAGAGATGAAACACCATTGTGAAACAGGTGATCTCATTTGCGAAAAGAAGTTCAAAGTTATTGATACAGAGTATAAGAAAAACTGTTTTTTGCTTAACTTTTAGGGTAGTTTGATATCTTTAGGTAATATATTATAAAATAAGTTAAGTGAATTGTAAAGGGGTGACAATTTAAAATTAAAGTGTGTCGTGGGGTTATTGATTTATGTGTATTTCCTTATTTGGGGGTGTGAACTTGTTTATGGAACGGACAAAAATAGAAAGTGTGAATTTATTTATGGGATGGAGAAAGTATCATTTTACATTAAAATATTACTTCTGTCACTTAACTACACATTAAAATATGTGACAATTGACAAATCTATCACTTATGAAGTAGAAATATTTTTTGCCAACAACTAAATAAATTGTAATGGCAATGACTTGGGTGGAGTTGGTCCACCAAATACAAATTCTACAATCTCCTTCCTTCACCTTTAATGTGTGTTTTGTTGTTTCATCTAATTTCATTTTTTTAACGATTATTGCTGTTTGTATTTTTTTGTTTATTTTACTATTTTATTTATTTATTTAATTTTAGAGATAAAATTATAATTTTCACTCTTGTGGTTTAGGGTATATTTAAATCTTACCGTTTAGGGTATATTGTAATTTTACCCTTGTGGTTTAGGGTATAATTTATCCCTAGGGTTTAGGGTATAATTGTAATTTTACCCTTATGGTTTAGTGTATAATTTGTCCCTAGGTTTAGGGTTTAGGGTATAATAATAGTCATTCAAGTATAATAAATTTAAAAATAAAATAAAAAGATATTAATAAAGGAGGAGGAATTAATTAAGAAGGGTGAGGACCACAGGTTTCACCCAAATCACACAATTGTAATTATTCTTAACCAAATTTGAATTTTAGGACAAAAATGCCCCTCCAACAATAAAAACAAAAATAATTTAAAATTTTGACCCCCCATGTTATCCACCCGGATCGACGCATGTCAGTAGGGATCAACTGATGTTGGTCGGCTTGTCGGTGGAGACTGATTAAAACTAACACTCGACCCGACGGATCGACGAATGTCGATGGGGGACCGACATGGAGTGGGTGGGTGATGGTGATAGTATTTTATCTTTTTTTTTCTTTTTCATTAAAATCAAGTATAAAATGGTCTCTTTGCATTAATTTGGGTAAAATAATTAAAATTTATTTTGTGGTTGACAATGAGCATTAAATAATTAAGTAATTTTGCAATTTTTCCTTAAAATATTATACTCCTTATTTCCCGTATAAAAAGCAAAATAATTATATTGTGGAACAAAGATTAGAGTACTATTTTATTTCATTAGGGAAGTAAATTTGACTTTCATGTTAACAAATTTGTAGCGGCATGATAGTAATATTTAAGTGATAATGACAAAAAGTAGCCACTTTGACTTAAAATGAATTTTTTCTAGCCACTCATGTTAAAAATAATTTTTTCTAGCCACTTTTTATATTTAAGATCATTTTACCCCCAAACTTCATTTAAATGCAATTTTAATTTTAAAATGTTTTTATTTTTATCCGATTGATACTCGAAATGACTTATATATTTTTTGATTTATTCGGCCCAAATAGATGTTCTATTCGACTTATACGTATTTGTCTATTCGGCCTATACGTATTTGCATATTCGGCTTATACATATTTGTCTATTCGGCCTATATGTTTTCGCCAAATAGTTGTTCTATTCGGCCTATACATATTTGCCTATTCGGCCTATACGTATTTGTCTATTCGGCTTATACATATTTGCCTATTCGGCCTATATATTTTCCTAATTTTCATCACTTTTATCACGTTTTAAAATGGTATCAGTGCCATAGGTTTATTTATTTATGAATGGATTAATTAATTATTAACTTATATCACTTAGCGAAAGGATAGTTTCAAAGAGATATGGATCCGAATGAAAGTTCGACATCTGAGAGTGACAGGACTATTAGCCTGTTCAAAGCTGGAGCAACAGGGACTTCTGGCCTGTTGGATATGATGAGACAAGAAGTTCTATACAATAATACTATAATGTGTTGTATAGACAATATGCAGAGAAGGAATACGAGGACGCCGATCGATTTTGGGATAAACTCGATCGGAGGTGGAAACTGGCGGATGCCCATGCTAACCACACCAAGGAAGAACATCTGGAGGAAGATCGCCAGATGGAAATACGATACTCCAAAAAAGTATCAAGAAATATAGTGGAACTCTGAAGTTTTACCGAGATCTATGGACGTGTCCCCAGACACGAGCAATGGAGAAGACGACCAAACCAAGGTCCAAGAGAGTTCTGCAAGCCCTACCACTTTTCACATTGGACAGAATGACAGAGTGGAAGGAGATTGAGGCAGATAACTTTAAGATGAACCAAGATCTTAGAGAATTACAGAAGACGGTAAAATTCTTTGAAGAATATTGCTTAAACATGTCCAAGACGATATTTGAAATCAGCCTCAAGATGAATAAGGTGGAGACGTTGCAAAATAAACAACTCGACGTCATCAAGAAGTTGATACAACAAGTAGAGTTCCTGGAAACCAAGATGACGAGGAGAAAGTCAGGAGGAAGGTTATCTGCAACCTTCGGAATAGAATCCCTTTTACACCAAAAGGGGAAGACGACAGAGGTCACAAGACCAAAGCCCAAAAGCGAGAAGATGATTGCTATCCTTCGAGGAGAATCCACATCCCCGGATGGAAAGAACAAATCTTGAAGATCTACAAGATCTATATGAGTCATTCCATGAACTATCAATTGTAGATCTAAAGATGAATGTTGGAGAAATATCAAGCTCACAGCAGCAATCACAGGCACAGCATGAGCTAAGCCAAAATGAAGGGGCTTCTGGATCACATGGAGTCCGACAAGATGAGATATCCCAAAACGAAAGAAACTTCAAGATGAAGGCGATGGGATTGTCAACAGGAGCAAGCCGAGTTCGAGAGTCTAGTCTACACAATACCCCATATGGTCGGTCTCACCTTGAACCGATAAATTCATACGGGTTAATCCTAAATCTCGACACTCTAGACTTCAAGAACAGAGAGATTCTAATCGACAAGTGGACCAATGCAATAAAGATTGCAGGAGGCGCGCTAGAACTGGACAAAGAAGAGTTCATAAGATTTCTAACTATGAGCCTGGAAGGATCAGTAAAAGGTGCCTAGGAAGAGCTCTCAGGCGAAGTCAAGAAAGAAGCTATGGAAGGCAAAGATCTAGGCAATATTGTTGATCGAATGGCTAAGATCTTCAGGTCAACTTCATCGGAGTAGGTTACTTCGAAGGAATGGAAGAAGAAAAGAAGAAGAAGTATATGAATGCCCTATACAGCTTAGAACTACTTGACATCTGTCACGTAGATGAATACATCAAACTCTTCACAAAGTATAGATGGAAATCAAAGGTCAAAGAGGAAGAAGTATTCCACATGTTCTTTGCCAAGATCCCAAGCCCATGGAGAGAAATGCCGATAAAAGAATATGAACCATGCGAGCTGGATTCAATAACAAGGAGAATATCCTTCATCAAAGCCAAAATTGCGGAGTGGTGTCATCAAGCATCGCTACACAAGAACTACCATTGGAAGAAACCTAAGAAAGCAGAAAAGGATGAAGAAACATCATCCTTACACCCAAAGGAGCGGAGGATGGAGGTCCAGAAGACCAAGATCCTTTTGGTCCAAACAAAAGGCCGAAGCTATAAATCAAGGCAAAGATCTGGACCATCAAGATGGAGTTAAAGAAGTCAAGCCTCATCCTCAAGGTCAAACCAGAGGAGTACAGGAAGAACTCCCACAAGAAAGACATTTTGGAGAGTAGCCACACAAGCCAATGAAAGATTCAAGGATTGTAACTGCTACACGTGTGGAGCAAGAGGGCATATCTCACCAGATTGCCCGGAAAACCAGAAGCGGGGAGTACGGCAGTTTGAGACGACTCCAGAAATGAAGGAAGTCGTTTACTTTCAAGATCTAGTACAGGTATATCAATTCGAGGATATACCCTCAGACGAGTATCTATGAAGAAGAATTTTTCAATCAGGATGAATCTTCCGAAGATGAGTCGGAGTAAAGAAGAAAACTTCAGGCGAGAAATGTAAGAAGATATGTCTGGATTCTTTTCCCAGACATCTATTTCTCATAAAGCTCTTATGAGAATCATGAAGGAGGATCCAAGGTTCAGCCTATACGATGGATTCACTGTAGGAAGGTTGGATAAATTCATCAGCTTCAAGAAGAGAAAGCATAACATCATATATATAAGGTGACCGAAGGAGAAATTGTCATCCCAATGGAGCTCACAAGAAATGTGATGGAAATGCAACTAGTTCCTGTGGATGAAAACAAAAAGGAACTCAATAAACTCAAGGAAGGAATGACTAAGACTATGTGTTGGATCCACATCGGAGCAATTCGGATCCTCATCAAAGCAACTTTCAAAGAAGGTATCGATACACCAATCGATATTGCAATCTTTGATAAGAGGATCAAGAATACGAGAGAAGCATGCCTAGGAGGAATCTCAGGGAACTTGTACGCAGGCAAGGTGACATCCTACATATACCCAAGGATTGGCTACAATCTGGCAGATAAAGACTTCAGTAAGGCGCTCACCCTTCATCAAGATTTCAAAAACAAAGACTTGATGAAAGAAGGAAATAGGCCTTACTCGATCACATACAGTATCTCGTATGCTCTATCCAACACCCATCATTCGGATCTATTCCAAATGAAGGAGTATATTGAGATACCATAGGTATTCGAGAGGGTTGCATATGCAACTACGCCAGAAATAATGGAGTTACCGCTAATCCACGATATAGATTTGCAAATCAGAGATAAACTGGTCTGGAGCAGGCAAGATAGCCTCAGATTCGACCAGAGGAGGATTTATTTCCAAGAAGATAGAATGATTAGCGAAAAATGGGGAAAGAAGCCGATCGTGGAGGTGATCCAGTAACTAGAAAAGTTCACAACTAAAGGTGAACTTAAATACCGAGAAGGATGGAGAGGAGTCGAAGTAATATTCGACATTACCAAAAAGGAAAACTCTATTCCTTGTGATGTCTTATATTATCTCTAACAGCCAACAACTGGGAGATATTAAGGACAACTCAAACTCGGAGAACTTGAGCTGGTAATAGAAGGGATAACTAGAAGATTCCCAGAGCAACTAGTGCTGGGATTGGAGTTTCTCGAGAATCACAAACCTTGGGAACGATTACAAGATGAAATGAAGTTTACGGTCAAGGGAAAAAGATACAAGGTTTACTAATTGAAGCTCGGGCTTATAAGGTCTTATCCACCCATGGCCACAAGTCTATTCTCAATACATATCACTGTCGGGATGATATATAAAGAACATTGTGCAGAGTATTTTACGTCATACATAGATTCAAGAGCCGGCATCTGCACAGCAAAGGAAAGAGTCTTTCCCAAAGGCTCAGGCGAAGACCTGCCAACAGTACTAGGAAAATATTTTTCTCAGAGGGTGTTAATCCTTAACAGAGGAATCAAACATATGGAAATTATGATCGGAGGAGCAGAACGTACCCCGTGGTACAAGGTGAAACTCCACCGATATATTTCCACGACACCGGAGTAGATATTCTGTTAGAAAACAATTTCCTACAGACATTCAAGCTTTTTACCCAAGAAAACGCAATAAGGAGGCTTATTTTCATAACTCTTTGTGAACATAAGATCATCGCACCAAGACTGCATAATGCATTCTAGAGAAAAATATCAATCAAATTCCGCAGCAAGCGTAGTGATGAAGGAAGACTTAGCCATCCAAAGATGAACGATCGAAGGAGATATGGCGAAGCAGTCCTTCAAATGAGAACCGAGACCAGTGGAGGATGAAATATGGAGAAACTAAAAGAAAACACAATCCACCTTTTTAAGGCAAGCTTGGGAGAAAGCTTACAGAAAGACGTCACAATCAAAGAGCAAACATCTTTGGAGGACGTCAAAAGAAAGATACAGAGGAACTTCAATGAGGATCCTTTAGCCTGGTGGGACAAAAACGAGCTCAAAGCTTCCCTCAAAGTGAAAGAAGGAAAAGAGACGTGTTCGTGAGGTATAAACCTATCCTGATGAACCAAGAAGATAGGAAGGATATGCAGCAAATACTTAAGGAACATTTGGACTTTAAGTTGATATCCCCAGGAGTATCTCCATACAGCAGTCCAGGATTTCTGGTTCGAAATCATGGAGAAGTCAAGCGGGGAAAAACGAGACTTGTGATCAACTACAAAGGGATCAACAATGTCACGCCCCAACCCCAGACAGAACGCGACAACCGCCACGTTAACCATAAATTTCGCAGAATGGGTGCACTCCACACCACAAAGTTTATAGAAAACGTAAGGCTTGCTATCAAGTACCTGTAGAGCTGAACAACTGATAACAACGGGTACAACCCGAGGACATCATCTCAAAAAGTATCAACAAGGATTTACAAAGGTACAAAATACAACGGTGTAACTTAGTTTAAAGAAAATATACATGAACGATATAACATCGCGAAGGTACAAAAAGAACATCAAGGGGGTCACCAAATATAAACTATACAATCTCGCCAATGAATCCGTCAATTTACATAAAAGAGAAAGTACCCAAAACACGGATTGGATGACGAGCAAACGATAGGCAAACCTCCAACCAAAACGATATCAACAGCCTAAAAAGGAAAGAATGATGGGGGTGAGCAAAACCACTAGCTCAGTGAGGTGATAAGCCGGTCACCCCGACCCTTATACGAAGCATGTATTCCACTCGCGGTTCATAACATAAAATCCCATATTTCGACGTGAATACTTGAAATGATCAAACATATAAACATATATGACATGCATGTCCCACACCGGTGACGTTGACTGAGCCTATACTAGACTGATCCATCTAACGATCACCCTCCAGAGTATCAGTATTTGGCAAATGGACAGGTGCCCCGTTAGATCTAACTCACCCGGGTTTGCCAATCACGGGCAACTTGGTTGTCACTCTAACTCACCCGAACCGCGACAATTCGGGCTACTTAATCAATGTCGCTCCAACTCATCCGAACCGTGACCAATTCGGGCTACTTAATCAATGTCGCTCCAACTCACCCGAACCGTGACCAATTCGGGCTACTTAACCTTGGTATCAGGCATACATATGCATGTGCATCATAAGATGAATAACGACTCAAGTTAGAGTCTTAATTGGCACACAAGAATAACCAGAAATCAATTCTCAAGTAATTCACAATAAATGCTATCAGATATCGAGCCGGCAAGGCTCTTCAACATAAGTTAAAATCAATAATACTCATAAAATAGCTAACATGACTCTAACCAGAGCAATCGAGCCAATCAGGCTCTTTACCACATAATATAATACCAAATAATTTTCTTATCAATTAACTAAAACTAAAATAAATGCACATTTATCGAGGGTCCACACTTCCCACAAGAGAAGGCGTTCCCGAATTATCAACTCACAAGGAAGTGATTAACTCTCTCCGGAATCTGAAGTGGGTCCCTTGCCCTTCGTCGATGGTTCTTTACCTAGAAAGGAGATGAGCAATTAAAGACAAATTATATATAACTAACTATTAGCGGTAACACCCCTTTCATTGCTAAAAACAAATCCTAATTGAGTTCGAACAAGTCGATATTAAATAAAAATGGTATGTAACTTCTTAACATCAGTTCTCAATCCCACATAACCAGTTTCAATACATTAACTAAACGAAACGATAGAAAATAAATTTGAATTCGACATAAAAATTCTGAAATTTTCCAGCTAGCGGCAGTTTACGAGAAAAATCATAAATAATTGTAGAATAATCGGATTGAGGCGTTTCAAGTGGCTACGAAAAGCTAACGAGTTCAGCTACGTACAGAAATTAAGTTTGTAAACTTTCGAGGGCAATAGCTATTTCAAAATCAGTTCGAACAGTCTGCAAATTACCCACATACCAAAAAGAAAAACCCCACAAAATTACAAAATCATGGAAGAAGGAAGCTTAATTCACACACCACTTACCTCAAAACAACTTAGAAACCACCTAGGATGAGGGTTGTAAGGGAGAATTTGATCAACAAGGGTTTCTCCTCTTCACTCTCTTCTTTCCCCTCTTTTGCTTTTCTTCTCCCGTTCTTCTCTCTCTTTTTTTTTTAACTTTAGCTTTACTAATTATATATCAGGCCATTTAAGTGGGCTGAAACTTTGGGCCACAAAATAAATAAATAAATAAGTTTGGGCTTTCTAAAAAAATTCTAGTTGGGCTAAGATATGGATGACCTTTTGGGCCATAAAATAAATAAATAGGTTTTGGGCTTTCTAAAATAAATCTAGTTGGGCTAAGTTAGGGCTGGCCTTTTGGGCCATATAAATAAATAAATAGGTTTTGGGCTTTCTAAAAAAAAATCTAGTTGAACTAAGATATTATAAACAATATCTTGGAGTTCGATGGATACTATATACCAAGTAGAGAACACTTGGTCAACTATATCAAGAATGGCAGGGTATTCTCAAAGTTCGATTACAAATCTGGGTTCTACCAGATTATGATGGAAGAAGGAAGCAAGAAGTTCACAGCCTTCTGCACACCACAAGGCCATTATATCTGGAATGTCATGTCTATGAGCTTGGTAAACGCACCCCAGATATACCAGAGGAAGATGGATAATCATTTCAAAGATTATTTCTCATTCATGTTTGTTTATGTGGATGACATCCTCATAGCCTCAAAGAACATGGAGGAGCATTTTGCGATATGGAAGTATTTTCAGAAGTATATCACAAGGAAGGATTAGTACTATCTGAAAAGAAGGCAGTAATTGCAACAAGACAGATCGAGTTTCTTGGAGTAGAGATTGATAAGTCCGGAATTATTTTACAACCACACATTGTAGAAAAGGTTCAAGGATATCCTGAGAATCTCAAAGACAAGAAGCAACTCCAAAGCTTCTTAGGAGTTGTCAACTTTGCTGGAATGTTCATCAATAATCTAGCACAATACAGAAAGGTATTCAGTCCCCTATTGAAGAAAGATGCCGAGTTCAAATGGGAGGAATCACACCGAGATATGATTAAACAACTAAAGGAGATTTGCAAGAAGCTACCAAAGTTGGTTATACCAAATAATGAGGATGAACTGGTACTTTACACAGATGCCAGTGACTATTGATGGGCGGCAGTTCTAACTAAGTCCACACCCGAAGGAGAAGTGCCGTACAGATACTGTAGTGGAATCTTTGCGGAAAATGAAGCGAAGAGGTGGCACATCAATGAAAAGGAGTTCTTTGCGGTTTGGAAGGCATTCAAAAAATGGCCGCTATTTCTTCTCGCGAAGAAATTCATTCTTAAAATTGATAACACAAGCGTCATAGCCTTTTTTAAAAATAAAATTGAATCTAAACCAGAAAAGGCTAGACTTTTAAGATGGCAAGCAGAATGTCAATATTATGATTTTAATTTTGTCATTATTAAATCTGTTGATAATGTTTTGACAGATTTCCTGACGAGAGATGGAAGGAGCTGAGGTAGGCTCCATCCTGACTATTTCAAGGCACCTGATGGACAATCTTGAGTTGCTCCAAAGGGAATTTGAGAATCTATCACTCAATGCAAAGCGTGCTGGAAAAATACAAGAAGACGATCAAACCAAATTGTCCAATAGCATACGAGATTGTATTCACAATAATGGGAATCTATTCGAGTCCTTACGAGAGCCACTTCTTCGGGATGTTGATAACAATCGTTATCAGCAAAAGAAAAGCAGTAGAGAACGGGACTCTAAACCCGGAGCAAGGGATTCAAGTACCCTTAGCATGAGTCCTAGATTAGAACCTCCAAAAGAGGAACCGGTCCAAGAAAAAATCGAAGACCTGGAGTCACATCTAGAGTCGACGAATCAACCCAGCATCTCTGGGGTCAAAGAGGGAGAGATCAACCTTAGGCCTATGATAGACACTGCTAAGGTTGGTATTAACTTAGCTGATTTCTCTTATTGGAAGGAATACCAGGCCAGCTGGGAGAAATTAAACACCAGACAGGGAATCCGACCGGAGAAATGTCGGGTGGATATATCTGGGGAATATCCCCGAATTTGGATGCGAGAAGGTTTAAATCCAAATGATGTGAAGCAATTGTATGATTTTGGGGCGCTAGCTTCAATATATACTGTTGCACCAAGCTTCCCAGAGCTTTCAAAATTGCCAGAATGGCTAGGAAAAATAGTTTTCAAAGCATGGGAAAACAACGCCACTCTATCCAGAGGAGACGTATTGGAGCTTTACTTCACTAGTGTGGCTCCAGAACCAGTTGGGAAAGGCAACCATGAAGCCTTTCATTTCATCAAGCTAAGAAGACCCGATATTTCAGCATCAAACAAAGTCAAGGAGTCTTCTGGAAAGGAACCAGTCTTGGTTTTTACATTTTCTGAGGAACAAATCTCTACGCGAAGGGCGAGGGGTTTGTATGCCTTCATTCAGGCAATGGTTCATGTGAAGTACCCATTCAAGTTCGAACACAAGACTTTGAATGGATCTTTTCTGTTAAACACTTTAACAGGAAAGAAGACAAGATTTGCTGAGAAGGCCTTTTCTGAAAAATAAGACCTTCTTTGGAGAAACAAGATACCGGTGAGTAAACAAACCCATTGGAAATACTGTAACATGGCCCACTTCGGGCAATGGATAGACAAGATTTGCACAAGCTGTTCTACCCAAATAGAACTAGAGTTTGGAAAGGGGGTAATGCTAAGCATAGGGAAAATAAGAATGACTGAACCCCCTCCTGCAAATGAGACACGTGGAAAGAAGAGGGTAAAACCTCTTCAAAACACCCAAGAGCCGGGAGAATCATCAGGCACCAAAGAAGACAAATGACTCTTCAAAAAAGCAAGAGCCAGATTACTTTTCTGAAAGGGTAAGGGATATGTGACTGACAAGAAGGACGGCCCACAAGAAGGCATCCAATAAAGAAAAGGGACCAGCCAGCTGCTAAAGTTGGAATCCAATGAGAAAAACGTAAGCAATGACGTCAGCACAATGAAGTAAGCAGTGACTTCAGCAAAAGTAAAGAGGCTTTGAAATCCAGATTTCACATCTGAAAGCCTCTATAAATAGCATAGTTGAGGAAGTAGAAGACATCAATCATTCCCCTCTATTTTCTCTTTCTAAATAAACATTGTATTCCTTTCTTTTTTTTGTATGAGTGTTCTGAGTACTGCTACAATAGGTAGCTAAAGGAGTTATCTCCTCTTATTCAGTGAGGATGAGTATGTAATAAATTCTCCATTCAATAAATAATCTTGGGCTTCTTCCCGCATGTAGCCTTCTATTTTTTCTGCAACCTTAATCTTCATACTTTTCGACGAGAAACAGTAGTATCATCCTGTACACCCGGTGTAGGAAACGAACCAGGGTTGTGCTGAGGTCCGCTGAAGGAACGGGATTGAATCATCACACTGCGGGGCGCGTGGTTGGCTGTGAGGAGCTGTAAAAACCTCCCGAATACCCAGTGGATTGACGGTCAAAAAAGGTATTGTTACTATTTTAAGTTGGTTAGTTATGAGATTAATATTGTTTAATTAATGTACGAAAACATGTTGGGTCTGATATGGTCGTTATGTACTATGTCTATTTTAAAGAAGAAAATTGTTATGAAAGGGGTACTAAAAAATCATACACGGATATCAATCAGGTAGAATAAATAAAAGGATTTATTGGTTTAAAAGAGAAAATATGTATTTTTGGAATGAATAGTATAAAGTGGCTAGAAATTATTTATTATTATGAAGGTGACTAGAAAAAATTTAATTTAAGGAATAGTGATTATTTTAAATTTTAGCCCTAATATTTAATAGGTAATGTATCTTGTAATAATTGCATGTCGTCTTATCCCTTCACACTTTTTATAGATGTTTGTTACATAACACCTTAAAAAAAACACAATTTTTTTTTCCATATCAAAATTTTATATTTTTTTATTATTTAAAAATACTATATATATCCACTAAAATTAATAAAGTTACAAAAAAAAAAAAAACAAGGAAGGGTGTTTGGGATGGAGGGTAGTATAAATCTTGAATTTGCAAATTTGTTCTGTATTGTTTAGAGGTGGTGGAGGGTGTTGCATGGGCGCCACGTGTTGAGGCATGGCGACAACACAAAGCATAGTATATCGGATCTTAGCCTCCCACGATCACACTCTCCCTCTTCCATCTTTACAGAATTAAGCAAAGAGAGAGAGAGAAAATCAAGTAATGTTAAATTCATGTTAAATTCATGTTAAAGTGTATGTGAAACTAAATTTCATGTTAAATTCAATTCAATGGTCACAGAGAGCTGGGTATTTCTGTTGATTCACTGATTCAAGAATTCGAAAGAGAATGGGAGCCACAAATGGATGTCTATTCAAGAAAACTAGTTGAATTTTGTTGCAAAAAAACACTTCCTTCGAGGTGTGGTACTATAGATGAAACAATCAGTGATGGTTCCTTTAGCCGCTTCACATTCAATATGATGCTTGCTTGGGAGGTGCCAAGCTCAGCAGACGAAGAATCACACTCCGTGAGTAGCTTTGTGCTTTACTCTCTACTCTAGTCCGATATTCTTTTACCATATATCGAAATGTGGATTGATTCTTATGAAAATTTTCTTATGTAGGAGTTATGTTTAGTATCCCATTATGTACAACTGCTACAGAATTATGAGGTCATCAATATGTTGTGTTAGAAGTTGGACCACAGATGGTCTGTTTTACCCTATTTATACACCTCATGTGTCTGCTTATTTTACTTAGGAGTGTGTGGCAAAAGAGAAAGAGGAGAAGAAGGTGACGATCGTGGGCGATCAGCCACAAGATGATGTTTCTCTTTTCTATTCGGATCTCATGCCACTCCTCATAAGTGGTTTCTACATTTTGTTTCAAGAGAGACGAAGACTCTCTAACTTGATACTTCTGCTTAACTTGGGTTTATGTAGGTTGATCGCGAGCCATCTGTTGGAGAAGATGCAATTGTGTGGTTGGGAACACTTGTTCCTTTGGTTGTAGACATAGTTAATGGGAGGTTTACTTTTGAGACGTTGACGGCGCCTACAGGATAGTCTTCACTTTCCAGCTTATGACAAATTCTTGAAAGAAATACAAATGTATGTCCCAATACTTCATTTCCAAGTCTAATAAACATTTGATCACATTTCAGGTAGTATATAAACTTGTTTTGTTGTTAGATGTATAATGCATTTGCAGAAGCAAGAAATTCCGACGGCTGCAGAATTAGAAGATGACGAATTTATTTTGCAAGTGGAGGGGACTGCAAGTACGCAGAGAGTCGTGCGCCATATTGGAAGAACTAGTTGGCTGGGTTATTGTTTCATTAATTTCTGTTTTTATACATGTGCTGTTTTTGCCTATGTTTCTTAAAGTAAAATTATAAAACATAGATATTGTTTCTAGGCAGGTTGACATTGACAAATTATGCCCTTTACTTCGAAGCGTCTGGCAACCTTTCGAAGGACAGTCAGCAACAAGTGAAGCCTGCCGCAATGGGTCCTTGGGGTGCTCCTCTTTTCGACAAAGCTATAGTTTATGAATCTTCTGAATTGTGAGTTTGAGCTAATAATTAGTTCATTGAGTTTGATTCTTTCATGACACTGTCTACTATATCGTTGCAATTTAATTCAACTCCCATCTTCTATGTTTACTATGTATCTTACTAGCTGTAGTATCCTTTAACTTTTTATAAAACCTTCTAGACAAGACGGCGTTGTGTTAGAGTTTCCAGAGATAACGAGCTCAATAAGGCGAGACCACTGGCTTGCCCTCGTAAAGGAGATCATGCTATTGAACCAGTTTATATCAAAGTTCAAGGTGGAATCACCACTTGATGTGTGGGAGATGCACGCACGAGCCGTATTAGGCATTGTTCTGCTTCATGCTGCGAGAGAAATGCTTAGAATTCACCCTCCAGATCCCAAAAGCTTTCTAATATTCGCATTGCTCGATGAATTGGGGGGACTACGTACTAGAAGAGCTCGCTGGGAGTCTGAAGAATTCTGTTGGTGGAAATCCTTGCAGTGCCAGTTCTATTCTCAGGAGCTTGAATGTCTCCCAAACTGGTGCTAAGAAACAAATGGCTAGTGATAGTCAGATTGTGGAACCTGAAAACCTCACCTCACTGGAGAGTGCTATACACCAAGCACGCGAGGAAGCAAAAGAAACTGAGGTGGCTAAAGCTACTACTCAGGGACTAAAAGAGGAAGGTATCGCCGAGAGTGCCCAAGTTCTAATGGTGAGTAGTTACGATTCCTTGACATACTTTCCTAAGCTGTGAATATCAATTTTCAATAACTAAGAATCATCTAATTAATTAAGGCTCCATTTGGATGGAAGGATTTGATTTTAACTATGCAACTTTAAAGCACTGCTTGGGAGTGTGGATTTGTGGAAGATTTTTAAAGTTCCAATTCTATTTGTTTACATTTATATATACATGTTGATTAATTATCTTGATGTGCAGGGGTTGCTTAAACCACTTGGAGTTTTAGTTCCCTGGGCTGGAGATATTTTGACATGGGAACGGCCCATGACCACCTCCGTCCTGCTTGTCTCGACACTGATACTCATCTACAAGTAAGTAATCAATGGCCACTAAAATTTCAAATTATGTATATTTAGTTTGTAGCCTTGGATGCTGTTAATTTTCGATTTTGCTTGTTAAGTTTTTTTTTTTATTCCTCCCTTTGAATGGAGATTGGGTTGGTCAAGCCATATCAACTTTCTTGTTATGGGTGGTTGCAAAGATGCTACAGGCTAGGATTAGGATGATTCAAGAGACGCAAGACAAAATCGTTATTCATACTGGATCGGATCAGACAGCAATGGAGAGTGTCATATCAGCACAGCAGGGACTGAGGAATGTACATGAAATAATGAAGCAGACAAATATAGCAATACTCAAAATATGGTCAATAATGGTCTCAAAAGCACCAAAGGTGCGTCTCATGACTTATCGTTGGAACACACGTCCTCCTTGCATGCTATATGGTCATATAATAAACGAGTGTAGGGGTCAATAAATGCATACATGGAAGGATAGAACACAGGTGAATAATATAAAGCCCAATATTTTCATTTGAAATGAGGATTAATTTTGTGATAAAGAGCTGATATTAATTACAGGCATGTTACTATAGTCGAATTCAATTTCAGTCCGATAACTCTTTAATTTTAATTCTTTTAATGTCATTTTTCAAAAAAGTTTTTAGAACTAGAATTGGAATAGACAAAAGCAATATGACTGAAATTGAAAGTGTTAGAAGTTGGGATTTTCGAATTTAAATGTTAACGGGATAAAGTTGATATTATTTCTTACAGGTGTTCAAGGGGTGGCATGATTAAAATTATTTACACTCGTAATAATCAACGCGGTAGTGGAAGAGTAAAAGGGAGACATTTTTTCAATAAAATTTGCTTGAATTGAGTACTACATACTATGATTTAGATTATGGAAACCAATTTTCTCAAAAGAAAAATTGGCAAATGCAGCTATCTTGAATTATTTACATATTGTGGTGCATTTGCAGCATGCAAACACAGTGATGATAGTCATGACTTGTGCTGCAATCGTACTAGCTTTGGTACCATTCAAGTTTATGTTGATGTCCCTCGTACTATACTGTTATGTGATGACGACAAGAGTTGGGAAGCAGACGCAGAATGAACAAAGCAATAGGCGGCTACGAGAGTGGTGGGACTCTATTCCTGTAGTCCCTGTAGAGTTTATGGACACAGCCAAACAACCAGGATGTGAGTAAGTAAGTTGTTGGAGTATATGAACTAGATAGATATGTCGAGGCGATATGAGGGTACAGCAAGTAGACTTTTATTGAGCAATTACTACAGCAATGGTTTAGACATGTGATATGAGTGATCTTGTCTGCATGATCATACACTACATGATGTGGTTGACACGAAAACTAGCTACGTAAATCAGCTTCGACTGCAATGCAAACTAGCAAAGGTAAACCTGGTGCGGGTGTCGTTTTTTGTATTCTATTTTAGTGTGGTATACGCAAGACAAAGGTTGTAATAAAATCATCAATGGTTTGTAGTTATGGCATGCTGACTGCTGAGAGAGTACGCAGAAGTTATTTGTGATGGAGGGTGCTTTTAAAAGATTATATTTTTTCCAAAGTGATTTAATTCGAAATATTATGCACGCCCATTTCAAAACTCAATTCCTCATCATTTTTTTGTTCACTTAATTAAGTTAATAAGTTATTTTCGCATAATTCTTGCACCTTAAAGCAAATAAGTACATTTATTTAATAATAAATAAATGGTAAAATATATTTTCATATTTTTAGATGATAAATAAATGGTAAGAAAAAATTTTTATTTTTAAGGTATTAAATAAATGGTAAAGGAATAACCATTTTTGAAATTAAAGAATATTATGAGAATATATTAATTAAATGTCAATTTCATTCATGGAGGTGTGATTTTGAATTCAGAAAAATGGAAAATGTGAAGTTTAAACGAAGAAAGTAAAACAAAAAATAAACAAGACGAGAAAAACACTAGCGCAAATCATTTAAGGTGTTCGGAAACTATCCTAAAAGTCCTGTTCAAACAGCTTGATTTTTGGTTTTACGACTATATTTTGGTATGTTTAATTGAAACAAGTATTTTAAATAAACTGCAAGTAATATAAAAAAATAAAAACAAGGGTAATTTAAATATTTTGAAAAAAATGAGATGAAGTGGCAGTCGAGTCGAAGAACTAGTCATCATTTAAATATTTTGAAAAAAAATGAGATGAAGTGGCAGTCGAGTCGAAGAACTAGTCATCCCACTTAAAATTGGAGTCGCATTTCGCGTATGCGCTTTTTCTTCCTTTGGAAAAATCTGCATTCCAGCCAACAGAAATACAGCAATTATTGAGAATTCAAGCAAGTTTTCAATGCATCAATGGGTAATGACAAAGTGTGTGACATCCAAATCCGATAGCCCTAATTTATATGCTATTCTCCTCTCTTTCTAAGACTACCTTTCTAAAACCACTTCACCACACCCACACTAACTCAACGAAAAGTCGCGCTGCGATTCCCAGATGCTGGGAACGCTTGCCGCCTTCTACCCTGCTGGTTTTCCGTACTCTCTGTGCCCTTCGTAACACCAGAACCCCCCTTTCTCCGATCTCTTCTCCCAACATTGTCATCACCCGCTACTCTTGTTTCCTCCCCAAATTTTACCTGTGTCCGAGCAGCTTCGTAGTCAAAAGGTTGCCCCTGCAGGAAAGTGTCCGGTGGCTGCAATTTATTGGTCACTCTGGAACTTGTACTTTGCTCGAGTGATGGAAAGCACTGCTCGAAGCTGGAAGAGAGATCAGATAGAGATATGGGTTCGTCTTCCCCTAGGTCTGAATCAGTTTCTGCTTCGTCGTTATTATCTAATTGCTTAGCATCAGAGTTGCCTTTTCCTGGTTCTTCATCATCTGAATCATCATCCAAAATAATAACATCTACTAAACTTGAACCGGATGGAGGAGCTGAAGCTTGATCGTCTTGATGCACAAATTCTGGAATCCTTTCGGATTCCTCAACTTTTGAATGCAATGGTTCATCCATACCCGAAAATGAGTGAAACGGAAGACTCACTGTTGATTTTATCTGCTCTAATTTAGTGTTTTCTTTTTCCTGAAAATATGACAACAAATTTAATCTCATCAAGAATGAAAAGGTGTAGAATTTTACGGCCAACAAATCTCCTTCGACCCTAAAAGTATAGACTGTTTTTAGAACATTATGGCAACTATTGTCTGTAGTTATAAAAGTTCAACACGAGTATATTACAATTCTCATGTGCCACAGCAGCATATTCAGCACAACAAAGATTGAATCAGGCTTGTATTAACTTCAGATTGAGAATACTTACTCCTTTATCAGGATCAAACTTCCGTTTTGCCAAATTTCCAAACAATGCCCCAAAAGCTCGGCTTGGCTTCTTTAATATCTGAACAGTTGCCTGAGCCTAAAACAGCATAAGCAACTTGAATAACCAAAAGATCCTCTGAAAACTTTCAACAATAAAGGAATCTAACTTACATCATCAAAACTCATTGTTAAACAATAAAATGCAATTATAGGACCTCCCTAGAGAGAAAAATGTAGTCCTGTGAAAAAGGTACTGAATACCAACAATTATCCATTGGATATGTTATATTTGTGAGACTCCGTAAATCCAAATACAAGATCCAGAAAAAAAAGAAGCAACTCACTGAATGTGATGAACTCAGATTAGCACGTGTATCTTCAGTGTCTCCACGCACAGGTGCCCCCTTGTAAGCAGAACAATCATCTGTTTTACCTTTTTCATTCACTTTTTTCTTGGTATTAGAGCTCCCAAAGTTGCGAGGCTCGTCTTTATCTGGTAAGTAAGCAGGTAGGTTCTCAACAATAGGATCATAAGCTGAACTGCTAATTTGTTTCTTTCCAACTTCCTCCGGGGTTTTTGAAACTTCAGAAACTTCAGAAGGCAGAACTTCAGAATCTTCAGGAGTCAAACCGCTCTCGCCATTTTTCTGCACGCATACTGATGTTTAAAAGAAGCAAGACATATAACACAAAAGAAAGAGTTAAGCTCAACCATAAAATTTCAGTACATAAAAACCACCTCACTGGTGGTTGCCCGAATATTTTGGACATTATAGGTTGTCCAGGCACACTCCGCAGATATTTAACCAAAACAGTATATGGGGTAGCTACAAATTTAAGAACAATTTGAAAAATCATCACTTTGCTGTTAAATGACAGCTCCCATCGCAGAAGACGCTTGGACCATATGTTCCCATAAATTATTTAAGACATGGTATAGTCATATACTTCAACACATGCTTTCTGAAACACTGCCAGTTAAGTAAACATTTAAACCCAAAACTGCTAATTGTTTTTACTAACTCAAGTTAATTATTTTCTCATGTTTATTATGAGGACCCAAAAGAATAATCCAAATAAGAAAAACGAGTCAAAAATCCAGTCTCCAGGCTGATATTCTGAACATCTGTGAGAGAAGTTCATTTATAGTATTTTTAGTAATATGCTAAAAAATAACAATCAACTAATAAATGCAATTTAAAACCAGGAAATACTGAAACAACAACTTGATGAGGGAAGCATAATGTACTGGTGCAAATAAGAACACATGTCATCTGGCCAGGAAATAGCAGGTCCTGGTGATCAAATTGGATATATATGGGCAAATAAAAAGAAACATCTTAAATTCATTAAACACTTGCCAGTTCCAAACATCTTTCCTTGAGATGTTTCACAGCCTCCTCAAATGCAGCAGCATTTTGGATAGAGTGCCTTATAATGCTAACAACTGAACCAAGGTTACGTTCAATATATGGGAGTTTTGATTTCAATGACCGACGCAATTGGTTTGTAGTGAGTGGCATCTGCTTAGCTTGTTTTCAACAAGAAGGCAAAAAAAGAATAAAAGGGTGAGTCAACAAAATTGCCACAGATCAACATGAAAAACATTGGAGTAAGAGAAATCTAAGACAATTGAAATATGTAATAGGCAGAACGTACCAATTTTGATAAGAGTTCGATTGGGCAACACATAACCAGTGCTCTCGTCTTCTGAACGAGCAACAACATCCCTCCATTCACAAAGTCCCTACAAGTTAAACCCAAACATGCTGGTCATTGTAATGCTAAAATAGCCAAGAAAAATCCATGAGATTCTAAATTTAAGTTTAAACTATCCATGCCACATGGAATGTCACCATTTATCAGATACCACGTGCAGAACAAATTAAAATTGGGATAATACAACTAGTGAGCAAAAAAGGGGCACAGATCAACTGAGATAAACATATACTCCCTCCGTCCGCCTTTAAGGGTGTCATTTGCTTTTTGCACGTGGATTAAGAAGTATTATTATTTAATGTGCAGTGGGTAGTTGTATAAGTGGACGTGTGGGTCCCATTTTTTAGTTGTATTAGTGGGTGTGTGTGGGTCCCATGTGTATAAAAAAGGAAATGAGACCTTTGAAAGCGCACGGAGGGAGTATTATATAGCTAATAATTCTTATGAATGTAGTTCTGAACAAGTAACTCACTGAAACAACTGCTAGCTGTTGAGCACTGAGATCAGCACCCACTAACCTGCAAAATGATTTTGAGAAGCAACCAAATCAGCAGTACAGAAGAACCAATATATACACGAGCTAGTTCAGGTACGGTGCCTGTAATCTCAAATTGGCAGGTTTAGACAATACCCATAAATGTGAAGGTAAGAAGTATCTGTTAGAAGCTCTTTTTCATATAGTTGAGTGCATATATCATAACTCTGTTTGTAGACCTGTTTAAAATCACCAACAAAACAATTAGACCGCTATTACTAAATATGGTACAGACAGAACAATTGAGTCATATAACAATGAACCAAATATCTTCTCATTTCTTTTTCTTTGAGTTGGGGGTAGTTTTACTCAACCCAAATTATTTCATGGTTTAATTGTTTCCACTTCCCATTACTTTAGCATCAAGCCTCGTAAGACTTACAAGTACTTATTTAGGCTCACTTCACTGAATGACTAAACTCCAAGCTTTGCATTTCATTTATAACATTAAACTCAAAATATGATATATATTTAGAGAGGCTTCGCACAATAAGAATTAAGTGCAATTCAAATTTCTAGCACCAATTATTTTAAACAGTGCCACGTTTCAGTGTGATTTAACCTGTAATAATCCCCCGTACATGAAATAACAGATTAAGCAAATCATGTGCTAGCACACTAAGAACGTTCATCTTTTCTGAAAAATGAATTGCTCTGTGAGTTACCAACACATAAATCAAAATATCATATTACCAACGATGATAGTGGTTTATAGTCTTCCAGACGATTTTGAGAGGAAGATGGCTTCAGTAGAGAGTCTCAATACAACTATGGCTAATATGTACTGGACTATGGAGAGTAATTGCGCAATGTGAACTCAAATAGAGTGAGCATTGCTACCTTAAATGCAAAAGAAACTTTCTAATTTCTACAAACATGATCTCACAAACTCACATTAGCAACTTCTCAATTACACTCTTTACATATAGGATATTTCTATCATATAAAAAAGAGAATAAGGTAGATCAGGGGGCAGCTGCATATTGAATATAAGAAACCAAAAACGTAACTAATCTAATGTTTAGCGTTAGGGTCTTGGTTAAATATGTTTCTTGTCCTTCAATAAAAATTATCAACAATTTTATTAACTATGATCAAATACTCACATCAAAGAATAATATGATTGTAAATGCCTTCACAACTACAACAAGAAGTAATCGGGAAACATAAGGGTGTCCTGAGAAATGTATGAAATCAAATTCCCCAAAAGATAATTGGTGCATCCTCAGCAAAGAATTTGAAGTAAAAAGTGGAAATCCACAGTCCATTACCAGCATAAAACTGCAAAAATTGCAGGGATAGGATTCTTGAAAAATGGTAAGATTTGCAGGTGGAATGTTAAGTGCGTGTTTCAAGAACTTTTGTAACTTCATCTACTGAGGCAAAGGCAGTCTCTTAAAACCTCACCAACAACAGTTTTAGTTTAACATAAATATAATCCAAAGACCTCAATATAACAATGCATTCATCAATCTACATATTTTATTGCTAAAGGCTCCATTTCTGTCAGCAAATCAATCAATCCCATGGTCATTCATACATAATTAAGGAAGTGAACCCTGGACAACTATTATCAAAATCATGTCGACTAACAAAAAATAGTCTCTTTGGACAGCAGTTTTCAATCTTGTTAACTCTTGGTAATTAATTTTTTCTTAGTAAGGAATAATATCAAAGAGCTTGCCTCAACAAGAGGAGGATCAGGACTTCCAGAATCAGCAGATGACTCAAGCAACCTCGCCCTCATAAGATCATAGATGTACAATAAATAATGTGTGTCTTCTCTTGCATATCTGGGAAAGAGAAGTCCGTAAGATAACATAATGCAGTTACAACAACTAAAGATCTTTAGAATCAGCTGATGGGTCCATATTTTAAACAGGTAGAAATAGAAAACTTCTTGCAAAACACCCAATTTAAAATGTCTGGACAAAATGTCTGGATAGACAGATGATTTTCTAATATTTCACTCCTAATTAACATGAGAATAGCCTAGCTCCTTCTGGTAGGAGAGATATTCAAACAGTGAGAAAAAAACACACAACATAAAAAATAAACACAAAAATTGGTTCTTTAATTAACATAGAAACAACTTAACCCAAGCTTACCATCTTTTTAATGAATATGTGGAATAGCTTACCATCAAATAAGTGTCTGTTGCTCACACACACATACATACATGAATACAATTACATACTACATATATATATATATATATATATATATATATATATATATATATATATAGAGAGAGAGAGAGAGCACAAATGAAAAGTTTACATTGCACTAACAAATACACTTTTGAATCAGCAGTGGAGTGACCAAGCCCAAGCTCAACAAAGCACATTACTGAAGCCTCATTCAGACATGGTCTGGGGCTTTCACGTTGGTTGAAACAGAAGTCATTGTAAGTTGTGTTATAATAATTGAAAGACAACTGTCTTCACTCATGCTAGTTTAAAATCACAGACATCCTACACCAAACAAGACTATGAAAAAAAGGATCTATGGAAATAATTTATTATTCAAGTATTACAGAGGCCTAATGCTGCAATGGTAATTAAGTAGATAAGAAGATGAGAAAGGTTCAATAACAGATGAAGCTATCATCACTTGAATGAAATTTGCATCACAAAAAGGCAAACGCCACTGTGGTATAAAATCATTTTCATTTAGTGATGTGAAATACTGGTAAATCCAGAATGACATTAAAGTTTTCCAAGTTTATTTAACTGTTTCTCAAATTACTTAATTCCAGATTTGTTCAAGGTATAAATAACTGACACATGAATGTTTGAACTGTAAAATTTCATTCTGGATACCCAAAAATCAAACAATCTGTATTGATTGGAATATATAACTATGTAAAACTTACAGAGCAATAGTTAGTGGAGATAAAGACACATAATTGGTGATGATTCACCCACAGGATTGTAATAGTCATGAAGTCGTACGAGTCTTTGGTAAACTAATGATCTAGGAATCAGACAGTTGAAAGATTAGTAACTTGCGTTTGGGTTATGAGATTTTTTCTCTTATCTACCAAGAATTTTGAAAAGGTGTGAATGCTTGCGTAAAAACTCTTCATTTTTGTACAGAACTCCAAAAAATAAAAAGAAAACCTTGAGTTCTACAAAATGTTTTAAAACCGTTCTCTTTCCTCTTTGACAGATACAGAAAACTTACATTCAGACACAGGCATGCATGCAATTGATATATAGCTAGGCTAGAGATATATAGTTTCAAACAAATAAAAAATATTTAAGACATTGGGAAATTGAGAAATAAAAATAACAATAGTTACTATTGAGAGCAATAGAGCATAACAAATCAAGTCAGACCAAAACCTATAACTTAAGACAATATTATGTTGTCAAGTGGTACATCACAGAAATTGAGAACACCTTAGAGAAAGTAACTGAATAAAATCATAATGCAACACAACTTAATAGATATAAAGGGAATGCTTGGTAACTTAGAATGGAATGGATATGGAGGAATTGGGAGGTTTAATATCTCCATTGGGAAGAACACATTCAGCTCAGTGCTTAAAAATGGGAAAACCTAAGCCATAGCAGAAATTCTTCAAGCAATAGTGTTCATTTCATAGTTGTTAAAAGCGAGAGGCGCACCTAGGCGCACGGACTCCTAGGCGCGACTGAGCTACATTTTGCCCAAAACTGAATTTACAATGTATATACACAAATATATCCTACTTACAATCATATTACCTAACTAAACTAAGATAAAAATCACATAACATCACATAATGATACATAATAACTCATAATAGCATTATAACACATAAAACACACACACAAATGAAGTTCAAGTAGGCGGCAGATGATGGAGGTGAAGGCAGCCCACCTTTTTGTCTTTGTTTTAGAAAGTTCAAGTACTAAAACCCTAACCCTAATTCTCTATTTATATCATTTTATAAGTGGGCTGTCCATTTTTATCTTAAAAATGTGTAAACCCTTTAATAATTGAGTAGCAATTTCAAAAAACTTTAAAAAAAAAAAAGAAAAAAACAGGATGTTGAAGAGGCGCGCCTAAGGCGCATCTAGGCGCACCTAGGCGCGCGCCTTTGATAAATGAGCCTGGAATAGCAAAAAATCAACAATCTAGGAGCAGACCCCTGAGCCTGAGCGCCTTAGGCGTGCCTTTAACAACTATGGTTCATTTTATTACCATCACCCATCATCCACCAAACCACCCCACCAAGCCCCTAGGCTTTGGCAACAAAGGTTGACATGTACAAGTTTTACAAGAAAAAAGTAAATAGAAGTTCAGTAGAAAAATACTTAATCATTTCATCGGGAAGTGGCCTAATTCTCCAATCAGCATTCTGGTATCTGTAGAAAACACAGGATGGTTAGTCTCACTAATTTCTAATCTATACAATTTTTTTTTAAAACCTTTCCTTCTTTACAGGAAGGGCATTTGAGTACAAGCATGAAGCAACCATGGTGATACAATATAAAAACAGCAAGAGACCATACTCTTTGTTGGCTTTGACTCCACAAAAATGATTTAGCAGGTGTTCCAGGCTGTATCTTTCCATTTTTAATACCCTTGAAGCCTAAAAACCAAAAATAATAGATTAATACTCAAGCACAGAACCAGATAAACAATGATTACTTCAAAAATTATTCTTTCTAGAACACGAGAGAGCAGCTCGGTAAAAGTACAACTTTTATATGAATCTATTCTTAGCATATAAAGACATACAGAAGCAAAAACATAAATAAAGCATAAATACAACTCTTTATCAGAAACAAATGAGTTAAGTTGCTCTCAGTGCTGAGTTTTCTGCTCTAATCTAAACATGTGAGGCAAATGTGATGACTGATGACAAAGTCAATTGAGTTGCTCAATCTGGTGGGATTAATTGTACTTAACCACATTAAAACTATACAATTCAAACAAAATTACTTGGTTTTATTGGGAGGTAATGAAAAAATTAATAGCAAAAGCAATTATATTATATAGAACTTCTTTTGCCAGAAAATTAAAATACAATATGTCACCACTGTCAAAAATTACATAAGCTAAAGCTAAGAACCTGTCCGGTGTCAAACATATTGCATATATAAATGCCAAAATCCCGTTGCAGCCACACAATGTCACGATCAGCTCCATGAAGTACCTAATTAAGCCAAGTAATATCATGACTGAGAAAGAACGTAAGCTGCAGTCCCAACGAAATATAATATTCTGCATACTTACCTTTCTCTTACTGGGGTCTTTGAATACTTCTCTAAGATATGGACCTATATGAATACGAAGTTTCAGAGTATCTATAATAAAATCTTCTGTCCATGTGGATATTTGCATCAAGCATGTGAGTCCTTGAAAAGACCTGTATTGGTTGTGTTCCAAATCAACCTGCACGAAAAAATAAAAAGCATTTCTTAAGCAACTTTATATAAATGGACACTTATATAAAGTTAGAACATATGAAACATTTTAAGGAATTAAAATTCAGGAAAATAATGGGGTGATTTCGGTGGCTAGGATCAGAGAGCATACTTTTCTACCAAGATGTGAATTAACCCATTAAGTACAGTCAAGCAATGAATGTCAGAATGACCAAATTAGAAGAGGCATCATTGGATGGATAATGCTATCAAGTATCAACAGCATAACACAAAACAGTAGTCAAAGGTCCGTCACCCGGAACTAAAGTCCACTTCATATATAAGCCACAATAGACAAAAAGATTTTGTGGCTAATATTTATATGTTAAATTCTCTAAATAATCTGCTCATGGGAACTAAAATCCTAAAATGAGGTCACCACATGAAGTACAGCTTGCATCCTCAGATTTAATATAAGGTATCCACAAAGGACTAACAGGGATGCAAGCCCATATACAGAACTTAACGTGGCTAAATATCAACTCTCCAGTAGCATGTTCGTGCATGATTTTATTAATGCACAAGCTTAGTCAAAATTATCGACTTTGTGGAGCTTGTGAATTCTAATATTCCAAAAGTTGGAGGCTTAGAATGTGTGATGTGGACCTAAATTGGCTGTTCTTCTCCAAAATGTTTTCATCAGCAGACATCATAGAACTGATGAGCTCCCTGTTCCATTTTGCATCAATCATTCTCGAGTCAAGGCAACACCAACTTGTGAGAGGTTTAGGCAATGACAGCTTCACAGAGACAATAACTAATGAGAAAACATTATTACACCACTTTAAGGTTTGGAAGGAATTAATTAACAAGACATTTCTGTAGGTGTAAACAAAGTTGTTCTAAAAAAGATATCTGGAATGGGGACCCTAAAAAGAGATCAATAACAGATGCTTAAATAAAGTAGAGTTTCAGTTCAAGATTAGATGCACCAAGCTGTAACACACTGCTCCAGGAAAAGCATATTAAATTACAATACTCAAAGGTGGTATCAAATTTCATAGTTGAAGGAAAGAGAAATATTGAGGTGAAGGGCTTATTACTGAATTTCGTATATGACACAGGCAACCGTAGTCTCCTCTATGTAACATAAGAATTCAAGAGTCCAGACACTGTTTCAACAGCGTTATGGAGGATTTTGAAGTATAAAATAATTAAATGGATACCAAGTCAGGGATTAGAATGTTATAGAGTTAAATACCATTAACTTGATGAACTGAAGTCCAATTATATTGAATAACCTCCCAGAAGGCACTAAATAAGGACATATCTTAAAAAGTTTGCTAGGTAACTAAAGTAACAGGATATTTACATCCAGTCAAAAATACAAGACACCGAATTTTCAACGAAGAAAATTGCATGAAAATTTAAAGATATCCCTTTAAGGGATACTATATCTAACTTCATAAGTTTGTTTTCTAACACATTCCATGGTACAAAAAGATAGGCATGCTCCATCTTTAGACAAACTTATACATCCACCACAGCTCTAAGATCAGATTAAATTTTTTTGAACAATGAAGCAAATAAAAGAGTATCACTATTGGACTTATCCACACGGCTAGATACCTCCATATATAAAGATATCTATACTGAACTACAAAGCTAAAGATATGTGTATTTTGATTGGAAATGAGAATTCAAGTCACAAGGTATTTATAACCATAGTGTTAGGCAAGAGCATTTAAACCCAGAAATAAAGACTCCTAATCCCAATGTGTGTCGGTTTGCATATATGTTCGTTAAACAGGAACTGATTACTGATAAGAACAAATCAATAAAATAAATCCAACAAAGAATTGAGAAAATAATTGAACTGCAAACTGTACCGCAAATTCATCGACAATCTTTAATTTATTTGCTAACAGCTTCAAATCTTTTACTTCTTCCACATGTTTGAATGGTGTCACTTCAAGGGGAAGAGGTTTTACAGGCTCGGGAACATTTTTATCAACAAAGTCTAGAACAGAGAGAGTCTCCTGTAAAAGAGCAAATCAGATTAGCAATAAAAATCGTATTCTATCATAAAATCAGTCTTAAGAACAGTACCAACAATGGAAATCAGCAACACTAGGCAAAAAAGTTAGAACCGGGAGGCGCAAGCCGCAAGGACTCAATGCCCAAGGTGAGCCACTTGAACATGGGCACATGAGCTAAGGTTCAATATCACACACTGAAGATTGTTATGTAAAACTTGAGGATACTAGAAGAATTAACCCAAATCTACATTCTTATCTGTCTTCAAGATTTATAATATTGTCGATAAATAATATAGGCATATTTATCATTTATCAACTCAATTGATGATATAAAACTAAAGATTAATGAGAAAGATAAAGCCCATAAGTTCCAAGGCAATATCAGTTACAGCACATCATAGTCCAATCTATTATTCAACCGAGGTAGCAAGTGGGATGGGAGGTTTTATTCTCTCTTTTCTGCATAACTTGAAAACCCAAGGTGTAAACTTGAATACTTGTTCTCATCTTTCAGACGCGTGTTACTATATTTTTCATATGTGAAAAACATTCAGAGAACTTTAATATTAAACAAAGATAAAGCCTTGCTTTGGCGCACACCTCTAACAACTATGGGTATTGCTAGGATGTATTTTGGGCAATTTGGACAGCATCTTGGAATCCAAAATAAGAGTATTGGTAAATGTGACGCACTAGGAAAAAAATGGATGGTGAGAGATTTGGTTATTTTTTTGGGAGAGGTTATACAACACACACATGCCTGATCATTATCATGCTCGTGCATAAGTAATAAGAATTGCAAGGACAGCACAATAATAAAGAATAAACAAGTCGAGGAAAATTTACAAAATGTTTCGGTTTGTAGTAGAGATTTCCATAAGAAAATCCATAGAAGAGAAAGGGAGCCATTGTTTTTTTAACTTCTTCGTTCTAAGGCCCGCATGTTGAGGCTTGGTGTCACTGCCACCTGTCCTAGGCTCCAAGTTAACAAGACAAAAAACACCATGTTGTCATCAAATTGGCATGACGTCAAAGTCACACAAGTTCTATAAACAAATTTCTCAACCGTAATATTAGATGTAATGGACTGCCCTTATTATCAGATTGCCGGTATGATGTGCTATGTTTTGATTGATTGCTCAGTAACCATTAAAATAAAGGGGAAAAACTCAAAATCCACTATAAGTAACCAAACTAAAATATTATAAATATGTGATTAAAAAATGCAACATAAAGCAATTCAGTTTTTGCATAAACACATCTAAGGTAAATAATCAGATAACACTTCTGCCAACAAATATGCGATCAAAGTAGTTTAATGGTTTCTCATAAATACATTAATGGTACATTCACCAAAATCAAAAACTTCGAAGTAACAAGTCAGAACCAACATTCATCAATCATTATGCGATCAAATTAATACAACTCTGTTTCTCATAACACACCAAATGTATTTTCATTAATCAAAATCAAAAATCAACACCAAGTATAAAATCAGAAGTTGAAAAAGGAACGAACAAACAGCATAAAAAACTAACCAAAGGATGCAAGAACCTAGACCCATCCTCACTCCTCTGCAGCCAAACATGATCGTGCGGCTGATTTGCATTATTCACAATAATCTTGTACTCATCTTGTGGCCTTGGTATACTGGGCACATGAAAGGGAATCTTAGGTTTCACTTTTGTCGCCACCTTCACTTCTTGAGCCCCTTTCATCACCCCCTCGACATTCCTCTCCAAGCCTCCGGAGACCTTCTTATTCTTCTTTCCATAAACCATCTGAAACCCATTTTCTTCCTCATCATCATCCACTCTCATTGTCCTGACGCCACTTTCCTCTTCCTTCTTCCGCACCCTCTTAAACTCATCCAACGACACATCAAACATCTCGTAAAGATCGTCATTCAGATTCACCAGCCAATCCAACGCCACATCATCATCCAATTCCACATCTTTATCATCAGGAACCGGTATTGGCTTCCCAAATAGACTCTCCGACGCCCCGATTTTGCCCAGAAGGTTCTTCGACTTGTTATCGATTTCTCCAACGGGGTTCTTGAATTCTTGAAAGTTGTTGTAGAAATGAAAGTCCTTCTCCGATGGTATGACGCGGGATGAGCCTGAGAGCTTCGCCACAGAAGTGGGTAACGGAGCCTTTGCGGAGAGATTCCGCAAGACATTAGAGATTCTTGCGCTGTCGTCTTCGGGTTGATCAATTTCCATTATTGGTCTTTGGTAATTCGAGTTTTGAGTATCGCGCTGAGAAAATGGATGATTTTTGCCCAAGGGTTTTTAGGGTTTTAAAAATGAATCAATTTTGAATACAAATGGAGCTTTGCAGGAGAAGTGAAAGAAAACAAAGAAAGCTTACAGATCAACAGAGCAAGCATAAATTGCGTGACAAAAGGCGTACTTTTGGCATAATTTTATCTTTTATAATCTTATCTTATGGAAAATTTGCAATCAAAAATAAATAATAATAATATTAATATTAAAATAAAATGTAGTATAGTAAATTTTTGGGTTAATTGAAAAAAAAACCACGAACTTTACTCCTATTGTAAATTAATCCTCACTTTTGAGAAATTGCAAGAAAAACCACCACATTTAAGTATTGTTACAAAAAAAACCCAAAATACCCTACTTTTAGTTTCAAATTGTTTTTTTTTTTCAACAATACTTAAAGGTGCTGGTTTTTTTTTGCAATTTCTCAAAAGTGGGGATTAATTTGCAATAGTAGTAAAGTTCGTGGTTTTTTTTGCAATTAACCCTAAATTTTTTTAGGGAAACCTTTGGTGGGACGGGTGGTCAATCAATTATTAAAAAATCCATAAAGTATGTAATTTCACAAACACTTGTGTAAATTGGATTTACATATGTTTATATGTAAATCCTGTAACTCTTTAGTATATGAAAAATTACTCTTTAGACTAGAGATGTTAATACATTTCGGGCCCATAGGGCCAGCCCATTTAACCCGGAAAATGTAAGATTAGGTTTATATAAGTAGTGGTTCGTTTAAAACATGTCTTTTTTGACCCGCCGATTTGCCCGCGGCCTTATAGAACTAGCCCATATGTTAAAAGGGCTAGCCTAATTAATTTTTTATCATAAAAAATTAATTAATAATATAGTTAAATAGATTATTAATATTAATAATATTTTTATATTACTATTGATAATTTTATTTAATAGTAATTTAATACCCTCTAATTTACTACATTTTTATGGCAAATACTTGGGTGAGACCGTCTTACGGATTCCTTTATGTGAGAATGATCATTCATTAGTCCATTAAGAATATTTTAAAGAGCCTTGTTTGATTGCAATTAAATTAGAAATTTGAAAATTTAATTATGAAAGTAAATTAATTTGGTTATATATATATATATATATATATATATATATATATATATATATATTTATTTAAAATTTTATTAATTTAAAATTTTAAAAAAATTTACTCGTTTAATTTATTTTTAAAATTAAATATTATAAATTTATAAAATGTTATACTCATTTAATGAGAAGTGATAATATTATTTAAACTATTTCATGAACAATTTATAATATAAATGAAAAGTGATAATATTTTAAAAGAAAAGTGATAACATCTATAATAAAAAGTGATAACTAATTAAAAAATTGTGTTTTACAAAATATTTACTAAAATAATAAAAAGTGTTAATACTTTTAATAAAAAGTGATTCATAATCAAAGAAAAATAATATCTGTCTAATTGAATAATTTAAAACAATCATTGAAATAAAAAGTGATAATATACTTAATAAAAAGTGATACATTATAAAGAAAAATTGATAATCGTTTCATTTAATTATTTTATAAATAATTCGCAGGATGAATATAATATTTTTAATATAAAGTGATACCTAATTAAAATAAATTTATAATTAAATAATTAAATTATTTAATAAATAATTAATAATAATAATAATAATAATAATAATAATTAATAATATATAGTAATACTTTTTATTAGACTTGAAAAAAAAATTAAAACAACTTGAATTCAAACTAAGACAATGCAATGGATAACGTGAATTCTAGCCTACCGTCAACAGTTGATGCCGAATTTTTTTTTTTTTTTGAAAGGACAATTTTAATTAGAAGGCCAAACAAAGGCCCTTGTTAACGGAACAGCGAACACCACGCATTACCATATAGCCGATCGCTTTATTATTTGATTAAGATGGATAATCCGTCTCACGAATCCTATTACGTGAGACGATCTCGTACACGATTCACCCCATTTTTATTAGTTTGTCATTTTAAAATAAAATAATTTAATAATAAAGTATAAGAGAGATTTTAAAAGATAATATTGCAAATCAACTATTTCAATTTACAATTAATGAATTTAGAATCCTAAAAAATTATTTTTTTATTTTTTACATTTAACCTTATAATTTATAGTTCATTATTAATGTTTGAACAACATTTGATGTATTTTTAATATTATTTATGTTTCAAATTATATTAATGTAGACAGCATGATTAATCCGTCCTTAGTTATGGGTCGATTTGACTGTTTAAGGGTGATAAGGGGGATTATTCGTGCTAATCTAATATAATATACAGATTATTGTAGAGATGATGCTCAAGGGTTCCCTCCAGGCTATCTTGTGCCTATTGGAGGTGAATGTTGTTCTGTTTTTTTTTTTTTGGGTTATGCCTTATATATCGAGTGGTCTGACGTCATCCGAATATCTAGATATACTATCAAGTCACCTCACAATAAATGCGTACAGTGCGAGCATTAAATGCAATAGCCTCAAGTGACTATTTTAGGATCCGATTTAGGATATTTGCCTATGTCGATATCCTAGGGGATATCTCCGTAGGCTTCTGGCAAGTGGTCAAACAGAGGGAGGCAACCGACTCATCAGGCCGAGAGATTGGAGACGACGCGCGCTGCTGTTTCTGGATTAAGAGCTTACCATATTTGGGTTTTGACGATAATTATTGAGGGCATGTGTTATTGGGCCTTACGAAAGGCGGCTCATGTCCTGTTTTGAGGGCCCAATCTACTGGGTCCTACCACATTAGCCCCCAGGCCCCATCGTCGCAAGAGTTTGGTGAGTGACGGCGGGGTCTCCGTTATTGATGTGTGTGTGCCCCAAACTTTAAATTTTGAATTTTGAAACCCTTGAAGCGACGTGTATATGACATAAGATTCTGAGGTGACGTTTCGAGATCTGGGCTACTCTTTTGATGCGCCACTTCATCATTGCGCTGCTTAGAGAGGCGTTCCGCATTTATTACTCTTCTGCTAGGGTCGCGTCAGTTTGGGGGTGGGGGCAGTATTATATAAAGACGCCTCCTCCCATTGCAATTTCCACGCCTCTTTTATCCTTCATTTCTCTAATTTTACGTCTCCTACCAATCTTCTCCCTTAATTGTAAAGCATTTTATATGAATCCGGACGATCATACCATCCGCCAACCGGGCCCCGAGGCAGATGGCGAGCAGCGAGGAGGGGGTGTCGGAGTCCCTAGAAAGAGCGTATCAGGATTTGCGTGACGAGACTGAAGTCTCCTTCTCCTTGTAGAGGCTCCCTACTGTATCTCGCTCCATACCTTCCTTGTTCGTGATGATGGAAGATGTACCCGACCAGGAGAATATCTGGGCTCGCATTACGTCGCACGATGGGGCCCATAACAGGATGTGGGCCCATTTTCAAGATAGTTCAATTCCTCCCACCCAATTCGAGGAAATTCTTTGAAATACGCAGCACCGGGGATAAAATTCATCAAACCCATTGAAAACGAGAGAGCGAGCAAGCCGACTGAGGGGCGGGTGGCGGTAAATGGCCAAATGTTGAAGCTAAGGTTCGCCTACCTATACATCCTTGCTTGGGCAATCTCCTCGACTATTGAAATTTGGTGCCGGCCCAACTGACTCCGAACGCTTGAGCAATAATAATTGGGTACATTCTTTTATTCTGCGAAAAAAGATATCGTCACTTATCCTCGAAAGAGATCGAGTACTTATGCCGACCCTCGGAGGAGCAGACCGTCAAGGGTTTCTATCGCGTTAATCCTAAGAGTGGAATAACTCTTTCTGGAAAGTCTTCCTCAATCAAGAATTGAAAAAAGTGGTGGTGTTGGGTGGCAGGAGCGTGGAAGCCGGCTCAGAAAAGGGTCTCTTTCGCCTTTCAACTACTTTGTTCTCGTGGAGGAGCGTGCACCTATCTTTCATTTGGTTTCCCTTTTTCTCGGCGGTTTATTGATTATGTTGTCCATTATTGTTCACAGATAAAGACACCCGTCTGGGGCCTCCCCTATCTAAAGAGTTCTTGGAATTAGTAGACATCATCAGCAAGATGAGTCTCTAGGCGAGGAGTACCAACAAAATCACCGACAAGCTCTTGATAAAGTATGGGCTCATGGTAGATCAAAAAGCGCCAGTTCTGTCGTTTGCGGTGACTGTGACAATCCATTCTGGAACGAGTTCGGTGCCGCCGGGGACATCATCCGTCGTCTCGATATTCCTGTCGGGGTAGTAGTGGCTCCATGCAGGTCGTCCGTCCTCCTTGGTTTCGTGACCATTGAACTGAGTGCCTTGACAGAAATAATAGAAGTGGACGAAGCTTCACCCAAGGAGCCGAGCCCCCAGGCCCAACAGGAAGGCGTTATCGCGCTGGATTCCGAGGCCAAAGCCCAAGTCATCGAGGTGGCCGCCCGGCAAGATATTGGCCACGAAGTTCTAGATGCTTCATAATAAGAGGGGTTCGAAGACACGATCGTCGTACAGAAGGCAGACTATCTACTTCCTGATTCTGGCTGCTCATCTCCGATCGTTCGTCCCATGCAGCGACAGTCGGGGTCCTAGTGGAGTTATCCTGGGTGAATGGGCACTATCCGATAGTGGTCCTTCTGAGCTCCCAAGCAAGAGAGCTCGGTAGAAAGCTTTGGTCTCTTTACTGGCGGGGCCGCCGTTGGGGTCCCTTCGACCGAGACTCCTTACTTGGGTTTCAAAGTTGACGTTTCCTCTCTGGAAGTCTGCTCTCTCCCACTGGTGCTTCGCAGTCTTTATGGGTCAATCTTGTATTACTTCAGTCAAACAGTTCTTCCTGCCTATATGTGGAGAGCTATGGAGATGATCTCTGTCAGCTTCACTTAGGAGGAGAGTGACATCATCAGAGCCCTGAGCCCCGACGACCTTATCCACGTAGCGACCGGGTATTAGTCGCGAGCTTTGAGCTACTTGAGTTAGGCGCCTATTGTTTTGGCCCGCCAAGGCCAAGAAATAGCTCAGTCCGCTGCGCTCAATCGCCAGCATGAAGTAGAGTTGGCCCGGATGAAGCAAGAAATGGAGGAGGGGACGAAAGCTCTTGGAGGAACTCGAGTTGGTCCGGAAGGAGGCGGTTCATCAACATAGAGTCTTGAAGGAGGCTCTGGAGGCCGTTAAGGGGGAGCTAAAGTTTGCCGAGGGACGTCTGCTTCCTCGCGATACGGCGTTGAGGGCTGCCGAAGAGGTTCGGAGAGGGTCGGAGGAAAGAAGTGAGCGTCTAGCTTAGGAGTTGGATGAGGTTAGGGAGCGACTTGCCGATCATCAGAGGAAGCTAGAGGCGAAGGAGGCTGAGGTGACTGCTCTCACCAGTAGGTATCAGACCAACTTCTCGGTCTTGATAAATTCTGAGAGGAAGGTGGCCGAGATAGTTGGGTTTGCCAAGGCTTTAGCGTACTCGGCACGATTAGCAAATGGAGTTGGCGCCACTAGTCTTCTGGAAAACTTTCGTCGGATGATGCACACCTGGATTGCCGCCAGGGGTTGCCAATTGGCATCGATTGGGAGTCGGAAGGGATGAATCTCACTCCACTAGGATATGTGTCCGACTTCTTCCCCATATCAGGCTTCGGAAGTCGAGTTGCCTCGCAGGCCTCCATGGCGTCGACTTCGGCGATGGCTCCTTCTTATCCGTCTCCCGTCCCGACTGGCCCCTCTGGTGGGACTTAGCTTTTAAGATGAAAGCTTTTATATCTCTTGGTTTTTGGTTTTTTGGATTTAACTTAGTTTGTATTTTTGTTCTTCAATGACAATGATTGCATTTAATAGTGGTTCTGATATGCTTTAATTGCGGATTTAATGCATTTGATCTCTCAATATTCTCGTCGCCGCTTTTCTCGAACTGTATCATCAGTTATCATTCCCCCATGTCTTTCCATTCGATTGTGGCCACATGTAAGGATCCGACGGTTCACGTTCCACCTCTATCTGACTGTTTCGAATTCTAGGGGAACAATTATTCCCGGTCTCCCTTTCCCTTCTATAAAAAGGGGGTTGGTCATGCACATACCAAGGCCACACTTAACTTCTATTCACTTTCTTTGCAACAAATCTTCTTCTTCAATCACTTCTGCAAAATATTTCGCCATGACTTTTGCTTTTTCTTTCAATGCGCTTGTGCTTGCCCTTCTGTTTTCCACTGGTCTCTTCTTTCCACTCATAGCTGTCGATTCGAGATCTTCTCAAGAATTTCTTAGTTGCGAGGAAGACGAGGAGGCCAGCAATGCTAGAGCTCCTGCCGCAATCCCCGTAACTCGGAACGGCCATCGTTCGGTTCATCCGCCGCCTTGTTACAACTTCCTTTGGGACTCCTGCTCATCGTGAGCATCCTTGGAGCGGCGAACCTGATCATGCTGCTTTCAATATGGGTATATTTTCTACTAGTGTCCGACTTCCATTTGCCCACACTATTGGTTGGGTATTGATCAATTGGGGTTTAGCTCCAATGCAAATAATTCCTTCAGCCTGGGCCAATTCTATTGGTCTGTTAATGCTTCTTCATGAGAGTGGATGTACTTCTCCTACTGCCTGAGATATAGGTTATGTCTATCGGTTTGTTTGTGATCCCGAATGTCAAGGCCACTATTATCTGCAAGTGCAGCGAGACATCTACCCTATCTTCAATAGGAATTCTATCGGCGGTCAGTATTGGAGGCGGCAGTGGTTTTGGGTTCACGAGTTTGTATGTCGTGACCCGCTTGGGAATTATTTGCCTGTCCCCTGTGCCTTTGGACTCCCGAGTCTCGTAAGTCTCTCTCCTTTCCTTTCATCGGAAATTGTTTTTGTTGTTGTTGCTATTGAGACTGCAGGGACCTCTTGTGATTTTTGACCTCTGTGCTTCTCTCTTTTTTTCTTTTTTTTTGTTGTAGCCCCGATTCGCCCGACTGAGGAGGAGTTATTCTTGGGTTTTTGTCGAGCCTTTGATGACATCAACCGGATGACTCTTCCCCGGGACATCTCTTCCCTCCTGACTAATAAGCACCTTTCGGGCGTCAACCTTTATCAGGATCCGACTCGGGCTCCTCCGGTAAGCTTTTTGGGGAGGGTAAGTGATAATTTCACATCTTGGGATGCCACTCTTGACGAGTATTTTTCCAACCAGGTCGTATATCCCCCGCTTCGGAGGCCACACCAGGAGGCTAGTCCGAGCATTATCGTGGCCAAAGATAACTCTGTAGCCGTTAGGAGTAGATCTAGACTCCGCGGTGTGGTTGTCTTCAATGCCGATGGAATTGAGGAAGTTATACTGGAAGTAGCTCAAAGTAGGGTAGGGTTTGCCGATAGAGACCCTTCTGGGGTGGTGAGGCAGTTCGTGCCCCTCAGCTGGATAAAGGGAAGGCGCTAATGGAGGAGGCAGAGACTCGAAAAAGTGATGTCTTTGAATCTGTGTCTCATTCCGGCCGTGCTTCTAGGATCCGAATCAACCCTGTTTAAGATCAGCCGGGCCCCATTCGGCCTCAGCCTTCTCGTAATGAAGGCGATATAGGTGTTAGAAGGGAAGGTCTCGAGGGTAGAGTCCATCTCCGAACTCCCCGCACAGAGGAGAGTGCCCGTGCTCCGGGCGGTAGTGTAGGCGGTGGTGTTCCTCTAGTTGCTTTGGAGGAGTTGTTGCGATTGCGAAGTATGGGCGAGGCTCGGTCGGCCATCGAAATAGAGTTGAGCATCTCGGAGGTGGGTTTTGTTCCTGCCCATTCGTGGAGTCCTGTGTTGTCTCGTTGGCTTCAGAGTGCTGGGCCCCATGAGATTGAGAACGCTGCTTTGGTGGGTGTCGGCCATGCTTTGACTTTTCTATGCCGTTTTCTTCTCCTGACCGAGTCTGGGCAAGCTATCCCTTTTGGAGTTGGTCTTAGTGTCGGGGCCTCTAATCGTGCCAAAGAGCTTCTCTCTGTGGGGGAGATTCGACAGGCCATGGTGGTAGAGCAGCTTATCACTGCTGCCAATGCTCGATCCACGGCTTATAGGGAGAGAGTTTAGCTTGCTGAGAGCCAAGTTCATCAGTTGGAGGCTGCTCGTTATCTGGTTGAGCATGAATTGGAGCGTGAGAGGGAGCGCGTTGCCAGGCTTGAGGCGGAGTTGACTTGGATGAGGATTCTTCGCAACTACTCTGGTGGCGGCGGTGATGGTGATGGTGGAGGTACTAGTAGGCCTTCTTAGTTTTGTACTTCTATCTTGACTGTTGTCATGTCCTTATAAGACACATCTGTAGCCTTCGTGAGGCATATTCTGAACACGTTTTGGGTCTTTGTGTTCTATGGTTAGTAAGTTGTGGTAAAGCGTGCATTTTGCTTTCCTACTTGCACTTTTTTTATTTAATATGGGCCTTTGCATGATGTTGTTATTCACGCGGCCTTACCACTTTACTTACAATTTGTAAATATTGCAATTTGGCGAGGTGAATCTTAAGCATAAAAACGCTTTATGTTCTGAGCGTTCCATGGGTGCTTAATGCTCTTGCCATCCAGTTCGCTGAGATCGTATGCTCCATTACCCAGATTTCTTTTTACTAAATATGGCCCTTCCCAGTTTGCACCAAACACTCCACCACCTTGTTAGCAAATTTTCCTCATAACCAAATCTCCAGCCATGAAGTCTCTTCGATGCACTTTCTTGTTGTTTTGAGCCTCCAATCTCGATTTATAAATCTCGTGTCTTTCTGCGTCCTGCAATCGAAGTTCTTCCACTAAGTCGAGATTGAGCTCCAAGGCTTCAAGATTGGGATTTCTTCTTGGTGAGATACTCGATATGTCAGATGAGCTACTTCCGCCGAGATAACTGCTTCTGTGCCATGTATCAGGGAGAATGGAGTTTTTTCCCATTGATGTTCTTATAGTTATGCGGTATGACCAGAGGACTCTAGGTAACTGTGGGGCCCAACTCTTTTTTAGGCTCTCCAATCTGGTTTTGAGAGTGTGTTTTATCACTTTGTTCACTGCTTCCACTTGTCCGTTTGATTGGGAATAATATGGTGACGAGAATAGCTTCTTGATCCCCAATCCGTCACAGAATCTTTAAAGTTGGGCTCCTTCGAATTGCTTCTCGTTGTCGGTGACTATGGCATTGGGTATTCCAAAGCGACAGACAATGTTTTTCCATATGAATCATATCATATTGGCTTCATTGATGGTCGCCAACGCCTCAGCCTCCGCCCATTTGGAGAAGTAGTCGACCGCCACTATGACATACTTAACGCCTCCTCTGTCGGGTGGGAATGGGCTAATTAAATCGATTCCCCATTTTACAAAAGGCCATGGTGCAGCAGTCATGATTAACTCTGTGGAGGGAGTTCTGATCATGGGGGCATATACCTGGCAACTCTTTCACGCCCTGGCATATTCAATCACGTCTTTTCTAAGGGCAGGCCAGAAAAACCCTTGCCTGATGACTTTCAGGGCTAAGGTTTGTCCTCCCGAGTGGTTTCTGTATACTCCCTCATGTATTTCTCAGAGGACTTTGGCGGCTTCCTTCTTGTCTAGGCATCTTAGCAGCGGTATCAAGTATCATTTTTTGCATAGCACACCGTTTATCAGGGTGTACCTGGTCGCTCGGAGTCGCAATTGGCTTCTAGCTTATTTTTTGGTTCTCTTCCTTCTTCCAAAAAGTTCTTGATAGGGGTCATCCATGTCTCATCTTCATCAATCTGCCAGATTGCTTTATCACTCGGGGCCTCATGCTTTATCACACTGATGCTTCCCAGTTGTTCAGCATTTTTCGAAGTCACCAGTCGAGCCAGCGCATCGGCCTGTGTGTTACACTGCCTGGGAACTCGTGTGATGTATATGTGGTCGAACTCTTGGATCATGTCCGCTACTAATTTTCGATAACCCGCCAGCTGTTGGTCCTTGGCCTCATAATATACTTTTATCTGGTTGACTATAAGTGCGAAATCGTTGAAGACCATTATTCTCTTGGCTCTGACTGTCAAAGCCATTCTCATTCCCGAGAGTAAATCTTCGTATTCTACTTTGTTGTTAGTTGTGGGGAATCCAAAATGGACTGTCGAATAGAACACTTCATCGGTAGGGGCCGTAAGCACTACTCCGACTCTGGCGGCACGAGCCGTGGGTGATTCGTCTATCAACATTTACCAAGGTTTAGTAATCGCTTCTTCTGGTGGGGTGGGTATAGTGAGCTCCACTATGAATTCTGCCAGGGCTTGTACCTTGATTGTCGTTCAAGGAACGTCTTGATATTAAATTGGCTTAGTTCCACGACCCACTTCATCAGCCTACCTGCCGAGTCTGGTTTTGAGAGTATTTGCCTTAATGGAAAAAACGTCACTACCTCGATTGGATGTCCCAAAAAGTAGGGCCTTAATTTTCATGCGCTCATCACCAGGGAGTAAGCGATTTTTTTGACTGCGGGGTACCTGAGCTCTGCGTCTCTGAGCATTTGGCTTACGTAGTATACTGGTTCTTGCTGTTTTCCCTCAGTTCGGACTAGGACTGCACTTAATGTCGACTCTGAAGTGGCTAAGTACAGGCTGAGGGCCTCACCCGGTTATGGTTTTGAGAGAGTCTAGGTGTTTGCTAGTATGACTTTTAGTTCGTCGAAAGTCTTCTGTGCTACCATTGTCCAGCCAATTTTTTCTTTCCAGATCACATCTACAAGGGGCTTACACTTATCGTATGCCCTGGATAGAAAACGACTAAGGGACGCAATCCTTTTGGCTAACTTCTGTATGCCTTTGGAGTGCTTGGGGGGCTCCATGTCTTGTATAGCTTTTACTTTGTCTGGGTTTGCTTCTATTCCACTTTTGCCACCATGTAACTGAGGAACTTTCCCTCCGATACTCCAAAGGTGCACTTTTTAGGGTTAAGTTTCATCTTGTACTGCCGTAGAATGTCAGACACTTTGCTTAGGTGGTGTACGTGGTCGTCAATGGCTATGCTTTTGACCAGCATGTCATCCACATATACCTTCATAGTTTTCCATAGCTCTTCCTGGAACATCTTGTTTACTAGTATGTGATATGTGACGTCTGCGTTTTTCAATCCGAATGACATCATTACCCAGTTTAATAAATTCCTTTTGGTGTAGAACACTGTCTTCTCTATATTATCCCGGTGCATGGGGATCTGATGATAACCCGAGTATGTGTCCATGAAGCTTATCAGTTCATGGCTCGCTGTCGCATCCACTATTTGATCAATGTATGGCAATGAGAAGCTGTCCTTGGGGCATGCTTTGTTGAGATCTGTGAAGTCGATGCATAGTCTCCAGGACTTGTTAGCCTTCTGGACTAGGACTGGGTTAGCCACCCATGAGGGAAATAGAGTCTCTCTTTCTAGATTATTTGCTAACAGTTTCCTGGCTTCTATTTCGATGATCTCGTATTTCTTAGGACTGTACTTCCTTTTCTTTTGCTCGACTGGGTGGTAAGATGGGTTCGTATTGAGCTGATGGCATGCGTGTTTTGGATCTATGTCTTGTATGTCGGTTGGTGCCCAAGAGAATACATCTAAGTTGGCTCTCAGGAATTCGATCAAGGTCGTCTTGTACGACTCTTTCAGTTGTGACCCAACATACAACTCTAAGTCTGGTTTGCTCAGTTCCATCCTCACTGCCTCGGTTTCTTAAATCGGTTCCCCTCTTTTTCTTTTCTTCTCTGATCTCGGATCCTCGTCGGTGATTGAGGGTAGGTTGATTTCCCTATCGCCAAAGGGTCGGAACCTCTGAGTGTTCTCCAGGGCTTCTGGGGGTGGGTCATCAACAGCTGGAGCTCCCTCGCCATTTCTTCGATCCGCCACTAATAACTGGAAGTGCGGGTCATGATAATTTAGTCCTTCTCCCTTTTCGATGAACGAGCACTCACTCACTTTCCTCTGGCTGCCTCTAACGGTGTCGACTCGACCATCAGTGGTTACAAACTTCAAACATTGGTGGAGCATGGATGGGACGGAGTTGAATACGTGGATAAAGGTTTTCCAGAGGATACAATTGTACGGTGATGGAAGGTCGACTACTTTGAACTCGAGAGTATGCTGAGCCCTTACTGTTTGCCTTTCGTCTACCACCTGGATTGACAGATCTGCTTGCATCAAAGGGGTAGTAATGGTGTTAACAAACCCCCGAATTTCCATTACACGGAGACACCTTGTGATGGGTGGATCCTCCGATGGCTTCAAATGCCTTTTTGAATATAATATTCGTGTAAGCGCCCATATCTACCAGGCATCGATGTATCTTTACCCCTGATATCGTGGCAGAAACTACCAGTGGGTCATTATGGGGGGTTCGTACCTCGGCGAGATCTTCTTCGAAGAAGAATATGTCGACTTCGTGCAAAGGAGGTCGGAGGCTTGCCGTAAAGACATACTAGAACCTGTCGAGTTCTCATAATTTGGCTTTTCGTTTCCTTCATGACTGAACGATTAAGGTCGGTGATGTCCCCACATAGTTTCCATCCATCACATAATTTTCGTCCATCATATACACTTCTCGAGGCGGTGAAGGTAGATGGTCGCCCGGATCTTCTCGTCCTTGTGGATTGGCGGGTCCTTTTGGCTGTTCGTTTATCACTATGGGCTGCTCCCTTCTCCATTTTGGGCTAGTCATTAGTTTGTCTAGTTTTCCATCTTCAAACAACTTTATTAATTCTGCTAACAGATCTTAGCAATTGTTGGTGTCGTGACCGATGGATTTATGACACTTGCAGAATTTCTTCTTATTTAGCTTAGCTGGATCCGCTCGTATTTTAGGTGGGGGACTCAACAAGTTGGCGTCTTGGATCTTGTTGAATATTTCTTTAGGGGTGAGCTCAAGCACCTTGGTCATTTCTTAAACCTGGTCATCCTCTGGGAACGGTTTGAAGGAAGACGGAGTCTTATAGTCTTTGTCTCCTTTCTTCTTCTTCTTATCGCTTTATTTGTGGTCGCCTTTGGACTTCTTATATTCTTCAAGGATTTCTTCGCTATGGATGAATGCCTGAGCCGAGGCCATGAAGGCCGCGTAACTGACTGGCAGCTTTTGTTGACAGCTAGTCCACATTGGGAATCCTGGGAGTAGGGCTGCTGTTGCCAAGATGGTCGATGTTTCGTCTGAGACCTCTTTCGTGTTGGTGCGCTGCTCATTGAATCTCTTCATGAAATCCTTGAGGGACTCATTCGGTCCTTGTCGCAGGCAAGTGAACTTCTGTTTTGGCTCCTTCCTCTGTCGCAGATATGCAAAGTGGGACGAGAAGGCCGTAGCGAGTTGCGCCCACGAGTTGATCGAGTTAATCGGAAGAGACTCGAACCATGAATTTACTTTATCCCCAATGTCAGGGAAAATATCTTGCATCGGTCCTCCTCTGAACTTCACTATGCCAGCATCCAACCGACATACTTATTGAGATGCGTGGTCGGATTAGAGTCATCGACGTATTAAGGGATCTGAAGGATTCAGATCTTTTTTAGGATGGTGGCCGTGATGACCCGATGGGTGAATGGGGTTCTTTCCGACTCCAGGTCCGAAATTCTATGGAATCCAGTTATATTCTTTCTTTCCATCTCGTCGAGCCGTCTCCTCAGGGCCTCTATTTCTGAATTATGTTGTCGTCTGAGCTGAGTTATGGGATCTTCCCCCTTACTTTCTCACATCTGTTCATGGCGAGATTTGGCCGGCTCCGGTCCTAAACGATCTTTGGCGCTGATGCGTACGCCCGTGCATACGGGGGACCTACTGGTGACTGAGTTGGTGCGAGAGGGCACCTTTCTTTGCTCACGTCCTTCTTCCACCATTTTCTGGGCTCTTCGTGGTTCGTCTCAGGTGCTTTTGGCCCCATTCGTTCGTATACCAATCTCCTAGGCGGGGTTCGGTCGCGCTGCAGCTCATTCATCCGTTCCACCGAGTTTCCTTCCTGGCTAAAACTCAGTTTTTGGCTAGCGCTCCTCTGTCCAGTCGGTTGTTTTCCCTTTGTTCGTTTGAGGAGGTCAAAGTACTTTTGGCGGAAGTCGATTTCCAAATTGTTCTTCTGGGCTCGAGTCCCGAGGCGGAATCTCATTTTCCACAGTTCAAGGAGGATTCAGCTTTTCCCGATGTCGGGTGGTAGTTGCACCGGCTTTATCGGGGGTTGCTTTCTCTCGGTCGTTTGTCATTTTTAAGCAAGACCTGACTAATTGCAGGGGGTCGGAGGTTCAAAGGCATGCCGAAAGCCAGCGCCGCCCTTTCTCTAGCGCCAAATGTAGATAGCAGGATTAATTCGCCCTTAGTTATGGGTCAATGTGGCTGTTTAAGGGTGATAAGGGGAGATTATTCGTGCTAATCTAACATAATATATGGATTATTGTAGAGATGATGCTCAAGGGTTCCCTTCAGGCTATCTTGTGCTTATTGGAGGTGAATGTTATTCTGTTTTTTTCTTTTTTTGGGTTATGTCTTATATATCGAGTGGCCTGACGTCATCTGAATCTCCGGATATTATCAAGTCACCTCACAATAAATGCGTACAAAGCGAGCATTAAATGCAATAGCCTCACGTGACTATTTTAGGATCCGATTTAGGATATTGCCTATGCCGATATCTTAGGGGATATCTGCATAGGCTTTAGGCAAGTGGTCAAACAGAGGGAGGCAACCGACTCATCAAGCCGAGAGATTGGAGACGACGCGCGCTGCTGATCCTGGATTAAAAGCTCACCATATTTGGGTTTTGACAATAATTATTGAGGGCATGTGTTATTGGGCCTTACGAAAGGCGGCCCATGTCCTGTTTTGAGGGCCCAATCTACTGGGCCCTACCACAATTAATATTTTTGTTATTTTTTTATTCATCAACCCGATAGTGGCCCGTTTAGCCCGAGGCCCGATAGGACTAGGGTTAGATTCACATAAATGACGGCCCGTTTAATATGGATCGCTTAACCTGTAGCCCTATAGGTCTGACCCTATAGGTCTGATCCTATAATGTTAGGTTTAGTCAGTTTAACATCCCTACTTTAGTCACATAAATTTTTACTCTTTAAAATTAAAAAAATATTATTCAAATTCTTGTAAACCCTGATTTTTCGATTACACTTTAGTATATAAAAAAATTTTTTAGAGACACGAATTATTACTCTTTTGTATAAAAACTATTACTCTTCAAAAAGTAAGTTTTACTATATTAAAGAGTAATTTTAAAAAATAGGGTTTATATGTTAACTCATGTAAACCCGGTTTACATGAGACTCACCCATATAATTTATGACTAGTTAAAATATGTTATCACTATTTTCACTAGTTGAAATGTATATTTTATTTTGAAAAAATTATCAGTATCACTTCACGCAGTAATAAAAAATAATTTATCTAGTTGGTAAATATAAAATAAATTGAAAGTTTTTTTTATTTTTTATTTTATTTTTGAGGTGTGAAATATCATGGGGCAAATAAGTATAACCAAAAGTGAGTGAAAAAAAGAAAACAAGCAAGTAGGTTGAAAATGCGCTTCTTTTCAAAATTGGCCTTTAATTAACAACAAGAATCAATATAAAATTGAAAGTGGTGGGTATTCATGGGAGTGGCCGTGTCAAAGAAGTGGTGGATATTGGTGGAAGTTGCCATACCGAGCTAGTTTTTTTTTTTTTTTTTTCCCTGACCTTAACATGCTATATAATTATCAGGTTAAGTGTGATATGTTATTTACGAAAGAGTTTTTTTATATACTAATACCCAATTTATTTAATAATGTTATGAATTCATGTAAATAAAATAAAATAACTTAGATATATAAATAATCAATTGACATACATATATTATGGAAGACCAAGAAAATGAATGGATGAGATAAAATAAAAATACAAAATAAAAATATACAAAATAAATAAAATATTACAACAATAAAGATAAAGATTGTCCAAAGAATATTATGAATTCACGTAAAAAAATAACTTAAACATATACTCATATATTATGGGAGGCCAATAAAATAAGTGAATGAGATAAATATTATGTATTCATGTAAAAAAAATAAAATTACTTAGATATATAAATAATCAATTGACATACATTTACTTTTTGGTATGAATTTTTTTATTGAGAAATTTATTAAAGCAAGAAAAAGGAAAAATATAGCTACCAGAAGTGCCGACTTACAAAGTAATTTTTTCTCATGGATAGACGTTCTCAAATGCCTCTGGAGGTGTTACATACCACGGGCTAAGACTAATTACAAAATCGATTGAGAATTTAGCCTTACAACAACTCTAAAATTTATTCTAATCTTGCTAATAACACTATTAGCATTCCAACTCCATGCCTAAAAATAATCTTGTTCCTCTATTTCCATATAATTCGAATAATACAAATCCACAAGTCCAAAGTAAATTTTATTTTATTTTTTTACTTTTTTTGTATAGATTAAGAAATGCATGATTTTATAATGGGTATTAAGTACGTTTTAAATGCAATTTTACCTTTTCGCTATTGATTTTAATTTAAATTGAAGTTATAAGATTTCTACGTGTATATAGAAGGGCAATTTTTAAAATTCTGTGAATTTTGAAAATTTATTTTGACAACCGTACACAAACATCACGTTTTTATAAATATTGATTTTATTTATTTATTTATTTATTTATTATTTTGCATGTGGTCTCATTTAAAAATGAAAATACATACTTTACAAATAATATGACAAAATGTATAATTTTGTTTGGGACAGAGGAGTACTAATAATGGATGGATGGTTGGCTTTCAAATTAATTTTCCTCTTCCTTTAAATTCAATTTAACTTGGGATAAAACTATTTTAAATTATTGTTCTATTAAAGAAATAACACTCAATATTTTGATTATATTTTTTCTTTTATTTTTTAAAAATGAATATTCTCTCCGAATTCTATGTTAATTATTTTGTGGGGAATCATTTATGAGAAGAGGCGTCTAAAATGAAAATACAGTAATAGTAGGAGGCAATATTTACACCTGATCACTACATGCCCTTCATGGTCTAAAGTAAAATCGGTAGAAACGTGAATAAATACAGATATATTCTCTTGATCCCAAGTTAAATTTTTTACTTTACGTTTTTATCTGTTTTTTTATTAAACTTTATTATTAAAAAATATCGTATCAATCCCCATTCTTAAAAGTATATTTTAATTATAAATTTACCACTCACATCTAATACCCACATAACATATTTTATAATTTATTTATCACATAAAAACATTATATTATCCTCCAAAAATATTGAATTTTTTTTTTTTAACTTCACACCTACATATAACTTTGGGACGGTGTGTATTAAAATTATTCGAAATGACTTCAGCATTTTAATCCATGCATATCCGTTTTGGTCTTTTATTAGTAATATCTTTTTACTAATTTATTTATTACACTAGCAATCATAACCCGAGCGTTACACGGACATGGTTGATATCTAATTTTTTTTGGCATATAACCCCTCCGTCCATCCTAAAGGTCATTATTTTATTATTTTAGATGTTCACTCCAAATGTATCAATTTTCTTCTTTTAGTAAAATAGTCTCACATGTGACTAATACTCACTGCATAAACAAATACCCACTACACAAATAGGCGGAAGTATTATCACATTGTAATTCTTTGAGATCAAAAGTTTGAAAATTGATTAAATTATTTAAAAGGTTTGTAATTTATTTAAATTATTTAAATAATTTGAAAAAAAATTGATTAAAATATTATTTTAATATATATACACACACACTACCTTTGGTCCGATAATAATTTTTACATTCCTAAAAAGAAGTATTTATTTATAACACATTGCATAAATTTTATACAAAAAGTAAGCAGTAATTTTATGGTACCGTAAAAGTATTATTATATTATTAAATGCATAAATTTTGAGATAAAAAAGGTGTGAAGTTATAGCATGTAGGAATAGAGATGACAACGAGTAAGGTATTCGCTTATTTTGGGATACTCATATCCGTTTAAATATTAATTACCCGTATTCGTACACGTCTCATTTTAAATTAATATTTTATTAAAAATTAGTATATTAGTACTATTAATTAAATTTAAAATAAAATATATTATTTAATTTTGTGGTACCTTGAGAGTGTTAATATTGTACTATATATTATTATGTGCATAAATTTTGAAATAAACAAAAATAAAAAGTGTAAAGTTATAGCATGTAGGAATAAAGATAGCAACCGGCAGGGATCCCGCATTTTTTGAGATACTTATACTCGTATCCGTTTATTAAATATTCGTATATGTACCCGCCCCGTTTTAAATTTTTATTATCATACCCGTACCCGTCTCATACCCATTTATCAAAATTCGCGGGTTACCTGTACTTATTTAATATTCATTTATTTTATCCATATTTATATTTATTTATTGTTTAAATTAATATTTTATTAAAAATATTTTATTATTGATCAAATATTATATAAATTCTCTTTTAATATTGAATTAATTATAGTTTAGACAAAGTTTAAAAGTAAAATAAATTTTTAACATAAAAAAATATTTTGGACAATGAAATTAATAATATACAAAATAAATAAAATATTACAACAATAAAAATAAAGATTGTATAAATGATAAATAAGTATAACTGTAAGCTTATCTTGCCAAATTTAAAATTAAATTTTTTTATTATTAATAATAATTATATAAATTTATATAATGCTTCATATAATAAAAAAAACAAATATTACTCTATAAAAAATAATAAAAGTAAAGTTATCAAATTATTCATAGATAGAACAAGTAATAAAAAAATAAATGTTCATATTAACTTTTATTAACATTTAAAACGTAGACAACAGAAAATAAAAAATAATATACTATACTCCCTCCATCCCATTTCAATCTTTACATATTTTGAATTTGAGCGTCTCATTTCAATCTTTATATTTCCCTTTTTAGTAAATGGAACCCACACAAATTAATTATTTCTCACTTTATGAGCTCACACATCACACTAATACATCTACCAATTTCATATTAAAATATTAATTATTATTTCTCCATGAGCTCACACTTTATAATAATACATTTACTCACTTCACATTAAAATGTTGTTTTGTTCACCTCCAAGGCCGACCCATTAATTTTAGGGGCCCGGTGCGAAATTTTTTTATAAGCTTTTAGTTATTTAAAATTTATAAAGTAATACTAAAGTGGTGATGTGAATATAATTATACTATACTATAATGAATACGATGAATATTTGTGTGCGATAACATCTATGTAAGACCATTCCACATTTTTTAATTCGTGACGAACCCTTCATAACCCTTTTAATATAAATAAAATAAGAAACCTCCTGTAGCTTTTTTTTTTAATTATCTTAATGTTTATTATTTGAAATAGTTTATAATTATTAATTTAAAATAACGAAGAAAATAATGTCATTTTTAAAATATATAAATAAAAAGGTCATGTGTGTATGGATAAATGGGAAAAGGTCAGGTGTGTGGATGCACATGAAATAACATTGACACCCTGTTCAAAGGCCAAACAGTGCAGTAACCCAAAACAGTGGATAGGATTCTCTCCTTTTAATAATTAATCCAACAGGGCCCCACACCCACCCCCCCCCTCCTCCCCAATTTGGCTGTTTTGTCTTCAAATCTTGGGGCGGGAAGAAACTGCTGTCTTTCCTCTTCCAGTAATATTAATACACACACATACGCATATATATGTGCATGCTTTTCTTTCCACTCTCTCTCTCTCTCTCCCCCCTTACCACCAACATATGCCCCTGGTTTTCCCTATCTCTCTCTCTCTCTTCCCTACATAAACTCACTCCACCTTTTTCCATTTGACTTTTTCTCCCCTGTTTAATCCGTTATTCAAGAACACATGACCTGTACTTATAAATAGACAACACCCCCTGTTGTCCTTTTTTGATAACTAAAACCATGATGGGGCAGATGAAAAGAAGACCATCGGATGATGGAGATCATGTGGATAAGGTTATGATGAGGAAGAAGAGTAGGAGAAAGGTGATGAGGATTCGATTGGAGCACCTCTTTGATTCTTGTAAGAAGGTCTTCTTGGGACGTGGGACTGTTCCTTATGCTGCTGATGTGCGCAATCTCTGCTCAATTCTTGGTAAGATCATGTTTGGTTACATTTTTGTGTTATATAATGATGAACAAAATCTCAATCATTTTACATAAATTTGATTATTTTATTTTAGGGTATAAAAATTTGTAAAAATAAAAAAAATATAATATTAAAATGCAACAAGAATCGAATCGTGTTAAAACTCCTTTGGTCAAGTCATTGGAATGGGTCGCAAAATAAGATTTGTTGCTACTTGGTAGAGGTGTGTAGCTTTTGATTGGATTTGGATAAAGTAGGTTCGATTCGTAGTTAGATTGAGGGTCGTTACTTAATGAATCTTGATTCAAATTATAAAAAGAAAACCGACAAAACAAAAATTAAACCGACAAAACAAAAATTAGGTTTAGTTGACTCTGACTTTGTGATCTTTTGGCTCTAGATTCGCGAGCTCATAAATTATCACCCCTCCAATAAAGAATGAATGAATGGGATTTTTATTTATTTATTTATATATTACTAATATTTTTAATAAATAAATTATAAAGTAATTTGTATCGAACTATAGTTTTAAAATTAAAATGTATTATTTGATTATTAAAGTGATTGTATTTTGTTCTATGAAAATACGAGAATAGTTTTAAACAAAATGAAAAAAAAGTGAGGATACTAATTGTTTGTAAAAAATAAACAAAAAACTCAACCAGCATTGAATCCCCAACTTGCTTTACTGTTATTATTATTATTATTATTATTATTATTATTATTATTATTATTATTATTATTATTATTATTTATTTGTTTGTCCACACTAAAAAAAATATTTTTTACCAACGGAATATTCCGTCGGTAATAGCCTTAATTCCATTGTTAGTTGACTTACCAACGGATTAGCAACGGAATCCGTTGGTAAAATGGTGGTTGATAAATTTTTAGCGACGGAAAATCAATTCTGTTGCTAAATAATTCCGTTGTTAATCTGTTGTTAATAATTCCGTTAGTAATTTATATAACGATTCCCTTGCTAATCCGTTGCTAATTAGTAATAGAATGAATTCCGTTGGTAAAATAGAGAATAAATCCGTTGTCATTCCGTTGCTAAAATAAAAATATTATTTTTATTGTCAATCCGTTGCTAATTACCAACGGAATTTCGTGGGTAAATTCCATTACTAATTTTTTTTAGTGCCACATTAAAAATTCTGAGAACACAATTTATACTTTTTCGCATGCTCCATTATTTTTTAATTAAAAATAAGTATTTTTTAATCTATGGATGGAACCTATTTTGGTGAGGCTTATGCAAGACTTAGCTTTGAAAAACAATTTCCCATTAAAATGATTCGTGTAATTAGATATCAAACAAAAATATTATACCCAAATAATAAAATAATAGTAGGTGAGGCACCCAGATTTACAATGTCCATAGAGAACTAGAAAATAATAATAATAATAATAATAATAATAATAATAATAATAATAATAATAATAATAATAATAATGATAATAAGACAAGGAAAACAATTACCAAAGAATAACTACAACCAACTACCCATCAATAATTAAATTAGTTTAGGGTTTATTTTCTAACCAATAATTCATAAAAGAAAAAAAATTAACAGGGGATAATTACAGTTAGCCCAAAGGAATGGCGTAAGATGTTGAGTTAAACTATTAAATAAAGTCATCACTTCATGACTTATGCAAATAGTACACCTTTCGTTCCAAACTTGTTGTCTTAGTTACTGTAGACACGAAGTTTAAGAAAAGTTGTTTCATGACTAACTTTAATGACTTTTTATGGGTATTGTGGTATTTTTAGGTAATAAATAAATTATAAAGTATGTTATGTGTGTTAGGTGAGAGTGATATTTTTTAAATTAAGATAAACTTTTGAGATTATTGGTTGATGTGAAGTTTTTTTTTGGAATAAGACAATGAGTTTTGGATGGATGAAAATGGAAAGTAAGACAACTATTTTGGGACGGGGAGGGAGTAGTTTTTTTTGTTGAATCAAGTTTAATTTAACCACTCAACTTGGCTTATTTATATCCTTAATTAGTTAGATTAGAGCATCGGCTAATTTGAATTTGCAATTAGGATCAAAAATCAAAATTCATCCTATGAATCGATTTCAATTTATTGGTTTTTTTTTTCATTTTAATTATGTCACTTTTTTTTTTAAAAAAAAATTGTCCTTTTATCAGAATTTGTTCAATTATGGTCCAAAATTTGGACAAGAAAGATCAAAATCGAAAAAAAAGTAATAATAAAAACCAAAAATGAGAATTAAAAAAAAAGAAGAAAATATAAAATTAGAATTGCTCATACTTAAAAGTACGAACTTTGATATTTTGCCTATATGTTATTATTGAATCAATAGCTAATCACAATTAAATTACACATTTAATTCTCAGATGATATGAAACCAGAAGACGTTGGACTTAGCAGGGATCTGCAGTTCTTTAAACCTAAGACTCAGTTAGAAGGGATCACTCCCAGAGTTACTTCAGCAACCATTTACAAATCTGATCATTTTGAGGTTAATTATTCTTTTCTTTCTGCATTAATCTCCCATTTCATCGACATACACGTCTGCATATAATGTCGAATGCCATGCCACATGACGATCACTTCTTAGATGAATGGCACGCAAGATTAGAAGAAAAGAGCTATGATCAGCTATATATAAGCATTTTTTGCGTGTCACTCATCCAACAAGTGTAATAGGAGATTTGGATCGAGTTATATATAGGGCAAATAATGATATCTACTAATATTGCACCATCATTTTTGCTGTCTGCAGTTGTGCATTTTCTTTCTTCCAGCATCAGCTGTCATACCTCTTCACAACCACCCGGAAATGACCGTTTTCAGCAAGCTTCTGCTGGGGACGATGCACATTAAGTCGTACGACTGGGTTGATCCGCTCGACCCTACTAAACGTATGCACCAACTATCATCAAATAGTATTCAAGATATATAGATGGATTAAATTTTCCTAATGTTATAAGGTCTGTTATTTTCAGTGAGATTGGCTAAGATAAAGGCTGATGCAACATTCACAGCACCATGCAAAACTTCTGTATTGTATCCAACAGCAGGAGGGAATATCCATGAATTCACAGCTATAACACCTTGTGCTGTGCTTGATGTCATTGGACCTCCCTATTCCAAAGACGATGGGCGCGATTGTTCCTACTTCAGAGAATCTGCGAGACCGATATCACTTGGTATGATGCAATTGATGCTTTTAACATACTTCATGATCATGCATGCATGCACTATATATGAAACTTAATTTGCTTCTAAATGTTGCATGCATGCACTATAAATGAAACTTAATTTGCTTCTAAATGTTGCATGCATTTGATGATGAGTTAGACTCTTGTAAACTGGGTTCACATCATAAACCCTGTGGCCCCCTTAATTAAAACACCCTAGGAATATATAGATTATACTCCATAGGATTGGAAGGGGGACCGGACCACAGGGTTTTCACCGTGAACCCGGTTTACACAAGTGTTTGTGCATGTTTGATGATATGACAGATATTATTAATGGTGTTTGTTTGATAAAACTAGCATGACTGTATTAAAGTATTTCTTCTCAAGATTGATATGTACTTTTATAAGTTGAACTTAGAGACCATTAAATCAAATATGTATTTCAACCTTTTCTGGATTTTTTTTGCGATGGATTTATTACATGCTCTCATTTTGACCAGTTTTATAAGACTCGAGTTTAAAGTATTAACCGTCCCTTATCTTTTTACTTTATTTGAAAAGATACTAAGATAGATAGGATATTCATTTTTCGTCCCAAACCTTTCAATTTTGCTTCGATTTCGTCCCAAAACAATTTTTTTTACTAATTTCGTCTTGTAACTTTGTAAAAGCACCGATTCAATTTCATCCCATGGAATCATAAAAAAATGAACATTCGTAAGTAGAAATGACAATTTTGGTGAGAATTTAAAAGCTATAAGACTACTTCGGAAAAATTAAGTTTTTGGGACTATTTTTAATAAAGTAAATTTGTATGAGATGATTTTGCTTTTATAATGTATAATACTCTGACGGACTAACAAATGCCTCCAATTCCTTCAATTGAAAGGGTTCAGATTGCCATTATTCTGTTGGATGGGTTAAACATGTCATGTATCACTCATCGAATAAATGACACACATGTTAACTTCTTTTATACTATTTTCAGATAAAGAAGAGGATGATGGGAGGCAATTGAGATGGCTGGAAGAAATAGAAATCCCCAAGGAGTCGGAGATGGATGGCATTGAGTATATGGGCCCAAAAATTTACAATTAGTTTCATTTTTCATTACTTTTCTTCTTATCTATGGCAAAGCTTCACTTTACCACTCTTTTCTCTCCTGTAAATATGCCACCTCCTATATGAAAAGTCCCATTACACCTTGTAGCATTTTGGATTCCTCTTTCCTGTTAAAGTGTATCATTTCTTGTGGTACCTCTCGTGAAAGTGACACAAAATTATCTTGTTTTCGTTGATGGTGTATCCCATTATTAGGGATCCGTCACTCTTATATTAAAGATTAGTGGAAGAAGTAAATAGTATGTTAGGGTGATTTGATTAAGTATTAAACGACTCTCCTTTCTATTAGCTTAAGCTTTTAAATGAAATGACCAGTTAACATGGTATCAAAGTTAAAGCTTAGCAAAGATCCAAGGTTCGAACCTCATCAAAATTCATTTAGGGTTTCTTAAGTGCCCCTATCTTAAAGATTAGTAGGCGAAGTAAATCGTGATGTTTCTCAAGTGATTTGTGACACAAGGTTACGGATTTTTATGGGGGGTTTAATAATTTTTATTTTATTGGTATGAATCAAACGTGTGGCTTTTCACTTTCTTCTGAACCATTTGAATTATGATTTTGGGGACGTGTTTTTCATTGGCAGTGAGAGAGAGGTTCACCATACAAGTCAAGATGCACTCTAGTACTATGTTTTTTTCTATTTTTCAACAAGTATACGTTGAAGAAGAATATATTCACACAAAACTAACGCTTGGAGTTAAAAAAATAAATCCTTCTGCGATAAAGGTCCGAAATAATTAGGATATTCATCTTCATTCAAGATTTTATAGTTTTGCTCTGATTTTATCTCAAAACATTATTTTTCATTAATTTCGTCTCATAATATTTATTTTTTCATTTAAAAGAGTAATGTTCACCTTTCTAAATAGTAATTTTAAATGTCTATCATTTTGAAAAAAACTTGTATCCTTAAATTTTTTTATTTTTGTAGAAAATATATTTTTCTTATTAAAATAATAATATTATTCATATTTTAATTGACTTTATTCAATGGAGAAATAATATTCTTAAAATAAAAGTCTATTTCCTTTATAACAAAATGTTACCCTCGACACTTAAACGCGCCAGATGCATAGATACCAACTCAAAAAATTATGCATGTCTAGTGCTTAAATAAATTAACCAACAATTAAACGCAGAGAGTGGATCTTCGCGGGAGGTAAACTTGCATGCACTTCGTTCATTTATTCAAATTATCGTAACACAAACAATAAACATATTCTCATCGAATTTTATCCATGTAATATTTTATTATTAGGGGTAAAATTTTATATTAACATTTGGTGTTAACTTTTAGGGCATATTTGTAGTCCATTCCAATCATTGTATAGATAATATTTATAATATCTTAGCTCAACTAGATTTATTTTAGAAAGCCCAAAACTTATTTATTTATTTTTATGGCCCAAAAGGCCAGCCCTAACTTAGCCCAACTAGATTTTTTTTAGAAAGCCCAAACTTATTTATTTATTTATTTATTTTGTGGCCCAAAGTTTCAGTCCACTTAAATGGCCTGATATATAATTATTAAGGCTAAAGTTTAAAAAAAAAGAGAGAAGAACGGGAGAAGAAAAACAAAAGAGGGGAAAGAAGAGAGTGAAGAGGAGAAACCCTTGTTGATCAAATTTTCCCCTACAACCCTCATCCTAGGTGGTTTCTAAGTGGTTTTGAGGTAAGTGGTGTGTGAATTAAGCTTCCTTCCATGATTTTGTAATTTTGTGGGGTTTTTCTTTTTGGTATGTGGGTAATTTGCAGACTGTTCGAACTAATTTTGAAATAGCTATTGCCCTCGAAAGTTTGCAAACTTAATTTCTGTACGTAGCTGAACTCGTTATCTTTTCGTAGCCACTTGAAACGCCTCAATCCGATAATTCTACAATTAGTTATGATTTTTCTCGTAAACTGCCGCTAGCTGGAAAATTTCAGAATTTTTATGTCGAATTCAAACTTATTTTCTATCGTTTCATATTAGTTAATGTATTGAAACGGGTTATGTGGGATTGAGAACTGATGTTAAGGAGTTACATACCATTTTTATTTAATATTGACTCGTTCGAACTTGATTAGGATTTGTTTTTAGCAATGAAAGGGATGTTACCGCTAATAGTTAGTTATATTTAAATTGTCTTAAATTGCTCATCTCCTTTCTAGGTAAAGAACTATCGACGAAGGGCAAGGGACCGACTTCAGATTCCAGAGAGAGTTAATCACTTCCCTGTGAGTTGATAATTCGGGAACGCCTTCTCTTGTGGGAAGTGTGGACCCTCGATAAATGTGCATTTATTTTAGTTCTAGTTAATTGATAAGAAAATTATTTGGTATTGTGTTATGTGGTAAAGAGCCTGATTGGCTCGATTGCTCTGGTTAGAGTCATGTTAGCCATTTTATAAGTATTATTGATTTTAACTTATGTTGAAGAGCCTTGCCGGCTCGATATCTGATATCATTTATTGTGAATTATTTGAGAATTGATTTCTGGTTATTCTTGTGTGCCAATTAAGACTCTAACTTGAGACGTTATTCATCTTATGATGCACATGCATATGTATGCCTGATACCAAGGTTAAGTAGCCCGAATTGGTCACGGTTCGGGTGAGTTGGAGCGACATTGATTAAGTAGCCCGAATTGTCGCGGTTCGGGTGAGTTAGAGTGACAACCAAGTTGCCTGTGATTGGCAAACCCGGGTGAGTTAGATCTAACGGGGCACATGTCCATTTGCCAAATACTGATACTCTGGAGGGTGATCGTCAGATGGATCAGTCTATTATAGGCCCAGTCAACGTCACCGGTGTGGGACATGCATGTCATATATGTTTATATGTTTGATCATTTCAAGTATTCACGTCGATATTGAATTGTGAACTTTAGCACTTGGCGTGTTGAGAAAGAATATTAATGTGCATTTTATCTAGAGTAACGGTGACGGGCTTGGACTGTCTCTCGACGGAGAGCTCAGTTCGAGGAGGATATTGACTACCCACGCGTCTTTTATGTGATAACATGTTGTTTGAACTAATTGTGTTATTCGTAAATGTGCACTAAGGTTTTTATTTTCATTAATATGTACACTGAGTGAGAAATAGTTATTGTGAGACGAAATATTGGATTTTATATTACGAACCGCGAGTGGGAATACATACTTCGTATAAGGGTCGGGGTGACCGGCTTATCACCTCACTGAGCTAGTGGTTTTGCTCACCCCCATCATTCTTTCCTTTTCAGGCTGTTGATATCGTTTTGATTGGAGGTTTGCCTATCGTTTGCTCGTCATCCAATCCGTGTTTTGGGTACTTTCTCTTTTATGTAAATTGACGGATTCATTGGCGAGATTGTATAGTTTATATTTGGTGACCCCCTTGATGTTCTTTTTGTACCTTCACGATGTTATATCGTTCATGTATATTTTCTTTAAACTAAGTTACACCGTTGTATTTTGTACCTTTGTAAATCCTTGTTGATACTTTATGAGATGATGTCCTCGGGTTGTACCCATTGTTATCAGTTGTTCAGTTCTACAGGTACTTGATAGCAAGCCTTACGTTTTCTATAAACTTTGTGGAGTGGAGTGCACCCATTCTGTGAAATTTATGGTTAACGTGGCGGTTGTCGCGTTCTGTCTGGGGTCGGGGCGTGACAACTTTCTTTGTATCAGAGCCTGATTTTATGATTCTCATTCTTTTTGAGTCGAGCCAATGGGTCCAACTTTGTTTCTATGTCATCCTAAGGTATCGTATTGCCTTGAAGTTGACCTTGCATTTTTTTCCTTTCTTCCTTTCAGTCATTATGGCACCTCCAGTTCGTCGTCGAGGTCGAGGTTGAGGTCGAGGACACGCTCCTCGTGATCCTCCGAGTCCTCTACTCTCTTCTGTTCCTCGTGGACCTCGAGGACATGTTTCTTCTGATCATGTCGTTCCTCCGACGGTTATGGACCCTATCAATTCTGATCATAGGGTGCCAGTTTCCCAAGTAGAGCAACCACGGGCCCAGTTGCGGGTTGAGCACATGATGACACCCGAGTAGTACCAATTGTATTATGATCACATTCGAATACATGGTGTTCCACCACCTACAACGGCTCATACAACTACGACTGTCACTGAAGAGGTTCTTCGTGCTAATGAATCGATTCGACCTACATCTAATGTACCAGTTTTTACTCCAAAAATGGCTTTAGGAGGTTCTACTTCTCGAGGTGCACTTTTTATACCTGATTTGGTGAAAGCAGTTGAAAACATGGGGACTTCGAAATTTGACGGTGCAAGAGATGCTTCTAAAGCGGGGGCATGGTTAAAGGAGATTACAGAGACCTTTGACACCTTGATGATTGAAGAATGTTATCGTGTGGTCATTGCGACCAAGCTGTTAGGCCCAGATGCACGACGATGGTGGCAGAATCTAAAAGAGACATCTTCGGTTACTATTACGTGGGCTATCTTTGTGGAACGATTCAAAGATCGATACTTCTCTCAGTACATCAAGGATCAGAAGAGAAAGGAGTTCTTCAACCTCTTTCAAGGCATTATGTCGGTCGTGGAGTACGAAAGCAAATTTCTGGAATTGCGAGAATTCGCTCCTGAGTCATATACGACGAGAGACTTATGCAAGAGATTTGAAGATGGTCTTAATTTAAATATTCGAGATCGCATCAAGTCCGGAGACAAGTACGAGAGTCTTGACGATCTCGTAGAAGAAGCCCTGAGGGTAGAAGGTTTAGTTCAGGCGAGACATAAGCTTGCAGAACGATCTCAAAAGAAAAGACAAGGGAGCGCATTTCCAGAAAATGCATCGAAGGTGTATAGGGGTGTGGGATCTTCGCGTGGCGCACCAAGTTCGGTACCTATTAGTTTTCCTCAACCTCGGGAGCAGTTTAGTAGAGGCGGGAGCAATGTCTCGGGATCGGTTGGTGAAAATCGCAAGTGCCAGAATTGCTTAAAATATCACGACGGCCCCTGTAAGGCTCCTCAAGTATGTTTTCAGTGTCGACAGCCGGGGCATATGCGAAGTTCTTGTCCTCAGCTTATGGGAGCGAGCAGTCAGGGTTCTGGTCAGCTTCGTGGTAAACTAACATATTCTATACCCAGAGATACTCGATCTGCAGTTACCAGAGTGCCCGATGCCTCAAGCGGCCCTAGTACTCAATCACCTATGCAAGGAAGGAAGCAAACTAGAGTATTTCATATTTCTCAGGAAGGGGCTCGCTCAGATCCGAAGGTTGTGACAGGTAATTTATAATCTGAGTATTTTCACATACTAGATCTAACCCCGCCTTGTTATGCCACTTGATTATGAATAAAATATTCGTAAGAAATTCTATCTTTCTGAATTTTTAAATCACAATCTCACCTAATATTACTTCTTTAGGCCATGTGTTTGTGGGAGACCATCAGGTCTACGCTTTATTTGACCCAGGTTCTGATAGGTCTTATATCCGGGATGATCTTACTGCGATTTAGATTATCCTATCTCTCATTTGTCACCTGGAATCATCGTTCATACCTCTCTTGGAGAGCGTCTAATTCGTGATTCAGTATTCCTTGATTGTCCATTGAAGATCAAAGATGTCATTTTAGAGGCTGAATTGATACCATTGCCTTTGATTGATCTTGATGTTATTCTTGGCATGGATTGGCTTTCTTCTCATCATGCAATTCTCGATTGCCACGAGAAGCTTGTTATTTTTCGTAGACCAGGATTCTCAGAACTCGTTTTTGAAGGTAAACTTCAAACGAGATCCCTCTTTTTTATTTCAATGTTGACTGCGCATAAATTAATGCGTAAGGGTTGTAAGGCATTCTTGGCATTTGTCATCGATACTTCTCTTTCTGAAACTAAACTAGATGACATCCCGATCGTGAATGAATTTCCTGATGACTTTTCCGAAGACTTACCAGGACAACCTCCGAATCGAGAGATTGATTTTTCCATAGACGTACTTCCTGGAATCACACCTATATCGATTACTCCATATCGAATGTCGCCTGCTGAGCTTAAGAAACTCCAGACACAACTTGGGGAATTATTGGAGAAGGGGTTCATAAGCCCTAGCACATCTCCATGGGGTGCTCCAGTTCTTTTTGTCAAGAAGAAAGATGGATCACTTCGCCTATGTGTCGACTACCGTCAATTGAACAAGGTGAAAATCAAGAACAAATATCCTCTTCCAAGAATCGATGATCTGTTTGATCAATTGCAAGGAGCAACTGTGTTCTCAAAAATTGATTTGCGATCCGGTTATCACCAACTCAAGATTAGGGAATCTGATATCCCTAAGTCTGCTTTTCGAACCAGATACGGTCATTTTGAATTCTGTGTTATGCCTTTTGGACTCACAAATGCTCCTGCAGCTTTTATGGATCTTATGAATCGGGTCTTTCGGCCGTACTTAGATAAGTTTGTCATCATCTTCATTGATGACATTCTTATTTATTCTAAATCGGACGACGAGCATTCTCATCATCTAAGAATTGCTCTGAACATTCTCAGAGAAAATCAGCTTTATGCTAAATTCTCGAAGTGTGAATTTTGGCTTTGCGAGGTAAGCTTTTTGGGTCATCACATTTCTAAAGAAGGAATCTACGTCGATCCAGTGAAGATTCAAGCTATACTAGATTGGGAGCGTCCAAAGAACGTGACAGAGATTCGTAGTTTTCTGGGATTAGCTGGATATTATCGACGGTTTGTCAAAGACTTTTTGTTATTGGCTTCATCTTTGACTAAATTGACTCGGAAAAGGGTAAAATTTGAATGGAGTGAAGAATGCGAGGAAGCATTTCAAGAATTGAAAAGACGACTCGTTTCAGCTCCTATTCTTGCTTTGCCAGACCCAGCGATTGGAGAATTTACCATTTATAGCGACGCCTCGAGACAAGGATTAGGATGCGTTCTCATGCAAGAAGGAAAGGTTATTGCCTATGCTTCAAGGCAATTGAAGAAGAACGAAGAAAATTATCCTACACATAATTTAGAGTTGGCTGCAATCGTCTTTGCATTGAAGATCTGGAGGCACTATCTGTATGGTGCAACTTGTCGGGTTTTCACTGATCACAAGAGCTTAAAGTATATCACCACGCAAAAGGAGTTCAACCTCAGGCAAAGACGATGGATGGAGTTGATTAGTGACTATGACTTAGTCATCGATTATCATCCTGGCAAGGCGAACGTTGTTGCAGATGCTCTGAGTAGAAAGTCTTCTACCTCACTTGCTTCGATTCAATCTTTTTATCTTCCTATGTTGGAGCAATTTAAATCTTTACACATTTAGCTCGATTGTGAAAAGTCTAATGATTCTGCCTTAATCGCCAAATTCGAGGTTAGACCTACCTTGTTCGAGAAAATTCGAGAAAGACAATCACATGATGTTTATTTACAACAGAAGATGGCGAAGCTAAATCAAGGAAAAGAAACAGAATTTCAAATTCGGGATGATAGACTTCTTACTTTTAAAAATCGTGTTTGTGTTCCATCAGAACTTGATGTTCGTAGAGCAATTCTTGAGGAAGCCCATTCTTCGGCCTATGCTATGCATAGAACACTTCGGGAGCATTATTGGTGGCCAGGTATGAAATAGGACACTACTGAATTTGTATCAAAGTGCTTATCATGCCAACAGATTAAAGCGGAATACCAAAAATCAGCCGGCATGCCTCAACCACTACCTATTCCTGAGTGGAAATGGGAAAACGTCACATTGGATTTTGTTTCTGGTTTACCTCGAACCCAAAAGGGTCATGACTCAATTTGGGTCATTGTCGATCGTCTGACGAAATCGGCACATTTCCTTCCAGTGCATACCAACGAATCTTTAGAGAAACTTGCCAAGTTATATGTCGATGAGATCGTGAGATTGCACAGAATACCAGTGTCAATCATATCTGACCGTGATCCAAGATTCACTTCCCGTTTTTAGCCTAGTCTGTAGAAAGCGCTAGGTACAAAATTACTATTCAGTACCTCGTTTCATCCACAGACTGATGGACAGTCAGAGAGAAATATACAGACATTAGAAGACATGCTACGTGCAGTGGTGTTGAATTTGGGAGGTAGCTGGGATAAGCACGTGACTTTGGTGGAGTTCGCTTATAACAACAGTTATCATTCAAGCATTGGAATGCCCCTGTACGAAGCTCTGTATGGCCGAAAGTGTCGAACACCACTCTTTTGGGATGAGGTTGGTGAGAGACAAATCGAACAAGTAGAGCTTATCGAAGATGCGAAGGCAAAAATACAACTTATTCGAGACAGACTTAAGGCAGCGCAAGATCGATAGAAAAGCTACGCAGATAATAGGAGGCGCGATTTGGAGTTTAATGAAGGAGACAAAGTTTTTCTGAAAGTTTCTCCTTGGAAGGGCGTGTTGCGATTCCGCCGTCGAGAAAAGTTGAGTCCAAGGTATATTGGCCCGTTTACGATCGTGCAAAGGATTGGTCGTGTCGCGTATCGACTTGAGCTACCATCGGAATTGTCGAAGATTCACGATGTCTTCCATGTCTTTATGCTTAGAAAATATGAACCAGATCCTTCGCACGTGCTCAAAGATCCCCCAGTTGCATTAAAGGAAAATCTATCATACGAAGTACAACCTGTTCAAATTGTAGATCGCCGAGAGAAAATGCTTCGTAACAAATCCATTCCTATGGTGAGAATTCTATGGAGAAGTGATCAAATTGAAGAAGAAACATGGGAACCAGAGTCAGTCATGCGTCAACACCATACAAATCTCTTTTCATCTCTAGGTACGTTTATGTTTCGAGGACGAAACTTTTTAGAGGAGGGGATACTTTATAATATCTTAGCTCAACTAGATTTATTTTAGAAAGCCCAAAACCTATTTATTTATTTTTATGGCCCAAAGGCCAGCCCTAACTTAGCCCAACTAGATTTTTTTTAGAAAACCCAAACTTATTTATTTATTTATTTTGTGGCCCAAAGTTTCAGCCCACTTAAATGGCCTGATATATAATTATTAAGGCTAAAGTTAAAAAAAAAAAGAGAGAAGAACGAGAGAAGAAAAACAAAAGAGGGGAAAGAAGAGAGTGAAGAGGAGAAACCCTTGTTGATCAAATTCTCCCTTACAACCCTCATCCTAGGTGGTTTCTAAGTGGTTTTGAGGTAAGTGGTGTGTGAATTAAGCTTCCTTCTTCCATGATTTTGTAATTTTGTGGGGTTTTTCTTTTTGGTATGTGGGTAATTTGCAGACTGTTCGAACTGATTTTGACATAGCTATTGCCCTCAAAAGTTTGCAAACTTAATTTCTGTACGTAGCTGACTCGTTAGCTTTCCGTAGCCACTTGAAACGCCTCAATCCGATTATTCTACAATTAGTTATGATTTTTCTCGTAAACTGCCGCTAGCTGGAAAATTTCAGAATTTTTTTGTCGAATTCAAACTTATTTTCTATCGTTTCGTATTAGTTAATGTATTGAAACGGGTTATGTGGGACTGGGAACTGATGTTAAGGAGTTACATACCATTTTTATTTAATATTGACTCGTTCGAACTTGATTAGGATTTGTTTTTAGCAATGAAAGAGATGTTACCGCTAATAGTTAGTTATATTTAAATTGTCTTAAATTGCCCATCTCCTTTCTAGGTAAAGAACCATCGACGAAGGGCAAGAGACCGACTTCAGATTCCAAAGAGAGTTAATCACTTCCTTGTGAGTTGATAATTCGGGAACGCCTTCTTTTGTGGGAAGTGTGGACCCTCGATAAATGTGCATTTATTTTAGTTCTAGTTAATTGATAAGAAAATTATTTGGTATTGTGTTATGTGATAAAGAGCCTGATTGGCTCGATTGCTCTGGTTAGAGTCATGTTAGCCATTTTATGAGTATTATTGATTTTAACTTATGTTGAAGAGCCTTGCCGGCTCGATATCTGATAGCATTTATTGTGAATTATTTGAGAATTGATTTCTGGTTATTCTTGTGAGCCAATTAAGACTCTAACTTGTGACATTATTCATCTTATGATGCACATGCATATGTATGCCTGGTACCAAGGTTAAGTAGCCCGAATTGGTCACGGTTCGGGTAAGTTGGAGCGACATTGATTAAGTAGCCCGAATTATCGCGGTTCGGGTGAGTTAGAGTGACAACCAAGTTGCCCGTGATTGGCAAACCCAGGTGAGTTAGATCTAACGGGGCACCTGTCCATTTGCCAAATACTGATACTTTGGAGGGTGATCGTTAGATGGATCAGTCTATTATAGGCTCAGTCAACGTCACCGGTGTGGGACATGCATGTCATATATGTTTATATGTTTGATCATTTCAAGTATTCACGTCGATATTGAATTGTGAACTTTAGCACTTGGCGTGTTGAGAAAGAATATTAATGTGCATTTTATCTAGAGTAACGGTGACGGGCTTGGACCGTCTCTTGACGGAGAGCTCAGTTCGAGGAGGATATTGACTACCCACGCGTCTTTTATGTGATAACATATTGTTTGAATTAATTGTGTTATTCGTAAATGTGCACTAAGGTTTTTATTTTCATTAATATATACACTGAGTGAGAAATAGTTATTGTGAGACGAAATGTTGGATTTTATATAACGAACCGCGAGTGGGAATACATGCTTCGTATAAGGGTCGGGGTGACCGGCTTATCACCTCACTGAGCTAGTGGTTTTGCTCACCCCCATCATTCTTTCCTTTTCAGGCTGTTGATATCGTTTTGGTTGGAGGTTTGCCTATCGTTTGCTTGTCATCCAATCCGTGTTTTGGATACTTTCTCTTTTATGTAAATTGACGGATTCATTGGCGAGATTGTATAGTTTATATTTGGTGACTCCCTTGATGTTCTTTTTGTACCTTCGCGATGTTATATCGTTCATGTATATTTTCTTTAAACTAAGTTACACCGTTGTATTTTGTACCTTTGTAAATCCTTGTTGATACTTTATGAGATGATGTCCTGGGGTTGTACCCATTGTTATCAGTTGTTCAGAGCTACAGGTACTTGATAGCAAGCCTTACGTTTTCTATAAACTTTGTGGAGTGGAGTGCACCAATTCTACGAAATTTATGGTTAACATGGCGGTTGTCGCATTCTGTCTGGGGTCGGGGCGTGACAATATCACTATATATATATATGTATATAGCAACCTTTTTAAACTTTTTTTAGCAACAGAATCTACCAACGGAATTCAATCTGTTGGTAATTATCAATGAATTAGCAACTAAAATGACATTTTTCTATTAATAATGGAATACCAACGGTTTTATTTTCTATTTTACCAACATAATTCAATCCGTTGATAATTACAAATGGATCACCAAGGGATCTTTATATAAATTATCAACAGAATTTTTAGCAAAGGATTACCAACAAAATTATTTATCAACGAAATTGATTTTTCGTTGATACAAATTTACCAATCACTACTTTACTAACAGAAATTTACCAACGGATTCCGTTGCTAATCCATTAGTAAACCAATTTAACAATAGAATTAAGGCTTTTACCAACGGAATATTCCGTTAATAGAAAACATTTTTTTTTGTATTTTTGTAGTGTATAGTCACTAACCCCTCCTCAAAATTTGAAGTTAAATCGGGTTTTCTCGCTGTCAATCACAACCTCGGGAGGAAATAAAGGTTTTATTAACCCATTAATGGATTATTTGCTAGGCCCACAAATTAATTTGCATTGTTGGGCCATCATACATCAACTTGGGCGTTCAATACTGATTTCTTTTGCAACTATTATTGAGGCAAGCCCAACGATGTAGACATTGATATATAGGTGTGAAATTTCTTATAACTCTTAGTTGGCGAGTGAATATACAAGAGAGAATAAAGAATTTATATTTAGATTAATGTATAAATTCTTGGAGTGAGAGATTATATTTTTCCTTCATGCCTCGGGTTAATTTTTTAAAAAATAATAATCCCTTCAGAAGTTGTGACATCTTTTTTAAATGGGCCCACCACACTTCACACACACTACTAATACACATATGCACTACACATTAAAATATTATATCCTCAACCCACCGATCATAAATTATAGTTGGTTTCTTGTGTCCTCGAGTGTACATGCTGTGTAAGGGTATAACATTTTGTTCTAAAGGGTATACACTTAAATTAATAAGAGTATATTTTTTTCCTTGAAAAGATAGACTGAAATATAAATAATATAAATGTTTAATAAAAAATTAATTTTTTTTTCTAAAAATAAAGGATATATATTCTTATAATAAAGAATACAATATTGAATTTTAAAGGGTACCACTTAAAAAAAATTATGGAATTTTGGGCAAAAAGACACAGTAAGTTTTAACCTTAATTATTATACTCTTTCTGTAAAAAAGAAAATGTTACAACCTCTCTGATGTGAGTAATAAATGTCACACAAAGTGTCAAAAGAATTTCCTTCGTTGTATATATGTTTGATTATTTGAAACAAATAACTCATTTTATGAGTACAGTATTCTTTTCATTTTGAGCCACCTAATCTTCAAAATTTCAATTTTGTACTCAATTTCAAAACACTTCATGTTGATAGAGAAATATATGGATAATGGTTTGTTATCTATATTTATTATAATTTACTTTATTTTGAATTTATATAATATATTAATCTAATAATATTTTATGTATTATTATAAGTAGTCGAGAGACTCTCTTGTGAGACGGGTGTGAGACGAGTCAACCCATCACTAAAGTATGCTTATTTATAATTAAAGTATGTTAATAATAAATAATATTACAACACACTAAAATCATATTACTTTAATACATAATTCAACACACTTAATTAGAAAACATACTTTAACAACCATTAAACATGCTTTATCTATACAATATGCATACTTAATGATGGGTCAACCCGTCTCACAAATAACTCGTCTCAAAAGAGACTTTGTCTAAATAGTATATTAAGGAGTATTTTTTATATTACTTAATTTTTTTTATCACCGTCCATCGATAACATTTGGAATTTTTAATGTGGATTAATGAGAGCTTTAAAAAGTTCGAAAAGTAGTTATTTCTAATCGCTTGATAATCCTTATTCCTTCTTCTAAGAAAAAAAATAATAATATAAAAAAAATTACATATTCAAAATCAAGATCAAAATCTATACAACACCACACAACAAAAAAGTATATAAAAATGGAAACTTTTATAATTTTACATGATTATCCATAAAAGTGGACAAGTAAATTATTTTTTCCAACACCATGTTCTTTTCCAATTATTTTTTTAGTACGGACAAAAGTTATTATTTAGAAAGATAAATTATTATTTCTATAAATGATAAAAATTACTTTTCAAATCTTTAAACACCCTAATTTATCATTACTTTTTAGTTTATGAAAAATAAGTATTTAAAAAGATAAACTATTATTCTTTTAAATAAAAGAATCTCTTTAAAAAATAATTTTTTATATATTAAATACTTTCCCCGTCTCGTTTTAGCTTTCATATTTACTGTTCCACGTTGTTTAAGAAAAAAATATTTTTTTGACCAACTTTATTAACTTTTAAGGGTATTATAGTATTTTTAGGTAATAATAAAATGTAAAGTAATGTTATGAGTGTGATAAAGGAGTGATAAATTTGAAATTAAAGTAACTTTTGATATTGTTGGATAAAGTGATGTTTCATTTTTTGGGGTGTGAAAATTATTGTGGGACAAACAAATAAAGAAAGTGTGAAAGCTTTATGTTACGGAAGGGTAGAAATTTTACAAATTCAGGGATGTTATTTTTTTTTCCATTCCCTCAAGGTAGAAATCCTGCACATACTCCTTCCTATGCGTTATAGTATTTCTTTCTCAAAAGTCATCTTAGAAATATGATAAAAAAAATTGCTGTCATTTATAAATCAATTAATAAAATTAGAAAAAAACATATAATATTATGATGATATAAGGAATTAATACATAAAATTTCGTTGTAGTTTATACCATATTCTATTGAGGAAGAAAATATATTACTCTCTCCGTCCCGAATAAGTTGGTATAATTTTTTTGGGCACTGAGATTAAGGAGTATAATAATTTAATGTAAAGTGAAGTAAAGTGAAGTGAGAGAAATAATATTTAATGTGTAGTTGATAGTTGTATTAGAGGTGATATGTGAGTCCCATGAGAATAGATTAATTGTTTTTGTGTGGGTCCCATGTATTAAAAAGGAAATGTGTCAACTTTAGTGGGACAAACCAAAAAGGAAAGTGTGTCAACTTCTATGGGACGGAGGGAGTAGCTTATTACTCTTTTTAATAGAAAATATAACTTTTTAAAACTTTAAATTTTTGCACTTTGATTACTTAATTATTTTTAGTACATGAAATATTACTTTTAAAAGGAATAAACTATTATATTACTCTTCGATGAAAAAGTTATTACTCTTCCAAGTTCTAAAAAATAATTTTATAAAATTAAGATTCACACGTCTATCCGGATCACATCAGAGTAACTCGACATATTATACTACTATCATTTTATTTAAAATTGTATAATTAGGAATGAGACGATGAAGATATATTATGATACTTTATAGTGTACTTTATCTCTGTTGTATTATAGACATGCATGCATTCATTGTGTGTATGTGATCTTATACAATCAAGACAGGTGAAGGATGGTGATTGGTTGATTGAAGTGTTGGTGAGGATCAACAAAAGGCAGCTGCAGGAATTGGAGCATGAATAAGGGCTGTAAGATTGCATCTCAGCCATGCATCAAGGAAGGAATCAAGTTGGTTAGATGGTTAGTTTGTTAGTTAGTTGAGCTAACTGAAGCTTCCACGTGAGAATCCAACTTGCAGTACATCAGTAGGATTGCTGATTGTTCATATAAGGCATTATGAATGGCAGTTTAAGTCATAAGAGAAGCATCAACACATCAGTATACAAGTTAGGAGAAGCACATTAGGGTTTGTGTGCATAAGTTCATTATCCTCTCTTTCTTAAGTGTATTGTAATCATCTTAGTGAGTGATCTTTCCTTCAAAGTGGATGTAGGCTTACGCCGAACCATTCTACATTTTTGTGTTGATCTCTTTTATTTTATTTTTCGTTTATAAATCAATTCGTGAGTGAAACGTGAGTGATCAACCAACCAAGTGTGTGAGTTCTTGAGTGCTTCATCAAGTTCTTGCTTAAGATTCACAAGAAGTGACGCCGTCTGTGGGAAGAAGAAGCAGCCACAAGTTAATCAGATCAGAGGGGAAAGAATCATGGTTACAACCAAGTTTGATGTGGAGAAGTTTTCAGAGAAAGTTGACTTCAGTTTGTGGAGGATGAAGATGGAGGCCATATTGATCCAACAAGGATTGACTGATGCTATCAAACCACTTCCAGAAAATCAAGCAGCTGTTGTGGATGCAGTTGCACTAGCTGCAGATCAAGATCAACAATCAAAAGCTAGAAGTGCAATCATTTTATTCTTAGGTGACAAAGCTTTAAGGGAAGTTTCAAAAGAAGTAACTGCAAGGGATATGTGGAAGAAGCTTGCTGATTTTAACATGGTGAAGACTTTGGCAAACCGGCTGTATACAAAGCAGAAACTCTACTCCTTCAAAGTATTAGAAGATAAGTCTATTCTAAGCCAACTAGATGATTTCAATAAGATCATTGATGATTTAGAAAATATTGATGTAGCACTGTCAAGTGAAGATAAGACTGTCATATTGATGTCAGCTCTTCCTAAATCCTTTGAAGGTTTGAGAGACACACTGCTATATGGGAATGTTGAATCAATCTCCTTGGAGCAAGTGATTCTTGCAATCAAAGCAAAGGTGCTCCATAAGACATCAGATAATACAGTTGCTGGGGAAGGACTTGTTGCCAACAAACAGAACAAGTGGAACAAGAATGATAAAAAGGCTGGTGTTGATAAGAAGAAACATGAAAGGAGTAATCAAAGTACATCAGCAGATGAAGAGAACAATAACTGCTTCCACTGCAATAAGCCTGGTCATTTCAAGAAGCAATGTCATAAGTGAAAATCTATAGTGGCCAGGAAGATTGCAGAAAAAGGTAAAAATCAAAGAATCCATGCAAATCAGGTAACTGAAACTAAAGGTAATAAGGATCAAGATTACATTGAAGCTTTGGTTGTTGTTTCTGGTAAAGTGTCAGATCAGTGGGTGTTAGATTCAGGTTGCACTTTTCATATGACATCAGTTAAGGATTGGTTTACTGAATTAAAACCATATCATGAGGGATCAGTCTTGTTAGGCAATGATCAAGCCATCAAGATTGAGGGTATTGGCTCTGTCAAATTTAAAATGTTTGATGGTACTATAAAACTGCTCACAAATGTGAGATATGTACCAGAGTTAAGAAGAAACCTGATATTATTAGGAATGTTACACTCTCTGGGATGTGAGTACTATATGAAGAAAGATGTACTCACCATCACAAAAGATAAGTCAGTAGTAATGAAGGGTGTTAAGAGCTCTGATCTTTACTTTCTTGAAGGATCAGTTGTTTCTGGACAGTTGAACACTTCACAAGATCTAGAAGATGTTCATCTATGGCATGGAAGACTAGCTCATGTAAGTGAGAGAGGGTTATAAGAGTTAGCAAAACAAAAGCTGTTAGACATAAGCTCAACCTGCAAGATGGATCAATGTAAAGATTGCATTCTAAGTAAGGCAAAGAGGTTAAAATTTGGTTCAAGAGAATATACTTCATCAGAGAAGCTTCAGTATGTTCATACAGACCTATGGGGACCATCAAGAAATCCAACTATTGGAGGAGGAAGATATTTTATATCTTTCATAGATGACTACTCTAGGAAGCTATGGGTTAAGATCCTAAAATCAAAGGATCAAGCATTCATTGCATTTAAGGAATGACTTGCTAAGGTGGAGAATCAAACAGGAAAGAAGCTGAAATGTTTGAGATCAGATAATGGACTTGAGTTTGTTTCAGAAGAGTTTAATGCCTTCTGCAGAGAAAAGGGAATTAAGAGGCACAAGAGTACACCTAGAACTCCACAACAAAATGATGTTGCAGAAAGAATGAATCAGACATTGTTAGAGAGAGTAAGATGTATGCTGAGTAGTGGAGGATTTACAAAAGGGTTTTGGGGTGAACTTGTGACTACAGCAACCTATCTGATCAATCTATGTCCATCAGCAGCTTTAAAATTCAAACCACCTGAAGAAGTGTGGTCTAGAAAGGCTCTTAGTTATAGCCATTTGAGAGTAATAGGATGTCAAGCTTACTCTCATGTGAAACAAGATAAGTTGGAACCAAGAGTAGTAAAATGTGTAATGGTTGGATACCCCAAAGAAGTAAAAGGATACAAGCTATGGTGTTATGAAACTAACAAGTTTATTGTCAGCAGAGATGTCACATTCAGTGAAAAGAAGATGCCATTGGTTGAAAGAAATTCTGTAGTATCTATCACTACAGACTTTGATGAGCCTCAGGTGGAGCAAGCAAGCAAGGAAGTATAGCAATGTAATGAAGAGAATAACAATGCTGATCAGAATAATGAAGATAGCTCACCTAGCTCATCTAGCTCAAGCTATGATTTAAGTTCCTATCAACTTGTCAGGGATAGGTTAAGAAGACAGATTAAAGCCCCAGTAAGATACATGGAAGCTGATATAGTATCATATGCATTGTATGTTGCATCTGATATAGAAAATTATGAGCCAAGAACATATGATGAAGCTATATCAGGAAATGAGAATAATAAGTGGATAGTTGCTATGGAAGAAGAGCTGCTATCATTGCATAAGAACAAGACTTGGCAGATTGTTGACAGACCAAAGAATAAGAAATTAGTAAGTTGTAAATGAATTTATAAGAAGAAGCCTGTTACAAGCAAAGAAGGAGGTGTTAGGCACAAGGCAAGGCTTGTAGCAAGGGGCTTACATCGGATGGATGTCACTACAGCATTCTTGCAAGGAAATCTAGAAGAAAATATTTATATGAAGATTCCTAATGGTGTAAGTATTGAAGGTGCTGAGAATAAGGCTTGCTTACTATTGAAATCTTTGTATGGTCTGAAGCAGAGTCCAAGGCTGTGGTATTTGAAGTTTGATGATTATATTACATCAAATGGATTCAGCAGGAGCTCACATGACAGTTGTGTCTATGTTAGGTTCAAGGAAGGGTGTTATACATACTTACTCTTGTATGTAGATGATATTCTTATAGCTTGTAAAGATTAAGCTGGTATAGATGAAGTAAATGAAATACTTAAATAAGAGTTTGATATGAAGGATATAGGAGAAACAAAGATGATTCTTGGTATGCAGATTGAGAGAAACAGATTAGCTGGAGAGTTGAAGTTGTTCCAAGAATCATACTTGTACAAAGTGTTGAAGAGATACAATATGAATCTCAGTAAATCAGTAACAACACCAGCAAAGCAAGGAGTGAATCTGTCACTACTCCAAGCTCCTCAGACAGATCAAGAGAAAATTGAGATGAGCAATGTACCTTATGCTAGTGCTGTTGGCAGTTTGATGTATGCAATGGTATGTTGCAGGCCAGATTTAACTTATGTGATAAGCATGATTAGTAGATTTATGAGCAATCCAGGACTACTACATTGGAATTAAGTGAAGTGGGCTCTCAGGTATGTGAAAGGTACTATCACAACAGGTTTGAAGTTTCAGAAAAAGGCAACATTGGATAAGACAGTAGTTGGATATGTTGATGCTGATTATGCAGCAAATCTTGATACTAGGAAGTCACTCACTGGATATGTATTCAACTTGTTTGGTACTGCAGTAAGTTGGAAAGCAACACATCTATATATAGTGGCTTCATCAACTACAGAGGCAGAATTTGTTGCACTCACTGAAGCAATCAAAGAGGGTGTATGGCTAACAGGTATACTGAGTGAGTTTGGAGTTCATCAAGATTCAGTTGAGGTGTATTGTGACAATCAGAGTGCAATACATCTCTCCAAGCATCAAGGGTATCATGAGAGGACCAAACACATTGATGTGAGGTTATATTTCATAAGGGATATGATAGACAAGGAAGTGGTTAGTGTCAAGAAGATCAAAACTATTGAGAATCCAGCAGACATGTTCACAAAAGCTTTACCAGTTCAGAAGGATGAACTTTGTAAGCAATTAATTCATCTGAACTAAGTAAGAGAGGAAAGGTAGCTGCAACCTTAAATAGCAGCAAGGTGGAGGAGATTACAAGCTTGTGATGATGCCATCTAAGGTGGAGTATTGTTGTATTATAGACATGCATGCATTCATTGTGTGTGTGTGTGATCTTATACAATCAAGACAGGTGGAGGATGTTGATTGGTTGATTGAAGTGTTGGTGAGGATCAACAAAAGGCAGCTGCAGGTATTGGAGCATGAATAAGGGCTGTAAGATTGAATGCATCTCAGCCATGCATCAAGGAAGGAATCAAGTTGGTTAGATGGTTAGTTTGTTAGTTAGTTGAGCTAACTGAAGCTTCCACGTGAGAATCCAACCTACAACACATCAGTAGGCTTGCTGATTGTTCATATAAGGCATTATAAATGGCAGTTTAAGTCTTAAGAGAAGCATCAACACATCAGTATACAAGTTAGGAGAAGCACATTAGGGTTTGTGTGCATAAGTTCATTATCCTCTCTTTTCTTATGTGTATTGTAATCATCTTAGTGAGTGATCTTTCCTTCAAAGTGGATGTAGGCTTACGCCGAACCACTCTACATTTTTGCGTTGATCTCTTTCATTTCATTTTTCGTTTATCAATCAATTCGTGAGTGAAATGTGAGTGATCAACCAACCAAGTGTGTGAGTTCTTGAGTGCTTCATCAAGTTCTTGCTTAAGATTCACAAGAATCTCATTGTTCTTTAAAAAAAAAATAGTTGCTCATCTTTTTAAAGAGTAAATTTTTATATATTAAAAAACAATTGATAAATTAAGGTGCATATGTGAACTCAATTCACACAAGTATTACACTAATAGTATATTGTAATTAATTTGATTCAGATCTCATTATACAAAATAAATTATCACACATATTACATTACATAAAATTTATCATATTATAAAATATCAGAAGAAGAAAAGAATCACCCTACTTTGCTTGACGAAAAAAGTGTATGCTCCCTCGTTTTGGAGATGTGTTAATCGTTTATTACTCCCTCCCTCCCATCGAAAAGTTTCAATTTTACTATATTGGGTATTCCACTAAAAGATCTTCATTTTTCTTTTTAGTAAAAGAGCCCACATATGACCCACCACTCACTACTAATACAATTACCCACTACACATAAAATAATAATACTTCTTAATCTACGCGCAAAAAGGAAATGAGAACATTTGCCCGGAACGGAGGGAGTAGTAACTATTGTGTTGCCCATGTGTTACACGGGCAATATTGCATATAAGTGAATAATAATTTTAGTATTATTATAGGTATTACTCCCTTCATCCCATATAAGCTTCACATTTTTTATTTTCATTTGTTCCACATTAAACTTTATTACCCAAAAAAGAAAATATCATATCAATTCTCACACTAAAAGTACGTGTTAGTTATAAATTTATCACCCTCAGCTAATATACATAACATATTTTATAATTTATTTATCACCTAAAAATTCTATTTATATTATCCTTCAAAAGTCAATAAAGTTGATCAAATTTTTTTTTTCTTAAACCCATGCCTGCAATAACGGTGAAGTTTATTATGGGATGGAGGAAGTATAATTAAATATTTTTTATAATTGATTTTTATATAAATTATATCCTTGATGTATACCAATAAAAACATATATTCATATCTCAAATTATTTAATTGAATTTGAAAAATAAATTAAAATTTAGTTTTCCATTGCCAGAATAATCACTTATTTCTTATACTCCATATTTTACATAAATTCAATCCAATGGAGTTCGCGTGCGCATAAACTGATGGAATTTCACAAAATGGATATGAGATCAGCATAAATTGGTCACAAAACCGTATGCACAACTTAATTCGTAATGGAGGGAATATTCTTATATGAGTGTAAATGATAATGATTACGAATAAAATGCGTCTTTTCAGTGAAGAATTAGGTACATTAATCGTGTCATGTCCCTTCCGATAAATATAATATTACTCTTTTTCATAACAATTGAGTATGTCATAAGGGTCTAAATTACCATAATACTCCCACCGTTCGCTATCAATGTATATATTTATTTTTTTTATGTGGATTAAGGAGTATTATTACTTTATATAAAGTGTGTAGTTGTATTAGTGGTGAATGGTTGGTAGGTGTGGGCCCATTTACTAAAAAGGAAAACCTTTATAGTGGACGACCAAAATGGCAAAATGAGTATCTTATCAGCGAACGGAGGGGGTATTTGGAGCACCAGCTTCACCTTAACTAGCTATTGCCACCATTGCTCCACCTTGAACAATTACCGCCACTGTACAGATATTGACGTCGCTGTCTTTTACCGCCAAACTACAATATGTTTGTCCAAACTTTTTGTTTTATTGAAAGTGTCGTCGTTTGAAGCCGATTGTAACCTTCAGGAATTCACGATGCTCTTCTCCACTTGTCGGTTAAATCCACGCTACTCTTTACCGATCTAACACCACTGAGACCAAGTCACCACATCGCCATCTTCCTTGGTGAATCGCTGCTTCCCCACTCCACTAGTCACTACTGAAAAAACATATTCCTTTCAAACCTCACTTAGTTGACTTTTTTCATGGAAAACCCATGCTGCTGTTAAGTCAACTCCACCATCGGGAGTACCATGTCACTGCTTGAACCTGACTTTCCTTTCAAAGCTTTGTGTAACACATATTGTAGCAATACATCCTTGACATGTACGTACACAACCCAAAATTGGTTATACTATCAAATTTCTCAACATCAAACTTCATTGAACTTGAAATTTTAGACATATTTTGTTTACCCCACTCTAGCTTGATGAATAACCGTCTCAAAAAGTCTTTTTTTGATGTGGAAGACTAGACTACGCTGCAACCACAGAGCATACTAAGAACTTTAAAAGCCTGAACCGGGCTCTAATACAATTTGTTGGGATAAATATATTCTCATTCATTTTTAGAGACAAACAAAATATAACCGAGAAAATGAGCTGAAAAGAATAACAAAAGAATTTACGTGGAAACTTAAAAAATTAGAGAAAAATCACTATGTGAAACTTTTATAATCATACAAAAAATTCTCTCTCAATCCCATTCCTACCACACTATTACAATTTTTTTACTAATTCACACTTTTTCTCCAACTCTCAAGATAGAGAATATAAGAAAGAAATTTTAAAAAATAAAATACAAATATTATAGTTTATGCAATACTGGATATCAAAACCAAAAATCAACATATACCATATGATTTCATGAAAGATAAAATTATACGTGAATCCAGGCGCAAAGAGCTAGTTATGTGCGCTCAAATTCAATTTGTACCATTTAGTAATGAACTTTATATCTTTTTGTGTAAGTATTTGAACTCTTGACTTTTTAAGAAAAAAATTAATTTTTTTATTCAAACTTTTAATATTCTTCATATTTCACTGAATTTTTCATTGAAAAATTGGGCATTTTTGCTTGAGAACATTCATCTCATTCAAGTTTTTTGCCTTGAAAAAATAGTATATTTATTAATTAGAGTGTATACCATATAGAAAAAAATGTTATACTCCTTAACACCTTGTGCACCTGAATGCACAGGAGAAAAAAAAAAGAAGTTAATTTATCCAAAAATTTTCTAAAATTTGAATAATGTTCCTCCTCTTCTCTCATCTCTCATTATCTATATAAGAAGGCTTTCACCATCAATACACTCACAATTGCCTCATTCATAAAATTTGAATGATGTTCATTCTCACACATTTCTATAAAAACATAAAACACAATCAAAATACACATAAATATGGATAAAATAATACGAAAACACATATAAAAAAACACTAAATTGTAGGTGAAAATATCAATCATCACCGAACCCTTCCTTTCAACATCTAAAAATGTTTGCTTTTGGCGTCACATCATTCTTTCTCCTCTGGTTTCCTTTGAAGTAATTCTATTTTCTTTTTCTTTCAGTGATTTTCTTTTTTTCTTTTTCTTTCAGTGATTTTCTTGCATGGGTTAACTCTTCTCTAATTTAAAATCTACAGAAATATAAAGACTCTTTCATGTGATTATTAATCATGTCAAATCTAATTCTAATATATGGACTATAACAAATTAACTATGAGGTTCATTATATTGGCTATTAGTGTTATACCCGTGCATGGCACGGGAAAATACATTAATTTTAAATTAAATTAATATTATTCTTTTTAAATAAGTTAAAGAAAAATATAATGTAAAATAAAATATAAATTTATACCTGTCTTTCATTAAATTTAAAAATATATTAAATTAATTATTAATTTTAATAATGCAAATTATTTTGAGACATGCAACAAAAATAATTGAGAATTAACTTATTAAAAATAAAAATAAATAATAATTAATGGATGTTTAAGATAAAACTTCAATATTTATGATAATTGCACCACCATTAACACAATAAATAATTAATACACATAAATTTAAAATTAAAATAGGAGCTTATAATATGCAAGTTTTCTTTTATAATATGAGTATTAATTAAATAAGTATTAATTCCAATAACTCCCATAAGTATATTAATTAAATTGGAGCTTATAATATGCAAGTTTTTTTTTTAATAATTAAAATTAAGATGACACATAAACTTATTGACACATAAGCACCTAGACTTTAAATAAATGGACACATAGGCATCCAAACTTCCTGTAAACTTGACACATAGGATAATCTATTCTAAAGACGACACGTGGCATAGAAAACTCAAGATTAGTATTTTTAAGATAGGTCCACTAGCTATCACATTCTTTATGAGTAAATATTGGCTAAAACATGAGTTAAAAGTATTTTTTTTTATCATTTTTTAAAATTTTAAATTTTGTCCCAAAAAAATATTTGTATCAATTTTGTTTCATAACTATGAGTTTTATTTCAATTTTATCAAATTTTCGTCGGAACTCTCGATTTTGCCGGAAATTGATAACGTGCGTTGCACGTGACGAATAAATTTGGACTTTCCGGAGAAAATCGAGGGTTTCGACGAAAATTGGGCAAAGTCAAAATAAAATCTTAAAAAAGTATAATAGTACATATACCGGATTCACCCGTTTTACCATACGCTCACAATCCCCTCACTCGTAATAACTTGCACTTCTTTTTGCTTTCAACAAATAATAAAAATGTTTCCTTTGAATTAGGTATATTGATACATTTTCTTACATGGATTAACTATCATAACATCTCTAAATGGTGTTAATAGCATTAGCATAGATTAAGGGTTAATTAAAAAAAATACGAATTTTAATTACTCTTATTGTAAATTAATCCTCATATTTGAGAAATTGTAAAAAAAAAAAAACTACATTTAAATATTGATGCAAAAAGCACAAAAATTCTTAAAAAGAACACTACCTTTAGTCATAAATGATTAATGCATGTATTCTAATTTTCGTAATTATGTGTTTGATTACTCAGATCAAGCAAACGTGTGTGAAGATGGGCATGAGAATGGAAAATAATAAAGGCATCCAATCAGACAAATGAAGATTTTATGGGAGGATGCCACGGAAGGATTGTGGCATAGTTACACTAAATATATTATGGGATTAATTTCAGTAGTATTAAACAATGCTACTACTTTAATTTCTTTGAAGTAGTACTATATATTAACTATTAATTATAAGTTGATTCTACTGAGTAATTCTGTAAAATATTATTGTTATAATGTTCTCAGTGGTAATAATAATAATTTGGGGGTTAACCCCTCCGAATTCCAGTAAAATTATGTTGTGTGAATTTATATTCCAATTGCACTTGCAATATAAGGTTAAATTAATTTAATTAATATGAATTAACATGTTTCAAACCTCTCAAATAGTAACTAAAGAATTGTAAGATCTTTTAATTAATTAGGTTAAATGCATAGAATGTTATAATATTTTAACAAAAATTAATAATCATCCAAATATTTACAAATATCGCGCAATTTAAGACACTTAATCATGAAAATCACACAAATTTCACCAAAGTACTAATTTTCCAAATATTTACAAATATCGCGCAATTTGACAAAAATCCGCGCATAATTACAAAAAAAATAAGTAATAAAAGGGCCTTAAAAACACGAAATTTCTACTCCGATCAACGATCCTCCTTCATTTTTCTTCTCAAGTAGCAAACACCGTGACTGTATAAGAATGGTGATATACACAGATGAAGGGTAAAAGATGAAAGGTAGAAGATGGACGTTAATTCATGGTTCTTGTGATGGATTCTTTTATCTTCCATATGAATTAAGAAGTGAGATATAAATAAGTGTGACAAGGAAATAAGACAAAGCTAATAAAATATTCATAGAAGGAGATTAAAAAAAAGGAAAAGAGATATGCGATCATGGAAAATAAGGAAAATATAAATGTCTTCATAAAAAGCTAGAGATTTGTGTGGGATTGTCTTACGTAAGCCCTTACGTGAGACGGATAAAAAGTGATAACATTATTATAACTTTCACTATAAAATGTTATCACTGTCGTTATAAAATGTTATCATTTTTTATTTATACTATAAATTGTTCATAAAATAGTTAACTGCATCATTATCACTTTTCATCGATTGAGTATCACTTTTCGTAAATGATGTTATCACATTTTATCCGTCTCACGTAAACTCTTACGTGAGACGGTCTCACACAAAACCTACCCTATCAAAAATAAGAAAAATGATATTTATGAAAAATATAAAGGCATCATGAAGGATTGTGTTATTTGGAAATTAATTGTACTTCAATGAAATAGCTAAGAGGGATAATTTTAAAATATTTATGGAAAATTTCGTCAATATGTTGCGTGACTTCATAGTTTTGAGTAAAACTTTCTCATCCAGACTTTAATTTAAGCGATTCATGAACCAAAACGATTCTCTTTTCCTTAGCTATCCATCAATGTAAAGAAATCTGCAGAGTTTCCTATGTATTTCCCATATAGATTTGTGTGGTAAGATAATATATTTTTAATCCGTTTCAACTCCATTTTCATTTTATGCTATTTTTTCTTGGATTTCCACCTAAAACACAAAAAAGCATATAAAATTTTAGATTTTACTAATATATGGAGGGGTAATTTGCGTGGCAGTATTAGTTGAATAATGGAGTATTAAAATCCAATAAGTGACATTTGATTAAAATTGATATATAAGTTATTTGTTGTTGGTAAAGATATTAATTTGTAAAATTTGAGTATTTTTTCAATCCTACCTAAACAAATTGTAAAATATGTTATATGTATTGGAAAGGGATGATAGTTTTGAAAACGTGTTGTAGGGATATAAGTTAGGTAAAAAAATTGTGCGTGACTGTCTCACGTAACGGATAAAAAGTAATAACATAATTAATGAAAAGTGATACTCAATCGATGAAAAATGATAATGATGCAGTGAACTATTTTATAAATAATTTTAGTGTATTTTCATCCTAGAACTATATCAAACTTTGCTTTTCAACCCTAAATAAGTTAATTTTTTCAATTTAGTCCCATAACTTCTTGATTTCGTCGATTTCAGCTCAATTTTAATCGAAAATTCAAATTTTCACCGGAAAAGATGATCAAATTAGGGGATTCCAATTAAAATAGGCCAATTAGATCGCCACATTACTACTAATTAATTAAAGAAAAATATTAAAAATAATTCCTGTCCACATGTAACGCTACAATGGCAGCACCTCTTCTGAGCCGCCATCCCCTGTTTCCTCTTTCGAGAGTGGATAGTTTTGATATTTTCCATTTGAGGTCACAAAATGGATATGAGGTCAGCATAATTTGTTCACATAACCGTACAACATAGTTACTCCTGCCCAACCAATGGAAGGATTAATAACATATTATATTCTTATTATTGCTAATGATAATGATTACAAATTTGTTAGTGAAGAATTAGGTACATTAATGATGTTATATATATATATATAGTAATACTCTATCAGTTTGCTACCAAAGGGTATTATTTTGTTATGATCGTTATTTTCAAAGGGTACCATTTCCTTTTTTCTTAGAAGCAGGAGACACGCATATACCACTGATTACTAAAAGATGAGATCCACACATTACTATTATCCACCATATATTAAATAATAATATTTTTTAAAATATCAACTAAAAAAACAATACAAGGATTTACGTGAAGACAAAGTCTCTTATGAGATGGGTTATTAGTGAGATGAGTCGATCCATCACTAAAATATACTTATTGTATACATAAAGTATGTTTAATAGTTGTTAAAGTATATTTTCTAAAGTATGCTAGATTATGCATTAAAGTATGATTTTAGTGTATTATAATATGATTTATTATTAACATACTTTAACTATAAATAAGCATACTTTATTTATACAAAGTATTTATACAATAAGTATACTTTAGTGATGAGTCGACCCATCTTACATCCGTCTCATAAATAACCCGTTTTATAAGAAAGTCTCTCTTATGTGAAAAAACTCCAACAATCGGAGAAAAATCACTAACCAAGATAATATCACTATGTAAAACTTTTACAATCACACAAAAATTTCTCTCTCTCGATCCCATTCCTACCTCACTATTACAAATTTTTGACTAATCACACGATTTCTCCAAACTCTCAAAATAAAGAATATAAAATAGGAATTTAAAAGAATCAAACACAAATATGATAGTGTATCTCATTGGTACAGTATTGGATATCAAAACCAAGGGTCTATTTAAATAGACCAAAGGAATTCTCCCTTTTTGTTCTCAATCCATCCTTTTTATATTTTAACAAAACCAACATATACCACATGATTTCATTAAAAATAAAATCATACGTGAATCCGGGCGCATAATGCTAGTTATGTACGCTCAAATTTAATTTATACCTTTAGTAATGAACTTTATATCCTTTTGTATAAGTATTTATACTCTTAATTTTTTAGGAAAAAAATTAATTTTTTTAGTCAAACTTTTAATACTCTTCATATTTCACTGAATATTTTATTGAAAAAATGGGCACTCTTGCGTGAAATCATTTCACAATGAGACAATTTTGTACTTTAAAAAAAAGTATAACTTTTTATTGAAAATGTTATCACATTTCTTTAAAAATATTGTCACTTATACTACAAAATTGTTTATGAAATAGTCAGTGCGTCATTATCTTTTTTATCTATTCAGTATCACTTTTCATTAAAATGTTATCATTTCTCATTTGTCTCATGGAAGCCATTTCGTGAGATGGTCTCACCCAAGTCTTTTGCCTTGAAAAAATAATACCTTTATTAATTAGAATATATACGATTTAAAATAAAATAATATACTCTTTAACAGCTTGTGCATCTGGATGCACGAAAAAAAAAGAAGCTTATTTGTCCAAATATTTTCGAAAACTTGAGTGATGTACCTCCTCTTCTCTCTCATCTCTCATTATCTATATATATAAGAAGGCTTCCACCATCAATACACTCACAATCGCCTCACTCATAAAAACTTGCTCTCTCTTTTTTGCCATCAATACACCCTTTCTTTCGACATCTAAAAATGTTTGCTTATGGCATCCTACTTCTCTTGCTATGGCCTTTGAAGTAAGTCTATTTTTTTTTCTTTCAGTGATTTTCTTGCACGGGTTAATTATGACTTCTCTAATTTAAAAAATCTACAGAAATATAAAGACTCTTTCATGTGATTATTAATCATGCCAAATCTAATTCTAATGGATTATAACAAATTCATGACTATGAGGTTCATTATAAGGTGGAATGCACAATAAAATTTATCCTCAACTTTAGCTATCACACTCTTTATGATTTAGAGGGAAAAAAAGACTTGTGTGAGACCGTCTCATGTAAGGGCTTACGTGAGACGTGTAAAAAGTGATAATTTTTAAAATAAAAAGTGATAATGTTATTTCATGAACAGTATAAATGAAAAGTAATAATGTTTTACAACAGAAATGTTAACATTTTATAGCGAAAATGATAACTAATTTAAAAAGTGTAAAATAATCTCACGTGAGATGATCTCACACAAGACTTATCTATGTGTAAAACATAGTATATCTTCTCATACTTTTAATAAAAAATAATACTCCTATGTATTACAACCACCTAGTTGAAAATATGTAGATAGAGTCTCATGCATCATTGTTTCACGTACATAAGCCCTCCTTATTTAAATATTATAAAGATAATTATACCCTTAAAACAACATGAACTTCAATTCTTGTCATAAATGATTAATGCATGTATTCTAATATATTGGTAATTATGTGTTTAATTCCTCAGATCAATGAAACGTGTGTGAAGATGGGCATGAGAATGGAGAATAATAAAGGCATCCAATCAGACAAATGAAGATTTTATGGGAGGATGCCACGGAAGGATTGTGGCATAGTTACAATAAATATATTGTGGGATTAATTCAGTAGTACTCAACAATGCTACTACTTTAATTTCTTTAAAGTAGTACTATTAATTATAAGTTGATTCTACTGAGTTATTCTGTAAAATATTATTGTTATAATGTTCTCAGTCTTGCAATATAAGGTTAAATAATTAATATGAATTAACATGTTTCAAACCTCTCAAATAGTAACTAAAGAGTTGTAAGATCTTTTAATTAGTTAGGTCAGAACCGCTATTTGTACCTACATCGGGATCGACACGGGATACTTATCGATATCGGAACCTATATTGGAATCGACATCCGTACCTACATCGGAAATGACATCTGTTAGAAAAAATTACATTACCAGTCCCACCCGTCACAGTCCTATTTGAGTTTGGTCCCAATAGTCTTAATTTCAGTTCCAAATGTTTTTTTCTGCAATAATGGTCCCACACAACAGTTTTTTTTTGCAATTTCCACCCCACAGCCATTTAAAACTAACGGAAGCCCCTCACGTGCACACCACATGGCCGTTAAGTAATGAGAATCGGGATTTCTCTCCCAAATTCAAACCAATTCCCCCAAAATTGAAACCCTAATTTTTTTCCCCAAATTACTCTACCCTAATTTTCCTACCCAAATCTCTTCCCTCCCGTTGAACGAAGGCCCGTCCTGCCATCATGGTAAGTAAATCTCCCTGCATTGTAGAGAAGTGATGGTATTTAAGAGTTTAGGATATGAGGTTGGTAGAGGATATTTAGGATATGTGGAATATGGGTTATGGAATTGTGGTTGATGGTTTAGGATTGAAGAAAGTGGATGCTAAATTTTAGAAAGAAACAGGGGAGTTCTAATGGCTAGTGGATTTGTGAATTGTGATAATTGATTGTTATATCACATCTACGTTACATCTGCTCATGTCACCTATTTATAGGCGTCATCCACCTTTCCAATTTCTCTAAATTATTCTAATCATGTAATGACTACTAAATAGCCTAGCATATTCTAGATAATTTGTGAATACACTATCTACTTTCATCTCTTATACTCTAGAAATAAATAGAATAATCTAGCATCTTTCTAAACTATTCTAGAATATATGCACCACACATTTTTAATACTCCTCCTTGGTGCATATTTCTATAACTCCGATCAATCTTCGTAGTGTCTCGAACTTTTCTCGTTGTAGTGCTTTTGTAAAAATATCTGCTAGTTGTTCTTCCGTCTTGCAATGCTTCAGTTCGATTTCTTTGTTGATTTCTGCTTCTCTGATGAAGTGACATTTTATCTTGATGTGCTTGGTTCTGCTGTGGAATACTGGATTTTTCGCCATAGCAATTGCTGATTTACTGTCGCAGTAAATGTTTGTGGATTCTTCTTGTGGTTCTCCCATATCTTCAAGTATTCGCTTCAACCATATTGCTTGGCTTGTAGTCATTGCCGCTGCTATGTACTCTGCTTCGGCTGATGATTGTGCAACTGTAGCTTGCTTCTTAGATGCCCAGGAAAATATTCCTGAACCCATTGTGAATGCATAGCCAGATGTGCTTCGCATGTCATCAACTGAACCTGCCCAATCACTGTCTGTATAACCTGTTAGTTTAGAGTCAGGAGTTGATGCATACCAGATGCCAAAGTTCTTCGTTCCTTGAAGATATCGAAGTATTCTCTTTGCTGCTCCGTAGTGAGTCTGACTTGAATCCTGCATGAATCTTGATAGAAAGCTTGTTGCGTATATTATGTCTGGTCGAGTCGCCGTCAAGTATAGTAGACTTCCAATGAGGCTTCGAAACTTTGAGTTGTCTGCTTTAGGTAAGCCATCTTCTTTCTGTAGAGATTTATTATTATCGAGTGGAGTTGCCACAGTTTTGCATCCCTCCATCTTGAACTTCTTCAGCATATTTTCTGCATACTTCTTTTGAGAGATGAAGAAACCATCTTTTCTTTGATTTATCTCAATGCCGAGAAAATATTTCATCAAGCCCAAATCCGTCATCTCGAACTTTTTCATAATGTCTTCTTTGAACTCCTTGATCATTATCTCGTTGTTTCCTGTGTATATTAGATCATCAACATATAGAGAGACAATGAGTGTGTCTTCCGTACCTTGGGTCTTGATGTATAGTGTTGGCTCACTCATGCTCCTTCTGAATCCAAGTTCAGTGAAGTAATCATCAATTCTGCTGTACCAGACTCGTGGGGCTTGCTTTAATCCGTACAGAGCTTTCTTTAGTTTGAAGACTTTGTCTTCGCGTCCTTGTATCACGAATCCTTGAGGTTGCTCCACATAGATATTTTCATTAAGATATCCATTGAGAAATGCTGATTTGACATCGAGCTGGTAGATTTTCCACTTCTCTTTTGCTGCTAGCGCGATCAATGCTGGTACTGTGTCAAGTCTTGCAACTGGAGCGAATGTCTCATTGTAGTCGACTCCATATTGTTGTGCGTATCCTTTAGCGACAAGTCTTGCCTTGTGTTTTTGTATTGAACCATCAGAGTTAAGTTTTGTTTTGTAGACCCACTTAACTCCTATGGCTTCTTTGTCTTTGGGAAGGTCTGTGAGCTCCCATGTCTCGTTCTTCTCGATTATGTGTATCTCCTCCTCCATTGCTTTTCTCCAAATGTCTTTTCTAGAAGCTTCTTCATAGGTGTTTGGCTCCACGATTGTAAAATTACATCTTTCATAGATCTCTGTCAACGATCAGTACTTTCTTGGAATGGATTCTGGAGATGCGGCTGCGTCTTCAGTTGTGGCTTGTCTCGGCACATCCTGTGAGTCGGCTTCATCTTCTTGTTGTTGGGCTGACGCTGGTAAGTAGATGTTTTTTCTCTCAATTTGATCTGTCTCCCAGTTGTAAGCTGCATCTTCATCGAACATTACATCCCGACTGATGATTAGCTTTTTATTTTCCAAGCTATAGAATCGATAACCTTTTGATTGAGTGCTATAGCCCAGAAAAATTCCTTTTTCCATCTTCTTGTCGAGCTTGCTCCTTTTCTCCTTAGGGATATGGACATAGCAAATGCACCCGAAGACTCTTAGATGCTTCGCCGATGGTTTCCGTCCACTCCATGCTTTAACTGGTGTCTTGTGTTGTACTACCATAGTTGGACATCTGTTGAGGAGATAGACAGCAGTACTCACAGCCTCTGCCCAGTACGTCTTTGGAAGACCTTTCTCCATTAGTGATACCGGGGAATTAGAGAGGTAGGAGGAAACACAAGTAAACACTCAATACTCACCACTCTAGGAATCCACCAAAAGAGTTTAGAGAAAGGTACAAGAAGAATACATCTTCTAACAAGCTTAAGAGCTCAAATAGGTTATTTTAAATTTCGAATTGGCTGCTTAAGAGCATACATAGGATAGTCATTATATAGGCATGAATTGGAACAACCCTCCAAGTGAGTCAAAAGAAATAAATGAGACTTAACATTCTCAATGCACATAGGAAATAAGAACTTAGACTATAATAAATGTAAACTTAATGAAAGATAATTAAATACTAGGAATATGTAGTTACCAAGGTTCATGATGAGGAGAGAACTCATAAAAATCAGCCAAACAGAAACTGGTCCCGTAACTTTCCGCATGCTGGTGCAGACTGTCACACTTCAGTAAAAGGACCATAACTTTCTGTAGAAATATTATTTTTGAAATCCGTAAATTTTGTAGAAAACTAGACTTCAAGAGCTTTCCAATGGTATATGGCTTGAACCGTAACTCTTTCCAAATCAAAACAGATAAATTCGTGAATTGGACTGACTGTTCATGATCTCCTGCTGAGTTAATGCTGTATAGTTGGACCATTTTGTTCAAATGTATTGAGTTTAAGGTCTTCATTAATGGATAGGTTTTCCATGTTGCAGACTTCAAATCTTCACCTAAAATTCCCGCGTCAATTAGCATAGATCTTGCCATCTCCATCACGGTCCTATTCTTCCTTTCAGATACGCCATTTTATTCTGGAGCGTATCCGACTGTGAGTTGGTGCTCCATGCCTTCATCTTCACAGAACTTTGTGAACTGGTTGGAAGTATACTCCTTTCCACGATCACTTCGAATAGTCTTGATCTTGTAGCCACTTTGTTTTTCGACAAAGGTCTTGAATTTTTTGAAAATATCGAAAACTTGCGATTTTTCGCGTAGAAAGTAGACCCATGTCATTCTTGTATAATCATCAATAAATAGGATGAAGTACCTATTTTTATCGTGTGATAGAGTGCGCATCGGACCACATATGTCGGTGTGCACGAGCTCCAATGGCTTCTTCGCTCTCCAAGATTTCTCGGATGGGAATGGTAGTCGATGTTGTTTCCCAGCATGCACCCTTTACAGATTCCATTGAGCTCTTTAATTGATGGCAAGTCCCGCATCATATTCTTTAGGCTTAGAAACTTCAATCCTTGTAGATTGAAATGCCCGAACCTTCTATACCATAGCCAGGTGTCGTCCACTTGAGCTTTCATTGCAATGTTGTTTGCATATCTCCATTGGATAGGAAAACATCTATTGTCGCTCATTTGAACTTTAGTGATTATGAGGGATTTATCCTTCTTATCGTAGATTGTGCAAGTATTTCCCTCAAAGTGTAAGGAGTAGCCTTTCTCGATCATTTGTCCCACACTTAGTAGGTTTTGATCTATTGATGGGACTAGGAGGACTTCACTCATGTATCTTTTCCCTTTATTTGTGTCTATGGCAATGGTTCCCTTACCAGTTGCCTCCATAAAAGCACCATTTCCTAGTTTTACTTTTGTGTTAACTTTTTCAAGTTCACAAAAGATATCCTTATTTTTAGTCATGTGGTTGCTACAACCACTATCCAAATGCCAAGTATCTTTTTCTTCTTTAGATGCAGCTTGGCAGACATAAAACATATAATCTCTATTTTCTGAACTTTCGGAAAAATTAGCTTGGTGCCTACGATTAAATCGATTAACCTTTCCCTCACGTCCAAATTTCTTTTGAGTTTGGGGTTTGTCCTTAAACCAACAATCTTTTTCTAAATGATTTCTTCTTTTACAAATACGACATGGTGGGAACTTATTATTGTCCTCCTGCAAATTTACTTTAGATTGAAAGGCATTATCAATGTCCTTTTCATAACGCCTTTCTAATCGTTTTTCATGAGCTTCTAAAGATCCCATTAATTCTGTGGCTGTTAATTTTGTTATGTCTTTAGACTCTTCAATAGCTGCTATTATGGGATCATATTTTTCTGTGCAAGTTATTAAAATTTTAGCAACTATTTTGTCGTCAGGAAAATCTTCTCCATAGGACCGTAGTTGAGTAACTACCTCATTTACTCTAGCATAATAATCCTTAGCAGTCTCAGAATCTAACATCTTCAAATTTTCAAACTTTCTTCTTAAAGTTTGAAGTTTAGTAGTGCGTACCTTTTCGTTGCCTTGGAACTCCTCCTTCAACTTATCCCACGCTTCTTTGGATGTTTTTGCTCCCATAATCCTCGGAAAATATTCGTCTGCCAAGCTCATCTGTAGAGCTAGAAGTGCTTGAGAATCCCTCTTTTGATTCTCCTTAACTTCCTTTCTTTGTAACTCATTCAATGTGGAGATATCTGTTGGTGTTGTATATCCAACATTAACAATATCTCAAAAATCTTGAGCACAAAGATAGGTCTTCATTTTGATCTCCCAAAAATCGTAGTTGTCACCACGAAAGATTGGAATTGGAATACTGCGGAATGTGTCGGCCATAGTGACGCCCGATTGTATCGAACGAGGCTCTGATACCACTGATGATATTTAAGAGTTTAGGATATGAGGTTGGTAGAGGATATTTAGGATATGTGGAATATGGGTTATGGAATTGTGGTTGATGGTTTAGGATTGAAGAAAGTGGATGCTAAATTTTTAGAAAGAAACAGGGGAGTTCTAATGGCTAGTGGATTTGTGAATTGTGATAATTGATTGTTATATCACATCTACGTTACATCTGCTCATGTCACCTATTTATAGGCGTCATCCACCTTTCCAATTTCTCTAGCTAGCATATTCTAGATAATTTGTGAATACACTATCTACTTTCATCTCTTATAATCTAGAAATAAATAGAATAATCTAGTATCTTTCTAAACTATTCTAGAATATATGCACCACACATTTTTAATAAGAAGCAATGGCAATGAGAATGGCACATGAAATTCATGTTCTGGTGGTGGACTCCTAGGAGGGCGTCAATGAAGAGGACGATTGGGAGGGGGAGGTAGGTGGCGGCGAGGCTGGAAATCCAGCAGAGGAGCTTGCCGGCGTCGGAGGAGGAGGCGAGGTTGTTGAGGCGGAGTTGGGAGATGGAGAGAATGCGCTTGAGCTCGGAGGAGTAGGAGGGGAAATTGTAGTTGGTGCCGTTGATGGACTGTAGCCAGATGGCCGCCACCAGGGAAAGCTATTAGAGTGCAACCTGATTAAGTATTAAACGATTCAACTCTCTATCAGCTTAAGCTTTTAGATGAGGTGGTCGTTTAACATGGTATCAGAGCCCATGGTTAACAATGGTCCAGGATTCAAACCTTACCGCCACCCATTTATGAGAAAATTCCACATGCTAGGCTTGAGGAAAAAATTCCCCGCCTGCATGTAAGGGGACGTGTTAGAGTACAACCTGATTAAGTATTAAACGATTCAACTCTCTATCAGCTTAAACTTTTAGATGAGGTGATCGTTTAACAAAAGCCATTGAAGGGCCATTGTGGAGAGTGGATGCTCTATTCTTCACTGGTAAAAACCTTGAATTATGCCACTGCACTGATGAGTACATACACATCCATCTCTCTTAGTTTTCTAATTCATCTCACTATCCTCAATCTCACATTCATCTACTAATTCATTTCGTTTGCTATATGCGTCCACCTTCTCTTTCATCAACTTCATTTCCTAGCTTTTCTTTTTTATCTGCTAAAATGGTTGTGTGCTAGTTTTTCAAATTTTTGGGAAAAATTAAAATTAATGTGGTGAGTTAATATCTGGAATTTGGCATTTATGTGTTTGATATAATGGTGGTTAACTGGATGAGTTGAGTGCAGTAACTTATGCAGAGCTTGCTTCTGCCACCAATGTGGCTCCTTCCTACGCCCCTCCTGGAAATGCTCTGGTGTCCGTATCCCTTATTGGGCTGTATGATGATGTGTCTGATGAAGAGCTGGTGGGACGGGCGGTGGAGGAGTTATCAGGTTGGTTCAGGGAGGCGATTATGAGGTCGTGGAGGTACTTGGGAGGAGGGCTGTTGAGGCATTGTTGAAAGATCGAGCAAGAATTGAAGTATGATCATTGAAGTGGAGTGTTGAACTATTCTTTTTGTAAGTATGTGTTAACAATTCTTGTGTGCTTTGTCTGAACATGATTCAATAAGATGTGTGTATTTTATATAAATCTTGTATGGTAAAGCCATGGGAGTTGAAGGGTACATTTTTTTGGTTTGGTAAGGCATACAATTCTCAAGGTTCTTTATTCATTTTTTTTCGTGTGTGTGAGAGAGATAGCCGCAGTGATATGTCCATTTGATTATAGGTGCGTTTGCAGTTGCTTATAAATTGTGAAAAGTACTTCTTTAAAATAGTTGTGAGTAAGCAAATCAAGTAGAAAAGTGATTCTAAGCCAAAATAATTATTTGAGTAATAATTATATATGTATAGAAGATATATTTGTTTGAGAATCTTGATTTTAGTTGAGTTTTGAAGTAATAAATTTGGAATTTGTTTTATCTTTTGTAGGTGAACGCAAGTATAAAATATTTGTTGGAGACAATTGAATGTCAAGAATTATGTGCAGGAAATAAATTAATAAATCCTAATACCTTAAACCCTATTATGATTAACTAGATCAAAATTATAATACGGAAGTGTACCTGATCCATTGAGTCTCTAGGCGGAACACGAACTCAGGATCAATGGTTATATGGCCTTACTCAACTAAGCCCTCCTAATTCCTTTATGGAGACCGTATTAATCCCTCCCGATGGGGAGAAGGGAAGACCATGTGCGGCTTAGTATATTAGGGACCATAACCTGGGAGCCTTTATATACTACTTGACTAGACACCCATAATCACCTAATCATGTAGTATTGGGTATCTACTCAATATGCCCATATCATTTATTATTATAGCCCATGGACCTTTAACTTTAATTGGATCACTTAATTAAGTCCATAATATAATTGAATAGCTAATATAATTGCATAATAATATATTGCCCACAATTACATTATATTGGAAATTAAAAATTTCCAACAATCTCCCACTTGGGCTATATATTTTCCATTAGCAATTATATCAAGAGTCCTTAGTTGCGCAACTTTATGCTATTCCTCTTCAGGCTATACTTAACAATCTGGTCCATCTCATATACTAATATGGAACTACAGCGGCATTCACCACATTATAAATCGTGATTAAACCCCGACAATCACCATATCAATATACTCAATGACATAGATCAATATGGTTAGTAGCATGGAAATTACATGTTAAATGTGATCAACATCATGTCTATTTCCAACTGGTCCAACTTTAAACTTTAGTGAGATCAATCCATAATGTAAAATATTACAAAATGAAATTACTTAAGTGAATTCACAATGAATTCAAAGTCATGAAATTTATTCTACAGAAAACTGAATTATCCAAATCAAAGTGTTTTGAAACTTTAAAGAGCAATAAATATAGACTCACACTAAACTAATGTATTCTAAAACCATATAACACCCATATGAGTAGCTAGCTCATAAAAATTACAGGGCGTTGAATACATAAATAGCGGATCCGAATTTAGGGTTTATCTCAATATGCTTTACTGGAATTTTATCCACACAAAACACTTTCTTTAACAACCAAGAATTCTATGTCAATTTGTTTGACTTATAAGTATTCTTGTCATAAATACTTTACTGCGAACTAACTGTCACAATCAACTTTATGTGACAAAATTCCACAACCTTTATTTCATGTTTGAATGCCCTTTAGTATGCTACTATTTCTATTGTCATAGTTAATGAGCTACAATGTTTGCTTAAAGCTTTTGTACAGCTCACCTAACCAACAAAAATATAGCCTAAAGTGGATCTTATACTGTATTGACATCCAACAAACTCAAAATCAGAATTCCTCATGATCTCTAACAAATCTGATCCCTGATGTACAAGCCTATTATTCTTAGTTCTCTATACATACTTTATAAAGATTCATACTAGAGTTACTTAAATGTCTACTTAATATACCAACAACATAAGCCAAATTAGGTCTAGTAGAGACCTCATCATACAACAATTTCCAACAACCAATGAATATGAAATGTTTCTACATTTCTTAAATCTTTAGTTTAACTTTAGGGCACCTGATTGAGACTGCACTTGTCTCGCTTATTTTAACCTAAATATTCTCCCACTGAATCACATAATCATCTACATTTGTCTCAAAACCAAATGAGACACTTACTTCATGATGATACTTGTGATTCCTTTACGAAAAAAAAAATTGCTTGAATGCATAGATGGATTTCCTATTAGTTCTTAAACCATTTAGATCGTATCATCAGTGTTGCGATCAAGGAACTTTATCTTTACATCCATCTAATATGATTCAAGATCAAAATGTGCTACTAATGTCATGATTATCTTATAATAATGATTTCCTTCCCTTTTGAGTATAATCCTATATCAAGATGCAAACCTAATCATCTTGTATTGATTTATACTCATAACTTATAGCATTAACACACTTTGGAGTAATTGGACCTTTCATGGTTTGATGAACATTGTTTGAATGTTCTACCATTAATTCTATAGTGTCCTCATTATTTAAGAGAAAAACTACATAATCATTCGAATTGTCTTTCACCCAACTCTAGTGGTTTTCTTAGTGACATTAATTCTTGAGGTTGTTGAATTTGTTATTCCTTAAATATTATTGACATTGTCATATCGTTATTCTGAATTTGCACCAATTCTTTAAAGCATAAGTGGAGATCGAATCGACTCCCCTTAAGGACAATGTCTCTAATATTATTCTTCCCCCAAAATCAACATCCTCACATAATACCGTATTACCCGTCTCAAATATGATCCGATCAATTGGATCATAAACTTATTATCTTTATTTAATACCAATAAAGTAGCTTGTATCTATTTGAATCCAATTTTCTTTAGTAGATCCCAATGATCTAGCCTTAGTTGGATATCACCATATGTGAAACTCAAAGAGTTCTCACAACTACTTTGGTTGGAACTTTATTGAGACCATAAGCTGCAATCTTTAGTATTTCTCCAATTAGTAACCATATATTGTGGAGTACTAATTTTGTCTTTTAACTACACCACAACACCATTCATACTAAGTAATCTTAATGTGGTGAATTATAAAACAATTCCACAAGCCTTTAGGAGAAAACGAAAGGTTATACTTTAGTTTCTTTTTAACAGCTTTCCAAACGGGTTTTTCTTTGTTGCCCTTATACTTTATTGAGACAGAGTTTGTTAGAAACTTATTAGTTCATTCTTATTGTTGAAGTTCTCATCATGTATAATTTTGTTGTTGACATAGGTTAAACTTAATTAACAGATTTCTTAATTGTACAGAGAATTAATCCAAAATGATTATCATGCTTGCACTAAACTTTATAATCTTTCAAATTTTAAATAGTTTAGAATCATCTCAAGGAATCTATCACATCATTAGTATCAATAGCAACTTGTAAGTGACACTCTCTACGTAGTAATCAAATACTGACAATAAAACTGTCAAACAATAGCCTTCCTTTGGGCCGACTTATTGCTCACATGTTAATCAAATAATCGTCACATATTTACCACCACAGGTGCTTGTGTATTTCTACCAAATATTAATCTACCTATGGGCCGATCAATACCCGTATGAAGATACACTTGCAAAACATTATTAATTAGGGACCCATCATAAGACACCTTGTGCAACATTAACCTCGTCTATGGACAAAAATTAACTGCAGGGGTAATCTTGGTGTAACAATCAAGTATTGACAATAAGTTCTGTCAAACAAGAGTCTATCTGTGGACCGACTCATGTTCACATGAATAATCCAAATAATTATCTCATACTTATTATCACATGTGTGTTATTATTCTGTCAAACTATGCATACCTGTGGGCCGAACACAGAACACATAAATAATACCACACCCATCTATGTAATTTCAATAAAGCTTTTCTCCACACATGATATTGCTATGGCAACATGGTGCTTCGATTGATTAGATTGAAGGTTTACTAGACTAATTAAATAAATATTAAAATATTTAATTTAATTAAACGACATTTAACTGTCTCCCCAATTTAATTTAATTTTATTCCTCTAACCAAATAGCAATATTATATGATTCATTACCCTATAATGATGAAAGATCTCCTTTACTTAATTAGGGATTCCAAAATCCCAATTTAATATAAATTGAATTTGGCAACTATTTTATTATTATTAATAATCACCACTGAATCCTTGATTTAAATTAATAAATAATTTAATTGAATTAATTATACTGAATGCGTCACTATTTCAATCCTCAAATACAGAATCAATTTAAGATATTCAACTCACATTAGGAGTCCAAAATCGTGTAATCACACTGCTAAAATAATTAGTTGATGCAACAATTTTAATTAAATAATAACCACTTAATACAAAAGTAGGTATTCAAAGCATCTTGATTGTGACATAAGTAAAGAATACCAAAATAATACCATAACACAATTACTGCCATAATTATTACAGCGAAATATTGCACAATCATAACGATTAAATCCAAAGTCAATAAATCAACCGCATAAAATATAGAAGGAATAATACCCTGACCATTAAACAAGATTGACACAGTAACAGCAGAATGCAAGGATTACACCCATGCTTGGATCAATATTTCTTTTATTGGGCGGTGGTGCAGATTTGAGTATAATACACTTATATTAAGATTGAAAGAATTTATAATCAATGATGGGAATTACGAGAAATTGTCATCAATTATAATTACATTGAATCCATAATCAGACGCGATTTAGCGAAATTAATCAGATTAATAACCACAATATTAAATCAATTCAATGATCCAATAAAGTTCACACAAATCTCAGAGAAACAATATTAAATCAATTCAATGATTCAATAAAAATTCACACAGATCTCATATAATCATAAATAGGGTGGCTCTGATACCACTTGTAGGAAATAAATTAATAAATCCTAATATCTTAAACTCTATTACGATTAACGAGATCAAAATTATAATACGGAAGCGTACCTGATCCATTGAGTCTCTAGGGGGAACACGAACTCAGGATCAATGGTTATATGGTCTTCCTCAACTAAGCCCTCCTAATTCCTTTATGGGGACTGTAGTAATCCCTCCCAATGGGGAGAAGGGAAGACCATGTGCGACTTAGTATATTGGGGACCATAACCTGTGAGCCTTTATATAATACTTGACTAGACCACCCATAATCACCTAATCATGTAGTATTGTGTATCTACTCAATAAACATATATAATTTATTATTATAGCCCATGGACCTTTAACCTTAATTGGATCACTTAATTAAGTCCATAATATAATTGAATAGCTAATATAATTGCATAATAATATATTGCCCACAATTACATTATATTGGAAATTAAAAATTTCGAACATTATGTTGATATATTCATACATGATTCTAGGGTTGTGGCTGTGTTGCTTTTATAAGGAAACAAATGGGTGAAACTTTCCTAAAAAAAGGTCAATTTACACGCAAAAAAACTGATTGCACAGGTGCTTTGGGACCAAAAATGCAAGTGTCTTGGATTTTTGGTTCCAGTATTTAAGAATTATCCAGTGGGACCAAAATTGCTTAATGGGAATAACGAAAAACTTAACGGTAGGACTATTATTGCAAAAAAAAATGTTTGAGACTGAAGTCAAGACTATTGGGACCAAACCCAAACGAGACTATGACGGATGAGACTGATTTTGCAATTTTCTAACATATGTTACCTATATCGAAACGACATCCGCACCTACATCAAAACTGACACGAGATCCGTACCGACATCAAAACTGACATTCATATCGATATTAGAACTAACATCCGTACCTAGATTGGAACCAACGTACACACCTACACACTCACCCACAAGGACACACTGGATATTATAAGTTGTATAGTGGGGGTATTAAAATCAAATAAGTGGCATTTGATTAAAAATGATATAAAAGTTATTTGTTGTTGATAAAAATATTGAAATGTAAAATTTGAGTAATTTTTCAATCCTCCCTAGACAAATTGTAAAATACTCCATCCGTCCACTATTAATCTATCAATTTCTACTTTTAGACACATAGGACCCACCCACACACTAATACAATTAAAATATGGGATCTACACATCCCACTAATACAATTACCCACTACACATTAAATAATAATACTCCTTAATTTATGTGCAAAAAACAAATGAATAGATTGACGATGGATGGAGGGAGTGTGTTATACGTTAGTTTTGAAAACGTGTTGTAGGAATATAAGTTAGGTTAAGATTTGTGCGTAACCATCTCACGTAACGGATAAAAATTAATAATATTATTAATGAAAAGTGATACTCAATCGATGAAAAATAATAATGATGCAGTGAACTATTTTATGAATAATTGCATTTTCGTCCTACAACTTTATCAAACTTTGCTTTCAGCTCTAAATAAATTAATTTTTTTAATTTAGTCCCATAAATTCTTGATTTCATCGATTTCACTCCAATTTTAACAGAAAATTCAAATTTTCACCGAAAAGGTGATATTAGGGGAATCCGGCATACACCATACATGGCATTTCAATTTAAAATAGTCCAATCAGATCACCACTTCACTACTAATTAATTAAAGAAAAATATTAAAAATAATTCCTGTCCACATGTAACGCTGCAATGGCAGCACCTCTTCTGAGCCGCCATCCCCTGTTTCCTCTTTTGAGAGTGGATAGTTTTGATATTTTCCATATATCAAACTTTGCTTTCGGTCACAAAATGGATATGAGGTCAGCATAATTTGGTCACATAACCGTACAACATAGTGACTAGTGCCCAACTAATGGAAAGATTAATAACTTATTATATTCTTATTATTGCTAATAATAATGATTACAAATTTGTTAGTGAAGAATTAGGTACATTAATACTGTTATATATTTATATATTAATACTCTCTTTGTCCGCTACAAAGAGTATTATTTTATTATGTGCATTATTTTCAAATGTTACCATTTCTTTTTTTCTTAGGAGTATGAGACACACATACACCACTATAACAACTAAAAGATGAGATTCACACATTACTATTATCTACCACATATTAAATAATAATATTTCTTAAAATTTCAACTAAAAAAACGATACAAGAATTTACGTGAAGACAAAGTCTCTTATGAGACGAGTTATTTGTGAGACTAGTCGACCCATCACTAAAGTATGCTTATTGTATACATAAAGTATGTTTAATGGTTGTTAAAATATATTTTCTAAAGTATGCTGAATTATACATTAAAGTATGATTTTAGTGTGTTATAATATGATTTATTATTAATATACTTTAACTGTAAATAAACATACTTTAGTAAAAAAACCCATTTTACAAGAGAGTCTCTCTCACGCGAAAAAACTCCAAAAATCGGAGAAAAATCACGAACCAAGAAAATATTACTATGTAAAACTTTTACAATTACACAAAAATTTCTCTCTCTCGACCCCATTCCTACCTCACTATTATAAATTTTTGACTAATCAAACGTTTTCTCCCAACCCTCAAAATAAAGAATATAAGAAAGGAATTTAGAAGGATCAAACACAAATATTATAGTGTATCTCATTGGTACAGTACTGAATATCAAAACCAAGGGTCTCTTTAAATAGCACTAAGGAATTTTCCCTTTTTATCCTCAATCCATCCTTTTTATATTTTAACAAAACCAACATATACCACATGATTTCATGAAAGATAAAATCATACGTGAATCGTGGCACATAGAGCTAGTTATGTGCGCTCAAATTCAATTATACCCTTTAGTAATGAACTTTATATCCTTTTATATAAGTATTTATACTCTTGATTTTTTAGGAAAAAAATTAATTTTTTTAGTCAAACTTTTAATACTCTTCATATTTCACCAAATTTTTCATTGAAAAAATGGGCAGTTTTGCATGAAACCATTTCATAATGAGACAATTTTGCACTTTTTTAAGAAAATATTTATCACTTTTTAATGAAGATGTCATCACATTTCTTTAAAAATATCACTTATACTATAAATTGTTTATGAAATAGTCAGTGCACTATTATCATTTTTTATAAATTCAGTATCACTTTTCATTAAAATGTTATTATTTCTCATTTGTTTCACGGAAGCCATTTCGTGAGATGGTCTCACCCAAGTCTTTTGCCTTGAAAAAATAATACCTTTATTAATTAGAATGTATACTATTTAAAACAAAATCATATACACTTTAACACCTTGTGCATGCACGAAAAAAAAAAGAAGCTTATTTGTCCAAAAATTTTCGAAAATTTGAGTGATGTACCTCCTCTTCCCTCTCATCTCTCATTATCTATATATATAAGAAGGCTTCCACCATCAATACACTCACAATCGCCTCACTCATAAAAACTTGCTCTCTCTTTTTTGCCACACCCTTCCTTTCGACATCTAAAAATGTTTGCTTATGGCATCCTACTTCTCTTGCTATGGCCTTTGAAGTAAGTCTATTTTTTTTTCTTTCAGTTATTTTCTTGCACGGGTTAACTATGACTTCTCTAATACAAAAAATCTACAGAAATATAAAGACTCTTTCATGTGATTATTAATCATGCCAAATCTAATTCTAATGGATTATAACAAATTCATGACTATGAGGTTCATTATAAGGTGGAATGCACAATAAAATTTATCCTCAACTCTAGCTATCACACTCTTTATGATTTAGAGGGAAAGACTTGTGTGAGACCGTCTCATGTAAGGGCTTACGTGAGACGTGTAAAAAGTGATAATTTTTAAAATAAAAAGTGATAATTAATAAAAAGTGATAATGCTATTTCATGAACAGTATAAATGAAAAGTAATAATGTTTTACAACAGAAATGTTAACATTTTATAGCGAAAATGATAATTAATTTAAAATGTGTAAAATAATCTCACGTGAGATGATCTCACACAAGACTTACCTATGTGTAAAACATAGTATATCTTCTCATACTTTTAATAAAAAATAATACTCCTATGTATTACAACCACCTAGTTGAAAATATGTAGATAGACTCTTATGTATCATTGTTTCAAGTACATAAGCCCTCCTTATTTAAATATTATAAAGATAATTATACCCTTAAAACAACATGAACTTCAATTCTTGTCATAAATGATTAATGCATGTATTCTAATATATTGGTAATTATGTGTTTAATTCCTCAGATCAATGAAACGTGTGTGAAGATGGGCATGAGAATGGAGAATAATAAAGGCATCCAATCAGACAAATGAAGATTTTATGGGAGGATGCCACGGAAGGATTGTGGCATAGTTACAATAAATATATTGTGGGATTAATTCAGTAGTACTCAACAATGCTACTACTTTAATTTCTTTAAAGTAGTACTATTAATTATAAGTTGATTCTACTGAGTTATTCTGTAAAATTTTATTGTTATAATGTTATCAGTCTTGCCGTTGTAATAATAATAATTTGGGGGATTTATCCCTCCGAATTCCAATAAAATTATGTTGTGTGAATTGTATTCCAATTGCACTTGCAATATAAGGTTAAATTAATATGAATTAACATGTTTTAAATCTCTCAAATAGTAACTAAAGAGTTGTAAGATCTTTTAACTAATTATATATATATATATATATATATATATATATATATATATATATATATATATATATATATGATTAATAAAATTAATATCCTTCCAAATATTTATAAATATAACACAATTTAAAGCACTTAATCATGAAAATCATACAAATTCCAACAAAGTATCAATGATGCAAATATTTTCAAATATTGTGCAATTTAAGGCATTTAATCATGAAATTCAAGTATAATTACATAAAATCATGCTATAAATGGCCCCTAAAAACACAAAATTTATGCTCCAATCAATGATACTCTTCCATTCTCCATCTCAAGTAGCAAACACCGTGATTGAATGTATATGAATGGTGATGAAAGACGGATGAAGGGTAAAAGATGAAAGGTGGAAGATGGACGTTAATTCATGGTTCTTATGATGGATTCTTTTATCTTCCATATGAATTAAGTAGTAAGATTAAATAAGTGTGACATGAAAATAAGACAAGCAAATAAAATATTCGTAGAAGGAGATAAAAAAAAAAGAGATATGAGATCATGGAAAATAAGGAAAATATTAATGCCTTCATAAAAAGTCAAAGATTTGTGTGAGGTCGTCTCACGTAAGCCCTTACGTGATTGATGAGTGATATTTTCACCTAAATTTTAGTGTCTTTTTATGTCCGTTTTCGTAGTATTTTATCCGTATTTTATGTATTATTTGGTTGTGTTATGTGTTCTCGTGGAAATGTGTGTGAATGAGCTTAAACTCTAGCACGTTCCTCCCTTGGGTTCGATAAATTATTTAATTGGTCATCCTGACTATATACGACCAATCAAATGGAGCCGTTTCTGGGGAGGTAACGGTTGCTAGTAGTTTGACGAAGGAATGTTTAGTGTGGTCTTAATAAGGACATTTTTTTTTATTTTTTGCATCTTATATTTGTTTTAGAAAATTTTGTTCAAAATTTTCTTTCTCTTGTAGGTGCATACCTTGAGAAGGAAGAAGAAGGAGAACAAGCCAAAAAATATGAGCTCCATAGATATTCTTCTTGATTTGGTGAATAGAAGTGCTCATTCTGCTATGAACACACAAGGAAATTTTCAAGGATTTCAAATGCTAAATTTTGGGACAAATTTGCAACCGGATTTTGAAGTACAAGATATGCAATTCCAACAACAAAGTTATGAGAATTTTGGAGTCCATCATCAAATGCATCAACAAATAGGTGTGAAAGGTGTTTTTCAAGGAAATTTTTATAGAAATCAAGAAGGAAATCAACCACAACTATAGGGAAATTTTCAAGACTCCAACACCTCTTATTCCACTCAAAGTGACCACATAGCGATGCTTGGAGAAAAGTTGTTTGAAATGATTATGGATCGCTTAGAAGAGGAGAGAAAGTTTAATCAAGCGTGGATTGATAGAATCGGAAACTTGTGTGAAATGATAATGAATACAATGGTAGCATTCAATGCTAAGTTGAATTTATGGGAGCACCAAACAAGTTAAATCGTGTCCAACGTGGAGATACTTCAAGAAGAGAATAACAAGCCTTCTACCTCCGGAACAAAGAGTGAATGCATGGTCGTTAAGGCTAGAGAAGATGATAGTTTGTGGGTTGATGAGGTTATGAAGGAAAGAAGAGAAAGAGTTCCTAAGTGGGTGAAGGCCAAAGAGTTGAAAGAAGAGTTGAAGGGGGAATTTGATAGATTTGTCGAGTCTCTTGAAGAGATGATAGAGAAAGTCAAGATTCAAAATCAAGAAGAGATTCACGCCCTTATGGAAGAAAAGAAGCCTCTGGAAACTAAGATCATGGATTCTACTCCCCACAAGCCAAAACCTTCTCAATCTATTGAAAGTTCAAATTCTCTTAAGAACTTCCATGATTTTATTGATAAAAATTTATTTGGTGATTGTAGGAAAAAGGGTGCAAGAGGGCATCAATACTTGTCAATGCCCGAATTCTTACCGGGGGATGTGGTTGAAGTTCAAAATGCATATAAAACCCTATGGAAAAAGTGAAACAAGTGGAAAGGGTCATTCCTTGTGAAGAACGCATTCGGAGAACTATTGCTTGAATTATTTAACAAGAAGGGAAACATTCTTGTGGTTGAGCGTGAGGGCACAAGGTACTACTTCAAGAAGAAACCTATGATAGTGCCTAAGGACTATTCAAGACTGATTAACCATTTGTAGTCGGGATGACCAATTAAAGAATTTATCGAACCATAGGGAGGAAGGTACTAGGGTCTAAGTGATTTCGTGTTTGTCATAGTATTATTGAGATGATCATAAAGGGGAGATAATCAAGAAATGACAACAAAATAAATGGATAGATGAATGGAAGATGGATGAATGAGCCAAGTAGATAAAGAATTAGACTAGCAATACTTAAAGCATGAAAAATTTAGGTATCATGCAATGAATTCATATGTGTCATGGGTAAAAGACTAAGGGCCAACACGACGTCCACCTAAACTCCCTCTCGAGATGAATAGGATATCAATCCATTTAAGAATCCCAACATAGCTCAATGGATTGGTTCTCACTCAAACAATTCCAACAAGGTACTAAGCTTGAAATAAGAGTCCCTTCACACGATTAATCAACCTCTCGATCAAACCAATCGGATGTCATATCAAAGGGTTCTAAATTCCAAAGGATTTCTCAATTTCTTTACAATTTATAATGCACATGAGGTGTTTGATGAAATGATTCACTCAATTATCCTAATCACATAATTGATTTATCAATCTAATCACATATTTAGAAAAACAAAACACACAAATCATAATAAACCTCAAGATCTTAAGCATCAATGATAGAAAATCAATAAACTCATTCAACATAAATATTCAATTGCAAAATATCCAAAATTATCCAACACGATTCATATTGCTAATCTCACAAAGGAGATTAGCCTCTCATAGTCACAAGGAAATCAACATAGACATTAAAATCCTTACAAACCATAATTAACAATAAGGTTTCAATACAAAAGTTAGATGAAAACTCCCTTGGATGGATCCAATGGTGATCTTCTTCTTTCCTTTGCAATTCTCCTCTCCCCTTTGCTTCCTTAGCTAAATGGATGGAGGATTTGATGGTGGGATGATGATAGATGGAAAGGATGATGAATGGATGAAGATGAAGGTGAAAAATGGAAGGAATGGTGTCTGAGGTAGGTGCAGGGGTGAAACCCTCGACCAATCTGATCAAATATTGAAGTATTGAGTATTTATACCCCTCAGGAAGCTTTTAGAAGGATTCTGATTTTTTCACAGAAATAACACCTACACGACTCGAGTTCATGCACATGACTCGAGTCGTGTCATGCCTTCTCGGCAATTCTCGATGGTAGTCAGAGCTCGAGTCGAGTTGACAACTCGACTCGTGTACTGATTCTGGGCACGACTCGTGTTCAGTGCACGGGCACAAGGGTGCCCGTGTAGGTGTTTTTGACATCCGCGCACGGCCATTCTGGATAGGCCAGTGCGCGGCGCACGACTCATGCTGAGGCAGCTCGACTCGAGCTTCAGCACTCAATTCGAGTCGGGTCGTGCCCCTGTTTCTCTTCTTTGCTTCATCTCCCTTCTCCATTTTTGCTCCGTTTTCACATGTTTTACATACGTTTAAGCTCATTCTCACACATTTCCATAAAAACACAAAATAAAACCAAATAACACATAAATACAGATAAAATACTACGAAAACTGATATAAAAAGACACTACAATTTAGGTAAAAATATCACTCATCAAAGACCACCATGAGCTAAATACTATCGTCCGGCTTGAAGACGTTAAACTTAGCGCTAGGTGGGAGGCAACCCATCATTATCTTTATTGTTTTATTTATTGCTTTCAATAAGGATTGTGGATTTAATTTTTTTTGCAATTTTTGCCATGTAGGTTGATTGTGCTCGTGAGGAAGATGTGTGTTGAAGATACGAAGAGTGCTTGATTTAAAGTGTGTAAGTATGTCTCACCACTTTTTACAAACTTAATTCTCAACTCTTATTTCGATTTAAGTTTGGGGGGATATGGCGTGGTGTGACATACTTTGTCTTGAAGGCATATACTTTTTGTATTTTTGGGGCAATTTTAAAAAGGAGATCTCCATTGAAGACCTTCAAAGGGGGAATCTAATTCTAATTGTTGTGAACTTCTTTATAGATTTGTCATGTGATTTGTAGATATAATTGTCTATGATTGTTTTCTCTAAGATTATGATAGACTAATCTCCTTTATGAGATTAGCTCCATGATTGGTGTTGGATAATTTAGTTTTTATGCAATTTGATTTTAATCTTGAATAGACTTTGTGTTATTTCTATCATTGATTGTTCATTACTTGATTTATATGATGATATGTGTGATTAATTGTCATGGACATGTGATTAGATTGAGAAATTAATTATGTGTTTAGGATAGTTCATTGAATCATTTCATCATACACTTCATGTCTATTAATTTAGAATGAGAAAGATATATCCTTCTAGATTTAGAACTCTTTGATAGAATATATAATTGGCTTAATCGAGAGGTAATTGGTTGATTAGGTGAGGAGACCCAAGCCATTAATGAATTCATAGAACCTTAAAAGAGAATGTTGCCTATGATTTAGTACCTAATTAGGGAGCTCGTAGAGTAATTAGTACCTAGTGGGAGGTGTTCGCTATGGTCTCGATCCTATGTGCTTTTGGGAGCCTTATTGAGGGCCTACATCCTATCCATCTCGAGAGAGAGTTTAAGTGAAGTTAGTGATCGCTCCTATGCCTTGTCCACGAGAGATTATAATTAATTGTATGATTACTTTATTATCTATGCCATGATTGTTGTTAATCTAATCATTGCATCATTTGGAACCCATAATTTATCTTTGCTTTTATCTTATTTCTTGCATTAGTTTAAGTACGTTCATTTGCACGCTTATCCTCCATCCCATTCCGTCGTCCTTATAAAATCACGATAAACTTGAAATCGCTTAAACTCTAGTACATTCCTCCCTGTGGTTCGATAAATTCTTTAATTGGTTAAATTAATATGAATTAACATGTTTCAAACCTCTCAAATAGTAACTAAAGAGTTGTAAGATCTTTTTATTATTTAATTAATTATATATATATATGATTAATAAAATTAATAACCTTCCAAATATTTATAAATATAGCACAATTTAAAACACTTAATCATGAAAATCACACAAATTCCACCAAAGTATCAATTCTACAAATATTGTGCAATTTAAGGCACTTAATCATGATATTCAAGTATAATTACATAAAATCAAGCTATAAATGGCCCCTAAAAACACAAAATTTATGCTTCAATCAATGATCCTCTTTCATTTTTCTTCTCAAGTAGCAAACACTGTGACTGAGTGTATATGAATAGTGATGGAAGACGGATGAAGGGTAAAAGATGATAGGTGAAAGATGGACGTTAATTCATGGTTCTTATGATGGATTCTTTTATCTTCCATATGAATTAAGAAGTAAGATATAAATAAGTGTGACATGAAAATAAGACAAGCAAATAAAATATTCGTAGAAGAAGATTTAAAAAAAAGAGATGAGATCATGGAAAATAAGGAAAATATTAATGCCTTCATAAAAAGTCAAAGATTTGTGTGAGACTGTCTCACGTAAGCCCTTACGTGATACGGATAAAAAATGATAACATTATTATCACTTTCGCTATAAAATTTTATTACTTTTGTTATAAAATGTTATCACTTTTTATTTATACTATAAATTATTTATAAAATATTTCACTACACCATTATCACTTTTCATCAATTGAGTATCACTTTTTGTTAATGATGCTATCACTTTTTATATGTGTACGTGAGACGGTCTCACACAAGACTTACCCTAATAAAAAATAAGAAATAAGATATTTATGAAAAATATAAAGGCATCATGGAGGATTATGTGATAAGGAAATATTAACAGCAGTAATTTTAAAATATTTTTGGAAATTTCCGTTGACAAGTTGCTTGACTTAACAGTTTTTAGCATAACTTTCTCATCCAGACTCTAATTTAAGCGTTTCTTAAGCCAAAATGATTCTCTTATGCCTTTTTTTCTCCTTGGTTTTCACCTAAAACACAAAAAATACATCATATGTACCATTTTACTAATATATATGAAGAGTAATAATTTTATGCTAAATATGACAATAAATCCTCATAAAAAGGTATCAAAACATTGGTCAGCAAAATACCCAAATTTTCACTCTCATCATACTCTATCACCTACAGTATCTTTTATGCTCTATCTAACACCCATCATTCAAATTTACTCTAAATGAAGGAGTATATAAAGATATCAAAAGTGTTCGAGCAAGTGGCATATGCAACCAATTCAGAATTTGTGAAGCTACCGCCAACTCATGATATGAATCTGCAGATTATAAATTAACCTGTGTGGAATAGACAAGACATCTTCAAGTTCGAATCGAGAAGGATTTATTTTCAAAATGACAGGATGCTTAGTGAAATATGGGAAACCAATTGTGGATGCAATCTAGGAACCAGTAAAATTTACAATCAAAGGTGCACTAAAAAAAATCTTAGAAGGATTGAGAGGAGTTCAAGTAATATTCGATATCACAAAAAGTAAAATTTTACTCAATGTGATGTCTTGTATTACCTCCCACAACCTACAACGAGGAGATATCAAGGCCAGTGATTGGAGACATTGAGCTAATAGTTGAAGGATTCGCAGGAAAATTTCTTGAACAATTGGTGTTGGGACTAGAGTTTCTCGAGAATCATAAACCTTGGGAAAAATTACAGTTAGATTGAGTGTACAATTTGTGAACGAAGGTACATAGTGCACTAACAAAAGGCGGAGTTAGTCCGCGATCACAAGTCCACTCTCTATATACATCACTATTGGGATGATATATATATATATATATATATATATATATATATATATATATATTCCTAAAGACTCCGGGGGAAGAGTTACCCATAGTATTAAAAAAAGGCTAATTATACTATGCATCCGGGTGCACTCTAAGATACAGTGCACCCATTTTAACATCGTATACAAATATGGACAAAAATATATACAATTATGAACAAAAATATATACAATTTAGTTGTTAGTTTTTTTAATGAAAAATTAAGTTTTAAATAATATACAATTACTAAAAAAACATGTATACACTATTGAATAAAGGGTAAATTACCGATACCCCCATCGAGGTTTGTCCAAACTACTAAATAAACTCCGTGATTTGAAAAACTACCGATTACCCCCTTTAACTTATATTTGATTTGTCCATTAACAAAAATATCCTTTTTTTTAAATAAAGAAAGGTGAAAATGACATCAATACTATATATATACTCCCTCCGTCCCTTGGTAAGAGTCCCATTTGCTTTTGGGCACGTGAATTAAGCAGTATTATTATTTAATGTGTAGTGGATAGTTGTATTAGTGGGTGTGTGAGCCCCATGTTTTAATTGTATTAGTGGGTGTGAGTGGGTCTCATATGTCCAAAAAAGGAAATGAGATCCTTTGGGTGGGACAACCAAATGGTAAAATAAGACTCTTACCTAGGGACGGAGGGAGTATATATATATATATGTATATATATATATATGTATGTATACTAATTTATTTTCATATATTGCGCAATTTAAGAAACTTAATAATGAAATTCAAGTATACTTACATAAAATCATGCTATAAATGGCCCCCTAAAAACACAAAATTTCTGCTTCAATCAATGATCCTCCTCCATTCTCATTTTCAAGTAGCAAACACCATGACTGAGTGTATATGAATGGTGATGGAAGATGGATAAAGGGTAAAAGATGAAAGGTGGAAGATGGACGTTAATTCATGGTTCTTATGATGGATTCTTTTATCTTCCATATGAATTAAGAAGTAAGATATAAATAAGAGTGACATGAAAATAAGACAAGCAAATAAAATATTCGTAGAAGGAGATTTAAAAAAAAAAAGAGATATGTGATCATGGAAAATAAGGAAAATATTAGTGCCTTCATAAAAAGCCAAAGATTTGTGTGTGACCGTCTCACGTAAGTCCTTATGTGATATAGATAAAAAGCGATAACAGTATTATCACTTTCGCTATAAAATTTTATTACTTTCGTTATAAAATGTTATCACTTTTTATTTATACTATAAATTGTTTATAAAATAGTTCACTACACCATTATCACTTTTTATCGATTGAGTATCACTTTTTGTTAATGATGTTATCACTTTTTATTCGTCTCACGTATGCTCTTACGTGAGACGGTATCACACAAGACCTACCCTAATAAAAAATAAGAAATAAGATATTTATGAAAAATATAAAGGCATCATGGAGGATTATGTGATAAGGAAATAGCTAGTAGCATTAATTTTAAAATATTTTTGGAAATTTCCGTCGACAAGTTTCTTGACTTCACAGTTTTTAGCATAACTTTCTCATCCAGACTCTAATTTAAGCGATTCTTAAGCCAAAGCGATTCTCTTATGCCTTTTTTTCTCCTTGATTTTCACCTAAAACACAAAAAATACATCATATGTACCATTTTACTAAAATATGAAGAGTAATAATTTTGTGCCAAATATGACAATAACTCCTCATAAAAAGGTATCAGAATATTGGTCAGTAAAATACCCAAATTTTCACTCTCATCATACTCTATCACCTACAGTATCTTTTATACTCTATCTAACACCCATCATTCAAATTTACTCTAAAAGAAGGAGTATATAAAGATATCAAAAGTGTTCGATCAAGTGGCATACACAACCAATTCAGAATTCGTGAAGCTACTGCCAACTCATGATATGAATCTGCAGATTATAAATTAACTGTGTGGAATAGACAAGACATCTTCAAGTTCGAATCGAGAAGGATTTATTTTCAAAATGACAGGATGCTTAGTGAAATATGGGAAACCAATTGTGGATGCAATCTAGGAACCAGTAAAGTTCACAATCAAAGGTACACTAAAAAAATCTTAGAAGGATTGAGAGGAGTTGAAGTAATATTCGATATCACAAAAAGTAAAATTTTACTCTATGTGATGTCTTGTATTACTTCCCACAACCTACAACGAGGAGATATCAAGGCCAGTGATTGGAGACATTGAGCTAATAGTTGAAGGATTCGCAGGAAAATTTCTTGAACAATTGGTGTTGGAACTAGAGTTTCTCGAGAATCATAAACCTTGGGAAAAATTACAGTTAGATTGAGTGTACAATTTGTGAACGAAGGTACATAGTGCACTAACAAAAGGCGGAGTTAGTCCGTGATCACAAGTCCACTCTCTATATACATCACTATTGGGATGATATATATATATTCCTAAAGACTCCGGGGGAAGAGCTACCCATAGTATTAAAAAAAGACTAATTATACTGTGCACTCGGGTGCACTCTAAGATACGGTGCACCCATTTTAAAATCGTATATAAATATGAACAAAAACATATACAATTATGAATAAAAATATATACAATTTAATTGTTAGTATTCTTTAATAAAAAATTAAGTGTAAAAAATATACAATTATTAAAAAAACATATATACACTATTGAATAAAGGGTAAATTACCGATACCCCCATCGAGGTTTGTCCAAACTACTAAATAAACCCCGTGATTTGAAAAACTACCGATTACCCCCTTTAACTTGTATTTGATTTGTACATTAACAAAAATATCCATTTTTAAAATAAAGAAAGTTGAAAATGACATCAATACTATATATATATATATACTAATTTATTTTGTTAATATTGCGAAGACATTAAAAATAAATACAAAATTGACATCAACTTGAATCTGCAAGAATTTTTGTCTCAAAAATTTATAATAATGCATAATTTTTATTTTCAATATGCACACGGCACACCCAAACTCTAGCGATTTTTTTTTTAAACAAACTAACAAAATCAAAGGGGCATGCAAGCAAATCATGGTCGACTAATTTATGAATAAATTTCATTTTCTTTAGGGGCTCAAATGGTTGCAAATAAATTAAAATTAATAACTAAAAGTAATTTATAATATTATCAAACTTGGATTTTTTCTCTGTTAATTAGCTACACTGAACTATATTAAAATCTTGTGATTATAAATAATCGAGTTTTTAGTTTTGTTAATTGAATAGTGATATTTATTAAATGAAAGAGCTTACAGAATTGTATGTGAATTTTCTCATTTTTTTGTGTGTTAATTTTTAAGAAAGGATGCAAGTCTAAGGGGTAATTGGTAGTTTTTCAAACTACAAGGTTTATTTGGTAGTTTGGATAAATCTTGAGGGATATTCATAATTTACTCTTAAATAAAAAGTTATATACATATGAATATTAATTTTTTTAATTAAAAACTTAGTATGAAAAAAAGTATACAATTATTAAAAAATTCATATACAAAATAAAATAAATACATATAAAAAATAATATAAAAAGTAATACATCCTATATCCAACTCTTAGAAAAAAAATATTTCTCGCAAAATGTTATCACCTCACACTGTCTCATGACTCTTCAATATTTGATATATACTAGCGTTTAAATTCGAGGATAAATCGACTTTTTCATCAACTTGATTTTTCTAATAATTTAGTACCAATAATTGAGTGTTTAAATTAGAGGTTAAATCTACTTTTTTCATCAAATTGATTTTTCTAAAAATTCAGTACCATTAATTGAATATCGATCTTAGCCACTAATATTACCAATTAAAATGTTTCAGCGGGTGCTTTCTTCTGTTTACGAAAGTGGAAAGTGTGTAGGGTGAAAATTATGATAAATTAAAACCAATGACTACAAGTTATTGTGAAGGCTTACAGAAGAGTGATTGGGTGCCGAAATATGGCTGTCCATTCATTCACAATCACACCCATTAACTTTTCTGCAACTTACATATACTACCATGATTAATTGGGTAGAAATATTTCTCTAGTCTTAATTTATTTTATTTTCAAATAGAATATACAACATATATATAAATTTATTGTTTAAATGAAATTAATTGAACTCCATAATCTGGGTCCTCAACGTACGGTTCCTGCGCGATGCGATGTTTGTGAGATGATGTCTATATATATATATATATATATATATATATATATATATATATATATATATATATATATATATATAAGATGAATGATGAGTAGTAATAAAATAAGATGAATGATGAATTTATAAAGTATAATTTTAGGGTGTTATTATATGATTATAATTGTTGATTGTGTAATAAATCATACTATAACACCCTAAAATCATATTTTAGGCAAATACTTGTATGAGACCGTCGCAATGAAAGACTTTTTGAGACAGATCAGATTTGATATTATTTTAATAAATGTGATGTAGATCAATGAAAAGTGATATTAATGAAGCAGTATATATTATTTCATGAATAATTCCTTGTATGAATAAAATTAAAGTAGTAATAATTAATAAGTCTTACTAGGGTGCACCTGGAGTACCGGTGCATCCGTTCGATCATTTGGTTAACGTGAGCTGTTAGGGTTCCATACTATTCTATATCAGCGGAAGCAAGAAAATAAAATCATATTACCTTTCACCAGGGTATGTTGAAGAAGAGAATGGATTCTCGCCGGTAGCATGCGCTACCTCACCGTTTTGAGCATAACTTCCTCATTCAATCTTTGATTTGAGTGATCTTTACACCAAAACGATCATCTCTTCAGTGACTTTTCATCGGTATATCACACGTCTAGTTTGGAGTTCTGCACGATTTTAGAAAAATCATAGATATTGATGAACAGCAGCATCAATCAACCTTCCGATCTTCTGCTGTATTCCCAAGTCCAATCTTGACGTCGTGTGGGCAACGATCCTCAAGATCTTCTCAATCTGTTGTTCCCCTTTCCTCCTCATAATGTTAGGCATGAATCAATTAGGGTTTCCGGACAGTTGAGATGACTTATATATGGGCTACAGTATGGATCAGGAGGAGAAATTAGAGTTGGACCTCCATTGGAATTAAGTATCCAAGTTTAACCCAAAACCTATACTTAAGTCCAATAATAATAATATATACCACTAAAATATTATTACTGTACTACCGTTCTAATCCCATAATTACGTTATTGGCTCTTTCTTATTATGAGCTCGACAGTCTCCCCATATTTAGATATACAATGCCATTAATTAATTAAGTTACTGACAACTTCATTAATTAATATCTCATCTGAGAGTAGTACCACTCAATCTCATTATCATGTCGGAATAAATCCATCTGCAGGGTTTACATGATAATCCTTATGAACTCCTCAAGGGGACATTATCAACATATTTAATAGGACACAGATTTCTTCTACAATCAACAGCACACCATAGAGATAACACTATTTCCCAACTCACCGAGTCTATTAATTAATTACATGTAAATCTCACCCATTGATGTATCAAAGAAATACATACTGCCTTATGTGTCGAGATTATTGTATAGAGATTAAGAGCACGAACATCCATAATAACTGAGATCAAATTTTCCTATATAGTCAGTTTAAGTAGAACGATCTCAAGCAGTCCTGCTCAATACACACAAAGTGCACTAATGTGATTATATAGTCAAGATAAACTAATACCAAATCACACTACAACCATCCCGATAGAGAGTCTCCGTCTATCTCGGTTGTGAGCATCTGTTTATACTTTATAAGGAAACCGATAATATGATCTTCCGCGTGTTGTTGCACAATATATTATCTACAGTATAAAGTAACTAGACTATTACATCGGATATATAAATAAATTATAAGACGCAATCATTTGATCATATGATTCTCATTTCAAATAAAATGTTATAACATTGTTCATACAAAAAGCTAGACTTTTAGTATACAATCCAACATATATTCCCTCCATCCCACAAAATCCTCACACTTTTCTCATTTGTTTATCCCACAAAACTCTTACACCCAAAAAAAAAATCATTTTATCCAACAACCTCAAAAGTTACTTTAATTTTAAATGTGTCACTCCTTTTTCAGACACATACATTTGTCCACAACTCATCTTTAAACTCAAAAAAGGAACAACATCAAACTCAATAACATTATTATACAACTTTATTTTTAATTTGTCATTAACTACTTACACACACATCACATATTTTACAATTTTATTATTATTCCAAAATACCAAATTACCCCTAATAATAAGTTAAAAAGCATTATTTTTAATATCCGTAAAAGTTAAAGTTTGAAGATGAGTTGTGGAAGAAGAGAGTATAATATTTTTACTCTCTACTTACAAAATAAACACATAACCTTGAGGTGGATTTACTGCCGTCCTTATCTGATTTAAAAAATCCAAATCTACATAACCCACAAGAAGAAGTGAATCTGTCCGGTAAGTCCACATATAATTTCTAGTCCTTTTCAGGTACATAAATATATGTCTTACCACAGTTTCAACATTCTTGTTTTGGGTTACCTTGATACTCACTGACCATGCATTTAGCAAAAGAGATATCCAATCTCGTGCATTTCACTCATTAGATTAAGCATCCTTATTCGCCGAAGCTTAAGGATCCGCCTTAATCTCACATGCAAAAATAAGTACGGATCATATCAATTCATGAAGCTTGAGATAAACACAACATCCTATCTTGTGATCACCATGATCGTAAGGATATACTTCGCTTCTCTTAAGTCCTTCATTTCATACTGCTTTATCAACCATACCCATAGGCCCGTCAATACTCTTTCATTGTCTCCAATGAGCAATATATCATCTACGTATAGTACAAGAAATACCACCATATTTCCGTCAGTCTTTTCAATACACAAGATCCATCCGAGTATTGATTAAATCCATGTTTCTAGATTTCCTCATCAAAACAGATGTACTTTGAGTTTAAAGCTTGCTTTAGTCTATTGATGGACAATTTAAAGCTCATACTCAAAATGCTCTTAGCCCTTTGCAATGATTCACTCTGGTTGCTTCACATAGATGTTTTTCTCAAGACTTCCAATCATGAAAGCTGTCTTGATATCTATTTGCTATTCCTCATATTTCATATGAGTAGAGACAAACAAAAGAATCCAAATCGACTTAGGCATAGCTACCGGCGAACAGGTTTCCTCATAATCGAACTCTTTCTTTCTGAGTATACATTTTCGCAACAAGCTTTGCTTCCAAGGTTTTCACCTTACCGTATGATCCTCTTTCATTTGTATGACCACTTCCAATGGCTTTTACACCATTTAATGGTCCTACAAGCTCCCAGAACTAATTTAAAATCTATAGATTCTATTTTAGAAATTATTGCAACTTGCTAAGATTCCACATTTCTATCTTGTAATGCTTCGTTATACCCATGGGCCGATTTCATATTTACTAGGGACCAAGTCTCACGACTCTCCCAAAATATAAATCTGTCCGGTTGTTAAATAACCCTCCCACTACGACAAGTGGTGTGCTGTCTCCGGCAACCAAAAATAAGATTTGCAAACTTACCAAACAAACCCACTAGAATGTAGTAGGACGAGTACGGGTCGAACCCAAGGGAATAATCGAATTTTAATTGAATCTAATGTATTTTCAAATGTAACAGGGGGGATTTTGGATTGGATCTAACAACTAATAAACATAAAAATATATAATTAAAATTGCAAAAATAATAAAATAAGATAAACAAATAAAATAACAAACCTAGTCCAAGGATTTGATCCCCTCCTGTATCCTAATTCACATGGATGAAATTCCTAAAACACCAACAAGTTCATAAACTCAAGCCCCTAGGCTAACGGTACGACCAATTAACCCGAAATATCCTTAAGATTAATAACCTAGGGTACGACCTCTAGATTAAACTATTCCCGAGTGACCCTATGAATTCAAACTCGACAATGCATTAGGGTTTAGATATTAGGACTACTAGGCTATGAAAATGGGGGTAGCGAATCATACAATCTTGATTTCGTGATTTCAAGAGGTACTTCCTCACTTTGTTACTCAATTTGCAATATTATAACAATTATGGATTATAACCTGCAAAATAACTATTGAACAATCAATCACCTATTGAGAGGGGTAGTCTAAACAAGCAATTGAAAATCAAGATTCACATCAAAGCCAATCACAAAATAAATTCATAAAACAGGTTGATAATCTTATTCCTAATCAAACATGAAAATTAATCTACGGAAGTTCACAATCCTTAGACTAGAAATGAAATTACATAATAAAAACTAAAACTAAATTAAAAATAATAAAACCTGTGTTCTTCAACTGGTGCGCCTTTTTCCCGAGGCCAATCTGCCTTCTTCCTTCCAACGTGATGGAATAATCGTGGTGGTGTCCAAGATTAATATAAGGATCCTGAATTAATTTATCTTTAACCTTCCATTCTGAAATGTGTCCAAGTTCATTGGATCTTTTACTTTTTAGTAAGGTTTCCTTTTACTCTCCAAATCAAATTCCTCTTTTATTTTGCCTTGGTCAAATTTTTATTTTTAATAGTAAAAATTATTGTAATAGTTATACAAAATAAATTATGGTGACTGTGTAATTTATCTCAATTTTGATCTGTTTCAATAAGAAATAAAATAATTAAAGTTCAAGTGTATAAGATAGAAATAAGTCATAATTAGCATTAAATAATTCACAACTCACGCGTAAAGAAGTGAATTTCATCCAAAATAATCGTGTAAAATTACGACTTATCAACAAGGTACTACATGCAATTGTGTATCAGAAATGACACGCGATGCAGTTTACTTGTGGTATTTCATCTTGTACAATTGGTACTAATACCTTTTGTTTTCCCTCTCACTTCCTTTAGAACAACTTATACATGGGTATGTGATTTATTACATAGTCCTTTTCCAAAAATCTAGTATTTGTGTTAACAATCACCCTTCGATCTTTTGAACTAAATAAATCATCACCCTCTATTTTTCAAGGATATCCCACAAACAGACAAATGTTATATGACATGCTGTTTCTAGGGCATACCCATAAAATGAATTTAGTAATTCCAAATAATTCATCATCTATCTAATCATTTCTATAAGAATCATATTCCTTCTATCCGCCACACCATTCAGCTGGGGTTATGCCCGGTGTAGACAACTTGAGATTTAATCTCCACATCTGATTAATAGCTCCTAAATTATCCTAAGAGATACTCGCCACTACGATTAAATCTTAATGGCCACCTCTCGTCAGGATAGTCTTAGGACCGCTTAAATCAGATTTAACCAATTCCAATATATCTTTGGCTCTATACCCCTTTGCCTTGAAAAGACAATTAATCATATTCAATTTCAAGTAAGACTCTCAAGTTCTATAGTTTTCACTTTAGATAAACCCAACGGTCCATCGACTATCAACCTTTGAATCCTACTCAAGTAAAATTGATTTTGTCTTAGATGCCAAAAGTATGTTTAGTTAATCTCCGAAGGCTCATTTCTCTTACTAAGATTAGAAGATGCATTATTAATTACTATTTGTTGCTTCATGAGAGAACCATGATTTAAGAGTTTACAAATTGTCACCAACGTACGTAAAGATAATTTCTCAAAATCAAACGTTTATTCATATCATAAGATAAATAAACAACTCCCACTGCAACAGCCACTACTTTCGTAGCTTACCCATGTACTCATTAATCTCATCATCACTTAGTTACATGCTTTTAGTGATTCCGGTACCTACTCACAACGTGTCAGCAGATGCCATCACTAATCATACTTCAACAACTAGTGAATGAGATACAAACCTTGTTCACATTTTGATGAAAATTGATTTCCTTCACCACCTGTTTTGCCAGAAGTTTCCCACCGAATACAACCTCTTGTAATTCAGGCAAAACTTGCTCAAAACATCTAGGTAAACTAAGGAGAATTAAATTGACCTAGGTTTCCCCTTCAATTTCTACTCCAAGTATTTTCAATTCATTCATCGAGTTAACCATGGCCTCTTGCCTTTCTATCTTTCTCAAGTATCCGAAGAATATCATGAGACCACCATATTTCTATGAACATATCATCTCTTCACTATAGACTTAAATAAGCACTAGAGGACATCCTTAGTGAGAACACATTTATATTTTCTTAAGCAGTAATAAACGAAACCAAGATTCTTTTCTAACCATCTAATTTTAGACCAGTAAATATAATTTGTTTTAGTCAACAATAAATGAAATAAAACTATTTGAAAAATAGAGAATCATAAATAAATATACCGATCAAATACTTTGAATTTATCCATTTATATTGATTCCCTCAAAACAATATAAAATAAAATTCACCGACATCTCAAGCACTGTGAGTCTGCATGCCACGATAGTGTGGACGTATACAGACCCGAACATTTACAAGAGAAGATTTTACCCATTAATTTCATTTGCCAACCTAACCTCATGACAAAATAATTAATAGTCAGTTTCTCTTTAGCCATACAAATAACAACAGTGACTCCGATGGGGAGGATACTTATTATTCACACCTAAGTGTACACCCAAACTTATGTGCCTTAAAGATGGAGAAGTACATACGCGCTCAGATAACTTCCTACAATCATCAATTATAAGTTTGTACCAGTGATCCACATATAAACTCATTCGATGGGGAAGAAGGTCTATGCCAACACGCAAGTTCATGTGCATCATATTACAAACAATAATTATTTAATAATGTTTGTACCAGTGATCCGTGAATAAACTCATCCGTTGGGGAGGAAGGTCTATGCCAACACGCAAGTTTACTCACATAATTTACAAGCCAATAATGGAGGCCGCGAAAATTATTTACCAATTCCCTCTCCCACTTAGTTATTTAACACCGAGAGTTTTTACATACATATAATATTCAATAATAAAATAAGCAACCCAGAATGCTCCTATTATAGCATAAGTCATTAAATCACATAGAACATGCATCCATATATATAACAATAATAGACATTTAAATCAATTATGGCAGTTATATATAAGAAAATAAATCGCTAAAATAGAACGACTCGTCCAATACTCCAGCTATTAAACTGATGCCTTGTGCAACAAGCTGGATAACTTGTGCTCTAAGACATTCATCGTCAGGCTGCCGTCAATAAAAATTCATCGGATATCGTCGTCGCCACCGTGAAGACTGCCGCCGATCACCGTCGCTAATAAGCATTTTCTCAACACATAAAATTAATCCTCAAGTGTAAGGATATAAATTGTAGTTTCGATAGGTGACCAACTGATTATCGTTCCCAAATAATGGATTAATATTAATTCGATTATATTCTAGATTATTGAGACTACGTTGGCAAATTATTGGTGTGATTAAGTAACTAATGAACAAGTAAATTAAAATAACAAATTAAATAAACAAGCAGTGGAGATAATACGACTGTGGTCAAGTGAGAAATTAGGTAGTTCTTCAGGTCATCCAGTTTTACTTATTAATTTCTTTTCCATGTGTTGATGTCCGACTCTGCCTTGTGGCTTATGGATGCATCACTAAACCATGCAAGTTCACTCTATAGACACAAGTAAACATGCGTATGACATGTGTGAATATCCTTGGAGCAAGAGATATAATTCACCCCCTTTCTTGGTACTATCAGTATCAATTATTTCCCGTGCACTTAGTATTCTAACCCGATATGATCTCCCTTTTTAGGGACTATGAAGTTATACTCTTTATCCTAATTATTAACCCGAATATTATTCAATTATTAAGTATTTATATAAGATAGTTCTAATAAAACTTTGAAATCCCTTCACTTAGAATTATAACATGTAATCCTGCTCAGCAGTGAACGCACTCAATCAATAACCAATATATGTATTTAGACTCTACATAACAGTTAATGATGCACAAAACGACTGTGAGTATGAATTTAAAAAGCACAATCTTATATAAAATAAACCACAAGTAGTGTTGTACGGAGTTTACACATGGAAATTCAATTAACTCATAAAACCTTCAAAACCCTAGAACTACCGAAGCTCTAGCCCATGATTGATCTATGAGAAATCATGGTGGTTGGTAGGATCTTACCCATAGTCTTGAAAATTACAAGATAAATTAAGTAGCGAAGTTAACCCTAGATGTGGGCGCCGTTGCGACTCTCTCTCTCTTGAATCTTCACTTGATTCTCACTTGGTTCGACAAACGAACTTCTCTCCACATATCATTCAGATGGCGATAGGGTTTCGGTGATGAATGGATAATGAAGTGGTGATTGTTGTGCTGCGAAGGCTCCCTTTTTATACTTGTGTAACCTCCTTTTGGGCCTTGGAAGGGTTCTTAATTTAGGCACATGTCAAATTTGGTAAGAATATAAGGGATCTTAATTTAGACATGTGTCTAATTTGGTAAAAAAAACCCTAAAATTACCAAAAATATCATCAGTGAAAATTCGTTCGACCAAGCCTTCAAAAGTCAAACAAGGCCTCTAAGTCGAACGGTAATTGAACAGGCTCACTGTATGATTTTACACATCTTGCTCGACTTGGCTCCTTCTGTTTGACCAGAGTGATGCTGGTCTAACAACTTCATCTTGGTCGAACAATCTTCAAAAATCATCTCAAAAATCGTAACTTCTAATTCTGAGCCCTTAAGACCTATTTTACTGTGCAAATATGCTCAAAAAGCCCTAGTAGCCTCTGATTCCTAGTAAAGAAGTACCTTGGAGTTTTGCACTTCAATGTCTTCCTTCTTCTTTCTTCCGACATTCATATGGTCACTTCAATTTGCGCTTTCTCCATCTTCTCTTGGATCAACATCTTTTCAATAGAATACCAATTCCAGTGTTCTTCAAGTATAAGGGTACTAGTTTCGGACACTATCCCTTTCTAACAATAGGGATACCGGTTTCAGGCACTATTCCCTACAAGATTTAACCAATTGTCTCATAATTCACTTTACACCAACTTTTCCTTCCTCTCCTTCTTCAAAGCTCCAGCCAATATTCATTTACCTCCATTCTTTACTAGTAAATAGGTGTTCAAGGCTCAAAAAGGTAAATAATGGGTTTTATCAATGGCTTGCCAAATAAAAAGATTTAAAGGCTCAAAAGGGCTACCAATGATAATCAAATAACAAGGTAGGATAGATTTGGCTAAGTGACTTAATCAACAAAAATGGCCTAAGATCATGTCCTAGTATCTATCGATCATAGACTTCAAACAAGCCTCCAAGTCAAGTTCTAGAATAGGAGTACACAAACTACTCTCAAGAAACTCTCATGCTCATAGCATGACCAATAGGCTCAAATCCTCACATGGGTAACAGAATCCTAAGCACTCTTCAAAGCATCCAATCAACATCAATCTTTTCATGAATTACAAGCATAAATGGCACATGCTCATCATTAACAAATCAACATGCATCAAAACAAGTGCATATACATAACATGAATAATCATCAACACTCAACAAATCACATCAATGTATCCATCCTCCAATAATAAAAAAACCAAGTATCATCATCAAATATCAAGTACAAACCACCCACGCATGAATCTAAAAAATAAACCCTAACCATCCCACCATCAAGTCTCAACCTGTAAAGTGAAAAAGAGAAGGGGGATGCGATGAAATTGACAAGGATAAAAATCTGGAGCTACTACTCCTCCGGAGCATCATCATCGTTCGCCTCTCTGCGCCAATCATCAAAATCACTCTGTAAGGAATCGACCTTCCTATCCAAGGTCTCATAGTTATCATTCAAATCTCCCAACCGAAGATTGAGTGCAGCATAATTGTCATTCGTCATAGCCAGCTGTCTGTTCGTCTCCTGCTGATTCGCATTAAGTGTGGCGAAGTGCTCATTCATCAATAGGAACTGCTCCCAATAAAATTGGTCCTGAGCTCGCCAGAAATCCTGCTGCTGCTGTGGCGGTGGCTCGAAGTACTCATGCTCCTGTGGCTGTGGAGGCTGCATGGGCGAAAAATCCATCGCCGAATATACAAAAGCTGGTGGTGGCTGTGGCTCTTCTTCTACAAAGTCTACTGGATCTCCTACTAAGACCATGTCCTCATCCAAGACGATCTCCTGAGCGCGCATATCGGCAAGAAGTCTCAAATCTCCTCTCTCCAGACAAGTCTCTGAGATCACCCTATGCACCGAGGTATCCATTAATAAATTGCTGTTGACCCTAATGGTGGTGAGATCAACAATCGACAGTGGAAATCTAAATGTACTAGGATTCTTGCCATGGATGAACATCCAAGTATCATCTATCCGTTCAATCAATTCCATCCTTGCACATAATGTCAAAATCAAGTCTGGATCCCCTCGAATAGGTCTATGCCTGCTCAAATCAACCCTGTAATATTCAGCTATCAAAGTGATGAGCCCTCCGATGTTTACACGCTGAAATCCATGGGTAGTAAACTTGTGTAGTTGCTGGAAGAAATAGGCTTCTACATTAAAATGAACACCATGAAGCATGCACCATAACACGTACAACTCTCCCATTGGAATACAACTACCCTCGGACCTTACAAACAACGTGTTGCTCAAAATTCTATTCATATAAGCTATCACTGGGTTGCAGATGAAAGCAACTTTGGAAGTATTCGAATTATATCTCTCTCGTCTCCCGAAAATAGCTCTCCAAAACTCATCAGGCTTGAAATCAGAATGCTCCACATCAACTTCATTCTTACATCCAATCAACTCATTGAACTCTTGAGCCCACATTGTCTGCTCTTGCCCACCAATCTGCATCCGAATACCATAAGGAAGGTATCGGTCTCCACGCTCAATCCTCAGTGTGCATAAAACCTCTGCAGTGATATGAAAATAAGTGTCTCTCTTCATATCCATGACTCTAGTAATGCCCACCTGATCGAACATCCAACGAATATCGTTGATGATGTTCATTTCTACCATCGCATGGTCATCCTGATACCTAGTTCTCGTGATCTTTTGTGCTATTGCAGTCCAAAACGCCTTCTTCTCCTCCCAATCTCTAAGTTTAATGCCATAATCCGATGGCCTCCTCTTATACATCCGCATTTTCTTAACTATTTCACCCAATAAAGGAGACTTAGGTCCCTTTCTCTTGGATGAAGAAACAATTTCTTTACCTACAAAACAATACTTAAATACATATCAAAAGAAACAAATATACACATCCTAAGACTAGTATGAATCCCACTCAAGACTTCAAATTCATGTGCTTCAAACAACTGAATCTCAAGTGTTCATTCAATCATAATTGCAACTATACATCAACACTTTCAATCAAGAATAATTGAAACTCTCTTAGTCTTAACACTACTCCACACAAACATGCTTTCTATGTCACATAAACTTCAACCAAAAATACTAACATGTTCATCTTCTACCCTCAATTGCACCACAACATCACTCCAATTCAATGAGCCCATACATAAAAATTGCAATTAATCTCAAGCCTATGCCATATGCATCACCAATTTCACAAGAATTCCACAATCCAACGTAAATCTAACCATGTAAATTCAAGTGAAATTTTGATTAAGAACTTCAACAATCCAACAATCAAATCCAACCAAAACTATGTCAAATCCACTCACTCAATCTTCACTAAGCATAATCACTACAATTCAAGAGTAAAAAGTGAGGAGAAACATACCTTTATTGGACATTGTGTGCGTGTGGTGATTGGCAATGAAAATCCCAAAAATCTAGTGGAATAGCCCCCAAATCGGACTTGAAAACCCTAAAATTTGAATGTGGAAGTGTGTGGAAGGATGGATTAAAGTGTAGGAAAGAGTTTGGGAAGAAAACTTACGGTTTGGAATCGGCGTTCGAGAGAGGGTGACGGGAATATGTCGAACAAATTAAAGAAACTAACCTTTTAAAACTATTTCGGAGCCCGTTCGAGTTGCTCTCATTAGTTGAACAAGGGTTTGAAGTCGAACAACCTGAATTTGCCCTTAAAATTGGCCTTGTTCGACTTTCGTTCGACCAAAATACCTTGGTTGAACAAGTGCTGGAAGTTGAACAACCTGTGCTTAGCCGAACAAACTCACTGTAAGTTTTGCACATTTTATTCGACTTCCGTTCGAGTTCCCAACTTATTCGAACAACCTGATCTTGGTTGAACAACCCTACTGGAAGAATTACACATTCGTTCGACCATTGCTCGATCAAACAGCGTGGTCGAACAACTTTATGTTGGTCGAACAACCTCTCGAACCCCATAAACTTCGTACTCTTCTCATATTTCCCTGCAAAACTCCAACTATAGGACAACATCAAGTATCAAGATAACAAAACTTAAGTTCGAGAACAACTTTTAGACCATATAAAATCATGTGTAACTCCGTAAACTACACCAAACAAAATAACCAACAAAACACCACTAAACATTAGGCAAGTTTAAAAAAATCGACACATTAAAACTGGTTAAAGTTTCAATATGCCGCAAAAAATCAACTCTCCTAACAAACATTACAAAGAAAAGATTATACTCTTCCTGCTACGATGAGGTAAGTACATCACATCCCCAAACTTAGTAGAAAACTATAGTGGAAACTAAGTTTGCAAAGAGATGTAATTGCCGATAAGTAAACACTTCAAATATAAAAATTTCTTACTCACACTAAAGAAAGTAAAGCAATAAGATGGGAGGGAAAGCCCCCAACATGCGCTCTTGTTTTACGTCGGAGAGTCACAACGGTACTAATCTAGTGCAAGGTATCTTCAAAGACGATGCAAGCATCATCCGGTGATTTGTAATGCTTCAAACGATGCCCATTCGCCGTGATAATGTCCCCGTCTTTGTCCATAAGCTCGAAACTCCCCCCTCCGCAGGCTCTATGAATAATGAATGGCCCCGTCCACTTCAATTTTAATTTTTCTATGAAAAGCTTCAAACGAGAGTTAAAAAGTAATACATCATCACCTTGCTTGAACTCATTGTATTTGATCTTCGAATCATGCCATTTCCTCATTCGTTCCTTGTAGATCACTGAATTCTTGTAAGCTCGATTCCGGAACTCATCCAATTGATTGATATGAGTCACTCTCAACTCTTTCACATCTTTAAGAGACAAGTTCAAGCTTCTCAATGCCCAAAAAGCTTTGTGTTGGATTTCTATGGGTAAGTGGCACGGCTTCCCATAAATAATTTGATACGGTGACATATCCAACACCGTTTTATAAGCAGTCCAGACCCACAAAACATCATCGAGTTTCACAGCCCAATCCATCCTATGAGTTCCGACTACTTTCTCCAAGATTTGATTCACTTGTCGGTTGAAGACCTCCGCTTGCCCATTAGCTTGAGGATGATAGTGTGCAGTAACCCTATGCTTAACATCATAATCCTTGAGAACCTTTTCAAGAAGCTTGTTGACGAAGTGAGTACCTCCATCACTTACTAGTGCTCTAGGAACTCCATAGCGGACAAATATATGTTTCTTCAAGAAGGACAAAACAGCCCATGAATCATTTACACGAATGGGAATGACTTCCATCCACTTAGAAACATAATCCACTGCTAAAAGGATGTAGAGAAATCCGTTAGATGGGGGAAAAGGCCCCATAAAATTGATCCCCCATACATCGAAGATTTCAACAACAATGCTTGGTTGAAGTGACATCTCATCTCTCCTACTTATGTTCCCCATATGTTTACAGCTATCGCATGTCTTCACATAGGTTTCACAGTCCTTAAACAAAGTAGGCCAATAAAGAGCATATTGAAGTACCTTCGGTGCTGTCTTTTGAGCTCAGAAGTGCCCCCCGTTAGGTTGTACATGACAAAAATCAAGAACAGTCTCCATCTCCATCTCGGGCACACTCTTACGGACGATAGAATTTGTACAAATCTTGTAGACAAACAGATCATGCCATATAAACATCTCAACATCCCGCTTGAATTTCGCAAGTTGATATCGGTTGAGATCTTTTGGAATTTCTCTTACGGCAATGTAATTCACATAATTCACATACCGTGGATCCATCCCTTGAACAGCCACTACACATGCTCTTTTTATTCCTTCAACAAACACTGCCATGATCTTCTCATCCGGGAATATTTCTTCTATGTAATCAAAAGAATCATCACAGTGCTCCCTTGTCTCCAACCTTGATAGGTGATTTGCCAAAACGTTCTCCGTACCCTTCTTGTCTCGGATCTCCATATCAAATTCTTGCAGAAGAAGAATCGATCTAATGATCCTTGACTTCATTTCCTTCTTCTCCATCAAGTATCGGATCGCAGAGTGATCCGTATACCTTATCGTCTTCATGCCAACTAAATACTTTCGAAATTTATTGAATGCATACACCATAGCTAAAAACTCCTTTTCCGTTATCATGTAGTTTTTTTATGCAGCATCAAAAGTCTTACTCGCATAGTAAATGGCGGAAAACTTGTCCCTCAACTGCCCAAGCACCACTTCAAGTGTTAAGTCACTTGCATCACACATAAGTACAAACGACTGAGTTCAATCCGGTGTGATCAAGATAGGTGCAGTAATAAGCGCCTCTTTCAAAACCTGAAAAGCTGTTATCACTCTATATCAAAACAAAAGGAACATCCTTTTCAAGTAAATGAGATAAGGACTTGGAATATTTCTAGAAGACTTTTATGAATCACCTATAAAATCCCGCGTGTCCAAGGAAGGACCGCATTCCTTTTTCATTAGTAGGTGGTGGAAGCTTCTCAATGGCCACCACTTTTGCATGATCCACCTGCAATCCCTTGGCCGAAATATGATGGCCAAGAACAATCCCATCTCTTACCATGAAGTGACACTTCTCCCAATTCAAGACAAGATTAGTTTCTTGACATCTCTTCAAAACAGTAGCAATGTTAGATAAACAAATATCAAAGGAGGAACCAAACATAGAAAAGTCATCCATAAACACCTCCATAATTTTCTCTATCAACCCATCAAATATGACTATCATGCAACGCTGAAATGTAGCAGGTGCATTACATAACCCAAAAAGAATCTTTTTAAAGGCAAAAGTTATATAAGAGCAAGTGAACGTAGTCTTTTCTTGGTCCTTGGGTGCAATCATGATTTGATTATGACCCGAGTACCCATCCAATAAATAATAAAACTCATACCCTGCAAGACGATCAAGCATTTGATCCATGAAAGGAAGGGAAAAAAGGTCTTTGCATGTATTTTTATTCAGTTTCCTATAATCCGTACACACACGCCATCCCGTAGGAATCCTAGTGGCTAAAGTCTCACCATCATCGGCTTTCACAATAATCATGCCCCCTTCTTAGCTACAACATGCAATGGACTCACATGGGGACTATCACTAATGAGATATATAATTTCAGCATCTAGCCACGTTAAGATTTTCCTAATCACTTCTTGAATCGCGGGATTCACCCTCCGTTGATTCTGAATACTATTCTTAGCCTCATTTAACAATCTTACCCTATGCATGCAATATGATGGACTAATACCCTTTAAATCAGCAAGAGACCAACCAATCACAGACGTATACTTCTAAGAACATCTAATAATTCCTCAAGTTGATCATCATCAAGAGAAGAAGGTACAATTACCGGATATGTATCATTGTCACCTATGTAGGCATACTTCAAGTGCTCCGGTAGCGGTTTCAACTCCTTTTTTTCTCTTTTTTGATCATGCTTTCTCTATCCAAAGACAACTATTGTCTAGCCCACTTCACCTCTTCAAACTTGGTCCTCTTCGACTCAAACCTGCCATCACCCAAAGCAAGTAAATTTTTAAGGAAATCAATACATACCTCATTGGAGAGTTCATCTAGCTCCGTGGTAGGAAAGTAAGAGACTTCGCCAAGCATGTCTCAAGAGGATCCTTAGAGAGGATCAAAGACATATCTTCATTCACAATCTCCTCCACCAAATCAATACTGTGATATTGTATCTCCATCGGCATTTTCATTACTTTGTCAAGGTTAAATAAGATCTCTTCTTTATCCATCCTCAGCCGTAGCTCACCCTTTTGCACATCAATCATAGCTCCTGCAGTCACAAAGAAAGGTCTTCCTAAGATTAAAGGGCTATTATCCTTGTCATCTTCCATCTCAAGCACAAGAAAATCCACAGGAAAGATAAGCTTCTCAACTTTTACAAGAAAATCTTCAATAACACCCTTCGGAAAAGTCATAGACCTATCCGCCAATTGTAGAGCAACTATTGTGGGAGTTAACTCTCCCAAACCAAGCCTTTTATAAATAGACAAAGACATCAAATTAATACTTGCCCTAAGATCGCACAAGGCACGTCGTGCCGGCCCTTTTCCAATTTCACACAAGATAGTAAAGCTTCCCGGATCTTTCAACTTAGCTGGCAACATCCTTTGTATGATCGAGCTGCAATTCTCTAACAAATTCACTGTTTCAATTCCGTTCAAGCTTCTCTTCTTCAAAAGTATATCCTTCAAAAAATGGGCATAATACTGCACCTCCAAGATCGCTTCAGAGAAAGGAATGTTCAAGCTTATTTTGTTCATGATATCTAAAAACCTCTTGAACTTTTCTTCTAATCTCTTTTTGATAAGCTTAAAAGGAAACGGTGGAGGCATCTTTATTTTGGGAATCCCCCATTCATCACGTTCAACCTTCTCCGCTTTATCCTTTTTGGCTCTCAATCTCTTGGCTCTTTCCCACTTCTTCTTTACTGTAACCTCAATGTTATGTTCTTAAGATGGTACTATGATGTTTTGATCAATAGGTGTAGCATTCGGTATCGAAATGGGTGCAAAAGAGGCTGTTCGACCTCTGTTCAACCAATCTGGTTTGGTCGAACATACTAGGTTTGGTCAAATAGCATTGCTGATCTCGAGCTCCCATTCTCCAGGTGTTGTTCGACCTTCATTCGACCAAGGTGGTCTGGTCGAACGGAAAGGGTGTAAGTCGAATGGATTGTCAGAAAACAGAGCATTGTAATTCTGTTTTTCTGGAGGTTGTTCGACCTCTGCTCGACCAGCTGGTCGAGTCGATCAACTCAAGTCTGGTCGAGCAACTCCTCTGTTCTGTCGTTTTCGCTCATCGATATTATTGGGCCTTCATACTGCGTACCTGACCTCAATGTGATGACATGGCAAGACTTTGGATTCTCAATACTTTGAGATGGAAACTTCCCCTTCTCAATAGTTTGAGTCAATTTGTTCACATTTTCTGCCATCTCCCCCATCAACAATGTAAGGTCCTTAACTTGTTTAGATAAATCCTCATGATTGGCATCAATCTTGTTTTCTAACTTAGCCTCTAGATGATCCACTCTTGCATCATTCCTCGCCATGTATCTGTTCACAGTATCCTCGAAACCCAGTTTCCTTTCTTCCACCTTAGCACCCGGATCAACACCGATAGGAGGTTGTAATACATTATTGGGGTTACTCCACGAAAACTCCAGCCTCCTTGATTGTTGATAATTACCCGATTATTGTAGTTCCCTTGATAATTCCGATTTCCTTGATTTTGGAACCTCGTTCCTTGAATACTTTGACACATGACATAATTCGCCTCTTCAATCTCCTCTTGGCTAGCTCTTTCATAGCCAACATCTTGCTTCATCATTGGTACTCGCTGAAATAAGTCCATAATCTGCTTTTGCTAAGACTTTAGTAGCATGCTAATATTAGTCAAACTAGAGACGATCTCATCATCTCTTCCTGACTTCACCATAGTATGCAAGTTTTCAAAAAATTCAAGACATGACTCATTAGATAAATCATCAAGCTCTATGTTGGGAAAAGTAAGAGATTCCCTCAAGCACGTCTCAAAAAGATCTTTAGATAGAATCAAAGACAAGTCTTCTTCTATGATCTCCTCCACCACATCGATGTTATTGCATTGAGTATACATCGGCTTCTTTATTATTTTGTCAAGGTTGAACACTACCTTTTCATTGTCCATCCACAGTCTGAGCTCTCCTTTCTGCACATCAATAATAGCTCCAGCTGTGGTAAGGAACGGTCCCCCTAAGATAAGGGAAACATTATCCTTGTCATCTTCTATCTTCAACACTAGAAAATCCACAAAAAAGATCAGCTTCTCTACTTTCACTAGCACATCTTCAATAACACATTTCCGAAAGGTCATTGATCTATCCGCCAACTATAGAGCAACTGTCGTGGGAGTCAAATTCCCCGTACTAGGCCTCTTAAATATGGACAAAGGCATCAAGTTAGTGCTTGCCCCAAGGTCAAACAAGGCACTTCGTGCCGGCCCCTTACTAATCTCACATAGAATCATGAAGCTTCCCGAATCCTTCAGCTTTGTTGGCAGATTCCTCTTAATGATCGAGCTGCAGTTCTTAGATAAATTAACTATTTCAACTCCGTTTAAGTTCCTATTCTTCAATATAATATCCTTCTGGAATCAGGCATAGTACGACATCTCCATGATTATTTCCGAGAAAGAGAAGTTCAAACTGATCTTATTCATGATATGTTAAAATCTTTTGAACTTGTCTTCCAATACCTTCTTCACTAATCTCAAAGGAAACAGATGAGGTATCTTTGTCTTAGGAATTCGCCATTCATCTCTTTTAGACTCCTTCAATTTGTCCTTCTCAACTCTCAATCTCTATACTCTTTCCTACTTCTTTTCAATTGTAAGCTTTGTATTCTGCTCCTAGGATAGTTCTGGGTTGTTCTGAACATCATGTATGTTATTTAACGTAGATGTGGAAGCCAAACAGGGTCGTTTGACCTCCGTTCAACTAGTAGGCTTGGTTGAACGGACCAGGTCTTGGTCGAATGGGATACCTGCTTGCACAACATCATTTTACAAACCCATCGAAGGTCATTCGACTAGTAGGCTAGGTCGAACGGGACACCTAACCTCATGTCGTGATTGTACAAACTCGACAGAGGCTGTTCAACCTCTGTTCAACCAATACCTTGGTCGAACGGACCATGCTTTAGTCAAACGAGACACCTGCTTGCATGTCATGATTATACAGATCCATCTGAGGATGTTCGACCTCTGTTCGACCAATAGGCTTGGTCGAATGAGTTCTCTGCGGCTCTTGAATCTGTTGCTGGCATCATCAGACCATTGTTCGGCATTTCAAACCTCAATGTGATGGCTTTGCACTCTTTTAAGTTCGTTATGCCTTGAGACGGGAACTTTTTTTCTCTAACGTTTGCGTTAGCTGACTCACATTCCCTGTCATCTGACCCATCATCAAAGTAAGCTCCTTAATCTGTTTAGACAAATCTTCATTGTTGGAGTGCATAGTAGCTTCAAGATGATCCACCTTTGCATCATTCCTTGTCATATATTTGTTCAAAGTATCCTCAACACCAGGTTTCCTTCTTTCAATCTTCGTACTAGGATCAACACCAATAGGAGGTTGTATGACTGCATTCAGATTACTTCATGAAAATCCTGCCTCTTTTGATTTTGAAAGTTACATTGGGGACCACGATTATTGAAGTTCCCTTGGTAATTCATGTTTCCTTGATTCTGAAACCTATTCCCTTGAATACTCTAACCCATGGCATAGTTCCCCTCTTCCAAATCCTCTTGGATAAACCTCTCATCACACCATCATGCTGTTACATCCCTGGTCCTCTCTGAGCCAACTATGTAATCTGCTTCTGCTAGGATTCAAGTAGGCTGTTGAAGTTAGCTAAAATGGAGACGATATCATCATCCCTATTCAGCTTCACCACTTGATGTTCAACCTAACCGACTTTACCAAATACATAAAGTTCCTCTAATTTTATCCGCAGCCCAGTCAAGCGAGTTCATCGAAATATCCTCAAATAACATTTCGGAATCCACGGGTGTTATTGCTAATAATGCTCTACCTGATGACGCGTCAAGAAGAATACGCGCATCATAATCTAACCCATTGTAGAAGATACTGGTGAACTGAATCTTTGACATCCTATGCTGTGGGCACCTCTTAAGCATGTCTTTAAATCTATCACTTGCCTCATGAAACTTCTCACCCTGAGTCATAGCAAATTGAGTGATGTCTTACTTCATCCTAAACACCTTTGAGGATGACATGTATCTCTCCAAAAATTTCAGCCTCAGTTGTTCCCATGTAGTGCAGTCTGCAGTATTAAGAGTGTCATACCATTCTCTCGCTTTATCAATAAGAGAGAACTTAAATAGTACTATCTTCCTCGCATTCTTATTATTTCCTGCGCTCTTTCATGTGCTTGCATAACCAAAGAACTTACTGAGATACTGCTGAGGATCTTCAAAGGTTTATCCAAAGAAGGGGCTCCTTTCTGCCATGCTGATAAGAACGGGGTGAAGTTCAAAATCAGCATCGTCCCCCCTTGCTGCTAACAGCCCCAAGTTGCCAACCCCATTATTTTTGAAAACTTTGCGGATTGCAACATTGTTCGGATTGGATTCGTTTCTGGCCATGTTGATTTCTTTTATTTCTAACTAAGATTCAGTTACAGCTTCAGTCTCTATCAAATTCTGCTCTTCAACTTTAACTCTTAGATCAAGAGTATCAGTTGTGCCCAAGTTTTTTTCCTTCTCTTTTTCCCTTACCTTCTCCTACTGATGCTTCTATCTCCGAATCAAAAGACTTTAAACTAGCTGCGTTCAATCTAGTGTACATACACCTGTGAAAAAATCAAAGTTAGAAAAAAATGGGAGATTCTCAATTAAACTAGAAATAATAAATTAATAATAACTACCATCCCCGACAACGGCGCCAAAAACTTGTTGGGCATTTTTTTAAACTAAATTAAACTTCAAGTATTAAGGATGTAATTGTAGCTTAGGTAAGCAACCAAGTTTAACATCGAACTCAAGGAACGAAATATTATTAATTTAATTATAAACTAATTAATTAAGACTTGAATGGAATTAAAAGTTGTGGAATTTAATTATTAACTACTAAACAATTAATTAAAGCAAATAAAAACCTATGCTACTTTACCAAGAACATAAGTGCCTCTCACTCTATCAGTTGGCCAATTTCTTGAATTCATCGAAATATCCTCAAAGAGCTTCTCGGCCTCTATGGGTGACTTGTCAGCAATGCTCCATTGGATGAAACATCAAGTAACACACGAAAATTGCAGTCTAATCCATTGTAGAAAATACTGATGTATAGAGCTTTAGATAGCCCATGTTGTGGACACTTCCGAAGCATGTCCTTTAATCGGTCCCAAGCCTCATGAAACTTCTCATTACCTTGGATAGCAAATTGATTAATTTCTTGCTTCATCTTGAACACCTTCGAAGGTGGCATGTATCACTCCAAGAATTTCACTTTCAACTTCTTCCAGGTATCACATTCAGCAGCATTAAGATTATCATACCAACCTCTCGCTTTTTCATTCAGCGAGAACTTAAACAAGATAATCTTCCTCGCATCCTCATGAGCTCCTGCATCTTTTTGTGTACTTGCATACCCAAGGAACTTATTTAGATGTTGCTGAGGATTTTAAAAGGTTCCCCCAGAGAAAGGACTCATTTCAATCATGCTGATAAGAGCAGGGTGTAGATCAAAATTGGCTACGACCCCTCTTGCTCCTAATAGCCCCACAATGCCTCCTACTTTGTTCTTAAAGACTTCACGGATGGCAAGTGTATCGGGATTCACCGCCATGTTGACTGCTTCTGCTTCCAAGTTGAATTCGGTTGCAGCTTCAGCTGCTTGCGAATTTAGCTCTCCAACATCAACTACATAATCAATAGTATCGGTTGGCTCCTTGTTCTTATTCTTGTTTTTTTCTTCTTAGTGTTCCTTTTCATCGCGGATGCCTCTACTTCCGGATCAAAAGGTTCTTGATTAGTTTCCTTCGATCTAGTGTGCATACGACTGAGAAAAATTCAAAGTTCGAAAGAAAAGAGAACAAGAATATAGTAGTCCTAATTAAACTAGAAATAATGAATTAATAATTAATACCGTCCCCGGCAACATTGTCAAGAACTTGATGAGCGTTTTCTCAACACACAAAATTAATTCTCAAGTGTAAGGATATCAATTGTAGTTTCGATAGGTGACCAAGTGATTATCGTACCCAAAGAACGGATTAATATTAATTCGATTATATTCTAGATTATTGAGACTACGTTGGCAAATTATTGGTGTGATTAAGTAACTAATGAACAAGTAAATTAAAATAACAAATTAAATAAACATGCAGTGGAGATAATACGACTGTGGTTAAGTGAGAAATTAGGTAGTTCTTCGGGTCATCCAGTTTTACTTATTAATTTCCTTTCCATGTGTTGATGTCCGACTCTGCCTTGTGGCTTATGGACGCATCACTAAATCATGCAAGTTCACTCTATAGACACAAGTAAACATGCGTATGACACGTGTGAATATCCTTGGAGCAAGAGATATAATTCCCTCCCTTTCTAGATACTATCAGTATCAATTATTTCCCGTGCACTTAGTACTCTAACCTGATATGATCTCCATTTTTAGGTACTATGAAGTTATACTCTTTATCCTACTTATTAACCCGAATATTATTCAATTAACAAGTATTTATATAAGATAGTTCTAATAAGACTTCAAAATCCCTTCACTTAAAATTATAACATGTAATCCTTCTCAGCAGTCAACGCACTCAATCAATAACCAAGATATGTATTCAGACTCTACATAACAGTTAATGATGCACAAAACGACTGTGAGTATGAATTTAAAAAGCACTATCTTATATAAAATAAATCACAAATAGTGTTGTACGGAGTTTACACATGAAAATTCAATTAACTCATAAAACCTTCATAACCCTAGAACTACCGAAGCGGTTCTAGCCCATGATTGATCTATGAGCAATCATGGTAGTTGGTAGGATCTTACCTATAGTCTTGAAAATTACAAGATAAATTCAGTAGCAAAGTTAACCCCAGATGTGGGCACCGTCACGACTCTCTCCGTCTTGAATCTTCACTTGATTCTCACTTGGTTCGACAGACGAACTTCTCTCCACATCTCATTCGGATGGCGGTAGGGTTTCGGTGGTGAATGGATAATGAAGTGGTGATTGTTGTGCTACGAAGGCTCCCTTTTTATACTTGTGTAACCTCCTTTTGGGCCTTGGAAGGGTTCTTAATTTAGGCACATGTCAAATTTGGTAAGAATATAAGAGATCTTGATTTAGACATGCGTCAAATTTGGTAAAAGAAACCCAAAATTACCAAAAATATCATCAGTTAAAATTCATTCGACCAAGCCTTCAAAAGTCAAACAAGGCCTCTAAGTCGAACGGTAGTTTAACATGCTCTCTGTATGATTCTGCACATTTTGTTCAGCTTGCCTCCTCCGTTCAACGAAGGTGATCCTGGTCGAATGGTCATGTTTGGTCGAGCAACGCTCCTAGACATTTTTACACATCTTGCTCGACATGGCTCCTCCTGTTCGACCCAAAGTGATGCTGGTTGAATAATTTCGTCTTGGTCGAACAACCTTCAAAAATCACCTCGAAAATCGTAACTTCCAATTCCGAGCCCTTAAGACCTATTTTCCTGTACAAATATGCTCAAAAAGCTCTAGTAGCCTCTGATTCGTGGCTTTTCCATAAACATTCTGATTCGTCTTAATAAAAGACTCAATCATACTCCATTTCCACACAAATCAGAGTTCAAAATACATTAATTTACACTCTCATCAGCCGTCATCGCTATAGGCGTCATCCACTGCTAGCAATCACGCAAATAGTGGCTGCCGATCGCGCCGTCAATAAATCACGTCAGTCTGCTTAACCCCAACAACTGTGAATCATCGAGTCTATGCACGCTGGAATCTATGCGCCCCTCCGAGCATATCACCGAGCGCTCTGCCCGATTTTTAGAAACCATGCTTGATGCTATACATGATGCCACACACGACGCTTGGCCATTCGCCCGCCTGCCTGCTTGATTCTGCGTCTGGTTTCTCGCACACCAACATGACACCACCATGCGCCCCTCTGACCATGCCACCGGGTGCTCCGCCCAGTTTCTCAAAACCACACTTGATGCCACGCGAGACCCCCAGCCATGCGCCCGCCTGCCTGCTTGATTCTGCGCCTGATTTCTTGCAATCGTGCGCATCGCTCTGTTACTGCATGAGAAGCCCGACAACTTCTTCTAGCGCCCAACTTGTTGCTCGGAATGTGCGTCCAAACTTGGAGATCGTGCACGCTATCGAGCATGATGCTCGCCACTCCGCCCGTCACCTTGCTCGCTCTGTCGCTCGATAGCAACGTCCTTTCGCTCGACAAGCTACAACATCGTCTTTCCAGGCGTGAATTCGACGAACAGAGTTTGTCGATTCTCACATAGAGCCATCGACAATATAAGGTATACAAGTATAATAAAATAATTCCAGAAACCCTAATTCATGCATGTGATTTTATTGGGAAAAATAAATCACATATTCCATATAAACTCTAGCCTAACGTGTCATACTTCATCATGAAACCGAAGCTCTGATACCAATTATTGGCGTTCGATCATTTGGTTAACGTGAACCATTAGGGTTTCATACGATTCTATATCAGTAAAATCAAGAAAATAAAATCATATTATAATTACCTTTCACCAGGGTCTGTTGAAGAAGAGAATGAATTCTCGCCGGCAGCATGCATAGGCTCACTGTTTTGGGCATAACTTTCTCATCATATCTTCAATTTGAGTAATCTTTATGCCTAAACGATGCTCTCTCCAGTGGCTTTCTATCGGTATATCACATGTCCAATTTGAAGTTCCACAAAATTTTATAAAAATCGTGGAAGTTGACGAACAACATAATCAAACAACCTTCCAATCTTCTGCTGTATTCTCAAGTCCAATCTTGACGTCGTGTGGGCGACGATCCTCAAGATCTTCTCAATCTGCTTTTCCCTTTCCCTCCTCACAATATTAGGCATGAATCAATTAGGATTTCTGGACAGCTGAGATGACTTATATATAGGCTACAACAGGGACCAGGAGGAGAAATTAGAGGTGGGCCTCCATTGGGCTTAAGTATCCAAGTTAGCCTAAAACTTATACTTAAGTTTAATAATAATAATATAACTACAAAAAAATCACCCGTTAGTGACAGATTTAGTGACAGATAGTGAGGGATAGTGATAAAAATGGCTTCGTCATTGTTACACTCGTTAGTAAATTATTGTGATGGCTCCGTCACAATAGTGACAGTTTTAGTGACGGAAATAATTTGTGACAGAAACAGTGATGGATTACAATAGTGACGGAATTTGTGATGGATACGATAGTGATAGAATAATTGAGGGAAATATATAGTGACGGAAATTTTTCTCACTATATCTGTCAGAAAATTAAAAAAAATAAAAAAAATACTCCCTCCGTCCCGTTTCAATATTTACGTTTGCTTTTTGCACGTTGATTAAGGCGTATAATATTTTAATAGATAGTGGGTAGAAAAATATAATATTTAATGCAAAGTGGGTAAGTTTATTAGTATTGGATAATATATTAATTATTTTAGGTGGGTCCCATATTCCAAAAAGGAAAACGTAAATATTGAAATGAGACGCGCAAAATAGAAACGTAAACATTTAAACGGGACAGAGGGAGTATAATTTAAGATTCAAACATCAGCCCGCCACCTTTGGCGACTTTGTAAATTCTCGAACACCAAACCGGTCATAAGGTGAGAGCATTATGACTAGCCAGGTGACCAAATGGCCTATAGTTTACTTGTTAATAACTTATCAAATAATTTATTTATATTAAAGTTTCTTATTAATTTAATTATCTTTCACAAAAATTTCCATTACTAAATCCATCAATAAAAATTCCGTCACTATAGTGATGGAAAAAATCCATCACAAAAAATTCCGTCACTATTTCCTTCACTATAGTGAGGGAAATGCTCCGTCACAAAAATATCTGTCACAATTTCCGTCACTAAATCCGTCACAAAAATTCCGTCACTATAGTGAGGGAAAAGCTCCGTCACAAAAATATCCGTCACTATTTCCGTCACTAAATCTATCACGAAAAATTCCATCACTATTTCCGTCACTATAGTGAGGGAAAAGCTCCGTCACAAAAATACCCGTCACTATTTCCGTCACTTAATCCATCACAAAAAATTCCATCACTATTTCCGTCACTATAGTGAGGGAAGAGCTCCGTCACAAAAATACCCGTCACTATTTCTATCACTATAGTGAGGAAAAAGCTCCGTCACAAAAATATCTGTCACTATTACTGTCACTAAATCCATAAAAAAAAATCCATCACTATTTTCATCACTATAGTGAGGGAAAAACTCCTTCACAAAAATGTCCATCACTATTTCTGTCACAAACTGAGACCTTGACCAAGTGAGTTAACGGTCACTTAATTTCCCTCACAAATTTGAATTTCCGTCACAATAACCGTCACAATAGTGACGAAAATATTTCCGTCATAAAATTCCATCACTATCGAAGCATTTTTTTTATAGTGATATACCACTAAAATATTATTACTGCACTACCGTTCTAATCCCATAATTACGTTATGGGCTCCTTCTTATTATGAGGTCGACAGTCTCCACATGTTTAAGATATACAATGCCTATTAATTAATTAAGTTACTGACAACTTCATTACTTAATATCTCATCCGAGAGTAGTACCACTCAACCTCATTATCATGCCGAAATAAATCCACCTGCAGGGTTTAACATTATAATCCTTATGAGCTCCTCAAGGGGACATCATCAACCTATTTAATAGGACACAGATTCCTTCTACAATCAACAACACACCATAAAGACAAAACTATTTCCTAACTTACCTAGTTTATTGATTTAATTACATGTAAATCTCACTCATTGATGAATCAAAGAAATACATACTGCATTATGTGTCGAGGTTATTGTATAGGGATTAAAAGCACGAACATCCATAATAACTGAGTTTAAGTTCTCCTATATAGTCAGTATAAGTTGAACGATCTCAAGTGGTCCTGCTCAATACACACAAAGTGCACTAATGTGATTCTATAGTCAAGATAAATTAATACCAAATCACACTATAACCATCCCAATAGAGAGTCCCCGTCTATCTCGATTGTGAGCATCTATTTATACTTTATAAGGAAATCGATAATATGATCTTCCGCATGTTGTCGCACAACATATTATCTACAGTATAAAGTAAGTGGACTATTGCATCGAACATATAAATAAATTATAAGACGCAATCATTTGATCATATGATTCTCATTTCAAATAAATTGTTATAACATTGTTCATACAAAAAGCTAGACTTTTAGTATACAATCCAACATATACTCCCTCCATCCCACAAAATCCTCGCATTTACCTAATTTGTTTGTTCCACAAAACTCTTCACACCCAAAAAAAAAATTATTTTATCCAATAACCTCAAAAGTCACTTTAATTTCAAATGTGTCACTCTTTTTTCACACACATATATTTGTTTTAAACCCAAAAAAGGAACAACATCAAACTCAATAACATTATTATACAACTTTATTTTTAATTTATCATTAACTACTTACACACACGTCACATATTTTACAATTTTATTGTTATCCCAAAATACCAAATTACCCCCAATAATAAGTTAAAAAGCATTATTTTTAATATCCGTAAAAGTTAAAGTTTAAAGATGAGTGGTGGAAGAGAGATTATAATATTTTTACTCTCACTACAAAAAAAAAACTGATTTTTACCAACGGAATATTCCGTTGGTAAAAGCCTCAATTCTATTGTTAAATTGGTTTACCAACGGGTTGTTAATCCGTTGGTAAATTTCCATTGGTAAAGTGGTGGTTGGTAAACTTTTAACAACGAAAATTCAATTCTGTTGGTAAATTATTCCGTTAGTAATCCATTGCTAATAATTCCGTTGGTAATTTATATAATGATTCTGTTGGTAATCCGTTAGTAATTACTAATTACCAACGGATTGAATTCCGTTAATAAATTCGATTGCTAAAAAATATTTTTTTTTGTAGTGGAAAATAAAAAGTAAGAAGATGAATTGTGCGGTTGAGTAATATTTAAATAGGATTTAAAATTAATTTTTGTCCCACAACTTAGGGAGATTTCGAATTACGTCCCAAAATAGTTAAATTTTTTTAAAAGGTTCTATAACTTTCAAAATTCCATCAGAAATGATCATATTTACGTAAAATTGTTCAATTTTGTTATTTTAAAACCAAGCCTTTAACAACACTTCTTTAACATCTCTTCTTTTACAACACAATCTCAATACATCATTTTCAACTTAATTTTCACCATAGACCTACCCTAATTTTATTACTATTATTATACTGAAGATAACACAATATGTATTATAATTTAATATTCTTTATAATTGATTTTTATATAATTCATATACTTGTTCATTAATGTATGCCAATTAAAACATATATTAATATCTCAAATTATTTAATTGAATTTGAAAAATAAATTAAAATATAGTTTTGAATTGCCCGAATAATCACTAATTTCTTATATATTTTACATAAATTCAATCAAATTGAGTTGGCGTGCGCATAAAATCATGGAATATTTTAACAAAATGGAATATATTTTACATCTAATATAAAAAACTATTAGCATAATTTGGTCACAAAACTGTACAACATAATGCACAACTAAATTCGAAATGGAGGGAATATTCGTATGAGTGTAAATTCGTAATGGATTACAAATATAATGCTTCTTGTTAGTGAAGAATTAGGTACATTAATGATGTCATGACCCGGATTGCTTAATATATACGGTATACAATGCTAATTATTATGTGTATCCACCCTAAAAACGTATAAACTTATAAATAAAAATATTTACATTAATAAATAAAAACGTATGTAATTTCTTGGCGAATTTTTTATTAGTTTTTTAATGAAAAACTAAAAGTAAAAAAAAATTATACAATTATAAGAAATATATGTACACTATTAAATAAAAATGAATAAATATATGAATGGACGAGTACACCCAGGTGCACCGAATATCAACTATATATATAAATATATATTTGTTTTTTTTATAATATATAGATTAAAAAAATTATACTCTCTTCTTTCGCAACTCTCTTCAGATAAATATAATATTAGCCTTTTTCAAGATAGCTGAGCATGTCATAAGGATCTCAATTACCGATGTTGACGTCGCTGTCTTATACCGCCAAACTACAACATGTTTGTCCACACCCTTTTTCTATTGAAAGTATTGTCGTTTGAAGCCGATTCTAATCCTCCGAAATTCATGATGCTCTTCTCCACTTGTCGGTTAAATCCACAATACTCTTTACCGATCTAGCGCCACTGAGACCAAGTTACTACATCACCATCTTTCTTGGTGAGTCGTTGCTTCCCCACGACACTAGTCACTACCGAAAAAACTTATAACTTTCAAACCTCACTGAGCCGTCTTTTTCCATGGAAAACCCATTCTGTTGTTAAGCCAACTCCACCACCGAGAGTACCAGACCATTGCTTGAACCAGACTTTCCTTTCAAAGCCTTATGTAACTCGTATAATTGTAGCAATACATCCTTGATATGTACGCACACAATCCAAAATTGATTCTGCCATTGAATTTCTCAACATCAAACTTCATTTAACTTGAAATTTTAGATATATTTTGTTTGTCCACCCTAGCTAACTTAATGAAGAACTGCCTCAAAAAGTCTTTTTTGATATGGAAGATCAGACTACGTACGCTGTAACCAGAGAGCATAATAAGAACTATAAAAGCCGAATCAGGCTCTGATACAATTTGTTTGGATAAACAGATCTTCATTCATTTTTAGGGACAAATAAAATATAACCGAGAAAATGAGAAAAAAAGAACAATACAAGGATTTATGTGGAAACTCCAACAATCGGAGAAAAATCACGGATCAAGAAAATATTACTATGTAAAACTTTTATAATCACAAAAAAAAATTCTCTCTCTCGACCCCTTCCTACCTCACTATTACAAAATTTTGAGTAATTACAGTTTTTCTCCCAACTCTCAAAATAAAGAATATAAGAAAAGGAATTTAGAAGATTCAAACACAAATATTATAATGTATCTGACTAGTGCAATATTGGATATCAAAACTAAGGGCATTCTTAATAACACTAAGGAATCCTTCCTTTTTGTCCTCGATCCATTCGATGTGGGACAGAAAACTCTTTTTATAATTTAACAAAATCAACATATACCACATGATTTCATGAAAGATAAAATCATACATGAATTCGGGCACATAGAGATAGTTATGTGCGCTCAAATTCAATTTGTACCCTTTAGTAATGAATTTTATATCCTTTTGTATAAGTATTTATATTCTTGATTTTTTAGGAAAAAATTAATTTTTTTAGTCAAACTTTTAATACTCTTCATATTTCACTGATCTTTTTATTGAAAAAATGGGTAGTTTTGCCTGAGATCATTTCATAATGAGACAAATTTACACTTTTTAAAATTAATTATCACTTTTTATTAAAGATGTTATCACATTCCTTTAAAAATGTTGTCACTTATACTATAAATTGTTTATGAAATAGTTCAGTGCACCATCATCATTTTTTTTTTATCAATTTAGTACTCTCACTTTTCATTAAAATGTTATCATCTTATTTGTCTCACGTAAATCATTCCGTGAGATGGTCTCACCTAAGTTTTTTGCCTTGAAAAAAATAATATCCTTATTAATTTGAGTGTATACTGCTATTTAAAACAAAATAATATACTCTTTAATACCTTTTATACTCTTTTATAGCGGAAATAATAACTAATTTAAAAAGTATAAAATGATCTAAGTGAAAAGCTCTCAAGCAAGAATTACCTATGTGTAAAACATAGTATATCTTCTCATATTTTTAATAAAGAATGATATGTATTAAAACCCCGCAGTTGAAATTATGTAGATAGAGTCTCATGTAGCATTGTTTCACATAAGCCCTCTTTATTTAAATATTATAAAGACTATTATATCCTTAAATGTTTTATACCTTCTATATACCATATAAATAAATATATAAAAACAAACATGAACTTCAATTTTTATCATAAAAAATGATTAATGCATGTATATTCAAATATATTGGTAATTATGTGTTTAATTCCTCAGATCAACGAAACATGTGTGAAGATGGGCGTGAGAATGGAGAATAATAAAGGCATCCAATCAGACAAATGAAGATTTTATGGGAGGATGCCACGGAAGGATTGTGGCATAGTTACAATAAATATATTGTGGAATTAATTCAGTAGTAGCTACTACTTTAATCTATCTATATATACATAATAAAAATAGAATAGTGGCTTCTAGGACAAGTTGCCGCCAAAATGAAGAAAAAAAAATGGTTGATAAAAAAAATAGGGAGTGTATGCCTGCCAACATCACTGGTCTAAGAATATTGGCGTACAAGAAAAGTGTCACCAAAAGAAATAAAATATTGAAAATGTAAAACTTCTGCGAGAAGATACATTATCTATATATACGATTAATGGTTTAGTTTGCAACATCTGATAGCATGGTATCATGTCTAGCATTTGGTGGAGAGTAATCGTCGCTGAAGTATCGTGGCATTGTGAAAGGGTTGTCGAGGTGAGTACCCACGCGCTGACTGTGCCTGTGCCGATGATGGTACAAGTGATGGTAAGAATGGAGGGGCGGGAAAAAGCTTATGCGATAAGCAAGGAAGGTAGGCGGATTAGACTTTAACGATGATGGTGCAAGTGATGGTAAGAATGGTGGGGCAGAGAAAGATTATGTCATAAGGAAGGAAGATAGGCGAATTAGACTTTAAAGAACAGGTTGGCGGTGACGCCAGTTGTATCTGGAATATCTCTAATTTACTATAGTAAAAGAAATTAAACAACTGTTGAAAGAGGTAGACACTTGCGTGGCTGTGCTCGATGCATGGTTCATGCGTGTAAGGTCAGCAGTACACACATATGTTTTGATGTAAGAATGGGCCATGGGCTGCGGTGATAGTAGACCTGGTGTTGGTGGACATCTTGCTTGGCAAATAAGTTTGTGATCACATATAAGATATCCATATATATCATAAGTTAATATATATATGTAAGTTGTATTCATTCTTCATCGTTGTAACCCTATTTAATAAGATCATCTTCGCCCTTAAGAGTAATCGTAGGCAATTACCGAACCACTATAATTCATGGTGTTCTAAGTTTTCTTTTATTATTCAAACAATCAGCATAAGTGTGTGTTCGTGTGTTTTCATACAATAAGTTCTTGCTAAGTTTGAATACTTGCATACAATTCATAACAATTAGTGTCGTCTGTGGAAAAGTAAGCCACAAACGACTGTTTGAAGAAGGTGATCACCATGGTTACGACAAAGTTTGATATTGATAAGTTCTTGGAGAAATCAAACTTTAGTCTATGGAGGATGAAGATGGAGGCAATCCTTATTCAACAAGGGTTGTCTGATGCCTTGAAGTCGTTGCCAGTAAACCAGGCTGCTGTGGTTGATGGGGTTGCAAACGCAGTAGATCAAGAATCACAATCTAAGGCTCGTAGGGTGATTATATTGTGTCTTGGAGATAAAATACTAAGAGAAGTTTTGAAGGAAGTCACTGCAAGGGGGGTTTGGAAGAAACTTGAGGATCTTTACATGGTGAAGAGTTTTGCAAACCGTTTATATGTAAAGCAGAAGCTGTACTCGTTCAAGATGATAGAAGATAAGCCATTACTTGTGCAGCTTGATGATTTCAACAAAATCATTGGAGATCTTGAGAACATAGATATTGTTCTTGAAGATGAAGACAAAGCCTTGATATTACTTTTAAAGATACCTTGATGTATGGCAACAAGGACACAATCACACTGGATCAAGTGCAGATAGCATTAAAATCAAAGGAACTTCAGAATAATTCTGATGCTCAGATTGCTGGTGAAGGTTTGATGGTCAAGAAACAAAGCCAGTAGAATAAAAATAATAAGAAGGGAGGTGCAGATAAGAAGGAACAAGGGCAGAAGGATCAGAGTACATCAGCTGATTATGATAGCAATAATTACTTTTATTGTAACAAACCTGGTCATTACAAGAAACAATGTCTCAAGTGGTAGGCAACGATGGTAAAACAAACAGCTTAAAAGGGAGGGAATTAGAAACCTCATGCAAATCAGGTGATAGAAAATAAAAGTAATTCTAATTCTGATTTTATTGAAGCCTTGTCTATCTGTTGTAGTTCTGTTTCAGGTGAATGGGTTATGGACTCCGGATGTACATTTCACATGATATCCATAAAGGATTGGTTCACTGAATAGAGGCCATATCATTAAGGATCAGTTTTGTAGGGCAATGATCAAGCCTGCAAGATTGAGGGGATTGGTTCTATCAAGTTGAAGATGTTTGATAGAGCAATCAAGCTTCTGACAAGGGTTAGATATGTACCAAATTTAAGGAGAAATCTCATATCTTTAGGTATGATGGATTCTCAAGGGTACAAGTTTCAGTTAGAAGGTGGCAAACTCACAGTCTTGAAAGGCAGTTTAGTGGTTTCTGGACAAAGCAATGCTACTCAAGACCAAGATAGTGTTCAACTATATTATGGCAGACTTGCTCACATAAGTGAACGGAGGTTACAAGAGTTAGCAAAACAAAAAACTATTAGAAATAAGTTCAACTTGCAAGTTGCAGCAGTTTGACAATTGCATTTTAGGCAAGTCTAAGAGGTTAAAGTTTGGTGCTGCAGAACACAATACTAAGGCAAGGTTAGAGTACATACACTCTGATCTTTGGGGGCCATCAAGAAGTACAACTCTGGGAGGTAGAAGATACTTCATATCTTTCATTGATGACTTTTTAAGAAAAGTATGGGTAAGAATCTTGAAGTCTAAGGATGAGGCATTTTTAGCTTTTAAGGTATGGCTTACAGAAGTTGAAAATTAGACAGGAAGCAAACTTAAGTGCATGAGAACATAATGGCCTTGAGTTTGTGTCAGAGTAGTTTAATAATTACTGCAAGGAGAAGATGATCAAAAGCATAAGACTGTGCCTGGTACTCCACAACAAAATGGTGTGGCTGAAAGAATGAATCAAACTCTTCTTGAGAGAGTAAGATGCATGATGAGCAGTGGAGGTTTTTCAAAGGGATTTTGGGGTGAGTTGGTGACAACAGCAGATTGCCTAATCAATTTATGTCCGTATGCATCTCTTAAGTTCAAGCCACTTGAAGAAGTTTGGTCTGGAAAGGCTCCAAGTTACAGTAATTTAAGAGTAATCGGTTGTCAAGCATATGCACATCAGAAACAAGACAAACTTGATTCAAGAGCTATCAAGTGTGTACTTGTTGGTTATCCGAAAGAAGTGAAGGGATATAAGTTGTGGTGCTATGAAACTAACAAGTTTCTTGTTAGTAGGGATGTCACTTTCAATGAAGATAAATTGCCATTAATTGAAAGGACTACTAGAACATCCATTACTCCAAATAAATTTGAGCTTGAGGTGGAGTTTAAGAATAAGGAAGTGCAGCAGCAAGAAGGTAATCTGGCTGATGAACAAGAGGAAGCAATAGCAAGAGAAGAGGTAGAGCCACCTGATGTTGATGCTAGAAATACTCTGAATAGCTATCAGCTGGTCAGAGATAGATTGAGGAGACAAATCAGGGCACCTGCTAGATACATTAAGGCTGGTATTGTGTCATATGCTCTATATGTTGCATCTGATGTTGAAGTATATGAGCCAAGAACATACTCAGAAGCAATATCAGACAAGGAGGGTGATAAATGGTTAGGTGCATTGGAAGAAGAACTACTGTCTTTACAAAAGAATAAGACTTGGATAGTTGTAGATAAGCCTGATAATTAGAAGGTTGTTGGTTGCAAATGGATATATAAGAAAAAAGCCAATGACTAGTACGGAAGAAGGGATCAGATATAAAGTAAGGCTAGTGGCAAGAGGTTTCTCTCAAAAGGAGTGAATAGATTATAATGAGATTTTCTCTCCTGTGGTGAAACATTGTTCTATCATATTATTGTTGGCCATTGTGAATCAGTTTGATCTTGAGTTACATCAAATGGATGTAACTACAACATTCTTACATGGAAACTTAGATGAGGACATTTACATGAAAATACCTGAGGGAGTAAATGTTGAAAGTGCAGAGGGTAAAGCTTGCAAGTTAATCAAATCACTGTATGGATTGAAGCAAAGTCCTAGACAGTGGTACTTAAGGTTTGACGAGTATATCACATTTTACGGTTTCAAAAGAAGCTCATATGACAACTGTGTGTACATAAGGTGTGAAGAAGGGACCTACATATATTTGTTACTGTATGTAGGTGACAATTTGATTGCTTGCAAGAGTTTAGATGGTATGTCTGCAGTAAAAAAAACTCTGAGAAAAGAGTTTGGAATAAAGGATCTTAGAGAATCTAGTGTTATACTTGGCATACAGATCAACATGAACAGATCAGATGGAACTTTGATCTTGCATCAAGAGTCATATCTGATCAAAGTTCTTAAGAGGTATAACATGGAACTTTTTAAGTCAGTTTTTGTACCTGTGAAGCAGGGATTGAGCTTGTCCCTATAGCAAGAGCCTCAAACGGATGAGGAGAAGGCAAAGATGGACAAGATACCATATTCTAGCACCATTGGCAGTTTAATGTATGCAATGGTGTGCTATATGCCGGATCTAACTTATGTGATGAGCTTGGTTAGTAGGCTTATGAGCAAGCCAGAGCTGCTACATTGGGAAGCAGTAAAGTGGGCATTGAGATATATAAAATGAACAACATCAACAGGCTTAAAGTTTAAGAAGTTAGCAGCTTGGGATCAGGCTGTTGTGGGTTATGTTGATTCTGATTATGCAGCTAATCTTGACTCTAGGAAGTCCTTGATAGGGTATGTATTCAACATATTTAGTTCAGCAGTGAATTGGAAGGCTACACATCAGCATGTAGTTGCTCTTTCAAGTACTGAAGCAGAATATGTGGCACTTACAGAAGCAATCAAGGAAGGAGTGTGGCTGATTGGAATTTTGAGGGAGTTTGGAATTCAACAAGATGTTGTTGAAATGTTTTGTGACAACCATAGTACTCTTCATCTTTCCAAACATCAGGGTTATCATGAAATAGCCAAACATATTGATGTTAGGTTGTATTTCATAAGAGATATGATTGAGAAGGGGTTCGTTGCTATGAAGAAGATCGAGACATCAGAAAATCCAGCTGATGCTCTTACAAAGGCTTTGCCAGCTCTCAAGTATGAGTTGTGCAAGAGCTTATTTGGAATGAACTAAGGTAGATAAGAGGTGGCTGCAACCTTTAATGTAGCAGGTGGGGAGAAGTAGAAATTGTGATGAGGTGATGCAAGGTCTAAGGTGGAGTATTGTTGAAAGAGGTAGACACTTGCATGGCTGTGCTCGATGCATGGTTCATGCATGTAAGGTTAGCAGTACACGTAAGTTTTGATGTAAGAATAGGCCATGAGCTGCGGTGATAGTAGGCCTGGTGTTGGTAGACATCTTGCTTGGCAATAAAGTTTGTGATCACATATATGATATGCAAGATTCTGCAGATCATATCATATATTATCCATATATATATATACATATATATATATATATATATATATATATCATAAGTTAAGATATATACGTACAAGGACGGAGCCAGTAAAGGACTAGGGGGGGCGTTGGCCCCCCCCTGGAATTTTGAATTTTCTTATATATGATATATATGGTTTCTATACATGTGTTTCTAGCCTAGCGGTTTTGTGCATTTTAACGCTCCCAAACCTGTACAAGTTCGAACCTCTTCAACGGCGATAATTGACCATTAATTTTAGTCTTTTCTTTTTATATTTTTATTTTCAAACTTTCTTTTAATTTTAATAATTTATTTTATCATTTTTTGTCTTTTCTTTCTAAATCATTATTTTCTTATTTTCTATAAATCATTAATACTTATTTTATTATCTTCCTTTTCTCTTTCAATTTAAATCTTAAGTATATACATGTATACTATATTTTTTAAAAAAAATATTCTCTTTATTTAAAATATAAATTTATTTGTTCATCTTTCAAATTATGTTGTTATTTTAAATTTTCCTTTTATATTTAAAATCATAATTTCTTTATTTTGCACATTTTTCCTTATATTTTAATGTATTATTAAATTTATTTTCACTTTAGATTTTTAAAAAAATTCCTATAATATTTGTTTTATTTTGTATGCATATATTTATATTATAATTAAATTAGATAATAAATTAATTTAGGTGTCAATTTTACTATTTTTGGCGTCTGGTTCAAAAGGTATTTATTTCCTCTACTTAGTAAAAAAGTACCTATGACCCACCACTTACCTCTAATACAACTACCCACTTTTCATATAATAATAATATTCCTTAATTCATGTGCAAAAAACAAACAGACACCTTAGAATCGGACGAAGAGAGTATTATTTAATGGAGCTCTAATACTGTGAAGAAAATGTAAATACATTTGGCCCCATGAATAAATTTCCTGGCTCCGTCAATGTATATGTAAGTTGTATTCATTCTTCATCGCTGTAACCTAAATCAATAAGATCATCTTCTCCCTTAAGAGTGGATGTAGGCAATTGCCGAACCACTATAATTCTTGGTGTTCTAAGTTTTCTTTTATTATTCAAACAATTAGCATAAATGCGTGTGTGTTTTCATGCAATAAGTTCTATCTAAGTTTGAATACTTGCACACAATTCATAAAAACAACTATCAAATATTTTAGCAAATAGAAAACATTATTAAAAAAATTATGAATTATGAAATGTCAATTGGAATGAGGAAGAAATATTGAATGCAGAAAAATGAGATGAGATAAGGAAGAAAGATTGATGAAGAAGCTTGGAGAAAAAAATTGAAATAACCATAGAAAAATGCAGAAAAAAAGATGAGATGAGAAATAAAGATTGAGGATGAAGCTTAAAGATTGGGGGAGAAACATGAGATGAGGAATAAAGATTGAGGATGGAGCTTGAAGATTGGGGAGAAACATGTTTTTTTTTCTCATTTCTTTTATTCTTTTATTATTTTTATTTATACATTTAGAGATTTAATTAATGATCTATATATTATATTATTGAAATATGAAAAAAATATATACAAAATGTATTAATATTTACTTGGTTAATGAGTTTCATAGAATATATACAAAATTTATCAATATTTCTCTTATAAAAAAATAACTGAAACATAGTGATTATATAAATTCACTAATACATCGAGGGGAAACAAAAAACATTAATTGGAATAGTAAAATTCGGGCGAGGAAATATGAATTGAAGAGGTGAACTTAGAAGGATCACAGTATATGATAAATTTTGTCTAATAATCATAATATTAAATGTACTGTTTTTTATATATTATTTTATATAATAAATACTTATTTGATTTGATAAATTTATCATTATAAATGACATTTAAAAGTTAATATTTCATTTAATATATATATATAATATTAAAATTGGTAAATTTTAATTTTTAATAGATTGCCATAAATTTTACATATAATAAGAGTATTTATTAAATAATTATTCCATGTACTAAATATTCCATATACTATAAAATACAACCTTAATTCAATCACGGATGCATAAATACATAATTATTTTAGAAGATAATCCATAATTCAATCACATATGCATAAATTTATATATATATATATATATATATATATATATATATATATATATATATATATATATATATATATATATATATATATATATATATATATATATATATATATATATATATATATATATATATATGGAGTTTTTATTGGTATTCATGAGAAGTATATATATTTTGTTAATGTTTTTTTTATATTTATGTTTTCTTTAATTGACATTGTTGTAATAATTATTTTATACTTATATCAATTTTATTTTATATAATTTTATGTATTATAATATATTTTTCTTGAGAATTTTCCTATATTTATATTTTTTTGGGATTGATATTTAGATTTTTGTGAAAAAAAAAATGTTCAAATAATATTGATGTAATTAAATTTTTAAAAAAATTAATATTCACTCTAACATCAATTTCACGGCGTATTTTGTTAATTTACCATGACTAAGTTATGTAAGGTGAATTAAAAATGATACTTAATTGATTAAAATTGATTGTCATCCAATAAAATTATTATATAATATATAATTCTTTATGTTAGGTGAATTAAAAATGATTGAATAATTTTTTAAAATGATACTTAATTGATTAAATTTATTGTCATCCAATAAATTTATTATGTAATATATAATTTATAAAATAAATAAAAAATAATAACTAATTAGTCTTATATAAAACTTGATCTATATTATATATTGAATTGTTAAATTTAAGTATTTTTTCAGTCCTCCCTAAAAAAATTGTAAATTATGTTATAAGTATTGGAAAGGGATGATAGTTTTGAAAACATGTTGTAGAGATAAAAGTTAGGTAAAGATTTACGTGAGACCGTCTCACGTAACGGATAAAAATAATAACATAATTAATGAAAAGTGTTATTCAATCGATGAAAAGTGATAATGATGCAGTGAACTATTTTATGAAATATTTAAGGTTGTGTTTGGATTGAGTCATTTCAAATCCAATGGATTTAAAAATAAGTGGATTTTAAATTTCTTGGATTTTAAATCAATTCATTTGAATTTAACTATTCGGATAAATTATGGATCTTTATAAAGATTTCAAATCCATAATTCAAAAATTATTTTAAAAATAGAATTTTATATATGATAAATAAAAATAATGAAATTTTATTATATTAAATATTAAAATCTAAAATTTTAATAAAAATATTTTTTTTTGGAGGGAACTCTATCACCCAACCTACCCCTACCCACTCAACCCTCCACCCTCTACCCCAAAAAAAATATTTTTTTATAAAATTTTAGATTTGGAATATTTGAATAATAAAAATATTACCACCCAACTCTACCCCTACCCAACACCACCCCCACCCCCAATTTTTTTATATAAAACTTTAGATTTTAATATATAAATAATAAAAATATTATTACCCAATCCTACCACTCTATCCATCCACCCACCCCACCCCACACCAAAAAAAAATTTTAATAAAATTTTATATTTTATTTTTTAAATATTAAAATCTAAATTTTTTTTAAAAAAAATTGGGTGGGTGGGGGCACCCACCCCCACCCCCACCCACCCAATTTTTTTTTAAAAAAAATTTAGATTTTAATATTTAAAAAATAAAATATAAAATTTTATTAAAATTTTTTTTTGAGTAGGGTGTGGGTGGGGTGGGGTGGTGGAGGGGGGTGGGTTGAGATGATAATATTTTTATTATTGAAATATTAAAATCTAAAATTCTATAAAAAATTTTTTATGGGGTGGGTGTGGAGGGGGGTGGGTAAGGGTAGGTTGGGTGGTAATATTTTTACTTAAATTCCTTTCTTGGATTATCGGTTCTAAGAATGGGGAGAAAGGTGTGAGTTAGTCAAAGATTTATAAAAGTGTAGGGAATGGGGTCGGAAGAGAGAAATTCTGTGTAATTATAAAATTTTTTCACATAGTTGTATTTTCTCGGTCCATGGTATTTCTCCGGTTTTGGAGTTTTCCAATTAAATTCTTGTGTTGTGTTTTTTATGTTCTTCTTTATTTGTTCCTTAAAAATAAATGAGGATCTGCTTATCCCAATAGATAGGCGGAGAGCAAGAGGAACTCAGAAGCTACACTCATCAATCTGGCGAGAAGACTGGATTTGTCTAGAAGTGGTAGAGGCGATTTGTCGGCGAAGAAAGATAAAATAGAATTAAAAATTTTGTTGTAGAGGATGATGTGTATTTTTCAGTGGCCCATGTTAATTTGAATTGCCACGTAGGATTCAACTGCTGAAATTAGTGATCACGCGCAATGCACGTGCGAATTTCGGGCCTGAAAATGGGATTCCGGCGATTTTGGGACCAAAATTGGTCAATTTCAAGAGTTACGGGACGAAATTTAAAATCTTATCTTTTTTGGGACAGAATCAAAAGTTCATTATAGTTTTGGGATGAAAAACCCAACTAGATAGTTTTATCATGTTCACCCATTTATTAACAAAAGAAATTAAGTAGCCAAACACTGTAGCTAGTGGCCGCGGGATTCTGAGTAATTATCATATATTGTTTCATTAATTAGATGATTAACCCTTATTCTTAAGAATTATACTTTCTTTTCAGCGTTATAGATTTTTCTTCTATTTTTTTTTTAAGGAAAAAATTAATTATTATTATTATGATTACAAGCAGTACTCTGAAATCAAAAGTTATCAACGTTTACAAATCACAAAGCACCAATGATAATGAAGAGAGAGCCATCTAATTATAATATATTTTGGTATTGCTACCCCAATCTAAAAATGAGTAAGAGCAATCATAATGAGTGGAGAAAATATGTCACGATTTGATTATGACTTTCTCAAATGTCTTTTTCAAGTTGGTTTCCTCATCTTCAAAGATCGATTTTCTTGTTTCTGGTCTTTCAAATGAACCGAACTGCACAAAACCAAATGCATTCGATATTAATGTACTTTTTGCCCTTCATGCCCAAGGCATAAGAGATTTTAGCCAAGAGTAGCAGAGACACCAAACTTGATAGGCGAAGTTGCATTCAAGAATAGTGCTTCACTGTTCCTTTATAATTACTGCAAAGACCGCAAGAAAGATCATCTCCATCTTTGAAAACTTTCCTACTTTTAAGAGCAAATCTAGTAGCCGCCTAGTAGGAAGCCGACATCGAAGGATTCTCCAAGCAAAGCCCTGTAAATTTTGTGGCGTTAATTTATTCAAGATCTTAGAGAGAGCCTTGTAAGTATCTTTATCAAGGTTCAAGGTGGCCGGAACCTGCACTATTTGATATTGGTAAGCACTCCGTGTAGTGTATTGCCCATCATTTGAGATTTTTCAAGTCCAAGCATCATCACCAAAGACCTGCATATAAAATGTTTCAAGAGAAGATTATAATTGGGAATCCAAGTCTAACTCCCATGATAGAAGTTCTCATCTCCAGCTAAGGTTCCACTGCCAAACACCAACAGTTGAGTGTTTAAATTAGAGGTTATATCTACTTTTTTTCATCAACTTGAATTTTCTAAAAATTCAGTACCATATATCTTAGCCACTAATATTACCAATTAAAATGTTTCAGCGGGTGCTTTCTTCTGTTTACGAAAGTGGAAAATATATATATTCGGTGAAAATTATGATAAATTAAAACCAATGACTACAAGTTATTGTGAAGTCTTACAGAAGAGTGATTGGATGCCGAAATATGGCTGTCCATTCATTCACAATCACACCCACTAACTTTTCTGCAACTTACATATATACTACCATGAGATTAATTGGGTAGAAATATTTCTCTAGTCTTAATTTATTTAATTTTTAAATAGACATATATATAAATTTATTTTGTAAATGAAATTAATTGAACTCCATAATCTGGGTCTCAAAATGGATATAAGGCCAGCATAATGTTGTCAAAACCAGACTAAATTGGCAGGTTCAATAGGTTGATTTGGGAATTAGAGCCTGTCCGAAAACCTAAAGAATTGGATTTAGGGGTTGACGAAAGTCGGGCCACCGTTGCTGGGTAACCGGAGACTGTTGACAGAGGTGGAGACTGTAGACAGAGACTATTGTCGGAAGAGACTGTAGACAGAGATGGTTGACGGAGACTGTTGAAGGAGACAGTAGACAGAGGCTGTTGACTGGAGGTTGGTAGTGTTGGTGTTTTGTCAAGAATAAAAGGAGTTTTCTTTTATTTCTTTGTCCCACATCGGATGAAGAATAAAAGGGAGAGGGATCCTGGTGCTATATAAGGAGGTCCTTGGACTTGATGTCAAGTGCACCAATCAAGTACACTTTAATCTTTGTGTTTGATTCTTCTTAAATTCCTTTCTTGGATTATTGGTTCTGAGAATGGGGAGAAAGGTGTGAGTTAGTCAAAGATTTATAAAAGTGTAGGGATTGGGGTCGGAAGAGAGAAATTCTGTGTAATTATAAAAATTTTTCACATAGTGGTATTTTCTCGGTCCATGGTATTTCTCCAGTTTTGGAGTTTTCCAATTAAATTCTTGTGTTGTGCTTTTTATGTTCTTCTTTATTTGTTCCTTAAAAATGAATGGGGATCTGCTTATCCCAATAGATAGAAGTTCTCATCTCCAGCTAAGGTTCCACTGCCAAACAACAGTTGAGTGTTTAAATTAGAGGTTTATATCTACTTTTTTTCATCAACTTGAATTTTCTAAAAATTCAGTACCATTACCAATTAAAATGTTTCAGCGGGTGCTTTCTTCTGTTTACGAAAGTGGAAAATATGTATATTCGGTGAAAATTATGATAAATTAAAACCAATGACTACAAGTTATTGTGAAGTCTTACAGAAGAGTGATTGGATGCCGAAATATGGCTGTCCATTCATTCACAATCACACCCACTAACTTTTCTGCAACTTACATATATACTACCATGAGATTAATTGGGTAGAAATATTTCTCTAGTCTTAATTTATTTAATTTTTAAATAGACATATATATAAATTTATTTTGTAAATGAAATTAATTGAACTCCATAATCTGGGTCCTCACGTACGGTTCCTGCGCGATGTTTAACAATAAACAAGGTTGAGAAAGCATTTTCTGAGATGATGTCTATATATATAATGGATTGTGAAACGAGTCAACTATTGATGAGTAGTTATAAAATAAGATGAATGATGTATTAAAGTATAATTTTAGTGTGTTATTATATAATTATAATTATTGATTGTGTAATAAATCATATTATAACATTCTAAAATCATATTTTAGTCAAACACTTGTATGATACTGTCGCATGGAAAGACTTCTTGAGACGGATCAGATTTAATATTTAGATCAATGAAAAGTGATAATTGATCAGTATATTATTTAATGAATAATTTGTTGTATGAATAAAATATAATATCAATATTTTTAATGAAACATGATAACATCTTTTATAAAATTAAAGTAATAATTTATAATTAATTTATGTTATCCAACTCCTTATTTACAGGAACCAACAGCTAATTAATGAGGGCTTTCTTTTCTACTCCTTAAATATAGTAACCAACAACTAAATTTAGAGTTACTATTTTGGCAAAATTTGTAGGGGGCATATGATCCTGTCATGACACAATGCGTGTTCAAATCCCCGCAATTTCTCCCAGTCTTTCTTTTTTTACTTAATTAAAATTTTCCATTCTTTTTTTAAAGTACTATTTTTCAATTAATTTAAATTTCTTTTAAAAAGGTCCTATCGTTATAAAAAAGTAATAATATTTTAAATAAAAAATAACATTTGATTAAAAAAAAGTGATCAATGTTTAATTAAATTATTCTATTTCATTAATAATTAATACCACAACAAAAAGTGATAATATTTTTTCAATAAAAAGTGATATTTGATCAATTTTACATAAACTATTTTATGAATAATTAATAGATTGCATAAAAAGTGATAATATTTTACATAAAAAGTAATATGTTATAAAAAAAAGTAATAATCGTCCAATCAAACTATTTCATAAAGAATTCGTGTGATAGGTAAAAAAAAATTATATTTTTAGTAAGAGATAACATATAATCAAGAAAAAGGATAACATTCATTGAACTATTTCGTGAATGAATAATTTTTGGGTAGGGTGGTGCTTCAATATACCGCAAATTAATAGACCGCAATTTTTTTTAAAACCTTCAATATACTTTAACATAAACTAGAGAAACTTTTATTACAATGTTGTATATATAACGCAATATAAATTTTACAGTATTGTATTACAACTAGAGGTTGGGCTTTATTGGTAGAAGCTGGGAGATTATATATTTTAAAACATAAACCGTCCTGTATCTTTTTACTTTATGTGAAAATTAGGTCCCAAAATAGTTATGACATTCATTTCCGTCCCAAACCTTTCAATTTTTATTCGTTTTCGTTCCAAAACAATGGTTTTTTACCAATTACATTCCATAACTTTATAAAAGCACTGATTCAGTCTTATCTCATGAAATTAAAAAAAATTGAACATTTTTAAGTAAAAATGACAATTTTGAGGAAATTTTAAAAATTATGGGACTATTTCAAAGAAATTAAGTTTCTTGAAAATATTTTGAATAAAGTAAATTTATATTTAACAATTATTAATTATTATATATATATATATATATATATATATATATATATTATCATGCTATGCCCTCTTTCTTCTCCTATATAAGCACCCTTCCACCATCCATGTCTTTCTCACTCGCTCATTAAAACTTCAATCTCTAACTCTTTCTCTACACTCTTCAACATATAACTATGTTTACTTTCGGAATTATTGGGGGAATAGGCCTTATCGCTCAAAAGTAAGTCACTGGTTTTGACACTCGAAACCATGTACATATTTATGTATGGTTTTGACACTCGACATTTTGTAGTAATTGCCTAGTTAAAATACTTGTTATTCTGGAACATAATACTTTATTCTTACATATGTTTTCTGTTTGAATATGCAGAGTGCGTAGAAATGCGTGAAAATGATGATTATGGAAGATAATAAATGAAGACATCCAACCAGAGGGATGGACATCATTCCATGGGAGTAATTAGGATGTCACGAAACAGAAGGACATTGACATTATTACCATAACTATATATTTCTTGCATGCATGTGGATTCTGCAAATCAACCATATTAGTGCTACTTTTTTAATGAAGTAGTTGATTGTATGTTGATTTTGTTGACTTCATGTAGCTTGGTTAAGGTTTATGGATTATTGTGATAATGTTCTCAGTTCTACTGTTGCAATAAAAATAAACTTATATATGTGTTGTGTACCGATTTTATATTTCTCTTCACTCAATATTCTTGATTCCAATTTTGCTTAATTATATATACCATAAACTTAAGTTAATACCATTGAATAATGACCCAATTATGGTTCAAATCCAAAATGTGTACACATAATTATATAAAAAACCTACCATATCTATAAAACATGCCTATATCAATATTCATTAAATTTTCAGACAAAAAAAATCTCAATTTCAATTCTCCACCGAATATCACCTTATACTTTTCTAGATCAATATCACTTTTAATAGGATAGATTTGTTTGAAACCATGTTACGCTTTTGTAATTCGTTGTATTTTTTATTAAAAATGTTATTACTTTTCTTTTGAAATGTTATATATTTTTATTTATATATATTATAAATTGTTTATGAAATTAGTTCACATCATCGTGATCACTTTTCATTAATTTAGTATCACTTTTTATTTTAAAGATTATCGCTTTTATCAATCTAACCAACAATAATTCGTAAAACGATATCACACGAGTCTTAGTCCATTTTTAATTATTTTTACGAATTCACACAAGGCTTTGTCCATTTTTAATTTATTTCATAAAAATAACTTATGCTATACGCATAGCATTTGATTTGCGGATAGCAGTTTTTCTTAGGGTGTCAGGCTTAAGATTATATAGAGATAAATCTACCGGCTAGCTGGCTTAAACTCAAAGAGGGATGAATCGTTTAATATTTAATCAAATCACTTTAACACGCCCCCTCATATGCAGGCGGGGTTAATTTTTGTTTGCATGTGTATTATATATATATATATATATATATATATATATATATATATATATATATATAATTAACAAAAATTAATAACCGTTCAAGTAAACAACTTTTTGAACAATTCGTAGCAACACATTATTTGTTCCAAAAAAAGAAATTAATGATTTAAATATTTTGTTCATTTATATTAGAGTTGATATTGGTGCACTAGGGTGCAAGGATGCATCCATATGTGTATAATTTTTTATTCTATTTTATGTACATGTTATTCTATTTTGTATACATGTTTCTTAATAATTGTATACTTTTTTCACACTCAATTTTTTATTAAAAAAATTAGCATCCATATATGTATAATTTTTTATTAAATAGTGTGTATATGTTTCTTAATAATTGTATACTTTTTTACACTAAATTTTTCATTAAAAAAACTAACAAACAAAGTGTATACATTTTTGTTCATAATTGTATATGTTTTTGTTCATATTTGTATAAGTTCTGAAAGTGGGTGCACCGTATCCTGAGGTGCACCCAGGTGCACATTATAATTAGCATTTATATTAATTTTATTCTAATATTTTTAAAATAAATTATAAAATATATACTCCCTCTGACAATTCAAAAGATAATCGTTTGTATTTTATACATTGGATAAAAAGATATTATTATTTTATATATAATGAAAAGTTGTATTAGTGATATATGATGGGTCATGTGAAATTTTTTTTTTAAAAGGAAAAATTATCTTTAAAGAGGAAAAAACACCATTAAAGAGGAAAATTTGAATATAAGGAGCAAACCACCACCGCCCCGCCAGATCGGAACCGCCATTCGTACCTACATTGGAATCAACATGGGATTCTTATCGATATCGGAACCTATATTGTAATCGACATCCGTACCTACATCGAAAATGACATATGTTACCTACATCGAAACAACATCCGTACCTACATCAAAACTGACACGAGATCTGCACCGACATCCGTACCTAGATCGGAACCGATATACACACCTGCACACTCACCCATAAGAACACACTGGGTATTATAAGTTGAATAGTAGGATAGTGGGGGTATTAAAATCCAATAAGTGGCATTTGATTAAAATTGATATAAGACTGTGTTTGGATTGAGTCATTTCAAATTATATTGATTTGAAAATGTTAAAAGCTCCTGTGCCCCCGGTCACACGCCGTGTCCCCATACACTCCTCCTTCATATTCTATTTAAACATATGTATTGCTAGGGGTTTAAATTGCAAAGGGGCACAGAAATTGCAAAAAGACACGGTATCCCCGGGGGGCACGAGAGCCTCACTCATTGAAAATGAATGAATTTTAAATTCCTTGGATTTTAAATCAATATATTTTAATTCCAATGTTATGATAAATTATGGATCTTTGAAATGATTTCAAATTCATAATTCAAAAATTATTTTTAAAGTAGAATTTTATACTCCTTCCGTCCCTTTTCAACTCTACATTTGCTTTTTACACATAGATTAAGGAATGTAGTATTTTAATGTGTAGTGAGTTGAGAGAAATAATATTTTAATATAAAGTGGGTATGTGTATTAGTGTGATATGTGAATAGTGGGATAGTAGAGGTATTAAAATCCAATAAGTGGCATTTGATTAAAATTGATACAAGGCTGTGTTTGGATTGAATAATTTCAAATTATATTGATTTGAAAATAGCAAAAGTTCATGTGCTCCGGGCACACACCGTGTCCCCATGTGAACACAACACTTCTCCTCCATATTCTATTTAAACATATGTATTGCTAGGGGTTTAAATTGCAAAGGGGCACAGAAATTGCAAAGGGGCACGGTGTCCCCGGGGGGCACGAGAGCCTCACTCATTGAAAATGAGTGGATTTTAAATTACTTGGATTTTAAATCAATATATTTTAATTTCAATTTTATGATAAATTATGAATCTTTGAAAGGATTTCAAATCCATAATTCAAAAATTATTTTTAAAATAGAATTTTATACTCCCTCCTTCCGGTTTCAAACTCTACATTTGCTTTTTGCACATAGATTAAGGAATGTAGTATTTTAATGTGTAGTGAGGTGAGAGAAATAATATTTTAATATAAAGTGGGTAGGTGTATTAGTGTGATGTGTGGGCTATGGAGAGAGAAATAATTAATTTGTGTGGGTCCCGTCCCATTTACTAAAAAGGAAAATGTAAAGATTGAAATGTGACGCCCAAAATGGAAATATGTAAATATTGAAATGGGGCGGAAGAGTATATAATAAATAATAATAATAAAATTTTATTATATTAAATATTAAAATTTAAAATTTTATTAAAAATAATTTTTTTGAGATGGAACTCTACCACACAACCTATCCGTCTCCACGCCCACCCCCAAAAAATATTTTTTATAAAATTTTTAATTTTTAATATTTGAAAATAAAAATATTACTACCCAAATCTACCCCCAACTACCCACCCCCACCCACCCCCACCCCAAATTTTTTTATAAATATTTAGATTTTAATATTTATAAATTACTACCTTATCCATCCACCCATCTAAAATAATTTTTTTTAGAAAAAAAAATTAGATTTTAATATTTAAAAAATAAAATCTAAAATTTTATTTAAAAATTTTTTTGGGTGGGTGGCAGTGGTGGGTAGAGTTGTGCGGTAATATTTTTATTATTTAAATATTAAATTATAATTTTTTTTTAAAAAAAATTGTCGTGGGTGGGGCAGTTGGGGTGGGTGTGTAGGGGGTAGGGATAGGTGGTAATATTTTTATGATTAAAATGTAAAGTTTTATAATTTTTTTGTGGGGGGTGGGGTTTGGGTGGGGGTGTGTAGGGGGTATGCTGGGTGGTAGAGTTTAAAATAAAAAAATATAAATATATAGTTTTTAATTAATTTATTAATTTTATATATCTTTACTTTATGTATTAATATATCAATTACACATCAACAGAATGATTTCAAATGACACGGTTTCAGTGAAGATTTGAAATTCATTAAAAAATAACTAAAAAAATTCAAAATCAAATCCATGATTTGAAATCCATTGATTTAAAATATTGGATTTATAAATTCATTGATTTCAGGTATTGCTCAAACATGAGGAAGGGATTTGAGGGAAAGATTTATAAATTCCTCCTCAAATCCTTCCATCCAAACACAACCTAAAAGTTATTTGTTGTTGGTAAAGGTATTGAATTGTAAAATTTAAATATTTTTTCAGTCCTCCCTAAACAAATTATAAATTATGTTATATGTATTGGAAAGGGATGATAGTTTAGAAAACATGTTGTAGAGATAAAAGTTAGGTAAAGATTTATGTGAGACCATCTCACGTAAAGTAATAACATAATTAATGAAAAGTGATATTCAATCGATGAAAGTGATAATGATGCAGTGAACTATTTTATGAATAATTTAAGGTTGTATTCGGATTGAGTCATTTAAAATCAATGGATTTAAAAATGAGTGGATTTTAAATTTCTTGGATTTTAAATAAATTCATTTGAATTCAACTGTTTGGATAAATTATGGATTTTTATAAGGATTTCAAATTCATAATTCAAAAATTATTTTTAAAATAGAATTTTATATATGATAAATAAAAATAATAAAATTTTATTATATTAAATATTAAAATCTAAAATTTTATTAAAAATAATTTTTTTGGAGGGAACTCTACCACCCAACCTATCTCCACCCACCCACCCACCCACCCCTCCACTCCCACCCAAAAAAAATATTTTTTTATAAAATTTTAGATTTAGAATATTTGAATAATAAAAATATTACCACACAGCCCTACCCCTACCCAACACCACCCCCACCCCCACCCCCAATTTTTTTTATATAAAACTTTAGATTTTTATATATAAATAATAAAAATATTACAATCCAATCCTACCACTCTATCCATCCACCCACCCCACCACCATCCCCACCAACCCAATTTTTTTTAAAAAAAATAGATTTTAATATTTAAAAAATAAAATATAAAATTTTATTAATTTTTTTTTTGTGTGGGATGGGGTGGGGTGGTGGAGGGGTGGTTGGGATGGTAATATTTTTATTATTTAAATATTAAAATCTAAAATTTTATAAAAAATTTTTTAGGGGTGAGGGGTGGAGGGGGTGGGTAGGGGGTAGGTTGGGTGGTAATATTTTTATTATTTAAATATTAAAATTTAAAATTAAAAAAATGGGGTTTGGGGGGTGGTGTTTGTGGGGGGGTGGGGGGGTGGGGGGTGGGTGGTAATATTTTTATTATTCAAATATTAAAAATCTAAAATTTTATAATATAAAAAATTGGGAGGGGGTGGGAGGGTGGGTAGGGAATAGACTGTGTGGTAGTGTTTAAAGTATATATATATATATATATATATATATATATATATATATATATATATATATATATATATATATATATATATAATGTTCTCAGTCTTTCTGTTGTAATAATAATAATTTGGGGGGTTTACCCCTCCGAATTCCAATGAAATTATGTTGTGTGAATTTATATTCCAATTGCACTTGCAATTATGCCATATAAGGTTAAATTATTAAGAATTAACATGTTTCAAACCTCTGAAATAGTAACTAAAGAATTGTAAGATCTTTTAATTAGTTAGATTTAAATATATAGAATGTGATAATATTTTAATAAAAAGTGATTATATATATATATATATATATATATATATATATATATATATATATATATATATATATATATATATATATATATATATATATATATATATATATATATATATATATATATATATATATATATATGATTAACAAAAATTAATAACCGTTCAAGTAAAACAACTTTTTGAACAATTAGTAGCAAAACATTATTTGTTCCTTAAAAGAAATTGATTATTTAAATATTTTGTTCATTTATATTAATTTTGTTCTAATATTTTAAAAATAAATTATTGAGTTATATTGGGTGCGCACCCACATGTGTATAATTTTTTATTTTATTTTGTATACATGTTATTCTATTTTGTATACGTGTTTCGTAATAATTGTATACTTTTTCCACATTAAATTTTTCATTAAAAAAACTAGCATCATATGTGTATAACTTTTTATTCAAAAGTGTATACATATTTTTTTAATATTGTATATTTTTTACACTTAATTTTTATTAAAAATCTAACAATTAAATTGTATACATTTTTGCTCTTAATTGTACATGTTTATGTTTATATTTGTATATGGGTGTACCCTATCTTAGGGTGCACCCGAGTGCACACTATAATTAGCTTAAATTATTAAATATATACTCCCTCTGACAATTCAAAAGGTAATCATTTATTTTTTACGTTGGATAAAATAATATTATTATTTTATATATAATGAGAAGTTGTATTAGTGATACATGATGGGTCATGTGTAAGAATTTTTTTCAAAAAGGAAAAATTATCTTTAAAAAGGAAAAAACACCATTAAAGAGGAAAAATTGAATATAAGGAGCAAATCACCACCGCTCCACCGGTCGGAACCGCTATTCGTACTTACATCTGAATCGACACAGGATCCTTATTGATATCGGAATCTATATTGGAATCGACATCCGTACCTACATCGAAAATGACATCTGTTATCTACATCGAAACGACATCCGCACCTACATCAAAGCTGATATGAGATCCGTACCGACATCAAAATCGACATTCATACGGATATCGGAACCGACATTCGTACCTAGATCGGAACCAACATACACACCTACACACTCACCCACGAGGACACACTGTGTATTATAAGTTGAATAGTAAGGGTATTAAAATCAAATAATTGGCATTTGATTAAAAATAATATAAAAACTATTTGTTGTTGGTAAAGATATTGAATTACTGTAAAATTTGAGTATTTTTTTCAATCCTCCCTAGACAAATTGTAAAATACTCCTATATTATATGTTAGTTTTGAAAACGTGTTGTAGGAATATAAGTTAGGTAAAGATTGTGCGAAACCATCTCATGTAACGGATAAAAATTAATAACATAATTAATGAAAAGTGAAACTCAATTGATTAAAAGTGATAATGATGCAGTGCATTATTTTATGAATAATTTAAGTGTATTTTCGTCCCACAACTATATCAAACTTTGCTTTCAGTCTTAAATAAGTTAATTTTTTCAATTTAGTCTCATAATTTCTTGATTTTGTCGATTTCAGCCCAATTTTAATAGAAAATTTAAATTTCCACCGGAAAAGGTGATCAAATTAGGGGAATCCGGCTTACATCATACGAGGCATTCCAAATTAAAATTGGCCAATTAGATTGCCACATCACTACTAATTAATTAAAGAAAAATATTAAAAATAATTCCTGTCCACATGTAACGCTACAATGACAGCACCTCTTCTGAGCCGGCATCCCCTGTTTCCTCATTCGAGAGTGGATAGTTTTGATATTTTCCGTATGAGGTCACAAAATGGATATGAGGTCAGCATAATTTGTTCACATAACCGTACAACATAGTGACTCCTGCCCAACCAATGGAAGGATTAATAACATATTATATTCTTATTATTGATAATGATAATGATTACAAATTTGTTAGTGAAGAATTAGGTACATTAAGGATGTTATATATCTATATATATATATATATATATATATATATATAGTAATACTCTCTCAATTTGCTACCAAAGGGTATTATTTTGTTATGATCGTTATTTTCAAATGGTACCATTTCCTTTTTTCATAGAAGCAGGAGACACGCATATACCACTATAATAATTAAAAGATGAGATCCACACATTACTATTATCCACCATATATTAAATAATAATATTTTTTAAAATATCAACTAAAAAAACAATACAAGGATTTACGTGAAGACAAAGTCTCTTATGAGACGGGTTATTAGTGAGATGGGTCGATCCATCACTAAAATATGTTTATTGTATACATAAAGTATGTTTAATGGTTGTTAAAGTATATTTTCTAAATTATGTTGAATTATGCATTAAAGTATGATTTTAGTGTATTATAATATGATTTATTATTAACATACTTTAACTATAAATAAGCATACTTTATTTATACAAAGTATTTATACAATAAGCATACTTTAGTGATGAGTCAACCCATCTCACATCCGTCTCATAAATAACTCGTTTTACAAGTGAGTCTCTCTTATGTGAAAAAAACTCCAACAATCGGAGAAAAATCACGAACCAAGAGAATATCACTATGTAAAACTTTTACAATCACACAAAAATTTCTCTCTCTCGATCCCATTCCTACCTCACTATTACAAATTTTTGACTAATCACACGATTTTTCCAAACTCTCAAAATAAAGAATATAAAATAGGAATTTAAAAGAATCAAACATATGATAGTGTATCTCATTGTTACAGTATTGGATATCAAAACCAAGGGTCTATTTAAATAGACCAAAGGAATTCTCCCTTTTTATTCTCAATCCATCCTTTTTATATTTTAACAAAACCAACATATACCACATGATTTCATTAAAGATAAAATCATATGTGAATCCGGGCACATAAAGCTAGTTATGTACGCTCAAATTCAATTTATACCCTTTAGTAATGAACTTTATATCCTTTTTATAAGTATTTATACTCTAAATTTTTTAGGAAAAAAATTAATTTTTTTAGTCAAACTTTTAATACTCTTCATATTTCACTGAATATTTCATTGAAAAAATGGGCACTTTTACGTGAAATCATTTCACAATGAGACAATTTTGTACTTTAAAAAAAAGTATAACTTTTTATTGAAAATGTTATCACATTTCTTTAAAAATATTGTATCTTATACTATAAATTGCTTATGAAATAGTAAGTGCATCATTATCTTTTTTATCTATTTAGTATCACTTTTCATTAAAATGTTATCATTTCTCATTTGTCTCACATAAGTCATTTCGTGAGATGGTCTCACCCAAGTCTTTTGCCTTGAAAAAATAATACCTTTATTAATTAAAATGTATACAATTTAAAACAAAATAATATACTCTTTAACACCTTGTGCATCTGGATGCACGAAAAAAAAGAAGCTTATTTGTCCAAATATTTTCGAAAATTTGAGTAATGTACCTCCTCTTCTCTCTCATCTCTCATTATCTATATATATATAAGAAGGCTTCACCATCAATACACTCACAATCGCCTCACTCATAAAAACTTGCTCTCTCTTTTTTGCCATCAATACACCCTTTCTTTCGACATCTAAAAATGTTTGCTTATGGCTTCGTAATTCTCTTCTGGGTATGGCCTTCGAAGTAAGTCTATTTTCTTTTTCTTCCAGTGATTTTCTTGCACGGGTTAATTATGACTTCTCTAATTTAAAAAATCTACAGAAATATAAAGACTCTTTCATGTGATTATTAATCTTGTCAATCTAATTCTAATGGACTATAACAAATTCATGACTATGAGGTTCATTATATGGTGGAATGCAGAATAAAATTTATCCTCAACTCTAGCTATCACACTCTTTATGATTTAGAGGGAAAGACGTGTGTGAGACCGTCGCATGTAAGGGCTTACGTGAGACGTATAAAAAGTGATAATTTTTATAATAAAAAGTGATACTCCCTCCGTCCCACTATAACTTTCACACTTCCTTTGTAAATTACAAAGGAAGTGTGAAAGTTATTGCGGGACGGAGGGAGTAATTAATAAAAAATGATAATGCTATTTTATGAACTGTTTATAATATAAATGAAAAGTAATAATGTTTTCCAACAGAAATGTTAACATTTTATAGCGAAAAAGATAACTAATTTAAAAAGTGTAAAATAGTCTCACGTGAGATGGTCTCACACAAGACTTACCTATATGTAAAACATAGTATATCTTCTCATACTTTTAATAAAAAATGATACTCCTATGTATTACAACCACCTAGTTGAAAATATGTAGATAGAGTCTCATGTATCATTGTTTCACTTACATAAGCCCTCCTTATTTAAATGTTATAAAGATAATTATACACTTAAAACAACATGAACTTCATTTTTTGTCAAAAATGATTAATGCATGTATTCTAATATATTGGTAATTATGTGTTTAATTCCTCAGATCAATGAAACGTGTGTGAAGATGGGCATGAGAATGGAGAATAATAAAGGCATCCAATCAGACAAATGAAGATTTTATGGAAGGATGCCACGGAAGGATTGTGGCATAGTTACAATAAATATATTGTGGGATTAATTCAGTAGTACTCAACAATGCTACTACTTTAATTTCTTTAAAGTAGTACTATTAATTATAAGTTGATTCTACTGAGTTATTCTGTAAAATATTATTGTTATAATGTTCTCAGTCTTGCCGTTGTAATAATAATAATTTGGGGGGTTTACCCCTCCGAATTCCAATAAAATTATGTTGTGTGAATTTATATTCCGATTGCACTTGCAATATAAGGTTAAATAATTAATATGAATTAACATGTTTCAAACCTCTCAAATAGTAACTAAAGAGTTGTAAGATCTTTTAATTAGTTAGGTCGGAACCGCTATCCGTACCTACATCAGGATCGACACGGGATACTTATCGATATCGGAACCTATATTGGAATCGACATCCGTACCTACATCGGAAATGACATCTGTTAGAAAAAATTACATTACCAGTCCCACCCGTCACAGTCTCATTTGAGTTTGGTCCCAATAGTCTTAATTTCAGTTCCAAATGTTTTTTTCTGCAATAATGGTCCCACACAACAGTTTTTTTTGCAATTTCCACCCCACAGCCATTTAAAACTAACGGAAGCCCCTCACGTGCACACCACACGGCCGTTAAGTAATGAGAATCGGGATTTCTCTCCCAAATTCAAACCAATTCCCCCAAAATTGAAACCCTAATTTTTTTCCCCAAATTACTCTACCCTAATTTCCCTACCCAAATCTCTTCCCTCCCGTTGAACGAAGGCCCATCCTGCCATCATGGTAAGTGAATCTCCCTGCATTGTAGAGAAGCAATGGCAATGGGAATGGCACATGAAATTCATGTTCTGGTGGTGGACTCCTAGGAGGGCGCCAATGAGGAGGACGATTGGGAGGGGGAGGTAGGTGGCGGCGAGGCTGGAAATCCAGCCGAGGAGCTTGCCGACGTTGGAGGCGGAGGCGGAGTTGGGAGATGGAGAGAATGCGCTTGAGCTCGGAGGAGTAGGAGGGGAAATTGTAGTTGGTGCCGTTGATGGAATGTAGCCAGATGGCCACCACCAGGGAAAGCTGTTAGAGTGCAACCTGATTAAGTATTAAATGATTCAACTCTCTATCAGCTTAAGCTTTTAGATGAGGTGGTCGTTTAAAATGGTATCAGAGCCCATGGTTAACAATGGTCCAGGATTCAAACCTCACCGCCACCCATTTATGAGAAAATTCCACATGCTAGGCTTGAGTCAAAAATTCTCCGCCTGCATATGAGGGGGCGTGTTAGAGTACAACCTAATTAAGTATTAAACGATTCAACTCTCTATCAACTTAAGCTTTTAGATGAGGTGGTCGTTTAACAAAAGCCATTGAAGGGCCATTGTGGAGAGTGGATGCTCTATTCTTCACTAGTAAAAACCTTGAATTATGCCACTGCACTGATGAGTACATACACATCCATCTCTCTTAGTTTTCTAATTCATCTCTCTATCCTCAATCTCACATTCATCTACTAATTCATTTCGTTTGCTATATGCGTCCACCTTCTCTTTCATCAACTTCATTAACTGGATAAGTTGAGTGCAGTAACTTATGCAGAGCTTGCTTCTGCCACCAATGTGGCTCCTTCCTACGCCCCTTCCTACGCCACCAATGTTTGAACTATTCTTTTTGTAAGTATGTGTTAAAAATTCTTGGGTGCTTTGTCTGAACATGATTCATTAAGATGTGTGTATTTTATATAAATCTTGTATGGTAAAGCCATGGGAGTTGAAGGGTACATATTTTTGGTTTGGCAAGGCGTACAATTCTCAAGGTTCTTTATTCATTTTTTTCGTGTGTGCGAGAGAGATAGCCGCAGTGATATGTCCATTTGATTATAGGTGCGTTTGCAGTTGCTTATAAATTGTGAAAAGTACTTCTTTAAAATAGTTGTGAGAAAATCAAGTAGAAAAGTGATTCTAAGCCAAAATAATTATTTGAGTAATAATTATATATGTATAGAAGATATATTTGCTTGAGAATCTTGATTTTAGTTGAGTTTTGAAGTAATAAATTTGGAATTTGTTTTATCTTTTGTAGGTGAACGCAAGTATAAAATATTTGTTGGAGACAATTGAATGTCAAGAATTATGTTGATATATTCATACATGGTTCTAGGGTTGTGGCTGTGTTGCTTTTATAAGGAAACAAAATGGGTGAAACTTCCCTAAAAAAATAGTCAATTTACACGCAAAAAAATTGATTGCACATGTGCTTTGGGACCAAAAATGCAAGTGTCTTGCATTTTTTGTTCCAGTATTTAAGAATTATCCAGTGGGACCAAAATTGCTTAACGGGAATAACGGAAAACTTAACGGTAGGACTATTATTGCAAAAAAAAATGTTTGAGACTGAAGTCAAGACTATTGGGACCAAACCCAAACGGGACTGTGACGGATGGGACTGATTTTGCAATTTTCTAACATCTGTTACCTATATCGAAACGACATCCGCACCTACATCAAAACTGACACGAGATCCGTATCGACATCAAAACTGACATTCATATCGATATCAGAACCAACATCCGTACCTAGATTGGAACCAACGTACACACCTACACACTCACCCACAAGGACACACTGGATATTATAAGTTGTATAGTGGGGGTATTAAAATCAAATAAGTGGCATTTGATTAAAAATGATATAAAAGTTATTTGTTGTTGGTAAAGATATTGAAGTGTAAAATTTGAGTAATTTTTCAATCCTCCCTAGACAAATTGTAAAATACTCCCTCCGTCCACTATTAATCTATCAATTTTCACTTTTAGACACATAGGACCCACCCACACACTAATACAATTAAAATATGGGACCTACACATCCCACTAATACAATTACCCACTACACATTAAATAATAATACTCCTTAATTTATGTGCAAAAAGCAAACGAATAGATTGACGATGGATGGAGGGAGTATGTTATACGTTAGTTTTGAAAACGTGTAATAGGAATATAAGTTAGGTAAAGATTTGTGCGTAACCATCTCACGTAACGGATAAAAATTAATAATATTATTAATGAAAAAAATTAAAAATAATTCCTGTCCACATGTAACGCTACAATGGCAGCACCTCTTCTGAGCCGCCATCCCCTGTTTCCTCTTTTGAGAGTGGATAGTTTTGATATTTTCCATATGAGGTCACAAAATGGATATGAGGTCAGCATAATTTGTTCACATAACCGTACAACATAGTGGCTCCTGCCCAACCAATGGAAGGATTAATAACATATTATATTCTTATTATTGCTAATGATAATGATTACAAATTTGTTAGTGAAGAATTAGGTACATTAATGATATATATATTGGAAAAGTAAAATGTTATGCTAATAGAAGATTACAAATTTTTATACATTAATGATATACATTAATGATTAATAACATATTATATTCTTATTATTACATTAATGATATACATTAATGATATACATTAATGATATATAAATTTGTAAGCTTAAACTTACAGAGGGATGAATCGTCTAGTATTTAATCAAGTCACTCTAAAATATGTTATATGTATTGGAAAAGGATGATAGTTTTGAAAACGTGTTGTAGGGATATAAGTTAGGTAAAAAAATTGTGCGTGACTGTCTCACGTAACGGATAAAACGTAATAACATAATTAATGAAAAATGATACTCAATCGATGAAAAGTGATAATAATGCATTGAACTATTTTATAAATAATTTTAGTATATTTTCAACCTACAACTATATCAAACTTTGCTTTTCAGCCCTAAATAAGTTAATTTTTTCAATTTAGTCCCATAACTTCTTGATTTCGTCGATTTCAGCTCAATTTTAATTTAAAATTCAAATTTTCACCGGAAAAGATGATCAAATTAGGGGATTCCAAATTAAAATAGGCCAATTAGATCGCCACATTACTACTAATTAATTAAAGAAAAATATTAAAAATAATTCCTGTCCACATGTAACGCTGCAATGGCAGCACCTCTTCTGAGCCGCCATCCCCTGTTTCCTCTTTTGAGAGTGGATAGTTTTGATATTTTCCATATATCAAACTTTGCTTTCGGTCACAAAATGGATATGAGGTCAGCATAATTTGGTCACATAACCTTACAACATAGTGACTAGTGCCCAACTAATGGAAAGATTAATAACTTATTATATTCTTATTATTGCTAATAATAATGATTACAAATTTGTTAGTGAAGAATTAGGTACATTAATACTGTTATATATTTATATAGTAATACTCTCTTTGTCCGGTAAAAAGAGTATTATTTTATTATGTGCATTATTTTCAAATGTTACCATTTCTTTTTTTCTTAGGAGCATGAGACACACATACACCACTATAACAACTAAAAGATGAGATTCACACATTACTATTATCTACCACATATTAAATAATAATATTTCTTAAATTTTCAACTAAAAAAACGATACAAGAATTTACGTGAAGACAAAGTCTCTTATGAGACGAGTTATTTGTGAGACTAGTCGACCCATCACTAAAGTATGCTTATTGTATACATAAAGTATGTTTAATGGTTGTTAAAATATATTTTCTAAAGTATGCTGAATTATACATTAAAGTATGATTTTAGTGTGTTATAATATGATTTATTATTAATATACTTTAACTGTAAATAAACATACTTTAGTAAAAAAACCCATTTTACAAGAGAGTCTCTCTCACGTGAAAAAACTCCAAAAACCCATTTTAGTGTGTATAACTTTTTATTCTATTTTATGTACATGTTATTCTATTTTGTATACATGTTTCTTAATAATTGTATACTTTTTTCACACTCAGTTTTTTATTAAAAAAATTAGCATCCATATATGTATAACTTTTTATTAAATAGTGTATATATGTTTCTTAATAAATGTATACTTTTTTACACTCAATTTTTCATTAAAAAAACTAACAAACAAATTACATTTTTGTTCATAATTGTATATGTTTTTGTTCATATTTGTATAAATTCTGAAAGTGGGTGCACCGTATCCTGAGGTGCATCCAGGTGCACATTATAATTAGCATTTATATTAATTTTGTTCTAATATTTTTAAAATAAATTATAAAATATATACTCCCTCTGACAATTCAAAAGGTAATCGTTTGCTTTTTATACATTGGATAAAAAGATATTATTATTTTATATATAATGAAAAGTTGTATTAGTGATATATGATGAGTCATGTATAATTTTCTTTTTAAAAGGAAAATTATCTTTAAAGAGGAAAAAACACCATTAAAGAGGAAAATTTGAATATAAGGAGCAAATCACCACCGCCCCGCCAGATCGGAACCGCCATTCGTACCTACATTGGAATCGACACGGGATTCTTATCGATATCGGAACCTATATTGTAATCGACATCCGTACCTACATCAAAAATGACATATGCTACCTACATCGAAACAACATCCGTACTTACATCAAAACTGACACGAGATCCGCACCGACATCCGTACCTAGACAGGAACCGACATACACACCTGCACACTCACCCACAAGGACACACTGGGTATTATAAGTTGAATAGTGGGGGTATTAAAATCCAATAAGTGGCATTTGATTAAAATTGATATAAGACTGTGTTTGGATTGAGTCATTCCAAATTATATTGATTTGAAAATGGCAAAAGCTCCTGTGCCCCCGGTCACACGCCGTGTCCCCATACACTCCTCCTTCATATTCTATTTAAACATATGTATTGCTAGGGGCTTAAATTGCAAAGGGGCACAGAAATTGCAAAGGGGCACGGTATCCCCGGGGGGCACGAGAGCCTCACTCATTGAAAATGAATGGATTTTAAATTCCTTGGATTTTAAATCAATATATTTTAATTCCAATGTTATGATAAATTATGGATCTTTGAAATGATTTCAAATTCATAATTTAAAAATTATTTTTAAAATAGAATTTTATACTCCCTCCATTCCGTTTCAAACTCTACATTTGCTTTTTACACGTAGATTAAGGAATGTAGTATTTTAATGTGTAGTGAGGTGAGAGAAATAATATTTTAATGTAAAGTGAGTAGGTGTATTAGTGTGATGTGTGAATAGTGGGATAGTAGAGGTATTAAAAATCCAATAAGTGGCATTTGATTAAAATTGATATAAGGTTGTGTTTGGATTGAATAATTTCAAATTATATTGATTTGAAAATGGCAAAAGTTCATGTGCCCCCGGGCACACGCCGTGTCCCCATGTGAACACAACACTCCTCCTCCATATTCTATTTAAAAATATGTATTGCTAGGGGTTTAAATTGCAAAGGGGCACGGTGTCCCCGGGGGGCACGAGAGCCTCACTCATTGAAAATGAGTGGATTTTAAATTTCTTGGATTTTAAATCAATATATTTTAATTCCAATGTTATGATAAATTATGGATCTTTGAAAGGATTTCAAATCCATAATTCAAAAATTATTTTTAAAATAGAATTTTATACTCCCTCCTTCCGGTTTCAAACTCTCATTTGCCTTTTGCACATAGATTAAGGAATATAGTATTTTAATGTGTAGTGAGGTGAGAGAAATAATATTTTAATATAAAGTGGGTAGGTGTATTAGTGTGATGTGTGGGCCATGGAGAGAAATAATTAATTTGTGTGGGTCCCGTCCCATTTACTAAAAAGGAAAATGTAAAAATTGAAATGGGACGCCCAAAATAGAAATATGTAAATATTGAAATGGGGCGGAGGAGTATATAATAAATAATAATAATAAAATTTTATTATATTAAATATTAAAATTTAAAATTTTATTAAAAATAATTTTTTTTGAGATGGAACTCTACCACACAACCTATCCGTCTCCACGCCCACCCCCAAAAAAAAATTTTTTATAAAATTTTTAATTTTAATATTTGAAAATAAAAATATTACTACGCAAATCTACCCCCAACTACCCACCCCCACCCCAAATTTTTTAATAAATATTTAGATTTTAATATTTATATATTACTACCTTATCCATCCACCCACCTAAAATAATTTTTTTTAGAAAAAAATTAGATTTTAATATTTAAAAAATAAAATCTAAAATTTTATTTAAAATTTTTTTTGGGTGGGTGGTAGTGGTGGGTAGAGTTGTGTGGTAATATTTTTATTATTTAAATATTAAATTATAATTTTTTTATAAAAAAAATTGTCGTGGGTGGGGCAGTTGGGGTGGGTGGGTGGGTAGGGGGTAGGGCTAGGTGGTAATATTTTTATGATTAAAATGTAAAGTTTTATAATTTTTTTGTGGGGGGTGGGGGTGTGTAGGGGGTATGCTGGGTGGTAGAGTTTAAATAAAAAAATATATATATAGTTTTTAATTAATTTATTAATTTTATATATCTTTATTTTATGTATTAATATATCAATTACACATCAACGGAATGATTTCAAATGACAAAGTTTCAGTGAAGATTTGAAATTCATTAAAAAACAACTAAAAAAAATTCAAAATCAAATTCATGATTTGAATCCATTGATTTAAAATATTGAATTTATAAATCCATTGATTTCAAGTATTGCCCAAACATGAGGAAGGGATTTGAGGGAAAGATTTATAAATTCCTCCTCAAATCCTTCCATCCAAATACAACCTAAAAGTTATTTGTTGTTGATAAAGGTATTGAATTTTAAAATTTAAGTATTTTTTCAGTCCTCCCTAAACAAATTGTAAATTATGTTATATGTATTGGAAAGGGATGATAGTTTTGAAAATATGTTGTAGAGATAAAAGTTAGGTAAAGATTTATGTGAGACCGTCTCACGTAAAGTAATAACATAATTAATGAAAAGTGATATTCAATCGATGAAAAGTGATAATGATGCAGTGAACTATTTTATGAATAATTTAAGGTTGTATTTGGATTGAGTCATTTAAAATCAATGGATTTAAAAATGAGTAAATTTTAAATTTCTTTGATTTTAAATAAATTCATTTGAATTCCCCTGTTTGGATAAATTATGGATCTTTATAAGGATTTCAAATCCATAATTCAAAAATTATTTTTAAAATAGAATTTTATATATGTTAAATAAATATAATAAAATTTTATTATATTAAATATTAAAATTTAAAATTTTATAAAAAAATAATTTTTTTGGAGGGAACTCTACCACCCAACCTACCCCTACCCACCCATCCCTCCACCCCCACCCCAAAAAAAATATTTTTTTATAAAATTTTAGATTTGGAATATTTGAATAATAAAAATATTACCACACAGCCCTACCCCTACCCAACACCAACCCCACCCCCAACCCCAATCCCAATTTTTTTTAATATAAAACTTTAGATTTTAATATATAAATAATAAAAATATTACAATCCAATCCTACCACTCTATCCATCCACCCACCCCCACCCCCACCCCCACCCACCCACCCACCCAATTTTTTTTACCCAATTTTTTTTAAAAAAAAATAGATTTTAATATTTAAAAAATAAAATATTAAATTTTATTAAATTTTTTTTGTGTGGGGTGGGGTGGGGTGGTGGAGGGGGTGCTTGGAATGGTAATATTTTTAGTATTTAAATATTAAAATCTAAAATTGTATAAAAAAATTTTTTTAAGGGTAGGGTGGAGGGGGTGGGCAGAGGTAGGTTGGATGGTAATATTTTTATTATTTAAATATTAAAATCTAAAATTAATGGGGTTTGGGGGTGGTGTTTGTGGGGGGTGGATGGGTGGGGGTGGATGGTAATATTTTTATTATTCAAATATTAAAAATTTAAAAATTTATAAAAAATTGGGAGGGGGTGGGAGGGTGGGTAGGGAATAGACTGTGTGGTAGTGTTTAAAGCATATATATATATATATATATATATATATATATATAATGTTCTCAGTCTTTCCGTTGTAATAATAATAATTTGGGGGTTTAGGGTTTAGGGTTTAGGGTATATATATATATATATATATATATATATATATATATATATATAATGTTCTCAGTCTTTCCGTTGTAATAATAATAATTTGGGGGGTTTACCCCTCCGAATTCCATTGAAATTATGTTGTGTGAATTTATATTCCAATTGCACACTATAATTAGCTTAAATTATTAAATATATACTCCCTCTGACAATTCAAAAGGTAATCGTTTGTTTTTTACGTTGGATAAAATAATATTATTATTTTATATATAATGAAAAGTTGTATTAGTGATACATGATGGGTTATGTGTAAGAATTTTTTTCAAAATGGAAAAATTATCTTTAACAAGGAAAAAACACCATGAAAGAGGAAAAATTGAATATAAGTAGCAAATCACCACCGCTCCACCGGTCCACATGTAACGCTACAATGGCAGCACCACTTCTGAGCCGCCATCCCCTGTTTCCTCTTTCGAGAGTGGATAGTTTTGATATTTTCCATATGAGGTCAGCATAATTTGTTCACATAACCGTACAACATAGTGACTCCTGCCCAACCAATGGAAGGATTAATAACATATTATATTCTTATTATTGCTAATGATAATGATTACAAATTTGTTAGTGAAGAATTAGGTACATTAATGATGTTATATATATAGTAAAAAAATCATGCAATAAAAGGGTCCTAAAACACGAAATTTCTACTCCGATCAACGATCCACCTCCATTCTCCTTCTCAATTAGCAAAAACCGTGACTGTATAAGAATGGTGATTTAAGACAGATGAAGGGTAAAAGATGAAAGGTAGAAGATAGACGTTAATTCATGGTTCTTATAATGGATTCTTTTATCTTCCATATGAATTAAGAAGTGAGATATAAATAATTGTGACAAGGAAATAAGACAAGCAAATAAAATATTCATAGAAGGAGATGAAAAAAAAGGAAAAGAGATATGCAATCATGGAAAATAAGAGGGGTAATTGTGCTTCAATGAAATAGATAAGAGGGGTAATTTTAAAATATTTTTGGAAATTTTCGTTTATACGTTGCGTGACTTCATAGTTTTTAGTAAAACTTTCTCATCCAAACTTTAATTCAAGCGATTCTTGAACCAAAAAGATTCTCTTTTCCTTAGCTATCCATCAATGTAAAGAAATCTTCAGAGAGTTTCCTATGTATACAATAAGCATAATTTAGTGATAGGTCGACCCGTCTCACATCCGTCTCATAAATAACCCGTCTTACAAGAGAGTCTCTCTTTCGTGAAAAAATTCCAAAAATCGGAGAAAAATCACGAACCAAGAAAATATTACTATGTAAAAGTTTTACAATCACACAAAAATTTCTCTCTCTCGACCCCAGTATTATAAATTTTTGACTAATCAAACGTTTTCTCCCAACTCTCAAAATAAAGAATATAACAAAGGAATTCAGAAAAATCAAACGCAAATATTATAGTGTATCTAATTGGTGCAGTACTGATTATCAAAACCAAGGATCTCTTTAAATAACACTAAGGAATTTTCCCTTTTTATCCTCAATCCATCTTTTTTATATTTTAACAAAACCAACATATACCACATGATTTCATGAAAGATAAAATCATACGTGAATCGGGGCGCATAGAGCTAGTTATGTGCGCTCAAATTCAATTTATACCATTTAGTGATGAACTTTATATCCTTTTGTATAACTATTTATACTCTTGATTTTTAAGAAAAAAAATTATTTTTTTTAGTCAAACTTTTAATACTCTTCATATTTCACTGAATTTTTCATTGAAAAAATGGGCAGTTTTGCATGAAACCATTTCACAATGAGACAATTTTGTATTTTTAAAAAAAAAATATTTATCACCTTTTAATGAAGATGTCATCACATTTCTTTAAAAATATTGTCACTCTATAAATTGTTTATGAAATAGTCAGTGCACCATTATTATTTTTTATCAATTCAGTATCACTTTTCATTAAAATGTTATCATTTCTCATTTGTCTCATAGAAACCATTTCGTGAGATGGTCTCACCCAAGTCTTTTGCCTTGAAAAATAATACCTTTATTAATTAGAATGTACACTATTTAAAACAAAAAATAATATACTCTTTAACACCTTCTTCTGATGCACGAAAAAAAAAGAAGCTTATTTGTTAAAAAATTTTCGAAAATTTGAGTGATGTACCTCCTCTTCTCTCTCATCTCTCATTATCTATATATATATAAGAAGGCTTCACCATCAATACACTCACAATCGCCTCACTCATAAAAACTTGCTCTCTCTTTTTTGCCATCAATACACCCTTTCTTTCGACATCTAAAAATGTTTGCTTATGGCTTCGTAATTGTCCTCTGGTTATGGCCTTCGAAGTAATTAACACAATAAATAATTAATACACATAAATTTAAAATTAAAATAGGAGCTTATAATATGCAAGTTTTCTTTTATAATATGAGTATTAATTAAATAAGTATTAATTCCAATAATTCCCATAAGTATATTAATTAAATTGGAGCTTATAATATGCAAGTTTTTTTTTAATAATTAAAATTAAGATGACACATAAACTTATTGACACATAAGCACCTAGACTTTAAATAAATGGACACATAGGCATCCAAACTTCCAGTAAACTTGACACATAGGATAACCTATTCTAAAGACGACACGTGGCATAGAAAAACTCAAGATTAGTATTTTAAAGATAGGTCCACTAGCTATCACATTCTTTATGAGTAAATATTGGCTAAAACATGAGTTAAAAGTTTTTTTTTTTTATCATTTTTTAAAATTTTAAATTTTGTCCAAAAAAATATTTGTATCGATTTTGTTTTATAACTATGAGTTTTATTTCAATTTTATCAAATTTTCGCCGGAACTCTCGATTTTGCCGAAAATTGATAACGTGCGTTGTACGTGACGGATAAATTTGGGGTTTCCGGAGAAAATCTAGGATTCCGACGAAAATTGGGCAAAATCAAAATAAAATCTGAAAAAAGTATAATAGTACATATACCGGATTCACCCGTTTTACCATACGCTCACAATCCCCTCACTCATAATAACTTGCACTTCTTTTTGCTTTCAACAAATAAAAATGTTTCCTTTGAATTAGGTATATTGATACATTTTCTTACATGGATTAACTATCATAACATCTCTAAATGGTGTTAATAGCATTAGCATAGATTAAGGGTTAATTGAAAAAAAATACGAATTTTAATTACTCTTATTGTAAATTAATCCTCATATTTGAGAAATTGTAAAAAAAAAAAAAACTACATTTAAATATTGATGCAAAAAGCACAAAAATTCTTAAAATGAACACTACCTTTAGTCATAAATGATTAATGCATGTATTCTAATTTTCCTAATTATGTGTTTAATTACTCAGATCAAGCAAACGTGTGTGAAGATGGGCATGAGAATGGAAATTAATAAAGGCATCCAATCAGACAAATGAAGATTTTATGGGAGGATGCCACGGAAGGATTGTGGCATAGTTACACTAAATATATTATGGGATTAATTTCAGTAGTATTAAACAATGCTACTACTTTAATTTCTTTGAAGTAGTACTATATATTAACTATTAATTATAAGTTGATTCTACTGAGTCATTCTGTAAAATATTATTGTTATAATGTTCTCAGTGGTAATAATAATAATTTGGGGGTTAACCCCTCCGAATTCCAGTAAAATTATGTTGTGTGAATTTATATTCCAATTGCACTTGCAATATAAGGTTAAATTAATTTAATTAATATGAATTAACATGTTTCAAACCTCTCAAATAGTAACTAAAGAATTGTAAGATCTTTTAATTAATTAGGTTAAATGCATAGAATGTTATAATATTTTAACAAAAATTAATAACCATCCAAATATTAACAAAAATCGCGCAATTTAAGACACTTAATCATGAAAATCACACAAATTTCACCAAAGTACTAATTCTCCAAATATTTACAAATATCGCGCAGTTCCACTTATAATTACAAAAAAAAAATCAAGCTATAAAAGGGCCTTAAAAACACGAAATTTCTACTCCGATCAACGATCCTCCTCCATTTTCCTTCTCATGTAGCAAACATCGTGACTGTATAAGAATGGTGATATACACAGATGAAGGGTAAAAGATGAAAGGTAGAAGATGGACGTTAATTCATGGTTCTTGTGATGGATTCTTTTATCTTCCATATGAATTAAAAAGTGAGATATAAATAAGTGTGACAAGGAAATAAGACAAAGCAAATAAAATATTCATAGAAGGAGATTAAAAAAAAAAGGAAAAGAGATATGCGATCATGGAAAATAAGGAAAATATAAATGTCTTCAAAAAAAGCTAGAGATTTGTATGGGATTGTCTCACGTAAGCCCTTATGTGAGACGGATAAAAAATGATAATATTATTATAACTTTCACTATAAAATGTTATCACTGTCGTTATAAAATGTTATCATTTTTTTATTTATACTATAAATTGTTCATAAAATAGTTAACTGCATCATTATCACTTTTCATCGATTGAGTATCATTTTTCGTAAATGATGTTATCACTTTTTGTCCGTCTCACGTAAACTCTTACGTGAGACGGTCTCACACAAGACCTACCCTAACAAAAATAAGAAAAATGATATTTATGAAAAATATAAAGGCATCATGGAGGATTATGTTATTTGGAAATTAATTGTACTTCAATGAAATAGCTAAGAGGGGTAATTTTAAAATATTTATGGAAATTTTCGTCAATACGTTGCTTGACTTCATAGTTTTGAGTAAAACTTTCTCATCCAGACTTTAATTTAAGCGATTCTTGAACCAAAATGATTCTCTTTTCCTTAGCTATCCATCAATGTAAAGAAATCTGCAGAGAGTTTCCTATGTATTTCCCATATAGATTTGTGTAGCAAGATAATAGATTTTTAATCCGTTTCAACTCCATTTTCATTTTATGCTATTTTTTCCTGGATTTCCACCTAAAACACAAAAAAAACACATAAAATGTTAGATTTTACTAATATATGGAGGGGTCATTTGCGTGGCAGTATTAGTTGAAAAATGGAGTATTAAAATCAAATAAGTGGCATTTGATTAAAATTGATATATAAGTTATTTGTTGTTGGTAAAGATATTGATTTGTAAAATTTGAGTATTTTTTCAATCCTCCCTAAACAAATTGTAAAATATGTTATATGTATTGGAAAGGGATGATAGTTTTGAAAACGTGTTGTAGGGATATAAGTTAGGTAAAAAAAATTGTGCGTGACTGTCTCACGTAACGGATAAAAAGTAATAACATAATTAATGAAAAGTGATACTCAATCGATGAAAAGTGATAATAATGCAGTGAACTATTTTATAAATAATTTTAGTGTATTTTCAACCTACAACTATATCAAACTTTGCTTTTCAGCCCTAAATAAGTTAATTTTTTCAATTTAGTCCCATAACTTCTTGATTTCGTCGATTTCAGCTCAATTTTAATTGAAAATTCAAATTTTCACCGGAAAAGATGATCAAATTAGGGGATTCCAAATTAAAATAGGCCAATTAGATCGCCACATTACTACTAATTAATTAAAGAAAAATATTAAAAATAATTCCTATCCACATGTAACGCTGCAATGGCAGCACCTCTTCTGAGCCGCCATCCCCTGTTTCCTCTTTTGAGAGTGGATAGTTTTGATATTTTCCATATATCAAACTTTGCTTTCGGTCACAAAATGGATATGAGGTCAGCATAATTTGGTCACATAACCGTACAACATAGTGACTAGTGCCCAACTAATGGAAGGATTAATAACTTTTTATAATCTTATTATTGCTAATGATAATGATTACAAATTTGTTAATAAAGAATTAGGTACATTAATGATGTCATGTTTCTGATTGTTATATATATATATATATATATATATATATATATCCTATGTGTAATTTTCTTATTTTTTTGAATTTTTAATACTTTTTTAAAAATATTTTCCTTATTTACTTTTAATTAACTTCATTATTTAATATTTTCATTTTTAAATAATGTATTTCTTATTTTTAATAATGATTAAATGTTTAATATTTTATTTATTTATTTGGGTATCATTAATTAATTACTAAATCTTTTAATGCAATAAATCAATTAATATAAATTAAATCATATATAAAGGGAAAAAAGAATATTTCATATAATATTTTCTCTCACTCACCTATAAATAAGACCTTTAGGTTATTCATTCTAAATACACACATTAGATTCTCCAAAGAGTAATAGGAGCTTTCTTCAAGTTTTTCTAGAGAATTGATTTATAAAAGTATAAAAATTTATTTCAATAGAGCGAAAGTACTCTTCAAAAAGAAGAGAACTACTTGATTTACCTTTTACGAATCAATTCTTCAAGAAGAAGAGAATCGATTCAAGTATGGAGAATAAATCAAGAGGAAGAGAATCGATTCAAGTTTTCTTGAATAGATTCTTCAAAAGAAAAAAAATCGATTCAAGTATTACCTATTAAGAATCGATATAAATATTCTTTAAGATCTACTTCTTAAATATTGATTCAAGTATTCTTCAAGTGAAGGGAGGATCGACGATTCAAATACTTGAATCTATTTACCTCTAAAGAATAAGAGGTCGAAAAATTAATTCATATATAGAATCGAAAGTTAAAATTTTTTAGTTAAATCATTATTTCATATCAAATAACATTAAAATTGAGTTTGGAAATATTTGTTAATTTTTTAAATTTAGTATATCAATAATTATTTATTTACATATATCTTAATTATTCAATTATGACATATGAATTATAAATTTTATTTTCTTTAGTTGTTTATATAATTTGAAACTAATAAAATTAAATTAAAAAATAAAATTACATTATAAATTTATGAATATTTAAAAGAATATTATATATAACCCCTCTCTCTCTCTCTCTCTCTCTCTCTCTCTCTATATATATATATATATATATATATATATATATATATATATATATATATATATATATATATATTCTTATTAACTTTTAATTGACTTCCTTATTTAATATTTCTTTTAAAATAATTTGTTTCTTATTTTAATAATGAATCTTAATTAGGTAATAATTTTTTAAAAAAATTATAGAAATTAAGACAAAAATATTTATTTAATTGTCTTATTTACTTTTAATTGACTTCCTTATTTAATATTTCTTTTAAAATAATTTGTTTCTTATTTTAATAATGAATCTCAATCAGGTAATAAATTTAAAAAAAATATAGAAATTAAGAAAAAATATTAATTAAAAATATTTATTTAATTGTTTATATACGTGGTAACAAATAAAAAATGTATATAATTAGAAAAAATTTAATTAAAAACATATATATTAATTAAAAATATTAATTTTTTTATACGTTGTCATGTCTCATCAATGACGACCTACGCACGGTGGCACCTCTTTTATATTATATTATTGGTAATATTTAAAAAATACAAGTCAATATTATTTCAAAAAATTTGAAAATATTTGTATATAACTATACACATGATTTAATTATATGTCACATTATTAAAAGTTAGGAGTAAAAGTTATAATTTTTTGTAAATTCTTTATATTGATGAAAGTAGTTGCCTAACTGTAAAAAAAAAATCTTCCTAATTAATGTTGAATTGTTATATGACACATATTATTTAATTATAAAATATAAAATAAAAGTAATAATTAAATGATACCGCGCAGTACGCGGGTTTCAAACTAGTATATATATATATATATATATATATATATATATATATATATATATATATATATATATATATATATATATCAGAAACTTTTCTTACTGATGTGTCGTCTCCATAGCGCTCCAATGTGACGTGTAATTTTTTTAAATTTTTGATTTTTTAATATTTTTTAAATATTTTATTTATTTACTTTTAATTAACTTCCTTATTTAATATTTTTTATTATAAAATGTATTTTTTATTTTTAATAATAATTAAATTTAAAATATTTATTTATTTGGGTATCATTAATTAATTATTAAATTTTTTAATTCAATAAATTAATTAATATCAAATTAAATCATATATATAAAGTGAAAAAATAATATTCCATATAATATTCTCTCTCACCCACCTATAAATAAGAGTTTTTGGTTATTAATTCTAAATACACACATTCAATTTTCCAAGAGGAATATAAGTTTTCTTCAAGTTCTTCTACAGATTTGATTTATAAAAGAATAAAAATGTATTTCGATAGAGAAAATCAAGTAAATATTCGATCTACCTCTAAAAAATCGATTCAAGTATTTTTCAAGAGGAAGAGAATTGATTCAAGTATTCTTGAATCGGTTTACCTCTTAAGAATCGATTCTTCTAGAGGAAGAGAATTGATTCAAATATTTTTGAATAGATTTGCATCTTTAAAAATAATTTTTTAAGAGTAAGATGACCGATTCAAGTATTCTTGAATCGATTTACATCTTAAGAATCGATTATTCAAGAGGAAAAAAATTGATTCAAGTATTACCTTTTAAGAATCGATTTAAGTATTCTTTAAGATCTACCTCTAGAGTATTGATTCAAGTATTCTTCAAGTGAAAGAGGATCGACGATTCAAGTACTCTTGAATCGATTTACCTTTAGAGCATAAGAGGTTGAAAATTCATATATAGAATCGAAAGTTTAAGTTATTTAAGTTAAATTATTATTTCATATCAAATAACATTAAAATTGTGTTTGTAAATAATTTGTTAATTTTTTAAAGTTAGTATATTAATATTTATTTATTTACATATATTTTAATTATTCAATTATGACATATGAATTATAAAAAAAATTCTTTAATTATTTATATAAGTTGAAACTAATAAAATTAAATAAAAAAATAAAATTAATAAATTCATTACAAGTTTATGAATATTTAAAAGAATAATATATATATTATTTTATTTATATTATATATATATTACATTATTTATTTTTAATTAATTTTCTTATTTAATATTTTCTTTTTTAAATAATGTCTTTCTTATTTTTAATATTAATTTAATTTTTAATATTTTATTTATTTATTTGGGTATCATTAATTAATTACTAAATCTTTAATAAAATAAATAAATTAATTAATATCAAATTAACTCATATATATAAAGGGAAAAAATATTCCATATAATATTCTCTCTCACCCCATTTATAAATAAGACTTTTTGGTTATTCATTCTATATACATATTCGATTCTCCAAGAGGAATTTGAGTTTTTTTTCAAGTTTCTCTAAAGAATTGTTGATTTATGAAAGTATAAATATTTATTTTGATAGAGCGAATCAAGTAGATATTCGTTCACGTATAGTTTTACCATTTATTTTTTCTATACACTTATTATGACTTATTTACTTTAATAACATTAATCGCAATCAATAAATAAATTATTCCATATAAATAAAATAATTAGTATCAAATCAAATTATGTATAGAAAAAAAAGAATAAATTGAGATTTTTTTATATATAATTGGTATTTATTTTGGATAAATAGTAAAATTAAAAATTTATTAATAAGAGTTACATATTTTTAATATCATAATTGCACTTAAATACAATGAAAAAAATTAAATAATAACAACTATATAAATATACAGCAAAGAGACAAAATTGCCCCTATGTGGTTGCACATTTTTTAGAGAGACATGGGGAGTAATAAATAATTTTCAATTATATTATGTTATAAAGTAACATTTAAAAAAAATATTAGTCAAGATTCTTTCAAATAATTAGAATATATGTACATATATAATAACTTTAATCAAAGATTGTCGGCCAGCCTTCCACGTGGTATGTACTTTAATCTTTGTGATTGGTTGTTCTTAAATTCCTTTATTGGATTCTCGGTTGTGAGAATGTGGAGAAAGGTGTGAGTTAGTCAAAGATTTGTAAGAGTGCAGAGATTGGGGTCGGGGGAGAGAAATTCTGTGTGATTGTAAAATTTTTTCACATAATGGTATTTTCTCGGTCTGTGGTTTTTCTCCGGTTTTAGAGTTTTCCACTTAAATTCTTGTGTTGTGCTTTTTATGTTCTTCTTTATTTGTCCCTTAGAAATGAACGGAAATCTACTTAAAGACGAAGTGTTTTCTTTTATTTTGACAAGGTGGAGATTGTTAGTTCTTTTGTCAAGAATAAAAGAAGGAGTTTTCTTTTATTTCTTTGTCCCACATCGGATAAAGAGTAAAAGGGAGAGGGATCCTAGTGCTATATAAGGAGGCCCTTGGACTTGATGTCAAGTGCACCAATCAAGTACACTTTAATCTTTGTGTTTGATTCTTCTTAAATTCCTTTCTTGGATTATCGGTTCTGAGAATGGGGAGAAAGGTGTGAGTTAGTCAAAGATTTATAAAAGTGTAGGGATTGGGGTCAGAAGAGAGAAATTCTGTGTAATTATAAAAATTTTTCACATAGTGGTATTTTCTCGGTCCATGGTATTTCTTCGGTTTTGGAGTTTTCCAATTAAATTCTTGTGTTGTGCTTTTTATGTTCTTCTTTATTTGTTCCTTAAAAATGAATGGGGATCTGCTTATCCCAATAGATAGAAGTTCTCATCTCCAGCTAAGGTTCCACTGCCAAACACCAACAGTTGAGTGTTTAAATTAGAGGTTATATCTACTTTTTTTCATCAACTTGAATTTTCTAAAAATTCAGTACCATTACCAATTAAAATGTTTCAGCGGGTGCTTTCTTCTGTTTACGAAAGTGGAAAATATGTATATTCGGTGAAAATTATGATAAATTAAAACCAATGACTACAAGTTATTGTGAAGTCTTACAGAAGAGTGATTGGATGCCGAAATATGGCTGTCCATTCATTCACAATCACACCCACTAACTTTTCTGCAACTTACATATATACTACCATGAGATTAATTGGGTAGAAATATTTCTCTAGTCTTAATTTATTTAATTTTTAAATAGACATATATATAAATTTATTTTGTAAATGAAATTAATTGAACTCCATAATCTGGGTCCTCACGTACGGTTCCTGCGCGATGTTTAACAATAAACAAGGTTGAGAAAGCATTTTCTGAGATGATGTCTATATATATAATGGATTGTGAAACGAGTCAACTATTGAGTAGTTATAAAATAAGATGAATGATGTATTAAAGTATAATTTTAGTGTGTTATTATATAATTATAATTATTGATTGTGTAATAAATCATATTATAACATTCTAAAATCATATTTTAGTCAAACACTTGTATGATGCTGTCGCATGGAAAGACTTCTTGAGACGGATCAGATTTAATATTTAGATCAATGAAAAGTGATAATTGATCAGTATATTATTTAATGAATAATTTGTTGTATGAATAAAATATAATATCAATATTTTTAATGAAACATGATAACATCTTTTATAAAATTAAAGTAATAATTTATAATTAATTTATGTTATCCAACTCCTTATTTACAGGAACCAACAGCTAATTAATGAGGGCTTTCTTTTCTACTCCTTAAATATAGTAACCAACAACTAAATTTAGAGTTACTATTTTGGCAAAATTTGTAGGGGGCATATGATCCTGTCATGACACAATGCGTGTTCAAATCCCCGCAATTTCTCCCAGTCTTTCTTTTTTTACTTAATTAAAATTTTCCATTCTTTTTTTAAAGTACTATTTTTCAATTAATTTAAATTTCTTTTAAAAAGGTCCTATCGTTATAAAAAAGTAATAATATTTTAAATAAAAAATAACATTTGATTAAAAAAAAGTGATCAATGTTTAATTAAATTATTCTATTTCATTAATAATTAATACCACAACAAAAAGTGATAATATTTTTTCAATAAAAAGTGATATTTGATCAATTTTACATAAACTATTTTATGAATAATTAATAGATTGCATAAAAAGTGATAATATTTTACATAAAAAGTAATATGTTATAAAAAAAAGTAATAATCGTCCAATCAAACTATTTCATAAAGAATTCGTGTGATAGGTAAAAAAAATTATATTTTTAGTAAGAAATAACATATAATCAAGAAAAAGGATAACATTCATTGAACTATTTCGTGAATGAATAATTTTGGGATAGGGTGGTGCTTCAATATACCGCAAATTAATAGACCGCAATTTTTTTTAAAACCTTCAATATACTTTAACATAAACTAGAGAAACTTTTATTACAATGTTGTATATATAACGCAATATAAATTTTACAGTATTGTATTACAACTAGAGGTTGGGCTTTATTGGTAGAAGCTGGGAGATTATATATTTTAAAACATAAACCGTCCTGTATCTTTTTACTTTAGGTGAAAATTAGGTCCCAAAATAGTTATGACATTCATTTCCGTCCCAAACCTTTCAATTTTTATTCGTTTTCGTTCCAAAATAATGGTTTTTTACCAATTACATTCCATAACTTTATAAAAGCACTGATTCAGTCTTATCTCATGAAATTAAAAAAAAAATTGAACATTTTTAAGTAAAAATGACAATTTTGAGGAAATTTTAAAAATTATGGGACTATTTCAAAGAAATTAAGTTTCTTGAAAATATTTTGAATAAAGTAAATTTATATTTAACAATTATTAATTATTATATATATATATATATTATCATGCTATGCCCTCTTTCTTCTCCTATATAAGCACCCTTCCACCATCCATGTCTTTCTCACTAGCTCATTAAAACTTCAATCTCTAACTCTTTCTCTACACTCTTCAACATATAACTATGTTTACTTTCGGAATTATTGGGGGAATAGGCCTTATCGCTCAAAAGTAAGTCACTGGTTTTGACACTCGAAACCATGTACATATTTATGTATGGTTTTGACACTCGACATTTTGTAGTAATTGCCTAGTTAAAATACTTGTTATTCTGGAACATAATACTTTATTCTTACATATGTTTTCTGTTTGAATATGCAGAGTGCGTAGAAATGCGTGAAAATGATGATTATGGAAGATAATAAATGAAGACATCCAACCAGAGGGATGGACATCATTCCATGGGAGTAATTAGGATGTCACAAAACAGGACTTTGACATTATTACCATAACTATATATTTCTTGCATGCATGTGAATTCTGCACATCAACCATATTAATGCTACTTTTATAATGAAGTAGTTGATTGTATGTTGATTTTGTTGACTTCATGTAGCTTGTTTTAGGCATGTGTGGATTATTGTGATAATGTTCTCAGTTCTAATGTTGCAATAAAAATAAACTTAAGTGTGTTGTGTACCGATTTTATCACTATTCATTTTAAGATTATTGCTTTTATCCATCAAACCAAAGACAATTCGTAAAACAATATCACACAAAGTCTTTGTCCATTTTTAATTTATTTTTACGAACTCACACAAGCCTTTTTCCATTTTTATTTTTTTCATAAAAATACCTTATGCTATACGGCCGTACATGCACAAGTTTTTTCCTTCTTTGTCAAATCGAATTGCATAGCATTGGATTTGCGCATAACAGATTTTCTTAGGGCGGGTATCTAAATACTCAGGCCCGCCTTGCATTTTTGCCCCCAATGCCCGGTGCCCTGTGCCCCGCTACAGGTCAGGCTTAAGCTTATATAGAGATGAATCTACGGGTCAGGATTAAGTTTATAGAGGGATGAATCGTTTAATATTTAATCAAGTCGCTCTAATACGCTCCCTCACATGCAGACATGGTAAATTTTTGTGCATGTGAAATTTTCTCATAAATGGGTGGCTGTGAGCTGGTTTGAACTCTGGACCTTTAGTCGGCCTTAACTCTGATACCATGTTAAATGACCACCTCATCTAAAAATTTAAAATTATAGAGATATGAATTGTTTAATACTCAAATCACTCTAACAATCAGCTCCACCCCATTTTTCTTTTTATAAATTATGATATATTCAAATACAAAAATTTTAAATTGGAATAAAATGAAGTAAATATAAATTAAAAATTAAATAATTAATTTTATTTTTATTTTTAAAAAATTTTATTACATTGAATATTTTATGAAATACTCCCTTCGTCCCACAAAACTCTTCGCAATTTCGTCATTTGTTTGTCCCACAAAACTCTTTACACTCCTAAAATGAAAATATCATTTTATCCAACAACCTCAAAAGTTATTTTAATTTCAAATGAGCCCTCATTTTTCACGCACATACCATTACTTTATATTTTTCTATTACATAAAAATACTACAATACCCTAAAGTCAATAAAATTGGTCAAAAAGAGCAACTTTTTTTAAACAACGTGGAATAGTAAACATGAAGCGCTTTATGAAATAGAGGGGGTATATAATATTGTAATAAAGTATTTTATAATAGTTATATATAATTACATTAGTTTCTTTTATTTTAAATAACTAACGTATGTATATTATATTATATATATCAACAACATACATTAATTAATTAATATTTTAAATAAAAAAATTAATATATTAAGTGCGGGGTTGATTAGCCATTTTGTAGTAGAGATGACCAATTAAAACAATTTATCGAACCACAAGGAGTTAGGTACTAGTGCTTAAATGATCTCACATTTCTTGTAATTTTATAGAGACAAATCATCAAGGGGTTGGTGATCAAACAAGTAATTAAAGAGCAATCAATGCAAGTAGACAAGCAATGATTAACAAATAAGATGTATGGCGGAAAAGTGGTTTACCAAATTGATTAAAAGTGAGATTAGCAACATTCAAGAAGTGGAAATTCTAGGATACGTGCACTAAATTCATATGAATCATGGGTATTAGACTAAGGGTCAACACTAAGTTCACCTAAACTCCCTCTCAAGATGGATAGGATATGGAATAAAGTTCAATGGATTGGTTCTCATTCAAATAATTCCAATTAGGTACTAAGCTTGAAATGAGAGTCCCTTCACACGATTAATCAATCTCTCGATCAAACCAATCGGATGTCCTATCAAAGGGTTCTAAATTCCAAAGGATTTCTCATTCTCTTTACAATCTACAATGCACATGATGTGTAAGACAAGATGATTCAATTAATTATCCTAAATATGCAATTGACTTCTCAATCTAATCACATGTTTAAAACAACAAACCACATAAATTATCATAAACATCAAGATCTAAAGCATCAATGATAGAAAATTAATTAACCCAATCAACATATGAATTCAAATACATAAATCTCAAAATTATCCAACAACTCTCATGTTGCTAATCTCACAAGAGAGATTAGCCAACCATATTCAAAAGGAAATTAACATAGACATTAAGATCCTTACAAAACATGATGAAACTATGAGGTTTAACTACAAAGTAATGATGGAAACTCCCTTGAAGTGCTTCAATGGTGATCTCCTTCCTTCCTTTGCAACTCTCCTCTCTTCCTTGCTTCTTTTCTTCAATTGGATGAAGGTTTTGATAGTGGGATGATGGTAGATCCAATGGATAGTGAATGGATGAAGATGATGGTGTGAATGGAAGGAAATGGTCTGTGATCTAGGTGTAGAAGTGAAACCCTTGTGTGGAATATCCAATCTCCCTTCAAATGTTGAACTTGAGGCTATTTATACCCTCTCAATGTTGGGCAATAAATTAATCATCAATTGGGCTTTTTACACACACTTACACACATTGGCAGGTGAAAATTGGGATTTTTGGTCCAAAATGACCTTACTCGACTTGGCCTAGCTTACTCGAGTTAGCTACACGAGTCGAGTTGCATGCATTGCAACTCGAGCTGACCCAGCTCGACTCGAGTCAGCAACTCAAGTACTCACCTGTTCGGTCGTGTTGCGAGGCTCTGTAAGTTAATTTCCTTCGGAGACCACCTCGACTCGAGCTAACAACTCGAGTTGCATCTTACAAATTGAGTTGGCTCACTGTATGATTTTCTGCACCTGCCCTGCACCGCACGACTTGGAGCTCGACTCGAGCTGCAAGTCGAGTTGGCTCTCCCAAGTCGAGTTAGGCTACTGGACAACTTTCGGACCCCAACTCGACTCGAGTTGCAAGTCGAGTTGGACCTTGCAACTCGAGTTGGGTCTCCTCAGCTCGTTTCTCGCTCGTTTTAGCTCCCGTTCTATTTTTGCTCTATTTTCACCGGTTTTACATACATTTAAGCTCATTCACATCATTTCCATGAAAACACACAACACAACCAAATAACACATAAAATACGCATAAAATACTACGAAAATACATATAAAAAGATACTAAAATCTAGGTGAAAATATCACTCATCACACCCCCAAACTTAAAGTGTTGTTCGTCCCCGAACAATGAAAATGATAAACCAAGAGGAGTGATTTTCACCTAGGAAAAGACTAAACGAACATAAGAAATAACACATCAATAGCAACAAGAATGACAAACCATGCTAAGTTATCCTACAACATTAGATTCATGACATGAGAAATTAACAAGTTCAATCACAAGAGAAAAAAATGTAACATAGTCCCTTTTTAGTCCAAGCCTCACGTTGGATATAAATGTCACTCAACACTATTTAAAGTAGGGTAAATCATCACTCATTAACTGATTGGCTCGACTCGCTATAAGCTTGCTCGTGGACTACATTCACAAACCACCAAAGTTTTAATTAGTGATGAAAAAGGTCTTTAATTTAGATGTAATGATAGGCTCTTTGGTAGGGTAGGAAGAATATAGGTAAGAGTGACTAATCAAGTGTAAGTAATCGAAGAGATGATCAACTTCCTCAACTTCTTCACTTTTCCTTCTTCCTTTCTTTTCTTTGTAAATCTCGAGCTCTATTCATTAACTTTCATTGGATTGAGCTACTTTTGATTTATGCTTCCTTCTTTGGACTTTTATTTTCTTGAGCATCTTATTGTTGTTTTGCTCATTTTCTTATTTTGAGGTTCCATATCCATTCTTGTTTGCGCTCTTTTTCATCCTTTTTCTTACTTGTTTACCATTTCCTTTCTTCTTTTTCTTTTCTTATCAAACCTTTCTTGCTACCATCTTCTCAATCACCCATAAAAGGTATGTATATAATGCTTAAGTGGGTAATCATGTCTTGTAATGTGCTAAATTCACAAGAAATAGGCTTAAAGGCTCAAAGTGGTTAACTAGGGATAATGTTCATGGTATGGAAATATTTGGCAATGACTATAATAACAAGGATGACCTTAGATCATGTCACTAATCTCCACAAATCAGGCTCATTCCTATAATCCTTAAGCAAGTTCTAGCTTATCAAATACAACCGATCTACTCATGAAGAAAAATACCATGTATGCACGGTTGAGGCTCAAATGCTCACAAGCTTGTGCTCGAACCTTAAGGAACTTATTACACCACATTCATCTCAAAATTGAACAAGTTAAATAAAAGATGTCACAATTCGAAAGTGTAGAGATTCTTAATCATAACTTGTCATCACTTATCACCATAACATGTCATCACTCACATTCAAAAATGACTCACAACATCCCAAAAAAAATCCACCAAACAATCCCTAAACAAGAATACGAAAACACACAAAACATAAAATAAGGACTCAACAAATAATAAACAAACTCACATAACATGCAAAAATACAAAACCATCATAAAACAATGAATAACACATTCATAACATCCATAATCAATTAAGCTCACAATCATCCCATCCTTGATTGAAAAGGAAATCCTAAATTACGAAAGTAAACATCCCAAAAACATAACAAATGAAGTAACATGCTAAACACATCAATCCAAATCAATATCAAGGCATGTCAAGCAAATAGAAGTGATAAGGTGTAGAGTACTCCCTCAATAGGCATTTGGTAAAGAAAGCGTTAACTCCAAGCTTCATTCATGCTTCCAATATCTTTCACTCATGCTCAAAGACTCAACAAACACCATTAGCTCAACAATTTCATTAAAAATATGGATTGACATGCACTTCAACACAACCAATCATACCAAAATCCAACCAAACTCATGACAAAAATTTTAAAATTTACCAATTTTACAAGAAGACCTATCATCATCATATCACACACACTCAAATGGTGAGTCACACCACGCACTCTCTCCCCAAACTTATATCGAACTAAGAGGTGAGAATTAAGTTTGCAAAAAGTGGTGGGACTTACCTTTATAGTTTCATCAATGATCTTCTTGTAGAGAAGCATACACATCCACACGACTCAAGCTATGTTCACCACGCGCTAGCCCCCTAAACTTAACTCGAGATAAGAGTCGAGAATTAAGTTTGCAATAAGTGGTGACATATCTACTCGAATCCATGAAGTACTTCTCTTTTTTTCAATATGCTTTCTTCTCACGAGCACAATCCACCTACGAGACCAAAATACCAACAACAAAAGATAAAAAAAAATGGGTTGCCTCCTATTTAGCGCTAAGTTTAACGTCTTCAAGCCGGATGAAATTTTCACGCTCATTGGACCAAATGTTGGTCCACCACACTTTCTCCTCGCATCCTCACTTTGAACATTTGATTTGCCTTCTTCTTGTCAACAAGCTCCACTTCACCATTCTTGCTTACGAGCATCAAGTTATCATCAAGAAGAGCTTCTAGTGGACTTCCTCTTTCTCCTTTGTCAATCTTCCAATCAAGCTCCGATGCTTTCATCCTATCAACATCACAAGAAGATAAGTTAGAATTTGATATTTTCATATAATCATGAAGAAATGAGTTTAAATTGTCAAAGAGAATGGAGTCATGATCCATAAGATTATCCGGAGGCTTCAAATGATACTTGGCTCCTTTGTCTTTGTTACATAAGAATATGACACTCTCTCCTTTTGAGCTCAAAGACAATTCTTCTCTTCCAACATCAATTCTTGCTCTTCCCGTAGCTAGAAATGGCCTTCCCAAAATGAGTGGAACTCTAGGGTCCGCCTTCACTTCTAACACCATGAAATCAACCGGGAAAGCTAGCCCTTTCACCTTTACCTCCACGTCTTCAACAATCCCTAATGGCTTCACAACCTCACTATTTACTACTTTAAGACGGATAGTAGTAGGCTTTAGCTCTCCAATTTCAAGGTCTTTGAACGTGGCATGAGACATCATGTTGACGCTTGCCCCCAAGTCACACAATGCATCAAGGGTACCTTTCCCTTCAAAATCACAAGGAATTATGAACTTTCCCGGATCACCAACTTTTGTAGGCCCCCTTTTTGCATTGATTCACTTGTTTCGAATTGCTCTTCTTTTCTTTTCCCCTCATATTTCATCTTAAGACATTTGACATGTTCCTCAAACTCTTTTTTCTTCTCCTCTTTTACAAATATTTGTGGATAGGGAATAGGGAATGGAGTAATCGAAATACCCCAATAGTCACATTTGTACTCATCTTCTTTGGTCTTCTCCTCCACTTTCTTTTCCTCTTGCACCCGTTTCCACTTTGGTATCCATTTAGGACCCTTCTCTTGTTTCTTATGTAGCTCTTCCATTTCTTCAACAACCTTACTTTCCACCAACCCTTCTTCAACCTTTCGTTCCTCTTTCATATCAACCAACAAATATTGAGCCTTTGAATTGACCTCGGTTGTGGCTGGAAACTTTCCTTTTAGTTGAGCACTCAATGAACTTGAAATTTGCCCCACATTATATTCCAAAGCTTTGAGCCTCTTTTCATTAGCTTCTTCTGCTTTTTTCAACGCTTCATCTCTAGCTTTGTCAGATGCTTCTCGAGCTTTGTTTGATGTGATCAATTGTTCAAGTAACTCATCAATCGATGCTCTTCCCTCATTGTTTGGTGCCTTAGCCCTCGGTTGGTATCCCGGACGATAAGCAACCGCATTGTTCTGGTTTGAATAAGAGAAGTTACCTTGCCTTTGTTGTTGTGAGTAAGAGCTTGCACTAGCTTGACTATTAAATCCCCCTTGCATTGGTGGGTAGTTACCTTGATTTTGGTTGAAATTACCTTAGCAATTGTTTTGATAGTTACCTTGGTAATTCCTTCCTTGCATGTATTGCACATCCTCCACACGTGGCATTGTCATAGCCCATTGTTCCCCACTAACACTATTCGGAGGTAGCACACCTTGTTCACTTTGTAGCCCTTCAACTATGTTAGCTCTTTGATTCACACCATGGTTCAAGCTCATTTGTTTCATAACCTCCGCTACTATCCTTTCCATGCTTGGCGTTTATGGCTCAACATTCACACACTTCGCACTAAACTATTGCCCTTGATCAAAATTCTCAAAATCATAGCATCCACTTACTCGCTCCGATGGCCATTGGTAGGTATTTGTAGCAATCTCATCAAAAATCCTTATAGCCTTTTCCGGAGTCACTCCAAGTATGGATCCACCTGCCGAAGCATCAACCAGTACTCTTTGACCATTCACTAATCCTTGATAGAAAAATTCAACTTGTTGATTCTCCGGGAAACCATGTTGTGGACATTTGCGTAGCATATCCTTAAACCGTACCCACACTTCATAAAAGCTCTCTTGAGGCATTTGCTTTATTGGTAGAAGCTGGGAGATTATATATTTTAAAACATAAACCGTCCCGTATCTTTTTACTTTATGTGAAAATTAGGTTCCAAAATAGTTATGACATTCATTTTCGTCCCAAACCTTTCAATTTTGCTTCGTTTTCGTCCCAAAACAATGATTTTTTTTACCAATTACATTCCATAACTTTATAAAAGCACTGATTCAGTCTCTTCTCATGAAATTAAAAAAAATTGAACATTTTTAAGTAAAAATGACAATTTTGATGAAATTTTAAAAATTATGGGACTATTTCAAAGAAATTAAGTTTCTTGAAAATATTTTGAATAAAGTAAATTTATATTTAACGAACATTAATTATTATATATATATATATATATATATATATATATATATATATATATATATATATATATATATATATATATATATATATATTATCATGCTATGCCCTCTTTCTTCTCCTATATAAGCACCCTTCCACCATCCATGTCTTTCTCACTAGCTCATTAAAACTTCAATCTCTAACTCTTTCTCTACACCCTTCAACGTATAACTATGTTTACTTTCGGAATTATTGGGGGAATAGGCTTTATCGCTCAAAAGTAAGTCACTGGTTTTGACACTCGAAACCATGTACATATTTATGTATGGTTTTGACACTCGACATTTTGTAGTAATTGCCTAGTTAAAATACTTGTTATTCTGGAACATAATACTTTATTCTTACATATGTTTTCTGTTTGAATATGCAGAGTGCGTAGAAATGCGTGAAAATGATGATTATGGAAGATAATAAATGAAGACATCCAACCAGAGGGATGGACATCATTCCATGGGAGTAATTAGGATGTCACAAAACAGGACTTTGACATTATTACCATAACTATATATTTCTTGCATGCATGTGAATTCTGCACATCAACCATATTAATGCTACTTTTATAATGAAGTAGTTGATTGTATGTTGATTTTGTTGACTTCATGTAGCTTGTTTAAGGCGTGTGTGGATTATTGTGATAATGTTCTCAGTTCTAATGTTGCAATAAAAATAAACTTAAGCATGTTGTGTACCGATTTTATCACTTTTCATTTTAAGATTATTGCTTTTATCCATCAAACCAAAGACAATTCGTAAAACAATATCACACAAAGTCTTTGTCCATTTTTTATTTATATATATTATAAATTATTTATGAAATTAGTTCACATCATCGTGATCACTTTTCATTAATTTGGTATCACTTTTTATTTTAAAGATCATCGCTTTTATCAATCTAACCAACGATAATTCGTAAAACGATCTAACACGAGTCTTAGTCCATTTTTAATTATTTTTACGAATTCACACAAGGCTTTGTCCATTTTTAATTTATTTCATAAAAATAACTTATGCTATATGCATAGCATTTGATTTGAGGATAGCAGTTTTTCTTTGGGTGTCAGCTTAAGATTATATAGAGATAAATCTACCGGCTAGCTGGCTTAAATTCAAAGAGGGATGAATCGTTTAATATTTAATCAAATCACTTTAACACGCCCCCTCATATGCAGGCGGGGTTAATTTTTGTTTGCATGTGGAATATATATATATATATATATATATATATATAATTAACAAAAATTAATAACCGTTTAAGTAAACAACTTTTTGAACAATTTGTAGCAACACATTATTTGTTCCAAAAAAAGAAATTAATGATTTAAATATTTTGTTCATTTATATTAGAGTTGATATTGGTGCACCAGGGTGCAAGAGTGCATCTATATGTGTATAACTTTTTATTCTATTTTATGTACATGTTATTCTATTTTGTATACATGTTTCTTAATAATTGTATACTTTTTTCACACTCAGTTTTTTATTAAAAAAAATTAGCATCCATATATGTATAACTTTTTATTAAATAGTGTATATATGTTTCTTAATAATTGTATACTTTTTTACACTCAATTTTTCATTAAAAAAACTAACAAACAAAGTGTATACATTTTTGTTCATAATTGTGTATGTTTTTTTTCATATTTGAATAAGTTCTAAAAGTGGGTGCACCGTATCCTGAGGTGCACCCAGGTGCACATTATAATTATCATATATATTAATTTTGTTCTAATATTTTTAAAATAAATTATAAAATATATACTCCCTCTGACAATTCAAAAGGTAATCGTTTGCTTTTTATACATTGGATAAAAAGATATTATTATTTTATATATAATGAAAAGTTGTATTAGTGATATATGATGAGTCATGTGTAATTTTCTTTTTAAAAGGAAAATTATCTTTAAAGAGGAAAAAACACCATTAAAGAGGAAAATTTGAATATAAGGAGCAAATCACCACCGCCCCGCCAGATCGGAACCGCCATTCGTACCTACATTGGAATCGACACGGGATTCTTATCGATATCGGAACCTATATTGTAATCGACATCCGTACCTACATCAAAAATGACATATGCTACCTACATCGAAACAACATCCGTACTTACATCAAAACTGACACGAGATCCGCACCGACATCCGTACCTAGACAGGAACCGACATACACACCTGCACACTCACCCACAAGGACACACTGGGTATTATAAGTTGAATAGTGGGGGTATTAAAATCCAATAAGTGGCATTTGATTAAAATTGATATAAGACTGTGTTTGGATTGAGTCATTCCAAATTATATTGATTTGAAAATGGCAAAAGCTCCTGTGCCCCCGGTCACACGCCGTGTCCCCATACACTCCTCCTTCATATTCTATTTAAACATATGTATTGCTAGGGGCTTAAATTGCAAAGGGGCACATAAATTGCAAAGGGGCACGGTATCCCCGGGGGGCACGAGAGCCTCACTCATTGAAAATGAATGGATTTTAAATTCCTTGGATTTTAAATCAATATATTTTAATTCCAATGTTATGATAAATTATGGATCTTTGAAATGATTTCAAATTCATAATTTAAAAATTATTTTTAAAATAGAATTTTATACTCCCTCCATTCCGTTTCAAACTCTACGTTTGCTTTTTACACGTAGATTAAGGAATGTAGTATTTTAATGTGTAGTGAGGTGAGAGAAATAATATTTTAATGTAAAGTGGGTAGGTGTATTAGTGTGATGTGTGAATAGTGGGATAGTAGAGGTATTAAAAATCCAATAAGTGGCATTTGATTAAAATTGATATAAGGTTGTGTTTGGATTGAATAATTTCAAATTATATTGATTTGAAAATGGCAAAAGTTCATGTGCCCCCGGGCACACGCCGTGTCCCCATGTGAACACAACACTCCTCCTCCATATTCTATTTAAACATATGTATTGCTAGGGGTTTAAATTGCAAAGGGGCACGGTGTCCCCGGGGGGCACGAGAGCCTCACTCATTGAAAATGAGTGGATTTTAAATTTCTTGGATTTTAAATCAATATATTTTAATTCCAATGTTATGATAAATTATGGATCTTTGAAAGGATTTCAAATCCATAATTCAAAAATTATTTTTAAAATAGAATTTTATACTCCCTCCTTCCGGTTTCAAACTCTCATTTGCCTTTTGCACATAGATTAAGGAATGTAGTATTTTAATGTGTAGTGAGGTGAGAGAAATAATATTTTAATATAAAGTGGGTAGGTGTATTAGTGTGATGTGTGGGCCATGGAGAGAGAAATAATTAATTTGTGTGGGTCCCGTCCCATTTACTAAAAAGGAAAATGTAAAAATTGAAATGGGACGCCCAAAATGGAAATATGTAAATATTGAAATGGGGCGGAGGAGTATATAATAAATAATAATAATAAAATTTTATTATATTAAATACTAAAATTTAAAATTTTATTAAAAATAATTTTTTTGAGATAGAACTCTACCACACAACCTATCCGTCTCCACGCCCACCCCCAAAAAAAAATTTTTTATAAAATTTTTAATTTTAATATTTGAAAATAAAAATATTACTACGCAAATCTACCCCCAACTACCCACCCCCACCCCAAATTTTTTTATAAATATTTAGATTTTAATATTTATATATTACTACCTTATCCATCCACCCACCTAAAATAATTTTTTTTAGAAAAAAATTAGATTTTAATATTTAAAAAATAAAATCTAAAATTTTATTTAAAATTTTTTTTGGGTGGGTGGTAGTGGTGGGTAGAGTTGTGTGGTAATATTTTTATTATTTAAATATTAAATTATAATTTTTTTATAAAAAAAAATTGTCGTGGGTGGGGCAGTTGGGGTGGGTGGGTAGGGGGTAGGGCTAGGTGGTAATATTTTTATGATTAAAATGTAAAGTTTTATAATTTTTTTGTGGGGGGTGGGGGTGTGTAGGGGGTATGCTGGGTGATAGAGTTTAAATAAAAAAATATATATATATAGTTTTTAATTAATTTATTAATTTTATATATCTTTATTTTATGTATTAATATATCAATTACACATCAACGGAATGATTTCAAATGACACAATTTCAGTGAAGATTTGAAATTCATTAAAAAACAACTAAAAAAATTCAAAATCAAATCCATGATTTGAATCCATTGATTTAAAATATTGAATTTATAAATCCATTGATTTCAAGTATTGCCCAAACATGAGGAAGGGATTTGAGGGAAAGATTTATAAATTCCTCCTCAAATCCTTCCATCCAAATACAACCTAAAAGTTATTTGTTGTTGATAAAGGTATTGAATTTTAAAATTTAAGTATTTTTTCAGTCCTCCCTAAACAAATTGTAAATTATGTTATATGTATTGGAAAGGGATGATAGTTTTGAAAATATGTTGTAGAGATAAAAGTTAGGTAAAGATTTATGTGAGACCGTCTCACGTAAAGTAATAACATAATTAATGAAAAGTGATATTCAATCGATGAAAAGTGATAATGATGCAGTGAACTATTTTATGAATAATTTAAGGTTGTATTTGGATTGAGTCATTTAAAATCAATGGATTTAAAAATGAGTGAATTTTAAATTTCTTGGATTTTAAATAAATTCATTTGAATTCCCCTGTTTGGATAAATTATGGATCTTTATAAGGATTTCAAATCCATAATTCAAAAATTATTTTTAAAATAGAATTTTATATATGTTAAATAAATGTAATAAAATTTTATTATATTAAATATTAAAATCTAAAATTTTATAAAAAAATAAATTTTTTGGAGGGAACTCTACCACCCAACCTACCCCTACCCACCCATCCCTCCACCCCCACCCCAAAAAAAATATTTTTTTATAAAATTTTAGATTTGGAATATTTGAATAATAAAAATATTACCACACAGCCCTACCCCTACCTAACACCAACCCCACCCCCAACCCCAATCCCAATTTTTTTTTATATAAAACTTTAGATTTTAATATATAAATAATAAAAATATTACAATCCAATCCTACCACTCTATCCATCCACCCACCCCACCCCCACCCCCACCCACCCAATTTTTTTTTACCCAATTTTTTTTTTAAAAAAAATAGATTTTAATATTTAAAAAATAAAATATTAAATTTTATTAAATTTTTTTTGTGTGGGGTGGGGTGGGGTGGTGGAGGGGGTGCTTGGAAAGGTAATATTTTTAGTATTTAAATATTAAAATCTAAAATTGTATAAAAAATTTTTTTTAAGGGTAGGGTGGAGGGGGGTGGGCAGAGGTAGGTTGGATGGTAATATTTTTATTATTTAAATATTAAAATCTAAAATTAATGGGGTTTGGGGGTGGGTGGGGGTGGATGGTAATATTTTTATTATTCAAATATTAAAAATTTAAAAATTTATAAAATATAAAAAATTGGGAGGGGGTGGGAGGGTGGGTAGGGAATGGACTGTGTGGTAGTGTTTAAAATATATATATATATATATATATATATATATATATATATATATATATATATATATATATATATATATATATATAATGTTCTCAGTCTTTCCGTTGTAATAATAATAATTTGGGGGGTTTACCCCTCCGAATTCCATTGAAATTATGTTGTGTGGATTTATATTCCAATTGCACTTACAATTATGCAATATAAGGTTTAATTATTATGAATTAAAATGTTTCAAACCTCTGAAATAGTAACTAAAGAGTTGTAAGATCTTTTAATTAGTTAGATTTAAATATATAGAATGTGATAATATTTTAATAAAAAGTGATTATATATATATATTAGATTTAAATATATAGAATGTGATAATATTTTAATAAAAAGTGATTATATATATATATATATATATATATATATATATATATATATATATATATATATGATTAACAAAAATGAATAACCGTTCAAGTAAAACAACTTTTTGAACAATTAGTAGCAAAACATTATTTGTTCCTTAAAAGAAATTGATTATTTAAATATTTTGTTCATTTATATTAATTTGGTTCTAATATTTTTAAAATAAATTATCGAGTTATATTGGGTGCACCCACATGTGTATAACTTTTTATTTTATTTTGTATACATGTTATTCTATTTTGTATACGTGTTTCGTAATAATTGTATACTTTTTTCACATTAAATTTTTCATTAAAAAAACTAGTATCATATGTATAAATTTTTATTCAAAAGTGTATACATATTTTTTTAATAATTGTATATTTTTTACACTTAATTTATATTAAAAATCTAACAATTAAATTGTATACAATTTTGCTCATAATTGTATATGTTTATGTTTATATTTGTATATGAGTGCACTCTATCTTAGGGTGCACCCTAGTGCACACTATAATTAGCTTAAATTATTAAATATATACTCCCTCTGACAATTCAAAAGGTAATCGTTTGTTTTTTACGTTGGATAAAATAATATTATTATTTTATATATAATGAGAAGTTGTATTAGTGATACATGATGGGTCATGTGTAAGTAGCACCTCTTCTGAGCCGCCATCCCCTGTTTCCTCTTTTGAGAGTGGATAGTTTTGATATTTTCCATATGAGGTCACAAAATGGATATGAGGTCAGCATAATTTGTTCACATAACCGTACAACATAGTGGCTCCTGCCCAACCAATGGAAGGATTAATAACATATTATATTCTTATTATTGCTAATGATAATGATTACAAATTTGTTAGTGATATATATATATATATATATATATATATATATATATATATATATATATATATATATATATATAATCATTAATGTACCCCTCCGAATTCCTATAAAATTATGTTGTGTGAATTTATATTCCGATTGCACTTGCAATATAAGGTTAAATAATTAATATGAATTAACATGTTTCAAACCTCTCAAATAGTAACTAAAGAGTTGTAAGATCTTTTAATTAGCTAGGTCGGAACCGCTATTCGCACCTACATCGGGATCGACACGGGATACTTATCCATATCGGAACCTATATTGGAATCGACATTTGTACCTACATCGGAAATGACATCTGTTAGAAAAAATTACATTACCAGTCCCACCCGTCACAGTCCAATTTGGGTTTGGTCCCAATAGTCTTAATTTCAGTTCCAAATGTTTTTTTCTGCAATAATGGTCCCACACAACAATTTTTTTGCAATTTCCACCCTACAGCCATTTAAAACTAGCGGAAGCCCCTCACGTGCACACCACGCGGTCGTTAAGTAATGAGAATCGGGATTTCTGATATATATATATCAGAAACTTTTCTTACTGACGTGTCGTCTCCAGAGCGCTCCAATGTGACGTGTAATTTTTTTAAATTTTTTGATTTTTTAATATTTTTTTAAATATTTTATTTATTTATTTTTAATTAACTTCCTTATTTAATATTTTTTTATTATATAATGTATTTCTTATTTTTAATAATAATTAAATTTAAAATATTTATTTATTTGGGTATCATTAATTAATTATTAAAATTTTTAATTCAATAAATTAATTAATATCAAATTAAATCATATATATAAAGTGAAAAAATAATATTCCATATAATATTCTCTTTCACCCACCTATAAATAAGACTTTTTGGTTATTCATTCTAAATACACACATTCAATTTTTCAAGAGGAATATAAGTTTTCTTCAAGTTCTTCTACATATTTGATTTATAAAAGAATTAAAATGTATTTCGATAGAACAAATCAAGTAAATATTCGATCTACCTCTAAAAAATCGATTCAAGTATTTTTCAAGAGGAAGAGAATTGATTCAAGTATTCTTGAATCGGTTTACCTCTTAAGAATCGATTCTTCTAGAGGAAGAGAATTGATTCAAATATTTTTGAATAGATTTGCATCTTTAAAAATAATTTTTTAAGAGTAAGAGGACCGATTCAAGTATTCTTGAATCGATTTACATCTTAAGAATCGATTATTCAAGAGAAAAAAAATTGATTCAAGTATTACCTCTTAAGAATCGATTTAAGTATTCTTTAAGATCTACCTCTAGAGTATTGATTCAAGTATTTTTCAAGTGAAAGAGGATCGACGATTCAAGTATTCTTGAATCGATTTACCTCTAGAGCATAAGAGGTTGAAAATTCATATTTAGATTCGAAAGTTTAAGTTATTTAAGTTAAATTATTATTTCATATCAAATAACATTAAAATTGTGTTTATAAATAATTTGTTAATTTTTTAAAGTTAGTATATTAATTTTTATTTATTTACATATATCTTAATTATTCAATTATGACATATGAATTATAAAAAAAAAATTCTTTAATTATTTATATAAGTTGAAACTAATAAAATTAAATAAAAAAATAAAATTAATAAATTCATTACGAGTTTATGAATATTTAAAAGAATAATATATATATATATATATATTATTTATATTATATATATATATTACATTATTTACTTTTAATTAATTTTCTTATTTAATATTTTCTTTTTTAAATAATGTCTTTCTTATTTTTAATAATAATTTAATTTTTAATATTTTATTTATTTATTTGGGTATCATTAATTAATTACTAAATCTTTAATAAAATAAATTAATTAATTAATATCAAATCAACTCATATATATAAAGGGAAAAAAAATATTTCATATAATATTCTCTCTCACCCCATTTATAAATAAGACTTTTTGGTTATTCATTTTATATACATATTCGATTCTCCAAGAGGAATATGAGTTTATTTTTTCAAGTTTCTCTAAAGAATTGTTGATTTATGAAAGTATAAATATTTATTTCGATAGAGCGAATCAAGTAGATATTCGTTCACGTATAGTTTTACCATTTATTTTTTCTATACACTTATTATGACTTATTTACTTTAATATCATTAATCACAATCAATAAATAAATTATTCCCTATAAATAAAATAATTAGTATCAAATCAAATTATGTATAGAAAAAAAAGAATAAATTGAGATTTTTTATATATAATTGGTATTTATTTTGGATAAGTAGTAAAATTAAGAATTTATTAATAAGACTTACATATTTTTAATATCATAATTGCACTTAAATACAATGAAAAAAATTAAATACTAACAACTATATAAATATACAGAAAAGAGACAAAATTGCCCCTATGTGGTTGCACATTTTTTAGAGAGACATGAGGAGTAATAAATAATTTTCAATTATATTATGTTATAAAGTAACATTTAAAAAAATACTAGTCAAGATTCTTTCAAATAATTAGAATATATGTACATATATAATAACTTTTTACATGATATAGTTATATATTATATTATCAAAAGTCAAATATTATAATTTGTTGCAAATTCTTTACATTGATGAAAGAAATTGTCTAGTTATAAGAAAAAAAATCTCCTTAATTAATATATTGTTACGTTATATAACACGGATTATTTAATTGCACAAAATAAGAATAATTAAATAAATGATCCCGCGTTGTACGCGGGTTTCATACTAGTATATATATATAATTGTGGTTTGTTGCCCAAATGGATTTTGACAATGGCAAAAATGTCTACTTTGACTAAATATAAGGGAAAATGCTCACTCTTTAAATGATTTTACTGATATACCCCTACAATGTGTCAGCTTTTTTGAGATTCCTAACATTAATTTTTGGATGAGACACGTTCTGACATTTTTAACAAATTACCAAGTGGGTTGTAAATAGTTACTCGTTCTTTCAATTCAGTAGAAATACTCCTCTTTTCTTTAATTCTCACGCAGAAGCACTCGGTCTCGGTCTTTCAATTCTCAACAGAATTATTCGATCTTTTCTCATGCAAAAGTACTCGGCCTTTTCTCACTCAGAAGTACTTGGTCTTTCCTAGCAAAAGTACTCAGTCTTTCCTCTTTTCTTCAAATTCTCACGAGTACTTGATTTCTCCTCTTTTCATACAATTCTTACTCAAAGTACTCGGTCTTTCATTTTTTATAACAACTCTGACTTTCAATCTTCCAATTATTAAAACTAATCTTCTCATTTATTTTTTTATTTTTTATTTTTATACAATGAATATCCGGATATTAAAAACAATATATGCATATATATTTATTTATTTTGAAAGATTAGGATTTGATAGAATATAATAAATCTATCTTTCTAAATATTTTATTAATATTAAAATTTTATTTAAAGTTGATAAGTAATTTAATTTTAATAAATTATATGTTAAAAAAATTAACGTAAATTAATATATTCAAAAATTTATGTTTTTATTTAACAAAAAAAATTATAAAAATAAATATTGTATATTATAAAAATTAACATAAATGAAAGATTGACATAAATTAATATCCACATAAAATTGACATAAATTAATATCCATATAAAATTATTTAATGAATATTAATAATTAATTTGACAAAAATTATTATATCCGATTAATATTAATATTTAATATCCAAATATTTAATATTTAATAATTTTATCTTCAATTATTATTTTCGATTTTTGCTTTGTAATCTTTTCAACTCGGTTTTTCCAAATCTTTTTTCAAATCTTCTTTTCCAATATTTTCTTCTACTCGGTCTTTCCTAATTTATTTTGATTTTTTTCTTTTTTTCAAATTAAATATTATTTAATTAGTCGGTTCCAAATCTTCTTTTCCAATATTTTCTTATACTCGGTCTTTCCTTATTTTTTTTTTACTTCTATTTTTTCTGGAAAAGATTTAATTACTCGGTTCCAAATCTTCTTTTCTAATCTTTTCTTCTACTCGGTCTTTCCTTTTTTTTTTTACTTTCATGTTTTCTGCAAATTATTTAATTAATCGCTTTTATCGGACTGCACTCCAATCAAGAAAAAAACAGGTCAAATGATTTTTTTAAGTCAAATCAAGGGTAAATATATCAAATTAAATCAAAAGTTGGCATTTTTTTCTTTTTTCCAATTGAACCGGGCATCTTTTATTAGTAATATATGACAGTGGGCCTATATGCTTACTTTCCATATATGTATATATGGGAATAGTATATAAAGGATACCCAGGTAATGGTCCCCAATACACTAAATCGCACGTAGTTCTCTTTTTTCTCAATCGGAAGGGATTACGATGATCCCACATAAGATGTAAGGAGACTTAGTTAAGGAAGATTATAATACCTACCGATCTTCGAGTTCATGTTCCGCCTTGAGAACTCAATGGATTAAGGTACGCTTCCGCGTTATAATTTAGATCTTGTTTATCATAATAGGGTTAAGGTAATATGGATATATGAATTTATTTCCTACAAGTGATATCAGAGTCACCCCATTTAGATTCTCTGAGATCTTCATAATAGATGTTTAGTAGTTGAGACTTTGATTAAGTTACGATCTTGACTGTTGTTAAGGATTACGTATATTTCATCACTTTTCATTTTAAGATTATTGCTTTTATCCATCGAACCAAAGACAATTCGTAAAATAATATCACACAAATCTTTGTCCATTTTTAATTTATTTTTACGAACGCACACAAGCCTTTGTTAAATCGAATTGCATAGTATTTGATTTGCGCATAACAGTTTTTCTTAGAGCGGGGTATCTAAATGCTCAGGCCGCCTTGCATTTTTGCCCCACCGCCCCGTGTCCCACTACAGGTCAGGCTAAGCTTATGTAGAGATGAATCTACGGGTTAGGCTTAAGCTTAACCAGGGATGAATCATTTAATATTTAATCAAGTTGCTCTAACACGTTCCCTCACATAAAGGGGTGGTTAATTTTTGTTTGCATGTGGAATTTTCTCATAAATGGGTGGCTGTGAGGTTTGAACCCTTGAGCTTGCCTTGACTCTGATACCATGTTAAATAATCACCTCATCTAAAATTTAAAATTATAGAGAGATGAATTGTTTAATACTCAAATCACTCTAACAGTCAGCTCCACCCCATTTTTCTTTTTATAAATTATAATACATTTAAATACAAAAAAATTAAATTAGAATAAAATCAAGTAAATTTAAATTATAAATTAAATAATTAATTTTCATTTTTATTTTTAAAATTTTTTATTATATTGAATATTTAAAGAAATACTCCCTCCATCCCACTAAACCCTTTGCACTTTCCTTATTTGTTTGTCCCACAAAACTCTTTTACACCCCTAAAAAAAATATCATTTTATCCAATAATCTCAAAAGTTATTTCTTTTCCCTCAATATTCTTGATTCCAATTGTATTTAATTATATATATGACATAAACTTAATTTGATACCATTGAATAATGACCCAATTATGGTTCAAATCCAAAACGATACAAGGTCCATATAAAAAGCTACCATATCAAAAAAACGCAAAATATGCATATATCAATATTCATTAAATTTTCAAACAAAAAAATCTCAATTTCAATCCTAAACCGAATTCACCTTATACTTTTCAAGATCAATATCACTTTTAATAGGATTCACCTTATACTTTTCAAGATCAATATCACTTTTAATAGGGTATGATTTGTGTGAAACCACGTTACGCTTTTGTAATTATTTGTATTTTTTTATTAAAAATGTTATTACGTTTCTTTTGAAATATTAGTAATTTTTATTTATATTATAAATTGTTTATAAAATTAGTCCACATCATCATTATCACTTTTCATTTTAAAGATTATCGCTTTTATCTATCTAACCAAAGATAATTCATAAAACGATCTCACACTCGTCTTTGTCCATTTTTAATTTAGTTTTACGAACTTACAGAAGTCTTTGTCCATTTTTAATACATGAACAAGTTTTTTTCTTTGCATTTTTGCCCCACAGCCCCGTGCCCCGGTACGGGTCAGGCTTAAACTTATATAGAGAAGAATCTACGGGTCAAACTTAAGCTTATAGAGGGATGAATCGTCTAGTATTTAATCAAGTCACTCTAACTTGCCCCCTCACATACAGGTAGGGTTAATTTTTGTTTGCATGTGAAATTTTCTCATAAATGGGTGGCTGTGAGGTTCGAACCTGTACTTAGTCCAATTTTTGGTTAAAATGATTTAGAGTAAGAGAACTCTATTGTTGTTGTAAACGTAGTGACCAAGTAACAAAATTTATAGAATATCGTCCAAGGGAAAAGTAAAGTAACAAATAAACAAGGATGAGATGGAATGATTAGAATAGATCTTAGAAAGAATGCAAGGCTAACCACAATCCTAGTCAAGGTAGTATCCTAGATATGCAAGATTTTAGTAGCAAACATTGTCAACAATGGATTAGACGCAATCGCAATTGTACTCCTAATACCTATGGCCAAGGTGACTAGATTCTCATCCCTTTTACAAGATTAAATCCCCTTAGATTGGTCTTATTATCAATTCCCATGAAGGTATTATGACTATAAGTTTGGTTCTTCTCATTTAGTTACTCAAATGTCCTCTTATAAGTATTCTAAGCATTCAAATGGACTTATCTCTCCTCATACTAACATGCCTGATCATATCACTAATTGATTCAATTTACCCCTAACATATAACATTGAAATGACCATCCTAACATGATGTGTATAGAAATCAATCACACAATTAATAAAATGAATAATGAATCACAATTTATAAGAAGAAATTCATCATCAATTCAATTTTCTACTAAAAATCTCACAAATCTAGTTTAAACTCAATTCATCATGTGGCTAGACTCACAAGAGGTCTAGCCATCAACAATCATATTACAAACCTTACAAAGTTCATAAAATGCCATTGGTAACTTCAAATCAAAGGAATTGCAAAATAAAAGTAGAAATTCTTCCCTTGCGATTAAGAGTTGATCTCCTTCCTTCATATGCTTTCCATGCAAATAAGCCTCAAAACTCTATAAGGATGGTATGGAAGAAAGATATATGGAGAGAATTACGGAATCAAAGTGATAGAAATGAATGAATTTGGTGAATTTTGGATGTAGGAGAGAGAGAGTATGTGTAAATGTGGTGTGATAGTGTGTATTTGATCATGGTAACTGCTCAAATGGACTCCCTTCCTTTAATTCACGCCAAAATTGGGTCTTTGTACCCCTTGGAATCTTCTAGAACACGTGCAAAATAATTTTGGATTCTACACTTACACGTGTCGTGTAGCATCACACGGCTCGTGTAGTGCACAAACGTTTACATTCTGACAGGACACGACTCGTGTGGTGCACACGGCCTCGGTCATGGGCGTGTAGCTGCTTCTGATGTCTGCACACGGCCTGAGCTTACAGGCTCGTGTTCTGCACACGGAACGTGCGTACGAGCACGACTCGTGCACGTGACACGGCTGGGCGTGTTCATGCGTGTCCTGTTCTTCTTCTTCGTTTTAGCTCCCAATTCTATTTTTCTCCATTTTTGACCTGTTTTATATACATTTAATCTCATTTCCATACATTTATCAATCTGTACACACTTTTCCTAATTAACATGAAACTCCACCAATAGTTACATAAATACGGATAAAAATATTTAAAAATCCACAAATAAAGATACTAAAATCTAAGTGAAAACGACGACGATCAGAATCCTGAACCTTTGGTCGGCCTTAGCTCTGATAACATGTTAAATGATTATCTCATCTAAATACTTAAACTCATAGAGAGATTAATCGTTTAACATTTAATCAAGTCACTCTAATAGTCCGCTCCACCCCATTTCTATAAAAAATTTTATAAATTATAATACATTCAAATACAAAAATTTTAAATTAGAATAAAATGAAGTAAATTTAAATTATAGATTAAATAATTAATTTAATTTTCATTTTTAAAAAAACTGTTATTACATTCAATATTTAATGATATACTCCCTTCTCCCACAAACCGTTCGCACTTTTCTCATTTGTTTGTCCCACAAAACTCTTCACACCCTAAAAAAGAAAATATCATTATATCCAACAATCTCAAAAGTTACTTTAATTTCAAATGTGCCACTCCTTTTTAACACACATATCATTACTTTGTACTTTTCTATTACATAAAAATGCTATAATACTTTTTAAAGTTAATAAAATTGGTCAAAAAGAGCAACTTTTCTTAAACAACGTAGAACAGTAAACGTTAAGCGTTTTATGAAATGGAGGGAGTATATAATATTGTGATAAAGTATTTTATAATAGTTATATATAATTACATTGGTTGGTTTTTTTATTTAAAATATCTAATGCATGTAAATTATACTCCCTCCATCCCAAGTTAATGTTAACATTTATTTTTTGCACGTAGATTAAGATATATAATATTTTAATTTGAAGTTAGGTGAGAGAAATAATATTTAATATGAAGCGGATAGTTGTATTAGTATTATGTGTAGACCCTATATGTAATAATGAATTGTTTTGTGTAGGTCCAACTTGAAAAAAAAATAATGTAAACCTTAACTTGGGATGGAGGAAGTATTATATATATCAACAACATACATTAATTAATAAATATTTTAAATAAAAATATTAATATATTAAGTGCTGGCGGGTCGATATTAGTATCCATACCTGATCTGGCACGTGTGCGGGGTGGGGCGGCCCCGATCGTGTTCTGTGTGGGATGGTGCATGTTTGGCCTAAACATGGTGGGGCATGATGAGGCGGCTTTCGGAATGGCCAAATTGCCATTCCTACGCAAAATGGATATAAGGCCAGTATAATGTTGTCAAAACCAGACTAAATTGGCAGGTTCAATAGGTTGATTTGGGAATTAGAGCCGGTCTGAAAACATAAAGAATTGGATTTAGGGGTTGAATCGGGTTGGACCGGTTGAACTGATCAAAATCGAAAAAATTGGTTGAATCGATCCAACCAATTTCTACATTAAAAATATATATATTTTGTATTTTTTCCAGTATTTATTTTATTTTTTACTTTATTTATTTTTGTGATATTTCCCTTTTATTTTTATATATTTCCCGTCGTCGCACTCTGTCATCAGATCCTCCGGTTTTCTCATCGAAAATCACAGCCGCACGCTATCTTTGCTTTTGCACACAGATGGCATCACAAGCCCCGCCACATCGCCGCAGTTGCTGAAATCGGCCAGAATGACTCTTCTGCCGTCCATGAAGGAAGAACAACCCATCTTTCGCTATCTTCCAGTCTTATACCCGAGTTAGCACTCATCGCTGTGGGTTGACGAAAGTCGGGCCACCGTTGCTGGGTAACCAGAGACTGTTGACAGAGGTGGAGACTGTAGACAGAGACTGTTATCGGAAGAGACTGTAGACAGAGATGGTTGACGGAGACTGTTGAAAGAGACGGTAGACAGAGGTTGTTGACCGAAGGTTGGTAGTGTTGGTGTTTTGTAAAAAATAAATGGAGTTTTCTTTTATTTCTTTGTCCCACATCGGATGAAGAGTAAAATGGAGAGGGATTAACCCTTATTCTTAAGAATTATACTTTCTTTTCAGCGTTATAGATTTTTCTTCTCTTTTTTTTTTTAAGGAAAAAATTAATTATTATTATTATGATTACAAGCAGTACTCTGAAATCAAAAGTTATCAACGTTTACAAATCACAAAAAGCACCAATGATAATGAAGAGAGAGCCATCTAATTATAACATACTTTGGTATTGCTACCCTAATCTAAAAATGAGTAAGAGCAATCATAATGAGTGGAGAAAATATGTCACGATTTGATTATGACTTTCTCAAATGTCTTTTTCAAGTTGGTTTTCTCATCTTCAAAGATCGATTTTCTTGTTTCTGGTCTTTCAAATGAACCGAACTGCACAAAACCAAATGCATTCAATATTAATGTACTTTTTGCCCTTCATGCCCAAGGCATAAGAGATTTTAGCCAAGAGTAGCAGAGACACCAAACTTGATAGGCGAAGTTGCATTCAAGAATAGTGCTTCACTGTTTCTTTATAATTACTGCAAAGACCGCAAGAAAGATCATCTCCATCTTTGAAAACTTTCCTACTTTTAAGAGCAAATCTAGTAGCCGCCTAGTAGGAAGCCGACATCGAAGGATTCTCCAAGCAAAGCCCTGTAAATTTTGTGGCGTTAATTTATTCAAGATCTTAGAGAGAGCCTTGTAAGTATCTTTATCAAGGTTCAAGGTGGCCGGAACCTGCACTATTTGATATTGGTAAGCACTCCGTGTAGTGTATTGCCCATCATTTGAGATTTTTCAAGTCCAAGCATCATCACCAAAGACCTGCATATAAAATGTTTCAAGAGAAGATTATAATTGGGAATCCAAGTCTAACTCCCATGATAGAAGTTCTCATCTCCAGCTAAGGTTCCACTGCCAAACACCAACAGTTGAGTGTTTAAATTAGAGGTTATATCTACTTTTTTTCATCAACTTGAATTTTCTAAAAATTCAGTACCATATATCTTAGCCACTAATATTACCAATTAAAATGTTTCAGCGGGTGCTTTCTTCTGTTTACGAAAGTGGAAAATATATATATTCGGTGAAAATTATGATAAATTAAAACCAATGACTACAAGTTATTGTGAAGTCTTACAGAAGAGTGATTGGATGCCGAAATATGGCTGTCCATTCATTCACAATCACACCCACTAACTTTTCTGCAACTTACATATATACTACCATGAGATTAATTGGGTAGAAATATTTCTCTAGTCTTAATTTATTTAATTTTTAAATAGACATATATATAAATTTATTTTGTAAATGAAATTAATTGAACTCCATAATCTGGGTCCTCACGTACGGTTCCTGCGCGATGTTTAACAATAAACAAGGTTGAGAAAGCATTTTCTGAGATGATGTCTATATATATAATGGATTGTGAAACGAGTCAACTATTGATGAGTAGTTATAAAATAAGATGAATGATGTATTAAAGTATAATTTTAGTGTGTTATTATATAATTATAATTATTGATTGTGTAATAAATCATATTATAACATTCTAAAATCATATTTTAGTCAAACACTTGTATGATACTGTCGCATGGAAAGACTTCTTGAGACGGATCAGATTTAATATTTAGATCAATGAAAAGTGATAATTGATCAGTATATTATTTAATGAATAATTTGTTGTATGAATAAAATATAATATCAATATTTTTAATGAAACATGATAACATCTTTTATAAAATTAAAGTAATAATTTATAATTAATTTATGTTATCCAACTCCTTATTTACAGGAACCAACAGCTAATTAATGAGGGCTTTCTTTTCTACTCCTTAAATATAGTAACCAACAACTAAATTTAGAGTTACTATTTTGGCAAAATTTGTAGGGGGCATATGATCCTGTCATGACACAATGCGTGTTCAAATCCCCGCAATTTCTCCCAGTCTTTCTTTTTTTACTTAATTAAAATTTTCCATTCTTTTTTTAAAGTACTATTTTTCAATTAATTTAAATTTCTTTTAAAAAGGTCCTATCGTTATAAAAAAGTAATAATATTTTAAATAAAAAATAACATTTGATTAAAAAAAAGTGATCAATGTTTAATTAAATTATTCTATTTCATTAATAATTAATACCACAACAAAAAGTGATAATATTTTTTCAATAAAAAGTGATATTTGATCAATTTTACATAAACTATTTTATGAATAATTAATAGATTGCATAAAAAGTGATAATATTTTACATAAAAAGTAATATGTTATAAAAAAAAGTAATAATCGTCCAATCAAACTATTTCATAAAGAATTCGTGTGATAGGTAAAAAAAAATTATATTTTTAGTAAGAGATAACATATAATCAAGAAAAAGGATAACATTCATTGAACTATTTCGTGAATGAATAATTTTTGGGTAGGGTGGTGCTTCAATATACCGCAAATTAATAGACCGCAATTTTTTTTAAAACCTTCAATATACTTTAACATAAACTAGAGAAACTTTTATTACAATGTTGTATATATAACGCAATATAAATTTTACAGTATTGTATTACAACTAGAGGTTGGGCTTTATTGGTAGAAGCTGGGAGATTATATATTTTAAAACATAAACCGTCCTGTATCTTTTTACTTTATGTGAAAATTAGGTCCCAAAATAGTTATGACATTCATTTCCGTCCCAAACCTTTCAATTTTTATTCGTTTTCGTTCCAAAACAATGGTTTTTTACCAATTACATTCCATAACTTTATAAAAGCACTGATTCAGTCTTATCTCATGAAATTAAAAAAAATTGAACATTTTTAAGTAAAAATGACAATTTTGAGGAAATTTTAAAAATTATGGGACTATTTCAAAGAAATTAAGTTTCTTGAAAATATTTTGAATAAAGTAAATTTATATTTAACAATTATTAATTATTATATATATATATATATATATATATATATATATATATATATATATATTATCATGCTATGCCCTCTTTCTTCTCCTATATAAGCACCCTTCCACCATCCATGTCTTTCTCACTAGCTCATTAAAACTTCAATCTCTAACTCTTTCTCTACACTCTTCAACATATAACTATGTTTACTTTCGGAATTATTGGGGGAATAGGCCTTATCGCTCAAAAGTAAGTCACTGGTTTTGACACTCGAAACCATGTACATATTTATGTATGGTTTTGACACTCGACATTTTGTAGTAATTGCCTAGTTAAAATACTTGTTATTCTGGAACATAATACTTTATTCTTACATATGTTTTCTGTTTGAATATGCAGAGTGCGTAGAAATGCGTGAAAATGATGATTATGGAAGATAATAAATGAAGACATCCAACCAGAGGGATGGACATCATTCCATGGGAGTAATTAGGATGTCACAAAACAGGACTTTGACATTATTACCATAACTATATATTTCTTGCATGCATGTGAATTCTGCACATCAACCATATTAATGCTACTTTTATAATGAAGTAGTTGATTGTATGTTGATTTTGTTGACTTCATGTAGCTTGTTTTAGGCATGTGTGGATTATTGTGATAATGTTCTCAGTTCTAATGTTGCAATAAAAATAAACTTAAGTGTGTTGTGTACCGATTTTATCACTTTTCATTTTAAGATTATTGCTTTTATCCATCAAACCAAAGACAATTCGTAAAACAATATCACACAAAGTCTTTGTCCATTTTTTATTTATATATATTATAAATTATTTATGAAATTAGTTCACATCATCGTGATCACTTTTCATTAATTTGATATCACTTTTTATTTTAAAGATTATTGCTTTTATCAATCTAACCAACAATAATTCGTAAAACGATCTAACACGAGTCTTAGTCCATTTTTAATTATTTTTACGAATTCACACAAGGCTTTGTCCATTTTTAATTTATTTCATAAAAATAACTTATGCTATATGCATAGCATTTGATTTGCGGATAGCAGTTTTGCTTTGGGTGTCAGGCTTAAGATTATATAGAGATAAATCTACCGGCTAGCTGGCTTAAACTCAAAGAGGGATGAATCGTTTAATATTTAATCAAATCACTTTAACACGCCCCCTCATATGCAGGCGGGGTTAATTTTTGTTTGCATGTGAAATATATATATATATATATAATTAACAAAAATTAATAACCGTTCAAATAAACAACTTTTTGAACCATTCGTAGCAACACATTATTTGCTCCAAAAAAAGAAATTAATGATTTTAATATTTTGTTCATTTATATTAGAGTTGATATTGGTGCACCAGGATGCAAGAGTGCATCTATATGTGTATAACTTTTTATTCTATTTTATGTACATGTTATTCTATTTTGTATACATGTTTCTTAATAATTGTATACTTTTTTCACACTCAGTTTTTTATTAAAAAAATTAGCATCCATATATGTATAACTTTTTATTAAATAGTGTATATATGTTTCTTAATAAATGTATACTTTTTTACACTCAATTTTTCATTAAAAAAACTAACAAACAAATTACATTTTTGTTCATAATTGTATATGTTTTTGTTCATATTTGTATAAATTCTGAAAGTGGGTGCACCGTATCCTGAGGTGCATCCAGGTGCACATTATAATTAGCATTTATATTAATTTTGTTCTAATATTTTTAAAATAAATTATAAAATATATACTCCCTCTGACAATTCAAAAGGTAATCGTTTGCTTTTTATACATTGGATAAAAAGATATTATTATTTTATATATAATGAAAAGTTGTATTAGTGATATATGATGAGTCATGTATAATTTTCTTTTTAAAAGGAAAATTATCTTTAAAGAGGAAAAAACACCATTAAAGAGGAAAATTTGAATATAAGGAGCAAATCACCACCGCCCCGCCAGATCGGAACCGCCATTCGTACCTACATTGGAATCGACACGGGATTCTTATCGATATCGGAACCTATATTGTAATCGACATCCGTACCTACATCAAAAATGACATATGCTACCTACATCGAAACAACATCCGTACTTACATCAAAACTGACACGAGATCCGCACCGACATCCGTACCTAGACAGGAACCGACATACACACCTGCACACTCACCCACAAGGACACACTGGGTATTATAAGTTGAATAGTGGGGGTATTAAAATCCAATAAGTGGCATTTGATTAAAATTGATATAAGACTGTGTTTGGATTGAGTCATTCCAAATTATATTGATTTGAAAATGGCAAAAGCTCCTGTGCCCCCGGTCACACGCCGTGTCCCCATACACTCCTCCTTCATATTCTATTTAAACATATGTATTGCTAGGGGCTTAAATTGCAAAGGGGCACAGAAATTGCAAAGGGGCACGGTATCCCCGGGGGGCACGAGAGCCTCACTCATTGAAAATGAATGGATTTTAAATTCCTTGGATTTTAAATCAATATATTTTAATTCCAATGTTATGATAAATTATGGATCTTTGAAATGATTTCAAATTCATAATTTAAAAATTATTTTTAAAATAGAATTTTATACTCCCTCCATTCCGTTTCAAACTCTACATTTGCTTTTTACACGTAGATTAAGGAATGTAGTATTTTAATGTGTAGTGAGGTGAGAGAAATAATATTTTAATGTAAAGTGAGTAGGTGTATTAGTGTGATGTGTGAATAGTGGGATAGTAGAGGTATTAAAAATCCAATAAGTGGCATTTGATTAAAATTGATATAAGGTTGTGTTTGGATTGAATAATTTCAAATTATATTGATTTGAAAATGGCAAAAGTTCATGTGCCCCCGGGCACACGCCGTGTCCCCATGTGAACACAACACTCCTCCTCCATATTCTATTTAAAAATATGTATTGCTAGGGGTTTAAATTGCAAAGGGGCACGGTGTCCCCGGGGGGCACGAGAGCCTCACTCATTGAAAATGAGTGGATTTTAAATTTCTTGGATTTTAAATCAATATATTTTAATTCCAATGTTATGATAAATTATGGATCTTTGAAAGGATTTCAAATCCATAATTCAAAAATTATTTTTAAAATAGAATTTTATACTCCCTCCTTCCGGTTTCAAACTCTCATTTGCCTTTTGCACATAGATTAAGGAATATAGTATTTTAATGTGTAGTGAGGTGAGAGAAATAATATTTTAATATAAAGTGGGTAGGTGTATTAGTGTGATGTGTGGGCCATGGAGAGAAATAATTAATTTGTGTGGGTCCCGTCCCATTTACTAAAAAGGAAAATGTAAAAATTGAAATGGGACGCCCAAAATAGAAATATGTAAATATTGAAATGGGGCGGAGGAGTATATAATAAATAATAATAATAAAATTTTATTATATTAAATATTAAAATTTAAAATTTTATTAAAAATAATTTTTTTTGAGATGGAACTCTACCACACAACCTATCCGTCTCCACGCCCACCCCCAAAAAAAAATTTTTTATAAAATTTTTAATTTTAATATTTGAAAATAAAAATATTACTACGCAAATCTACCCCCAACTACCCACCCCCACCCCAAATTTTTTAATAAATATTTAGATTTTAATATTTATATATTACTACCTTATCCATCCACCCACCTAAAATAATTTTTTTTAGAAAAAAATTAGATTTTAATATTTAAAAAATAAAATCTAAAATTTTATTTAAAATTTTTTTTGGGTGGGTGGTAGTGGTGGGTAGAGTTGTGTGGTAATATTTTTATTATTTAAATATTAAATTATAATTTTTTTATAAAAAAAATTGTCGTGGGTGGGGCAGTTGGGGTGGGTGGGTGGGTAGGGGGTAGGGCTAGGTGGTAATATTTTTATGATTAAAATGTAAAGTTTTATAATTTTTTTGTGGGGGGTGGGGGTGTGTAGGGGGTATGCTGGGTGGTAGAGTTTAAATAAAAAAATATATATATAGTTTTTAATTAATTTATTAATTTTATATATCTTTATTTTATGTATTAATATATCAATTACACATCAACGGAATGATTTCAAATGACAAAGTTTCAGTGAAGATTTGAAATTCATTAAAAAACAACTAAAAAAAATTCAAAATCAAATTCATGATTTGAATCCATTGATTTAAAATATTGAATTTATAAATCCATTGATTTCAAGTATTGCCCAAACATGAGGAAGGGATTTGAGGGAAAGATTTATAAATTCCTCCTCAAATCCTTCCATCCAAATACAACCTAAAAGTTATTTGTTGTTGATAAAGGTATTGAATTTTAAAATTTAAGTATTTTTTCAGTCCTCCCTAAACAAATTGTAAATTATGTTATATGTATTGGAAAGGGATGATAGTTTTGAAAATATGTTGTAGAGATAAAAGTTAGGTAAAGATTTATGTGAGACCGTCTCACGTAAAGTAATAACATAATTAATGAAAAGTGATATTCAATCGATGAAAAGTGATAATGATGCAGTGAACTATTTTATGAATAATTTAAGGTTGTATTTGGATTGAGTCATTTAAAATCAATGGATTTAAAAATGAGTAAATTTTAAATTTCTTTGATTTTAAATAAATTCATTTGAATTCCCCTGTTTGGATAAATTATGGATCTTTATAAGGATTTCAAATCCATAATTCAAAAATTATTTTTAAAATAGAATTTTATATATGTTAAATAAATATAATAAAATTTTATTATATTAAATATTAAAATTTAAAATTTTATAAAAAAATAATTTTTTTGGAGGGAACTCTACCACCCAACCTACCCCTACCCACCCATCCCTCCCCCTACCCACCCATCCCTCCACCCCCACCCCAAAAAAAATATTTTTTTATAAAATTTTAGATTTGGAATATTTGAATAATAAAAATATTACCACACAGCCCTACCCCTACCCAACACCAACCCCACCCCCAACCCCAATCCCAATTTTTTTTAATATAAAACTTTAGATTTTAATATATAAATAATAAAAATATTACAATCCAATCCTACCACTCTATCCATCCACCCACCCCCACCCCCACCCCCACCCACCCACCCACCCAATTTTTTTTACCCAATTTTTTTTAAAAAAAAATAGATTTTAATATTTAAAAAATAAAATATTAAATTTTATTAAATTTTTTTTGTGTGGGGTGGGGTGGGGTGGTGGAGGGGGTGCTTGGAATGGTAATATTTTTAGTATTTAAATATTAAAATCTAAAATTGTATAAAAAAATTTTTTTAAGGGTAGGGTGGAGGGGGTGGGCAGAGGTAGGTTGGATGGTAATATTTTTATTATTTAAATATTAAAATCTAAAATTAATGGGGTTTGGGGGTGGTGTTTGTGGGGGGTGGATGGGTGGGGGTGGATGGTAATATTTTTATTATTCAAATATTAAAAATTTAAAAATTTATAAAAAATTGGGAGGGGGTGGGAGGGTGGGTAGGGAATAGACTGTGTGGTAGTGTTTAAAGCATATATATATATATATATATATATATATATATATATATAATGTTCTCAGTCTTTCCGTTGTAATAATAATAATTTGGGGGTTTAGGGTTTAGGGTTTAGGGTATATATATATATATATATATATATATATATATATATATAATGTTCTCAGTCTATCCGTTGTAATAATAATAATTTGGGGGGTTTACCCCTCCGAATTCCATTGAAATTATGTTGTGTGAATTTATATTCCAATTGCACACTATAATTAGCTTAAATTATTAAATATATACTCCCTCTGACAATTCAAAAGGTAATCGTTTGTTTTTTACGTTGGATAAAATAATATTATTATTTTATATATAATGAAAAGTTGTATTAGTGATACATGATGGGTTATGTGTAAGAATTTTTTTCAAAATGGAAAAATTATCTTTAACAAGGAAAAAACACCATGAAAGAGGAAAAATTGAATATAAGTAGCAAATCACCACCGCTCCACCGGTCCACATGTAACGCTACAATGGCAGCACCACTTCTGAGCCGCCATCCCCTGTTTCCTCTTTCGAGAGTGGATAGTTTTGATATTTTCCATATGAGGTCAGCATAATTTGTTCACATAACCGTACAACATAGTGACTCCTGCCCAACCAATGGAAGGATTAATAACATATTATATTCTTATTATTGCTAATGATAATGATTACAAATTTGTTAGTGAAGAATTAGGTACATTAATGATGTTATATATATAGTAAAAAAATCATGCAATAAAAGGGTCCTAAAACACGAAATTTCTACTCCGATCAACGATCCACCTCCATTCTCCTTCTCAATTAGCAAAAACCGTGACTGTATAAGAATGGTGATTTAAGACAGATGAAGGGTAAAAGATGAAAGGTAGAAGATAGACGTTAATTCATGGTTCTTATAATGGATTCTTTTATCTTCCATATGAATTAAGAAGTGAGATATAAATAATTGTGACAAGGAAATAAGACAAGCAAATAAAATATTCATAGAAGGAGATGAAAAAAAAGGAAAAGAGATATGCAATCATGGAAAATAAGAGGGGTAATTGTGCTTCAATGAAATAGATAAGAGGGGTAATTTTAAAATATTTTTGGAAATTTTCGTTTATACGTTGCGTGACTTCATAGTTTTTAGTAAAACTTTCTCATCCAAACTTTAATTCAAGCGATTCTTGAACCAAAAAGATTCTCTTTTCCTTAGCTATCCATCAATGTAAAGAAATCTTCAGAGAGTTTCCTATGTATACAATAAGCATAATTTAGTGATAGGTCGACCCGTCTCACATCCGTCTCATAAATAACCCGTCTTACAAGAGAGTCTCTCTTTCGTGAAAAAATTCCAAAAATCGGAGAAAAATCACGAACCAAGAAAATATTACTATGTAAAAGTTTTACAATCACACAAAAATTTCTCTCTCTCGACCCCAGTATTATAAATTTTTGACTAATCAAACGTTTTCTCCCAACTCTCAAAATAAAGAATATAACAAAGGAATTCAGAAAAATCAAACGCAAATATTATAGTGTATCTAATTGGTGCAGTACTGATTATCAAAACCAAGGATCTCTTTAAATAACACTAAGGAATTTTCCCTTTTTATCCTCAATCCATCTTTTTTATATTTTAACAAAACCAACATATACCACATGATTTCATGAAAGATAAAATCATACGTGAATCGGGGCGCATAGAGCTAGTTATGTGCGCTCAAATTCAATTTATACCATTTAGTGATGAACTTTATATCCTTTTGTATAACTATTTATACTCTTGATTTTTAAGAAAAAAAATTATTTTTTTTAGTCAAACTTTTAATACTCTTCATATTTCACTGAATTTTTCATTGAAAAAATGGGCAGTTTTGCATGAAACCATTTCACAATGAGACAATTTTGTATTTTTAAAAAAAAAATATTTATCACCTTTTAATGAAGATGTCATCACATTTCTTTAAAAATATTGTCACTCTATAAATTGTTTATGAAATAGTCAGTGCACCATTATTATTTTTTATCAATTCAGTATCACTTTTCATTAAAATGTTATCATTTCTCATTTGTCTCATAGAAACCATTTCGTGAGATGGTCTCACCCAAGTCTTTTGCCTTGAAAAATAATACCTTTATTAATTAGAATGTACACTATTTAAAACAAAAAATAATATACTCTTTAACACCTTCTTCTGATGCACGAAAAAAAAAGAAGCTTATTTGTTAAAAAATTTTCGAAAATTTGAGTGATGTACCTCCTCTTCTCTCTCATCTCTCATTATCTATATATATATAAGAAGGCTTCACCATCAATACACTCACAATCGCCTCACTCATAAAAACTTGCTCTCTCTTTTTTGCCATCAATACACCCTTTCTTTCGACATCTAAAAATGTTTGCTTATGGCTTCGTAATTGTCCTCTGGTTATGGCCTTCGAAGTAATTAACACAATAAATAATTAATACACATAAATTTAAAATTAAAATAGGAGCTTATAATATGCAAGTTTTCTTTTATAATATGAGTATTAATTAAATAAGTATTAATTCCAATAATTCCCATAAGTATATTAATTAAATTGGAGCTTATAATATGCAAGTTTTTTTTTAATAATTAAAATTAAGATGACACATAAACTTATTGACACATAAGCACCTAGACTTTAAATAAATGGACACATAGGCATCCAAACTTCCAGTAAACTTGACACATAGGATAACCTATTCTAAAGACGACACGTGGCATAGAAAAACTCAAGATTAGTATTTTAAAGATAGGTCCACTAGCTATCACATTCTTTATGAGTAAATATTGGCTAAAACATGAGTTAAAAGTTTTTTTTTTTTATCATTTTTTAAAATTTTAAATTTTGTCCAAAAAAATATTTGTATCGATTTTGTTTTATAACTATGAGTTTTATTTCAATTTTATCAAATTTTCGCCGGAACTCTCGATTTTGCCGAAAATTGATAACGTGCGTTGTACGTGACGGATAAATTTGGGGTTTCCGGAGAAAATCTAGGATTCCGACGAAAATTGGGCAAAATCAAAATAAAATCTGAAAAAAGTATAATAGTACATATACCGGATTCACCCGTTTTACCATACGCTCACAATCCCCTCACTCATAATAACTTGCACTTCTTTTTGCTTTCAACAAATAAAAATGTTTCCTTTGAATTAGGTATATTGATACATTTTCTTACATGGATTAACTATCATAACATCTCTAAATGGTGTTAATAGCATTAGCATAGATTAAGGGTTAATTGAAAAAAAATACGAATTTTAATTACTCTTATTGTAAATTAATCCTCATATTTGAGAAATTGTAAAAAAAAAAAAAACTACATTTAAATATTGATGCAAAAAGCACAAAAATTCTTAAAATGAACACTACCTTTAGTCATAAATGATTAATGCATGTATTCTAATTTTCCTAATTATGTGTTTAATTACTCAGATCAAGCAAACGTGTGTGAAGATGGGCATGAGAATGGAAATTAATAAAGGCATCCAATCAGACAAATGAAGATTTTATGGGAGGATGCCACGGAAGGATTGTGGCATAGTTACACTAAATATATTATGGGATTAATTTCAGTAGTATTAAACAATGCTACTACTTTAATTTCTTTGAAGTAGTACTATATATTAACTATTAATTATAAGTTGATTCTACTGAGTCATTCTGTAAAATATTATTGTTATAATGTTCTCAGTGGTAATAATAATAATTTGGGGGTTAACCCCTCCGAATTCCAGTAAAATTATGTTGTGTGAATTTATATTCCAATTGCACTTGCAATATAAGGTTAAATTAATTTAATTAATATGAATTAACATGTTTCAAACCTCTCAAATAGTAACTAAAGAATTGTAAGATCTTTTAATTAATTAGGTTAAATGCATAGAATGTTATAATATTTTAACAAAAATTAATAACCATCCAAATATTAACAAAAATCGCGCAATTTAAGACACTTAATCATGAAAATCACACAAATTTCACCAAAGTACTAATTCTCCAAATATTTACAAATATCGCGCAGTTCCACTTATAATTACAAAAAAAAAATCAAGCTATAAAAGGGCCTTAAAAACACGAAATTTCTACTCCGATCAACGATCCTCCTCCATTTTCCTTCTCATGTAGCAAACATCGTGACTGTATAAGAATGGTGATATACACAGATGAAGGGTAAAAGATGAAAGGTAGAAGATGGACGTTAATTCATGGTTCTTGTGATGGATTCTTTTATCTTCCATATGAATTAAAAAGTGAGATATAAATAAGTGTGACAAGGAAATAAGACAAAGCAAATAAAATATTCATAGAAGGAGATTAAAAAAAAAAGGAAAAGAGATATGCGATCATGGAAAATAAGGAAAATATAAATGTCTTCAAAAAAAGCTAGAGATTTGTATGGGATTGTCTCACGTAAGCCCTTATGTGAGACGGATAAAAAATGATAATATTATTATAACTTTCACTATAAAATGTTATCACTGTCGTTATAAAATGTTATCATTTTTTTATTTATACTATAAATTGTTCATAAAATAGTTAACTGCATCATTATCACTTTTCATCGATTGAGTATCATTTTTCGTAAATGATGTTATCACTTTTTGTCCGTCTCACGTAAACTCTTACGTGAGACGGTCTCACACAAGACCTACCCTAACAAAAATAAGAAAAATGATATTTATGAAAAATATAAAGGCATCATGGAGGATTATGTTATTTGGAAATTAATTGTACTTCAATGAAATAGCTAAGAGGGGTAATTTTAAAATATTTATGGAAATTTTCGTCAATACGTTGCTTGACTTCATAGTTTTGAGTAAAACTTTCTCATCCAGACTTTAATTTAAGCGATTCTTGAACCAAAATGATTCTCTTTTCCTTAGCTATCCATCAATGTAAAGAAATCTGCACAGAGTTTCCTATGTATTTCCCATATAGATTTGTGTAGCAAGATAATAGATTTTTAATCCGTTTCAACTCCATTTTCATTTTATGCTATTTTTTCCTGGATTTCCACCTAAAACACAAAAAAAACACATAAAATGTTAGATTTTACTAATATATGGAGGGGTCATTTGCGTGGCAGTATTAGTTGAAAAATGGAGTATTAAAATCAAATAAGTGGCATTTGATTAAAATTGATATATAAGTTATTTGTTGTTGGTAAAGATATTGATTTGTAAAATTTGAGTATTTTTTCAATCCTCCCTAAACAAATTGTAAAATATGTTATATGTATTGGAAAGGGATGATAGTTTTGAAAACGTGTTGTAGGGATATAAGTTAGGTAAAAAAAATTGTGCGTGACTGTCTCACGTAACGGATAAAAAGTAATAACATAATTAATGAAAAGTGATACTCAATCGATGAAAAGTGATAATAATGCAGTGAACTATTTTATAAATAATTTTAGTGTATTTTCAACCTACAACTATATCAAACTTTGCTTTTCAGCCCTAAATAAGTTAATTTTTTCAATTTAGTCCCATAACTTCTTGATTTCGTCGATTTCAGCTCAATTTTAATTGAAAATTCAAATTTTCACCGGAAAAGATGATCAAATTAGGGGATTCCAAATTAAAATAGGCCAATTAGATCGCCACATTACTACTAATTAATTAAAGAAAAATATTAAAAATAATTCCTATCCACATGTAACGCTGCAATGGCAGCACCTCTTCTGAGCCGCCATCCCCTGTTTCCTCTTTTGAGAGTGGATAGTTTTGATATTTTCCATATATCAAACTTTGCTTTCGGTCACAAAATGGATATGAGGTCAGCATAATTTGGTCACATAACCGTACAACATAGTGACTAGTGCCCAACTAATGGAAAGATTAATAACTTATTATATTCTTATTATTGCTAATAATAATGATTACAAATTTGTTAGTGAAGAATTAGGTACATTAATACTGTTATATATTTATATAGTAATACTCTCTTTGTCCGCTACAAATAGTATTATTTTATTATGTTCATTATTTTTAAATAATGTATTTCTTATTTTTAAGTCTGGAGAATAGATCAAGAGGAAAAGAATCGATTCAAGTTTTCTTGAATAGATTCTTCAAGAGAAAAAAATCGATTCAAGTATTACCTCTTAAGAATCGATACAAATATTCTTTAAGATTTACTTCTTAAATATTGATTCAAGTATTCTTCAAGTGAAGGGAGGATCGACGATTCAAATACTTGAATCGATTTACCTCTAAAGAATAAGAGGTCGAAAAATTAATTCATATATAGAATCGAAAGTTAAATTTTTTTAGTTAAATCATTATTTCATATCAAATAACATTAAAATTGAGTTTGGAAATATTTGTTAATTTTTTAAATTTAGTATATCAATAATTATTTATTTACATATATCTTAATTATTCAATTATGACATATGAATTATAAATTTTATTTTCTTTAGTTATTTATATAATTTGAAACTAATAAAATTAAATAAAAAATAAAATTACATTATAAATTTATGAATATTTAAAAGGATATTATATATAATCTAAATATATATATATATATATATATATATATATATATATATATATATATATATATATATATATATATATATATATATATATATATATATATATATATAAATAAAAGTAATACTCCATTTAAATATTATTTATAATATTACGTGTATTTTAATATATATATATATATATATACATATATATAGCAATTATGTAAAATATTTTAATAATTTTATTTTAATTCATTATAAAATATTAGACCTTATTTTCCTTTATTTATATATATATATATATATATATATATATTCTTATTAACTTTTAATTGACTTCCTTATTTAATATTTCTTTTAAAATAATTTGTTTCTTATTTTAATAATGAATCTCAATTAGGTAATAAATTTTTTAAAAAATTATTGAAATTAAGACAAAAATATTTATTTAATTGTCTTATTTACTTTTAATTGACTTCCTTATTTAATATTTCTTTTAAAATAATTTGTTTCTTATTTTAATAATGAATCTCAATTAGATAATAAATTTTTTAAAAAATTATAGAAATTAAAACAAAAATATTTATTTAATTGTCTTATTTACTTTCAATTAACTTCTTTATTTAATATTTTTTTTAAAATAATATGTTTCTTATTTTTAATAATGAATCTCAATTAGGTAATAAATTTAAAAAAAATATAGAAATTAAGAAAAAAATATTAATTAAAAATATTTATTTAATTGTTTATATATGTGGTAACAAATAAAAAAATGTATATAATTTGAAAAAAATTAATTAAAAACATATATATTAATTAAAAATATTAATTTTTTATACGTTGTCATGTCTCATCACCGACGACCTACGCACGGTGGCACCTCATTGTATTATATTATTGGTAATATTTAAAAAAATACAAGTCAATATTATTTCAAAAAATTAGAAAATATTTGTATATAACTATACACATGATTTAATTATATGTCACATTATTAAAAGTTAGGAGTAAAAGTTATAATTTTTTTAAAATTCTTTATATTGATGAAAGTAGTTGTCTAACTTTAAAAAAAAATCTTCCTAATTAATGTTGAATTGTTATATGACACATATTATTTAATTATAAAATATAAAATAAAAGTAATAATTAAATGATACCGCTTAATACGCGGGTTTCATATTAGTATATATATATATATCAGAAACTTTTCTTACTGACGTGTCTTCTCCAGAGCGCTCCAATGTGACGTGTAATTTTTTTAAATTTTTTGATTTTTTAATATTTTTTAAATTATTTTATTTATTTACTTTTAATTAATTTCCTTATTTAGTATTTTTTATTATATAATGTATTTCTTATTTTTAATAATAATTAAATTTAAAATATTTATTTATTTGGGTATCATTAATTAATTATTAAATTTTTTAATTCAATAAATTAATTAATATCAAATTAAATCATATATATAAAGTGAAAAAATAATATTCCATATAATATTCTCTCTCACCCACATATAAATAAGATTTTTTGGTTATTCATTCTAAATACACACATTCAATTTTCCAAGAGGAATATAAGTTTTCTTCAAGTTCTTCTACAGATTTGATTTATAAAAGAATAAAAATGTATTTCGATAGAGTAAATCAAGTAAATATTCGATCTACCTCTAAAAAATCGATTCAAGTATTTTTCAAGAGGAAGAGAATTGATTCAAGTATTCTTGAATCAGTTTACCTCTTAAGAATCGATTCTTCTAGAGGAAGAGAATTGATTCAAATATTTTTTAATAGATTTTCATCTTTAAAAATAATTTTTTAAGAGTAAGAGGACCGATTCAAGTATTCTTGAATCGATTTACATCTTAAGAATCGATTATTCAAGAGGAAAAAAATTGATTCAAGTATTACCTCTTAAGAATCGATTTAAGTATTCTTTAAGATCTACCTCTAGAGTATTGATTCAAGTATTCTTCAAGTGAAAGAGGATCGACGATTCAAGTACTCTTGAATCGATTTACCTCTAGAGCATAAGAGGTTGAAAATTCATATATAGAATCGAAAGTTTAAGTTATTTAAGTTAAATTATTATTTCATATCAAATAACATTAAAATTGTGTTTGTAAATAATTTGTTAATTTTTTAAAGTTAGTATATTAATATTTATTTATTTACATATATCTTAATTATTCAATTATGACATATTTATTTAAATAATGTATTTCTTATTTTTAATAATGATTAAATGTTTAATATTTTATTTATTTATTTGGATATCATTAATTAATTACTAAATCTTTTAATGCAATAAATCAATTAATATAAATTAAATCATATATATAAAGGGAAAAAAGAATATTCCATATAATATTCTCTCTCACTCACCTATAAATAAGACCTTTAGGTTATTCATTCTAAATACACACATTCGATTCTCCAAAGAGTAATAGGAGCTTTCTTCAAGTTTTTTTAGAGAATTGATTTATAAAAGTATAAAAATTTATTTCAATAAAGCGAAAGTACTCTTCAAAAAGAAGAAAACTACTTGATTTACCTTTTACGAATCGATTTTTCAAGAGGAAGAGAATCGATTCAAGTATGGAGAATAGATCAAGAGGAAGATAATCGATTCAAGTTTTCTTGAATAGATTCTTCAAGAGAAAAAAAATCGATTCTAGTATTACCTCTTAAGAATCGATACAAATATTCTTTAAGATCTACTTCTTAAATATTGATTCAAGTATTCTTCAAGTGAAGGGAGGATCGACGATTCAAATACTTGAATCGATTTACCTCTAAAGAATAACAGGTCGAAAAATTAATTCATATATAGAATCGAAAGTTAAATTTTTTTAGTTAAATCATTATTTCATATCAAATAACATTAAAATTGAGTTTGGAAATATTTGTTAATTTTTTAAATTTAGTATATCAATAATTATTTATTTACATATATCTTAATTATTCAATTATGATATATGAATTATAAATTTTATTTTCTTTAGTTGTTTATATAATTTGAAACTAATAAAATTAAATTAAAAAATAAAATTACATTATAAATTTATGAATATTTAAAAGGATATTATATATAACCTTTATATATATATATATATATATATATATATAAATAAAAGTAATACTCCATTTAAATATTATTTATAATTTTACGTGTATTTTAATATATATACATATATATAGCAATTATGTAAAATATTTTAATAATTCTGTTTTAATTCATTATAAAATATTAGACCTTATTTTCCTTTATATATATATATATATATATATATATATATATATATATATATATTCTTATTAACTTTTAATTGACTTCCATATTTAATATTTCTTTTAAAATAATTTGTTTCTTATTTTAATAATGAATCTCAATTAGGTAATAAATTTTTTAAAAAATTATAGAAATTAAGACAAAAATATTCATTTAATAATTAAAATTATACACACTTCTATTCTCTTCTCCATCTTATTTTCTGGATTATTTAATTGCACAAAATAAGAATAATTAAATAAATGATCCCACGTTGTACGCGGGTTTCATATTAGTATATATATATATATATATATATATATATATATATATATATATATATATATATATATATATATATATATATATATATATATATATATATATATGTCAAATTAAATCAAAAGTGGGCATTTTTTCTTTTTTCTAATTGAACCGGACATTTTTTATTAGTAATATATGACAGTGGGCCTACATGCCTATTTCCCATATATATATATATATATATATATATATATATATATATATATATATATATATATATATATACTCTTTATTGAATATTTCATATTTTTATTATATACACGTCCCCTAAAATTTCAAAACTACCCTTTAATAATTAAAATTATACACCTCTTCTCCATCTTATTTTCTGGATTTTATCATTCATACATGTCAGGCAATCGAATGAGTTTTTATAATTCATATATCATTTTATTTTGGTTTAAGATTTAGTACACTTCAAAATTCAAGGATTTTGATTTTGAATTCTTCCATTAATTAAATCAGATCTTGGGAAGTAGAACAAAGGGTTTATATATAATTGGTATTTATTTTGGATAAGTAGTAAAATTAAGAATTTATTAATAAGAGTTACATATTTTTAATATCATAATTGCACTTAAATATAATGAAAAAAAATTAAATACTAACAACTATATAAATATACAGCAAAGAGACAAAATTGCCCTTATGTGATTGCACATTTTTTAGAGAGACATGTGGAGTAATAAATAATTTTCAATTATATTATGTTATAAAGTAACATTTAAAAAAAATACTAGTCAAGATTCTTTCAAATAATTAGAATATATGTACATATATAATAACTTTTTACATGATATAGTTATATATTATATTATCAAAAAGTCAAATATTATAATTTGATGCAAATTCTTTACATTGATGAAAGAAATTGTCTAACTATAAGAAAGAAAATATCCTTAAATATATATATATATATATATATATATATATATATATATATATATATATATATATATATATATATATATACTCTTTATTGAATATTTCTTATTTTTATTAAATACACGTCCCCTAAAATTTCAAAATTACCCTTTAATAATTAAAATTATACACCTCTTCTCCATCTTATTTTCTGGATTTTATCATTCATACATGTAGGCAATCGAATGAGTTTTTATAATTCATATATCTTTTTATTTTGGTTTAAGATTTAGTACACTTCAAAATTCAAGGATTTTGAGTTCATCCATTAATTAAATCAGATCTTGGGAAGTAGAACAAAGTGTTTTTCAATTTTAAGAAGGAATTGGTAAATAGCACGAAGAAAAGAAGAAGGTGATGGGTCGGCGGCAGAATCACCGTCTCTTTAATGTCATTTTCTAGCCATTAATCTTAGTTTTGGCTTGTGGACTTTAGCGAATTAATCTCTGCTCTTGAAAATCTAGCCATTTTCTTATTATTGATACTAGATAAATTGAAACTTTTACGAATGGTGGAAATCTTAATCCGCACAATTAATGATCATCTCTTCTTCTTCCAGATGAGGATTTCAAGTGTCTTCCATTGCAGTCTTAATCTTTGAATTTTAAAATAAATAAATTTATGTCATATTGCCTTATTGCTGAAACTAAAGCTTTGAATCCATGGGTGACACGATTTGTTCCATTCATCTACAGTTTGCAAGAAGTTGAAGAAAGAGGTAATAAGGTGTATATAAAATATAATTTAATTTATAAGTTGTTTATTCAAGGATAAACTAGACTTTTTAAATATATATATTTTAATTATATAATATTAGGATGTGTATTAAATAGGAGGGGGTGTGCAAATAAGATTACCCTCTCTCTATATATATAGTAATACTCTCTCTGTCCGCTATAAAAGGGTATTATTTTGTTATGAGCGTTATTTTCACACATCGGATCTTCTGCGTCATTTTCGTGCATCATCTTCTGTGCCACATGTTAAGTGATTGACACGTAAGAGGAAGAAATAAATCCAGTCATTACTCCTAGGGTGCTTAGGGTATAGTTGTTAGGAAATTTTTATTTCCTATATAATCTAATTGTGGGCAATATATTATTATGCAATTATATTAGCTATCCAATTATTTTGTGGAGTTAATTAAGTGATCCAATTAAGGTTAAAAGTTTATGGGCTATAATAATAATAATATGAGTCAATTGAGTAGATACCCAATACTACATGATGGGGTGATAATGGGTGGCCCTTGAGTAGATACCCAATACTACATGACTGAGTGATAATGGGTGACTCAATTATATAGTGTATAAAGGATACCCAGGTAATGGTCCCCAATACACTAAGCCGCACATAGTTCTCTTTTCTCTCAATCGGAAGGGATTACGATGATCCCATAAGATGTAAGGAGGCTTAGTTAATGAAGATTATAATACCTACCGATCTTTGAGTTCATGTTCCGCCTTGAGAACTCAATGGATTAAGGTACGCTTCCGCCACCTTAGATCATGTCACTAATCTCCATGAGATTAATTGGGTAGAAATATTTCTCGTCTTAATTTATTTTATTTTTAAATAGACATATATATAAATTTATTTTTTTAAATGAAATTAATTGAACTCCATAATCTGGGTTCTCAACGTACAGTTCCTGCGCGACGTTTAACAATGTTGACAAAGCATTTTGTGAGATGATGTCTATATATATAAAATGGGTTGTGAAAGGAGTCAACTATTGATGAGTAAAGTATATAATTTTAGGGTGTTATTATATAATTATAATTATTGATTGTGTAATAAATCATATAATAACATTCTAAAATCATATTTTAGTCAAACACTTATATGACACTGTCACACGGAAAGACTTTTTGAGACGGATCAGATTTAATATTTAGATCAATGAAAAGTGATAATTGAGCAGTATATTATTTCATGAATAATTTGTTGTATGAATAAAATATAATAATAACATTTTTAATGAGATGGGATAACATCTTTCATAAAGTTAAAGTAATAATTTATAATTTAATTTATGTTATCTAACTCCTTATTTATAGGAACCAACAGCTAATTAATGAGGGCTTTCCTTTCTACTCCTTAATTATTGTAACAAACAACTAAATTATGAGTTACTCCAATCAAACTATTTCATAAAGAATTCGTGTGATAGGTAAAAAAAATTATATTTTTAGTAAGAAGTAACATATAATCAAGAAAAAAGGATAACATTCATTTAACTATTTCGTGAATGAATAAGTTTTGGGTAGGGTGGGGCTTCAATATACCGCAAATTAATAGACCGCAAATTTTTTTAAAAACTTCAATATACTTTAACATAAACTAGAGAAACTTTTATTACAATGTTGTATATATAACGCAATATAAATTTTACAGTATTGTATTACAACTAGAGGTTGGGCTTTATTGGTAGAAGCTGGGAGATCATATATTTTAAAACATAAACCGTCCCGTATTTTTTACTTTATGTGAAAATTAGGTCCCAAAATAGTTATGACATTAATTTCCGTCCCAAACCTTTCAATTTTGATTCGTTTTCGTCCCAAAACAATGGTTTTTTACCAATTACATTCCATAACTTTATAAAAGCATTGATTCAGTCTTATCTCATGAAATTAAAAAAAAAATTGAACATTTTAAAGTAAAAATGACAATTTTGATGAAATTTTAAAAATTATGGGACTATTTCAAAGAAATTAAGTTTCTTGAAAATATTTTGAATAAAGTAAATTTATATTTAACGATTATTAATATATATATATATATATATATATATATATATATATATATATATATATATATATATATATATATATATATATATTATCATGCTATGCCCTCTTTCTTCTCCTATATAAGCACCCTTCCACCATCCATGTCTTTCTCACTAGCTCATTAAAACTTCAATCTCTAACTCTTTCTCTACACCCTTCAACATATAACTATGTTTACTTTCGGAATTATTAGGGGAATAGGCTTTATCGCTCAAAAGTAAGTCACTGGTTTTGACACTCGAAACCATGTACATATTTATGTATGGTTTTGACACTCGACATTTTGTAGTAATTGCCTAGTTAAAATACTTGTTATTCTGGAACATATTACTTTATTCTTACATATGTTTTCTGTTTGAATATGCAGAGTGCGTAGAAATGTGTGAAAATGATGATTATGGAAGATAATAAATGAAGACATCCAACCAGAGGGATGGACATCATTCCATGGGAGTAATTAGGATGTCACGAAACAGAAGGACATTGACATTATTACCATAACTATATATTTCTTGCATGCATGTGGATTCTGCAAATCAACCATATTAGTGCTACTTTTTTAATGAAGTAGTTGATTGTATGTTGATTTTGTTGACTTCATGTAGCTTGGTTAAGGTTTATGGATTATTGTGATAATGTTCTCAGTTCTACTGTTGCAATAAAAATAAACTTATATATGTGTTGTGTACCGATTTTATATTTCTCTTCACTCAATATTCTTGATTCCAATTTTGCTTAATTATGGTTCAAATCCAAAATGTGTACACATAATTATATAAAAAACCTACCATATCTATAAAACATGCCTATATCAATATTCATTAAATTTTCAGACAAAAAAATCTCAATTTCAATTCTCCACCGAATATCACCTTATACTTTTCTAGTTCAATATCACTTTTAATAGGATAGATTTGTTTGAAACCATGTTACGCTTTTGTAATTTGTTGTATTTTTTTATTAAAAATGTTATTACTTTTCTTTTGAAATGTTATATATTTTTATTTATATATATTATAAATTGTTTATGAAATTAGTTCACATCATCATGATCACTTTTCATTAATTTGGTATCATTTTTTATTTTAAAGATTATTGCTTTTATCAATCTAACCAACAATAATTCGTAAAACGATCTCACACGAGTCTTAGTCCATTTTTAATTATTTTTACGAATTCACACAAGGCTTTGTCCATTTTTAATTTATTTCATAAAAATAACTTATGCTATACGCATAGCATTTGATTTGCGGAGTCTTAGTCCATTTTTAATTATTTTTACGAATTCACACAAGGCTTTGTCCAATTTTAATTTATTTCATAATAATAACTTATGCTATACGCATAGCATTTGATTTGCAGATAGCAGTTTTTCTTAGGGTGTCAGGCTTAAGATTATATAGAGATAAATCTACCGGCTAGCTGGCTTAAACCCCAAAGAGGGATGAATCATTTAATATTTAATCAAATCACTTTAACACACTCCCTCATATGCAGGCGGGGTTAATTTTTGTTTGTATGTGGAATTTTCTCATAAATGAGTTGATATGAGGTTCGAAACCTGAACCTTTTATATATATATATATATATATATATATATATATATTAACAAAAATTAATAACCGTTCAAGTAAACAACTTTTTGAACAATTCGTAGCAACACATTATTTGTTCAAAAAAAAGAAATTAATGATTTAAATATTTTGTTCATTTATATTAGAGTTGATATTAGTGCACCAGGGTACAAGGGTGCATCCATATGTGTATAACTTTTATTCTATTTTATGTACATGTTATTCTATTTTGTATACATGAATCTTAATAATTTTATACTTTTTTCACACTCATTTTTTTATTAAAAAAATTAGCATCCATATATGTATAACTTTTTATTAAATAGTGTATATATGTTTCTTAATAATTGTATACTTTTTTACACACAATTTTTCATTAAAAAAACTAACAAACAAAGTGTATACATTTTTGTTCATAATTATATATGTTTTTGTTCATATTTGTATAAGTTCTGAAAGTGGATGCACCGTATCCTGAGGTGCACCCAGGTGCACATTATAATTAGCATTTATATTAATTTTGTTCTAATATTTTTAAAATAAATTATAAAATATATACTCCCTCTAACAATTCAAAAGATAATCGTTTGCTTTTTATACATTGGATAAAAAGATATTATTATTTTATATATAATGAAAAGTTGTATTAGTGATATATGATGGGTCATGTGTAATTTTTTTTTAAAAGGAAAAATTATCTTTAAAGAGGAAAAAATACCATTAAAGAGGAAAATTTGAATATAAGGAGCAAATCACCACCGCCCCGCCAGATCGGAACTGCCATTGGTACCTACATTGGAATCGATACGGGATTCTTATTGATATCGGAACCTATATTGTAATCGACATCTGTACCTAAATCGAAAATGACATATGTTACCTACATCGAAACAACATCCGTACCTACATCAAAACTGACACGAGATCCGCACTGACATCCGTACCTAGATCGGAAATGACATACACACCTGCACACTCACCCACAAGGACACACTGGGTATTATAAGTTGAATAGTGGGATAGTGGGGGTATTAAAATCCAATAAGTGGCATTTGATTAAAATTGATATAAGGTTGTGTTTGGATTGAGTCATTTCAAATTATATTGATTTGAAAATGGCAAAAGCTCCTGTGCCCCCGGTCACACTCCGTGTCCCCATACACTCCTCCTTCATATTCTATTTAAACATATGTATTGCTAGGGGTTTAAATTGCAAAGGGGCACAAAAATTGCAAAGGGGCACGGTATCCCGGGGGGGGGGGGGGGGGCACGAGAGCCTCACTCATTGAAAATAATGGATTTTAAATCAATATATTTTAATTTCAATGTTATGATAAATTATGGATCTTTGAAATGATTTCAAATTCATAATTCAAAAATTATTTTTAAAATAGAATTTTATACTCCCTCCGTCCCGTTTCAAACTCTACGTTTGCTTTTTGCACGTAGATTAAGGAATGTAGTATTTTAAAATGTAGTGAGGTGAGAGAAATAATATTTTAATATAAAATGGGTAGGTGTATTAGTATGATGTGTGAATAGTGGGATAGTAGAGGTATTAAAATCCAATAAGTGGCATTTGATTAAAATTGATATAAGGTTGTGTTTGGAATGAATAATTTCAAATTATATTGATTTGAAAATGGCAAAGTTCATGTGACCCCGGGCACACGCCGTGTCCCCATGTGAACACAACACTCCTCCTCCATATTCTATTTAAACATATGTATTGCTTGAGGTTTAAATTGCAAAGGGGCACAGAAATCGCAAAGGGGCACGGTGTCCCCGGGGGGCACGAGAGCCTCACTCATTGAAAATAAGTGGATTTTAAATTACTTGAATTTTAAATCAATATATTTTAATTCCAATGTTATGATAAATTAGGGATCTTTGAAAGGATTTCAAATCCATAATTCAAAAATTATTTTTAAAATAGAATTTTATACTCCCTCCTTCCGGTTTCAAACTCTACATTTGCTTTTTGCACATATATTAAGGAATGTAGTATTTTAATATGTAGTGAGGTGAGAGAAATAATATTTTAATATAAAATGGGTAGGTGTATTAGTGTGATGTGTGGGCCATGGAGAGAGAAATAATTAATTTGTGTGGGTCCCGTCCTATTTACTAAAAAGGAAAATCTAAAGATTGAAATGGGACGCCCAAAATGGAAATATGTAAATATTGAAATGAGGCGGAGGAATATATAATAAATAATAATAATAAAATTTTATTATATTAAATATTAAAATTTAAAATTTTATTAAAAATATTTTTTTTTTGAGATGGAACTCTACCACACAACCTATCCGTCTCCACGCCCATCCCCAAAAAAATTTTTTTATAAAATTTTTAATTTTTAATATTTGAAAATAAAAATATTACTACCCAAATCTACCCCCAACTACCTACCCCCGCCCCCACCCCAAATTTTTTTATAAATATTTAGATTTTAATATTTATATATTACTACCTTATCCATCCACCACCTAAAATAATTTTTTTAGGAAAAAAATTAGATTTTAATATTTAAAAAATAAAATCTAAAATTTTATTTAAAATTTTTTTTTGGGTGGGTGGCAGTGGTGGGTAGAGTTGTGTGGTAATATTTTTATTATTTGAATATTAAATTATAATTTTTTTAAAACGAAAAAATTGTCGTGGGTGTGGCAGTTGGGGTGGGTGGGTAGGGGTAGGGCTAGGTGGTAATATTTTTATTATTAAAATGTAAAGTTTTATAATTTTTTTGTGGGGGGTGGGGGTGGTGTGTAGGGGGTATGCTGGGTGGTAGAGTTTAAAATAAAAAAAAATATATAGTTTTTAATTAATTTATTAATTTTATATATCTTTATTTTATGTATTAATATATCAATTACACATCAACGAAATGATTTCAAATGACACAGTTTCAGTGAAAATTTGAAATTCATTAAAAAACAACTAAAAAAATTCAAAATCAAATCCATGATTTGAAATCCATTGATTTAAAATATTGGATTTATAAATTCATTGATTTCAAGTATTGCCCAAACATGAGGAAGGGATTTGAGGTAAAAATTTATAAATTCCTCCTCAAATCCTTTCATCCAAACACAATCTAAAAGCTATTTATAAAGGTATTGAATTGTAAAATTTAAGTATTTTTTTAGTCCTCCCTAAACAAATTGTAAATTATGTTATATGCATTGGAAAGGGATGATAGTTTTGAAAACATGTTGTAGAGATAAAAGTTAGGTAAAGATTTATGTGAGACCGTCTCACGTAAAGTAATAACATAATTAATGAAAAGTGATATTCAATCGATGAAAAGTGATAATGATGCAGTGAACTATTTTATGAATAATTTAAGGTTGTATTTGGATTGAGTCATTTAAAATCAATGGATTTAAAAATGAGTGAATTTTAAATTTCTTGGATTTCAAAATAAATTCATTTGAATTCCACTGTATGGATAAATTATGGATCTTATCAAATCCATAATTCATAAATTATTTTTAAAATAGAATTTTATATATGATAAATAAAAATAATAAAATTTTATTATATTAAATATTAAAATCTAAAATTTTATTAAAAATAATTTTTTTTTGAAGGAACACTACCACCCAACCTACATCTACCCACCCACCCACCCCTCCACCCCCACCCCCACCCCAACCCAAAAAAAATATTTTTTTTATAAAATTTTAGATTTGGAATATTTGAATAATAAAAATATTACCACACATCCCTACCCCTACCCAACACCACCCCCACCCCCAACCCCAATTTTTTTATATAAAACTTTAGATTTTAATATATAAATAATAAAAATATTACAATCCAATCCTACTACTCTATCCATCCACCAACCCCACCCCAACCCTCACCCACACCCACCCAATTTTTTTTTAAAAAATAGATTTTAATATTTAAAAAATAAAATATAAAATTTTATTAAAAATTTCTTTTGTGTGGGGTGGGGTGGGGTGGGGTGGGGGAGGGGGTGGTTGAGATGGTAATATTTTTATTATTTAAATATTAAAATCTAAAATTTTATAAAAAATATTTTTTAGGGGTGGGGGTGGGGGTGGAGGGGGTGGGTAGGGGGTAGGTTGGGTGGTAATATTTTTATTATTTAAATATTAAAATTTAAAATTAAAAAAATGGGGTTTGGGGGGTGGTGTTTGTGGGTGGGGGTGAGTGGGTGGGTAGGGGATATGGTTGAGTGGTAATATTTTTATTTTTCAAATATTAAAAATCTAAAATTTTATAAAATATAAAAAATTGGGAAAGGGTAGGAGGGTGGGTAGGGAATAGACTGGGTGGTAGTGTTTAAAGTATATATATATATATATATATATATATATATATATATATATATATATATATATATATATATATATATATAAAATGTTCTCAGTCTTTCGTTGTAATAATAATAATTTGGGGGGTTTACCCCTCCGAATTCCAATGAAATTATGTTGTGTGAATTTATATTCCAATTGCACTTGCAATTATGCAATATAAGGTTAAATTATTATGAATTAACATGTTTCAAACCTCTGAAATAGTAACTAAAGAATTGTAAGATCTTTTAATTAGTTAGATTTAAATATATAGAATGTGATAATATTTTTATAAAAAGTGATTATATATATATATATATATATATATATATATATATATATATATATATATATATATATATATATATATATATATATATATATATATATATATATGATTAACAAAAATTAATAACCGTTCAAGTAAAACAACTTTTTGAACAATTAGTAGCAAAACATTATTTGTTCCTTAAAAGAAATTGATGATTTAAATATTTTGTTCATTTATATTAATTTTGTTCTAATATTTTTAAAATAAATTATTGAGTTATATTGGGTGCACCCACATGTGTATAACTTTTTATTTTATTTTGTATACATGTTATTCTATTTTGTATACGTGTTTCGTAATAATTGTATACGTTTTCCTCATTAAATTTTTCATTAAAAAAACTAGCATCATATGTGTATAACTTTTTATTCAAAAGTGTATACATATTTTTTTAATAATTGTATATTTTTTACACTTAATTTTTATTAAAAATCTAACAATTAAATTGTGTATATTTTTGCTCTTAATTGTATATGTTTATGTTTATATTTGTATATGGGTGCACCCTACCTTAGGGTGCACCCGAGTGCACACTATAATTAGCTTAAATTATTAAATATATACTCCCTCTGACAATTCAAAAGGTAATCGTTTGTTTTTTACATTGGATAAAATAGTATTATTATTTTAAATATAATGAGAAATTGTATTAGTGATACATGATGGGTCATGTGTAAGAATTTTTTTCAAAAAGGAAAAATTATCTTTAAAAAGGAAAAACACCATTAAAGAGGAAAAATTGAATATAAGGAGCAAATCACCACCGCTCCACCGGTCCACATGTAACGCTACAATTGCAGCACCACTTCTGAGCCGCCATCCCCTGTTTCCTCTTTCGAGAGTGGATAGTTTTGATATTTTCAATATGAGGTCACAAAATGGATATGAGGTCAGCATAATTTGTTCACATAAACGTACAACATAGTGACTCCTGCCCAACCAATGGAAGGATTAATAACATATTATATTCTTATTATTGATAATGATAATGATTATAAATTTGTTAGTGAAGAATTAGGTACATTAATGATGTTATATATTTATATAGTAATACTCTCTCAGTTTGCTACCAAAGGGTATTATTTTGTTATGATCGTTATTTTCAAATGGTACCATTTCCTTTTTTCTTAGAAGCAGGAGACACGCATATACCACTGTAATAACTAAAAGATGAGATTCACACATTACTATTATCCACCATATATTAAATAATAATATTTTTTAAAATATCAACTAAAAAAACAATACAAGGATTTACGTGAAGACAAAGTCTCTTATGAGACGGGTTATTAGTGAGATAGTATGTTGGATTATACATTAAAGTATGATTTTAGTGTATTATAATATGATTTATTATTAACATACTTTAACTATAAATAAGCATACTTTATTTATACAAAGTATTTATACAATAAACATACTTTAGTGATGGGTCGACCCATCTCACATCCGTCTCATAAATAACCCGTTTTACAAGAGAGTCTCTCTTATGTGAAAAAACTCCAACAATCGGAGAAAAATCACGAACCAAGAGAATATCACTATGTAAAACTTTTACAATCACACAAAAATTTCTCTCTCTCGATCTCATTCCTACCTCACTATTACAAATTTTTGACTAATCACACGATTTCTCCAAACTCTCAAAATAAAGAATATAAGATATGAATTTAAAAGAATCAAACACAAATATTTATAGTGTATCTCATTGTTACAGTATTGGATATCAAAACCAATGGTCTATTTAAATAGACCAAAGGAATTCTCCCATTTTGTTCTCAATCCATCCTTTTTATATTTTAACAAAACCAACATATACTACATGATTTCATTATAATAAAAAGTGATAATTAATAAAAATTGATAATACTATTTCATGAACAGTTTATAGTATAAATGAAAAGTAATAATATTTTACAACAGAAATATTAACATTTTATAGCGAAAATGATAACTAATTTAAAAAGTGTAAAATAGTCTCACGTGAGATGGTCTCACGCAAGACTTACCTATGTGTAAAACATAGTATATCTTCTCATACTTTTAATACTCCTATGTATTACAACCACCTAGTTGAAAATATGTAGACAGAGTCTCATGTATCATTGTTTCACGTACATAAGCCCTACTTATTTAAATATTATAAAGATAATTATACCCTTAAAACAACATGAACTTCATTTTTTTCATAAATGATTAATGCATGTATTCTAATATATTGGTAATTATGTGTTTAATTCCTCATACCAATGAGACGTGTGTGAAGATGGGCGTGAGAATTTGATGGGAGGATGCCACGGAAGGATTGTGGCATGGTTACAATTAATATATTGTGGGATTAATTCAGTAGTACTCAACAATGCTACTACTTTAATTTCTTTAAAGTAGTACTATTAATTATAAGTTGATTCTACTGAGTTATTCTGTAAAATATTATTGTTATAATGTTCTCAGTCTTGCCGTTGTAATAATAATAATTTGGGGGGGGGGGAGGGGGGGGGTTACCCCTCCAAATTCCAATAAAATTATGTTGTGTGAATTTATATTCCGATTGCACTTGCAATATAAAGTTAAATAATTAATATGAATTAACATGTTTCAAACCTCTCAAATAGTAACTAAAGAGTTGTAAGATCTTTTAATTAGTTAGGTCGGAACCGCTATTCGCACCTACATCGGGATCGACACGGGATACTACATCAGCTTAAGCTTTTAGATGAGGTGGTCGTTTAACAAAAGCCATTGAAGGGCCATTGTGGAGAGTGGTTAACTGGATGAGTTGGAGACAATTGAATGTCAAGAATTATGTTGATATATTCATACATGACTCTAGGGTTGTGGCTGTGTTGCTTTTATAAGGAAACAAATGGGTGAAATTTCCCTAAAAAAATGGTCAATTTTAACAGTGAACTATTTTATAAATAATTTTAGTATATTTTCATCCTACAACTATATCAAACTTTGCTTTTTAGCCCTAAATAAGTTAATTTTTTCAATTTAGTCTCATAACTTCTTGATTTCGTCGATTTCAGCTCAATTTTAATCGAAAATTCAAATTTTCACCGAAAAGGTGATATTGGGGGAATCCGGCATACACCATACATGGCATTTCAATTTAAAATAGTCCAATCAGATCACCACTTCACTACTAATTAATTAAAGAAAAATATTAAAAATAATTCCTGTCCACATGTAACGCTGCAATGGCAGCACCTCTTCTGAGCCGCCATCCCCTGTTTCCTCTTTTGAGAGTGGATAGTTTTGATATTTTCCATATATCAAACTTTGCTTTCGGTCACAAAATGGATATGAGGTCAGCATAATTTGGTCACATAACCGTACAACATAGTGACTAGTGCCCAACTAATGGAAAGATTAATAACTTATTATATTCTTATTATTGCTAATAATAATGATTACAAATTTGTTAGTGAAGAATTAGGTACATTAATACTGTTATATATTTATATAGTAATACTCTCTTTGTCCGCTACAAAGAGTATTATTTTATTATGTTCATTATTTTCAAATGTTACCATTTCTTTTTTTCTTAGGAGTATGAGACACACATACACCACTATAACAACTAAAAGATGAGATTCACACATTACTATTATCTACCACATATTAAATAATAATATTTCTTAAAATTTCAACTAAAAAAACGATACAAGAATTTACGTGAAGACAAAGTCTCTTATGAGACGAGTTATTTGTGAGACTAGTCGACCCATCACTAAAGTATGCTTATTGTATACATAAAGTATGTTTAATGGTTGTTAAAATATATTTTCTAAAGTATGCTGAATTATACATTAAAGTATGATTTTGGTGTATTATAATATGATTTATTATTAATATACTTTAACTATAAATAAGTATACTTTAGTAAAAAAATCCGTCTTATAAGAGAGTCTCTCTCACGTGAAAAAACTCCAAAAATCGGAGAAAAATCACGAACCAAGAAAATATACAATCACACAAAAATTTCTCTGTCTCGACCCCATTCCTACCTCACTATTATAAATTTTTGACTAATCAAACGTTTTCTCCCAACCCTCAAAATAAAGAATATAAGAAAGGAATTTAGAAGGATCAAACACAAATATTATAGTGTATCTCATTGGTACAGTACTGAATATCAAAACCAAGGGTCTCTTTAAATAGCACTAAGGAATTTTCCCTTTTTATCCTCAATCCATCCTTTTTATATTTTAACAAAAGCAACATATACCACATGATTTCATGAAAGATAAAATCATACGTGAATCGTGGCGCATAGAGCTAGTTATGTGCGCTCAAATTCAATTATACCCTTTAGTAATGAACTTTATATCCTTTTGTATAAGTATTTATACTCTTGATTTTTTAGGAAAAAAATTAATTTTTTTAGTCAAACTTTTAATACTCTTCATATTTCACCAAATTTTTCATTGAAAAAATGGGCAGTTTTGCATGAAACCATTTCATAATGAGACAATTTTGCACTTTTTTAAGAAAATATTTATCACTTTTTAATGAAGATGTCATCACATTTCTTTAAAAATATCACTTATACTATAAATTGTTTATGAAATAGTCAGTGCACTATTATCATTTTTTATAAATTCAGTATCACTTTTCATTAAAATGTTATTATTTCTCATTTGTTTCACGGAAGCCATTTCGTGAGATGGTCTCACCCAAGTCTTTTGCCTTCTAAATATTTACAAATATCGCGCAATTTAAGACACTTAATCATGAAAATCATACAAATTCCACCAAAGTACCAATTCTCCAAATATTTACAAATATCGCGCAATTTAAGACACTCAATCATAAAATCCAAGCATAATTACATAAAATCATGCTATAAAAGGGCCCTAAAAACACAAAATTTCTACTCCGATCAATGATCCTCCATTCTCCTTCTCAAGTAGCAAACACTGTGACTGTATATAGGATTGGTGATATAAGACAGATGAAGGGTAAAAGATGAAAGGTGGAAGATGGACGTTAATCCATGGTTCTTATGATGGATTCTTTTATCTTCCATATGAATGTGAGACCGTCTCTCGTAAGCCCTTACGTGATACAGATAAAAAATGATAATATTATTATCACTTTTGCTATAAAATGTTTTCACTTTCGTTATAAAATGTTATCACTTTTTATTTATATTATAAATTATTTATAAAATAGTTTACTGTCCCATTATCACTTTTTGTTAATGATGTTATCACTTTTTATCCGTCTTACATATGCTCTTACGTGAGACGATCTCACACAAGACCTACCCAAATAAAAAATAAGAAATAAAATATTTATGAAAAATATAAAGACATCATGGTGGATCATGTGATAAGAAAATTAATTGTGCAAATAGCTAACAGGAGTAATTTTAAAATATTTTTGGAAATTTCTGTCGACAAGTTGCTTGACTTTATAGTTTTTAGCATAATTTCTCATCCAGAGTCTAATTTAAGCCATTCTTGAGCCAAAATGATTCTCTTTTCCGTAGATATCCATCACTATAAAGAAATCTGTAGAGAGTTTCCTATGTATTTCCCATAATCGATTTGTGTGACAAGACAATAGGTTTTTAATCCGTTTCAACTCTAATTTCCTCTCATGCCTTTTTTCTCTTTGATTTTCACTTAAAATACAAAAAACACATCATATGTACCGTTTTACTAATATACGAAGAGTAAGAATTTTGTGTTAAATATGAAAATGTTGTATATATAATAACACAATATAAATTTTACAGTATTACAACCAGAGGTGGCGCTTTATTGGTAGAAACTGGGAGTATATATAGTTTTAAAACATAAACCTTCATGTATCTTTATACTCTATTCGAAATTTAGGTCCCAAAATAGTTATGACATTAAATTCCATCCCAAACCTTTCATTTTTGCTTCGTTTTCATCTCGAAACAATAGTTTTTTACCTATTACATTTCATAACTTTGTACAGCACTGATTCGATCTCATCACATGAAATTAAAAAGATTGAACATTTTTAGGTAAAATTGACAATTTTAATGAAATTTTAAAAACTTGGACTATTTCAAAGAAATAAAGTTTTCTGGAAATATTTTGAATAAAGTAAATTTATATGTAATGATTATTAATTTAAACTCGAGTACATATATATTATCATGCTATGCCCTCTTTCTTCTCCTATATAAGCACCCTTCCACCATCCATGTCTTTCTCACTAGCTCATTAAAACTTCAATCTCTAACTCTTTCTCTACACCCTTCAACATATAACTATGTTTACTTTCGGAATTTTTGGGGGAATAGGCATTATCGCTCAAAAGTAAGTTACTGGTTTTGACATTCGAAACCATGTACATATTTATGTATGGTTTTGACACTCGACATTTTGTAGTAATTGCCTAGTTAAAATACTTGTTATTCTGGAACATAATACTTTATTCTTACATATGTTTTCTGTTTGATTATGCTGAGTGCGTAGAAATGCGTGAAAATGATGATTATGGAAGATAATAAAAAAGGGCATCCAACCAGAGAGATGGACATCATTCCATGGGAGTAATTAGGATGTCACAAAACAGGACTTTGACATTATTACCATAACTATATATTTCTTGCATGCATGTGAATTCTGCACATCAACCATATTAGTGCTACTTTTTTAATGAAGTAGTTGATTGTATGTTGATTTTGTTGACTTCATGTAGCTTGGTTAAGGTTTGTGGATTATTGTGATAATGTTCTCAGTTCTACTGTTGCAATAAAAATAAACTTATATATGTGTTGTGTACCGATTTTATATTTCTCTTCACTCAATATTCTTGATTCCAATTGTGCTTAATTATATATACCATAAACTTAAGTTAATACCATTGAATAATGACCCAATTATCGCTTTTATCAATCTAACCAACAATAATTCGTAAAACGATCTCACACGAGTCTTAGTCCATTTTTAATTATTTTTACGAATTCACACAAGGCTTTGTCCATTTTTAATTTATTTCATAAAAATAACTTATGCTATACGCATAGCATTTGATTTGCGGATAGCAGTTTTTCTTAGGGTGTCAGGGTTAAGATTATATAGAGATAAATCTACCGGCTAGCTGGCTTAAACTCAAAAAGGATGAATCGTTTAATATTTAATCAAATCACTTTAACACGCTCCCTCATATGCAAGCGGGGTTAATTTTTGTTTGCATGTGGATATATATATATATATATATATATATATATATATATATATATATATATATATATATATATATATATATATATATATATATATATAATTAACAAAAATTAATAACCGTTCAAGTAAACAACTTTTTGAACAATTCGTAGCAACACATTATTTGTTCCAAAAAAAGAAATTAATGATTTAAATATTTTGTTCATTTATATTAGAGTTGATATTGGTGCACCAGGGTGCAAGGGTGCATTCATATGTGTATAACTTTTTATTCTATTTTATGTACATATTATTCTATTTTGTATACATGTTTCTTAATAATTGTATACTTTTTTCACACTAAATTTTTTATTAAAAAAATTAGCATCCATATATGTATAACTTTTTATTAAATAGTGTATATATGTTTTTTAATAATTGTATACTTTTTTACACTCAATTTTTTATTAAAAAAACTAACAAACAAAGTGTATACATTTTTGTTCATAATTGTATATGTTTTTGTTCATATTTGTATAAGTTCTGAAAGTGGGTGCACCGTATCCTGAGGTGCACCCAGATGCACATTATAATTAGCATTTATATTAATTTTGTTCTAATATTTTTAAAATAAATTATAAAATATATACTCCCTCTGACAATTCAAAACGTAATCGTTTGCTTTTTATACATTGGATAAAAAGATATTATTATTTTATATATAATGAAAAGTTGTATTAGTGATATATGATGGATCATGTGTAATTTTTTTTTAAAAGGAAAAATTATCTTTAAAGAGGAAAAAACACCATTAAAGAGGAAAATTTGAATATAAGGAGCAAATCACCACCGCCCCGCCAGATTGGAACCGCCATTCGTACCTACATTGGAATCGACACGGGATTCTTATCGATACCGGAACCTATATTGTAATCGACATTCATACCTACATCAAAAATGACATATGTTACCTACATCGAAACAACATCCGTACCTACATCAAAACTGACACGAGATCCGCACCAACATCCGTACCTAGATCGGAACCGACATACACACCTGCACACTCACCCACAAGGACACACTGGGTATTATAAGTTGAATAGTAGGATAGTGGGGGTATTAAAATCCAATAAGTGGAATTTGATTAAAATTGATATAAGACTGTGTTTAGATTGAGTCATTTCAAATTATATTGATTTGAAAATGGCAAAAGCTCATGTGCCCCCGGTCACACGCCGTGTCCCCATACACTCCTCCTTCATATTCTATTTAAACATATGTATTGGTAGGGGTTTAAATTGTATAGGGGCATAGAAATTGCAAAGGGGCACGGTATCCCCGGGGGGCACGAGAGTCTCACTCATTGAAAATGAATGGATTTTAAATTCCTTGAATTTTAAATCAATATATTTTAATTCCAATGTTATGATAAATTATGGATCTTTGAAATGATTTCAAATTCATAATTCAAAAATTATTTTTAAAATAGAATTTTATACTCCCTCCTTCCGGTTTCAAACTCTACATTTGCTTTTTGCACATAGATTAAGGAATGTAGTATTTTAATGTGTAGTGATGTGAGAGAAATAATATTTTAATATAAAGTTGGTAGGTATATTAGTGTGATGTGTGGGCCATGGAGAGAGAAATAATTAATTTGTGTGGGTCCCGTCCCATTTACTAAAAAGGAAAATGTAAAGATTGAAATGGGACGCCCAAAATAGAAATATGTAAATATTGAAATGGGGCGGAGGAGTATATAATAAATAATAATAATAAAATTTTATAATATTAAATATCAAAATTTAAAATTTTATTAAAAATAATTTTTTTTGAGATGGAACTCTACCACACAACCTATCCGTCTCCACGCCCACCCCCAAAAAAATTTTTTTATAAAATTTTTAATTTTTAATATTTGAAAATAAAAATATTACTACCCAAATCTACCCCCAACTACCCACCCCCCACCCCAAATTTTTTTATAAATATTTAGATTTTAATATTTATATATTACTACCTTATCCATCCACCCACCTAAAATAATTTTTTTAGAAAAAAAATTAGATTTTAATATTTAAAAAATAAAATCTAAAATTTTATTAAAATTTTTTTTTTGGGTGGGTGTGTAGGTGGCAGTGGTGGGTAGAGTTATGTGGTAATATTTTTATTATTTAAATATTAAATTATAATTTTTAAAAAAAAATTGTCTTGGGTGGGGCAGTTGGGGAGGGTAGGTAGGGGGTGGGGCTAGGTGGTAATATTTTTATGATTAAAATGTAAAGTTTTATAATTTTTTTGTGGGGGTGGGAGTGGGGTTTGGGTGGGGGTGTGTAGGGGGTATGCTGGGTGGTAGAGTTTAAAATAAAAAATATATAAATATATTTTTTAATTAATTTATTAATTTTATATATCTTTATTTTATGTATTAATATATCAATTACACATCAACGGAATGATTTCAAATGACACAATTTCAGTGAAGATTTGAAATTCATTAAAAAACAACTAAAAAAATTCAAAATCAAATCCATAAATTGAGATCCATTGATTTAAAATTTTGGATTTATAAATCCATTGATTTCAAGTATTGCCCAAACATGAGGAAGGGATTTGAGGGAAAGATTTATAAATTCCTCCTCAAATCCTTCCATCCAAACACAACCTAAAAGTTATTTATTGTTGGTAAAGGTATTGAATTGTAAAATTTAAGTATTTTTTCAGTCCTCCCTAAAAAAATTGTAAATTATGTTATATGTATTGGTAAGGGATGATAGTTTTGAAAACATGTTGTAGAGATAAAAGTTAGGTAAAGATTTATGTGAAATCGTCTCACGTAAAGTAATAACATAATTAATGAAAAGTGATATTCAATCGATGAAAAGTGATAATGATGCAGTAAACTATTTTATGAATAATTTAAGGTTGTATTTTGGATTGAGTCATTTAAAATCAATGAATTTAAAAATGAGTGGATTTTAAATTTCTTGGATTTTAAATAAATTCATTTGAATTCCACTGTTTGGATAAATTATGGATATTTATAAGGATTTCAAATCCATAATTCAAAATTTATTTTTAAAATAGAATTTTATATATGATAAATAAAAATAATAAAATTTTATTATATTAAATATTAAAATCTAAAATTTTATTAAAAATATTTTTTTTGGAGGGAACTCTATCACCCAACCTACCCCTACCCACTCACCCCTCCACCCCTACCCCAAAAAAAATATTTTTTTTATAAAATTTTAGATTTGGAATATTTGAATAATAAAAATATTACCACACAGCCCTACCCCTACCCCTACCCTTACCCAACACCACCCCCACCCCCACCCCCACCCCAACCCCAATTTTTTTATATAAAACTTTAGATTTTAATATATAAATAATAAAAATATTACAATCCAATCCTACCACTCTATTCATCCACCCACCCCACCCCCACCCCAACCCCCACCCACCCAATTTTTTTTTAAAAAAATAGATTTTAATATTTAAAAAATAAAATATAAAATTTGTATTAAAAATTTTTTTTGTGTGGGGTGGGGTGGTTGGGATGGTAATATTTTTATTTTTTAAATATTAAAATCTAAAATTTTATAAAAAATTTTTTTAGGGGTGGGGGGGTGGAGGGGGGTGGGTATGGGGTAGGTTGGGTGGTAATATTTTTATTATTTAAATATTAAAATCTAAAATTAAAAAAATGGGGTTTGGGGGGTGGTGTTTTGGAGGGGTGGGTGGCTGAGTGGATAGGGGGTAGGGTTGGGTTGTAATATTTTTATTATTCAAATATTAAAAATTTAAAATTTATAAAATATGAAAAATTGGGAGGGGGTGGGAGAGTGGGTAGGGAATAGACTGGGTGGTAGTGTTTAAAGCATATATATATATATATATATATATATATATATATATATATATATATAAAATGTTCTCAGTCTTTCCGTTGTAATAATAATAATTTGGGGGGTTTACCCCTCCGAATTCCAATGAAAATATGTTGTGTGAATTTATATTCCAATTGCACTTGCAATTATGCAATATAAAGTTAAATTATTATGAATTAACATGTTTCAAACCTCTGAAATAGTAACTAAAGAATTGTAAGATCTTTTATATATAATGAGAAGTTGTATTAGTGATACATGATGGGTCATGTGTAAAATTTTTTTTCAAAAAGGAAAAATTATCTTTAAAAAGGAAAAAACACCATTAAAGAGGAAAAATTGAATATAAGGAGCAAATCATCACCGCTCCACCGGTCGGAACCGCTATTCGTACCTACATCTGAATCGATACAGGATCCTTATCGATATCGAAATCTATATTGGAATCGACATCCGTACCTACATCGAAAATGACATTTGTTACCTACATCGAAACGACATCCGCACCTACGTCAAAGCTGATACGAGATCCGTACCGATATCAAAATCGACATTCATACGGATATCGGAACCGACATTCTTACCTAGATCGGAACCAACATACACACCTACACACACCCTCGAGGACACACTGTGTATTATAAGTGGAATAGTAAGGGTATTAAAATCAAATAAGTGGCATTTGATTAAAAATAATATAAAAGCTATTTGTTGTTGGTAAAGATATTGAAATACTGTAAAATTTAAGTATTTTTTCAATCCTCCCTAGACAAATTGTAAAATACTCCTATATTATATGTTAGTTTTGAAAACTTGTTGTAGGAATATAAGTTAGGTAAAGATTGTGCGAAACTATCTCATGTAACGGATAAAAATTAATAATATAATTAATGAAAAGTGAAACTCAATCGATTAAAAGTGATAATGATGCAGTGCATTATTTTATGAATAATTTATTCAGAAAATGGATATGAGGTCAGCATAATTTGTTCACATAACCGTACAACATAGTGACTCCTGCCCAACCAATGGAAGGATTAATAACATATTATATTCTTATTATTGCTAATGATAATGATTACAAATTTGTTAGTGAAGAATTAGGTACATTAATGATGTTATATATATACAGTAATACTCTCTCAGTTTGCTACCAAAGGATATTATTTTGTTATGATCGTTATTTTCAAATGGTACCATTTCCTTTTTTCTTAGAAGCAGGAGACACGCATATACCACTGTAATAACTAAAAGATGAGATTCACACATTACTATTATCCACCATGTATTAAATAATAATATTTTTTAAAATATCAACTAAAAAACAATACAAGGATTTACGTGAAGACAAAGTCTCTTATGAGACGGGTTATTAGTGAGATGGGTCGATCCATCACTAAAGTATGTTTATTGTATACATAAAGTATGTTTAATGGTTGTTAAAGTATATTTTCTAAAGTATGTTGGATTATGCATTAAAGTATGATTTTAGTATATTATAATATGATTTATTATTAACATACTTTAACTATAAATAAGCATACTTTATTTATACAAAGTATTTATACAATAAACATACTTTAGTGATGGGTCGACCCATCTCACATCCGTCTCATAAATAACCCGTTTTACAAGAGAGTCTCTCTTATGTGAAAAAACTCCATCAATCGGAGAAAATCACGAACCAAGAGAATATCACTATGTAAAACTTTTACACTCACACAAAAATTTCTCTCTCTCGATCCCATTCCTACTTCACTATTACAAATTTTTGACTAATCACACGATTTCTCCAAACTCTCAAAATAAAGAATATAAGATATGAATTTAAAAGAATCAAACTCAAATATGATAGTGTATCTCATTGTTACAGTGATATCAAAACCAATGGTCTATTTAAATAGACCAAAGGAATTCTCCCTTTTTGTTCTCAATCCATCCTTTTTATATTTTAATAAAACCAACATATACCACATGATTTCATTATAATAAAAAGTGATAATTAATAAAAACTGATAATGCTATTTCATGAACAGTTTATAGTATAAATGAAAAGTAATAATGTTTTACAACAGAAATGTTAACATTTTATAGCGAAAATGATAACTAATTTAAAAAGTTTAAAATAGTCTCACGTGGGATGGTCTCACGCAAGACTTACCAATGTGTAAAATAGTCTCACGTGAGATGGTTACAATTAATATATTGTGGGATTAATTCAGTAGTACTCAACAATGCTACTACTTTAATTTCTTTAAAGTAGTACTATTAATTATAAGTTGATTCTACTGAGTTCTTCTGTAAAATATTATTGTTATAATGTTCTCAGTCTTGCCGTTGTAATAATAATAATTTTGGGGGGGGGGGGGGGGGGGAGGGGGGGGGGGTTACTCCTCCAAATTCCAATAAAATTATGTTGTGTGAATTTATATTCCGATTGCATTTGCAATATAAAGTTAAATAATTAATATGAATTAACATGTTTCAAACCTCTCAAATAGTAACTAAAGAGTTGTAAGATCTTTTAATTAATTAGGTCGGAACCGCTATTCGCACCTACATCGGGATCGACACGGGATACTACATCAGCTTAAGCTTTTAGATGAGGTGGTCGTTTAACAAAAGCCATTGAAGGGCCATTGTGGAGAGTGGTTAACTGGATGAGTTGAGTGCAGTAACTTATGCAGAGCTTGCTTCTGCCACCAATGTGGCTCCTTCCTACGCCCCTCCCAGAAAGGCTCTGGTGTCCGTATCCCTTATTGGGGTGTATGATGATGTGTCTGATGAAGAGCTGGTGGGACGGGCGGTGGAGGAGTTATCAGGTTGGTTCAGGGAGGCGATTGTGAGGTCGTGGAGGTACTTGGGAGGAGGGCTGTTGAGGCATTGTTGAAAGATCGAGCAAGAATTGAAGTATGATCATTGGAGTGGAGTGTGCTTTGTCTGAACATGATTCATTAAGATGTGTGTATTTTATATAGATCTTTTATGGTAAAGCCATGGGAGTTGAACGGTACATATTTTTGGTTTGGTAAGGCGTACAATTCTCAAGGTTCTTTATTCATTTTTTTTTGTGTGTGTGAGAGAGATAGCCGCAATGATATGTCCATTTGAATATAGGTGCGTTTTCAGTTGCTTATAAATTGTGAAAAGTACTTCTTTAAAATAGTTGTGAGTATGCAAATCAAGTAGAAAAGTGATTCTAAGCCAAAATAATTATTTGAGTAATAATTATATATGTATAGAAGATATATTTGCTTGAGAATCTTGATTTTAGTTGAGTTTTGAAGTAATAAATTTGGAATTTGTTTTATCTTTTGTAGGTGAACGCAAGTATAAAATTTGAGTAATTTTTCAATCCTCCCTAGACAAATTGTAAAATACTCCCTTCGTCCACTATTAATCTATCAATTTCCACATTTAGACACATAGGACCCACCCACACACTAATACAATTAAAATATGGGACCTACTCATCCCACTAATACAATTACCCACTACACATTAAATAATAATACTCCTTAATTTATGTGCAAAAAGCAAACGAATAGATTGACGATGGATGGAGGGAGTATGTTATACGTTAGTGTTGAAAACGTGTTGTAGGAATATAAGTTAGGTAAAGATTTGTGCGTAACCATCTCACGTAACGGATAAAAATTAATAATATTATTAATGAAAAGTGATACTCAATCGATGAAAAGTAATAATGATGCAGTGGACTATTTTATGAATAATTGCATTTTCGTCCTACAACTTTATCAAACTTTGCTTTCAGCCCTAAATAAATTAATTTTTTTAATTTAGTCCCATAAATTCTTGATTTCATCGATTTCACTCCAATTTTAACAGAAAATTCAAATTTTCACCGAAAAGGTGATATTAGGGGAATCCGGCATACACCATACATGGCATTTCAATTTAAAATAGTCCAATCAGATCACCACTTCACTACTAATTAATTAAAGAAAAATATTAAAAATAATTCCTGTCCACATGTAACGCTGCAATGGCAGCACCTCTTCTGAGCCGCCATCCCCTGTTTCCTCTTTTGAGAGTGGATAGTTTTGATATTTTCCATATATCAAACTTTGCTTTCGGTCACAAAATGGATATGAGGTCAGCATAATTTGGTCACATAACCTTACAACATAGTGACTAGTGCCCAACTAATGGAAAGATTAATAACTTATTATATTCTTATTATTGCTAATAATAATGATTACAAATTTGTTAGTGAAGAATTAGGTACATTAATACTGTTATATATTTATATAGTAATACTCTCTTTGTCCGCTACAAAGAGTATTATTTTATTATGTGCATTATTTTCAAATGTTACCATTTCTTTTTTTCTTAGGAGCATGAGACACACATACACCACTATAACAACTAAAAGATGAGATTCACACATTACTATTATCTACCACATATTAAATAATAATATTTCTTAAATTTTCAACTAAAAAAACGATACAAGAATTTACGTGAAGACAAAGTCTCTTATGAGACGAGTTATTTGTGAGACTAGTCGACCCATCACTAAAGTATGCTTATTGTATACATAAAGTATGTTTAATGGTTGTTAAAATATATTTTCTAAAGTATGCTGAATTATACATTAAAGTATGATTTTAGTGTGTTATAATATGATTTATTATTAATATACTTTAACTGTAAATAAACATACTTTAGTAAAAAAACCCATTTTACAAGAGAGTCTCTCTCACGTGAAAAAACTCCAAAAATCGGAGAAAAATCACGAACCAAGAAAATATTATTATGTAAAACTTTTACAATTACACAAAAATTTCTCTCTCTCGACCCCATTCCTACCTCACTATTATAAATTTTTGACTAATCAAACGTTTTCTCCCAACCCTCAAAATAAAGAATATAAGAAAGGAATTTAGAAGGATCAAACACAAATATTATAGTGTATCTCATTGGTACAGTACTGAATATCAAAACCAAGGATCTCTTTAAATAACACTAAGGAATTTTCCCTTTTTATCCTCAATCCATCTTTTTTATATTTTAACAAAACCAACATATACCACATGATTTCATGAAAGATAAAATCACACGTGAATCGTGGCGCATAGAGCTAGTTATGTGCGCTCAAATTCAATTTATACCCTTTAGTAATGAACTTTATATCCTTTTGTATAAGTATTTATACTCTTGATTTTTTAGGAAAAAAATTAATTTTTTTAGTCAAACTTTTAATACTCTTCATATTTCACCGAATTTTTCATTGAAAAAATGGGCAGTTTTGCATGAAACCATTTCATAATAAGACAATTTTGCATTTTTTTAAAAAAATATTTAGTTATGCATGAAACCATTTCATAATAAGACAATTTTACACTTTTTTAAGAAAATATTTATCACTTTTTAATGAAGATGTCATCATCAATACACTCACAATCGCCTCACTCATAAAAACTTGCTCTCTCTTTTTTGCCACACCCTTCCTTTCGACATCTAAAAATGTTTGCTTATGGCATCCTACTTCTCTTGCTATGGCCTTTGAAGTAAGTCTATTTTTTTTTCTTTCAGTTATTTTCTTGCACGGGTTAACTATGACTTCTCTAATACAAAAAATCTACAGAAATATAAAGACTCTTTCATGTGATTATTAATCATGCCAAATCTAATTCTAATGGATTATAACAAATTCATGACTATGAGGTTCATTATAAGGTGGAATGCACAATAAAATTTATCCTCAACTCTAGCTATCACACTCTTTATGATTTAAAGGGAAAGACTTGTGTGAGACCGTCTCATGTAAGGGCTTACGTGAGACGTGTAAAAAGTGATAATTTTTAAAATAAAAAGTGATAATTAATAAAAAGTGATAATGCTATTTCATGAACAGTATAAATGAAAAGTAATAATGTTTTACAACAGAAATGTTAACATTTTATAGCGAAAATGATAATTAATTTAAAATGTGTAAAATAATCTCACGTGAGATAATCTCACACAAGACTTACCTATGTGTAAAACATAGTATATCTTCTCATACTTTTAATAAAAAATAATACTCCTATGTATTACAACCACCTAGTTGAAAATATGTAGATAGAGTCTCATGTATCATTGTTTCACTTACATAAGCCCTCCTTATTGAAATGTTATAAAGATAATTATACACTTAAAACAACATGAACTTCATTTTTTGTCAAAAATGATTAATGCATGTATTCTAATATATTGGTAATTATTTGTTTAATTCCTCAGATCAATGAAACGTGTGTGAAGATGGGCATGAGAATGGAGAATAATAAAGGCATCCAATCAGACAAATGAAGATTTTATGGGAGGATGCCACGGAAGGATTGTGGCATAGTTACAATAAATATATTGTGGGATTAATTCAGTTTACTCAACAATGCTACTACTTTAATTTCTTTAAAGTAGTACTATTAATTATAAGTTGATTCTACTGAGTTATTCTGTAAAATATTATTGTTATAATGTTCTCAGTCTTGCCGCTGTAATAATAATAATAATTTGGGGGGTTTACCCCTCCTAATTCCAATAAAATTATGGTGTGAATTTAATGGTGGTATGATTCTTCATGGTGGTATGATCTAGTTTCCCTTTTTGGTGGTAATGATTGGTTTTTTAATGGATGTTCTAGATTAATTGGTAATGGCTGTGAATCTAAATTTTGGTCTTCCAAATGGGTTGGTGAAAAATGCTTGAAGGATTTATATCCTAGATTATACCAGGTTGATTCAAATGTCCAGCCATAGCGGATAGAGTTGAGTGGAGGGAGGGATCATTGATTGGAAAATGGAATTGGCGTAGGACTTTATTTTCTTGGGAAGAAGAGCAAGCTGTAGATTTGATTTCCAAGGTGGAGAAATTTACTAGAATCACGAATGAGCCTGACAGGTGGTATTGGGATCACACTCCTTGTGGTCTTTACACAGTCAAATCAGCTTATAATATCCTTCAAAGCTCCAATTCAGATGATTGCATCTTTCCAGAGATCAACCGAGTATGGTGCAACAAGATTCCTCTCAAAATTTCATCATTCTCATGGAAGGCTATTCAAGATAGAATTCCAACAAGAAATAATCTCAAAAAAAGAGGTGCGTTGAATCCTAATTTTTCGTTAGATTGCCCTTTATGTGATTCAGCACTTGAAGATGTTAATCACCTCTTACTCAAATGTAAGATAGCTTCAGAGGTTTGGGAGAAGGTCTATGAATGGCTTGATTCAAAGCAAGCTTCTGGAAATTCTGTATGGGATCATTTCTTATCGCATACGAGTTTGGTTAAGCCAAATTATTCAAAACTTTGGCAATTATTTTTGCATGGTGTGATTTGGTATATATGGAAGGTTAGAAATGACAAGGTGTTTAACGGAGTAGAAGCAGATTGCAATAGGATAGTTATGAGAATCAAAGTTATCACTTGGCTTTGGATTAAAGTATCGGAGAGTTGTAGATTTGGGAGTTCTTTTAGCAAATGAATAAGGGAGTCACTATTATGTATTGATTGATAACAAATTTTACATACGATTGTACGAGTTATTGAGCATATCTAATGCTCCATAACTCCTTTTAATTATCAATATAACTTTTTGCTTTTTCCAAAAAAAAAACATGTTTCAAACCTTTCAAATAGTAACTAAAGAGTTGTTAGATCTTTTAATTAATTAGGTTAAATGCATTATATATATATATATATATATATATGATTAATAAAATAAATAACCTTCTAAATATTTACAAATATCGCGCAATTTAAGACACTTAATCATGAAAATCATACAAATTCCACCAAAGTACCAATTCTCCAAATATTTACAAATATCGCGCAATTTAAGACACTCAATCATAAAATTCAAGCATAATTACATAAAATCATGCTATAAAAGGGCCCTAAAAACACAAAATTTCTACTCCGATCAATGATTTATAGCGAAAATGATAACTAATTTAAAAAGTGTAAAACATTTTTAATAAAAAATGATTCATAATTAAAGAAAAGTGATAACTTTCTAATTGTATTATTTCATGAATAATTCATTAGAATAATTAAAAGTGACAACATATTAAATAAAAAGTAATATATGATAAAAAAAAAGTAATAACCACTTAATTAAATTATTTTATAAATAATTTTTTGAATGAATAAAAGTGATAATACCTTTAATATAAAGTGATATCCTATCAGAATAAAGTAATAATAGAACAGTTGAACAATCTGATAAACAATTAATTATAATAATAATTTGATTTAAATTATTAACATATTTAAGATTGCAAATTAATTAAGGCCGTAAACGTGTGTGAATACATATTGCCAAACAGTAGATGCGCTTGAATGTTGGATTGCCAAACAGGGACGGTTCTTTTTATGAATTTTCACTTTTAATGTAAATTATGTTAATAAATAATGTTAATTGATAATAGATGATCCGTTTCATAAGGGGATTCGTAAGACAATCTCACTCAACCCTACCCTAAAAGTAAAATAAACATAAATCACAATTTTCTACATAACACGGATTTTGTACGCAATATACTTAATAACTTATTATATTCTTATTATTGCTAATAATAATGATTACAAATTTGTTAATGAATAATTAGGTACATTAATGATGTCATGTTTCTGATTGTTATATATATATATATATCTTAAGTATACTATCGCAAAACTTTTTTTGATGACGTGTCGTCTTCAGAGTGCTCTAATATGAAGTGTAATTTTTTTATTTTTTTGAATTTTTAATACTTTTTTTTAAATATTTTCCTTATTTACTTTTAATTAACTTCCTTATTTAATATTTTTATTTTTAAAAAATGTATTTCTTATTTTTAATAATGATTAAATGTTTAATATTTTATTTATTTATTTGGATATCATTAATTAATTACTAAATCTTTTAATGTAATAAATCAATTAATATAAATTAAATCATATATATAAAGGGAAAAAAGAATATTTCATATAATATTTTCTCTCACTCACCTATAAATAAGACCTTTAGGTTATTCATTCTAAATACACACATTCGTTCTCCAAAGAGTAATAGGAGTTTTCTTCAAGTTTTTTTAGATAATTATCTTAATTATTCAATTATGACATATGAATTATAAATTTTATTTTCTTTAGTTGTTTATATAATTTGAAACTAATAAAATTAAATTAAAAAATAAAATTACATTATAAATTTATGAATATTTAAAAGGATATTATATATAACCCATATATATATATATATATATATATATATATATATATATATATATATATATATATATATATAAATAAAAGTAATACTTCATTTAAATATTATTTATAATATTACGTGTATTTTAATATATATACATATATATAGCAATTATGTAAAATATTTTCATAATTTTGTTTTAATTCATTATAAAATATTAGACCTTATTTTCCTTTATATATATATATATATATATATATATATATATATATATATATATATATATATATTCTTATTAACTATTAATTGACTTCCTTATTTAGTATTTCTTTTAAAATAATTTGTTTCTTATTTTAATAATGAATCTCAATTAGGTAATAAATTTTTTAAAAAATTTTAGAAATTAAGACAAAAATATTTATTTAATTGTCTTATTTACTTTTAATTGACTTCCTTATTTAATATTTCTTTTAAAATAATTTTTTTCTTATTTTAATAATGAATCTCAATTAGGTAATAAATTTTTTAAAAAATTACAGAAATTAAAACAAAAATATTTATTTAATTGTCTTATTTACTTTCAATTAACTTCTTTATTTGATATTCTTTTTAAAATAATATGTTTCTTATTTTTAATAATGAATCTCAATTAGGTAATAAATTTTAAAAAATATAGAAATTAAAAAAAAATATTAATTAAAAATATTTATTTAATTGTTTATATACGTGGTAACAAATAAAAAAAATGTATATAATTAGAAAAAATTTTATTAAAAACATATATATTAATTAAAAATATTAATTTTTTTATACGTTGTCATGTCTCATCAATGACGACCTACACACGGTGGCACCTCATTTGTATTATATTATTGGTAATATTTAAAAAAATACAAGTCAATATTATTTCAAAAAATTAGAAAATATTTGTATATAACTATACACATGATTTAATTATATGTCACATTATTAAAAGTTAGGAGTAAAAGTTATAATTTTTTGTAAATTTTTTATATTGATGAAAGTAGTTGCCTAACTTTAAAAAAAAAAATCTTCCTAATTGTTGAATTGTTATATGACACATATTATTTAATTATAAAATATAAAATAAAAGTAATAATTAAATGATACCGCTTAGTACGCGGGTTTCATATTAGTATATATATTATATATAATATATATATATATATATATATATATATATATATATATATATATCAGAAACTTTTCTTACCGACGTGTTGTCTCCAGAGCGCTCCAATGTGACGTGTAATTTTTTTAATTTTTTTGATTTTTTAATATTTTTTAAATATTTTATTTATTTACTTTTAATTAACTTCCTTATTTAATATTTTTTATTATATAATGTATTTCTTATTTTTAATAATAATTAATTTAAAATATTTATTTATTTGAGTATCATTAATTAATTATTAAATTTTTTAATTCAATAAATTAATTAATATCAAATTAAATCATATATATAAAGTGAAAAATAATATTCCATATAATATTCTCTCTCACCCACCTATAAATAAGATTTTTTGGTTATTCATTCTAAATACACACATTCAATTTTCCAAGAGGAATATAAGTTTTGTTCAAGTTCTTCTACAGATTTGATTTATAAAAGAATAAAAATGTATTTCGATAGAGTAAATCAAGTAAATATTCGATCTGCCTCTAAAAAATCGATTCAAGTATTTTTCAAGAGGAAGATAATTTATTCAAGTATTCTTGAATCAGTTTACCTCTTAAGAATCGATTCTTCTAGAGGAAGAGAATTGATTCAAATATTTTTGAATAGATTTGCATCTTTAAAAATAATTTTTTAAGAGTAAGAGGACCGATTCAAGTATTCTTGAATCGATTTACATCTTAAGAATCGATTATTCAAGAGGAAAAAAATTGATTCAAGTATTACCTCTTAAGAATCGATTTAAGTATTCTTTAAGATCTACCTCTAGAGTATTGATTCAAGTATTCTTCAAGTGAAAGAGGATCGACGATTCAAGTACTCTTGAATCATTTACCTTTAGAGCATAAGAGGTTGAAAATTCATATATAGAATCGAAAGTGTAAGTTATTTAAGTTAAATTATTATTTCATATCAAATAACATTAAAATTGTGTTTGTAAATAATTTGTTAATTTTTTAAAGTTAGTATGTTAATATTTATTTATTTACATATATCTTAATTATTCAATTATGACATATGAATTATAAAAAAATTCTTTAATTATTTATATAAGTTGAAACTAATAAAATTAAATAAAAAAATAAAATTAATAAATTCATTACAAGTTTATGAATATTTAAAAGAATAATATATATATATATTATTTTATTTATATTATATATATATATTACATTATTTACTTTTAATTAATTTTCTTATTTAATATTTTCTTTTTTAAATAATATCTTTCTTATTTTTAATAATAATTTAATTTTTAATATTTTATTTATTTATTTGGGTATCATTAATTAATTACTAAATCTTTAATAAAATAAATAAATAAATTAATATCAAATTAACTCATATATATAAAGGGAAAAAATATTCCATATAATATTCTCTCTCACCCCATTTATAAATAAGACTTTTTGGTTATTCATTCTATATACATATTCGATTCTCCAAGAGGAATATGAGTTTTTTTTCAAGTTTCACTCAAGAATTGTTGATTTATGAAAGTATAAATATTTATTTCGATAGAGCGAATCAAGTAGATATTCGTTCACGTATAGTTTTACCATTTATTTTTTTTATACACTTATTATGGCTTATTTACTTTAATATCATTAATCGCAATCAATAAATAAATTATTCCATATAAATAAAATAATTAGTATCAAATCAAATTATGTATAGAAAAAAAGAATAAATTGAGATTTTTTATATATAATTGGTATTATTTTGGATAAGTAGTAAAATTAAGAATTTATTAATAAGAGTTACATATTTTTAATATCATAATTGCACTTAAATACAATGAAAAAAAATTAAAATACTAACAACTATATAAATATACAGCAAAGAAACAAAATTGCCCCTATGTGGTTGCACATTTTTTAGATAGACATGGGGAGTAATAAATAATTTTCAATTATATTATGTTATAAAGTAACATTTAAAAAAAATACTAGTCAAGATTCTTTCAAATAATTAGAATATATGTACATATATAATAAATTTTTACATGATATAGTTATATATTATATTATCGAAAGTCAAATATTATAATTTGTTGCAAATTCTTTAAATTGATGAAAGAAATTGTCTAGATATAAGAAAGAAATCTCCTTAATTAATATATTATTACGTTATATAACACGGATTATTTAATTGCACAAAATAAGAATAATTAAATAAATGATCTCGCATTGTACGCGGGTTTTATATATATATATATATATATATATATATATATATATATATATATATATATATATATATATATATATATATATATATATATATATATATATATATATATATATAATTGTGGTTTGTTGCCCAAATGAATTTTGACAATGGCAAAAATGTCTACTTTGACTAAATATAAGCAAAAATGCTCACTCTTTAGATGATTTTACTGATATACCCCTACAATGTGTCAGCTTTTTTGAGATTCCTAACATTAATTTTTGGATGAGACACGTTATGACATTTCTAACAAATGACCAAGTGGGTTGTGAATAGTTACTCGATCTTTCAATTCAGTAGAAATACTCCTCTTTTCTTTAATTCTCATGCTCAGTCTCGGTCTTTCAATTCTCAGCAGAATTATTCGGTCTCATGCAAAAGTACTCGGCCTTTTCTCATTCAGATAGACCAAGTACTCGGTCTTTCCTATCTCACGAGTACTCGATCTCTCCTCTTTTCATACAATTCTTACTCAAAGTACTCGGTCTTTCATTTTTTTTTTTTAACAACTCTGACTTTCAATCTTCCAATTATTAAAATTAATCTTTTCATTTAATTTTTTATTTTTTATTTTTATACAATGAATATTCGGATATTAAAAACAATATATGCATATATATTTATTTATTTTGAAAGATTAGGATTTGATAGAATATAATAAATCTATCTTTCTAAATATTTTATTAATATTAAAATTTTATTTAAAGTTGATAAGTAATTTAATTTTAATAAATTATCTAAATGATATAAATTATGTTAAAAAGATTAACGTAAATTAATATATTAAAAAATTTATGTTTTTATTTAACAAAAAAAAATTATAAAAATAAATATTGTATATTATAAAAATTAACATAAATGAAAGATGGACAGAAATTAATATCCACATAAAATTGAAATAAATTAATATCCATATAAAATTATTTAATGAATATTAATAATTAATTTGACAAATCTTCTTTTCCAATATTATTTAATTACTCGGTTCCAAATCTTCTTTTCCAATATTTTCTTATACTCGGTCTTTCCTTTTTTTTTTTTTTTACTTCTATTTTTTCTGGAAAAGATTTAATTATTCGGTTCCAAATCTTCTTTTCTAATCTTTTCTTCTACTCGGTCTTTCCTTTTTTTTTTTACTTTCATATTTTCTGCAAATTATTTAATTACTCGCTTTTATCGGACCGCACTCCAATCAAGAAAAAAACAGGTCAAATGATTTTTTAAGTCAAATCTAGGGTAAATATGCCAAATTAAATCAAAAGTGGGCATTTTTTCTTTTTTCAAATTGAACCGGACATTTTTTATTAGTAATATATGACAGTGGGCCTACATGCCTACTTCCCCCCACACACACACACACATATATATATATATATATATATATATATATATATATATATATATATATATATATATATATATATATATATATATACTCTCTTATTGAATATTTCTTATTTTTATTATATACACGTCCCCTAAAATTTCAAAACTACCCTTTAATAATTAAAATTATACACACTTCTCTTCTCTTCTCCATCTTATTTTCTGGATTTTATCATTCATACATGTGAGGCAATCGAATGAGTTTTTATAATTCATATATCATTTTATTTTGGTTTAAGATTTAGTACACTTCAAAATTCAAGGATTTTGAGTTCATCCATTAATTAAATCAGATCTTGGGAAGTAGAACAAAGGGTTTTTCAATTTTAAGAAGGTATTGGTAAATAGCACGAAGAAAAGAAGAAGGTGATGAGTCTTTCAATTTTAAGAAGGTATTGGTAAATAGCACGAAGAAAAGAAGAAGGTGATGAGTCGGCGGCAGAATCACCGTCTCTTTAATGTCATTTTCTAGCCATTAAATTATAAATTAAATAATTAATTTTCATTTTTATTTTTAAAATTTTTTATTATATTGAATATTTAATGAAATAATCCCTCCATCCCACTAAACCCTTTGCACTTTCCTTATTTGTTTGTCCCACAAAACTCTTTTACACCCTAAAAAAATATCATTTTATCCAATAACCTCAAAAGTTATTTCTTTATCCTCAATATTCTTGATTCCAATTGTATTTAATTATATATGTGACATAAACTTAATTTGATACCAGTGAATAATGACCCAATTATGGTTCAAATCCAAAACGATACAAGGTCCATATAAAAAGCTACCATATCAAAAAAACGCAAAATATGCATATATCAATATTCATTAAATTTTTAAACAAAATATCTCAATTTCAATCCTCAACCGAATTCACCTTATACTTTTCAAGATCAATATCACTTTTAATAGGATTCACCTTATACTTTTCAAGATCAATATCACTTTTAATAGGGTATGATTTGTGTGAAACCATGTTACGCTTTTGTAATTATTTGTATTTTTTATTAAAAATGTTATTACATTTCTTTTAAAATATTAGTAATTTTCATTTATATTATAAATTGTTTATAAAAAATTAGTCCACATCATCATTATCACTTTTCATTTTAAAGATTATCGTTTTTATCTATCTAACCAAAGATAATTCGTAAAACGATTTCACACTCGTCTTTGTCCATTTTTAATTTAATTTTACGAACTTACACAAGTCTTTGTCCATTTTTAATACATGAACAAGTTTTTTTTTGCATTTTTGCCCCACAACCCCGTGCCCCGGTATGGGTCAGGCTTAAACTTATATAGAGATGAATCTACGGGTCAAGCTTAAGCTTATAGAGGATGAATCGTCTAGTATTTAATCAAGTCACTCTAAATTGCCCCCTCACATACAGGTAGGGTTAATTTTTGTTTGCATGTGAAATTTTCTCATAAATGGGTGGCTGTGAGGTTCGAACCTGTACTTAGTCCAATTTTTGGTTAAAATGATTTAGAGTAAGAGAACTCTATTGTTGTTGTAAACATAATGACCAAGTAACAAAATTTATAGAATATCGTCCCAAGGGAAAAGTAAAGTCAAGGTGTATCCGAATTTGCTTTCAATCATACTTTGTAAGAGTGATAGAATTTGAGTTTAGGTTTTATACTAACAATTACACTAAGCAATTAACTAGAAAAAACAAATAAAATCTACAATTATGAATTAACAAGGATGAGATGGAATGATTAGAATAGATCTTAGAAAGAATGCAAGGCTAACCACAATCCTAGTCAAGGTAGTATCCTAGATATGCAAGATTTTATTAGCAAACATTGCCAACAATGGATTAGACGCAATCACAATTGTACCCCTAATACCTATGACCAAGGTGACTAGGTTCTCATCCCTTTTACAAGATTAAATCCCCTTAGATTGAACTTATTATCAATTCCCATGAAGGTACTATGACTCTAAGTTAGGTTCTTCTCATTTAGTTACTCAAATGTCCTCTTATAAGTATTCTAAGCATTCAAAGGGTATGACTTATCTCTCCTCGTACTAACATGCCTGATCATATCACTAATTGATTCAATTTACCCCTAACATATAACATTGGAATGCCCATCCTAACATGATGTGTATAGAAATCAATCACACAATTAATAAAATGAATCATGAATCACAATTTATAAGAAGAAATTCATCATCAATTCAATTTACTACTAAAAATCTCACAAATCTAGTTAACCTCAATTCATCATGTGGCTAGCCTCACAAGAGGTCTAGCCATCAACAATCATATTACAAACCTTACAAAGTTCATAAAATGCCATTGGTAACTTCAAATCAAAGGAATTGAAAAAGAAAAGTAGAAGTTCTTCCCTTGCGATTAAGAGTTGATCTCCTTCCTTCATATGCTTTCCATGCAAATAAGCCTCAAAACTCTATAAGGATGGTATGGAAGAAAGATATATGGAGAGAATTATGGAATCAAAGTGATAGAAATGGATGAATTTGGTGGATTTTGGATGTAGGAGAGAGTGTGTGTGTAAATGTGGTGTGATAGTGTGTATTTGATCTTGGTAACTGCTCAAATGGATTCCCTTCCTTTAATTCACGCCAAATTGGGTCTTTGTACCCTTGGAATCTTCTAGAACATGTGCAAATAATTTTGGATTCTGCACCTACACGTGTCGTGTAGCAGCACACGGCTCGTGTAGTGCACACACGTTTACGTTCTGACAGGACACGGCTCGTGTAGTGTACACGGCCTCGGTCATGGGCGTGTAGCTGTTTCTTATGTCTGCACACGACCTGAGCTTACAGGCCCGTGTTCTGCACACGGAACGTGCGTACGAGCACGACTCGTCCATATGACACGACTGGGCGTGTTCATGTGTGCCCTGTTCTTCTTCTTCGTTTTAGCTCCTGATTCTATTTTGCTCCATTTTTGACCTGTTTTATATACATTTAATCTCATTTCCATACATTTATCAATCTGTACACACTTTTCCTAATTAACATGAAACTCCACCAATAGTTACATAAATACGGATAAAAATATTTAAAAATCCACAAATAAATATACTAAAATCTAAGTGAAAACAACGACGATCAGAATCCTGAACCTTTGGTCGGCCTTAGCTCTGATAACATGTTAAATGATTATCTCATCTAAATACTTAAACTCATAGAGAGATGAATTGTTTAATACTTAATCAAGTCGCTCTAACAGTCCGTTCCAACCCATTTCTATAAAAAATTTTATAAATTATATTACATTCAAATACAAAAATTTTAAATTAGAATAAAATGAAGTAAATTTAAATTATAGATTAAATAATTAATTTTATTTTCATTTTTAAAAAAATTGTTATTACATTCAATATTTAATGATATACTCCCTTCGTCCCACAAACCGTTCGCACTTTTCTCATTTGTTTGTCCCACAAAACTCTTCACACCCTAAAAAAGAAAATATCATTATATCCAACAATCTCAAAAGTTACTTTAATTTCAAATGTGCCACTCCATTTTAACACACATATCATTACTTTATACTTTTCTATTACATAAAAATGCTATAATACCTTTTAAATTTAATAAAATTGGTCAAAAAGAGCAACTTTTTTTAAACAACGTAGAACAGTAAACGTTAAGCGTTTTATGAAACGGAAGGAGTATATAATATTGTGATAAAGTATTTTATAATAGTTATATATAATTACATTGGTTTTTTTATTTAAAATATCTAATGCATGTAAATTATACTCCCTCCATCCCAAGTTAATGTTAACGTTTATTTTTTGCACGTAGATTAAGATATATAATATTTTAATGTGAAGTCAGGTGAGAGAAATAATATTTATTATGAAGCGGGGTAGATGTATTAGTATTATGTGTAGACCCTATATGTAATAATTAATTGTTTTGTGTAGGTCCAACTTGAAAAAAAATTAATGTAAACCTTAACTCGGGATGGAGGAAGTATTTTATATATCAACAACATACATTAATTAATAAATATTTTAAATAAAAATATTAATATATTAAGTGCGGACGTGTCTATATTAGTATCCATACCTGATCTGGCCCGTGTGCGGGGTGGGGCGGCCCCGATCGTGTTCTGTGTGGGATGGTGCATGTTTGGCCTAAACATGGTGGGGGCATGATGAGGCGGCTTTCGGATGGCCAAAATTGTCATTCCTACTCAAAATGGATATAAGGCCAGCATAATGTTGTCAAAACCAGACTAAATTGGCAGGTTCAATAGGTTGATTTGGGAATTAGAGCCTGTCCGAAAACCTAAAGAATTGGATTTAGGGGTTGACGAAAGTCGGGCCACGTTGCTGGGTAACCGGAGACTGTTGACGAGGTGGAGACTGTAGACAGAGACTATTGTCGAAGAGACTGTAGACAGAGATGGTTGACGGAGACTGTTGAAGGAGACAGTAGACAGAGGCTGTTGACTGGAGGTTGGTAGTGTTGGTGTTTTGTCAAGAATAAAAGGAGTTTTCTTTTATTTCTTTGTCCCACATCGGATGAAGAATAAAAGGGAGAGGGATCCTGGTGCTATAATAAGGAGGTCCTTGGACTTGATGTCAAGTGCACCAATCAAGTACACTTTAATCTTTGTGTTTGATTCTTCTTAAATTCCTTTCTTGGATTATTGGTTCTGAGAATGGGGAGAAAGTGTGAGTTAGTCAAAGATTTATAAAAGTGTAGGGATTGGGGTCGGAAGAGAGAAATTCTGTGTAAATATAAAAATTTTTCACATAGTGGTATTTTCTCGGTCCATGGTATTTCTCCAGTTTTGGAGTTTTCCAATTAAATTCTTGTTGTTGTGCTTTTTATGTTCTTCTTTATTTGTTCCTTAAAAATGAATGGGGATCTGCTTATCCCAATAGATAGAAGTTCTCATCTCCAGCTAAGGTTCCACTGCCAAACAACAGTTGAGTGTTTAAATTAGAGGTTTATATCTACTTTTTTTCATCAAACTTGAATTTTCTAAAAATTCAGTACCATTACCAATTAAAATGTTTCAGCGGGTGCTTTCTTCTGTTTACGAAAGTGGAAAATATGTATATTCGGTGAAAATTATGATAATTAAAACCAATGACTACAAGTTATTGTGAAGTTCTTACAGAAGAGTGATTGGATGCGAAATATGGCTGTCCATTCATTCACAATCACACCCACTAACTTTTCTGCAACTTACATATATACTACCATGAGATTAATTGGGTAGAAATATTTCTCTAGTCT